>OY743215.1:5419386-6860572 GCA_963555745.1 Cardamine flexuosa | reverse complement strand
TGAGCCTTTCACAGAGATCATAATAGAGATATGCAGCTACAAAAGATGAATGACCAGAGAGTAGAGCCTGAAATGACATTCATTAGCAAAATTTGATATCATTATAGATATTGTTTTGCGAGAAAAAACAAATATAAAGATGAGTTAAATTTCTTACACTTGAAATGAGTTCTGAGGCTGCATCTTTGATATCGTCTATTGTGATATCTGAATGAAAGAGACCTTCATCCTTATTGGTGGTATGCAAGAAATTGTTTTGTACATCATGGAAGTTCTGCTGGAACCCAATTAACTTTGCTTTTGAATCTTTCAGGCAATCTATCCAGAAATCAATGCATGTAGATTTGTCACCACAATTCTCTGATAAGGTTTCGATAAAGGCATCACTTATGGGGGAAGGGCATAAGGCATGACTAAGCCTCCTACATTCCCACAGCATTGCAAGGCAGACCTCCAATTTGACATTCTTCCATTTAAATAATCTAAAAATCAGCTGGTATATATGATGATGGAGCTCTGTACATCCCTAGACATGGAAAAAAGTATCAAAAGCAAAATAGATATGAAGCACGCCCTTTAAAGTATGGCACTAAAAAAACAAAGTCCAGCTAGATAATAGGAAAAGATACCTTCAACGACATCAAATCGATCATATTATACAGTAACGGAATTATGTTCTCTGTAGGTAGACGGTCCCCACTATCATCTAGGCTAGGAATCCTCAGCCAGAGATTAAGCGAAGTGCTAATATCTTGTAAGACTTTCTGCACAAAAGAGAGGAGGCAAAATGTTTCAAGGAAGATAAATTGAAAACTGAACCACATATCACCAACTTAAAGATAAACTTTCTGCACCTTCGAGTTTGGCTCAGCTTCCTGAATACAAAAAGCTCTCAAGCAATACGCAATAGGTAACTCGTGAGAAGATGCAGTACCCTTTTTATTTGGCCCTTGATGTACCTCACCCTGCTTTCATACATACTAGAACTTGGTCACAAAGTATTTCAAGCAATTAATGAGCTATTAATTCTGAATGTACTAAGACATATACCAGTATAGAGATTGCTTCTGAAAGAAAACGAATGCACTCAGTTAGATGTTCAATTCCAGATGTCCTTGTCATTCTTGCTTTCCATATTAAGATTCTTGCTCTCTCTATATACATTTCCTCAGTGACGTAAACATCCTTCAAAAGGATATCTGCTATTTCAATTCGCGTTTGTTGGCCTAGATTTGAGCTTGAAGGGAACATTTTGTCATAAGCAAGAAGCTCCTGGAAGCATTTATAGAAAAAGAGAAAATGCAGATTAAAAAACAAACCAGTATCAGTTTCAGTACATCCACCACTACAAAAGTAAAACGGATTTCTAGTAGTATGCCACTTCAATTTAGGATCTGCACACACATAATTCAAACAATAGTTGAAAGGTTGTTAGGACCCAACCTGCTCTAGGATTTTTCCAATACCCCGCTTTGACTTTTTTTTAGAAGACGATAGCAATGAGTACAAAGTTGTACAAGAATCAGCCGCATCCAGATTTGTGTGACATCCCCGTTCTATCTGTAGATAGCACACTCAGATACTAGAAGTTCAGAATAAATAAAAAAGGTAGTTCATCAAAATGTACCTTAACCCACTGTTTTACAATTGCCGCAGGGCCTGATAACCTTCTAATCAGATGTTCAGCTGACAACCAATTTTCTAGAATCTGAACAATAGTGTCTCGAATCTTAGATCTGCTACATTGCTGGAGTATATCCAGGTAGAATGCACACCTATTACATGCTTCGCCCACAGAATCCATAATGGCATCTTCTGACAGGTCATTGTCAGATGAATTAGATTGATGTACAAACATCTGACAATCTAGTTCAACACATCTCCATGATGCCTTGGAGCACAGCTTGAGCACCTCACAAGCCTGCAAAGTTGAACACATATTCTATAAAATTTACTATGAGGAAAAGAAGAAGACAGATTATTATCCAGTCTCCATACTTGTTTGCATAGAAAATCTTTAAGGCGTCAAAAAGCATGTACTCCACCTTTTGTAGCTCTTTATTTCTGTACAAAACGATTCCAATATTGTAAAGCGACGCAAATAGAGACTTGAGTTCTTGAGCTCCTATCCATGGACTGGTAATTACATCCTCAACTAGACGGGCACTGATCTGGAAAGAAAGATGTTGAATCACTAAGTTAGATTTATGATGACATGTTCAGGAACTTGAAAAATATATTTTCCATGGATTTGTATGCACTGCACATGAGTACCAAACCTCCAATTTATGCTGGGTTCTCAATGAGACAATGAAAGCAGCCCTAGCCACGTTTAACAAAGCTTTGTTATTGTCAGTTTCTCTACCTCCCTTGTCAGACGTGCATCTAAGAAGCGGGCACAAGAAAGGTGAGAAATGCATTCAACCCACAGAAGAAGATTCACAAAAGAATTAATATAGTTCCCAATTTCTAAATGCATTGAAGATCTAGACGTCATAACACCTGCCAATGATTTGCATATTACCATGATTAAAAAAATGACAAAAAACTGGTAGCCAAATGATGCATTTATCTTCTAGAATCCACCCAAATATTTTCATCATGTGACAAGCAAAACAAAAATCTGAAGAAGAGCACGACTCTGCGTAAAAGCTTAGGATATAGCGTATGAGACAGATAATGATCACCTTACCTCTGAAGGAAGAGACAACCATCACAAAATTGGAGAAAGGCATCGTGAATAGTAGATAGATGAGCAGAAGCGCTGGACATTTCTGTCTCCAACACAATCGTTCTTTTCACTGAATATATCAAGTCTGCAAGCGGTTGGCATAAGAATTTCAAGGCATCTAAGTATTGTGGGCAACAAGTCTTCTCGTTTCTATCTGTACAGCTATCATTTGTTCTATTGTTGTAGTTCTTATGTCTACCAATCAATGATAAATCATTCTGATTGCCCACATCACGTGAGTAACTATCAACAATGTCGAGTAAAGAAACTAAGCTTCGCCATCTAGACTCATCATCAAGCAAATCTTGAATCTTCCAGTCATCTGTTGCATCTTTAACCTTACTTTCTCCAAACTTGGAATCACAAACCGTGATGGACAGCCCGGTTGAATAAAGTCTGAGAATCAGATTAAGTTGTGGTATAGCCTGCCAAGACGTCAATTTATAAATTAACACATACACACCAGTAAACTTCCTGAATAAATGGAGGCAGGTTTACATGCCAAGGAGAGTAAAAATACCTCAGAGAAAATATCTGCCATCTCATTTAACTTTTCTGAAACTTTTGCACAATACATGTCTCCTGCTGCTCGAAACTTGTGAGCACAATAAGAGACGAGGTCAACAAACTCCATTAAATTCTCATTACTTTCAACCTGAAAAAGTAGCAGGGTTATAAGGCATTACAAGTTTACAGTAGAGCTTCAACTGAGAAGCTAGCAGAAACCTAGAGTCACACAGTTGAGCAATAAATAAAGGAGCATTTGGTACCAGAATATATGGAAATTTTGTCGTGTAAACTACTAGTTACTCAAGATAATTATGATGTAAGGCATTTGTACAAACCATGAATTGGGAAGTCAAGCTGCGCAACACAGACATCGAAATGTCAATGGTCACTGACATTCTTCTATCCTTGAATCCAAACAGAACAGAAAGCATCTCGCGAGCAAACTGGAAATGGGTTTAATAATCTATTAGATAAAAAGAAAAGAAGCAGCATGGAGGAAAGACATCAAATCAAAGCACAAAAAGTCACCTTATAAATTCGATCTTTTAACAACGCAGATTTATAGTATTGCTTCACAGTTGAGTCGCAGAAAGAATTCACTACATCCCCATTGAAATGCTCAGCTTCTCTCACCAGAGAAAGAGCACATTTACCCAGATTTGTCACAAGCACTCTATGCAACTTCTCATACGCCTTGGCATCTAAAACCCTGCATAATAAACTAAACTTCAGGCAAATTGAATTCTTGAAAGCAGCATTGATCTATAAATCAAAGAAGAAAGTTAACCAATCCTACACTGACCTGAACCAGGCTCTGACCTCCTCAAGCAAAAGAAGGGCTTTCCTATACCGCTTATCATCTGTTTGCTTAACCATTGCAACAGCCTTAAAGATTGCCGCTACAACCTCTACTAAAACCGTTGCCAGCTCCGCCTCTCCGTCCTGAACCACCGGCAACAATCGGCACTTCCGGGAGCTAATTTCGGAGCCTCTAAGCTTCTCCAGAACCTTGAACGCTTGGGTATATACATTCTCATACAAACCCCAAGCATCAAGACAGTAAATCATTCGTAGCCTCTGAAGCTGGACGGTATGAGGCTTACATGATAACTGAGCGGAGACCAATTCTAAGCAATCCAAGCAGAGTTCGTAAGCACGGAATAGATCTCCGGCTAATTCACGATCTTCCTTGTCAGAATTCGCGACGGAGAGGCGTTTCGGTAAGAGCGAGATCGATTTGTTGAGGAATGGGAGGAATTGCTTAGCTAGGGATCTAACGGTGACTGCTCGGTCTTGTTTCCGGGAAGTGGATAGAGTAGAGAAAGGTCGAAGGTAATCGGAGAAGGAAGAGAAGACATCGCCGGCGTGGGAGGAGTCGATGAGAGAGAGAAGACGGAGGTCATCTTCAGTGGACGCCATTGATTTCGAATTCTGAGAAAATTTTGGAATTCCCGCTAATTGAAATTGCACATTTTCTAGGTCTCCTCCATTGTAGTGAAAGTTACAGTTGACTGATCTGAAAAGAAAAAATAAAATAAACCATTTGGTGTTTTTCGAATATTTTTAAAAAAATATTTGTTTTTCAATTTAGAACCCTAAATGGCTAAGCTCTTTTAGTTGCCATTTTGCATAATCGTAGTAAAAAAAAATATAGCTGATTGATCCAAAAAAATATCAGAATCCTAAACTGTTCGGTATTTTTTTGAATAATTTGTCTTCTAAATGTTTGTTTTTTCAGTAAATATTTAGAACTGTAAATCATTTGAGTTATTAATTAGTATTACTTTTGCATTGAGACTGTTTTTCTTAAAGTTAAACCGACATTGATCTCTCTCTCAACACACTTGAATCTTTTATACTGTAGTTGACTAATTGTTGTGTAGTTGCCATTTTGTTGTAGTGTACTGTAAACCATTTTGCAGAATTGTAATGTAAAATACAATTTGATTGATCTAAAAAAGATAGTACCTTGGATTTAAAGTTGATAAACAATACATAACTTAATATCAGATATAAATATAGCCACATAAAAATAATGAGATTTCAAGCAATTCTTCCTAGGACTTTGACTTTGAAGCAATGTAAGAAAGTAGCGAAGTAGTATCTAACATCTCAACTTGATAGAGGACGAGGCATCGATTCCATCCACCGTGGGAGCACGGCTGGGAAAGCAGTGATAGAAATATCATAGTCGGGATATGAATATGGTCCAAATATTGTATCCATGTGCTTGTCACATTTAGACTGGTTCACGAAGCAATTCTGAAGATCATCATCAACTGATTGGTCTTCTCCAAAGATTTTGTAGTTTTGTGTATGCAAGTTATATGAGACCAAACAACGCTTCTGTTGACTCCATAAATAGACAATACGGCGATCAAAGGGATGCATTACCAAGGGTGCATAATAGCTGATATCATCAAAGGGAAGGCGGATCTCCCACTCAAGTTGCCAGGCTAAATCATCATTGTTCAACAACCTCCACACCTTCAGAACACTGTGAGGTAATGCTTTAATATACATGACAAATCCGGTGGATGTAGTCAAGGCTCTTTTGAAGTCTCTGTTGTGATTCGAATTATAGTCGGGGAGAGGTACAACCCGACATAGGTTGGATTCACCATAGAAGTCATGAACTATCAGTTCTTCGGGTACAGTAAGATCATGAAAACTTGATGAAGGTAAATAAAGCGTCCCATGGAGAGACATAGGAGGATTAATGCAGGTGAAATAATGAGGGCAATCAAGTCGCTTGGGTGTCCAAATGCCTGCCTCAGATGAATACACCCAATAACACAAACAAGTCGAGGATCTGTCTTGACTCGGTGTCATTGCAGCAGTCCTAACCACTTTGAAGCTCAAGACAACACCATCGTCATCAACACGCGTCACCAAAGCAGACAACAAAGTTACATATGAACATGGAGGAGAAAGGATTACAACCCACTGCTGTAATACTGGATTACCCACATAGGAAACACCATCAAATCCATCCATCAAAACCAATCCATTGGAATAACCCACGTAACTAAATTTGTCAATTATTTTGATGTTCTGAATATAAGAACCTAGGGACTTTGGAAGACCCCATGTCTGGCATCCATGCAAGTCTATGAGTTCTGTTGCTACGAGCAGTAGTGACCAACATGACGAGGTGTTTTGGTGCAGAGACAGAAAGAGACGGCGGAAATACACAGATTCGAGTGTCGATTTCCATCTTCTGCATACCGATTTGAATCTGAAGATGCTACTCAAGGGTAACCTTGCTAGAATCTCTGTCAATATCTCCTCTGGGAGATGTGTGTCGGTGTTTTTCTGTGTCTCCATTGGAATTAGATTTTTCGACTGTACAGTAGGCTTGAGAGATACAAATCTGATGACCTTTATATATATTTACATAAAAATACTAATGCAAAAAGGAAAATGAAATATATACCAAGATGGCAAGATGTATTGCCGATAATGTTGTTCAACATCATATTAATAAAATATGAAGTTGTTAATAAAAAAAAAAGGAAATATATAGGGATGTTAAAAGCAAAAAGGGAATCTATACACTATTAGAATCAGACTCATACATACGTGCAAGATTATTTTTGGAAAATGAACTTGTATGATATTTAAATGTAAAATATTTAAACATTTTAAATCAATCACAATATTTCTAACAGTCATATTAGGGGTATTAAATTGGATTTAGATTCAATTTTTAATTTGGATTATTTCAATATATAATCTAGGTATACCTATTTTAAAATAGAAAATTTGTCTTGTCTGGTATCTATTAAAAAATTTATCTCATAATTTTTTTTTTATAAATAAATACCCGTTCGACCATTTTAACTCATAAAACTACCACGTTTTTATTATAAGAAATAGAGTCAGAGTTTTAGACAAAATACATGTATTTTTCATTTGAATATTTAATTTTTATAAAAAGATGGAAATTATAAAAAAAATTAAATTTAAATTTTCTACTTTTTTTATACCCAAAATTCTTAAAATATATGTCTCGATATTGATTCTAATTCGTCCCATAGTCATCTTTTATCAAAATAAAATCTGAAAACTAAATTTATCTACTCAAATTTTTTGATCTCGTCCCTTTACACAAAATTCTTGCCCTATTTAAACAAAATTTGTTTGACTAATATTTTTTGTTATCCGAATTATTTGTTCTTGTCTCATGCTCACTATTTTTCATCCCAAGACCAGAAATATACTGACCTTTATAATGACATATTGATTTATAGTAATATATTGATTCCATTGAATAAATATTTTAGAGTAACCAAAATTTAATTGTGGTTTTTGGTAATACATGTAGTTAGTAAATAAATTATTTTTAAAATGGTATAATTAAGAAAAATAAAATTATGTATATATGAACATAGATTTAATGTGATTTTTCTTGGGGAATTTATGTTTTTGAGTCAAAAAAGGGGATTTATGTTATAAGTATATTATTAATATTTATAGTATTTAAAATATTTTATTTATTTAATTTGGTAAATTTATCATTTTTTCTAAAAACTATTGGTTTAACTAAAGAATCATATCAAATTAATAAAATATTAAATATTAGCGCATAATAAGTCAAATTTCTTGCTCAAATATTTTAACCGATCTAGGACATTGAATACACATTTTTTATTCATTGACGTAGAAATATATTTCTGTTGCAAAAAAAACTGATTCACAATATGTGGTGAAAAAAATCTACATTTTTATTAACTATGTATATTATATGATAATTCAAAATAATTTGAATATATACCAAACAAAGATAATAGAAGAATCATAATTTTAAATCTTAACAAAATCTTTCTATGAAATTAATTAAAATAAGTACTATGGTATAATTAGATATCAAATCTTAGTATTTGAATTTCTGTTGGTTAACTATTTTTTAGAAAATATTATTTAAAATTCTGTCCATATTTAATAAGAGAGAGAAAATGAGTTTAATTATTTATTTATTAATTAACATCAAAACAATTGTGTTTGGAAATATGGATATGAAGTAAAATACAAAAACAATTTTGCCATTAAAGAGATTTTATTTTTTTCTTTATTTCAATGGCATTTCATGCACTATTCTTAAAATATAAATATTAATACTTTTAAAATGTCATTCTCCTTTAATTCATATAAAGTTATTCTAACTGAATTATAAACTAAATTCGTCCATATTTAACAAGAGAGAGAAAATGAGTTTAATGTTTTATTTATTAATTAACATTAAAACAGTTGTGTTTGGATACATGGATATGAAGTAAAATATAAAAATAATTTTGCCATTGACGAGATTTTATTTTAGTTCTTTATTTCAATGGCATTTTATGTAATATTCTTAAAACATAAATATTGGTACTTTTAAAATGTCATTCTCATTTAATTCATATAAAGTTATTATAACTGAATTATAAACTATATTGGAATCATTCTCCTTTAATTCACAGATAAGTAAGATTGTTTTTTAAAGACCAAAATATGTTCTTTATTCTATTTGATTAAAACATGAGATAATTTCTGATTTTTGTGAGTTAATTTCTGAGTAGATATATTTTGAAGTTTATGGAGTAACATATGCCATTAGTGATTAATACAAATTTTAGTTAAGAAAATAGAAAGCACTAAATTATATGTATCATGGTTTCAAACTTTCAACAATTCCAAATCTATATTAACAATATATGTTGAAAAATGAAAGGAAAACAAATATACGCTAAAAAAAAAGTAAATACATTAATCTCTAAACTCGACGCGTTATCAAATCCAAAATGACCAAAGCTCATCGTCTTTTGTGATATGGGTCGACATTTTTCATAATGAATTCAAAGAATTTTTTTTGTAATATACCACATCAAAGTTGGTTGTTTAGTTAACAACATTACTAGAAAACAAACCCCATGGACACGTCAACTAATTTCTTTTAGCTAACTTTTTTTTAATATAATTTATGAGTATATTGTTTCCACATATTAATAAAATTTTGGCAAATTCAATTTTAAAAAATAATTAATCTGATCACATTCATGTATTTAACTATCACATATATGCGGTTGAGAAACAAACATGAGTCTTGCTTTTGTATATACCAAAGATTCATAAGGTGGAAGAAATAACATGTAAGAGCATGTTGTCAATCTTGGCAGCTCATCTGGACTACTGCAGGTAGCCTTAATGGCAGTCCAAAAGTAAAGCAACATTTTTCTTTTTTCAATGTCCATCTGAGATAATATAGTCCAAAACCATTCTATAAGATCAGCATTTCTTCAAATCTTTGATCATTTTCTTCCAAAACAAAAAAAAATTACTATAGAGATTTCCACTACGAATTTTGTAATTATCATTCAATAATTCAATAAATTTTACATCTAAATCACACACAACAATTACTAGAAAACAAATTCCATTTCCTTGACATTGTTGGACATATTTTTTATAGCTAATTTTTTTCTGATAATTTATGAGTATATTGTTTGCACATATAATATAACCTCTATAAATGAATAATATTAGGACTAATGTATTTTAAAATATTTTATTAATTTATAAATGTAATATTTGGTTCAAAATATCAATTTAGGATAAAAAAAAATTTTAATTTAGCGAGATATTAATTTATAAAGTATTAATTTATAGAGATTTAACTGTATTTGTTAAATTTTGGCAAATTCATTTTTGAAAACAATTAATCCAAATCAAGTCACACCAACCCAAACCGAATTCAAAATGACTTCGTTTTTTTCTCAAACCAAACGGAATCCAAAATGAATGTATTTACCCCACCAAAATAAAATAAAATAGGCATGCCGTTTCGCTCCTCTTCTGTTCTGTCTCTTACACAAAGTTCGTTCTTCTCAGCTGAGAATTACAGCCAATCGCCGATCATTTGGTTTTGGTACTCATTTGGGGAATTCAATGATCTTCACTCTTCCAATCTCCCTGGAAAATTTTCAATTTTTTCAGATTTTCCGAATTCAATTAACAAGTTACCTGATGAGGGAGAGAAGCATGTTAGACCAAACCGGAAGACCCAATCCGTAAAACCCGAATTCGATCCATGTTGTTTGCTCGACAGAACCGCTCAATCGAAATCAATAGTTGAATCAAGTCTCAAGCATCTTGTTTATTCAAGGAAGCGATTTGGAGTATTTATTCAAGGAAGCGATTTCAAAGCTTGTAGCAATGGATTATGATGAAGACGTGGCTTTAAGAGCTATTCTTAGTAATGGTGGAAATGGATGCAATGACTAATAATATTCTTCATAATTCATTGGCTTATCTTAAAAGCAGTAGTGGTGAAGGTAGTAATAATGATCAATCTGAGACTGTTTTTTACAGATTTGAGACACTTGCGGTGTATGAGTTATTTGTTGCAACAAGTTAAACCTCATTTGAGTAAAGGTGGTGGTTTGTTAATGAGTGGGCTTCATGTTTGGTAAGGCGAGTACGATGGATATACCAAGTTCTGGTAAAACTGTAAAATGTGACACCAGCATTGTGTAGATTCCATGTAGGTTGAGGAGGGAAGAAGTTTTCTAGTAAACAAACTGTGACCGGGAATGTCTGATCTGCATGAAAGATGAGGTTTCGGTTGTGTTTCTTCCCTTGTGCGAGCTGTAGCGATAGTTTTATGAGCGGTGGCAAAGCAACATGTCCTTGTTGCAGAGCTTCGGTTCAGCAGAGAATTCTTGTATTTGGAGCGACTTCATAGTCAGAAATTGTTATTTGGGTTTCAAAGATTAACCACACAGCACATCTTCTTTTTGCTTTATGGCTCCCGTCTCACGGCTCTTTATCTTCAACCTGAGGGTTTTGGACTATTTGCATTTGCTCTTTACATTAATATTTATGTTCTGAGTTGTTCAAAGAAGATGTTACCTGGTTTGTGAAAGAAAAATATAAATAAAGCAACCACAAAATAAAAATTTAGCCAGTTCCTCCTAATCATACATTCCTTAGACCAAACCACTTTCCCCCTAAAAAATGAGCTCATGTATATGCATAAAC
Source organism: Cardamine flexuosa (assembly GCA_963555745.1). NCBI lineage: Eukaryota > Viridiplantae > Streptophyta > Magnoliopsida > Brassicales > Brassicaceae > Cardamine > Cardamine flexuosa. Next base: position 6,849,312 of record OY743215.1, on the reverse strand, counting down.
TGAACATTCACTAGTAAAATCTCAATTTGAAACATGAAAATCCATCTGACTCAGAAAGAAGAGACTGAGTTTAGATACAAGAAAGAAAACTAGGGTTTCTTGTGGAAGCTTGATTCGATTTCAAAATTCAGAATTTTTCGCATACTCTGCAACGTTCGGCACTATTGGCAATTTATACCTGGGAAATTATTATATTTTAAATTGATCAAAAGTGGAGATTTGCTGATTGGTCCACGTGGAGATGAGTATGGGCCAAGAAAATAAACAGATGCGTATGAAACTTTTTTCCTTCTTAAAAAGTAAATATATACACCAAAACTTTGATGCCACATCATTTTGGATACTTAATTTGACCAATAAAAAAAAGGAAAGAAAAAATTGATGCCACATCATTTTTTGAACTAAAAATATATTAAAATAGTTAAGCGAAAATTTGATGCAAACTCATGGATTCAATATTTTCTCATTCCACAGTATTTCAATTTCCTTCCTATTCAACACCTCTATAAAATCATTTCAGCAATTTATTATATCTTTCAAACACTTCTATTATAATTACTCTAATTGCCATTTTGCATAATCGTAATAAAAAATATAGCTGATTGACCAATCAATAAAGTATCATAATCATATACTGTTTGGTGTTTTTTTGAATAATTTTTTCTTTTAAATGTTTGTTTTCAATAAATCATTTGAATTATTAATTAGTATTTATCTTTTTTATGATAAACATCTATATTTTTGGGAGAATTTCAAAAATACCATTACAAGGGTATCCATTTTTAAAAATACCATTGAAATTAGTCAATTTTCATTTATATCATTATAGGTATATATTTACTGAATTGACTTTGATGAAAATCATGACTAGTTATTAAACAATTCTCAAAAATAACACAAAATTAATTTTTTATTAAAATTTAATTCTCTTATATAGCATTTTTATTAAAGAGTAATTATTTTATATAGTCAAAAATCTCATATCCTCATAATTTTAGGGTTTAGGATTTAGAATTTAGGATTTTTTAAACCCTAAACCCTAAATCGTACCTCTTAACCCTAAAAACTATACTCTAAATTTTAGAATACTTAACCCAGACAAAAAAAGTTAAATTATTACTTTTGACATACTTCATAGTGGTATTTTTAAAAATAATCACAAATGAGTGGTATTTGTAAAAAGTGATATGGCCATAGTGATATTAGTAACAATTTCCCTATATCTTATATCTTTATATTATTAAAATTGAAGTACAAATTTGGAAACTTCTGTAACCAAACACTCTCTATCTTAATCTTACATCCAAATATCTCTTAACTAATTAAATCTCTACAATAATTTCCTTATATAATATTTTTCTACAATTTTTTTCTTATCTAATATTGTGATTTTAGTAGTTTGAATTATGATTCTTCTATCATCTTTGTTTGATATTATTTTCAAATTATTTTAAATAATTATATAATTCATATTAATAAAATTTTAGATTTTTTATGCAAGTGTTGTGAACAAAATATTTATAAACGGATATATAATCATGCATGTTATAGAATTGGGATTATTCATATTTCCAAACAAACAAAAAGTAAACAAAAATATATTAAACAACCAAAATAAAAGTATTCATAACAAATTAATAAATTAAAATTATACATAGAAAGTTATAATAAATTTAAAATATCAGTATTTACAAACAGTAAATTAATTAATAAAATACTATAGTTTTATATCTAGTATATACTATTAAAATTGAAGTACAAATTTGGGAAATACTGTTATCAAACATCCAATATCTTAATCTTACATCCAAACATTTTTTAACTAATTAATTCTCTTTTCTTATCTAATATTTCTTTAAAATCATTTCTTTATCTAATATTTTGACTTTAATATTATAAATTATGATTCTCCTATCATTTTTGTTTGATATTATTTCTAAATTATTTTAAATTATTATATAAAACATATAGTTGAGAAAATTTTAAAATTTTTTATGGATATGTTGTGATTTAAATTTTTTAAAAAGACATTGGAGCAAAACCATTGGAGCAATATCCAAAACGTTTCTCATGTTATTATACATTGGCTTTATATCTCTTATTCAGATCTTCAAACTGAATTAGAATGCTGGCGAGATGGAGGAAAAAGATATGGTCTAAACGTATGCCAATGACTATCCCATGTCTTAATAGCAAAGCAACGAACCTTCCAATAAAACGGAACAAATCCAAACCTTTGGCATCTGATTGTGGAGTTTGAAAATACCACATGCTCAATTATCCATCTGGTTAACAACCCTCCAAAACCATTCAATTTCATCGCCCGTGTCTTCAAATCCATCATACTCATTTACCTTTTTCCTATCAAAAATAACTTCTTTCATATGTACTAGTCATTGCATACTAACAAAAAAAAAATAACTTAACCAAAAATCTTAAAATTTTCATAAATCAAATCATTCCTTTTTAAACTAAGTTTACAAATAATTACAAACCACACCGGCTTCTTAGGCTCTTAGCTAAGAGATAGAAAAGTTAAATGCACGAAGAACTAACCCAGAGATCCACTCATAATCATCTTTTGTTGGATTTTCAATAGGTAGTAAACGTTGGGTATTTTCGAATATTTTTTTCAAATATTTTACTTTTCAATTTATACTATCATAATTAATGGTTTCTCGATTCACCATTATTATTTAATATTCTTATTTTTATATATTATTTGGTGCAAGCTCATGGATTCAACACTTTCTCATTCCACAGTATTTCCATTTAATTTTAATTCAAATGGATTCAACATCCTATCAAGTACACCTCTATAAAATCAATTCAACAATTTAATATATATTTTTAAACACTCCCCTTATAATTACTCTTAAAATCCTAAATGGTGTCTCGAGTATCGGTTTGTATATTATATTGCAAACCAATCCATTAGTTGACCTGAAAAAAAAACCTCTCATTCATGTTTCTTACTAAATTTTGACTTATAAAATTTTGTATTTTTTGGTGTCATTTTGTGACCATTTAAATTCAGTTCCGCATTATCTGTTTGTTTTTTGACAAACAATATTGTCTACATCGAAATTGATCTGTGACAGACTGACAGTGTTGGATACATCTCTGCTATTTTAGCTAGGTTTAGTATGAGTATGATGTTTACATATATTTGTTAAATTTTGGTTAACTCATTTTTGAAAACAATTGATCGATCTGGTCACATATATTCATGCATTTATGTACTTGAAAACAATTGATCTTCTCCGTTTGATTTCGGTTTGTCTCAAACCAAATGGAATGTATCTACCCACCAAAATGAAATAAACTAAACTAACCCTAATCGAACCACACAATAAGATAAACCGATACCAAAACCGTAAACGTGCGGATTGAGATTATAAGACCATCTCCAATAGGGAATTCTAAGCATGGATTTTACATTATTTAAAAATTAAAATATTAATAAACATTCAAAAGATTCTACACTATTCACATATGTTGGTTATAAGACCATCTCCATTAATGGATCCTTAGCAGATTTTAAGGGGTGCTTAGCCCATTAAACCTTTAAAATTAAATAAAAAGAAATTAAATAGGTAACGATTGATACTTAAATAAGGATTTTAAGGAGCGGTACTTAGCGATACTTAACATGATGTGTTATGTTTTGAGTGGGCGTGCACTGTGTGAAAAATCAGAGTTTTTATTTACACACGCGATTTCTTCTATTTCTGATTTTTAAATCTATATTTTTTATACTTTTATGTCATGTATGTTTAAAATTTTATAAATGCAATAATATGGGAGAATTTCAAAAATACCACTACAAGGGTGTCCATTTTCAAAAATACAATTGGAAGGGGTCAATTTTCATTTATAACACTATAAGTATGTATTTGATAAATTGATTTGAGTGAAAATCATGATTAATTGTTGGGAAATTCTCAAAAATAACATAAAATTAAAATTTTATTAAAATGCAATTCTCTTATCTAGCATTTTTTTATTAAAGATCAATTCTTTTATATAGCATAAAATCTTATATCCTCAAAATTTTAGGGCTTAGAGTTTAGAATTTAGAGCTTAAAAATCCTAAATTCTAAGCCCTAAACACTAAATTATACTTCTTACCTCTAAAAACTATACCCTAAATCCTATAATACTTAACCCAAATTTTTTTTTAATTACGTTTGACATACTCCATAGTGGTATTTTTGAAAATAACAAAAAATGAATGGTATTTGTAGAAAGTTGTATGACCATACTGGTATTAGTAACAAATTCTCATAAATATTTACTTATCAAAAATTTATAAATTTGAATATATATATATATATATATATATTTCATTTTAAGCAAATCATATAAAATTCTACCAATGGAGTAGCAAAGTTATATAAATATTTAAGAAGGTTCTTAGCATTAATTTAATTATTTACATTAAATTAAATAGTAAGTATCTCTCATAAACACTATACCAATAGAGATACTCTAAAATCTCTTAGCTAAGAACATTTTATAAGAGATTTTTAAACTATTCACACATCTTTACAATTAATATTGTTTTTTTTTTTCTTTAAAACCTCATGTTATAACCTTCAATTGGAGGTCCTCTAAAGGTTCACAAAAATCACGCAACTATTTGATTTTTCTCAAGAGCTTTCTTTCTCCACTTCTCTTTCTCGACAAAATCTACATCTAAGAACTTGGACACAAACTCCCAAACCCTGAAAACATCCTCAAAATTCGTCATAAACCCTAACCTAACACTCACCACAGCCAATCTCAAACTCATAGCTTCATCGCTTCTTCTCTTGTCTCGAATCCTAATCTTGTGCAAATAAGCACATCTCAAACCAATCTTCTCCTTCTCCGCGAGCCTCTCCACCATCAAAGGATCCACTTTTTCTCCTTGCCAGTCGAAAATGTTGAACGAAATCGACGGTCCTCGACTCCGTTTCGTCTTTGGTCCGTAGATTTTAACCAAAGGCATCTCTGTTTGATGACACCCTGGATGCTGCAGACTCGTCAAAGCTCGAACCAACCATAAAGTCAACGACTTTGACCTTCTACTGATTAATACTAATCCCAGAGAATCTGCATGATCCAATCCTCGAAACTCAATCATTGCTTTGTCTTTTTTAACCGACGATTCGATTGCAACTATCTCACAGCAGAGGCCAGAGGTAGAAGCCGCCTTGTGGTCCTCATGGTCCAAAGAATCCTTTTCAAGGGTGATTTCGTCATTTCTTGATATCCAGGCTGGTTCAGCTTTTACGACCGTGAGATTCGCCGGATTCGTGATGAGTTCTGGTTTTTCTTCAGACAAAGCGAGAGAATAGCTAAATTTCTTCACGAACAAGCAACCAAAACCAGAAGAATCATTTTTTTGACCTAAAACCTCAGTAAAAGAACAGATGAGAAAATCTGGTTGGAACAGAGAAAGCCCTAAAGTTTCCATATCTTTAGAACCTAAAGCAGAGGTGTCAAGCAACACATGCCATTCGTTTTCGTGAGCTAAACTCATCCATGAGTAAGAATACGAAGCTCCTGTAACTAAAGATTGAAGTGGGAACACAAAGAGTCCTCTTTTACTTTCTTTCTTCCCTCTTCTCTTAGTACTCCTCGCGATCCTCTTCTTCAGTTTCTCCGAGACAATCTCAGTGTTGGGCCATGAAAACTCGGCTGATTCAGGCTTTACACCCTTTTTCTCTGAGATTCTGATCATTTCTTCTACTGCTTCGTCTTCGTAGTTGTACACTGTGAGAAGATTCGGATTTGTTTTGAAACAGTAGAGCTCCGCTACAATCTTGAAAGCAGAGGAACGGTCTTGAGTTAGAATCATGTGATATTCGGATTCTTCAAGATTCATAAAACCCATTATTCTTTTCCTCATCCGAGATTGAAACCTAGATTCTTCACTCGCTAGTGATAAGAGTTCTTTGCCGGAGTTTACTTGCTTGTAAGACAAGGTAAAGAGAGAAGGATTCGAATCGGGTTCAGATTCTGAGATGATTTCTCGGAATTGTGAGTAAGAGAACAAAGGTTGTTGTTGATCGGTGTGGTTTAACGACACGTGGCGAGAGGATGAGAGGTTTTGGTACTCTGTAGATCGGAGATGATCGGCTTGATTTGTCTGCAAGTAATCTGGAAAAGCTGTGATGAGATCGTAGAAAGATGTACGGAGATGAGGAAGAGAGTCTTGGCTTGTGAATTTGGAGTTTCGGGTAAGAAAAGAAGCTCCTGATGTGATTACTGAGAACTCGAGCTCTTCTTGTTGTTGTTGTTTCTGAGGCATGGAATGAGATGAGAATGGTGATGAACAACAGCCATTGAAGCAAGCTTCTGAAGCTTCTTGAATGAACTGTGAATTCATCTCTTCTTTCTCTTTCTTCTATTCCTCTGCTTTTTTTGTCTGGAGATAAAGAGGGGTGTGACTTGGGTTGTGTGAGATTGTTCAAGTCAATGGGATACAAAAAAAAAAAAAAGTGAAATTGGGTCATTAGAAAATTATAATGTCGTAATCTAATTGCATGGTCAATAATAAAGAAAAGTTGGTGCTATGTGGAGGAAATTATAATGTCGTAAACTATTGATCAATTTTTGAATCCAATTTTGTTGGTAAATAAATACTAGTCAATTATATATATATATATATATATATAAATATTAGAAATGACAATAATGTTAGAAAGAATATACTATAGCACGTTTTAAGTTTGAACAGATTTGACTTCTGGTTGGCTTTTATTGGCTTATTTATCATTTTCTCGATTTATTTTTCGTCATTATATCACTATGATTAGTACTGACTACTAGTTATAATAATTTTAAAATATGTTGGTATAGTATAACTATTATCCAACCAGAGAAAACCCAAATAATTGCCGTAATAAACAAAACCAATCAAGATATTTATTAGTTTATGAATTAAAAAAACTTATAAGATAGCCAGATGTTTATTGACCAATGACCACTAAAATTATATCCGGGAAATGGGGTCCACTGGAAAAAAAGATAATTTTCTTGTCCTATATTTTTTTTTTTCCTTTGTGTTTCTTTTTTGCCCCAATCTTTGTGACATTTGAGTGATATGGATTTTAGTTGCAACATACAGTTAAATTGTATCCTTGTTTTATCTGTCAGAATTGAGCTTTGGAAAAGATGATTGAGTTACAATCTTATAACAGATAAATCTTTTTTTTTATGTGATTATATCTAAGGGACTATGTTCTTTTTTCTTTTTTTTTTGGGGGACTATGTTCTTAAAGTATACTAAATCACGTGCAATAAGAGACTGCTTGGAATAAGAGTAGTGTGTATGAAAAATTAAGTTTAAATTATTTTGGAAAAAACTCTTTAAAAATATGAGAAAGTGGATGGCAACTTCATGCACGTAGAAGTAGTAGAACCTCGAGGGTGACGCGTTTTGGACTTGGTCAAAATCTTCATTATCTCGTGTTTACATTACACTTTAATCATTTAATGTCTTTACACTTATAGTTATCACGATCAAACATCTAACGTATGTATATGCGTTTATGCATAATATACGTGTCCCCATATATATCATCCACTCCTGACTCCACTACCATGGTGGGTATGTCGAATTGTCGATGTTGGGTGCTACAAGAAAATAAGAAATTATATTATTCTTTTTATATATTTGGTGGGTTATTAGATAATGTTTGATTAACTTTGGGAAGAATATATCTTAGGATTGTTAACAAATCTATCACATCGACAAAGTAGTGTTTGTCAAGTAAATTATGTATGCATATATGTATGAAGCTTTTGAATCATGAATCATGAGACAAAATTATATATGTGGAGATTATAAAGTACTACATATTTAGAAAACATATAATTAAAAATAACGAAAAGCGAAAAAGAACAAAGAAAACAATTGCTAGTGGCGACTTTCATTTTCACCGAACCAAATCACAAGTTTATAATGATTTATATATTTTTGGCGTTATTATAATCCGTGTAGCATCCACTATGATCACAACCAAATAAACAGAACAAAACAAGTAAAAGTAGGAAACGAAGATTTTTCTGAAAAAAAGTTGTTTCGTTACATTTCAGAATGAAACTTTTCTGATTATACAAACCAAAAAATTTATCAAAACAGTAGCTGATATGTAGCTGAAATATCAAAGACAACATATAATTTCTTATTATGACCGATTTAAAGGGACGGAGAAAGTAGTAGCTGAGGTCTCCATTAGGCAATAATGGCATGTCACGTGACCGATTCGTAATAGTTTGCCTAAAGCGCAGGCAAATTGGTCCTTATTTGATGTGTGTCACTTAAAGTTTCAGTTTTAGTCAAAGACCTATTTATTTTACAATTGACATCTATCTTTTGATTCTAATTTTCTTTGCAATGCTTATTACACGAATACGATAGCTCAACCCTTAATGTATGACGACAACAAAAATAAGGTAGTTTCGTTTTGCCCTGAAATGGAGACGTGGATTGACATAATCATCGAGGAGAAATTTCGAGATTTGGATTTTAAATTCTAGTTATATATGTGTGGTTTGTGTCTGCTTTGATATTCCTAGTTATGATTCTTGATTTTATGAGTCATGATGTCTATCATTTGTTACTACTTTGGTTTTTGTGTTTGATCTTCATTGTTATGTTTGCTTTGATGTTCATTATGTTTCTTGATTTACGATGTCTATCATTTGTACATTGTTGACTCGTAAGTCGTAACCAAATAATAAGTTCATGCATGACTCATAAATTGTTAACAGGATGATTATTTGTTTTAAAAAAAAAAAAAAAAAAAAAACCAAAAGAAAAAAATACATTATTGGTTATGAGGGCCGAAGGGTATCTAGTTGCAACCATTTGGTTTCTCAAGGGTAAAAATTGTAAAAAGAGTACTAATACAGGGAGTTATAAGTAAAACAAGTAGCTACGATGGACAAAACACAAATGACTAGAGACGGAAGCAGAGTGATATTCAAAAGCATATTCCGTCCAAAGTAACCACCGACGGTAATCGTCGCATCAGCAATCACACGTGCGATCGTGCCTGCCTCCGTAGAAAGCAAACCTCCGTTATAAGTCCCTCTCGATAGCCTCGATGACATAACTCTCGAAAGTAACGATAAATTAACACCTGGAAAACAGAAAAAAAAAGTTTCCATTTTTGGGTTATATTGAGCTAAATAGAAGTTTTGGCCAATTTGGGTGACATATCAAATATTTCTTGACCTTCAAGAACTTCTGCAGAAACAAACATGATGAGTCCTGAGCAAACGTATTGTGGCACAGTGTATGGTATAACCATATGGAAGCTCAGAAGTATTCCGACACAAACCATAATCTCCGACACCAATAGAATTTGCCTGTGACAACAAAAAGTTTACGACTTTAGGGTAACTTGGAGGACAAGAAATCATCAAACATAAGAAGAAACTTACCGATCTTCAAACATGTTGCTTATATAACTTCCAACGACGAGGTTAACAGGAAGAACAGTGAGACCAAGACAAAACAAGAAGATCGCAACAGAGCTCGTGGACCAACCAAAGTAGTAAGTAGTGATAACACTAGATTCAGACAGAAGAATCTCCATTGCATACTTAAGCATAAAGTATATCAATAGTTGAACCTGAATAAAACCAATCATCAAAAAATTACATTTTTCAGTTTCTCAGTAAGTAAAGTTTTTGGTATTCATTTTTTACCTTTACTGAAGGTGTAAGTAACCTATAAGCAGCTACAATAGAGTTTGCAGGAGTACGAGAATTATCTTCACTTCCATCACATTCATCTTCCCCTTCTTCTTCTATTTCTTCTGATGTAATCAGCAATGGCTGTTTCATACCTTTCTCTAGATTCACATCTTGAACAGTTTCTATCACTCACACCAAACAAAGAAACATTACAATCAAAATATAGATATTAGGGATAATGTCCCATATCGGATGTGAGTAGAGATATTAAATGGTATATAAAAGATATAGGTCATTGCACTCATTGCCAATTGGTTTTGAGTTTTATAATCGATAAATTATATCGGTCTACCCAAAAGAAAGATTAAGCATTTAGACATACCAGAGTTATTAGACTCTTCTGAAGTATTAGGAACCTTCTGAGGCTGATCATGTTTAGGCTCCCGGAACGAAATAGCTAACCAGACTAAGTACATAAGCCAAGCCACAGCCATAACCCAACCAGGCAATGTATCTTGGTTAAATGTAAGGCTATAAATCTTGAATCTGGTTTGCAATAAACCAGCAAGTGCAGGACCACACGCCATTCCTAAAGCACTTGCACTAACAAAACCAGCTGAAGCTTGCATCCTAATCTTTAACGGTACACAGTCACTTATATATCTCCGGTTCACTGCTCTAGCTGATCCCAACCCACAGAAAAGCCGGCCAATCAAGAGAACCGCTATAGAATTAAAGTCAAAAGCTAATGCATATAGCAAGTTCCCAATGAAGAGAACAATGCTACTGAAAACAAGCGGTTCGAAGTAAGATCTATTAGACCAAGCACTGAAGTAAACCGAAGAGAAGAGCTGAGCTACAGCCATAGCACCAATCACAACACCGCAGACCGTTGCCGCTGCGCCGAGGCTCATTGAGTAGTCATCAGCTGTAGGGACAATGATATATGTATTGACCATATAGAGAAATGTGTTAACTAAATTCAACAAGAGAGACATGAAGTGATATCTCCCATCTTCTTCTTCCCTTTCTTCGTCTTGTGGACTCGGTAGCTCTTCTTGCATTATAAGAGCGTGCTGAGCCATGAAGTGTAGAAAGTTTGTTGACCTAGTTAGCCTATCCACTGCTGATCTAATTGAGTCCACTACAGGATCTTGAAGAGGAAGAACAGGCTGATCATATATCGATAAGTAGCTTCTTTCTTGATGGTTTTGAAGCTCATGAAGGTTTCGAGATACAGCCCCAACAACAGCTCCAAGACCCTATAAAAATAAAGGAATTTTTTTAAGCAGTATGGGTTCTCGTTTGGAAATAAATTTTCGAAGGGTTATATTTTTGGTATTTTTACCTAAAAATAATCAACATTAAAGCTTGGAAACAGAATTAGGCTGCATTTGTTTCATTCATCTAAGACTTAAAACTTACCACATGTCTAAAGATTTGCTGAAGTTCAGAGTAAGGATGGTTAGCTCGAGTCTTGACATAATAGTTTGTGAATCTATAACCAAACCGTTTGTCGAATTTCTTCAATATCTTACGTATACCAATAGCATTCATCTCGATGAAATAAAGAAGCTTGAGAAGTTCTTGTCCAACAGCTCTATAACTCTCTTGTAGGTTAGATATGTGAGATAAGCCAGACTCTTCTCGGAGAGCATCGTGTGATTCCCTTAGCTTCTGTAGCTTACTTGCAAGCAATCCTTGTTGCTCCAACATGAAAAGAGCGATTTTCTCTATCTGTTTTCGAATTAGCATATTTTAGAAAAGCTCCACAATTTTTGAAAGAAATCAAGAAACCAACCTGATTATCTAGCATCCTTGAGAAATCTTTAAGAACATGGCGGCGTTCTAGATTCCCTCCTTCTAATTGACGACTATATTGCTTCACTTTCTTCTTCATCAATTTGTAATCGATGTAATATCTATAATAATGGATCATGATTCAAATTAGCACACCAAACTCTTTTTCTAAATATATCATTGAAATTTTTTACCCTTGCCATTCTTGAATGCTTCGCTCCTTGAGCCTTTTTCCGAAGGCAACCATCTTCTACAATGAAATAAAAGTAACAGAGAAGAATCAGAGGATAAATGCTCAAACCAGCTAGAAATGAATGACATACACAAAACTTGTTGTAAAAAAGATTTCTAGAAAACACTCTTCTTCATTTCTATATCAATAAACCATGCGGTGACACTAAATTAGTTGCTATAGTAAAAAGATTCACTTAAAATCTCCAATAATTCATATTTTTTGCTTAGAAATGAGCAAAATCGCCCTCGCAATATCAAAGAAAACAGAGAAACCTTCGTAATTTGTAAAAAAAAAAACATAAATGAATTAAACATTTAATCAATACCAAATTATGTGAACGAGAAACAAGAAACCTCGTAAACAAACTACAAGTAAACAGAGAAAGATAAGAGTAATATTTACCTCAAAAGTCGAAATACGAAAAATCAGAGGAAGAGAGAGCACAGATATTTTCGGTAGCAAAAATTGTAAGTTTTCTTGGGATTTTCCTATTAACCCTATATATTAGTTGGGGACCAAATTGGGAATCGGTGAGAAAAGAAACAAAGAAATGAGAAGAAACCAAAAAGGAAAGTCCGAGAGTGGCTCTGAGTTGCTGTGTGAAGTCACGTTTACATTTTTATACGGTTCAGACGATGAAGAGGGAAAGAGATAGTTACGTCACTGCTTCTGTGGGCTCCATCTTCATTTGGTCGGACTCACTTTATTCATTTTTTTTTGTTACTAAAGATAATGAATTTATCTCGGTAATAGAAATTTGCCGTTTGGAAATCATTTTTTTTATGACGGCATAAAATATCTCTCGTTCTTTCTTCTCGGGCCAACGGATAATGATGTTTGCTAACAAACCCCTTCATCTTCATCACTTCATGCATAAATTATCTTAAATTCTTAACAAAACCAATATTTATTGATATTTATAGATAATCAAACTGAAGTTAGAAAGTTTCATTCTCTATAAGATATTTTCATTTGTAAAAAAAATGTGTATAAGATATTTTCATTTTTGTAAGCATTGATTATACCATTATAATCTCAACTAATATTGATATATATGCATTCATGACCATGGTCCATGAGATTCTTATTGTCGAATGTTGTCATTCTTAAACTCTCTTGCTATTTCTTTTTTGTTAATATACTCTTATTAACAATATTTATATATAACACGTTTTTAGTTATGATTATTTTTGTGCCATTAGTTTTCATGTGGTAGCTAGGTCTTGTATTGTATCCACCAAGGGGCCAGGGTGAATGGGTAATGTGGTCCCATGCCTCCAATATATTTAGAGTAGTCCATATACATAGCAATAACAAAATATGAATGAACATATTTAAGAAAGTAGAATAAAATGTCTTTGTTAGGAAAAATGCAACAATATATATTAAGTTTGATAACTAAATGTGACCAAGAAACCCCCAAAAATAAAGTTCCCATGTGCCTGCAACTGCAAGTAAGTGTCAAAGACTATAATATATGTGATCTTCGCACATACAACAAGCAAATTTTGTTGTCCATATAAAATAGAATAGTACAAAAACAAAATTAAAGAGCAAAACTATATACAGTATAGAGAAAACTCATAAAAGACATGTGGTGGGTGGCATTAAGGTTCACAGCCCAAAAGACATGTGTATGTGTTTCAGTTGATTTACAGTTTTCTCTCTCAATAATTCACAACTATATTGGATTTAAATTCGATTGTATGATACCAGTACAATTATAAACCATTAAGTTAAAAATATGGTTGAATTTATGAAAAACACGTTATTAAAAAAAAATCAATATACAAGTAGTGGATTAATGTGGTCAAACGCTTTTGATAAAATAAAATGTGATACAAATGCCTTACTTCTCTATTTTAATGAAAACTTTTCATGTAACACCGGATTTAATGTATAGTGTAGTCTTTATAAATTAATACACAATAAAGTAATAAATATTATAAACTAATAAAATTTATTGGTTTTAAGTCGAATCGATATAAAAATTAACAAAATTTGATAAAATAATAAAATAATATTTTTACTGTAAAGGTATGATCTCGCTAATAATATAAATTAATAATTATGTAAATTTGCATATATAAATATATATAAAGATAATATAATTTTTTTTATATAATTCTGTTAAAACTCATAAATAAATTTTCTTATATAATAAAATATTATATTATATTTTAAGTTATTTTATTGTTATAACGTAAATAAATTTTTCATAAAACAAATCAAACTTTTCTAAAAACTTTTAAATTACAAATATATATATATATATATATATATATATTATTTCAATAGTCGTCTAGATTGTTTAAATACAATATCTGAGATTACTAATCATAAATTTAGTTTTATGTTAACTGTATATATAAGTGAATTTATTTAGAATTGTTATTACTAATTATCAAAATAATTTGATTTTTAAAAAATTTAAAATTTTCAAATCCAAAAGTATTAAACTTTCAATTTTTTAATTAATTTATTTAAAATTTTAACCAAAATGTCTATAAATTAGAAAATATTATTTTATATTATAGATTAATACTCCCTCTGTTTTAGTTTAATATATATTTAAGAATTTTTATCTTGTGCTATTTTATTAAATGTTTTGGATAAAGTTAAATTTTGATTGGTTGAATAAATTTTAAATGAAAAAGTAAATGATATTTTTATAAAAAAATATAAATATCTTAAAATATGTGCTTTTATCTAAAACTAATAATATAAAACAGAGGAAATAGTATTTATTAGATAAATTAATATCAGTATAAATTAATAAAATCTCATAATTCTAATATTATTAATTTATAGATATTTGACTAATTACGACTTACTACTACTCCATAACTTAAAAATGATTGTAAGACTTAGTGGGTCCTCAATTATAAAGTTTAGTTTAGGGTCATTGCTTTTAAAATGATGAGCGACAGCTTTAGTAACTCCATGCACTTCTCTCGCACACCAGGCCCATATATAGTGACGTGGAGAATTTAGTAATGCGACAAGTGGCAGCCAAGACAAAATTCAGTCTAGCAATATGAATATTCGCTTTTGTTTTTAGTTCCAATAAAGCGGTGCTATTAAATTACTCGAAATCATTCGTTTTTAGTCTTGCTTTTGCATCGGTCTTCACTCTGTAATCTTTTCTTCATCCTTTATCTTCTTCTTAACAGTTTTCGAATTATCCAAACCCCTTACCTAACTCTTTGTTAATTAAGTCTTACTCAATATTTATTTAGAAATATATTGGATAGTAAATATTGTTTCTTAAACCTCCTATACCGAATTTAATTTCTGAAATACTCATCCTATTATTTTGTAAGAATATTTTGAACAATGTCTATCATTCTAAACTATATGAACCCGTTTTTTATCCGTAATTTGCCATCTTATTATCTGAAATGGTCATACGCTGATACCTACTAAAAAAGAAATGACTAAACCAAACATAAATGATTAAAAC
Organism: Cardamine flexuosa; assembly: GCA_963555745.1. Lineage (NCBI taxonomy): Eukaryota > Viridiplantae > Streptophyta > Magnoliopsida > Brassicales > Brassicaceae > Cardamine > Cardamine flexuosa. The sequence goes on along the minus strand of OY743215.1, from coordinate 6,834,118 downwards.
CTCTTTCTATAGTTTTTCTTATTTGTTAGCTGAAAATGAAAATTAAAAACAAAACCAAAACTCTAATCTTTTGACTGAGTGATATTTTCGCCCATACCAAAATAATATCGAATTAAAGCGAACCATACTGTCGCCTGTCGATAACCATTTTTTAAGAGTAACCAAAAAAAAAGCATACACACACACTAGATAAAGCATTAGCACCCTAGAAAAAATGTTTAAACTTTTGGAAGTTCCTAGATTTATATATTTATATATATTTTATTTGATTTCTTCATAAATTTAGTTACATTTTCAATTGAAAACACACACAAATAATTTGTAATGGAGTCCAGCATAAAAAGATTCTGGGGAATCAGGAGATTCCTCTGTCCCTCTTTAGTTTTAGAAAATGGTGATAATTTTTTGCTCACATTCGATCCTCATCTCTCTCCGGAAAAATTGCTTCTTTTCATTTAAAAACCACAAAGTTCGTCTGAATTCGTTATCCGCTTTGACTCACCACATCAATCATTACATTTTCCCTAATCTAACCCTAAAATGTGGCGATGATCATCACCTTTTCCGATTGAGTTCGATCGGAGAATTCAATTTCATAAAAACACCTCGAAACGGGTTTTCGTTTGATTCAAAGGTTCGATTTTACGCATAGCCTTTGATGGTATGGATTTTTGATTGTTCCCATTGATGACGAATGCTTCTTTTTGATGGGTAAGTGTAAATGTATTTCCTTTATTGAATTTTAAGATTATCTAATAATGTCAGGTTTCCTCAAGCTAAACACAGTCAAAAGGAGACTAATTTAGGATGATAGATGATAGATATGCTTTAACTATTGTTTGATTGGAATAAAGAAATATTAAAAAGTTTGATTTATTGATAGTTGACAAAGTTTGGTAGGTAGGGATTGAGATACCCCACTGCTTGTGTTAGATTCCTTTTGAAAGACCAAAGTACATTTTTGGCATTTCATATTTGTAAATGTGAAACAACAACAAGAGATCTTCTTGAAATTTTGTTTTCTATTCCATTATCTGCAAAAAAATGTCATCAAAAACTTCAATAGTGTTTTACTTACTAGTAGACAACAACATTGTGCTGAATGTATTCCTTTCCTTGTATTTTGGATGCTGAAATTATTCTGTTAGTGTTTTCAAGATTTGGACTGTTTTCAAGAATTTTAAGGACTATAGGAACCTCAAAACTATGGGGTCTGATAAGCATGCTGCTCGTTTTCTACATAACCTCAAGATGGGGAGAGTCAGAACAATGCTAACACATACTTACCCTTATCCGCATGAGCATTCACGTCATGCTATGATTGCTGTAGTTATCGGTTGCCTATTCTTTATTTCGTCGGATAACATGCACAGCCTCATTGAAAAGTTGGACAACAATTTCAAATGGTGGTCCATGTATGCTTGCTTGCTTGGGTTTTTCTATTTCTTTTCATCTCCATTCATAGGAAAAACTATTCGACCAAGCTACTCAACTTTCAGTCGATGGTATGTGAATAAAGTGTATATAATCAACAATTTTTCACACTAGGAATATTGTTTTTAAGTCTTTGTTTTGTTGTTGTATAGGTACATTGCTTGGATTTTAGTTGCAGCTTTGTACCATCTCCCAAGTTTTCAGTCAATGGGTTTGGATTTGAGGATGAATTTGTCTTTGTTTCTAACAATTTACATATCATCCATAGTCTTTCTTTTTGTCTTCCACATCATTTTTTTTGGGCTTTGGTATATCGGTCTTGTTTCTCGGGTGGCTGGAAGACGCCCAGAGATCTTAGCCATTCTTCAAAGTTGTGCTGTAAGTACACATTATCCCCAATCTTGTATATCCTGGTCACTTGCTTACATAAATTTAAAATTTTACCTTCTGCAGGTTCTTAGCATATCGTGCTGTATTTTCTACAGCCATTGCGGTAATCGTGCTATTGTGAGGCAAACACCTCTTGAAAGAGGGCATTCTAGCTGGTTTTCGAAAGGAGGAAATGGCAACAGTACTTGGCTTGCGAAATTCATTCACATTGATGAGCTTAAAGAACAAGTCTGCTCATCATGGTTTGCTCCTGTTGGATCTGCAAGGGATTATCCACTATTATCCAAATGGGTCATTTATGGGGAGGTCTGTCTTCTTATATATTAGGGCTTCTAACTTTAAGTGCACGCCTTATTTGACCATTCTCTGTTTTGTATTCCTGCCTTTTTTTTTTTTTAATCTGCAGTTGGCATGCAATGGGTCTTGTCCTGATTCATCTGATGAAATTTCTCCTATATACTCACTGTGGGCAACATTTATTGGTCTTTATATTGCTAATTATGTAGTGGAGAGATCAACAGGGTAAGTGGCAGCTTTGGCATAGTACTTGTTAAGTGAATATTGCGACTAAAAAAGTCAACAATACATGCAGAATAGTTACTGTTCTTATGTAAATTTTTGCTTATGGTTTAGGTGGGCTCTGGCACATCCTCTGTCTGTAGAAAATTATGAGAAGTTGAAGAGGCAACAAATGAAACCTAATTTCTTAGATATGGTTCCTTGGTATTCAGGGTATGTCTATGTTATCTACCAGTGTTTACTTTGAAGCAATACACACTTAAAGTATGATACTTGAGCATGGACTGATCTGTCTGATTATCTATTTTTCAGAACTTCGGCTGATTTGTTTAAAACTGTGTTTGACCTACTCGTATCAGTGACTGTGTTTCTTGGCCGCTTTGACATGCGGATGATGCAGGTAATACTTTTGTTTTTAGTGATATGATAGGATCAGATCCTTTTATCTTTCTTATTATGTTACATATTTGTAAATGTGTAGGCTGCAATGACCAAAGATTGTGATGGAAGCAAGAGCAAGGAACTTTTATATGATCATTTAACTGATAAGGATGATTTCTGGTTTGACTTCATGGCGGATACTGGTGATGGTGGGAATTCATCATATTCTGTTGCGAAGCTTCTAGCTCAGCCTTTTCTTAAAGTCCCACTAGATGATGATTTTATATCTCTACAAAGGGGTAATGTACTGCTTATTGGGGGAGATCTTGCGTAAGATTTCCGTATACTACATGTGATTCTTCCATATTCTCTGTTTTTGTTTTCTGTCCGGTCTGAATGTAATCGAATGGATGTCTTTCTCTGATTATATTGCAGATACCCCAATCCATCAGCCTTTACATATGAAAAACGTTTATTTTGTCCATTTGAGTATGCACTCCAACCTCCTCATTGGTATAAAAAGGACTCGATTTCTGTTGACAAGCCTGAATTACCTGATGGGGTGTCTGATCTGAAGGATTATGATGGTCCTCAATGTTTTCTTATCCCTGGAAACCATGGTGGGTTTCAGCTCTCAACTTCATTGGTCTCTCTATAGTTGGTATTTGTTGGTATTGCTTCTAATTGTAATGTTGTTATTTAACTTTTTATAGACTGGTTCGATGGGCTTAATACTTTCATGAGGTATGTATGCCATAAAAGTTGGTTGGGTGGCTGGTTTATGCCCCAAAAGAAAAGCTATTTTGCCTTGCAGCTACCTAAAGGATGGTGGGTGTTTGGTTTGGATCTCGCGCTTCACGGCGACATTGATGTGTATCAGTTCGATTTCTTTTCTGAATTAGTGAAGAAGAAGGTAGATTCAGCATCATCCTTCTTTCTCCTGCTAAATAGATCCTGCAGATGCTATACAAAATAATACTACTTCACATCTACTTGAGCTCTTTTGTTTGTTTGTTCACAACTTCTAACGTTCTGCCATATTGGTTTCCGGTTTGGGCTATTAGAGTTGTATCTTATTTTTGATTCTATTAAGTTTGTAATTTGTTGCTTTGATGAAAGTTTTTATCTTTTGATTTAGGTTGGGGAGAATGATGCAGTGATTGTTATCACACATGAGCCAAACTGGCTTCTTGATTGGTATTGGAAAGACGATACTGGAAAGAACATGAGACACCTGATATGCGACTTTTTGAAAGGCAGGTGTAAACTTAGAATGGCAGGAGATTTGCATCATTATATGCGTCATTCCTGTACTCAATCAGATGAACCTACTCATGTCCAACATCTCCTCGTTAATGGTTGTGGAGGGGCTTTTTTGCATCCAACCCATGTGTTCAGAAGCTTTTCAAAGTTTTATGGTGCTTCTTATGAAAGTAAATCTGCATATCCTTCATTTCATGATTCAAGCAGGGTAAACGTTTTTCCTTTTTTGGGTCCTCTCTTATCCATGATCAGTTATTTGTCTTGTCTTCTTTGAATTCACATATTTTTTTGTTTGCTGTTCTTTGCAGATTGCTTTGGGAAATATTTTAAAGTTCAGGAAAAAGAACTGGCAATTTGATTTCATTGGTGGCATCATATACTTTCTCTTGGTCTTTTCCTTGTTCCCTCAGGTGGGGTTTTTCTATTGTTTTTCCATTTTATGTTTCTTCTGCCAGTAATGCAGTCTGAATTGGTTATTAAGATTTGTCTACTAAATGGTGAAACCGATACAGGCCTTGCATATCTGTAGTACTGTTTTCCTGCCCAAATCATCTTTTATGCTTACTTACATTTACGAGAAGTCTTTCATTTCTCGTTTGGTTTCAGTGTAAGCTAGGCCATATCTTACGAGCTGATTCATTTTCTGGCCACCTGGGGAGTTTCTTTGGCACAGTTTGGAACGCCTTTGTGTACGTAACAGAGCAGTCATATGTGTCTTTCACCGGTGTTCTTATGTTGCTAATAACTGCAATTATGTTTGTTCCCTCAAAAATATCTCGGAAGAAACGACTCTTAATTGGAATTCTTCACGTTACTGCACACCTAATGGCTGCTTTGATTCTTATGTTGCTGTTAGAACTCGGCATAGAAATCTGTATTCAGCACAAGCTCCTTGCAACCTCTGGTCAGTTTTCTTTCCATATAATAATATAATGAAGTTTGGCTTTCCTTAAGCTTCTGTGATGAAACCTTAATGGATTTTGTCACTCTTGGTTACACAGGGTATCATACATTGTACCAATGGTACAAATCAGTAGAAAATGAACACTTTCCAGACCCCACTGGCCTTCGAGCCCGTATCGAACAATGGACGTTTGGGTTTTACCCTGCCTGCATCAAGTATCTTATGTCAGCATTTGATATTCCTGAGGTAACGTAGTTTGTCAACTTAGCCTTCGTTTTAAGTTTTAAAATGCAGCCAAAGTAAAAAGTATTTAACATCAGGTGATGGCGGTTACACGGACTAACATATGTCGAGAAGGAATGGACTCGCTCTCTCGAAGCGGAGCAGCAATATATTATGCTTCTGTCTTCCTCTACTTTTGGGTTTTCTCAACTCCTGTTGTCTCTTTGGTGTTTGGAAGTTACTTATACATCTCCATAAACTGGCTTCACATACACTTTGATGAAGCATTCTCTTCCCTACGTATCGCCAATTACAAATCATTCACACGCTTGCACATCAAACCTGATGGAGACCTTGAAATCTTCACTCTCGGAGTAGATAAGGTGAGAAAACAACTCTTTGATTTTTGTGGCTTTTGTTTGTGATTTGATCTCTAAGCTGATGAGTGTATGTGATGAATGTGTCGTCCAGGTGCCAAAGGAATGGAAGCTTGACAAGGACTGGGACTCAGAACCGAAACCGGCGGCGAAAATGAGTCATCACAGAATGTTTCCCAGCAAATGGTGTGCAACAACATCTCAGCAGGATCCTGTCAACACCGTAAAGATCGTTGATCGTTTTGTTATTCGTAGATCAGATAAAGAAGTTGAAGAATCTTAGATTCTTTCACTGATCCTTTAGAATGTAGCCTGTAGCGTTTCCAGGCTTTGAGAAGAATAATAATACAAACATATGAGACCATAATTAACAATTTTTAACAGTCGAATCTTTACATGATTCAACTTTAGAATCTAAGTAAATAACAAGTCTCTGAAACAAACTTAAAACTCTATTTCCTTTTACTCCCTTTTGTGTAGTCCTTAATTCAACATTATTCTATAAACCCTTTTGTGAGATAAAATATTTATAATAGATAGATAGATATATATGTCACATTCTCAAACCAACGACTTCTTTTCTTCTTCATCTTCTCTATCACTCTCACCTCCAGCGATCCTAACCGCTGGTCTCGCCGGAGTCTTGGTTGGAGATTTACTATCCATCGGAACCATCTTCAATACAATCCCCATTGCTATCAACAGCAAGCCCGAACCGTGCTGTTCGGTTAACGGCTTTGTGAATATCAAATACGATAGCAACAATGTAACACCTTTCCTTGCCGTTGTTATCTACACCATAACGTTTGAGAACATAAGAGTCAATCAAAACGCAAGCGAGCGTTTGCATATAAGATTAGAGAATTACCAAGGCGGTTGTTGCGGCTCCAAAGAGGGCTATGAGGGATAGAACAGAGACTTGACCGATGAATGTGGCCATGGCTTCGAATACAAGCACTCCATACACATAAGGATGCTGCAAATACAAACAAAGAACAAAGAACAATTGATTTTAAATAAACCAAACTAACGAAATCATTAAAATATTGCACGTTGGTGGTACTTTAGTTATGGATCCAATGAATTTATAAAAGTCAATTTGGCTTATAAAAAGTTTGGCAGATTCAGGCACGTCGGTCAATGGTCTCATCTCGCCCGGTTCCAAGAATCATCATTTGACTTTTTCTTTAAGAGTGTAAACCAAGTTTGACTCCGGTTTGAACCATGAACTAAGTCAAAACCTAAACCAAGAACTTTCAAAGACAATACAAGGTCCACACTCTTTGTCACTTTCACTTCAAATAGACTATTGTCATAGTGGTGCATATAAACCAAATACCAAAGCAAGTTAATTTGGTTTTGGTTAAGGTTTACCAAAACTCAAACCGGAACAGAGGTTGTTTAACTTACTTGTGCGCACGCAGTCCACGCACGAAAAACCTCTCCGGTTAAGACCATGGGAACGAACAAAAACGGTAATCCAACAACCGTTGAGCAGAAAAGCATCTCCATCTGCACAAAACACACATTACAAACGGTAAAAGGAAAACCGAAACGAACCAAACCGGGTTTCGTATTCCTTTACCTGAGTTGTCTCAGGATTCATTGTAAAGATCGCTTCTTGTAAATTACCCAAGAAAGCATCCATGATCAATGCACCACTTATCATCATAATCCCAATCATACTGAAATTCGGAGACATTTGGGCATCGGCTAAAGTGAATAAGATCAAACCAAGAACAAGTAAGAACGCTGAAAAGTATTCATGGATTGGGTATTTTCTTCTGAGACCAGGTATGAAAGCTCCCATTATCATCACCGGCAACACCTAAAAAACTCCAAAAGATTCGTCATTTTCGATCATTCTCTTTAGCCTTAGTTTTTAAACTCATTAAGATTGTGGTTACCTTGGTGGATTTGAACATGATTTGAGCAGGATAATTAAGATAAGCTAAAGATCCTTTGGTTAAACCATGAGATCCCATGAGAACAGCAGAGAGTTTAACATAAGTTCTCATAGGATTAACGATATGCTTTCTAGTAAAGCCTTGAAGGTAGATAAGGAACAAGTAGACAAATCCTTGTATAAACGTGAAATACCAACCAAAGCTGTTACACAACAACAACAACAACAACAACAACACAAGAATGAGTAAAGTCCCATTTTTTTAATCTTTTAACTTAAAATCTAACGAATCAAAAAGTTGACTTTTACCTAAACTGAAGACGATTATACACATATTCCTGTAAAATCAAAAGAGATTTAAGAAAAAAAAAAAGTCAAGTCAATGATCATATAGATCCAATACATTATTACAAACTCTGTTTTAACAAGATCACAACTTTTTTGTTATGATCTGAAAACTCTGTTTTATGTTTGGAGAGAGTTAAGTTGGTCATGCAATTTAGCATCTTCCTCCGTTAATTTTTTTTTTCTTTCTCAGAAACATAACATCAAACACTTAGCATGCAAATGATTTTCGAATGGAACAAAAAAAAAAAAAATCAAAACTTTTAGGTAGAATCATGAGCTGAGTATGTGAAATTACGTAATTGAATCGAATTTTGTGAAATCAAGAGAGAAAAACGAACCTCGCAGACTCCGTTAACGAGATAACCAAAAAAGAAACCAGAAGTGCAAATGAGAAACTGTTGCCAAGTTGGTCGATCAGACAGAGATATTCCAAACAGAGATCTTGATTGTTCCTCGTTCTTCATTTTTCTCAAAGGAAAAATTCAAACTTTTTGGGAGAGGAAAAAAATGGTGAGAAACCCAGAAAAATCAGAGTAATAAATCCCAGGAATTAGTGATCAAAACACATGGAGAATCACTAATTAACGGAACCACTCCTCGAGAATAATCGCAGAATAAATAAACAAAACAAAACTCTGCCTAATTCACTCTCCTCGAAGTCTCTGTCGAAAACTTCAAGTAGAGAGAGAGAGAGAGAGTAAATGATGGAGGTATTGGTAAAAGAGGAGGAAGAAGAAAGGCTTTTAAGAAGGAATGAGAAAACGTATGAGGACTCGTCGCGTGATTCGCCACTCTGTTACACGTTTTTTCTTTTCTTTCCTATAACTATAAGCGTTCTTCTTCTTCTTCTTCTTCGTCTTTTTTTCTTTTTCTTTTTACGTTTTCCTGACTAATCTCTTTTTTTCTTTTTTACCGGTAAATTTCAACTTTGCAAATAAGCCCCCATGCTTTGTTATTGTTTTCTTTCGTGTCTGATATGTTTGCTTATTTACACACCACGACAAATTTTACAATACCACGCGTGGCATTGCTTTTTGTCGTAAGTCTTTTATTGCATGATGATCTCATTCTCATGTATACCAATTTGGCAATTAAGAAGACCGGATCCAAATTATGAATTATCATCTTTGGTTCGGTTACCTTAAAATTTTTTTTTAAAAAAAAAAAAAAAAAAAGGTTTGAAAGACAGTTTTTGTTTGTGTCTGTAAAAACGAATCTATAATATTTACTTTGTTTACAATTTTCAACAAAAAAGCAAGAAAAATAAATAATAAATAATAAATGCTATCATTAAAAAATAGTATATCTCAATTTGTCTAAAAAGTAAAAACTAAAGAAAATAACATATCAAAATAAAATTAACAGAGAAGCTATTAAATCAGATCGCATTAGTCAACACTCTTTTTTGGTAGGGTTAGTCAATACATTGAAACAAATTATTTGTAGATACTTAAATCTCTTTCAAGAATATATATTTTAGTGAAAATCATAGACAAAAAAAGAGATAGTGTGACACAGTTTACAAAAACATTAACTATAAAATTATCAAGTAAATAAATTGTGGCAATATTTACACACATTAAAAATAAAGGCGCTATGAAGAAATATCTTAAACTTAAAGGGTCCGTTTTTCATATTTCCTTTATGCAGATGAATGTTAGTCAACTTTCCGGTTTAAGACAAGTTTTACAGTCATTTGTTTCAATAAACGCCATTACAGGCTGTCTTTTACATTCCTGATTTTGGTTTTGTTTTTTTGTGAAGTAATTGTTAATTGAGTTATAGTTGGCTCTGCTTATGGCAGTCAGAATCAGAATTAACAGACACTAGGACACGTTTCGGTAAGGAAATAATTTTAATCCTTTTTTCTTTATTTTGTTTTGGTCACCTTCTATATTCATATCAAACAATAAAATCACACACAGAAATATCTTGTTTTAGATAACAAAACTAGTGAAATCATATATGTATTACAAATTGATAAAACTGGGGGAGCGAAGACAAAATGAGTCAACAAAAAAACAAATTAGGGAACAAATCAGTGACGATGTTTTAGTCAATGAAGTGTACGTTTCGGAATAATTAGGTGACGGTGTATGGTGAACAGTCGAAAATATACATTTTTATTGGTAACTAATTCTAATTGGTGAAATAAAAAAAATGATTCCATTAACCCAATATGAAATTAGCATATAGACAAAATTGTTCTGTCTATAAAGGGACCGTTTTGTAATCACTTTTGTTAGTGACAAATCAAAATCAGTTTAATAGAAAGTTAGATATGTTAACTTTTTTGTGTGTTGGTAATCTAGACATACTAACTTTGATTAGTGACAAATGACAATATAAACTTAGATATGTACACTTTTTCCTAAAAAAGGAAACTTGAAAACGAATCAAGAAATCAAGAAAACTCATCATCAAGAGCTTTTAGTCACACGACTTCGCCAAATCGTCATCAAATAAGGCTTTTGATTAACCACCTTCAAACCACGATCACCACAGTTGGTACCAATAAATTTAATAACAACGACAAAATATGTAGCAATTAACACTATGTATATAGTGTAATTGATGTGTCGTATATCCAAATGCAAACTCGTATATTCAATATTGTATGTTGTTGAAATTTTTTGCAATTAGTAGTAGAAATATGTTCTTATCAATTATAACAGATATATTTGTATTTATGATTTTTTACTGATTATGTACAATTTGTTGCTTAAGTGAAAACATAGTAAAAATAGATGAATTTTAATATATACATATATACATATATATATATGTGAACTTAAATATAAATATCTAAGTTTTGACCCCAAAAAAATATATGATAATCTCGACACGTAACAAATTGGTCTTCACTTAGCAGCTAGATATTTGTCTTGCTTAAAATCGTTCGTGTGGTTAATAATAACCGTAAGACTTCGATCGAGACTTTTGCATTTGGAAGCAACCGATCACAGATTCACATTTCTCAATAATATCGCGAGAAAATTAAATATAAATATTCAAACTCGGTATAGTTAAGTGATCTATAATTAAGTCGTCATTAGAGAGAAACAATCCGGTGGCGTACGGTCAAATAATGTGGGGCCCAGCTTCGGCCATTTTTATACCGGCCACCGGAATCTTACCAAACCGAAGACAGGTCTTAAAACACGTCTGCCTCTCTTCCACAGATGAATTTACTTCAGTTTTTTTCTTTTAAATTAAATTCATCAAATCATATACCAATTTGAAATTTCTATCAGATTTTAATTCTAACATTCAATATGGGCACCGTTATTGCCGTCTTATCATGCATAAAATAGGGTTGGCAAACTAGAATAGGTTATAGTACTTGTAGAATTTATGTGCTTATAAATTTAAATTCAAATACTACTTGTGTAGACAACTACATAATAGTCTGGATGTATGCTAATATTTTTATTTGACTAATACTAATAAACTTTTAAAATAATTTAGATTTTAAACAAGGGGTTATAAGTCAAACTTTAATAAATATCACTTATACATGTTCCTAAAATTCTGTAAGTTCTGTCTTTCGCCTTATTAAACTAAACACAATTATTCAAATTTATATATTTATATAATAAAATGAGCATGTCTATCTCGAAATTTTCAAATATGTGTAATTTATAGACATTAGCATAAATATCCAAAATTATAACATATATGTCATACGTGTTATTTAAAATGCGATGATAGGTAATATGTCGCAATATTTGGTTAGCTCGACAAATGCAAATGATTAAAATCTTGTAGAAGAATACTGGCAAAAAGTTTTTAAATATCGAAATTGACTTCATCAGCTCAAGTGTCTCTCTCTCTCAGTCTCTCTAACAAAATCATATTTTAGTACGTAGTTTATGACATTTGGTGTACTTATCAAAACAATAATTCAGATGTGACTTTGCTACAGTTTTTATTAAGATTTTCAAATATATGAGGATCTCGAATGATTAAAATTTTAACCGATTAAAAAGTGTTATATAAGCATAACCACTCATACCTTAAAGTTACCGGTAATCAAAAAGTGCTCAGTTACCGTGAAGTAATTCATGCTCAGACTCAGTCACTCAGACATCATCTTTAAGTTCTCATTCGACTGTTGGTGACATTATAGCTAAATATAGTAACAAAACTGAACTTCAAGATCGTATTATTTGACCCCAAAAGAAGTTTGTCTTATATGTAATTGTTTTTAATACTAATTTAATATGAAAGCTATCTATATTATAGAGTTGTTTCAATGAAAATGTACAAGCAATATGAAAAAATTGATAATATATATCCAAACTAGTCTTTAATTAGAAGAAATTGAAATAAATTGCTCTCTTCTCGAATAGTATGAACTTAATTGTTTCAAATGCAACGTTTGCGTTTGCATTGAAGACAACTAGCTAGTCATTCTCAAACTATTTAATTTGTTGTACGCTCGTAAGTACATTGATCTAAATTTAGATCTTCTTTACCACAACTATTGACATGAAGAATATAGATAAAAGTCCGACGGGCCACAACATCCATTCTACCAACTGCGACTGAGACCATCTAGAAAACTGCTGCTCACAAGTCACAACAATCACTTGCATATCATCCGTATCATTTACCAAACGCAAAGTTGTAAAAGCCCAAAATAATATAATAGGCTGGCCTTACTATTTAATGGGTCTATATGACTTGTTCAATTAATATTCTTTGTTTTTTGATTAAAGTCTTAAGAATCTTTGGAGCGGCTCTACATTAACGTGGTAATTATTAATTATTGTCTTTCTTACCACACTTGTTCTTTTCCAACCTTTGTTGATACAATTGATACATAAGATGTTATGCTATTAAACCAAGACAACACAACACAACAATATATCATAAATTGCAAGAATACAAATAGTATCTACGTAGCAACGATGAACAATAACGAACATGTGACAAAAAATATTAGTTTCACAACGATAAATCAAGAATAAGTTCGTCGATCAACGAAGTCACGAAACCATTTTCCAACTCTTCAACCACATGCTCTATCTCATCTCCATTGATACAACCCCATTTCATTTCATTCACATAAATCACTCTCTTCTCTTTCACTTCCCAACTCATAAACATACATTCTTCTTCTTGTCTCCTCATCACCCATTCTTCAACTATCTTCACCAACTTATCCTCGTCTCTTGTCTTATTTTCGTCTTCTTTAAAATAATCTAGCAACACATTGTCTACAACGTGAGATGCTAGTAAATGGTTCGGTTCCTCAAATATTATTTTAGACTTCACTAGAGCAAACAAACGGTTTGCTCGGTTTTCGGGTTGGTCTTCTTCGGTTTCTATTTTGTGAGAGAAGTACTCTTGTCTTTCCACACATTGCTTTATACGTTTCTCTAAATCTACAGGCTCAAGTCGTACCAAACTCTCAAATCTTCTGCTCTTTCTCGTGAGCCTCTTCTCATTTGTTTCTATAATTACCAATACATAAAAAGATTATATATAAAAGGCTTAAAGATTAAGATTAGCTCATCGGGTAATATGAACTTGATTGTTTTAAATGCAAGATAAATATGTTTGCTTTAAATATGTAAAATCGTTTCTCTACTTTTTTTCTCTCATAAACAACATATTTTAATTCATTTCAAATAGTAGGAGTAAAGAGAAATACTAAAAAAAAAAAAACATATACGTAAACAAATAATGATCCTACATCGATGCATAGAATATTCAAGAACATATATGAAAATATAATCGGTGAATTACCCTTTTGATGTGAAGGAGGAGACGTAGCATCATCTTCGAATGGACATTCTAAGATCGATATTGGACTGAGTTGTTCTTTTTCTTCGTTCACGCATTCCTACAATTTACACGAGTTTAGAAATAAATTTCTAAAGTGTTGTTATCAAAAAAATAAAAGAAGAGAAATATAGGAAATGAAGAAAATGAGTTGGCTAAGTCAACCCATGTCATGACAAGTTGGCAACAACATTTTACATCTCTGCACACCTTCTCATATTATATTTACTAATTCCAAAACATTATGTATAATTAGTGTAAGGGATTAACAAATTTACGAATAAAAATGGACCAAATTGACGTTGGGAAGTGAGTGATATCATCCGTAGAATCCGCTTTCGAAGCCATCAAGAAAAATCGCAGCCCCTCGTTTTCATCACTCATATTTATACACTCCTCAAAATCTAAGTCCCTACTACACACGTGAGTCACGTGACTACACGAACCGACAACTTTCAAAAAACACAACTCCATTCAACTTATAAAACCAACATTATATCTACATTTAACTCAAATGAGTTCATCTAATGGTTTCCTGTTGTAATTAGTTGGTGATATTAATGGTTCATGCATTGATAATATGACGTGGCAGATAACAATTGGACAAGAAAAAAACCGAAATAAAAACTTTGAAAGTTTGTTAAACTAATAACTAACCTCTCTGATGTCGTTGACAGACGATCCGTCACTGACATGTGACCCTACACACTCCCCACTCTTCATAACTGCTACTCCGCTTGATGACTGAGCCACCTCCGAGTTCTCATTACTAAAACTCGACGAGTCTCCGGCAGCATTTGACAATGTCACTTCACCGGAAAACGAATCCATCGGTTGATCTTGACTCTCTAGGAGAAAATCTCCGAATGATCTCAACCGTTGGATCTTCTGTTCACCATCTTTCATTTGCCGTCCGTTCTCTCCGTCGACGTTAAGTTTACGGCGAGAAGGTTTCATCCTTGAAAAAATTCCTTTAGACGGAGATTTAACGGAGGAAGGTAACGGCAAGAATTTAAAGGCGCTGAGTAACGCCGTGGAAGCTTTGTGAACGGCGTGAGTGAGCGTTAATCCGCAAGTAAGACGTCGACTGTGGTGGAACAATCCTGACCGTTTGATCTCTGCGTTGAAGAGACGACGGACGGTGGATGAACTTTGATGACGAGGGAAAGATTTGAAGCCGTTGGATGAGCAAGAACTGAGATCATCTAGAAGGTAATCTCTTAAACTCAACGGTTTTAACCGTTTTTTGCTCACCGGAAGGCGATGATCGGAGGAACTGATCGACGCCATTGGAGAATTAATCAAAAGAGTAATATTTATTTCAGAGAATGTGAATATGAAAGATATGACAGTAATGAGTGATGAGTGTGATATAGAGAGAGTGCATATAAGAAGAAGAATTAGTAAAAGAAGCTTCTTCTAATGTGGCTGTGATATTTTTTTAGCTGATCAAGTTTGATTTTTCTTGTTTCCTTAAATCTTTTTTGGATTTGAATTTAACGTTTGATAATTTTATTTTATTTGTCTGGAGGTTCCATGGGGATTGGGGGATAGTTGTTAAATATTTTAGTTGTGAAATTTCCATTATTAACTAATGAACAAATTAACAATGGTATACAAGCTATAAGAAATTATGTACACCTTTAACTGTTATTAATGTTTTAAAACAAAATACCGAAAAAATAAAGATGTGGCCAAGACGTGTGACAAGAGGATCAGTTATTATGACTTTCATAAGATTATATAAAGTCCAAATGATTGATTCCTATCCTTGAGAGTTGAGATTTTACACATATTATCGAATTGGTATGAGGTGTTTCCGTATGGGGAAAGTGTTTTCACATGTTATAATAATTAATTACAAAATTATTGAAACACAGCATTACATTACATTGTCATTAGTCATTACAATACAACATCACAAAAATCTTATTAGGAATCACATGCATTTCAAATTTTGGATACGCTTAACTAATAGATCATTTTAAAATCTAACTTAGTTACTAAATGAGCGATTCCTTAGTCATATAAATGGTATAGGCCTTTCGATGTTTTCTCACGGCATCCTCATTCCAGTCTTTAAAGAAAAGTAATCATTGATGTATATATTAAAGGACAATCATCAATGCAAGATTTCAAAATTTTAAATCACAAAATCATGTTGGATTTGCCTTCGCATTGACAGTTGTTTTTGACAAAATGATTTACGTTTGAAATTAATGTAAAAAAACTAAATACATATACTGTGTAAATGTCAATAATTTAAATTTGCTTTTTATATTTTTTAAAAGATAACATTTGGCGAAGACAATTTGATCACGCAGTTGTGGAACATCAAACTTCATTTTGAAAAATCTATCAATTTTGTGGCCAAACTTACCGCATAGGCTTCTTGCTTCCATCAGGAGATGGAGACAAATCCAACACTCTTATACCACATCCTTTTATCCTCTTGAACGGTAAGGGTTTAAAGATACTGTTGACGACGGAAACCTTAAACTCAACAACGTTGCAGTCCAATATAGATGTAGTAGCTTTGTAGTCCGATTCCAGTATAGGTGGAGGACCTATATTACGGAACTTAAAGGGAACCAAAACCATATGATCCGTGTTATAAATCAAATCCAGGTTAAGGTATCTGCAAGTATTGAACGTAAAATGGTACGTGCGGTCACCAAATGAAGATATGCGAAAAAAACACTTAGGGTTTTCATCGGCAAAAACATCGCGAATATCCTCAATATCAACAAGATATCGACGTTTTCCAGGATTACAGTTGGCTTCTCTCGATCCCATGGTCAATGAATGTACTGGTTAGTGTGCGTTCGAGCTCCTTGCGAAGATGGCTCAGGAATAATTTGCGGACATCTTCTCCACTGAAGCTTGGGAAAACATCGGTCACTGATGAGTGAGTATTCACTGCACTTTTTGTTCCAAATCACATGAAAAGCTCAATGTGGTGCACTATTGGGCTTTCATATTTAGTATTCCTTGGGCCTTAGCAAAAGAACATGGGAGAACATTCTCTTTTATTGGGTCATGAAAATTAGAACTCACGAGCCAACCAAATCCATCTTTTGGTTTGCTTTATTTATTTAATTTTTATTTTATTTTATGTCATCTAGTTTGCTTTATTTTTTTTATTTCTAATATTTTGGTGCTCATAGTTAACTATTTTTTTTCATTAATATAACGAATTAGAATTTTGGTGTTAAAAGTTTCTTCAGCTTTCCAATTTCTCCGCAATACCGCTTTCCATACGACTCTAATAAGCCTGATCACTAACTCCTTTATATGTGTGCCACTTGTACGTCATTTGATAGGGTTCTAATGATTTTTTTTTGAAGATTATCGAGTTACTTTAGAATTTAGAATCAAACAGTATAAAGTGAGAAAATTCGTTTTTGGGGTTTAAAAAGGACTTAATTACGAGCATTTAAACAATTTTATAAGATAACACTATAATTGATGTCTTAAATCCCACGACAAGTTCTATTACTGTAACTCTTAAATCATACTATAAAGTACTTTATTTACTCATTGCTTATCGGATAATTGGTTTCTCATGGACCGAAGTCACCAAGCGACAGGACACAAAGGTTTGTTTAGTTAAAGCTACATGCATGAGAATGAATAAATAGGCTATTAGGGCTCATCCTATTACCTAGGATCTTTATGGTCTTGAATTATTCTATGCCAAAAGGTAAAGATATTATCTTTTTTTAACATTTTTTTTACTATCACATCTTCCGTCTCAAAAGATATTGTTGTTTTTATTACCTTGGTACCATACGAAGATATCGTTTCTAGAATGTATGTGGATGAACAACCATTAAATGATTAAGATTCTCTTATCAATAAACATAGTCGATCTTCTTAATTTAGTTTATTTAACTGATTTGTTTTTGTAGGAACTTTATTTAACTGATCATTTATATAGGTGCACATATTTGTCAAAAAATATCCGAAAAGAAAAATAATTTCTCTTTGGCTCGTACACTCGATCACTTGGAGATTAAATAGTGATAGTATCCTACAAAATTGATCGGAAAATGACTTAGGATATGTATATAAATACGTATATTCCATTGACCATATAATGTTTATTTTTCGTCGTATAACTTCTATTTACAGTTGTGAACTCGAGTATTATATTATAATAAACGATCGACATAACTCGTGATAAGATAATGTTATTTTTGTTCCCCATCATCCTCAACTTAAGCTATATTAATGGTCCACATTCTATAGAGGTGAGGCATGTGACATTATATTATCTCTATACACAAACAATAAATTCTTATTCCAAATATATATTTGAAAAATAATAATGTAAAACTAATTATGAAAGCAAACCTTTCTTTCTTGCCAAACTATAATGTTCCCCTCGACTATATGAATAGGGTGGTCCAATAAATTATTTGAAATATTAAATATGTATTAAATAGGTGTATATTCCATATAATTATATTCTTCTACAAATATGATAACTTTATTGCAAGCATCAACATCGTCCGAAGTTTCATATAAAAGTGACTAGAAAATTTAAATCTTAGTATTTCGTAACAACTTGACATCAACATCTACAGCTACTTGATATATTTAAGATTTGAATTGACAAAAAAAAATTATCATATAGAAAAATAAGGAAAATGCTCTAGCATTATTGGTAGAAAACTCGAACAGAAGGAAAATCATTAATAATATCACTATCACACATTTTATATCACATCGTCCAACCAATTCAACTCTGACGAAGATGTGGCCATCTTTACAAATTTCTCAATTACTAATTAATTTTCTAAGTATACAGATTTACTAATAATCTAATACTAGCGTACCCTATATTAGTTACACTATTACTTGACAAAATATTAAATTTATGAGATTCTATATCTCATAGGAAAATAAGATATTTAGAGTTTTATATCTAGAAAATTTGATATATCTGTATTCGTTATATATATATATATACTAGATTAGTACTCGTCCGATAGACGTGTTTTAAATTTAAAACAAATGAAAATTAAACATAGTTATTTAATTAAATATTTGTTATTAAGGATATATTTTAAATTTTCTTAGGACAAACATATAAATAATGTTTTGTTAGAGAAAATAGTTAATTTACAAAAAAATTAATTGCTGATATGAATAAATTAATTAACTTTGTATATTAAAATTTTATTGTAAACATATTAAAAATCTATATAATGTCTAAAATCTTTTGGTTTTCAATTGTTGTTTCTTTTTTCGACAACCGTGCTAGATAGCATGAACAAAATATCATAAACCAAAAAACTAAACCGAATCTAACCTGAAAAAATCTAAATGAATCCTAAACTCCTATATGCGAAAAAACAAACTTAAACATAATAGAACCGTAAACCGAATAGATACATCCATAATATTAATTATATATCCCAAAATCTAATTAGTTGCTGGCATGAATAAATTAATTAACTTTCTATATTAAAACTTTATTGTAAACATATTAAAATCTATATAATGTCCAAAATATTTTGGTTCCCAGTTGTTGTTTTTTTTTCTGACAACTGTGTTGGATAGTGTGAACAAAATATCAGAAACCCAAAAAACCAAACCGAATACAACCCAAAAAAATCTAAATGGATCCTAGACTCCTATATGCGAAAGATCAAACTTGAACTGAATCGAATCGTGAACCGAACAGATACATCCATAATACTCAAAATCCAACTATATATCAAAAAATATTTATAATATTTAGACTTGATATAACTCAATTATTCTACAATTATAAAGCCGAAAATATCAATTATTTTTATATCAAATAACTAAAATTCCAATATTTAACCAAAATATCTTAAAATTCTTGGAAATATACATAATGTTCTTAAAATATATATAATCGAAAAGTTTTTAACATAATTGATTATAGATTTAAATTTAAAAAATTTTAAAAATTATTTGAGGTGAATTTTCAAACATCTAAATTTGTTTTAAAACATGTTTGAAATTATATATGTAAAAATGGAAACTAAATAATAAGATTTCATTATTTAGTTTTCCTTTTTTTTTTTGGTTAAAAAAATAATAGGTAAAATATGAAAGTAAAGATTATCTATTTTATTATTTATTTGTTTTCTCCATTTTTTTAGTTTTTTTATTTTATTTAAGGAAATATTATTTTTACACGTGTCAGAATCTGATCAATCAAGCGACACGTGTCAAGATCTCGTGAGTTAGAAATTTGACACGTGTCGACTTCTGGTGAGTGTAACCCAAATTTATATAATAAAAATATATATATATTTTCTAAGTATGTTAAATATTAAGATATATGATATAATAAATAGAATAAGTATGATAATTATTAAAAAAATATATTATGATTTTTTTTTGCAAATTTCTGTAATAAGTATGTTATGAAATTTTATGAAACAAAATTTGAAACATTGTATATGACATTTATATTTATTTGATTTTATATTTGATATTTTAAACTTATTTAATTTCTGTAATTTTATTTTAAGAAAGTTATTATAGATCCACATATCCAAATCAAGTACTTGTGAGTGCCATAACTTTTTTGCTCATATATACACTATTCGAATTTTAAAGTAACTAATCCGTGTCAATTCTTACTAATTCGAGCATTATTTAATTGATTTAGTAAATAGTCCCTTTCTTTTTGGCACTTTGAAAAATCTCTTTATTGGTCAACTTCGATACTATTAAAAGTGAGGAAGAAACGACACGAGTCAATTTGTTACACTAGTATTTTATTTATAAAAAAAAGAAATCAAGAAAATGTCTCTTAACTCTATCTCTATTTAGTTGTATCTTTTAAATAAATAAAAACAATAAATTATACGTGAATAAATAAAAATTCCAAATAAACAGCCAAAAAAATTCATATTTACTTGGAAACTCTCTTATTCTTCTTTTTTATTTACTGGAATATCATCAAAAGAAGATTTATCAAGGAATAAAACAGAGCATGGGAAAGAAGACGAAAACATAGGATCGATAGGATCTTATTAAGCTTGAGCTTCCTCCTCAATCCGAGAATGTAATTGTAGCCCAAAGCGGATCCTCTCAATCTTCAAATGTCAAAAAATAATAATTTCAACAAATGAAAAATAAAAATAAAAATACTGTCTCACTAATAGGAAGACAGAGTCATAACAATGACATAATGGTTGGTCAAAAAACCGCCAAAATTGTTCTGTTATAATTAAAAAAAAAAACTTAATGTCTCAGTCAAAAGAACTCCTCTTGTCTCCTTAAATCACTTTTTCTAATCTTAATTAGTAACTTAATTTGAAACTTATATCACATCTTTCACACATCAAACAACACCTTCTTCTTCTTCTTCTTCGTCTTCTTCTTCATCCTCCCTCTCTCTTTCTCTCTTTCTTTTTTCTCAAATCTGCAATCATGTCTGCTCCTTTGATCCTCAAGAACCAAACAGATCACCGACAAGATCCGAATCCGAACCCGACCCATCTCTCCTCCTCGTTACAAGAAGCCAAATCAATCGCTAAAATATCTCTCCCAATGATCTTAACCGGTTTACTTCTCTATTCCCGGTCAATGATCTCAATGCTCTTCCTCGGACGTCTCAACGATCTCTCCGCTCTCTCCGGCGGCTCACTAGCCCTCGGCTTCGCCAACATCACCGGCTACTCTCTCCTCTCCGGTCTCTCCATCGGTATGGAACCTATTTGCGTTCAAGCCTTTGGCGCCAAAAGATTCAAACTTTTAGGCCTTGCTTTGCAAAGAACAACACTTTTGCTACTCCTCTGTTCTCTCCCCATCTCTATCCTCTGGTTCAACATCAAAAAGATCCTTATCTTCTTCGGACAAGACGAAGAGATCTCAAACCAAGCTGAGATCTTTATCCTCTTCTCTCTTCCTGATCTGATCCTCCAATCTTTCTTGCACCCTCTTCGTATCTACCTCCGATCTCAATCCATAACTCTTCCTCTGACTTACTCTGCTTTCTTCGCCGTGATCCTCCACATTCCCATCAACTACCTTCTCGTTTCTTCCCTCGGTCTAGGTCTTAAAGGAGTCGCCTTGGGAGCAATATGGACTAATGTCAATCTTCTAGGGTTTCTGATCATCTACGTCGTGTTTTCGCGTGTTTACGAGAAGACTTGGGGAGGATTCTCAATGGATTGCTTTAAAGGATGGAGATCTCTAATGAGATTAGCAATCCCTAGCTGTGTATCTGTTTGTTTAGAATGGTGGTGGTACGAAATCATGATTCTTCTTTGTGGTTTGTTACTTAACCCGCAAGCAACCGTTGCATCTATGGGAATCTTGATTCAAACCACCGCTTTGATCTACATCTTCCCTTCCTCTTTGAGTGTTAGCGTTTCTACTCGAGTCGGGAACGAGCTAGGCGCGAACCAGCCAGCTAAAGCGAGGATAGCCGCGAGAACTGGACTCTGTTTAAGCCTAGGGTTAGGTTTATTCGCTATGTTTTTCGCTGTGATGGTGAGGAACTGTTGGGCTAGGTTGTTCACGGATGAGGAAGAGATAGTGAAGTTGACTTCGATGGTTTTACCGATCATAGGGCTTTGCGAGTTAGGAAACTGTCCTCAGACTACAATGTGTGGAGTTTTGAGAGGAAGTGCGAGACCTAAGTTAGGAGCTAACATTAATTTGTGTGGTTTCTACTTTGTGGGGATGCCTGTGGCTATATGGTTAAGTTTCTTTAGTGGGTTTGACTTTAAAGGACTTTGGCTCGGTTTGTTTGCAGCGCAAGGCTCGTGCTTGGTTTCTATGTTGGTTGTGTTGGCTAAGACTGATTGGGAAGTTGAGGTTCATAGAGCAAAAGAACTCATGACTAGATCATGTGATGGTGATGGTGATCATGGTGAAGATGATGATGATAATACGACGCCGTTTTTGTTGGATATAGAAGAAAGTGGGAATCATAGGCATTTGAATGTGTGTTTAAATTCTTTTCTCCTTGTTTGATTTTTAATTGGCACTAACCAAATTGGTTATATTATTGTACACTTTCTAATTGATTATTTTTAGGAGAAAACATTTCATACATTTGAAATTTGATTGTTGGATTTTGAAATTATGTTAAATATTGGATTTTTTTTCGGTTGATGATGAAAAGCAATGTAATGTGTTGTTGTTTTGATGTAAAACAATTTTATCAATTACTTTTGAAATTTATGAAACACCTGTCATTACAAAAATATCAAAGAGAGTGACATGTTATCATGAGAAAGACATTTTAAAATTTAATCTTAAACCTAAACTCTCGTTTTCAAGTGGTTTGAGTGTATCTATGTAAGTGTGTATGTATAGATGAATCTGGTTAAGCAATTAAAGGACAAGAAAGAAGTTGGTTTCGTTGCCGGGAAATTCTTGTGCAAGAGCAAACAAATAAAAAGGGAACTTATAATAATAATGATATAATAATATTAACCACCGTGTTGAGTGGTCCTCCATGCAAGCGTGATGTTTACTCTCTTAAGGCGCGTGTATGTAACGGAAGGAGCTGTGTAACTTTGACGACGACGGTGAGAAATCTAACGTCTCCGTCAAGGTCGTCGTATGTGACAGCCGACGCCGTGAACGACCCGCCGTCTTTGTCTCCTTCTTCGTTTACTCTCTTTTCTTCCACTAAATCATCACCGACTTGACCCGGTTTAGTCTACTTTTAATTTTTTTTAGTTTGTTGTAAAATCCACATGGTTACAAATTTAAGAACCGACCACTTAGTCATAACTTCTAGGATTTGTAGGAATATAATATTTTCCATGATAAACTAAAAATGTAACAAACTCATGGTGTGGTGTAAAGAACAAAAAAGACCCATAAGGTGAACAAGAAGAAAGGCAAATAAGTTGTGAATTTGCCACTAAAAATCAAATTTCTTTTCCTCAACTGTCCCAACTTGCTTTTATATAACCGTAGCTTCTAATGTCTTTCATTCTCCATCACCTCACTTCTTTTTATTTTATTTTTCCCCATTCAGTTATTGTCTCCATAAAATATTTCCAATGAGAAACATTTTAAATTGATCAAACTTATATCATCTTTCGATCTTTATAAGTTTTATTAACAGCAATAAAAGTCTATTCAGCTACAATGATTTAAAAACCAATTCAACCAGCCAATCTTTTAAGGTAAGATAGTAAAATTTCATTCCCAAAATAAAGCTTTGGATAACATTTCTTTTTGCCATTTTGGTATCCATAAAAAACTATTATAAAAGAGATATATATATAACGAGAGAATTATCCAAAAAAACCAACGAATAGAGACTGTACTTCTGATTCGAAGATGTACATGGGAGGAAAAACAACCTTTCCTTTTAAAGCCAGCCTCGGATTAAATGAAACAATAAATATCTTAAAGAGTAATAATGTAACTTCTACGACGAAAAAAAGAAACTGGAGAATAAGGTATGGAACCCAATTTAGAGCATCCAATTTAGATAAGCTCCAAGAACAATGCTTCATTTTTGCTCGTTAATCCGATCTCATTTAGAGTCGACGAGCTTTCTCCATCGCCAAAAGCATGCCTAGGATATGGCCTTACCTGTTTTGATCACACAAACATACCATTACCAAACTAAAAGACTTCTCCAGTGAAAAGTTGTAAAAAACATTTTATGGTAAAAATCACATACCAGTCTGTAAGTGTTGGGCTTCACAACTCTACAGATGTCTACGAAGTCTAAAAGTGACTGCAAATGAGAAAGAAGACATGATTTGTGGTTAGTTATTTAAGGTTTATGTATTTGAGGATAACTGAAGCTGGTTAGGTGAAACTCACTTGGAGTTTGTCGGATTTAAGGAATCGGCGGCCATGGCGAGTGCCATCTGGCATTCTGACTAGAAGTGTGATGGCGTTCTCTTCGCCTGCTGGTGGCTCCTGAGGCAGAGACGCTTCCTTGGAAACTAATTGCCTCTCAAGCTCCTGATAAGAAAAACAAAAGCAAAAGAATCGGATTACAATGCCAAACATAACACTGGAGGTGACTTTTTCGCAAATGAGATTAGAGAGACTCATGTGAAACAAGAAGCGTACCTGTTCCTCTTCGACCTTCCTGCGAGCTTCTTCTTCCAATCTCTTTTCCTCTTCAAGAGCTTTCACTCTAGCAGCTTCTTCCTCCAATTGACGAGCCTCAGCTTTTACCCGGTCAGCTTCAAGCGAGGCAAGATACTCATCATCCTGCACGAGTTAACATAACAACAAACATACAAAAAACTTATCATCATCATCATCTGTATCCTTCTGGAACCTAAAAGGGTGAAACTCTTTGCCCATTACTTCTATTCTTCTTGTCACAATGATAGATTAACTAAAAAGTACTCTCCAATCAAGAGTGACAACAAAATCACGGTAGAGTTGATGACATCAACAAGCAGAAAGGGCTTGCTTCTGCCAGGTATCAACAAAGAGATTTGCAGAGCAGTTTTACTAACCTGTTGTTCTCGAATCAACCTCTGAGCTGTCAATGACGGTGAGGGTGGACGCTGCTCCATCCTTTGCATATGAGGTACATAACGAAACCTATATTCAGTCTCAGGAATGCCACCAAACATCGCAGCCTCGAGCATTACAGCTTCATCATGTTCCACAGAAGAAATGCCTCCCCACTTAAACCAAACAAGTAATAAAAGTATTAGCTTATGCATGAACTAACTACTCTAGGTAAAAAAAAAACATATATATTTTGCTACCTCAGACGTAAAACCATAGTCAGCCGCCGGTGAATGAATAGCTGCATCTTCTGCTTCAGAGCTACGGGAAAGATCCTCGTTAGCTGGGGCCCGAGCTCCAGATACAGCCCTTCTTGGTCTTTCTCGCCTAACAAGGGGTTGCTCTTGCTCCTCCTCAACATAATCAGAGTCAGAGTCATCGTCCTCATCGTCATCCTCCTCCTCATATTCATCGTCATCCTCATCATCACCATCATCCTCATCAAGTAAGCTAGGTGCAAAAAAAAAAAAATTGTTTACGAAACCCTGATTGACTACAAGTAGGTGTTACTAAACAGAACAAACTAACCTTTCATTTGAGGCTTGTGTACCCTGCTGTCCTGGAATAGCTTCTCTTTCTGAGGTTGAAACAGAATGACTATCATCTACAATGATCCTCCCTTGAGCAGCTGGATCCTCAATAGAAGGAACATCATTAGGTCGACCTGATGGCCCACTGTTTTCCTTAACTTCTATAGGTATCTGCCTGACCTCCATTGGATCACTATCAAAGTTTGGATCACGATACGGGAAAGGGACCGTTGTTCTAGCTTCCGGAGAAAGATGGGATTCGCTTTGTAAAGCCGGAGGCGCATAATCCTCATCATCTATATCCATTGCATTACCCTGAGGGATATTAGCTGGTGCTTCATGTAATCTGCACAAAAGATGATAAGAACGTGTCACATAAATATCTAAATTATATACGCAAGTTAACTAGGTAGCAAATATAAACAGTAGAAAGAGCATACAAGTTTTGATCTCCTCCCTCAGTGAAGTACTTATTCACAGCTACATTGAGATCCCCATAATATGCCTGCAACAATGAACAAATACCAAAATTGATAAGCGTGAGAATTCAGCTAACTCAAAAACTACACAGCAATGCAAGAGCCTAAAAAACTATTGATTTCAATTGCAAAATCAGGATGAATTTTGAAACGATGATCAAAACGATCGTCCAACGAATCAATGCTTTAGCGATTCGAGAAGCTTCTAAAATATCCCCAGAAAGACACAATAACATCTAAAGATAGAAGGAATACGAGGATCGAAGGGGGAGTGTGATCAAATTACCTGAAGAATCCGAACGGCGACGGAATTGGAAGCACCGGTTATGCTCACGAAGGTGTCAATAGCTTCCTGAGTGAGTGTGGCCATTGCAGAGAGGATTTTGGTGCTCTTAGAAACTGGAGTGAAGGAGGAGGCAAAGAATTTATGTTTAGCAAAATTGCTGTGGAAGAAGAAGGTTGGATCGGTGACTCACCGTTTTAGCCTTTTAGGGTCTTTCGCTCAACTTTTTTCTCTTTTTTACTTTTTTTCTTTGGTTTTGATTTTCTTTAATCCTTTTTTTTTTTAAAGGATATATTTCGGTTAGTTTACAAATCTAATTAAATCAAATCTAATTTTCTGTTTTCGAATTAGTCGGATTAGATTTGAATAAAAGTGGAACTCGAGTTCAAAGTCTGAGTAGTGTTAAACATTTTCTTTTATACTAAATACTAATATTAAATTTTGGTTAGCTACGTACTATTACCGGCCTTTGCTCGGTAGGATTAGATCTTACTATGTACGGTAAGTAACCATTTACTATGTAAGTAAGGTAGTTACCATTTATAGGGTTAGATCTTACTACCTTAGGAGGGTGAATTCAACTTTATATTTTGAATAATTTAAATTTTAGTTAAGTTGTATGATTCCAGGTAGATTTAGGAAAGTTAATATACTGTGTTGTCAAATTTTCTCTAAATTTAAAATAATGAAATTTTAACTAAGAAAACTTTCAACCCACCTTAAAATCATTAACATCTTAAACATTTCCAATAACACTATATTAAGATGTATTTTTATAAAATATCTAAATCAACAACATTTGATTTTTAAAAAAATTTAAAAGATTCATAACTGAATAATAAGTAATATTTAAAAATTCCCTAAAATTATTTAGAATTGTTAATCCACACCCCATAGTTTTCTTGATAGAATAGAATGTCAAATATTTTTATTAACAAAATTTAAAGATATAAAATACTAAATAAGATTACCACTGGTGATTGCAGTTTGAAAAGAAAAAGATATTAAAATTTCATATCTTCTAAAATTTTGTATAAGTTAATGTTTCTCGTTTAATTAGATTTTTGTCTTTTGGAATTTCGAACTGTGGTAACTAAAATTTGCAAGCTATGCCTCTTAAAATTTTGGTTTATGTAAAATTTTATTAGAATTTACTATAGATTTCAGATGACAAAAAAAACAAAGATTACCACTTTTACTCTGATGCTTGGTAGGATTGGATCTTATTTTTTTTGGAGTTAAAATGGTGAACAAATTATATAACAAAATTTTTTTTTAACAAAAACTAAAAATAGTAAAATAGTAAATAAGTTCATTTAATTATTACAGATTATTTTTAAAGGAGAGATTTTGTAAATATTTTTAACAGAGTTTATGTTATTTATTTCGATAACACATTATTTATTTAAATTACACAAAAATACATTCTTGATTTACTATTTTACCATTAATTTTGCTATGTTTAATTTTTTTAATTATCTAGCAAATTAATTCTAGAATGTAAAGGCTTTATTAGGTCCATCAAATGAAAAACTAAAATTTAAAACCAGAAACTAAAAATGTGAAAATCAATAACTAAAACTAAAAAAAAAGTAAAATCTACAAAACAAAATCTACATCCACTTAAGGCCTTAAAGAGTTAAAGCCCAAGAAAAAGAAGACTATTAAGAATTCAAGATTATTTCATACCTTACCGTAATTGCGACGTCATCGGTACGTTGAGCTAAATTCATTATTAAATAGCTAGAGGCCATCATCACCACCATCAGGTCCAAAATCCAAACTTTGACATTTCTCGACAATGGCAGCAACAAGAAAGGCTATATCGTGATATTACATGTTTTCATCAAGGTTAATTTCGTCAATCAACCAATTTAAATCCTGACAAAATCATCTATTATTCACTTACATCGGCATTTCTACAAGTGGCACCAGCCTATTAGCTTAGGGACACGTGGCTCAAGCTTAATGCGTCGTAGTGTTTATATTATAGCTGGGGTTTGTTAATTATGGCGTCACGAGTGATTAACAAGCAGCTGGGAAATAATAAACAATGGTCAATAGCTCAATGCTTCTTCTTCTATTTTATTTTTTTAATGTTATTTTAAATAATTCGTGAAACTCACCGGAGGCGGATGCGATTGGTCAAACAGATTCTCCGGCGAGTACGATGGCCGGAAACAACTCGGAATCGAGTCTCTACCAGGTATTGGTGGAGTGGTGCCAGAGGATGGAGACGAGTCAAGCGAGACTAAGAGAAGATGTGGATGACTTATTGCTTCAAGAGGAGAGGCGAATCTGTTACGAACCGACGGCGGAGGTGGAGGCGGAGGTAGATGCTGATTCCTGGGATAATCCATCAGTGACATGGGAGAGAGCAGTTTCAGGATTCTACTTCGCCGATAGTGCGTATCGGACCTTGATGGATTCAATGGGACATGCCATTCATGTGACCTCCGCCACTTCTGGAGAAATTACATTTTGGTAAGCTTCATATAATTTTTATGTACTGTTCCAATGATTCGTTTGCAAATGATTTGCTTTCTCTGGTGATGTTACTGAAATCGCTTACGAATGAAGATTTTGTACTTTTATGATTAAGCAATTAAAGAAAGTTATGATTGATGAGATTCTTTGTATATTTGTACAAGTGGTGGAAATATTTTATTTGTTTCCATGAGTGAAGAGATTTTTTTTTTCCTGATTCAGGAGTCGTTCTGCTGAGAATCTCTATCATTGGTATGCTGAGGAAGTTGTTGGCTACAGAACGATTGATGTGCTTGTAACCGAAGAATACCGTAATTGTCTTACGAGTATAAGGAACAGAGTTTGCCGTGGAGAGACTTGGACTGGTCAGTTTCCGTTTCAGAAGAAAACTGGTGAACTTTTCATGGCACTGGTGACTAAAAGCCCTGTGTATGAAAACGGTGAGCTTGTTGGTGTTGTTACTGTTTCAAGTGATGCAACACTTTTCAATAGGATGCATCCACTTAGTAATGAGCATCAACAACAAGCAAATAGTAGTAATATACGTGAATCAAACTTGAGAAAGCACCAATGGCACTTACCAAGGCCTCAGATCGCTGCAGCACCTCAGGTTCCAGTTGTGCCACAGATTTCATCAACTGTTTCAAATCTGGTAAAAATCTCAGATAATGAATTGGATCCCCTAAGTTTTTTGTTCCTTTTTTTATGTTTGATTTGTGTGGAAGATGAATGATTGTTTGTTTTGCTGTTTAATGCACAAACCAAGAAGGCGTCAAAGCTTCTACCACAGAGAAATGGAGATGATTTCTTCAATGCAAATCAGAGTTTTAGGAACAGAGATGAAAATGTTCCAGTTGTTGCTTCCAATACTTTTGAAAAGTATGGCTCTCTGGTAAGTCTTTGTAGTCTATTAGCTGGTCTTCTCATTGACATTTCTTAGAACAATTAATATCTCATGTTATTAGCTGAATCTGCATATATACTAGTGTAGGCGGATAAGTTTTTAGGGAAACTGCAAAGGAAGATTATAGGCACCCAAGGAAATGAAGATAATGAGCCTATTTTAGTAAACAGTATAAACAAGTCGGCCAATAGCAGTGGAACTAGTTCTAAGGCTATTAATGCAGTTACATGCATGGCTTTTAGAGACAATGGCAATGGAAAGCCACCAAGGGCTGAAACTGGAATAGTAGATGTCTATGGGAATGGAGCTGTAGGTTTGAATAAAGAGATACATAATGGAGACCGCTTTCAGTATATTGGGAATCTGGGTCAAAGGAAACCTCCCAAAGGACTAGAGAGTGGTTTGGTGTCTGGCATGCGGGGAACAAAAATGTCGAACCTAAATGGTGAGATAGAAGATGCTTGGAATCCTCGTCCTAGTGGTGATTCCTTTCCAACTCTTGGAGACAACATCAGTAGGCAAAAAAGTCCATCCAACCAAGTGAATAAGAGATTAGTTACTGATGCGTCGTGTGGCATACGATGGGAAGATCTACAGCTTGGGGACGAGGTCGGACGAGGTGCATCTTGTTTACCAAACTCTTGCACTCGTTTTCCCATTTTAGATTTCTTGGATGTTTAAATCGAATATTTGTGTAACATTTGTGTACAGGTTCATTTGCTGCTGTTCATCGTGGAGTTTGGAATGGATCAGTAAGTTTTCTCTAATTTAAATACGGTTATTGTATCTGTGCACAAGAATAACTAAATAGTCCAATCTATTTGGACCAGGATGTTGCTATTAAGGTTTACTTCGAGGGTGATCACAATGGGATGACTTTGACAGAGTGCAAAAAGGAGGTATGCATATTTGGTTCTCTCTGGTAGTAAGTGTTTGAAGAAATCATATGTGCCAGACAAAATAAATAAGTTGGGATCAATATCTCCAGATCAACTTTATGAAGAAACTGAGACATCCAAATGTGCTGTTATTCATGGGAGCAGTATGCACAGAAGAAAAATCTGCCATAATCATGGAGTATATGCCAAGGTGAGATTACTGACGTCTGGATCTGGAAGTAATGTTGCTCCTTATTGAGTGTGTTATATTATGCTGCAAGCAATTGCAGATTAACTTATTTATTTCCGTTTTGATGATTAGAGGGAGTCTCTTCAAACTACTTCACAATGCGAATCAGCCATTGGACAAGAAACGTCGTTTAAGGATGGCCCTTGATGTTGTAAGACTCTTATCTTCCAGAGACCTCCCTCGCAATGAGAAAAAAAAATCATGTGAAAGGCTGAGTGGATCCAGGTTCTTTATTGTTGTTGCAGGCTAAGGGAATGAATTACTTACACCGCAGAAATCCGCCAATAGTACATAGAGACTTGAAATCTTCCAATCTACTGGTGGACAGAAACTGGAATGTCAAGGTACAAAGGCTTCATTTTCCTCTCAAGTTCCACTTTTAAAGTCTCGTGAAATGTGTTTATTTCTTCATTTACTTACGAGTCTTTCTTCCCTAGGTTGGAGACTTTGGGTTGTCAAAGTGGAAGAATGCAACCTTCTTAAGTACTAAATCCGGAAAAGGAACAGTAATCTTTCACAAAATCTATTTCTGGTTCTCATAATCCTCAAAACATTATTGGATTTCTGAAACTAAACATAAATAAATTTTCTTTGTGCAGCCGCAATGGATGGCCCCTGAAGTTCTCAGAAGTGAACCTTCTAATGAGAAGTAAGTCCATATAATATTTTTTCCCCTTTCTTTTGACAAGATCATTCAATAACTTTAACGTATTTTTTTTGGCTAAAAACTAAATACTTTTTGTGGTCATAGGTGTGATGTGTTCAGCTTTGGAGTCATCTTATGGGAGCTAATGACTACTTTAATACCATGGGACCGTCTAAACTCTATTCAGGTAACCTCTTAAACTCTGTCCTTATCAAAGTATAGCTTAATCATAAGATTATATTAATCTTATCAACTTTTTAATTAGGTTGTTGGAGTTGTTGGGTTCATGGACCGAAGATTAGACATACCTGAAGGATTAAATCCCCGGATTGCATCCATAATACAGGACTGTTGGCAAACGTAAGACTATATATATATATATATATATTGTTTCATCAAATATTCCCTCAAAACTTAGGAGATGTGTTTTTGTAATCGTTTGTTCTAACTTTCTTGGAACAGTGATCCAGCTAAACGACCGTCTTTTGAGGAATTAATTAGTCAGATGATGACCATGTTCCGCAAACCGGGGTCTCGTTGTGCTCAAGAAGACGACGATTGAGAAGGTAATGGATTCATGGTTAAAGGATAGTTTACAAAGGAAGGACGTGAAGAAAAAAAAAAGTATCGTCCTAATTACTTACTATACAAATGTTTCATTGTGATAATATGCCAAACGAATACAAATTTTCATTATATGATAAAAAGGAAAGAAAAAATCAGAATAGGTGAATCAAAGAAACATACAATAGAGGTTGGGTGTTCACTTGAATAATTTATCATGACCCGTCACTAATTATAGCTAAATAGAGGTAATAAGTGTAATCAAGTTCTGTTTGGAAAAATTGTATACAGGTATAGAACCGAGTTTTCCGGTTAGTTTTGTGCAATAAAATTTGGTTTGTTTGGGTTTGAGAACTTGGGTTAGTAAAACGGGAGGACCAAGATGTAAATTTTAAAAAAGAAAAGGGTGAAGAAGAGAATTACAAGAAAACTGGAGATTTTGGTGTCTTTTAGTGATTTGTGTCGTAGCAGATTTATGGGGTAGAGAGGAGAGCAGAAAAGAGGGTGAGGAGTGACAATTCGTAGCTTTGCTTCTTTTGCTTTTTTATTCTCTTACAGCTTGACATCACTGCGTCGTCTGAACCTAATATAAGAGAGTCCAGAAGCCTAAATAAAACAGTCACTTTAATTTTTGTTTTTCTTTATTGTAATTCCTCAATTCTGATTTCAGCATCTTGAAGTACACGCACTTACCTACACATAATTATATTTAAACCAACGAACACGTAGGATATACTAATACAGATGGGTATGTGCAATTTGTGCATGCATGTGCGTTAAGAGAAAAAAAGGGTATTGAAATGAAGAAAAAAATTTGGGAGATGAAGGTACACTTGTCTGCTTGTCTGGTTAAGTCAGAACAAATCACATCGAGCTGCATCGTAATATTTAGTTTTCAACACAGTGCATGCTTGTGACCTCTAGACAAATAACTTAAAAGGTTTTTTTGAAATTTGCCTAACATGTACTTCGTAGTTTTTTTTTTTTTTAATTTTGTAAACATTTTTATCTTTATATTATTGATTGGTGACCCAAGCGGTATCTTTTAGGGGATACTACGTTACCGTAATAGAGTGGCAGCATTTGTAATTAACATTAAAACAACAAGAAAGCCATTGTAAACTATAGAGTTACTAAGAAAATAAAGTTCTTAAATTATATTTTTGTTCGAACATCTATTACAGCTATACTAGCCACTAGGGGTCGACATTTTAAGTGATCCAATCCAAAGTCGAACATATCTAAATCGAACCAATAGTCTATATTCAAAACTACAAATTGTTTGGTTTATTTATTTTTTTCTCAATTTGAAAGGTTCACAAATCACATAACCAATCTACTTACTTTTTTTGTGTGCAAATCATTTCAAAGGCAAAAACAGTTACTGATTAGTAATTTACTATACTAAAATTTAATATTTACGATTTTCTAATCGCCGAAACCAATTCTTAGGTGTTGTTTGAACATTTGAGTTTACATTTTATTACTGCTTATCAATAGTCTAGTGAGAATGTGTTTGGTTTTGTGTTATGTTCCATGGAACCCTAGTCTAGAATCTAGATGTGTGTGTATACAGAATTTACATGCAGACACTTTTTGGTCACAAACCAAAAAAAATGTTGAATATGAAAAAATAAGATGGAGCAGATTAAAGTTGGGTTTTAAAGATGCCATCTTTAATTTTATATTCTTTTATTATTTAAGAATGATTGATGTTAATGATGGACAATAATGTCAGTGTTGACTCAACAGAAAAAAATGACGAAACTCACTTTTTTATGTTTAAATTGTTTTTCATCGGCCATTAAAAAGTTCTTTTAGGAAGTCTTAAAATAAATAGATCAAACGACAATAATTGGCCTAATTCTAGTTTAGTTTTATTTTACCCAAATTTTAAATACTTCGTTTGGAAAAGTTTTTGTGGCTGAAATTTTCCATTTCCAACCGAAAAAATATGAATGTTGAAACATTTAATAAAACATAATATTTCGTAACTAAAAAAAAAAATATGAACTAAAAAAACAAAATTCTATCAAACTAGTTTCAGTTCATTTTCGATTTAAATATTTTAATAAATGAAAAGACCAAACATATTTTTTTTTTCAAACATTTCAAATTTTATCTAATATTCATATGCAGCTTGTGTGGAACGGACTAACCATTCTCCAAACAATACCAACCCTACTCATTCGGTAATTTTATACTATTAAAATTGAAATATAAATTTGGTTTATTCATGTTTCAAAATATTTTAAAACCTATTTTTACATCCAAATATAAAATAGTTATTAATGTATTCAAGTATTTCAATATTTCAATATTTTTTTTCTATATTTTTCTTCTTTCTAAATAAATATTAAACTAATTCTCTACAATCATTTTCTTATCTAATACTACTATTTTAATAGTATGAATTTTTATTCTCCTATATTTTATTTTCACATTATTATGAATTATTATATATTCAATACAATTTATAAATTTTAGATTTTTTTTTGCATATATTATGATTTGAATTTTTATAAATAGACATATATTACTGAATCAATAAAAAAAGGTGTATATTCAACGTTACACATCGGTAACGATGTTAAATAGATTGTTACCCGCAAGATAGATACAAGTAAATCCGATATAGGGTTTCGTTAACCATGGATATTTAGACTTTGTTCGCGAATTGGTGGATCAGTCTGCAAACTACCAAATTTTAACAAAAATAACTAAATTCTATATAAAAATTAATAATTATGTATAGTTGATGAAAATAATATATGATATATTTGAAAATATAAAAAGTTTTATGATTAGAATATTTATAAAAAAGAGAGTATTAAAAATATTTCTATTTTAAAAATTGTTTATTTTATTAAAAAGATTTATATTAAGTAAAATAATCAAATATTTGGGTCAGTTCGTTATCATCTGAACATAGTGGAACATATTTGAACATAATAGCTACTTACAAAAATTTTAAATGAAAATATAGGTTAACTAACCAACAAGACTAACAATTTAAAATTTAGTGAAGTTAAAATTACATATAAGTAAAAGAAAAATAAATATATAAATAAAATGAACAAAATTTATAAATTTATAAATTATATGTACAACTTATCAGAAAATATTAAATAATAAAATATAAATATTTATTACAATAATTAAGAAAATATTAATATGCGGTGTATTGCGGGTTCAACTTTAATTGTTTATATTGTTGGATATATCGGAATCTTAACCATTTTTTTGTTCTGCTTCGCATGGCGTGAAGGTTTTAATCATATAAATGAGTTTCACGTTGTCTTTTGCTATCTCATCGACTAAATGAACTTGGATTCTTCTTACTAGTTATAAGATTTGATAGCAGTAGGTGCACCTAATCTTGTTAATATAGCATAATTTTTGTTGATTAGTTATATTCGAGATTTCCTGCTTCCACTCAATGATTGATCAACTTGCATTCTGATTTCTGACTATCATAATATCATCATATATAAACAATTATAACCACAATTACTTGCCAACAAATGTTAGTTCGGGGGAAACAATAATTCCGCTGATAATTTTGACTATAATTAAATTAGAGATAGAATACGAGGAGACACGTACGATTTGATACACGAGAATCGTTAACAAACAAAAAAAACCACCGGCCACTCGCAGTCTACTATATACGACTAAGATTCATGTTGGCTCTATCTTTTGTACTTGTCTGCCACGTGGCTAAATCGCAACGGCCTTGTAGTCTGATCCCTCTGAGTCCCTGTCATGTCCTTTTCTCATTGCATGAGACATACCGAAAATTCCAGTGGATTAATTGTCGGTCCAATTTCTTTTTCGTCTTGCGACTACGAGTTAGATTCTCTAAAGTAGTACACGTGAACTATCGGATTCACACTATGATTGCTTATAAGTTTAGAACAAATGTTTGTATATGGTTAGACATTTGAAAATTTATAACTCAACTTAGTTTCCTTAGTTAGTCCGTAACTAAGTTCATTATGGTTAATAAGCATGCATTTAATCTGTCTATCACGATATATTACCTTATACTGTGAACTAAGTTATAAATATATATACAAGAACTACTAGTCTAATATATCGTTGTTCGTAAACATTTATATTACTCCACTATATTTGACATAAATTTATTTTTTTAATTCAAATACACGGTATAATCCCGACCAATACGACTAAAATCTAGTAAATACCACTAGTTTAGTCCCATCTCTTCTCGGAAAGTTTTGTAATAGCTATTGTAATTTTGATACTTAGGAACATTTCCAATGTTTACGAACATTTTAACATTATGACATTTCCGATCTTGTGGATAGTTGTTTTAATATATAATTGGCTGTAAAGTTTGTCATCATTCGTACAACTACTACCAATAGAATGTAGCGAAAATAACTATCGCTACAGTCCGAAAATTGAACGTCCATATAAATCTGATAACACATTTATGTTTTGAAAGACAAATAGAGAATCACAATACAATACAAAAAGGAAAACAACAAAGAAAAAAAACAAATAGTAGTAAAAGAATTGTATCCCGACTTCGATTGCCATGGGAGCAAAACGACGGTGCAGCGTACGGCGCGATTCCGTTAAGAGACGAAAAACGGAGTAGGGACCACAGAACGTGATTGATAAGAGGGGGAAAAAGGTTTATTTAACAGCCATTGGATTTTACGGAATGGGACCCACAAAAGATGACGTCATCCGTTATGGCCCCGTAGTGTGGTCCTCCTTGCCATCTCTAAAAAGTATTGACGCTTTTTGTCATCTCTCTGTTCTTTACGAACTCGTCACATTATTTCTCAGATTCACATGACCAAATACTATTACCAAAAATTACATGTTAGATTTTAAGATACATATGAATTGAATTATATTTATTCAATAATGTGTTTCATGTAATAGATTTTTATGGGACATGTTATAGACGTAAATTACACGACGCACTCTATATAATTAAATAAAGAATATGGAGATCAACGAAATTTCCCGGGAAAAGAGTGTGAGTGAGAAACACGCGCGAGTGAGGAGCGTGGTAATAACCACACCACTGTTTTCTACTGCTGAGACTACTTAACTTCTCTTCTTATTACAAAGCTTTTCAGATTTATCTCACTCTTTCGCTCTCGCTACTTCTGTAATGGGGAAAGCTTCACGGTGGTTTAAGAATCTATTCGGACTTAAGAAACCCGACTCGGGTTATCCGGATCCATCCGGTGAAACACCTTCTCGGTCTTATTCCTCTAATCCAAAACGCCGATGGAGCTTCGTCAAATCCAAACGCGAAAAAGAAACAGCACCGCCGAGTCAGTCGCCTCCTCCGCCGCCACCGACTTCGACGCCTCCACCGCCGTCGCACCACCAATCGTCACCAAGACGACGCCGGAAACAGAAGCAGATGTGGGAGGACGAAGGTGGTGAAGATTCGGACAAGCACGCGATTGCGGTGGCAGCTGCTACTGCTGCGGTTGCTGAAGCCGCCGTCGCTGCCGCTCATGCCGCTGCTGCGGTTGTTAGACTCACGAGCACTAGCGGGAGGTCAACGCGTAGTCCAGTCGCGGCGCGTTATAGCAACGGATTCGACGACGTGGCGGCGCATGTTAGTAGGTTTGAAGGACACGGCCGTGGTAGCCGTGAAGATCTTGCGGCGGTTAAGATACAATCTATGTTTCGCGGCTATTTGGTAACTTTTCTTTCTCTTTATTTTTGTTTTCTTGATTAGTATTTTATTTCTTTTAAATGTTTAACGAAGCTGAAAATATGAAATAATAACTATTTTTTGCGAAGAATGTAAACAAAATGTTTTTTTGTTTTGTTTTGCATAATTCTATTTTTAATTTGGAAATAGAAAAGTATCAAAATGGTTTATAGATTTCTAAAACATTCACGGGGATTATCGTCGAGGTAACAGTTTTCGATGTCGTAAACCTTCTGCTTCTTCCACTTCCCTAGAAGGCTGATTAGACATTAACCTTCTATATTCCCCATTTAGTTTGATATACTGTATTCTATAGAGAGAGCACTTGAAAATACTTTCGCATAAAGTACTTTGTTGGATACCGAAAAAAAATTATACTAGTATTTGCATTTTCCTTAATTTTTATTCACGGGTTAGGGATTGTTTGCAATTTTAACAAACTCCTAAAATTGATCTCAGTCCGAAAAATGTAGAAGATTCTACTTCCAATTATTTCGATCCTCAACGATTTTGAATGATTAGTTTTATCCCTTTAAATGAAAGATTTGTATAAAACTACCTAGTTGAAATACCCAGTCGAATAATAATAATTTAACATCAACCAATACAAAGGAGTTCGTAGTTTTGTTTTATTGGTTAGTGAATATCTTTCACTGGACCACTTTCTAATTACATGGTGAATACTGGCTGCTTTAATTAGTCTATATTTCAGTTCATTCACTATATTTATAGCCTATATACGTTGTTACTAGTTAGTATATATGTCTATTAATGTTTCGATGCATGCCTATTGAACTTTATCCTTTATTGTTTATGGCGAATCTTATATATTGAAGAGTTTAGAATAGTTGCTTCATAGTGTGTAAGACGACAATTCACACCCAAATGTGTGTTACTAATCAGAATAAAAGTCGCATTGTTCATTAATTGTCGGTTTCATATTTCTTCTCGTAGAGAGTGACTTTACATGTAAATGTCTTCATCATATTTATTTGTATCCCTCTTCTTCATTTTGTTGAATTCCTCGTGAATATTTGAAAAGGTCAATTTATTTAAAGGTCAACTTGGTTTACTTTTCCTTTCTTTTGGCGCCAACCTCTATCAAAATTACTAATGTTTTAAAATTCAATATGCTTTTGTGGTCCTGTCCATAATGAGAAGATCTTGAGCTCAAAGGGCCCAAGCAAGGCTCTAGTTCTAGGGATTATGGGATTTAATTTAAAGCAATTTATGATTGTTTGATTACTTTTAATGTGTAGGCAAGAAGAGCGTTAAGGGCACTAAAGGGTTTGGTTAGGCTTCAAGCCATAGTTAGAGGCCATATTGAACGTAAGAGAATGTCAGTCCATCTACGAAGGATGCACGCTTTGGTTCGAGCTCAGTCTCGTGTCCGTGCCGCTCGAGTTATTGTCACGCCTGAATCTTCTTCTTCTCATTCCAACAACACCAAATCTTCTCACTTCCAAAACCCGGTAAGCCTAGTTAAAAACCCTTAAGATTGTTCCTTATTAAAAACCTAAAACATGACTTTTAGCTCAAGGCACCGTCTTTAACAATTTTTTTTATCCTTAAGGGTCCACCAACGCCTGAAAAACTCGAGCATTCGGTCTCTTCTCGTAGCTCCAAGCTAGCTCATTCTCATCTTTTTAAGGTATTAAGATTTCAATTCCTGTTTATATGTTTCTCGTTATTGAAAATTTATTATGTTAGGGCTTATCCATTTCACATTTTATTTTCATTATTTGCAACTCATACAACCATTTTAAGTTTTTAACTAAGAGATTGGATTTAAATTTTCAGAGGAACGGTTCTAAGGCAAATGACAACAACAGACTTTACACTGCTCACAGAGAAACATTCTCAGCCACAGACGAAGAAGAAAAGATCCTTCAAATCGACAGGAAACACATAAGTTCTTACACAAGACGCAACAGCAGACCTGATATGTTCTACTCATCCCACTTTGTCCTAGACAAAGGAGGTCTGTCTGAACCAGTTCTCGCCATGCCTTTTAGCCCATCCTCGTCTCATGAAGAGATCAGAAGCCAGTATTGCACTGCAGAGAGTAGTCCTCAGTTATACTCAGCTACTTCTAGAAGCAAACGCAGTGTTTTCACAACTAGTTCTGTTGCACCAAGTGATTGCACCAAAAGCTGCTGCTACGAGGATCATCCAAGCTACATGGCTTGTACAGAGTCCTCTAGGGCTAAGTCCCGGTCTGCTAGTGCCCCGAAGTCGCGACCACAGTTGTATTACGAGCGGTCTTCATCGAAACGGTTTGCATTTGTCGATGTGCCGCCGTACTATGGTGATACAAAGTCAGGTCCACAGAAAGGTTCTGCTCTGCATACTAGCTTTATGAACAAGGCTTATCCCGGTTCAGGTCGGTTGGACCGGCTTGGGATGCCAATTGGGTATAAATACTGAGAAAGACTAGAACCGGTTTGTTCTATTTGGTTTCGGTTGTGATAGTAATCGGATGTAGAAGTAGAGAACCGGTTTTACCCGGTTTTATTGTAGATCAGTGGATTGAGTGCTCTGCTGTTAATTTTCTTGGTTTGTAGTTTGGAGTTAAATGGATCAAATTTAAATGCAAATAGAACTTGCTTAATCACAATGTTAACATCTACAAAGCTGTATTATTTGCCTACATTGTAGCTAATTTTTTCAAAAAAAATTATGAACTTTGGTATACTTACAAAAATAAAAGAAATTAATCTAACACTAAGTAGAAAAAAAGAAAATGTTATGTCCATTGGGATTTAGAGGAGTAGCTAAGTTTATGACACCACTTACAGTATCTATTCAAGTTATCTCCTCTGAATAGTATCACCAACCCTGAAGCAAACCTGCACATTGATCATATAACATCCAATCAAACACCAAATGTATATACTTATTGGTATCATGAAGGAATTTAAGAAAGTTTCTGAAGCTTACCCGGCGACAAAGACAATAGATGCAATTACACAAAGCACAAGCTGACAAGTGTTGTACTTTGGTTTAACAATGGAACCAGGGATACGAGAAACTCTGTTCTCCTCCCATTCGAACTGCGGATGAATCAAGAGAAGAAAACCAAGAAGAAACCCACCAAAAAAGCCTCCAATATGAGCAAAATTATCAACAGGAGGAAGTGTTCCTAATGCTAAATTAACACCAACAATCACCAAAAGCATTATCAAAGCCACACCCTACAAAACAATATCCCAAAAAAAAAAAACAGAATCAACCAATCAACCAATTCATTTTTCCAGAGTTCAGAATCATACCTTGTTGTCATAAGTAGTCCAATTGATAAGAAGTTCAGATAACATAGCTCCTAAGAGTCCAAACAAAGCACTTGAAGCACCAACAGATATAGCATTCTGAACAAACAAACAAGATAAAATACTACCACAGAAGCCTGAGACAAGATAGATTGTTCCAACTCTAACAAAACCAAACTGCTGTTCAAGACGAATCCCAATAAAAGCAACACAACACATATTCGCTACCAAATGGATCACACCAGCGTGTAACCACATACATGTTAAAAGTCTCCAACCTTGTCTCTTGTTTACTATCTTTCCCCACGCCAAAGCTCCCATTTTTTCCAACCTACAAATTCAGCTTAAAAAATCTGAAATTGGAATGTTTGACTTACGATCCTAAAATTTCAAAACCCAGATCATAAAAACTTGGACTTTAAAAACGAAATCAATTTTGCTTAACAATGTTGGTAAGAGAGAATCAGACTCACGTAGAGGAAGAAGGACCAAGAAGAGGATTGACTTTGAAAGACTCAAATGAGAAACGTCCGAGGAGCTTTACGAGACATCGATGGCTATTGTGAGGACAATCGTTGACGTACATTACAACAATGAAAACGACGACGTTTGCGATCACAACCATTGGAATTAGCCACGACTTCCATCGCACGTCTGGAGTTGTTGTTGTCTCGCCGCTATTATTAGCGTCTCTTCCTCCTCCTCCTCCTTCAGGATCATCCTCCGCCGTGGAGATCATTTCTTTCTTACTAGCTATAATATGCAATTAAAAATCTCTATGAATTTCGTAAGAATTTTGCTTGTTTTTTTCTGAAAAGAAACATTCGAATTGTTAAGTTTTATTTTATTGTAAATAATAACTGCCAAATCGCATCAGACATGTAACTGCGAACAGATAGATATTTGCTGTCAAGACTCGAGGTTTTTGATTTTAGTATTTTACCGGAAAAAAAGAACTCTTTTTTTGTTTTGTTTTGTTTGCCTTTGGTATTAACTGAAAGTCTGAAACGAGTCAATGGCCAATTTCATTTAATTTAAAACACTTTTGGTGGGTGAATGAATGATGAGTAATGGTCTAGTGATGATGAATGTAATCCTCAGGATTTTTGTTGTTGTTTCGGTTTATTAGTATTAGAAAAATTAAAACATACAAAAGATTGATTTTTGGAAAATTTCAAAAATATTTGTTCAAATTTTATTGTTATATAAAAAGATAGACCATAATTTGAAGCTAGTAGTTTCATAGTTTGTTTTAAGGTTATTATCATTATGTCACAACCGGTTCAAATCCGCATAATGAGTATTTTTGAAAAACATATATATTACTGTCAGTCAGTATGTTACATTAATTTTTTTAATTTATTTAACGGCAATATGTTACATTAATAAGATATCACATTTGAATATGTTAAAATTTAAATTTTGTATTGGACAATACAGGAAGTAGGATGCTGAAAAAGATAAAGAAAATCGTTTAACCAGAAGGAACAAAAAATGATTTCACATATTCAGGAGAAGAAAAACTACAAACTTTCTCATTTTTGTCGTTTTTAACGCTACCATAAAAAATGATTTTGGATTGCATAGAATCAAACCGCAACATCCCCTAGCTTGTTTGATAAAATTACTTTTAACATATTAAAAGTAAAAACTACCTCAGAATTAATATAACGTTGCATGATTTGTTTATTGAAGTATATTACTTTTCTTTTACTTTTAATATGTTAAAAGTAATTTTATCAAACAAGCTAGGGGATGTTGCGGTTTGATTCTATGCAATCCAAAATCATTTCGGTAGATACTCTAATGCTTCACATTGTGTATTCTGGGTCACTGTTCATCCTTCCATATATAGTTATAAACCAGATTCTTTAAGATGCTCTAGTTAGTTGCTCAGAATCCAAATTATGACACGATTAAACACTTGTTTTTTCTTATTGTTAAAGTTTTGGTAAGACTAAATAGTAAATACTAAGGTTAACTAGTTTTTTTTCCGGTAAAAGCTGAAGTAGTTAATACCATTTTTTCGGTAAAAGGTTAACGTTAGTTTACAAAATGTTTTGGTAGATTCTGATCCAGTAAGCAGTTAACAAACTATTATGCGCTATATGTTTTGGTAAAAGTTATAAAAAATGGTAAGTTTCAAATTCAGAAGATATACATTGATTATTTACAACTCTGTTTCTCCCATGGATGACTTGATGATTTCAAAACAAAGAAGAAGGAGCAATTGCTCAGGTGAACTTTTTATTCAACATCTAGATTACTCCTACTTCTTAGCGTAAACTTAGTTTCTGTTTGTTAATTGCTTCTTACTTTTGTGATTTAGAGATGAGTACCTACACATCATTACTGCACTGAGCCAGGAATCCAGGTTATTTCTTATCTTTTATGCTTTCTCATCTTAATTATGCTTATGCATCTAACATTTTCCTGAATAACAGTGACTTGGAGAAAGCTCTAGCTTCCAGTTTTGGCAACGATGATGGCGTAATAATACTTGGTGAGTAGACAATGCTTGCAGTTTGCTCTTCTTATTTCATTTTTGACTGTTTATTAAATAATGCTTTGCTTTTCGAGAGCTTGTTAAATTGAAAAAGCATGTCAATGCTTTAGAGCAAGAAAAAAAGAGATTCAAGAGGAATTAATCTCCACCTTGAAGGATCAAGACATGATAACTCAAAACTGGAAGATGGAATGAGAATCTCTCGAAGAAATTTTTTTAGATACTCTCCCCGTTTTTCCGAGGACATCGATAGTTCCTACATGCCAAGTGACATGAAAGGAGTTTGGAGAACTGATGGGAGCTCTTGTCCCCACCACAGCAAACATAGTGAGCTATGTGAAGGTCAATGCAACAGCTGGAAATAAATACTTACCAATGCAAACAAGATATTTATAAATTTCATTTTCTTTTATATAAGATTTGAGGTTGGTATAGACATTTATGTATATTTTTATTTCATTTTATTATTTCTGATTAGAAAATCAGTATGAAATGTTCAACAAGAAAATGAGCAATTGTTTTCCCCTTCAATTTCAGAACATGTTTAAGAGAAAAGAAGTAACTACATGTGAACAATCGCTGCACCTCAAATTCTAAAATGGCAACTATAATAAAACCTCTACAAACTAATAATGTTGGACCATGATATTTTATTAATTTATAATGATATTAATTTATTTATAAATTAATTTATAGAGATTTGGTTAAAAATTTAAAATATATAAATTAAAATAATTTGATCTAGGTAAAATTAATGTTTGGATGTTGTCAATTTAAATAGTTTTGGACTTGAAGTTTAATTTTTTTTTTTAAAATCAAATTATTTTGATAATAAATAACAAAGATTATAGATGAATTCACTTAAATAAACTATTAACATAAATTTAAAGTTATGATTGGTGACCTCAATTGGTGTATTTAAACAGTCTATATGACTAATGAAATAAAAATTATGCATATTTAGAATTTAAACCTTTAGAAATTTTGTTTATTTTTATGGCAGAATTATATAAGTTATAACAATAAGGTAGTTTAAAATACAACATAATAATTTCTTATAAAAAAAAAATTAA
This sequence comes from Cardamine flexuosa, assembly GCA_963555745.1. Classification (NCBI taxonomy): domain Eukaryota; kingdom Viridiplantae; phylum Streptophyta; class Magnoliopsida; order Brassicales; family Brassicaceae; genus Cardamine; species Cardamine flexuosa. Next base: position 6,789,497 of record OY743215.1, on the reverse strand, counting down.
TGATGAGAGAAATATATTCATTAAAAATACTAAAAGTATATTATATATATATATATATATATAGATATATGCAAATTTACATAACTATTAATTTATGTTATTAATGAGATCATATATTTACATAGAGATTATTAAAAATAAATTATCTTATTATTTTATCACATTATGTTCATTTTTACACTAGTCTGTGGAACCATCAAATTTTATTATTTTATAATATTTATTAATTTATCGAGTATTAATTTATTGAGTATTAATTTATAAATTTTTTTAGTAAAGTACTTATTTTCAACAGTATGGCACACATATCCGTTAAAATTATTGGAATATAACTAATTTATATATAATGTACTAGTATCATTAGTAGTTTTTAGTGTTAAAGTTTAATTTTATATTGTTTAACTATATAGGATAAGAATGCAGAACTCAATCCACCACTGCGTATGTAGTGACTTATAATTGGGAAGTCAGTAAGTTTTTGAATATAATTTAATAATAGCGGTTAGTGTTTTTGAGGCTAGTTTTTTCAATCTTATTTTGTTAAATTATCTAAGATAATGATGCAAATATCAAGACAACCCTGGATGAATAATCCAATTCAGTGCCATTGTCAATCATTTGGCTATTGTCATCGCAAAAATGATCAATAATATAGTCACACGTTTAACAACAGATGATAAAGATGCATGTATTGTTGCAATCCTAGCTAGGTAAAGCGTTCCATTCGATGTCATGGATATTATTCGAAGGAGGTATTGCACTTGTTGTTGACGGATTCATTCGAAAATGGTGGAATTGAGCCGTTGTTACAACACTGGTAGCAATTGGATTGAACATTGCATACACTTATGTGTGGAGTGCTTCATATCAAATTTCAGTAAAGAAGAGTGTATCAAGATAACACTTTTTAGGATGTAAAAAAAATAGTTAACTTTATTCTTATAGATTTTTTTTTAGTTCTCTCCTGAAGATATATATATATATATATATATATATATATATTGAAACATGAACACTTCAGCCTAGTTGATTAATACAAAAATAATAATTAACAATCTTCTTAAATCTTAGAGTAAAAACCATGGATACAAACAAATGATTTTTAACACTTCCTTTATTTTGTGAAAAATATCTATCTGATTTTAGAGATATAAATTTATGTTATGAGCGCTTAGTTATATATATATGCATTTTTGGATATGACAATTCTTTGCTGCCTAAATGTCTTGAATCCATAAATTTCTCACCATATAATTATTATCTACTAATTTACAACAATAACCCTTGATTGACATTTCTATATATCAGTGACGTCTTAATACTTAACGCATCGTCACTATATATGACGTAAGCAAAGAAATAGATTTGCCATAAGACAAAAACGTGGGCATCTCTAAAATCTCCATTGCTTTTATTTCTGGAAAACATAATTGTCTCCAACAGTTCTTTATTTATATGAATTTTGACGCGTATAAACTATGTTTTAATTAAACTATAAACATATAATCACACCAAAAAATATTGAAATAATTGTAAAGCAATATACTAACAAAATTTTAAAATTTGTAAAGCAATATATTAACTTTTTTCTTCTTCTACTGAAACAACAGTCGATCTATGGTGAGCGGTATGGATGCGTTGATTTCTACAAACAACCAGGATTTGACCATCCATCCATGAAAAACCACACATTTCACTATAAGCTATATTGACCTAATAATATGATTTTTCTTGGTAATTAGAGTATTTGTACTCTATATTTGTAACTAAAGTTTTTGAAATGAAGTGACTTGACTATTTTGGACGATTTAACCATTCAATTAGTTTGTTTACGAGATAAATAATTTTTTTTTGTTATATGTTATTTTTGTGTAATGTGTCTAATTTGTTAAATGGAGGTTAGAATTTTTGATTCTGAGTTTAAAATTTTTCTTTCTTTTTTGAGTTTAAATTTTAGTTTATTTAGAGCGGTAAAGTGATAAATTAGACATCTAATTTATCAAATAACATGTTAATGAATAACATAAAAATAATAATATGTTACGTAGAAACATAACGCTTCCATAATTTAAAATGAAAGCCAAAATCAATAAGAAGGCACACGTTACTAAAAAAAGTGTTTTGCTGGTATACTATTTAATTTTAGATCGACTATTTATCAATTTATCTTGGATTTTGTTGATCGACTAGTCATACCCCGAAAGATCAAAAATGAAAAAAGAGACACCCAACCAAAAAACGTTTGGTCATTTATGGAAGAATGGTGTAGGTTGTCCTATTGGTACGGTCCCCATACTTCGAGTCACCAAAAACGATTTATTGAGATTGAAATCATTTGGTGGCGATCATTCTAATCCGCGGAGTTCATGGAACAATACCTATAAACGTGAGACTTCCAGCCAGACTCATCATGTAAGTGCTTTCTTTAAGTTTTTATTGTTACAAACTTATTATCACAATTTATAAATGTCAAACATATACGGTTAAAACTTTATAAATCAATACTCAGATGATTAATACTTCATTAAACTAATAATTTTTTTTTCAGTTCTAAATTGATATTTTAATCCAAATATCACTTCTATAAATTAATAAACTTAATAAATTAATAAAACATCATAAAATACATAGATCTTAATACTATTAATTTATAGAGATTTTAATGTAATAGAACGCCACACTTATGAAACTGGTGGAGTACTTAAGACTATAAATGAATATGTTTGCATAGAATGATATAATTGTAAAATGATTAAAATCTTATTTTTAAGTTGATGAATAAAATAATATCGGTCTAGTTACAGTTTTGAACACACATGTATATATATAGTTTTATTTCAAAGCCGTAAAATATTGATTAATATTTCGTAAATTGTAACTAGAACAGTAGAGGTAAGGGACATAAACAAAGAGAGCGGTTAAATATAAAGTTATACGAAAATATTAAAAAATATAAATACATATATATTTATTATATTGCATTATATACATATACATATATATATATATATTGCATTTATATCATAAGTTTTCTTCTAATTTTTATATTTAAATAATATTTTTTAAAATTATAATTTTATTAGCATATAAAACTTTAAAGTAATACAACAAATAAATTAATAATAATTATTAATTCATTCTTTTAATAAATTGAAAGTTTTAAATAAATATATGTCTTTATGTTATCTAACCAAATAAATAAATTATGTAAATTTATTTTTATTTATTTAAAATTTAATGCTCTGGAAAACTTCCATTTGAAAGCATTGAAATAAACATTAGCAGATTATTTACACTTTTTAAACGCTATTCTAGTATATAATATACTCTATTAACAAAGGTTGATTGCCTAATAAAAAAACATAATGATCTTCTAAAGATTATGCCAATCAAGCTTTGAATGGCACATGACATATTAAAAGACGTACGTAAATAGTATCATATTCTAAACCTATTTATTAATTACCTGATACAGTTATATTTGAATAAAAAAAGTTGTTTCTACTTTCTAGTAACTCTATTTAATTAAGATATTGATATTAATTTCTGAGCTGCATTAGAAATTAGCCATATCACAATGTTAGTTTTCTCAATCATTATATTCAGTTTCCTGTGGTAAGGACTAAAGGAAAGCCAAGTATTTACAATGGAGCGTCTATGAATGTTCGTGTACTCACACCTTCGGTTGCAGCAGCTAACCAATTCAACGCTGCTCGGTTGCACTTGCAAATCGGAAATGATTACATCCAAGCCGGTTTATTTACATACTTTAGATACCTATTATTATGCATGATTTTTGTGTTCATAAATCAGTTAATAGTTAGATTTTACTTTCATAAATCTTCTTTCCGAAAAATATATAAGATTTATGCATACTAAATTCTGTTGATAAATCAATTAATCGTCACATTGTGTTATATAAGATACAGGCGGGAGGACGTTCGTGTTATAATAACTTATGTCCAGACGGAATTATAATGGTCAGAAAAGATTTTATTTTTGATCGAGTTCTCGTGGAAACGAATGTTACCATAGAAATACTCAAGGTTATTTCTTTCGTGCTTACTTTTTAATTATTATAGTCATAAATCCAATCATGTCTTGGGGTAGACAACTCCGGATGTTTCGGACTTTCCGGTAGTCCGTTTCAAGATATGAATATGTATATGGATACGGTTAGTAAAATATAAAGAGATGCATATATATGGATAGTGAAATTTAGGAGGATCTAGCCAACTAAGGATTTGGAGGGATTTATATTAAAATGACAAATTTTATGTCATGATTTTCATCCAAACATAAATTCAAAATAAAGAATCTTGTAAAATTTAGTAGTATTAGATTAATGATTTAAAAATGCATAATCAAGTTCGCTATTATCAGAAAGATCTAAAGTAGTACATGAGATTATATAGAATTTTAAAACATACTCCTATATATGTACCTAAATGCAAATGAAAATGCATAAAATGTAAATATAAATAATACCTTAGTAGCCTTAAAAACACAACATGGCATACCCGAAATTTGAGTACCCAAAAATCTAATTCTGGGTAAATACATGTTTGAGTAGGAGTTGGCAAAGATAGCCATGAAAAAAAATTGTTCTATTTATAAAAAATAACAGTTTCTTAGAAGTTTGGATTTTATTGAATACAGGACAAATACAATGGGGATTGGTGGCTGTTGTTGGGTAACTCCCAAATAAAATTTGGGTTCTGGCCAGCGAGCAGGTTTAAAGAGAGTTCTGGAAGGAAGGTAGAATGGGGAGGTGAAGTATACAGCTCTTCGTTGCCAAGTCCTCCGATGGGAAATAGCCATTTTCCAGTTGGAAACCCTAAAAATGATTATTTTATCCGTTTGATCAGCACATAGACGCAAATTATATAACGGATGACGTTGTGAAGAACACGGAGAAGTTTTCAGACAGCAATGATTGTTATAAAGTAAGAGACACAACATCATCGTTTTGGGAACCTGCAGGTCATATACTTGTTTATGGAGGTCCTGGGTGCAAATAAGTTGTTTAGCACTAGTCTAAAACCTTAATGTCTGAAAAATTCGAAGGAAAAACAAAAGAACAACCTTTTAAACAATATATATGGAAAAAATTTAAAAACATTTAAAGAACTTATTTTAAGAAACATATTTTATTTGAATTTATTGTTTATTTACTTTGTTAAAAATGGGAGAGAAAAGTGTTGTTTATAGGCAGTTATTTTTACTCAGTCATTTAAAAGACAACCTCTTATATCTTATTGATTATATCATGGGTTGGCGACTTGAGAACCCTCATACATTTTGTCTAAATCAATCCAAACTCTCAAACTCTGTTTATTTTCTTTTAATCTATTTAATTTACTGATGATTTCCTCCAATTTTTTTTTCTAGTCCAACTCCACCTATAAAATTAAACAACATATATTCTGATCAATTCTCCTAAATCGTGATCAAAACCTCTAAATCGCGTTTGAGAAATTGCTTGACCCAATCTTTTTTTTTTCAATCCAATTCCACCAAGATATGTGGCTATCTTTTTACCTTTTTCATAATTATTAAAAATCAAATATGATGAACTTATTAGATTGCGTTTTAAGAAAATCATAAATTAGACTTATTTTATATATATTAAATCATAAGATATTAGCTTATACACACATAAATTAATACATCTAATTTTAGAATGATTTTCCTTTTTTTTCAAAAAAAATGACTTTTTTCAAAATGCACAAGTAAAGTATTATATGTAAATATGTATTTTTTTGTTAGGTTTTATAGTAGGCTAAAAAATTAAATAAAAATATTTTGACATATGTTAAAATCTAATTAATTAATTGATATGAAACACGTGTTAGTTTCTGGTGCATGAATGTTTTTATTTTAGTTTATTGTCTGATCCACAAGTATTTTCAAGGATACATAATTTGTTTCCTAATACACCCATATTTTTCAAAACTACATTTCTGTATTATTAATATACAATTTTGATCAATTTTCCTTAAAAAAGAAGGATCTATGCCCACAAAGTCTAATAGAATAAAATGTAAATTTAGTATGTTACTTAAGAAATTTTAAATTATCATATATATTTTTTTGCAGAATTCAGTTACTTGTTGGTAAACTTTCATTCAATTTAGTTTTCTAACAATTTCCAAAATTATATTGAAGTATAAATAGTTTTATCGCCAAAAAAATATAAACTGAAATTATTCCATCATCGCTTTTAACCAGTTTCCATTTTTTTTTTACTTTTACAAAATTTGGTGCATATAAAAACAATTTAGTAAACTTTAGTTTAACAAATCCAATACTTTTTATTGATTCTAAAGCAGCATTTTAATCAATTGTAACATTTTTGAAAGAATTTTTGGCATGCTTAAAACTTTTTAACACCGGTTAAGTACCAATGGATTGTCGATATTTACAATTTTTGGCGCGCTTTTAACATTTTTTCAAGCTTGTAAACAGCATGCCAACGTAATTTACTTGCTTTTTAAGAAGATGGAAGATCTATAAAGATTCATAACTATAAATTATAATTAAACAAGTTCCATATCATAAGAAATTGTTTAACAAAAACTGTTGTGACGTCCATACATAAACGCCATTATTCTTATTCATAATTATAAGATTTATATTTTATGATATTAGTCCTTACAACAAACCAATTTCAAGGACATGGTTTGGAAGAAGAACATGATTCACCAGAAGAACTTGGTTCGTCAGAAAAACTTGGCATAATGGGATACGGCCTGGGAGGATCAATATCAAAACGAAGAGAGGCAGCCGGCTGATAGTGAAACGGTAACATTATCACCTATAATCAAGAAAATAAATTAAGATATAGACGTAAACAAATTTATGATATAACCACATAACTTATAATATATATGTATTGATATGAAAGTTGACCAAAAAAACATGTAATTGATACGAAAAGTTATCACCTCAACAGTATCGTATGGAACAAAACTGTCCACCGGACCTCCAACCATTAATCCAAGATGGTTAGATATAATAATGTTTATTCCACCAACAAATCCTCCATTGCAAGGTACAATTCTACCCGATAACGATGTTATTGGGTATACTCCCTTCGATACAAACAAAAACATTAAAGAATTTTTATTTGACAAAAACAAAATACGAGTATGTGACAAAAAGAAATCATAGCTCGTTAGAAAATTTCTTAGTGGTCTGAGGCAACACCACATTCCTTATATACCCTATGGCTGAAAGTATTATCAAGCCAATCTGCATCTTTAGCGCGTACGCTTTTATAACCTTCATCACATCCTGAAAATGGAATACGTTGAAATAAGATTTGATTTTGTAGTGATTCCAATATACATATTTGTTATAATAAAAAAATAGAATCACCATTGGGCTTTTCACTTTAAGAAATATAGGTGCCATAAACGCGGACTTCACATCCACGTCGAATTCGTACGCTATAGAAGAAAGAAGAACAAACCATAGGTAAAGTCATGAGTCGAAATATATATGAAATATGAAAAGGAAAATTTTATAATTTTGACACAATTTTTAATGGAACTATAAAAATCCAGGGACCTTAACTGTATTGTATTGGTCATATTCATACCTTCTGGATTTGGATTGTTTGGAGATCCGTCGGCCTAAAATATTTATACAAAGAAAAACATTCAATCATTAGAAATTGTAAAAGAAAACTAAAAATAAAAAAATTAATTAATCAGAAGAATACGCACCATCTTGTTGCTTTGAAGAGGTAATTACCAATAACTGGAGGTAAGTTTAAGATTTGCGATGTGGAAAAAAAGAGCAAGTGATGGGGTTTTTATAAGGACAAGGAGTCAAGGAAATGTAGTCTCTTGTTGAAATAAGTCTGTCTATTACGGCCTTGATTGGTTTAAACACAACCATGCGTTTGCGTTTACATGCTTGCATTGTATTGTTTATTTTTGTTTAGGGTTTTCATTGTTTTTATTTTTGCTTAAAGATATGGTATCGTTATTTTGGAGAAAAGTAGCGTTTCGTTAAATATCATTAGGTCCAACAATATTGTAAAGGAATCTTAATTAATGATGTTTGACAAAAAAAAAAAAAAACTTAATGATGTATTATTACTCATTTTTTGTTGTTCTAAAAACTTTTTTCAGTCAACGTCAACAATTTAGTAAGTCTTTTAAATGTATTGACGGAAACTACTTAATTTAAGAAATACTTTTCTTTTGACTTTGGGTATGGTACTATGGTTCAACATATTGTATAATGTATATTATGCCAAAGTATTTATGTTTGAGTTTGACTATAAAACCACGCTACCCCACATTAAAATCTCAATTCGCATCAATTCACCATTTCCCTCTTAACTGTTCGTCTTCTTTTTCAATCAACATTTTTTTTTTCTTTTTTCGCCATTCTCTGTTTTTAGCCTTTTTTCTCTCTGTATCACTGGATTGACGAACTATACGTTTAGTAAAAAAAAAAATTTCAAAAATTGTTGTTTTCCTTTTTACAAATCCTTAAGCTGAGACTTCAAATTTTCTCTCAAAATCGTTTTGAATTGTCACTAAACTTGCCGATTTGAAATATACTCCGCCTATGTTTGTCTCGTTCTACCGATCTACATATATAAATATATTTTCGTTCATATCTGTGTACAATATGATTAAACAAAAACAATATCTATCTTTTTATTGGAGTAGATTTTTTCTATTTCTTGGTATTGGAGTAAAAGAGATATCCATTTTCTTTTGTACACTCTTTTAAGAACACATGCTTTTTTGTTGTTGTTATATCTACGCAAATTGCTAGTTTCAAACTGGAAATTTCTTAAACGCACTACTTTTTTTTCTCTCATAGTTGCTAGTTTCAAACTGTAAATACATGCAGATATTAATATGGAAATACTGAAAATTTAGTGTTAGAGTATTTGTATCCGATCCAACATTTTAAATATATATATATATAAAATTTTTTTTCTTTCATTTTTTCATGTTAGGTTTTGAAAGTATTAACAGATAATCAATACTTTTGTATACATTCATATTTTCATAGTTTGCATAAAAACTAAATTAAATGAAGTTTTTTTTTTTTTATCAATTATAATTTAACAACGTACATGAACTGCATGGTAAAGTGAATTTTGTTGAGTATAGGACAAAAACAACGGAATTGGTGGCTGCTATTGGACACCAACTGGGAAGAACTAGGGTTCTGGCCATCAAAGAGAGCTCCGGGACAGCTCTTCGGTTTTAAGTCCTCCGATGGGAAATGTCGTTTTCCAGTGGGGAATAACAAGCTGGACTCACATATCAGTCTGATCACGATCGTGGACGTAAATTATAAGACGGAAAACATTGTGAAGAACGCGGAGAGGACAACAAAGTTCTTTTGGAAACATGTAGGTCATATTCTTAGTTATGGAGTGTAAAAATAACTCGATAGTGAGAACTGAGAAGCATTAATCCATAAATGTAACATCCAAAGTATCTAAAAGAAAATAAAAAGAATATACTTTTCAAGTATATATAGAAAAAATAAAAAATGGAAGAATACTTAGAGCTATGTATTTTGACTTGAACTAAAAAGCCTAACAATTTAGCTATGTATTCCCACTCAATGTTAGAATTTAAATATTTTGTAGAGATATAAATTTAAATAGATACGCTAGATCTAGATGAGGCTTATTCAAACACATGCAAACTAATTAAATTACAACAATATTTGTATTCCGTGAATTATGACCATTTTCTCCACACACCGCAACTACAATTTATCATTTTCAAGTAATCAAGCGACATGAGAATTTATTTATATAAAAAGGGTATATTTTAGACAATGACTATTTTTTTTGGGTTAAAATTATTTATATACTTTATCAACTCCAGAAAAGATTTCGAACGTTCTTCATCTCTATCATGATCATATTTTTCATATTTTTAGTACCGCAGTCCCTGGAACACAGGATCTATGCTTTGTCCCCAGTCTCCATTGTACAACTCCAAGAGCTTCTCTGAAGGTGCAACCCCTGTTCTAGACATTCGGCGACAACGTTCAAGAAACCGGTTTCATTGTACCCTCTACGCTCCAAACCATCCTGAGCAAATAAAAAAATAACTTCAATATGTGCTTTTACATTATAAGGAGAGAGCATGCACATACCTTTGCTAGCTTTAATACATCTTTAGCGACATGTTTCAAATGAACACCTCTAAAAACACTGTCTTTAGACCAGTGATTGGAATCTGTTGAAACTCAATGAGAATTGGTGTCAAACAAGAATATTTCGTTAATATGAACATAAAAGAAAGTATTTGCTCTATATTTTAAGTTTACTTGTGTCCTAAGCATCTCTCTTTCTTCAGGAGTCCAGTCAAGTATCATATCAAGAACAGTTTGGAGAGACTCCTCATCGTATAACAAACCCACCTGAGATTCAAATACATTAATCTAAATAAACTTGTGAAACAAAGATTGTTTATATATTTATAAAGATAAATGTAATATAATTACCCAGAGAGCTGGTAGGGCACATAATATCATCCATGGACCTCCATCAGCACCTCTCATTTCCAAGTATCTCTTTAACCGGACCTAATAGTGTTATCAAGAAACATGTGACTCTGAACCACAATAAGAAACATGTAAGAATTTTTGGCACGCTTCAAAATTTACCAACGAAGTTTTGATATTTACGATTTTTGGCGCACTTTCAACATTTTTTTCAAGCTTTCAAAGCGAGAATGTTTTGAAACTTGTAAACAGCATGTCAACATAATTTTTACTTACTTTTTAAGAAGATTGAAAGATCTATAAAGATTCATAACTTTAAATTATAATTAAACAAGTTCCATATCATAAGAAATTGTTTAACAGAAATAGTTGTAACGGCGATACATAAACACCATTATTATTATTGATAATATTTATATTTTGATGATATTAGTTCTTACACCAAACCAATTTCAAGGACATGGTTTGGAAGAAGAACATGATTCAGCAATGAGACTTGATTCACCAGAAGAGCTTAGTTCGTCAGAAGAACTTGGTTCGTCAGAAAAACTTGGCATAATGGGATACGGCCTGGGAGGATCCGTATCAAAACGAAGAGAAGTAGCCGGCTGATACTGAAACGGTAGCATAGTCACCTATAATAATCAAGAAAAGAAATTAAGATATAGACGTAAACAAATTTATGATATAACCACATAACTTATAATATATATGTATTGATATGAAAGTTGACCAAAAAAACATGTATTGATACGAAAAGTTATCACCTCAACAGTATTGTATGGAACAAAACTGTCCACCGGACCTCCAACCATTAATCCAAGATGGTTAGATATAATAATGTTTATTCCACCAACAAATCCTCCATTGCAAGGTACAATTCTACCCGATAACGAAGTTATTGGGTATACTTCCTTCGATACAAACAAAAACATTAAAGAATTTTATTTGACAAAATCAAAATACGAGTATGTGGTAAAAAAGAATCATACCTCGTTAAAGTATTTCTTTGTGGTCTTAGGTAACAGAACACTCTGCACTGATCCAATCGCTGAAAGTATTATCAACCCTATCTTCATTTTCAAAGCGTATGCTTTTATAACCTTAATCACATCCTGAAAATGGAATAGGTTAAATTAGATTCGATTTTGTAGTGATTCATATTTGTTATAGTAATAAAAATTAGAATCACCATTGGGCTTTTGACTTTAAGAAATATTGGTGCCATAAACGCGGACTTCACATCCACGTCGAACTCGTACGCTACAGAAGAAAGAAGAACAAACCGTAGGTAAAGTCATGAGTCGAAATATGAAAAGGAAAATTCTATAATTTTGACACAATTTTCAATGGAACTAAAAATCCAGGGACCTTAACTGTATTGTATTGGTCATATTCATACCTTCTGGATTTGGATTGTTTGGAGATCCGTCGGCCTAAAATATTTATACAAAGAAAAACATTATATCATTAGAAATTGTAAAAGAAAACTAAAATAAAAAATTTAATTAATCAGAAGAATACGCACCATCTTGTTGCTTTGAAGAGGTAATTACCAATAACTGGAGGTAAGTTTAAGATTTGCGATGTGGAGAAAAGGAGCAAGTGATGGGGTTTTTATTAGGACACGGAGTCAAGGAAATGTAGTCTCTTGTTGAAATAAGTCTATCTATTAATTACGGCCTTGATTGGTTTAAACACAAAAACATGCGTTTGCCTTTGCGTTTGCGTTTACATAATATATTACATCCAGTTTTAACTTTTAAATGAAAATGAATAAATTTTAATCAGTTTTTCATTTTACGATAGCAAATGGTATCGTTTATTTTTGTTTAAGGGTTTTCCATTGTGTTTAGTTATGGTATCGTTATTTTGGAGAAAAGTAGAGTTTCGTTAAACATCATTAGGTATTTAGGTTCAACAATATTGTAAAGGAAACTTAATTAGTGATGTTTGACCAAATAAAAAGAATAAAAAGGAAACTTAATGATGTATTATTACTCAGTTTTTGTTGTTCTAAAAACTTTTTTCAGTCAAACGTCAACAATTAACAATAAGTCTTTTAAATGTATTGATGGAAACTACTTAATTTAAGAAATACTTTTATTTTGACTTGAGTATGGTACTATGGTTCAACATATTGTATAATGTATATTATGCCAAAGTATTTATGTTTGAGTTTGACTATAAAACCACGCTACCCCCACGTTGAAATCTCAATTCGCATCAATTCACCATTTCCCTCTTAACTGTTCGTCTTCTTTTTCAGTCAACATTTTTTGTTTTGTCTCTTTTCGCCATGCATTTTCTGTTTTTAGCCGTTTTTTTTCTCTGTATTCGCCACTGGATCGACGAACTATAAATAGATACGCTAGATCTAGATGAGGCTTATTCAAACACATGCAAACTAATTAAATTACAACAATATATTCTTATTCCGTGAATTACCATTTTCTCCACACACAGCAACTACAAATTTGTCCTTTTCAAGCGACAGGAGAATTTATTTATATACCCTTTTTTGGGTTAAAAATTATTTATATACTTTTTTATTTATTTATTTATATATATGTACTTTATCAACTCCAAATAAGATTTGGAACGTTCTTCATCTATATTGTGACCGTATTTCATATTTTTAGTACCGCAGTCCCTGGAACACAGGATCTATGTTTTGTCCCCAATCTCCATTGTACAACTCCAAGAGCGTCTCTGCAGGTGCAATGCCTGTTCTAGCCACCTCAGCGATAACGTTCAAGAAACCGGTTTCATTGTACCCTCTACGCTCCAAACCATCCTGAGCAAATAAAAAAATAACTTCAATATGTATATTTTACATTATAAGGAGAGAGCAAGCACATACCTTTGCTAGCTTTAAGACATCTTTAGCGACATGTTTCAAAGGAACACCTCTGAACACTGTCTTTAGGCCAGTGATTGGAACCTGTTGAAACCCAATGATAATTGGTTTCAAACGAGAATATTTTGTTAATGTGAACATAAAAGAAAGTATTTGCTCTATGTTTTTAGTTTACTTGTGTCCTAAGCATCTCTCTTTCTTCAGGAGTCCAGTCAAGTATCATATCAAGAACAGTTTGGAGAGACTCCTCATCGTATAACAAACCCACCTGAGATTCAAATACATTAATCTAAATAAACTTGTGAAACAAAGATTGTTTATATATTCATAAAGATAAATGTAATATAATGACCCAGAGAGCTGGTAGGGCACATAATATCCTCCATGGACCTCCATCAGCACCTCTCATTTCCAAGTATCTCTTTAACCGAACCTAATAGTGTTTTCAAAAAAACATAATCATAAGAAAAAATGAATCTGAACCAGAAAAAGAAACAGGGAAGTTGAATGATGTTATTGAAACTGAGTGATGAAACCTCTGGCCATATTGTTCCTATATGGTTTTCCCAGTCGTTAATAGTTGGTTGTTCATTAGAGAGATGAGAAATTTTACCGGACAAGAAATCCTGAAAAGTCAAGAAATATGTTTAGATCACAACCTGGCTCAAGAAGATTTTTAAACTTTTAAGATTTTTTCTTATGATCAAGAAGTAGTCAAGTAGACCCGAAATGTCATTCCTCCACAGTTGAGATAGCTTTTGTTTCGATGTAAGAACAACATTGGAAGATCAAGTGCGTATTCGACATACTTCTCAAACCTATATATATCAACACACTGAAGATTAAGTAACCATATTATTGTTTAGGACAAAGATCAATCACAGAGTTATAGAACAAAAAAAACAATTTAATACTTACCCGAATGAGTCATCGAAAACAAAAGGTAACATTCCTGTGCGGTTCTTATCGGTAATTTTCCATAAATGACTGTCAAAGCATATCAATAGAAACTTATACCAAGAAAGGAAAAAAGAAAGAGAAAGTAAAAGAGACCAAATAGTAATGTAGAAAACCAACCTTCTCACGCTTAGAAACCCATTTGGTTTTCCATCACTAAAAGGAGAATTTGCGAATAGAGCAGTCACTATCTGTTTGATTAGAATATAACAAAAGAGTGATACAAAATAAAGGTTTTTTCAAGATAAAAACAATGAACATTGAAAGAGCATCAAACATATATATCTCACAGGTTGCAAAGCTAGACTAGCGCGAAACTTCCTGATCATATCATATTCGGAGCTGTAATCTAGATTGACCTGTACAGTACAGGTTCTCAGCATCATATCAGGTCCTGTGCCAGCTCTCACTAAGTGGTCTTTTATAAAGTCATACCTTCTCTGAACAAATAAAAAATACTTTTAATAATCAGACAAAATAGCTAGTGTTAGCCACATTAAGTAATATTAGAACTTATAAGCTTATAGAGGAAGGAACCTTGGGAACAGTGGTTACATCCTCAAGACTCGATTTAGGTTCATAGCCAATTCCTATGAAACCAATTCCCAATTCCTCAGCAACAGTTTTCACTTGGTAAAGATGGGAATGAAGCTCATCACAAGTTTGGTGCAAAGTCTCTAAAGGTGCTCCACTTAGCTCTAGTTGGCCTCCTGGTTCTAATGATACGCTTTGCATTCCCTGAAATAAAATAATCAACCCCCAAAAAACATATGAAGTTATGTCATCATTATTAGGTATTTAATTTAAGGATTAAATATAAAAAAGGACCATTTAAAATTTATTTTGGATATTTTGGATAATCGCCTTTTAATTTAAAGAAAAGTGAATATAGTTTACTTTACCTGTTTCAGACCAATGATTCTTCCATTCTCCATCACCTTGTCCCAATCAAATCTTTCAGCAATACCATTAAGCAGGGCAGTTATTTGTTCATATTTCATAGGGCGCAAAGTATTGACCTCGAAACCGAATTTCTCATGTTCTGTACCTATTCTGAATACCCATTCCAACATATTAAACATTAATACAAAAATGAGTTTGAACAAGTAGTTTGGTGAAGAAAGAGGCGAGGATGATGATCATACTAGTACCTCCACATTTTCTTTGGTTTGCATCCAGAGGCAAAATAGGCAATGAGATCTTCATTAGTCAGTGGCTCGCTTGTGACTACAGTAGAAGCGCTTGCAGTTGCCTTAATCCCTTGGTTGCCTGCAAGTATCTTGCTTCTGTTACAAGTAAGAGACTGCTTGGAGGAGAAGCTAACACAGGTTTTCGAAGCACCCGAGTTTGTCACCACACCAACTCCAGAAGAAGGTAGAAAGAGCGCCATATGGTTTAGTTCCTGCAGCCAAAATAGTAGATAATATTTTGAAAATTAAGAAATTAGCAACGGATATTTGTATGACATATATTGCATCTATAACCAAAAAAAATTCAATGTAAATGGACAATAGCCTTTAAAAAGTCTATATTATTATGGCAACAACAACAAATCATAATAAAGAAAAACTATTTCACCAGTAAAAATTAAAGAAAACAAAAATGAAGGGGTAAGAATTAAGGCGAGGAAGAATCACCTGAAGTTGTCTACTTTAGGGCTGAAGAAAAAGAGGAGCTAAAATAGGAAGGCTTTTAGTGTTGGTAGTAGTGGTGGGGTGGTTGTATATTATATAATGCTAATAACGCTAATAACCTTTTGTGATGGATTTTTCCCAAACCACGTGAATCAGGATTATTTGGTTGATTGGTATGAAAAAGTCATTTGGCACTTTCTTAGTATGATGGAATTACAACTCGATCGTGTATTAATTATGAGTATATATGTAGTCAGTCCGATCTGTATTCGCATCTTTATGACAATATATTGGTAAATTACAACTAGTGGAGTATAAGTATTAATTAGTATTTCCGAGTATACATGTGTCTGTCTATATAGTTGTTTATAAGATTATTACTCATTAGATATATGCTTTTTTCTTGTTTTTCTCTTTGGATCAAGACTGATTAGATATGTATTATTAACTTTAGAAAACGCACATCTTTTAAGAGCCGAATGAATGTAGACACTTTACAGACATATGGTACTAACTAAGTTTAATTACTACACTAACTCTGTTTAAGAAAATAAACAGATGGGTTTGCCGAAACCACGTGACAAAATTATTCTTATTAAATGATAAACAATAGAAAAGAATTTGCAATAGACTACTTAATCTACAACACCAAAAGTTATGCAAACTAAGAAAATCACAATGGATTATTTTTTGTCCTAGTAATAAAACAAAGAAAACCTCAATGAATTTGCATTAGACTCCTTAATCTACAGCACCAAAATTTATGAAAACTAAGAAAATCAAATGAAAAGCTGGAGACTCCGACCTTTTATCTTTATGAATTTACGGTCTCGAACAAGGAGAATTTCAGAGTGTGTTTATGAAGTGAAGTAAGTGAATGAGGACAGAAAAAGTGGGTATATTCATTAGGTAGGGCCAGTCTATTACGTTTGCGATAATTGCTTCTGAGTGTCGTAAGGACCTTAGTCTATGTCGGAACCGACGTACGTGTCACTATCTTCGAGTTCCACGTGATTACCGACATACATGATTGCAATCAGTTTGTTTTATGCGGAGTCTAGTAGATTCTATAACATTTCCTAAACTTCTGCATTAGATTCTATGCTTTCCTTGCTATGTTTGGTAATTGACTAATATGGTACTTGTCGATGTCTGTGTGACTGTGTCTAGTGCATGCTCGATGTAGACATGCGAGACCCTTTTCGTGTACTTTATAATTAAAGAGTATTTGTCGGTGCCAAAAACTAAATATATAAACCTCATACTCATAATCAGTAAAAGAGTTCATCCCGTCCGTTGAAAAACGTGACAATGAATTATAAGAAAGAATGTTTTGTTTGACTTTTATCTGACTCTTGACCACTAAACAATACGAGTTCATCCCATCCGTTGCCTTTCATTCAATATTTCGTCTTTCGAATCAATACTCCGAATGACAAAGTAGACAAATTTGTGAGAAGAAAAAAAAATGGGTAATTTATTCAAGATCCAAACACCCTCCCAAACGATTTCTACACACCGAAATCGTTTAGTACATAAAATTTTTCCTACTGATTTTCAATGTTTCAAATTTATAAAAGACGAAAAAATCAGTTTTCAAATCCGATTACAACCAAACCAAAAAAAAAAAAAACTTATTCCTGAAACTTGAGTTCTTCAGTTTTTCAGACTCGAGCCATTTCATTCTTAGTACAAGAGTTCCTCGAACACGGGGTCAACACTTTGTCCCCACTCTCCATTGTACAATTCCAAGAGCTTCTCCGCCGGTGTAACTCCTGTCATTTTCAATACCAAAATTTCACCATCAAGTTATTACTTAACCAACCTCTAACGCGATTCGATAATACAGTTGGGAACAGTCATTTTTACCTGTCCTGACCACTTCATCGACTGCGTTCAAGAAACCAGCTTCCTTGTAGCCTCTACGCTCTAAACCATCCTGAGGAAGAAAGGAAAATAAAAAAGCCCAAAATATATTTTATTAGTTAGGCTGCACTGGACAAGCCCATATAGTAAAGCTGGCTTGAGGGTTTTAAGAGAGTGAAACACGAACACACCTTTGCGAGTTTCAGAACATCCTCAGCGACATGCTTTAACAAACCATCTCTAAACGGCGTCTTTAACCCAGTTACTGGAACCTGTTGGAAATCAAGTATTGGTTTAACCGAGGATGTTCTCTAACAGTGCAAATAAAGAGGATGTAAAATGTGGCGTGTCTTTGTACTTACTTTGTTCCTTAGCATCTCTCTTTCTGCTGGAGTCCAGTCAGCTGTCAGGTCTAGGATGGCTTGGAGTGTATCCTCATCATATAATAAACCCACCTGAAATTTTTTGCAGATAAAATCAAATTAACAGCCAATGTTTCTTGAAATCAGAACTCATGAAGCAAGATATAAGTATGTACTTACCCAGAAAGCTGGCAGGGCACATAGCCTCCTCCAAGGACCTCCATCAGCACCTCTCATCTCCAAGTATCTCTTCAACCGAACCTATTCAACGTTATGGAATGTCGTCAGGCTTTAACATAAGACAGGGAACTAAAATTCATTGGCTAATTAGTGGGCTTTTGAGGTAGATTATAAACCTCTGGGAAAATTGTTGTCAGGTGATTTTCCCAATCATTGTATGTAGGCAGTTCACCTGGGAGACAAGGAAGTTTCCCAGCCAAAAATTGCTGCAGCATGAAGAAAATGATGAGATCCCCATGGTTTGTGATTTGTTATTCCTATGCCTGGAAAGAGTAAAAGAAGCTAACGGAAAAGATTAAGGATAGATTTTTTTACCCTAAATGTCATTCCAGTACAGTCGACGTATTTCTTGTTTCGGTAGGCGAAGTACATAGGGACATCGAGTGCGTAGTCAACATACTGCTCAAACCTATACCAGAGAAGAACAAAAGAGAGAGTAGTACACTGAGATTAGCCAAAGAAAGTAAATTTTTACAAGCTTCTCATATCAAACTAACCGATGTAATGTAATTGTTGTTATTGGATAAACAATTTGATACTCACCCAAAAGAGTCATCGAAAACAAACGGGAGCATTCCTGTGCGGTCCTTGTCAGTGTCTGTCCATATATGGCTGTCCAAAAGAACCAAAGTTATAACGTGGGAGGGAAACGATAATTAAAATGAATTCGGGGATGATAATAAACGGATCTAGAAACCTTCTCATGCTGAGAAACCCGTTTGGCTTTCCTTCCGTAAAGGGGGAATTCGCAAATAGAGCCGTTGCTATCTGTTGAATTTGGATAATGTTGAGGTTAGTCATAATAGTTAATCAAAAAATTTCTGATTATGCTACAAAGTGCTTGAGCTTCTCACCGGTTGCAAAGCAAGACCAGCGCGGAACTTCCTGATCATATCAGCTTCTGAGCTAAAATCCAGATTAACCTGTTAAGAATGCAAAGTTAATGTGCAGCTTCTATTAGTTTCAAGATTAGATATAGTTGAAGGAAATTCTAAAGGCATGCAAAGTCAGAGTATTCATCTAACCTGAACAGTACATGTTCGAAGCATCATATCAAGTCCAAGGGTACCCACTTTTGGCATGTAGTTTCTCATAATATCGTATCTCCCCTGCACAGAACACATTATGTCAAATCTTACTGCCACACTGTCATAGCTAGAAACATGATCAGACATGATACTAATAAAAACAGCAACAAAATTCAACATCAGCCATGTAGAACAAGATAATCATATCAGAACTAGCAATAAAAAGATAGGAACTTTTTCCAATCTTAAGAATAAAGAAAGCCTCGTACCTTTGGCATGATGGGTATATCCTCCCGACGCCATTTGGGCTGGAAGCCGATTCCTAAGAAGCCAATTCCCATTTCCTCAGCGACAGCTTTTACCTGTTAACATCCATAGGGAGTTGGTCGTTTGTCGTTTTAGGGTAAGAGAATTGACAATAATGATCTTATAAGTAACCTGATAAAGGTGTGAATTGACTTCAGCACAAGTTTGGTGCAAAGTCTCAAGAGGTGCACCACTTAGCTCGAATTGACCCCCAGGTTCCAGCGAAATGCTTTGCTTTCCCTGATCAACAAAAGGACAGATCGAATTATCTACAGAAACCCCAAAAAGAGGAAAAATAACCTTTTATAATCTAGCATCACTTTTATGTATATCAAGCTAACATGTCCTACATGTATTTTAAAAATAAAACAGCTCAAAAGATGAAACACAAAGGAATGTTTACCTGCTTCAGACCAATAATCTTGTCATCTTCCATAACCTTTTCCCATTCAAATCTTTCAGCAATACTGTTAAGCAGCTCGGCTATTTGATCATACTTCATTGGGCGCAAAGAATTGACCTCAAAACCAAATTTCTCATGTTCTGTACCTATTCTGCAAACACATAAATGTTAAGTTAGCGAAATGGGATATCTTTCCAATAGACAAACGAACAGGTTGAGTTCAAACAACAACAATGCCGCAGTAAATTAAACTTGATATATTAGAATCAAATCACACCTCCATTTTTCCTTTGATTTGCATCCAGAGGCAAGATAGGCAATGAGATCCTCCCTCGTAAGCGGCTCAGTTGCAACTACAGCCTCTTCTGTTGGAGGGCTTGCCGCAACAATCAATTGATCCCCTCTCTTGCTCCTCTTAACAGAACGGAGGAGCATTGATTTGGTAGATAGACTCCTAGAGTAGGAGCTAACATACGCATCTTTCATCCTCAACACATCCAAATTTCTCACACCACCAGAAACTGCTTTAGTTCCATTCTTTGAGCATACAGGTCCAGAAGGGACAGTGTATGATCCTCCCGCCTGAGACAAGAGCGCCATCTTATAAAATTCCTGCAACTATTACGATTCATCATCATTAGCCATGAGATTTAAGTCCCATAACAAACAGATAATTCTTATTAGGCCAAAGCAGTGACATTTGTTAGACAAAGTTATACAATTTATCTATTCGTTTCATCATCTGTTCAAGTCATCACATTTCACATTTTTCACCATTTTAATAAAATACATCTCTTGTCAAATTTTGTACTATGGAACTCAAGAGCCCTAGCATGTAACCTCATTTGGAATCAGAAGCTTCCACACAATCGAAATTTTCACCATAGTCAAATCAAAATTTCCTCAGAACAAATCAAATTTCGTGTATAATCAAACCAGATAAAAAAACAACAACCAAATCAGAGCAAAAAAAAATCTGGAGAAATTCGACTCCAATCAAACTATCCAGAACGAAATGAAAACGATAATCAAATTCCAAAATTATAGTAAAAATAATCTCAGATTCAACAAAAACAGACAAATCAATTACGGACCGAGAAAATTCAGGGAGAATAATAAAATCCAGAAGTTTAGAAAACGAAGATTCAATAAACAAGAGAAGAATAAGAGACGATAAGAAGAAGAATCGAATCAGACCTGAATTCGTCAACTTCAGCGGAAATTGAAGAGCTAATGCGAAAAGAAAGCCTTCAGCGAGAACGCATCGTCGTCTCCGTTTTATATCCGACTGAGAAAAGGAGATGATGACGATGACGATGGTGGAGAAATTAAATTAAATAAAATAAAATAAAAGTTGAAACAGTTACTGTGAGAGTGGAGCTGAGCTGTCCTACAAAGAAAGCGATAAATTAAATAATCATTTGTATAAAAAGATTCTTTCGCATTTTGCCTCTTTCTTTTCCATTATTCACAGAATTTATCCATTAGTTTTTAAATTATCTTTAGAGTTACAATGCAATTATGCAAATGTACAATAATCCGCCTATTAGTTTATAGATTTCATGATTGAACTCTGAGGTTAACTTTATATAGTAATGATATTCTTATTCTTTCCAATATTTAACTAGAACAACAAAATAATGAAAAAAATGTGTCACTAACTACATGATCTCAGATAAAATACTCCAAAATCAATATTTATAACAAAGGAAAATACTATAAAACAGTATTGTTAATCATAGCTATAGTATGATTGTGTCGACAAAAAATCTTGGTTTGATGAACGAAAATTGGCGTTGTATTTTTTATTAATATCTCCTATTTCTTAGTAGGTGGGATCAAACGCTAGTTTATAAACAACAAATGAGTGAAAGAAAAAAACCTGTGAATGGGGTAGTTCATGAATCACCATCAAAAGTCCCAATTTTGTAATAACTAATAAATACGGAATGGAACTGAAAATATCACAACTATAGAAGGAGTTTTTTTTTGCTATAATTGCTTAGATTGTTCAAAATATTACAACTATAGAAGGAATTCATTTTTAAAACGGCAATTTTTATTTTGTGTGGATGAAAAATATCATAGTAAAATGTTTCGAAAATTTGTGTGTTTATTGTAGTTCACATTATTTATTTGAAACCCAAAATGTGGGGTTCGGAATTCAATTATTTGATATCAATTATGGCTGCCATTGAAAAGCAAATATATAGCGGCAGAACTGCTTGCGTGTGCATATACGTAAGTAAAAACTCTTGCTGTGTTGGAAACAAAAAAAGAAACAAAATATGTACTTCTGTTTAATATATTAAAGTTAATATCACTCGAAATAATATTTTATGAAACATGAATGATATGTTATAAGATGGTAAGGTAGGTGGACACGTGACTCAAATATGGCGGCGATGACTTCTACTCTCCACACACCAAAGACGTAAACGGAACCCACCTCCACAGTTTCTTCCTATTCCTATCGGCTTTCGTCACATCGTATCAAGAAACTTATCTTAAAATTTTAATTAATTAATAATTAACATTTGACATAAATCGAAATCTCAGTTTTTATATAGCCGTCAAAATAAAAACAAAAAGAACATTGAGGTAGCCGTCAAAAAGTGAAAATTCTAATATGATGCGAAATAAGCCCGAGTGTGTTTTAAAATTTTAATGTCTATTTTCAAAATTTCTCTCTTATATTATAACCTTAATGTTTTTCAATATTCACAAGCAACCCTAAACTTTTGATTTTACATGAAAACCCCATTTTCAGCACAATGTAATTAGATTATCACAAATATATATATTCATTTTAAGTGGTGCTCTATAGCTAGTAAACTTGATTTTTATAGCTCAGTTTAGCGGAGAAAAATATCGAGATGTGATTGGTTATTGAGGAGATTTTAAGTGATTTGTATGATCTCTTGACCTCTATTGGTATGTTTTTTTGAACCAATGCATAAATTTCATTCAAGGACTAGGGGAAAAAGTGTGCATTTTTCATGGTAAATGGTTTGATTTTCGTCTATATTCCATCTATTATGCTTCGCCTTGCTCTCGAGCTCTTACTACAAGAGTTGAAACATGTCCCAAATCCAATCAACCCAACGTGTCCCAAACCCTTCTTAATATAGCCTTTTAGGTGATTGTTGGTTTGGATTCCATTGCTATCAAGGCCCATAATGAAAGTTTATGAAGGAAACATGAAACATCAGTCAACGTCACTTCAGTTCAGTTCAAAGTGGTCAACTTAGTTTGAACAAATAAAAATAAAACGGGCGAATCTACCAGTTATAGAGATGGGGTCGTTATAATTTTCAAGCATTGACAAGGAACACGACTATAACGAGGAAGTCGTGAAGAGTAAATGAGACTTCTTCCTAGAAAACAAACTAGACAGTAGACCAAGAGGTTATTCATTTCTTGCGTTTGTAATTCAAATATCAATAAAAATTTGAATTTAACTGTAGTCTAACATACTCTATTAAATGAAAGTTCTAGGTTTTCTACCGTTTTTGCAGTGATTGCTTAGTTACGTACATTAATTTTGCTAAATGTAGATTTATATACATTATCAAAACTTTAATAGTTACCACATTTAGTTATATATATCGTCCAAATATATATATATATATATATATATATATATATATATATATATATACTTGTATTCAAACAAAATCACAAAAATAATAAAGAGAGTTTGTCAATGAAGCACTTACATCAACATGGTTCAACAAATTATATAGTTTATATGCATATCTACACATTTTGAACCATCTTATATATTAACGTCCACAAAATTATTCATCTATATATATATATATATATATATATATATATTAACGTCCACAAAATGATTCATCTATATATCATTCATACCTTAGGTACGTTGTATACAATAAAATAAG
This sequence comes from Cardamine flexuosa, assembly GCA_963555745.1. NCBI lineage: Eukaryota > Viridiplantae > Streptophyta > Magnoliopsida > Brassicales > Brassicaceae > Cardamine > Cardamine flexuosa. Next base: position 6,765,433 of record OY743215.1, on the reverse strand, counting down.
AAATTATAGATGTAAAACAAGCCTTTTGTATGGCATGTAGGTACCCAACATTCCTGATGCTTCTACTAGAGTTTGGATTTTACAGCGTGGTTTATGGCATGTAGATGAGTGCTTATTTTTTGCTGCCCCTTGGACTCCAGAAGCAACTTCAGCTATGCCTGATGATCACTTCAGTTCATGTTTGGGCTACTTTGAAGAATATACCAAGTCTTTTATATTCTCATGTTAGATTTAGTTGAATAGCTTCAGGATTAAGGGAACCTGTGCTCACTGAAAAGCCTAGACTAGACCTTACCTTGATGGAGCAAGCCAAGTTGCTGGTTGAGGTTGAATTGGACAAAGGTTTCCCCATAGGATTGCAGCTAGGGATAAAAACGGTATTGTCTCTTTGGTAGATATTGAATATTCTTGGATTCCTTGTAAATGTGATACATGTGGACAGTTAGGTCATAAGGAATCTAGGTGTCTGCTAGACATACAGTGCCTATTGTTAGTGAGTCTCAAGATGAGACCACAATCACTAGAGTTGCTACCGGTTTTGATCTTATTGTAACCAACTCTGAAACAATTATTACTAAGATTGTTATGGCTACAGATTCACAATTTAGTCCAGCTAAACATATTGTCAGCCCTATTGTTACGGCACCAACTGTTGATATTCCAGTCACTACTACTATTGTTACTCATGATGCAAACACATCCACTTTAGTCCCAGCTTGTGATGAGATTGATCCAACAACTCCAACAACAATTACTTCTCCTACATCTGAGCTAGTTAAATCCAACACTATCTCTTCCTCTGTTTTGCGCGCTACAATAATTGTTTTGCTCCTCAGTCATATCCAGAGAAAGTTATCCAAGGGAATGTCTTTGGTGACTTTTCAAGATATGAGATTGGTGATTTTACAGTTAAATTTCGAGGAGAAAGACCAATTAAGCATACACAAAAAAATTCAAGAGAATTGGACTTTAGTTGAAAAACGAGGAAAAAAAGGACGGGGTGGTCGAGGCGGTCACGGCACACCTTAGAGGTCTAAGAGATTTCTCTCTACAACTCTTTCTTCAGTATTATTTTATCAACTTTGTTGTAATCTCTTTACTCAACTCAATTAACTCTCAAAACTGTATGACTTAATTGTCATAACTTTGTACCTTTCATTTTATGCAATTTCAATAAAATACATTTTATCAACAAAAAAGAACAAGATATACATATATCTTTGACATTAAATAGTTCATCGACATCCACATTTACTAAATAAAAATTTGATAATATAACTAATATAATTCAGGTTAAATCTAGAAAAACATGATTTCATGAATATCCAGTTTTAGATTATTACTTTTATGATGGTCATATTGACTAAATACATTGCATTTGAGAAAAGAAAGCAAATGACAGTTCATGATTTGAATGGGTTTAGTCTTAGTTAACAAAACTAGAAATGAGTGGTAGACAGCATATTATTAAAAGGAAATATTGAAAATTTTATATTTGTTTCTAATTGCTTTCAAAAGAAAATAGTCAAAAAATTGTATTTGTTATTGTTTTTATTAAAGGAAACAATTATAATTTTATACAGATTTGATTTGTTCTAAAAAAAAAGATATTCTCCATTAATTTTATGAACTAATTCTTTATATGTCTTTGACTTTGTAGATTTTTTTGTTCATACAGTCTAACTAGTATATAAATATAATGATGAAGATACATGATTATAAAACCAGTTTATAAGTAAAGGGTAGAGAAAAGCTCTACAGAAAAAAAAAACCCTAAAGGTTTTGGCTATCTAGTAATCAAACGAAACTGAGATACATCCAAACATCGGTGTGGTGTGGTAAGGATTTCGTAAGTTTTTCCATAACTAATGTAAATAATCCAAGCAATCTCTTTTACATAGTTTATCTTTAAGTAGCTTCTGTTAGTAAATTCTTGAATTTTTGTGTATTTTATAGCTATATTCGCTCCATATGTGTCACTAGATTTTGTATATGTAACATATATAATAAATTATTTGTTGAAAACAAATAAATTTGTGGATTGCTTGCCTCATCCTCTTACCTGGTAAAATAATTTATTTATGATTTTTTACCTAATTATAATTCAAATAACTTTCTCTTGATAAATTCTTCATTTTTATTGGTAATTTGAAAATCTGTTTTTTTTATGCGTAAGCTTAATTGAATATTATTGAATTTTTTCTTGGTGATTCAAGGTTAAAGGATTTGAAGTTAAACACCAAAGAAAAGGAGATGACGCAAAGAAATCGGGAGAAAGAGGATGAAATGTCATTGGAAAAGAAAGCAAAGTTAGAGTGGAGACCGGAGGATTCTGCACATACAGATGGTAGATGGACTGAGTTTACTGGCGAAGGAGTAAATAAGAAGTTTCATTACGAGACATTTGAGTTTCATGGTCAAGAGTATGGATTGGTGAGTTTTGTTTTGCTTTCTAGATTTTGTTGATTTAAAGATATAGTTATCGTACTACAGTTAACATTATATATATGTTTTTTTTTGTATAGGAGGAAACGGTTGTATTGACTCCTGAGGATAAGGCAGCCCAAAGGCCTTACATAGCGATTATAAAGGTTAGAAAAGAAGAAGAACAAAAAATGATACAATTTTCAGATTTAACGTTATCATATACTGTAATAATAATCAAGTTGTTTGTTGGACAGGATATATATATACAAGGGAATAAGGGAGACGTAAAACTCGAAGTGAACTGGTTTTACCGTCCGGAAGATTTAGACAAAAAAAATGCTGAAAAGTGGGAGTCCAAAGACTCAGGAGACCTCATCTACAGTTTTCATCGCGATGAAGTTGATGCTGAATCTGTGAAGCGTAAATGCCTTGTGTATTTTGTGCCAGAGAATGAGGAACTCACAAACCCTAGAGCGTCTCCGGATTTCATCGTGCGGTATGTTTACGATCCTATTAAAAAAAATATCATGAATTTTCGCTATAAAGGTTTTAATGCGAAGCGAAAGGATGAGATCAATCTCCTTTTGGAAAAGACGAGTTCAAGAATTGGTGATCTCGTTACCATTGAGGAAGTGCAAACGCGTAAGATTTCGAGGCGTAAGAAAACTGTTCCGAAAAGGTATATTGCAAAAGCTGATCAGAGAATGATTCATGAAAGTAGCACTAGGGTTAATGATGATCAGTTCTATGATGAGCCGATCCGCAATGATTTTGAAGTTGGAGAAGGTTCTAGAGCATTATCCAGTGAGCCGATCCGGGAGAATTATGAGGTTGGAGAAGGTTCTACAATATTATCCAGTGAGCTGTTAGATAGGGAAAAAAGTTTGGCAGAGCTGCTGGAAGCAGTGAACCAAGCTGGTGATTATGAAGTTTTTCCAGTGGTGCAAGCTCTCGAGCAAGCATTATATGATTCTTTGGTAGAAGATATACCAATGTATAATTTCAAGGTGAAGAATCTGGTTGATAACCTCAAGGTTAGTTTTCATTTCTTTTTCTTCTTTTTGATTTTGTGTTCTTGATTTTTCCCTTTAGTGCATGCCTTTTGACAAATATTTCGTTCTAAGCTGTGAAATGTTGGTCTTGATTAGTCTTACGACATGACATCGCACAACATATAGAAGTACACGTGATCGTTTATACGAATACTATAGGATATATTTTATCTATAAAAAAATCACTTCATCGATTGATTACATGATCCAAGTAAGATCTACACTAATATTCTTGACTATATAGGAGAACAATAAAAATTGTTGTTTTCAGTTTGTTTGCAAATACCATTTTAATTTAGCTTTTATTTTATTCATTTATTTTCACCTTTCATATTTGAGTGTTTAATTGTTATCTCTTATTGTTTGTTTGCAGAACTCAGAAGTGTTTTCTAAACGACTTCTCAACGGTGAATTAAAGCCTGAACAAGCTATCAAGATGACAAGCTATGAACAAATGGTAATTTCTGTCATTCACAGATTTTTGTTTATATTTCTTCTGAATCCTTGATTTTTGTTTGTTTTGTTCTTAATCCTTAATCTTAATAATAGTAGCTCATAAACCGGTTTATTATGAATCAAACCTTGAGTAATTTTGACATGTTAAAATGATCGAGTTTATTTTTTTCCATGGGATCAGCGCGGTTTCACTTTTGATGAAATGAAGGCCAGCTTTGAAGAACCAACATTGGAGGAAAATGTAGCATCCACCTCCAGAATTGTTGAACCCAAAGATTCTTTCAAAGCCTAAAATATCTTGCTCTTTTACTTTTTTTACTTTTTATCTTAATCTCTAGTGGGGATCTTTTCCTAGAATTTCCTCTCAAGGTGTGTTGCATATGACTTTTTATTTATTTTTGTTTTTCATGACTTATTATCTAAAACTTCAGTTATTAAAGTTTAGTTATCTTTAGAGTGCCATATTGTTTACATGTGCTGGCATGTATGAATTATAAATTATAAATCATTTATCTTTAGACAATCTTCTTTGTATATTGTCTTATCGTTTTTTTTTTCCCTGGATAATTTGCTTCATGAAATAGGAGATTCTAATAAACTAAAACAAAGTGTCAGCCTTAAGTGTACTCCCAACCACGGCTCACCTTAAAACTCCTTCAACCGCTGCTCAACATATACACTCAATCTTTTCAGTTTTCCGAACCCTAATTTTCCTAAAAAAGGCAATCAACTCTTCGACTTCATCAAAGAAGATCATTGAATACCGTTGGTACCTTTGACCTATTAACTCCTTTCCCCATTTGTTCTAAAATTGATTTGGTTCACTTAGAAGTGTGTATTTAGGCTACCTAGCAAACTGGACCTTATGGTTTTTTTTTGTTTAAGTGTTTTTTGCTTTTCTTACTCTTTCAGTACATAACTAACTATGAAAAGGAAGATTAAACAATTTTGCTAGTTCATAGTTTACTACATTAGCCATATTATTTCTTAGATTTTGAAAGTATTAGACTCCAAGGATAAAAAAGAAACTAAACCCTAAAATAATGCTATCTAAAAATATAAACCAAGAGTCTTTCCATTTGTCTTTAACCCTTTTTCCCTATTGGACACATTTTTCTTCTTTCAAATAGTCCATTCATGGGACTGGCTTTTAATTATAAATAATCCAGCTGGTCATCTGACCAATCAAAACAAGACGCCAAATGGATTAGAAAATATACAAATATCATTGGAGTGAATAATCTAAGAAGACTATTGTCTATTGCTTTCATTAGACAACATCTTAATTACTATTTCATATATATTGTGTAGAGATTACCGTGACCTCAAAGCAATAAACATTCTCCTAGATTATAATTATGTGAACACAAAATTCCAAATTTTGGAACTGCAATTATTTTTGGTATATGAAACGAGTTTTTCTTCAACGAGGAGCTACCATAGTAATCGCTGCCTCATCGACAGAACAAAGAGCAGACTTATCCACTGATAAACCTGCTTGTTCATGCTTCTTTCGGAAAAAGAATCCTGGTGGTCGAGGGACAGTGAGGGTGATCAAGCTAGTAGTAAGCATTTGAACTATCACTGACATGGTTGGACGATCTTCAGTATCTTCTTGGACACATAATAAGGCGATGTGTATGCATCTAATTATTTCGTTTCTTTCATAATTCTCTCGAAAGGATGAATCTACGACCTCTAATGGCGATCCGTTGCTCCGTAGCCTCCAAGCCTATTGATCATTTTAAGACTTCAATCTTTGTGACTGTTAAATAGAGAAGAAAAAGTTGCAAATTTAAAGTGTTTATGTTTACACTCACATATGTAACCAAGTTTCCTTAACTACCATCCATCTGATAGAGGCTGCTATTCTTCCTCCCGCTTATAATCTCAAGAACTAAGACTCCAAAGCTATATACATCAGATTTCATTGAGAATTGGCCGTACATTGCATACTCGAGAGACATGTATCCACTGTCACAATATATAACGGTTTGAGCTAATAAGGAAACTTTTAAACAGTTAATAGATGGCAAGAGAAAAACTTACTAGGTTCCAACTACTCTTCTCGTATTTGCTTCGGTTTGGTCAATTTCGAAAATTCTCGCCATTCCAAAATCTGCGACTTTCGGGTTCATGTCAGCGTCCAAGAGGATGTTACCCGTTTTGAGGTCACGATGTATGATTGTGAGTCGTGAATCTTGATGAAGATAAAGAATTCCTCTAGCAATTCCTCCAATGATCTTGTACCGTATAGTCCAATCCAGCTGGCTCTGCATCCTAGAGTCTACAAAATGTATAGATAGTTATTATATATATAAAAATCAAGGGTTTTAAAAATGAACTATCTTTAAACCAAAACCAAAACAAAAAATGAAAATATATTTCCTAAGCACTGGTTTAACTTACCAAAGAGAAAGTAATCAAGACTTTTGTTAGGCACAAACTCATAAACAAGTATTTTCTCTTCCCTCTCCAAACAAAATCCGAGAAGCTTTACAAGATTTCTGTGCTGAAGCTTTTTCCACAACAACAACTTCGTTCTTGAACTCTCTTTCACCTTGTCCTGATGTTTTTGATAGTCTCTTTACAGCAACTTGTAATCCATTAGGAAGCATGCCCTAAAAATATTGTTAATTAAACAGAACCATCCCCTTATTTGAACTCCCTTACTCAACCAAAAATGAAGTACCATAAACTTGTAATACCTTGTAAACTTGTCCGAATCCACCTTGACCGATTTTATTACATAAGGCAAACTTATCTGTCGCAACTTCGATAACCTTAAAATCAAACTGCAGTGAGCCTGCAGTTGTAATATCATCCCCTTCTAAAAAATAATAATAAAAGATTTAAAGAATTTCTCAATTAAATTTTTAAGCAGCACACAAAGATTTTGAAATTATTTACCATCATCTGCAGCTGTTGTATCATAATTCTTCTTCGGTCTCTTTGTTACATAGAAGATAACAATAGCAACAAAAATCAGAACAGAGATAGCTACCGGCACAACAATTGCTACGATTACCACTCTGGATTTTTTGACTTTTCCTACAGGACAAATTGTTTCCTAAATTTTTAATTGTTCCAAAAAAATATAACTATCACATAAATAAATAAGATACAGCTCTTACCAGGCGTCAATGAAGGAGCTGAAGCCGGCGGAGGAAGAACAGTTCTCTCTATGGTTTTATTGTAGAAAGGGTAAATCTCGTACCTTGAGTTACAACTCGGCACAAGAAATCTTCCTCCGAGTCTGTTGAAATATAAACCTTTGATGGATTGTTGAAAACAGCTTAAGCACTCTTCACTTGTCAGATCAAGAATGCACTGAACCGATGCATAAATCGTCTGGGACAAAGAGAAAACTGACTTCCTAACCGCGAATTTCTTATCTTTGCTTTTAGCCGCTTCCTCTGCAGTCGTTTCCATCAAAGAAAACACTGAACCATTGAACCGGTCCGATTGGTCCGCTGTAACATTTTGACTGTTCCAAGTGATTATTCTAGTTGTAATTTCAGTATCCATGAGAATATTCCGGTCCGAGTATGCAAGCACACACTCATCATACTGAATCAAGAACTCTTTCCCTTGTGGACATCGACTCCGAGTGTGGTTGGTAGCAAAGACAACGCACTCACCACAATCTTCAAGCGAAAGATCTCCTTTGCAAATATAAAGTCCGTATACAGTGTTGTTTTGACCCTTTTGGAGATTATGAGATCCCATGTTGAAGTAAGCATTGCTAGTAGAAAGAGAGGTTAAAAGGGTTTTGAGATTTGAGAAGTAAATAGAGTTTGTTGATACTCTATTAGTGCAAACATGGCCGACGTAAGTAGGGTCTTGTAACTGTGCAGAAGCTCTTAATCTTGCAATGAAAAAGGTGACAAAGAAGAGAGACTTTAATGAGGTATAAGCAGACATTATCCAATTTCTTCTCCTTTCTCCTTTTTTTTTTCCTTTAGAACTTTACTGTTTTATTGAGTATACTAGCGAAACCAGCCAGTCAATGATTTACAAAAAAATTTATACAATTTCTGGAAAGTCAAAGTCAACTAAACGAGTAACACGGAATTGTGTTGTTTACTAACATCAACTTGTATAGTTAACTAAAAAAATTATGAAGAACTATGAATCAGCTATTTTAAATCTAGGTGCATTAGGGAAGCCAGACAAAAAATAAAGTTATCATTCTTTTTTGTTTGACGTCAATCAATCTATTTCCGAGAATAGATAAACATGTTGGAGTTGAATATTTGATTGGTCGAGATTATTATGCTAGACGCGGAGACTTTGGGTCGAATAAGACAGCACTGTTTTACTTTCTTACCAGACAAGTAACAAATTGACAGTTGTTAGTTAAACTAGGCAGTTATATCATCACCTTAGCTGAATCAGTATTTTCTTAAATTATTACGCCGTTTATTCTTCTGAACACTTTTGTCTTCAGTAAGTAAAACTATAAAGAAGAAGAGTACCTCTAATTACACTTACTTGCTGGGCACTAAAGTATCTACTATTAATTTACTACTTGTAGTCCAACGTTATATATATATATATATATTCTACTATTAAGTATCTTTGATAAATCTTTCTAACTTCTGAAATTAAAACTCTGGTTACTTTAAAATGGAAAAATATTAGTATGATGTTGTTCCTAAAGAAGCACTAAGATTTTGATGAAGTTTTGAATTGAGCCCAATAAATGAATATTTGGATCACTGATCCAATAAATAATTCTGATCCAAAATCAAGTTGATTTGAATTTCAACATGGCATTTTCCCTCCCACCCAAAAAAACAACATGGCATTTTTCCCAAAAAGTTTTATTTTTGTTGTTTAATAAAAAAGAAAAATAATCGTTTACTTGACTTTTATTGACTTATGTATCGTCGTCCCAAACCGTCTTCTACTTCACGTTTTTTTTTCTTTATTTCGGTGTTACGTGTACTTCACGTTGATCAGATCCATGATAGGAAGAGACAAGACAAACAAATTCATTCTATAAATGGGAGCTCCATGAATGTGAAACACAAATCAAAGGAACTCGAACCATGTCTTCTTGCTTCTCCTTCATCTTCTTTTTCCTTTTCTCCTTCCTCACTAGCTTCATAGCTTCTGCACAAAATCCTGGTTACCTAAATGGACGCTGTCCAAATACGACAACCTATTCAAAGAACAGCACTTTCTCCACAAATCTCAAAACCCTTTTGTCTTCTCTGTCTTCCCGCAACGCCTCTTACTCCACCGGGTTCCAAACCGCCACGGTGGGACAAGACCCCAACATGGTCACCGGAATTTTCCTTTGCCGCGGAGACTTATCGCCTGAAGTTTGCCGTAACTGCGTCGCCTTTTCAGTCAACGAATCCTTTACTCGGTGCCCTAATCAGAGAGAAGCCGTCTTCTATTACGACGAGTGCATACTCAGATATTCTTACAAGAATATTCTATCGACCGTTACATACGACGGACGTTTTATCATGAAGAACACCAACAATGTTTCTTCTAACCAAACTCAAAAGGACCGGTTCAAAATTTTGGTGTCGGACACGATGCAGAAAGCTGCCGTCGTAGTATCCAACAGTTCAAGAAAATTCTTTACGATAAAGACCGAGTTGACCTCACTCCAGACTTTGTACGGGCTTCTTCAGTGCACTCCTGATCTTACAAAACAAGACTGCTTGACCTGTCTGCAAAGTTCAATCAATGGATTGCCTTTTTACGAAATTGGAGCAAGACTTCTTTATCCGAGCTGTAGTATAAGGTACGAGCTTTACGTGTTTTACAACGAAAACGCCACTGGAACACCACCACCACCACCGCCACCGATACCATCACCACCACTGCTGCAGTCACCGGTGTCTACTTCTCCGGTGACATCTCCTTCACTACCTGGTGAGCTCTCTCTTCTTTCTCTGTTTTTGTGCCCTAGTTTCTTGAAATTAGCAATACCCAGAGGGGAAGTCTTGTCCTTGATTGATTTTAGAATTGTTATACTTCTATCTGTCACTCACTATCTGAGATTGAGATATTTGATACGCAGGGAAAAGTAGGAATTCAACTGTGTTAGTTGTAGCCATTGTTGAGTCTATTGTAGTGGCTGTTCTGCTTTTCATAGCTGGTTATTGTTTCCTTACGAAAAGGGCAAAGAAGACTTATGACGTAGAACCTACGTCATCTGAGGGTAAAGATTCGAACTATTCACAATTTTAATTAGGTTTAGTCTCGTTTTCTGATTATTATGAATTTTATTGTGAAACAGGAGATGAGATGACAACCATAGAGTCATTTCAACTTGATTATAGAACAATTCAAGCTGCAACAAATGATTATTCGGAAAATAATAAGATTGGTCAAGGTGGATTTGGTGAAGTTTACAAGGTATACATTATTAATTCTTGGGGTTATGTACTTTTTATTGATATGTTGTGGGAACACATTGGATAACGACATAATGCTGATAAAAATGGGTAGGGTACATTTTCAACAGGGAAAGAAGTAGCGGTAAAGAGATTGTCGAAAAATTCAAGACAAGGTGAAGCAGAGTTCAAGAACGAGGTTGTAGTTGTTGCAAAGCTTCGACACAGAAACCTGGTTAGGCTTCTTGGGTTTTCGCTGCAAGGAGAAGAAAGGTTATTGGTTTACGAGTACATGCTCAACAAAAGTCTTGATTACTTCCTTTTTGGTCAGTTGCATTTAGTGCTTAACTTTTTCTAATGATTCTTGACACTTAGGGTTTTAAATCTTTTAGGGCTAATTAACTGTAATTTATGGATGTGCACAGACCCTGCAAAGCGAGTTCAGTTGGACTGGACTCGACGTTATAATATCATTGAAGGAATTGGTCGGGGAATTTTATACCTTCATCAAGATTCGTGGCTCACAATTATACACCGTGACCTTAAAGCCAGTAACATTCTCTTGGATGCAGATATGAGTCCTAAAATTGCTGATTTTGGAATAGCTAGGATTTTTGGGTTGGACCAAACCCAAGAGAACACAAGCAGAATTGTTGGTACCCTGTAAGTCTTCCACTCAACTTCTCATAAGTTGAATTTTGTTAAACATTATTTTGCCAACGTATATAAAGCTTTAGTTGTGGATTTCAGCGGTTACATGTCTCCTGAATATGCGATGCATGGTCAGTTCTCAATGAAATCTGATGTATATAGCTTCGGAGTGTTAGTTCTTGAGATAATAAGTGGTAGAAAAAATAGCAGCTCCAACGAGACAGACAGATCACAAGACTTGGTCACATATGTAAGTTTTAAGGCAAGCAATATATACCTCTCCTACAATAAGCAGTTTTAGCTTGAACTAATTGATTGATATTATAGGCTTGGAGGCTCTGGACTAATGGAACAGCATTGGACCTCGTGGATCCAATTATCATAGACAATTGCCAGACGAGTGAAGTGGTTCGATGCATCCATATTGGTCTTTTATGTGTTCAAGAAGATCCTGTTGTGCGTCCAACAATGTCAACTATTTTTGTGATGCTCGCTAGTAATACTGCGACTTTACCAGTGCCTCGGAAACCAGGGTTTTTAGTTCAGAGTATACCCAAAAAGGACCAGCTTGATTCAGATCAATCTACCACGACCAAGTCTGTTTCAGCGTCTGTTGATGATGCATCGATCACTGATGTATATCCTCGTTGAAGTTGAATATGGTGTAACCTTCACGCTTGAATTAATTGGTATTCTTGAAATCAAGTTTAGGCATATTGTTTCCATGTTACTAGAGGTAGTCAATCTTCGTTTATCGTTTAGTTTTGATTTGGTTTGTTAAAATGAGTTGTAATTTGGTTTAGTATGATTTTAGTTAATAATAATATTAAAACACGAATATGTACTTGCATGTAAGTGTTTTTTTTTTTTTTTTTTGCTTCTCTGCGTTAGCCATATTATTTCTTAGATTTCAAAAATATTAGGCTTATGTTAATTACGTTAACTACATTATGTTAATTATGTTATCTCTTGAATATTAACGAAGAAACTAAACCTTTACATCTCCATTCTACAAATATACTCTATCTGTTTTAATTTATTTGTAGTTTTAGGTTTAAAATCTGTTTCATTTTAAATGTTGTTTTGGATTTTTAATGCAAATGTGTGATAAAAATTTTATTTTTATCCTTTTTATTTTAATGTGATGATCATTAAATAAAACAAAACATACATTAATTAAGAACAAAACAGAAAAATTAATTGTTCTCTTAATATGTGTGAAAGAACCTAAAACTACTTATGAAATGAAACAGAGTAAATGTTTAACTTTTTATCTTTTAAGAACAAAAACTAAAACATTGATCTTCGTCGAATCAGATGAAGAGTATCTTTAATGCTATCTAAAAGTATAACTCAAGAGTCTTCGCATTTGTCTTTATGATGTCTTGCATGGGAAAATGGCATTTAATTCCTAAACTTTTGCAATGTCCCAAACTAATCCTCCGTTTACCATAGTGGTAACTCTGGCTTTGTCGATGTTGACTTGTCTCATTTTCTTTAGTTTTTCTTTTTTTCTTTTGGACCATATTTTGTTTGTTTCTTTCAATTGTGAATTTCTGCCTACGAGATTCTACAGTCTGTTCTTTTGGCTGACATATAATTGTAACAATCTACGGTTGACTTCACAAAAAAATCTGTAGACGAGATATTCATGGGACCGGTCTTAAATGATTTATGCATTTATTATACATACAATACCATTGGATTAGAAAACGAGGGGACAGATGGACTAGAAAATATGCAATATCATTGGAGTGAATCCTCGCAGAAGACCATCGTATTGCTCTCATTAGAATACATTTTAGATCTTTTCTAAACTATATGGATACGGATCTCTATAATATTACTAACAAATATCTACAATATCTTACTCAATGATATATTCAATAAGGATATCTTTATCTTCATTCACGGCTTTATTTTATAATCATACGCCGTGACCTCAAAGATATAAAATTCTCCTAATTATAATATCAACACAAAACTTGCAAATATTGGAACAAAAAAAATACTTTTGGTATATGAAAGAGTTTTTCAATCAACGAGGAGATACTCTAGTAATCGATGCATCATCCAATGGAACACAGAGCAGACTTATGCAATGATGAACCTGCTTGTTCATGCTTACTCCGGAAGAAGAATCCTGGTGGTCGAGGTACAGCAAGGGTGATCGAGCTAGTAGTAAGCATTTGAACGATCGCTGACATGGTTGGACGATCTTCAGTATCTTCTTGGACACATAATAAGGCAATATGTATGCATCTAATTATTTCATTTCTTTCATAATTCTCTCGAAAGGATGAATCCACGACCTCTAATGGTGTCCCATTGCTCCATAGTCTCCAAGCCTATTAATCATTTAAATTATAAGACTTCAAATCTTTGTGACTGTTTAATTAGAGAAGAAAAAGATGAAAATTTAAAGTGTTTATACTTACATATGTAACCAAGTTTCCGTAACTACCATCCATCTGATAGAGGCTACTGTTCTTCCTCCCACTTATTATCTCAAGAACTAAGACCCCGAAACTATAGACATCAGATTTCATTGAGAATTGGCCGTACATTGCATACTCGGGAGACATGTAACCACTTCCACAATATATAACGGTTTGAGTTAATAAGGAAACTTTTTTTTTACAGTTATTAGATGGTAAGAACAAGACTTACTAGGTTCCAACTACTATTCTCGTATTTGCTTCGGTTTGATTAATTTCGAAAATCCTCGCCATTCCAAAATCTGCAATTTTGGGGTTCATATCAGAGTCCAAGAGGATGTTACCCACTTTGAGGTCACGATGTATGATAGTGAGTCATGAATCTTGATGAAGATGAATTCCTCTAGCAATTCCTCCAATGATCTTGTACCGTGTAGTTCAATCCAGCTGGATCTGCTTCCTAGAGTCTGCATATCCATATATAGTTATTATATAAAAACCATAGGTTTTAAAATGATATATATTTTCTAAGCACTGGTTTAACTTACCAAAGAGAAAGTAATCAAGACTTTTGTTAGGCACAAACTCATAAACAAGTATTTTCTCTTCCCTCTCCAAACAGAATCCGAGAAGCTTTACAAGATTTCTGTGCTGAAGCTTTGCCACAACAACTTCGTTCTTGAACTCCTTTTCACCTTGTCCTGATGTTTTCGATAGTCTCTTCACGGCAACTTGTAATCCATTAGGAAGTATGCCCTAAACAGATTATGAATATAACAGAATAGTCACCTTATTGGAACTCTCTCATGCAACCAATAAGAAGTACCACAAACTGGTAATACCTTGTAAACCTGTCCGAATCCACCTTGACCGAGTTTGTTACATATCGAATATCTGTCGCGGCTTCAATAACCTTAAAATCAAACTGCAGTGAGCCAGCAGTTGTAATGTCATCCTTATCTGAAAAAAAAAAACAAAAAACAGGAATTTAAGCATACAACTCCATAACACTTGAAGCAGCACACAAAGATTTTGGGATTATTTACCATCATCTGCAGCTGCTGTATCATAACTCTTCTTCGCTTTCTTTGTTACATGAAAGCAAAGAACAGCTACAAAAATAAGACCAAAGATAGCGACTGGCACAACAATTGCTATGATTATCACTCTGGAATTTTTGTCTTTTCCTGCATAAGTATTTAGATTATACATGACACATATATAATTCATTTCCTAAATTTTGGATGTTTCATATACCAAAGTAACTATTACGTGAATGAATAAGATATAGCTCTTACCAGGCTGAGGAAGAGTTCCCTCTACGGTTTCATTGTAGAAAGGGTAAATCTCGTACCTTGAGTTACAACTCGGCACAAGAATTCTTCCTCCAACTCTATTAAAATTCAATCCTTTGATGGATTGTTGCAGACAGCTTAAGCAATCTTCACCAGTCAAAACAGGATTGTACTGAACCGATGCATAAAGCGTCTGCAACGCAGTGAACTCCAACTTCTTAACCGCAAATTTCTTAGTTTTGCTATTAGCGGCTTCCTCTGCAGACTTTTTCATCAAAGCAAAGACTGTATCGTTGAACCGGACCGATTGGTTCGCCGTAACAGACTGAGGATTCCAAGTGATTACTTTAGTTGTGGAATCAGCAACAGTATCCATGAATATATTCCGATCCGAGTATCCAAGCATGCACTCATCATACTGAATCAAGAACTCTTTTCTTCCTGGACATAGTTTCAGAGCGGCTTTTGAAGCAAATTCAACGCACTCACCGCAAACTTCCGACGTGAGATCTCCTTTGCAAAGAAATATTCCGAATACTTTGTTAGCGTTTTGACCCTCTGCAAGACTATGTGATCCAATGGAGAAGAAAGAAGTGCTAGCAGAAAGAGAAATCATAAGGGTTGCGACTTCGGTGGCGTTTGATACCCTGTTAGTGCAAACATGGCCAACGTAAGTAGGGTCTTGTAATTGTGCAGAAGCTCTCAAGCTTGCAAGGAAGAAGGTGACAAGGAAGAAAGAGTTTAGTGAGGTATAAGCAGACATTATCCAATTTACTGTATTCTCTTTTCTCCTCTGTTTGTTTTTTTGTTTCCTTTTCTTTTTATCTTTGCTGTTTTATAAGTACTACTAAGTACTAACAAATGATAATAATACAGTTTCTTGCAAGTCAAGGTCAACTCTTTAACAAACAAAAAATAAAAAGTCAAGATCAACTATACCAGTAACATCAACTTTTATTGCTAGTTTGAAGAACAATGAATCAACTATATTTATAAATGTTAGACTAAACATGTGATTATGTGAAAGCGAAAACAAGAGAGAACACAATTATAAAAATTAAAATTTCGATGTCTAATTGCCTAACAATCTATTTCTTGAATTAGATGAACATATTGGAGTTGAATATTTGATAGGTTGGAGTGGAGATTATTCTGCACGGCGCGGAGAATTTGGGTTATAAGTTCCTTTGATTTTACTTCCTTATGGGACAAGTAACAAACAAACAGTTATAAGTTAAAACCGTAATTTCATAACCTTTCTTTTTCTTTTTGGGTTAATTTATAACCTTAGTTGAATTAATTTCTATCCTTATAACAGGTTTGGTGTTCGCAAGACCGAAACTCAAAGGAATTGACAGGGGCCTGCACAAGCTGCATTCATCTAGGCTGTAGCCTCTCAATTGCTTCCGAAATCCGAACCAATAAATAACACTCTCCGTCGAAGGTTTACTTCTTAAAATAATCGTTGACTTCCTAATATAGTACTTCGATTAACTTTGCAAATGTGTATCATATGGGACTTGCCAAAATCTAAACTAAATACTTATAGTAAGAGAATAACAAGGAATTGAAACATAAAGTATCTACAAGGGCGGATCAAAACCCGATGCACAAGCAGGCTAATCAACCGCTTAGGTCATCAAATTTTTTTGTATTTAAAGACTACTAAACTTATATTTTTTATATTTTTATGATAGTGAATGTATCCCAAAGAATAAAAATTTGGGGTTTAACTAAACATTGTTGTTTTAGAAATAATAAATATAATTTTATACAATTCTAAACCTACTATTTAAAAAAATAACAATAAATATTGAAAGGGCCACAAATATTTTTTCTGGTTAGCGCCAATATTTTTGTTAATTATTTCTAAAACAATAACTTTTAGTTAAATCCCAAATATTTTACTGGAATAATATCAGTTATATATACACATATATATGAAAATGTTTAAAATTTATATCATAATGAGAAAATGATTCTTAATAATAAAATACATAAACAAAGAATAGTCCAAAGATTGGGCCACCAAAAAATAAATAGAATGGACTACAAAAACAGGTGTGATGGGGTCAAGGGAAGAATTCGAACTCTTAAAAGGTGAAGAGTCAAAATGTAAGAATTCAACCATATTAATTGTTAAACTCTTAAATTTCTTTTAGTAATTTTCAAATCTTGAAGCATTCAATGTAAACATAATTTTTCTTTTTGAATAAAATTTAATATTTATTTCAAAAATAAAATCATATAAATAAAAGTTTCTTAATATATTCTATATCAACTAAAGATATATTCCTAACTTCCGTGTCAAGTGAACCCGTAACTCTCCAAGTGGATCCACCCTTGTGTCTACTTACATGCCGGTTCCAATTATTTTTAGAGGCAACGTACAGCTATTTCATTTCTATTTTCACGACAAACAAAACAAACGCACTGTCGAAGACTTATAACTTATTTATTACGCCATTTCTTCTCTGCACCTTTTTGTTTTATTTCTCCTTTAGTAAATAAAACCATAAATTATATACAAGAATATCGTAAACTTACTTACTATGGAAAATGAACAATAGCTGAAGCAGATTAATCAAACAAAATTTTATATGATCCAAAATCAAGTTAACTTCAACATGGCCTTTCCCAAATTGTGTTTTTTTTTTTTAACAATTTGTTTTGTTTATTAAAAAGAAAAATAATCGTTTACTTTGACTTTTATTGACATATGTATCGTCATTGCAACCATCTTCTTCTTCTACTCCAAGTGTTTTTTCTTTTTTCTTTTTTACGTTATCTTTTACTTTGGTGTAACTTCTTCTTCACGTTGAGAGAGAGAAAAATTAAATTCGTTCTTTAAATGGGAGCAGAGCTACATGATGTGAATCCCAAACAACAAAGGAAAGCGAACCATGTCTTCCTGCGTCTCCTTCATCTTCTTTTTCCTTTTCTCCTTTCTCACTAGCTTCAGAGCTTCTGCACAAAATCCTTTTTACCTAAATGCGAGATGTAAAAATACAACAACTTACACAACGAATAGTAAATACTTAACCAATCTCAGAGCCCTTTTGTCTTCTCTGTCTTTCCGCAACGCCTCTTACTCCACCGGGTTCCAAAACGCCACGGCGGGACAAGCCCCGGACAGGGTCACCGGACTATTCCTTTGCCGTGGAGACTTATCACCGGAAGCTTGCCGTAACTGTGTCTCCTTCTCCGTCAGCGATTCTTTAACTCGGTGTCCGAACCAGAAAGAAGTTGTGATATATTACGTGGAGTGTATACTAAGATACTCTCACAAGAATATTCTATCGACCGTTACATACGATGACAGTTTAACCATGAAGAACAGCAATAATGTTTCTTCTATCCAAACTCAAATGGACCGGTACAAAAATTTGCTGACGACCACGATGTACGAGGCTGCCAACGTAACAGCAAACAGTTTAAGAAAATTCTACACGATAAAGACCGAGTTGACTTTATTCCAGACTTTTTACGGGCTGCTTCAGTGCACTCCTGATCTTACAAGGGAAGACTGCTCTACCTGTCTGCAAAGTTCAATCACTGAGTTGCCTTTTTACCAATTTGGAGCAAGACATCTTTATCCGAGCTGTAATATAAGGTACGAGCTTTACCCTTTCTACAACGAAACCGCCATTACAACACCACCACTACCACCGCTGAATTCCCCCATGCCTACTACTCCGGTGACATCTCCTTCACTACCTGGTGAACTATTTCTTCTTCCTCTATTTTTTATTTATCTATTTTGCCCTGATTTCTTGAAAATTAGGCATACCAAGTTACCAATAGGGAAAGTTTTGTCTTTACGATTGATTTTAGTATTGTTGTTATACTTCTGTCTGATATTAAGCAAATGCTGTTTGGAAAGCAGGTAAAAGTGGGAATTCAACTGTGTTAGTGGCAGCCATTGTTGTGGCTATTATCCTGGCTATTCTGCTTTTAATCGCTGGTTATTGTTTCCTTGCGGAAAGGGCAAAAAGGACTAATGACACAGAACCTACATCTGAGGGTAAATATTCAATGATTAATAATCTTAACTGAGTTTTTGTTTAAATGTCTCTTTTTCTGATTATTAATACTTTTATTCTGCAACAGGAGATGAGGTAACAACCATAGAGTCGCTTCAACTTGATTATAAAATAATTCAAGCTGCAACAAATGATTATTCAGAAAATAATAAAATTGGTCGAGGTGGATTTGGTGAGGTTTACAAGGTATATACTATAATAATATTATTAATTCTTGAGGTTTTGTACTTTTTATTGCATATGTTGTGGGAACACATTGGATAACGAAATAATGCTGATTAAAATGGATAGGGTACATATTCAAATGGAAAAGAAGTTGCGGTGAAGAGATTGTCTAAAAATTCAAGACAAGGTGAAACAGAGTTCAAGACCGAGGTTGTAGTTGTTGCAAAGCTTCAGCACAGAAATCTGGTTCGGCTTCTCGGGTTTTCGTTACAAGAAGAAGAAAGGATCTTGGTCTACGAGTATATGCCGAACAAAAGCCTTGATCACTTCCTCTTTGGTCAGTTACATTTAGTGCTTTGTTTTCATGATTCTTGACACTTAGGGTTGCAAATCTTTAGAGCTAACTGTAATTTGTGGATGTGCACAGACCTTGAAATGCAAGTTCAGTTGGACTGGACTCGACGATATAATATCATTGAAGGAATTGGTCGGGGAATTCTATATCTTCATCAAGATTCACGGTTCACAATCATACACCGTGACCTCAAAGCGAGTAACGTTCTCTTGGATGCAGATATGAATCCAAAGATTGCTGATTTTGGAATGGCAAGGATATTTGGGATGGACCAAACCCAAGAGAACACAAACCGAATTGTTGGTACCTAGTAAGTCTTTCTCTTAACTTTTCATAAATATTTAACAAAAAAAATAATCTTATAATTAAGTAGAAGGTTGTTGCATTATTTTGCCAAACATACTAAAACTTTGTTGTGGATTCCAGCGGTTACATGTCTCCCGAGTATGCGATGCGTGGCCAGTTCTCAATGAAATCTGATATCTATAGTTTTGGAGTGTTAGTTCTTGAGATTATAAGTGGTAGGAAGAATAACAGCTTCAACGAGACAGACAGCGCACAAGACTTGGTCACATATGTAAGTTTTAAGGCAAACAATATATATTATTACCTCTCTCCTAGAACTAATTAATTGATTGATATTCTAGGCTTGGAGGCTCTGGAGTAATGGAACATCATTAGACCTCGTTGATCCAATTATCTTAGACAATTGCCAGAAGAGTGAAGTGGTTCGATGCATCCATATTGGTCTTTTATGTGTTCAGGAAGATCCTGTAGTGCGTCCGACAATGTCAACTATTTTTGTGATGCTCACTAGTAATACTGTGAATTTACCAGTGCCTCAGCAACCAGGGTTTTTCGTTCAGAATAGACTTGGAAAGAACTCGCTTAAGTCAGATCAATCTACGACAACCAAGTCTGTTCCATCGTCAAGAGATGATTCATCAATCTCTGCTGTATATCCTCGTTGAATATGGTGATGCCTTTGAATTAATTGTTATTAGCTGGGCAACACCTATTTATTATTTTTATTTTTTAAAACAAATTGTAAGTTGATTTGGTCTGGTTTGGTTTGTTTTTTTTTTTCTTTTTTTCTATAGTCTTGAATAAATGAGTAACTATTTTGTTTGATAAATGCAAGAGCACGAGTTTCTCTTCTATGAATGCATGTATGACATAGCGGAAACTAACTAGGTACAAGAATCTTATTCAGTATGAGAATACCTAAAATTAATGTTTTTTTTTAAAATTTGTTGAGATCTCTAGATATCAACAACAAGGGCTAGAGAATACATTTATCTCAAAAATTCAAAATTCTTTAATTTTATTAATCAATCAATTGAGTACAAAACCATGGCTTAAATGATTTTTTTGTTGTTGTAAGAAAACATAAAAACTTTAGGATAGTGGAGTTACATAAAAACTTTAGGATAGTGGAGTTACTGGGTTAGATTGCTCTGAATAAAAAAAAATTATTTCACCGAAGTAAATTATTCAATTTGCTACAGTAGTGTTCCTCCTTTCCGTCATTTTTATATATATGTAATTTGGACTTTGGAGGCAATGGCATAGTCAAAAACGAGACTTTGTTATTAAAAAATAACAAAGAGATCAAAATTGTGAAGCAGCTATTGAGTCTTTGTATTTTGTCTTTACTTCGTCTTCTCGTGGTTGATAGCGTTGCTCTGTTTTATCCAATCAATTGATGAACTTTCCATTATGTTACCCTCTCTGCGTCTGAGATGCTATAACGTTTTCTTGTCGGTGCCACATGATTCATTCATATTATTGCAACTTGCAAAACAATAAGACAACACCGCTTTACTTTCTTACCAGACAAGTAACAGATGAACAATTATAACTTAAAACCGTAAGTTCATAACCTTAGTTTTTTTTTTTTGGGGGGGGCTAATTTATAGCCTTAGTTGAATTAGTTTCTAGCCTTCATTGCTTCAGAACCAATTAAAACACTCCCAGTCGAAGGTTTACATCTTAAATAATCGTTATAACTTCCTAATATGGTACTTTTTTAACATTACAAATGTGTATTAGATTTTCAGTGTCATATGGGACTTGCCAAATTCCAAACTGAAGATTATACTAAGAGGAAAACAAGGAATTGAAACATGTCTGTTTAAATCATTGATCCAATAATTAATTTTGATCAACATGGCATCTTCCACAAAGTTTTATTTTTGTTGTTTATACAAATGACATTAAAAAAAATCGTTTACTCGACTTTAATGGTTTTATTGACTTATGCATCGTCGTCGCAAACCATCTTCTACTTCACGTGTTTTTTTTGTTTTTTTCGAAAAAAAGAAGAGAAATAATAATTTGTTCCCTTTATTTTTTGAAGAGAAATGAATTCGTTCTATAATTGGGAGCTCCATGATGTTAAACACAAATCAAACGAAGTCGAACCATGTCTTCTTGCTTCTCCTTCATCTTCTTTTTCCTTTTATCCTTCCTCACTAGCTTCAAAGCGTATGCACAAACTCCTTTTTACCTAAGTGTGAGCTGTAAAAATACAACAACTTACA
The DNA here is from genome assembly GCA_963555745.1 of Cardamine flexuosa. Lineage (NCBI taxonomy): Eukaryota > Viridiplantae > Streptophyta > Magnoliopsida > Brassicales > Brassicaceae > Cardamine > Cardamine flexuosa. The sequence continues at coordinate 6,743,649 of OY743215.1, read as the reverse complement.
CAACGAACAGTAATTACTTCACCAATCTCAAAACCCTTTTGTCCTCTTTGTCTTCCCGCAACGCCTCTTACTCCACCGGATTCCAAACCGCCACGGCGGGAAAAGCCCCCGACAGGGTCACCGGACTTTTCCTTTGCCGAGGAGATTCATCACCGGAAGCTTGCCGTAACTGCGTCTCCTTCTCCGTCAGCGATTCTTTAACTCGGTGTCCGAATCAGAAAGAAGTTGTGATATATTACGAGGAGTGCATACTAAGATACTCTCACAAGAATATTCTATCGACCGTTATATACGATGGAAGTCTAACCATGAAGAACACCAATAATATTTCTTCTATCCAAACTCAAAAAGACCGGTTCAAAAATTTGGTGTCGGACACTATGTACCAAGCTGCCGTCGTAGCAGCAGACAGTTCAAGAAAATTCTATACAATAAAGACCGAGTTGACCTCACTCCAGACTTTGTACGGGCTGCTTCAGTGCACTCCTGATCTTACAAGGCAAGACTGCTTCAGCTGTCTGAAAAGTTCAATCAATGGATTGCCTTTTTACGAAATTGGAGCAAGACTTCTTTATCCGAGCTGTAATATAAGGTACGAGCTTTACGTGTTTTACAACGAAACCGCCATTGGAACACCACCACCACGGCTGCAGTAATAGCATTACTAGCAATGGTAATCAACAATTTTCATTGTCTGTAAGATCAGGAGTGCAATCAATGTTTATAAAAGAAAAATCTTAAGAAAAACTTAAATTGTCAAAAGAATGGTGGCATAATAGTAAGTAATACAAGGGCTTGGTTCCTTTGTGCTCCGGGTTCAATCCTCTTTTTCTTTTGGAACCAAGATGTATTTTTTGAATCAGAATGTAAAAGCTGGCTCTGGATACCGAAAGAGATTATGAACCAAATGTTGTCTTTTATGTTGTCTTCCATATTTACTTATGGCTCATTTTCTCTGTTATTTTTTCTCATGGACCATCTGTTATTTGGGCTGACAAATCATGGTAACTAGCCCTGCGATAAATACCCGAACTGAGAATTTTGTAACTGACCAAACCGAGATTTTGGGTTTTTGGTTTGACTTTGGTTAAGAGAGATGAACCGATCCAAAGCTTTATAAATTTGTGTTCAATTACCAATATTGGTTTGGTTTAGGAGAACCGTAGGGTTAACCATGATCTTCTTCTTCTTCCTTTTCTTTCGTCAGATCTGCAACCGCCGTCAAGCAATCTAGTTTTAGGCCGCTGTCAAGCTTCATATGGCTTGTCGGATCTGCAGCCGCCGCCAAGGTTGAAGAAAAGTAAAACGCCTCGTTTCATTAAAAGCCTTTTATGTTTTTGATTTTTGTTTTAAAACATTATTTACAGGATTTTGCACAACTTTTGTTTGTTTTTCATTTCGACAGCCTGTTAGTTAAAAAAATAAATTGAACCAAATTAACCGAACAAACCAAAACGAATCAAATTAACCAATTTCAGTAAAAATATCTAAAATTTTGGTGTAAAATTTCAGTAGCCAAAATAAACCAAGACCTGAACCAAACTAAACAGATTAATTTGATTAATTTCATCATATATATTTAATAACTGAAATAAACCGTAAACCAAATTAACAGGCTCTAGTGATACCAATCTATGGTTGAGTTCACAAAAAATCTGCAGACGAGTCAACCCAAGAGACATTCATGGGACCGCTTTTATAATATTTATACATTTATACATACAATACCATTGGATTAGAAAATATATAAATGTATAAATAACCCATCTGGTCATCTGACCAATCAAAACGAGGGGTAGATGGACTAGAAAATATACAATATCATTGGAGTGATAGAGGCTCAAAGAAGACTATCGTATTGCTCCCATTAGAATATATCTTAGATCTTTTCTAAACTATATGGATATAGATCACTACAGTATTAATAACAAATATCTACTTACGTTCATGGCTTTATTTTATAATCACACGCCGTGATATCAAAGATATAAAATTCTCCTAATTATAATGTCAGCACAACAATTGCAAACTTTGGAACTGCAAATATGGATATGAAACGAGTTTTTCAATCAACGAGGAGCTACTCTAGTAATGGATGCATTATCAATGGAACAGAGAGAAGACTTATCCATTGTACCAGCTTGTTCATGTTGATTCCGGAAGAAGTGTCCTGGTGGTCGAGGTACAGCGAGGGTGATGGAGCTAGTAGTAAGCATTTGAACGATCGCTGACATGGTTGGACGATCTTCAGTATCTTCTTGGACACATAATAAGGCGATGTGTATGCATCTAATTATTTCGTTTCTTTCATAGTTCCCTCGAAAGGATGATTCCACGACCTCTAATGGTGACCCGTTGCTCCATAGCCTCCAAGCCTATTGATCATATTAAGACTTGAGATTATTAGAGTCTAAAATGTCCCATGTTTGGGAAAAAGATATTAGGCAATATATAATGGATGTGGCAACTCTTTACTTTTGAGCTAGTTTTTGGTTAAGTTATGCCAAATTCTTAATATGATATGAGAACTCATGATTGGCCCAACAAGCAATTTCCCACAAAAATGGTTTCCCACCAAATGTGGTCCATATAAGTGGCATGTTTTGTTGTAGTATTTCCAAAATGTTGGGCTTAGGCTGTTTTTGTGGACCGTTTTTCACCCACATCTCGAGAGGACATATAAGAGTTCAAAATATCCCACATTGATTGGGATAAAAATCTTTGGGTAATCTTTAAAGAATGTGGGAACCCTTAACTATTGAGCTAATTTTCGGGTTAAGTTAGGCCACATTCGTAATAGAGATCTTTGTGTTTGTTAAAAGGAAGAAAAAGTTGCAGATTTTAAGAGTTTATACTCACATGTGTAACCAAGTTTCCGTAAATACCATCCACCTGATAGAGGCTGCTATTCTTCCTCCCGCTTATAATCTCAAGAACTAAGACTCCGAAACTATAGACATCAGATTTCATTGAGAATTGGCCGTACATTGCATACTCAGGAGACATGTAACCACTGCCACAATATATAACGGTTTGAGTTAACAAGGAAACCTTTTAACAGTTTATAGATGTCAAAGGAAAAACTTACTAGGTTCCAACTACTCTTCTTGTATTTGCTTCAGTTTGGTCTATTTCAAAAATTCTCGCCATCCCAAAATCTGCAACTTTCGGGTTCATATCAGCATCCAAGAGGATGTTACCTGCTTTGAGGTCACGATGTATGATTGTGAGGCGTGAATCTTGATGAAGATAAAGAATTCCTCTAGCAATTCCTCCAATGATCTTGTACCGTGAAGTCCAATCCAGCTGGCTCTGCTTCCTAGAGTCTGCATATCCCATATATAGTTATTATATAAAAAACATGGGTTTAAAAATGATATATATTTTCTAAGCATTAGTTTAACTTACCAAAGAGAAAGTAATCAAGACTTTTGTTAGGCACAAACTCATAAACAAGTATTTTCTCTTCCCTCTCCAAACAAAATCCGAGAAGCTTTACAAGATTTCTGTGCTGAAGCTTTGCCACAACAACAACTTCGTTTTTGAACTCTCTTTCACCTTGTCCTGATGTTTTTGATAGTCTCTTAACAGCAACTTGTAATCCATTAGAAAGTATGCCCTAAAAATATAGTGAATCAAACAGAGTCATCACCTTATTTGAAATCTTTTATGCAATTAATTAAGAAGTACTATGAACTGTTAATACCTTGTAAACTTGTCCGAATCCACCTTGACCGAGTTTGTTACATATTGAAAACTTATCTGTTGCAGCTTCAATAACCTTAAAATCAAACTGAAGTGAGCCTGAAGTTGTAATATCATCCCCTTCTGCAAATAAAAAAAATTAAGAATTCAACTCCATCAAACTTTCAGCACACATATTGGAATTATTTACCATCATCTGCAGCTGATGTATAAGTCTTCTTTGCTCTCTTTGTTACATGTAAGCTAAGAACAGCTACAAAAAGAAGAACAGAGATAGCGACCGGCACAACAATTGCTACGATTATCACTCTGGAATTTTTGCCTTTTCCTGCATAAGTTTTAGATTAGACATGACACATAGTTTCCTAAATTTTGAAACGTCTAAAAAAAAAAAACAACTATTACGTGAAGGAACAAGATAGAGCTCTTACCATGCGGCAATGGAGGAGCTGAAACCGCTACGGTTTCATTGTAGAAAGGGTAAATCTCGTACCTTGAGTTACAAATCGGCACAAGAAACCTTCCTCCGAAACTGTTGAAATATAACTCTTTGATGGATTGTTGAAAGCAGCTTAAGCACTCTTCACTTGTCAGATCAGGGTAGCACTGAACCGATGCATAAATCGTTTGGGACAAAGAGAAGTTTGACTTCCTAACCGCGAATTTCTTGTCTCTGCTATTGGCTGCTTCCTCTGCAGTCTTTTTCATCAAAGAAAACACTGAATCATTGAACCGGTCCGATTGTTCCGCCGTAACATTGCGAGTGTTCCAAGTGATTATTGTAGTTGTAGTTTGATCAGTATCCATGAGAATATTCCGGTCCGAGTATGCAAGCACACACTCATCATACTGAATCAAGAACTCTTTCCCTTGTGGACATCGACTCCGAGTGTGGTTGGTAGCAAAGACAACGCAATTACCGCAATCTTCCAGGGAAAGATCTCCTTTGCAGAGATAAAGTCCGTATACAGTGTTGTTTTGACCCTTTAGGAGATTATGATATCCCATGTCGAAGTAAGCACTGCTAGTAGAAAGAGAGGTCAAAAGGGTGTTAAGATTTGAGAAGTAAATGGAGTTTGTTGATACCCTATTAGTGCAAACATGGCCGACGTAAGTAGGGTCCTGAGCTCTCAAGCTTGCAATAAAAAATGTGAGGAGGAAGAGAGTGTTTAATGAGGTATAAGCAGACATTATCCAATATCTTCTTCTTTCTTCTCTGTTTTTTTTTTTCTTTTTTGTCATTACTGGCTTATGAGTACTAACGAATGAATGTGAAACTAGCCAGCCAGTCAATTATTTAAAAAAATACAAAAAATACAAAAATCTCCCAAGTCAAGGTCAATCAACCACAAGGTCCACAAGAGTAACATCAACTTGTAGTGTTAATTAAATAAATTTACAATGAATCAACTCTTTAAATGTTATAATAAACATGTGAAAGCGAAAGCCGGAGGTATCATCATTATCAATTTTTAACTTTTGACAAATCTATTTCTGAGAGGGAAAAAAAATATATATTGGAATTGTTTAAAAATATGAAAGGTAGACAGACGATTGCGCGAAGACTTTGGACGTGTAAGAAAAGTCACAGCACTGTTTTACTTCCTTACCGGACAAGTAACAAATGAACAGTTATAAAAAAAACAGTAATGATCACAATCCTAGTTTATACTAGTTATAGCCTTCATTGCTTCAATCAGTCAACACTCTCAGTGGAAGGTTGACTTCCTAATATATCTAACTTGGACGTAACTAATTTATCATGGATTCTTACATTAAATCTATACATTTTTACCATAATATTATAATTTTGTAATTATTACAATATATTACAATTATTTCTCTAGTAATATGTAAATATATATGGTTAGTACCAAAAAAAAGTAAATATTTATTTCATACAATTCTCTTTAATTAATGTTAATCTAGCTTTGGTTTTTCTCCAATAAATGATAATTGGATTATTGACCCAAAAAACTAAATTTGATCAAAAATGAAGTTAATTGCTTTTCCAACTTTGTAAAGTTTTATAAATGCCATTTAATAAAAATATGACATCTGTACAAGACAACCCAAAAAAATAAAAAATAAGGCGTTTACTATGACTTTGATTGACTTAAAGTCGTCGCAGACCATCCTCTACTTCACGTTAATCTACAGTAATGAGAAGAAAAGTAAATTCATTTTATAAATGGGAGCTCTATGATGTGAACCCAATTCGGAGAAGTCGAACCATGCCTCCTTACGTCTCTTTCCTCTTCCTTTTCCTTATATCCCTCCTCACTAGCTTCAGAGCTTCGCTCAAAAGCCTAGTTTCCTATACCATTCTTGTCCAAATACGACAACGTATTCAAGGAACAGCACTTACTTCACCAATCTCAGAACCGTTTTATCCACTCTATCTTCCCGCAACGCCTCTTACTCCACCGGATTCCAAAACGCCACGGCAGGACAAGCCCCCGACAAGGTCACCGGACTTTTCCTCTGCCGCGGTGATTTATCTCCGGAAGTTTGCCATAGCTGCGTCGTCTTTTCCATCAACCAAACCTTAACTATGTGTCCGAATGAGAGTGAAGCTGTGCTCTTTTACGAAGAGTGCATACTCAGATACTCTGACCAGAATATTCTATTCGACCGTTGTATACAATGGAGGATACATCTTGATGAACGCCAATAATATTTCATCTAATCAAGAAGGTCGGTTCGGTGATTTCGTGTCGAACACGTTGAACCAAGCTGCCTTCAGTGGCAGCGAATAATTCAAGAAAGTTCTATATGACAAGGGCCAATTGGACTGCACTTCAGAGTTTGCACGTACTGGTTCAATGCACTCCTGATCTTAGAAGACAAGATTGCTTGACCTGTCTGCAAGAATACATCAATAATATGCCTCTTAATAAAGTTGGAGGAAGACTTCTTTGGCCAAGCTGTAATTCAAGGTACGAGCTTTATCCGTTCTACAACGAAACCGCCATTATAGCACCACCACCACCACCACAACAACAAGCACCACCGCCACTTTTGCCTCCACCCGCTTCTACTTCTCCGGTGTCATCTCCTCAGCGACATGGTGAACTATTTCTTCTTCCTCTGTTTAATTGCCCTGAAATCTCAAAATTAGCAAAATTATTTAGATTTAGTTCATCTGTCACTATCCGAACTCAAGCAAACGATTTTTGATACGCAGGGAAAGGTAGGAATTCAACTGTGTTAGTGGTAGCCATTGCTGTGTCTATTGTAGCGGCTGTTCTGCTTTTCATAGCTGGTTATTGTTTCCTTGCAAAGAGGACAAAGAAGACTTCTGATACAACACCTGGATTTGATGGTAAAGATTTGAATGATGAACAATCAATGTTATTGATCACTCTTTTTTTCCTGAATACTAAGACTTTTTTTTATTATGAAATAGGAGATGATATAACAACCGTAGAGTCGCTGCAACTTGATTATAAAACAATTCAAGCTGCAACAAATAATTATTCAGAAAATAATAAGATTGGTCGAGGTGGATTTGGTGAAGTTTACAAGGTACAATATTTTTACTACTAATTCTTAACTGCATCTGAGGTTGTGTACTTTTTATTAAATATTTTTTGTGTCAACACATTTGGACAGGGTACATTTTCGAATGGGAAAGAAGTTGCAGTGAAGATATTGTCGAAACATTCAGGACAAGGTGACACAGAGTTCAAGAACGAGGTCGTTGTTGTTGCAAAGCTTCAGCACAGAAATCTTGTTAGGCTTATCGGGTTTTCTATAGAAGGAGAAGAAAGGATATTGGTCTACGAGTATGTGACCAAAAAAAGTCTTGATTACTTCATCTTTGGTCAGTGGTATTTATTGATTTGTTTCAATCATTCTTTAGCCATTCTTGAAACATGGGGTTACAAATCTTTAGAATTTTAATTGAAATTCATGGATATGCACACACAGACCCTGCAAATCAAGGTCAAGTGGACTGGACTGGACGATACAAGATCATTGGAGGTATTGCTCGAGGGATATTATATCTTCATCAAGATTGACGGCTCACAATCATACACCGTGACCTCAAAACAAGTAACATTCTCTTGGATGTAGATATGAATCCCAAAATTGCTGATTTTGGAATGGCAAGGATCTTTGGAATGGACCAAACCCAGGAGAACACAAGCAGAATAGTTGGTACCTAGTAAGTCTTCCACTTAACTTCTCACAAGTTGATGTTTGTTTAACATAATTTTACCAATATACCTAAGGTTTGTTGTGAGTTCCAGCGGTTACATGTCTCCTGAATATGCGATGCATGACCAATTCTCAATGAAATCTGATATATATAGCTTCAGAGTGTTAGTTCTTGAGATTATAAGCGGTAGGAAAAATAGCAGCTTCTACGAGACAAACGGCTCACATGACCTAGTTACATATGTAAGTTTAAAGGCAATCAAGTTTTTAGATATATATATATTTTTTATATAATAAAGCACAGGTCATTGATCCAATAAAAATCTATCATATATAAATATTTTTAAAACAAAAAATCACAAATTACTTGGCAAATCAGATTCTGCCACATGGAATTTGCATCATAATTTAATTTTTTAAAAAATATTATCAATAAAACTGTAACTTTTTCATATCTTCAAATCTTGCTTTTCATAATTCTGTTTTTTATATATAAAGATAAAATATGTTTTATAATTATTTTTTTGGTAAGAATAGAAAGAAAAAAATCTTTAAATCTCAATTTTTTTCCCATAACGATTACAAGATTTTATATAATATAGAAATAATAAAACAATAAAAAAATTAACACAGATTTTGTTTTCAAAGTTTGAAAAAAAAACAAGAAAACAATAAACTTAACACACACAATTCCTCTTATTACTTTTTCTTCTTCTAATTTCTAATATATTTATTTGAAAAATTATTGTACCATGTCTAAATTCTCTCACAAAGTAACACCACCCTCCATACATCCCTGATCCCACTCATCATGTTTTCAAAATTGTTGAAAATTAAAGACCAAATAAAATTGTTTGAGTTTATTAGGAAAAAAAACACCTAAATTATGAATTTTTATTTTCTAGCATTAATATTACATAAAATTTTCAAATATTTAAGTTTAGTTATTTATATTATTTATATAAATTTGGTTCTCGTACATAGTACGGGTATAAACACTAGTATATATATACCACTCTTACCAATAAGCACTGCTTGATTAAAAAATTCTAGTCTTGGAGGCTTTGGAACAACGGATCAGCACTAGGCCTAATGGATCCAATTATTGTAGATAATTTCCAAAACAGTGAAGTGGTTCGATGCATTCATATCGGTCTTTTATGTGTTCAAAAAGACCCTGTAGAGCGATCGACCATGTCAACCATTTTCATGATGCTCACTAGTAATACTGTGACTTTACCAATGCCTCGGGAACCAGGGTTTCTTGTTCAGAGTATACCCGGAAAAGACCCACTTGATTCAGATCAATCAACTACGGACAAGTCTGTTCCAACGTCTGTTGATGATTCATCGATCACTGATTTAAATCCTCGTTGAGTATGATGTTTACCTCCACGCTTGAACCAGTTGGTATTACTAAAATTAAGTGAAAAACTTGTTTTGCTGTAGGCCGCAGGAAATATTCATATACTAGGTGTTGTTGTCTTACACTATGTATGGGATTAAAACTTATTTGCGGTTGAAAATAGTAGTATGGGATCAAATTTTCAGTTTGGTTTTCACACTAGGTGCTGAAGCCGATTAATCTGTTTGTCTTTATATTTTGAACTAGTGAGTTAGTGTAATAAACAATCAGTGCTGATGGGAAAATTGGTTAAATTGTATGCTACTATGGTATGCTTGGAAATTGTTTTAGTGACATATTAAAGCGGTGGAAGGACAAACGTATAATTCTTCTTCAAAAATTTGCACGATACACATTATATTTTTTTTATAAATATATTTTACACGACTTAAGTCATTCCTTCATCTACATATATTTTTGAATAAACCAGATTTTCATACGTATATTACTATTTTAATTTTTAAAAACATTTAGGAATTTTGACCAAAAAAAAAAAAAAAAAAAGGAATTATTTGAACCGAATCATCGAATATTGTAAAGAAAATGGAGAATGACAAGGAGTACCAGGCTCGGTTAAATCTGACCTTGAAGGTCTTAGAAATATTAATTCATTCAACAATAATTCATTACTATTCCGTTTGCAGAAGAATGTGGAAAACTCATTTCAAAAGAATACACATTAACTTTATGTCATTCTCATCTCTCCATTAGCTTTATGTCATTCGTTTTCCTATGATAATTCTTAATTTTAGCATTGTTTTTAGTTTTAAGAACTTATATAACACTCACGTTTAAATTTGAACTGTTTTAATATTTATTAAAAAATAAAAAAACTATTATATCATCCTTTTTCAAAATATAACATTTTTCACAATTTCTTTTTTTTTTTCCATCAAATTTTCCGTTTCTTTTCCCGGCGATTTAGGTTTTCATCTCCCATAATTCCAATCTCGATTATATCAATATCGTGATTCCAGCCTCGACTATATCAATCTCGCGATTCCAACTTCGATTTCGCGATTCCGGCCCCGACAATCTCGAGATTCTGTCAAAATAAATATTATATGCTTGGTTTTGTTTTTGAATCTCGATAAGTTTTTATTATATAGCTTTAGATTTAATTTTATTTTAAATCGATTTAGGTATTTTGTAAATTTTTAATTGATTTTATATTTTAATAGATTTAGATCTTTATTAATAAATATTTGTATCTGTGAATTAAATCGATTTTATGTTTTGTGTGTTAGGTATCAACGATTTTTATGTTTATGTGTTTTGTACATCATCAAAATTTTAATGTGTAAAATTGTCCATACATATAAAATGTTCGACATAATTCAAACGCAACAGAATAGGAACATTGAATACAAGACGCGTTTACTTTGACCTTGACTTGTCGTCGTTACGTGTCACAAAACTTTCTTTATGTATCACGCTATCTGTGGGAGAAACACAAATCGAGAAAGGCCAATTATGTCTTCTTACGCCTCTTTCATCTTCCTTTTCTTTTTTGCCTTTCTCACTAGTTTCAGAGCTTCTGCTCAAGATCCCACTTACATATACCATACTTGTCCCAACTCGACAATTTTCTCCGGAAACAGCACTTACTTAACCAATCTCAGAACCCTTTTGTCTTCACTCTCTTCACGCAACGCTTCCTACTCAACAAGATTCCAAAACGCCACCGCCGGGCAAGCTCCCGACAGGGTCACCGGACTTTTCCTCTGCCGTGGAGATGTCTCACCGGAAGTTTGCCGTAGCTGCGTCGAATTTTCCGTCAACGATACCTTAACTCGGTGTCCGAATCAGAGTGAGGTCACACTCTATTACGATCAGTGTATGCTCAGATACTCTAACCGGAATATTCTCTCTACCCTTAACACCAATGGAGGAATTATCTTGTTTAACTCCCAGAATGTAACATCGAACCAAGTCGGGTTCAGAGATTTGGTGTTGTCCACGATGAGCCAAGCTGCAACCGATGCATCGAGGAGTTCAAGAAAATTCGATGCGAGAAAAACTAATTTTACTGCGTTTCAGAGTTTGTACGGACTTGTTCAGTGCACTCCTGATCTGACCAGTCAAAGCTGCTTAAGCTGTCTGCAACAGATCGTCAATCAATTACCCACTGACAAAATTGGGGGAAGACTTATTGTTCCGAGTTGTAGTTCAAGATTCGAGCTTTACGCGTTTTTTGATGAATCCGCAATTACAACACCACCACCACGACCGCTGCCTCCGCCGCCGGTTTCTACTCCTCCGGTCTCAGTTCCTCCGCCACCTGGTCAGAGCTCTGTCTTCTGTCTCTGTTTTTCATGTTTACCGTATTTTCTTCAAATTAACATCACCAATATAGAAAGTGTCGTTATTTGGACACAATTTCGATTGCTATGTGTCTGCATGATCTGATCTGATATGTCTTCCTCCCTATATTTTTTGCCCTGATATTTCGATGGAAAGTTTCATTTTTTTGCCAGAGTTTTGATTTATTAATAGTCTGATCTTAAGCAAATGATGTTTGGAAAGCAGGTAAAAGTGGGAATTCAACTGTGTTAGTGGTGGCCATTGGTGTGCCTATCATAGTGGCTGTTCTGCTTTCCATAGCTGGTTATTGTTTCCTTTCAAAGAGGGCAAAGAAGACTTATCACACAGCTTCTGCTTTTGAAGGTAAAGAATTTCAAGTGATTAACAATCTTTAATTGGGTTTGAATTTTGATTAATGTCAATGCTCAGTTTTTATTTTTCGATTCATTGTGTAACAGGAGATGATATCACGACTGCAGACTCACTGCAGCTTGATTATAGAACAATTCAAACTGCAACTAATGATTTTGCAGAGAGAAATAAGATTGGTCAAGGTGGATTTGGTGCTGTTTACAAGGTAACTATAGTTCCTTAGCTTCCTTGAGGTGTGCTTTTATTCTTGAAAAACTTGTGCCAATACTTATTTGGATACTGGGATGATGCTGATGGAAACAATAGGGTACATTATCGGATGGGACTGAAGTTGCCGTTAAAAGACTATCAAAGTCATCAGGACAAGGTGAAACAGAGTTCAAGACCGAGGTTGTTCTTGTTGCAAAGCTACAGCATAGAAATCTTGTTAGACTTCTCGGGTTTTCTATTGAAGGAGAAGAAAGGGTACTAGTCTATGAGTATGTGCCCAACGAAAGCCTTGATTACTTCCTCTTTGGTAAGTTTTTGTTTCAATGATTCTTGACATTTGTGTTGCAAATCTTTAGACCTAAATTAACATTATGGATGTGCACAGAACCTGAAAAGCAAGGTCAGCTGGATTGGACACGACGATACAAGATTATCGGTGGCATTGCTCGAGGGATTCTATATCTTCATCAAGATTCACGGCTTACTATCATACACCGTGACCTCAAAGCGAGTAACATTCTCTTGGATGCGGAAATGAATCCTAAAATTGCAGATTTTGGAATGGCTAGGATATTTGGATTGGACCAAACCCAGCAGAACACAAGCAGGATAGTTGGGACCTAGTAAGTCTTCCACTTAACATTTCATAAGTATATGTTTGTTGAACATTAGTTTGCCAACATACTAAAGTTTTTTGTTGTGGGTTTCAGTGGTTACATGTCTCCCGAGTATGCAATGCATGGTCAATACTCAATGAAATCTGATATCTATAGCTTCGGAGTGTTACTTCTTGAGATTATAAGCGGCAAGAAGAATAGCAGCTTCTACCAAACAGATGGCGCACATGACTTAGTCTCATATGTAAGTTTTGAGCCAGTCAAGTTCCATATTTACTTGAACATAGTTGCAAGTGTTGATTGATTGATTAAATATTCTAGGCTTGGAGGCTTTGGAGTAATGGGATACCATTAGAAGTCGTGGATCCAGCTATTGTAGATAGTTGCCAAAGGAGTGAAGTTATTCGATGTGTCCATATCGGTCTTTTATGTGTTCAAGAAGATCCTGCCGAGCGTCCGACGATGTCAAACATTGTTCTGATGCTCACTAGTAACACTGTGACTTTACCTGTGCCACGGCAACCAGGTCTTTTCTTTCAGAGTAGAGTTGGCAAAGACCCGCTTGATACTGACCACTCTTCAACGACCAAATCTCTTATAGGGTCTGTTGACGATGCATCGATCACAGATGTATATCCTCGTTGAAGATTCATGCCTGATTCCTGAATCTATTGGTGTTGAAAATAAGTTTACAAAATTGTTTCGTTGTAAAATATATATTGATCAAATTTCTCGAGCCATAAATACAAATGTAGAAATAATAAGTTTTTTTGTGCATAAAAGTTTGAATAACTTTTATACAGCTCACAACTGATACATAACTTTCGTATAACACACTTTTCAATGGAACTAATATACCTGAAAACATAGTTTATGTCAAACAGGTCCAATGTTTCCATGGATGATCAACTTCAACGAGCTAGGTTCAAGATCTGTAATGGTTACATCATTGATAGTTTGGGGATCGGACCTGATCGTAGATTGACTAGACTCGAGGCCATCTAGTTCTTGGTTGAGTCTATTTGGAAAGAAGAATCCAGGTGGCTGAGGAACAGGTAATATGACGGAATTGTTAGTGAACATCAGCATGATTGTTGACAAGCTGGGACGATCTTTTGGATCTTCTTGAACACATAGGAGCGCGATGTGGATGCATCTTGTCACTTCTTTGGTTTGAAAATTCTCTGACATGGTTGGATCCACGAGTTCTAGTGGTCTCCCGTTTCTCCACGACCTCCAAGCCTATAACATAATTTGATCATCAACCAAAAACTTACAGTTAAAGCAGTTGGAAAAGAATAAGATCATATTCTTGGTTAATCATTTGATCATCGATCAAGAATATAATTGTGAACCAAATTTGATACTCACATATGTGACCAATTCTCAACTATAGTGCCTGACTGGTGGACGAATCTGTTACTTCGACCACATATAATCTCAAGAACTAAAACGCCGAAACTATAGACATCAGATTTTGTTGAGAATAGACCATGCATCACATATTCTGGGGGCATGTAACCGCTGCAAGAATATAAACACACACAAAATATTAAGTACATTATTGGCAAAAAAAGATTCTTAAAGCTTCGGTCCATAGGAAATATCAAGGGTAATACGCATATATCGAGTCCCAGCTATTCTGTTTGTAATAAACCTACTTTGGTCAATCCCAAAAATTCTAGCCATTCAAAATCAGCAATTTTTGTGATCATATCGGCATCTAGGAGAATGTTGCTGGCTTTGAGATCGTGGTGTATGACTGTGAACCATGAATCTTGATGAAGATATAGAATTCCTCGAGTGATTCCTCCAATAATGTTGTATCTTTTTTTCCAGTCTAACTGCCCTTGTTTTCTAGGGTCTGCACATACACAAGTATTTATTAGCTACTTTAGATTTCAATTAGAAAAGATTTATCAAAATATCATGAAATAATTATGCTCACATACCAAAGAGGAAGTAGTCAAGGCTCTTGTTGGGAACAAACTCGTAAACAAGTATCTTCTCTTCACCTTCCAGGCAGAACCCAAGAAGCCTAACAAGATTCTTATGATGGAGTTTTGCAACAACAACAACCTCGTTCTTGAACTCTTCTGCGCCTTGTTCTGATGCTTTCGATAGCCTCTTTACTGCAACTTGTGTTCCATTAGGCAGCGTACCCTACAAATGAAATCAGTGAGATAATCAGACAATATAGTCAGCTTACTTTGACTCTGAAATTCCAAATTTTGTCAAGAAAAAAGTAATGAACCAAGTTAGCCAAGGAAATGCAGACCTTGAAAACTTCGCCAAATCCACCTTGACCTAGCTTGTTTCTACTTGCAAATTTGTCTGTTGCAGCTTCAATTGTCTTAAAATCAAATTGGAGGGAGTGCACAGTTGTAATACCAGCTGCACAATCAATCCAAAGACACTTTCTGATTTTGTATCTCGAACAACAACTAATCATCATCAGAGACTTTTGGAGTAAATGTTTTTAACTAGTTCCATAGACTATACATATGCCAAAAGCTAAGAGGCCAAAGACAAGTAATGAACTACACTCATACTGATTTATTAATATGGTTTTAATATCGTCTTGTAATGAATGTGTAGTTCAAATATCATTATAAGCTGCAAAGCACAGGTGTAATAGTTATGCTTCATGCTTTCTCTATTGGCCAAGTGACAATAGATACATATAACTAAAGGAAAAAAAAATGAAGAGCTAAGGAAACTAACATTCAGTTTCAGTTGCTTGGGATGATTTTTTCCTCCGGAAAATAACAAATCCTAGAACAAGAAGTATCAAGACGATAACAAAAGTTGGAACAGCAATCGCCACAACAACTCCAGCTGAAATTCAGTCTCACAACACATAGAAAAACAGTGTTATATATTTCAAATTCTTCTTACAGTCGTAGTCTTTTCAGTTGGTAGACTAACTAACCATTATCGGTCGTATTGGCCTAATCACCTGCAGGTTGTGGCAAAGTTACTGAATGTTCCGGAGGAGGAGAACCCACCGTAATATTACCAAAAGCCTTAGAGTATGTAAACAAACTCCAACGCAAAATGCAGCTTGGCCGCATAACAACACCTCCTTGCTTCTGACCACAGCATTTCTGCAAGTCACTTGCGCTTTGTCGCAGACAATATTCACAATCAGGAGAAGAAAGATCGGGCGCACATTGCATCAACGCATATATATTTTGGATAGGTGTCAAAGCTGCAATTTCAGCTTTGTAATAGTTATTACTAGAAGATGGTGAGCTTTTTGCAGTGGAGGCTGCAGTTTTCATACCAACAATTAATTCTTCCCACATTTTCGTGAACTGTGTTATATTTGGGTTGATATCTTCAGTGTTAGTGCGCAGTACACGCGGGTTAAATTTTACAGTTCCTATGAAAGAAGTGTTGGAGTAGCGCACATGACAAAGCGTGGGATCACCTGGCCACATATACGCGTCTGTTTGGTTTGGAAAACTCTGTAACAAACCATCAGAAGCGGTCTTGATGCAATCAAAACAGTCATCTGAAGATGATCCTGGGATGCACATCCCTATTGCATAGACCCGGTTCGGTTCTTGTCCGATGGAGCGGTTGTAGAAGAGGCCATCTTGATCCGATACATTGGAAGGAAGAGAAGAGAGGATGAGACGGCGATTCTCGTCGTAAGTACTGTTGGGTTTGAAAAGCCAATAGCTGTCGCATGTTTGTGCTGAAACTGAAGCTACACTGAAGCTTATGAGGACAAAACAGAATATTGAAACGAAACACCTCTGCTTCATTGTTCCTTAAGGTTACAGCAAAAGCCAAAACTTTGTGTTCAGTATTTACGCATCTCTGAAATTTCTAATGTAATGTTGAATTCTTCAAATTGAGAACAGTGGTCTTTAAACCTGCATTATAAAAACGAATTTCAAAGTCACAGTCAAAGTTAAAAGTCAATAATATTTTCTTTGTTTACACACAAATATAATACCCAGAAAATGACATACCAACAAAAAGTCAGGTTATTTTTTTAGATATGTTTTTCAAATATCAATCCACGATTTGAAGAGAAATAAATGGTAGAACACATGGGAAACCAGCAACACATCATACTTACCTCAGCAAAAGCATTGACAAGCAAGTCCAGAATTGAAGACATAGTCTATTTCTCTACAAATCATCAATCTTGACGATTTGGCTAGTTTAGAATTTGTGGTTTAAAGCTAAAATTTGGAATTAAAGATTTTAAATTTTGACTATTTTGATCATTTAAAAATCAACTCTATATTTTAGTTGAGATATAAAATCTAAAATTTTCATCTTAATTTTTTTTTTAGTTTATACTCTGTTCTTTTCATCTTAATTTTTTATAGTTATATAATTCAATTTCGCAATTATTTGCCAATTCCCCATTTTCTGTATCATCTATTATCGTGTGTTCCCCATTTTCTGAACACACGATAGGACCATTGAATAACAAGACGCGTTTACTTTGACGTTGACTTGTAGGCTGTGATCACACATCACAATCCTATGATCACGCTTTCTATAGTAGTTACGTAAATATCACGCTTTCTATAGTAGTTACGTAAAGAACACAAGATCAATTTTGTTCATATATCGGAGTCTCCCAACAGCTTCTTCAGGAGAAACACAAATCGAGAAAGCCGAATTATGTCTCTTTGCGCCTCTTTCATCTTCCTTTTCCTTTTCTCCTTTCTCACTAGTTTCAGAGCTTCTGCCCAAGGAAACCCCAATTATCTAAATCACAACTGTCCGAATACGACAACGTATTCAAGAAACAGCACTTACTTCACTAACCTCAGAACCCTTTTGTCTTCTCTTTCTTCCCGCAACGCTTCTTACTCCACCGGATTCCAAAACGCCACCGCCGGGCAAGCCCCCGACAGGGTCACCGGACTTTTTGTTTGCCGTGGAGACTTGTCGCCTGAAGTTTGCCGTAACTGCGTCGCGTTTTCCGTCAATGACACCTTAAATCGGTGTCCAAATGAGAGAGAGGTCACGCTCTATTACGATGAGTGTGTGCTTAGATACTCTAACCAGAATATTCTCTCGACCCTGACAACCGCCGGTGGATTTATTTTAGCTAACAGCCAGAATGTTACACCTAACGAACAAGGCCGGTTCAGAGATTTGGTATTGTCCACGATGAACCAAGCCGCCGCCGTAGCTGCCAACAGTTCAAGAAAGTTCGATGCGAGGAAAGGCAATTATACTGTGTTGCAGAGTTTGTACGGAATGGTTCAGTGCACTCCTGATCTTACAAGACAAGATTGTTTGCTTTGTCTGCAACAGACCATCAATCAATTACCCACTGACAAAATTGGGGGAAGATATATTGTTCCGAGCTGTGGTTCCATATACGAGCTTTACGCGTTTTACAACGAATCCGCCACTACAATACCTCCCCCACCGCCACCACCGCCTGTCTCTACTCCTCCGATGTCAGGTCCTCCGCCACCTGGTCAGAGCTCTGTCTTTTGTCTCTGTTTTGCATTTCTAAGGGAGAGATTTGCCGTTATTTTGAATGCCATGATCGGATATATCTTTTTCCCTCCATTTTTTGTTTTCATCTTAAATTTTATTAAAAATTGGTAAAATTACATATGTAAGCGAAAAAAGAGAATATCCCTGAAACTAAGCCGGCAAAAAAATGTTGAAATTCCTAGTGACAACAGCCCACAAATTTAGAAAAGAATAGAAAAATATAAATCAAAATCGCTATTTCTCGAAATACAAAAATAGAAAGTTTTGCTCTTTAGACATAATTTTCTATTGTTATTCGTCTGCCATAGTATGATATTAAGCAAATGATGTTTAGAAAACAGGTAAAGGTGGGAATTCAACTATGTTAGTGGTAGCCATTGTTGTGGCTATCATAATGGCTGTTCTGCTTTTCATAGCTGGTTACTGTTTCCTTGCAAAGAGGGCAAAGAAGACTTATCACACATCATCTGCTTTGGAAGGTAAAGATTTCAAGTGATTAACAATCTTTAATGAGAAATTCCTCAAAATATCATAATTTCAAGTTTTGTTGTAAAAACATACCACCATTAATTTAATGTTCCAAAAATACTCCCAAAATTTTTTGTTTTCAAAAATGCACAAACACAAAATTTGATTTTATAAAATTTGTTAATTAAAATTTGTGAGTTTGAGTGAACTATTTTAGATTTAGGATATAGTTTTTAGGGGTAAGGGTTTAAAGTTTATAATTTTTAAATCTTAAACCCTAAAAAATATTTAGTTAGGGATCGGTGGTCATTTTGTAGTAGAAGTTTTAAAATTTTGTGGTATTTATAGAAGAAAAACATAATATAGTGATATTTTAGAGAATTGTCCATCTTTAGTTGGGTTTGATTTTTGATTAAAGTGAATGCTCAGTTTTGATTTTTGATTCACTGTGTAACAGGGGATGATATTACAACCGCAGACTCACTGCAGCTTGATTATAGAACAATTCAAACTGCAACTAATGATTTTGCAGAGAGAAATAAGATTGGTCAAGGTGGATTTGGTGCTGTTTACAAGGTAACTATAGTTCCTTAGCTTCCTTGAGGTGTGCTTTTATTCTTGAAAAACTTGTGCCAATACTTATTTGGATACTGGGATGATGCTGATGGAAACAATAGGGTACATTATCGGATGGGACTGAAGTTGCCGTTAAA
Source organism: Cardamine flexuosa (assembly GCA_963555745.1). Taxonomy (NCBI): domain Eukaryota; kingdom Viridiplantae; phylum Streptophyta; class Magnoliopsida; order Brassicales; family Brassicaceae; genus Cardamine; species Cardamine flexuosa. Next base: position 6,724,207 of record OY743215.1, on the reverse strand, counting down.
AGACTATCAAAGTCATCAGGACAAGGTGAAACAGAGTTCAAGACCGAGGTTGTTCTTGTTGCAAAGCTACAGCATAGAAATCTTGTTAGACTTCTCGGGTTTTCTATTGAAGGAGAAGAAAGGGTACTAGTCTATGAGTATGTGCCCAACGAAAGCCTTGATTACTTCCTCTTTGGTAAGTTTTTGTTTCAATGATTCTTGACATTTGTGTTGCAAATCTTTAGACCTAAATTAACATTATGGATGTGCACAGAACCTGAAAAGCAAGGTCAGCTGGATTGGACACGACGATACAAGATTATCGGTGGCATTGCTCGAGGGATTCTATATCTTCATCAAGATTCACGGCTTACTATCATACACCGTGACCTCAAAGCGAGTAACATTCTCTTGGATGCGGAAATGAATCCTAAAATTGCAGATTTTGGAATGGCTAGGATATTTGGATTGGACCAAACCCAGCAGAACACAAGCAGGATAGTTGGGACCTAGTAAGTCTTCCACTTAACATTTCATAAGTATATGTTTGTTGAACATTAGTTTGCCAACATACTAAAGTTTTTTGTTGTGGGTTTCAGTGGTTACATGTCTCCCGAGTATGCAATGCATGGTCAATACTCAATGAAATCTGATATCTATAGCTTCGGAGTGTTACTTCTTGAGATTATAAGCGGCAAGAAGAATAGCAGCTTCTACCAAACAGATGGCGCACATAACTTAGTCTCATATGTAAGTTTTGAGCCAGTCAAGTTCCATATTTACTTGAACATAGTTGCAAGTGTTGATTGATTGATTAAATATTCTAGGCTTGGAGGCTTTGGAGTAATGGGATACCATTAGAAGTCGTGGATCCAGCTATTGTAGATAGTTGCCAAAGGAGTGAAGTTATTCGATGTGTCCATATCGGTCTTTTATGTGTTCAAGAAGATCCTGCCGAGCGTGCGACGATGTCAAACATTGTTCTGATGCTCACTAGTAACACTGTGACTTTACCTGTGCCACGGCAACCAGGTTTTTTCTTTCAGAGTGGAGTTGGAAAAGACCCGCTTCATACTGACCAGTCTTCAACGACCAAGTCTCTTATAGGGTCTGTTGACGATGTATCGATCACAGACGTATATCCTCGTTGAAGATGAATGTCTCTAACTTCATGCCTGATTCCTCAATCTATTGGAGTTGAAAATAAGTTAACAAAATTGTTTCGCTGTAAAATATTCTTATTGTATAATTTGAACCAAAAGAATATATGAGATGCATACCATTTACACGTTTCTTGTTGTAGCCATAACAGTAAAAAATTTCACACCAAATTAAAGTATGTAATTAAGTCTTACAAAAGGATCTACCAGAGAAATTTTCAGCATGAAAATAGTAAAACTTGTAAATATTGTCTTAAGTGGCAGTTTTTCTGTTAAAAATCTCCACACCAAAAACCATTTTTACAGAACTGACAATTGAATTTCACAGTTCACAACATACAAACTACAGAGAAACTATGTCTCTTATGTTCATGGATAAATAATAAAATCAAATGTGTGGCCATTTTTTAGTGTTTTGAGTTTTTAGATATGATGAGGAAACATATCATCTTTTACGAACTAAATGAGGAAAAGATTTGCTTGTATACTGACTCAACTCTGATCCCTCAGATACCGGGGCCATCGACTCTGATGCCTCAGATACCGGGGCCAGTTCTTGCTTGCTTCCTGGGAAAAACCCCGGTAGGCGAGGCACTGGTAGAGTAATTGTGTTACTAGTGAGCATCAAGATGATACTTGATAACATTGGACGGTCTTCTGGATTATCTTGAACACATAAGAGCGCGATATGGATGCATCTAGTGACTTCATTACTTTGATAATTCCTTCCAATGGTCGGATCCACCAGCTCTAGTGGTGACTTGTTCCTCCAAAGCCTCCAAGCCTAATAAAATGAACAACAAAAAACCTTGGTCATATAAATGTTTGTTTAAAGATGTTAAATTGTTGAAAGTTGAGGACTTTATGCTCACATAAGAGACCAAGTTTCCAGCAGTACTAGTTTCATCCATCTGGTAGACGCCACTGTTTTTCTTGCCGCTTATAATCTCAAGAATTAAGACTCCGAAGCTATAAATGTCAGATTTCATTGAGTATTGACCATGCATCGCATACTCGGGAGACATGTAAGCGCTGAAAAACATACAACTAGGTTAATATGCAATATAAAAAGGTTTAGTGAAATTTGGTTTTATTTTTCAGCTACTATATGAGCAGAACTTACTAGGTTCCAGCAATTCTGTTCGTGTTTGCTTGAGTTTGGTCCAATCCAAAAATAGTTGCCAATCCAAAATCTGCAATTTTGGGGTTCATATCAGCATCTAAGAGAATGTTGCTGGCTTTGAGGTCACGGTGTATGATTGTGAGCCGTGAATCATGATGAAGATATAGAATCCCTCTAGCAATCCCTCCAATGATCTTGTATCGCCGGGTCCAGTCTAACTGACTTTGCTTTGCAGGGTCTGCACATATCAATCAGTTTAGAGCTGAAGAATGATCCTTTGATTATGAAAAACTAATGAAGGGAACCATACCAAACAGGAAATAGTCAAGACTTTTGTTGGTGACAAACTCATAGATAAGAATCTTTTCCTCTCGTTCCAAACAGAATCCAAGAAGCCTAACCAGATTCCTATGTTGAAGTTTTGTCACAAGAACAGCCTCATTCCTGAACTCTCTTGTGCCTTGTCCTGACTTTTCCGACAGTCGCTTCACAGCTACTTCAGTTCCATTAGAAAGCTTCCCCTACACACATACAACGAACCTCGCCGGTTATTTTGAAAACCTATAGTAACTTATAAAAAAATGGAAAACAGAGACCTCCTTACCTTGAAAACCGTGCCAAATCCACCTTCACCGAGCTTATTACTCGTTGAAAACTTGTCAGTTGCAGCTTCAATTGTCTTAAAATCGTATTGTAACGAATGTGTAGTTGAAATATCACTATCTTCAGCTGCAAAGCACCGGTGTATAAGTTATGCTTCATATTTCCTCTCTTGGCTAAGGGCAACAACATATGCTTAATGAAAGGAAACAGTAAAGAAACTAACATTCAATCTCAGTTCTTTGGTATGATTTTCTCCTCCGGCAAATTACAAATCCTAGAACAAGCAGTATCAAGACGGTAACAAAAGATGCAACAGCAATCGCCACAACCACTCCAGCTGAGATTCCTTTGCTATCCTCTTATAAGACAGACAAATAAAGTCATATATTTCAATCATAGTATTTTCAGTTGGAAGACTAACTAACCATTGTCGGTCGTATTGGCCTGATCACCTGCAGGTGGTGGCGCAGTTACTGAAGGCTGTGGAGGAGGAGAATCCATGGTAAGATTATTAAAAGCCCTAGAATATGGATACAAATCCCAACGCAAAAAGCAGCTTGGCCGCATAACAACACCTCCTTGCTTCTGACCACAGCAAGACTGGTAAGCACTTGCGCTTTGTCGCAGACAATTTTCACAATCACTAGACGAAATATCCGGCGCGCATTGCATCAATGCATAAATGGTTTGGATAGGTGTCAAAACTGCTGAATCAGCTTTGTAATAGTTATCACTAGAAGATGGTGAGCTTTTTGCTGTGGAGGCTGCAGTTATCATACGACCCATTAGTCCTTCCCATATTTTCGTGAATTCTGTTATATTTGGGTTGATATCTCCAGTGTTGGTGAGCAGTGAGCGCGGGTCAAGATCTGCAGATCCGGAGAAAGAAGTGTTGGAGTAGCGCACATGGCAAAGCGTGGGATCACCTGGCCATTGAAACGCGTCTGTTTGATTAGGACAACTCTGTAACAAACCATCAGAAGCGGTCTTGATGCAATCAAAACAGTCATCTGAATTTGATCCTGGGATGCACATCCCTGTTGCATAGACACGGTTCGGTTCTTGTCCGATGGAACCGTTGTAGAAGAGGCCTTCTTGAGCCGAAACATTGAAGGGAAGGGAAGAGAGGATGAGGCGGCGATTCGCGTCGTAAGTACTGTTGGGTCTGAAAAACCGATCGTTGGAGCATGTTTGTGCTGAAACTGAAGCAACACCGAAGCTTATGAAGACAAAACAGAGTATTGTAAACAAACTCCTCTTATTCATTGTTTTGTTTTTGAAGATTACAGCAAAAACCAAATCTTTGTGTTTGGTATATACCCCATATGAACGTTTCGTACCAGTTTAAACAACAAATCGAAGCTTCTCTCTGAAATTTCTAATGTTGAATTCGTCAAATTGATAATAGTGGTCCTTAAATCAATAATACGGGCATAAAAACGAGTGTCAACGGTCAAAGTTAAAAGTCAATAATATTTTCTTTGTTCACACAATAATAATATTGAATTTTGAACTGTTGACTCAGAAAATGACATAAAGGAAGACTATTCATAGAATACAGCGAAGCAGGTAAAGTGTCAGTGTCATTTGTTTCACAATTAAACCGGTTTTAAAAAAATAAATACATAACTTTTGATATCATATTACCGTTTCAATGGAACTAAAATACCTGAAAACATAGTTTATGTCAAACAGGTCCAATGTTTAAATGGACCATGAACTTCAACGAGGTTCAAGATCTGTAATGGTTACATCATTGATAGTTTGGGGATCGGACCTGATCGTAGATTGACAAGACTCGAGGCCATCTAGTTCTTGGTTGCTTTTATTTGGAAAGAAGAATCCAGGTGGCTGAGGAACAGGTAATATGAGGGAATCGTTAGTGAACATCTGGCTGATTGTTGACAAGCTGGGACGATCTGTTGGATCTTCTTGAACACATAGGAGCGCGATGTGGATGCATCTTGCCACTTCTTCGGTTTGAATATTCTCTGACATGGTTGGATTTCGACCGCATCTTGCAACACGTATGTGACCAAATTCTCCACAGTATTGTCTGATTTTGGGAAGAATCTATTATTTCGACCGCATATAATCTCAAGAACTAAAACTCCAAAACTATAGATATCAGATTTTGTTGAGAATACGCCTTGCATCAGATATTCTGGGGGCATGTAACCACGACAAGAGTAAAACACTAGCAAAATTAAATAGACTGGTGAATAATATATAATTGAAGCTTCAATGTAGACCAAATCAAGGATAATATGTATTATACCGTGTCCCAACTATTCTGTTTGTATTAGCTCCACTTTGATCAATCCCAAAAATTCTTGCCATTCCAAAATCAGCAATTTTCGGGTTCATATCGGCATCTAAGAGAATGTTGCTGGCTTTGAGATCACGGTGTATGATTGTGAGCCGTGAATCTTGATGAAGATATAGAATTCCTCGAGTGATTCCCTCGATAATGTTATATCGTTTTGTCCAGTCTAACTGTCCTTGCTTGGTAGGGTCTACACATACACAAGTACTTATTAGCTACTTTAGATCTCAACTAGAGAAGCTTATCAAAATATCACATACCAAAGAGGAAATAGTCGAGGCTCTTGTTGTGGACAAACTCGTAAACAAGAATCTTTTCGACTCCTTCGAGACAGAACCCGAGAAGCCTAACAAGATTCCTATGCTGAAGTTTGGCAACAAGAACAACCTCATTCTTGAACTCTAGTGCGCCTTGTGCTGATTTTTCCGATAGCCTCTTCACTGCAATTTCTATTCCATTAGGCAATGTACCCTACACATAACATCAATGAGACAATATGATAATATTACTTTGACTCTGCATATCCAAATTTCCAACAGAAGTAATGAACAAAGTAGCCAAAGAAATGATACCTTGAAAACTTCGCCAAATCCACCTTGACCAAGCTTGTTACTCCTTGCAAATTTTTCTGTTGCATCTTCAATTGTCTTAAAATCAAATTGGAGGGACTGTACAGTTGTGATATCAGCTGCACAATCAATTCAAAGACACTTTCTGATTTCCTATCATCATCAGAGACTGTTGTAGTAAATGTTCTTAACTAGTTCCATAGACTATATATGCTAAAAGCTAAGAGGCCAAAGAAAATCATATAAACTACACTGAAACCATGGTTAAGATCAATTTCTTGATATGGATTTAAATTCATATTACAATGAATGCGTAGTGAAAAATATCACTAACAGCTGCAAAGCACGGGTGTTTTAGCTATGCTTCATGTTTTCTCTGTTGGCTAAGGGGAGAATACATACTTATAACGAGAGGAAACAATGAAGAGAATAAACACAAAGAAACTTACATTCATTCTCAGTTGTTTGGTATGATTTTCTGGGCCGGAAGATACCAAATCCTAGAACAAGCAGTATCAAGACGGTAACAAAAGATGCAACAGCAATCGCCACAACCACTGCAGATGAGATTCCTTTGCTATCCTCTTATAACACAGACAAATAAAGTCATATATTTCAATTCTTCTTACAATCATAGTATTTTCAGTTGGAAGACTAACTAACCATTGTTGGTCGTATTGGCCTGATCACCTGCAGGTGGTGGCGCAGTTACTGAAGGCTGTAGAGGAGGAGAATCCACGGTAAGATTATTAAAAGCCCTAGAATATGTATACAAATCCCAACGCAAAAAGCAGCTTGGCCGCATAACAACACCTCCTTGCTTCTGACCACAGCATGACTGATAGGCAACTGCGCTTTGTCGCAGACAATTTTCACAATCACTAGACGAAATATCCGGCGCGCATTGCATCAATGCATATATGTTTTGGATAGGTGTCAAGGCTGCTGAATCAGTTTTGTAATAGTTACCACTAGAAGATTGTGAGCTCTGCAGTTATCATACGACCCATTAATCCTTCCCATATTGTCGTGAACTCTGTTATATTTGGGTTGAGATCTCCAGTGTTGGTGAGCTGTAAGCGCGGGTCAAGATCTGCAGATCTTGAGAAAGAAGTGTTGGAGTAGCGAACATGGCAAAGCGTGGGATCACCTGGCCATTGAAACGCGTCTGTTTGATTAGGAAAACTCTGTAACAAACCATCAGAAGCTTTCTTGATACATTCAGAGCAGTCATCTGGAGCTGATCCTGGGATGCATAGACACGGTTCGGTTCTTGTCCGATGGAACCGTTGTAGAAGAGGCCTTCTCGAGCCGAAACATTCGAGGGAAGGGAAGAGAGGATGAGACGGCGATTCGCGTCGTAAGTACTGTTGGGTCTGAAAAACCGATCATTGGAGCATGTTTGTGCTGAAACTGAAGCAACACCGAAGCTTATGAAGACAAAACAGAGTATGGTTAACAAATTCCTCTGCTTCATTGTTCCTTTAAATTATAGCAAAAGCCAAAAATTTGTGTTCAGTATTTAAGCTTTGTACGTTTCCTACACGTTTAAACAGCAAACCGAAGTTTCTATCCAAAATTTCTAATAATGAATTCATCAAATGCGGCAACAAAAAGGAGTGCCAAAAGTTAATTATATTTTCTTTGTTCACAATATATAGTACCGTTGACTCAGAAAATGACATAAAGGAAAGCGTTTCATTGAAACATTGTATACATTTTTATTTTATTTTTATTTTGTAAATTTAATTGTAAATTTTCAAAAATTGTACATATTTATGTCTATGAACACCTCAGTGTCCATTAAATTTGCATTGCATTTGGTCCTTTATTCAGTTGGTCCCTGTTTCTCAATCAATCTCTATTGGGTTGACCCATATGCAATATTTGTTGACTCAAGGCGTAGTAAACAAGTTGGAACTATGAGAATAGAAGAGTAAAACATTCAGACAAACAAAGAGAGGCGATCGAAACAAACCCACATCTAAATCCTAACACAACCTTAGTTCTATAACTAAGTTGAGCTAAAACAGAGAATGCGCAAAAGCTGATTAAAGTGAGGGAAAGAAGCATCAGTTAATAGCTTTGGTTTATGGTTTATGGTTTATCTGAGACCAGTTTAGTATACAAATCAACCGTCTGATTTAGCAAAGTATAATGGAACAGAACTTAGGTGCATATTTTCAAGTCACATAAAAATGGCAAAATAGGAAGATACAGTAGAAACAGAACACGTATATATATTTAGGATTAAATATAAAAAATGAAAATTTTAAATATTTATTTTCAAACGGACCGACGGCTTTAAAAATCCTTCTGATAGATCCATTTGAAACTAAATTTCTCAAATGGTCCATTTTAGACAATGATTCAGATTTTTATCACTTGCATAGAAAAACATTTTTCTAGACCACTTATATGAAATAATTGAATCATATTTTCAAAACTTCGAAATTGCATCAAACAATACCACAACCAAATTAGAATAATAATAGTTTTATATGATTTAAGTTTCCAAAAACCAGAAATGTGTACATATTTGCTTGAGGCTAATTCCAAAGCAATAAAAGTTGTTGTTAACTTGTTTTCAATAAAACCAGTTGGCTCAAACTTAAAAGTTAACATCATATTGAATTCACCGATGCATCGTCCATAGACCCTGGAGCAGACTTGGTTGTTGTTGATTGATATATATCAAGCGGGTCATTTTCAGGTCTACTCTAAACGAAAAATCCTGGTTGCTGAGGCGCTGGTAGAGTCACATTATTTCTAGTGAGCATCATCAAAATGGTTGACAAGATCGGACGCTCTACAGGATCTTTTTGAACACATAAAAGTGCGATATGGATGCATCGAACCACTTGACTCTTTTAGCAATTATCTAAAATAATTGGATCCACGAGGTTTAACCCTGTTCCATTATTCCAAAGCCTCCATGCCTAGAATATCAATCATTCAATCGGTTCTTGCAAATTAAAACCATTTTTTTTTGCGACAAAAGATTCATTCATTCAACAATGAAAACCATGCGTAAAAAGAGAGTTAACAAATGAAAAGGAGCAACTATTGCTTATATTGTAAGGGATGTTAATATAAAACTTGATTGCCTTTAAACTTACATATGTGACCAAGTCATGTGCACCGTCCTCCTCGTAGAAACTGCTGTTCTTCTTACCGCTTATAATCTCAAGAACTAACACTCCAAAGCTATAGACATCAGATTTCACTGAGAACTGGCCATTTATTGCATATTCGGGAGACATGTAACCGCTGGAATCCACAACAAAACTTTGGTATATATAACAAATTCATGTTTAACAAGCTTCAGCTTATGGAGAAGTTAAGTAGAAGACTTACAAGGTACCAACTATCCTGCTTGTGTTCTCCTGGGTTTGGTCCATCCAAAGATCCCTTGCCATTCCAAAATCAGCAATCTTGGGATTCATATCCGTATCCAGGAGTATGTTACTTGCTTTGAGATCACGGTGTATGATTTTTGAGTCTTGAATCTTGATGAAGATATAGAATCCCCCGAGCAATCCCTCCAATGATTGTAAATCGTTGAGTCCAGTCCAGCTGACCTTGCTTTGCAGGGTCTGTGTGCGTGCATATCCATGAATTACAGTTAAAATCTAAAGATTTATAACCCTAAGTTCCAAGAATGGCTATAAAATCACTGAAACAACCCAATAAACAACTGACCAAAGAGGAAGGAACCAATTAAGATTGTTATGATTTGAATTGAACCATTAAAGGCTGGTACAGTAGCAGAAGTCTTCTTTGTCCTCTTTGCAAAGAAACAATAACCAGCTATGAAAAGCAGAACAGCAACTATAATAGGCACAACTATGGCCACGACTAACATATTTGAATTCCCACCTTGACCTGCGTTTCAAACATCATTTTTTTAAGATCAGACAGAGGATCTTAAGCTCGTGATCTCTAATACAAATTAAAATTTTTAATTTTTAATTCTAATCCTATATCTATTTCGAGAAATCAGAGCAAAAAAAAACAGAGTAAGAATAAAGAGTTCACCACGTCGTGGAGGAGATGACACCAGAGGAGTAGAGGCAGGAGGCAGCGGTGGTGGTGATGGTGATGGTGATAGTGATGGTGGTGGTTTTGTAATGGCAGTTTCGTTGTAGAACTCGAAAAGCTCGTACCTTGAATTACAACTAGGGTAAAGAACTCTTCCTCCAATTCTGTAAAGAGGCATTCAATTGATGGAGTATTGAAGACAGCTCAAGTAGTCTACTCTTTTAAGATTAGGAATGCACTGAGCAAGTACGAACAAACTCTGGAGTGCGGTCCAGTTTGCCTTCATTGTATAAAAATTTCTAGAACTGTTGGCTGCCTCGACGGCAGCTTGGTTTATCGTGGTCGACACCAAATCTTCTAAACGGTCCATTTGATTTTGATTTGTTGAAATATTAAAGTTCAACATAATCTCTTCTCCATCGTACGTAAGGGTTGAGAGAATATTCCGGTGAGAGTATCTGAGTAAACACTCATCGTAATAGATAACGGCCTCTATCTGACTCGGACACATGGTTAAAATTTGGCTGACGGAATAGGCCACCAGTTACGGCAAACTTCTGGCCACATATCTCCGCGGCATAGGAAAATCCGGAGACCTTGTCGGGGTCTTGTCCCGCCGTGGCGTTTTGGAATCCGGTGGAGTAAGAGGCGTTGCGGGAAGATAGAGAGGACAAAAGGGCTCTGTGATTGGTGGAGTAAGTGCTGTTTCTGGAGAACGTTGCCTTATTTGGACAAATATGATTTATGTAGGAAAAAGTTTGAGCAGAAGCTCTGAAGCTAGTGAGGAAGGAGAAAAGGAAAAGTAAGATGAAAGAGGCGCGAAAAGACATTTGATTACTGTAGATTTGGGTTTCACATCATAATTTATACTGAATCATAAAGCTCCAGTTTATATAATGTAATGAATTTAGTTTTCCTTCTCTTTGTGATTACTGTAGATTAACGTGAGACAGAGGACATATACGGTGACGTAAAGAAGGGGAAAGGAACAAAATGGTAACCTAATAAAGACAATATTAAAGACGACAAAACAAATACTGATGACTCTTAAAATCTGGTCAAAAATGAGAATTTATATCGGTGAACCCAATTTTCACGTAAAGCCATCAATGGAGCATATATGGACAAATTAAAATTATAGTTTCAAATTCAATGATTAAAATGCCTAAACTGAAAACCTTCTTGCATCAATTCCTAAAGAAGGGCAAAACGTTAACGAGTCCAGTAATCTCAATCTTAATAATGCCATTAGAACTTAGAAGACTTCCAAATTTTTTTATACCATTACCCTAATCAAGCTGTTCATACACTAATGTTAAAGATTTTTGACTAAAAATGATAAATACTGCATTAAAATGAATCGTTTTTTTACTATTAACATATACATTTATACTATATGTAAAGATACGTAAATCTAGTTTCGTGTAAATTTTAATAGGCACCAGATGGTGACATGGCATTGTCATGTTCCATAGATGAGTTGTTTTCTTTTGTTCTATTTATTTCATAAATAATTATTTTATTGAAAAAATCCCACCCTCTTTACAAGCCATAGTAGAAAATCTCTCTTTCTTTGTGTTTTTAGGGTTTGATGGAAAATTCGCAGTTAAATTATAATTATCTCTCGATGAATTAATCCTCGAAACTCCTCTAATCTTCCGACCAGATAGCAGGAAAATGTGATTGCCAAATTATATTAAGATGCAAAGGGAAAAAGTTACATCAGTCTATTGAGAAGTTTAAAATTTAGATCTTCTTATCCGTAAGTTTCTCAATCGACCGATATAAGTTTTCCCTCAAGGCTTAAAATCGAACTCCAATCTCTCAATCCCTTTTTCCTAATTTCTAGTCGGATTTATCCAAGTGTTTATGGATAAGAAAATTAAAGGAGCTTCAGGGACTGATTCGTCGGAGAGAAAAGTAGAATTTGACTGCGATGTTATTAGAAATCCTAATTAAGACGAAAGAGAAAGGGGATTTTTTGTTTTCTATAGAGAGAGACTACTGAGGGGAAGAAGAGAGAAAGTGGAGCTGTCACTACTGAGAGAAGAGCACTCACACATCCACAATATTTATAGTGGAGCTGTAAAAAAAATACAACTCATCTATGGAACATGGTACAATCTGGCTGTCAATTTCAATTTACACAGAACAAGATTATATGTATCTCTATCTATATTAATCTGTATCTGTATCTGTTAATACAGTAAAAACTACATTTCTATGCAGTATTAATCATTTTTAGTCAAAAAATCTTTTAACATTAATGTACATACATACATCTACGTTTGACCAAAAAATAATGTATATTCATTAGGGTAATGGTATAAAAAAATGGTAAACTATGATTGTCTGAATAGGACAATCCAGCACCAACCAGTCAGATGCAGACTTGATACAATCAGAGCAGTCAAATGTCTTCATAACAAATACATTAGCTAATATTACAATGTAGACATGATAGAGTTTGTGTAACTTCGATGAGTACATAGAAAAACGGATAACTTAACATAATACAGGTTCAGCTGAAACATGTTTTCTGGCATATAGTTTCAATGATATTCAACGAGGTTCAAGATCTGTAATGGTTACATCATTGATAGTTTGAGAAGTGGACATGTTTGTAGACTGGCTCGACTCAACACCCTCCAAAGCTGGTTCTTTGTTGCGTCTATTTGTAAAGAAGAATCCAGGTGTTTTTGGAACACTTAAAGTGAAGGAATTGCTACTAAGCATCTGGTTTATTGTGGACAAGCTGGGACGATCTGTGGGATCTTCTTGAACACATAAGAGTGCAATGTGGATGCATCTTGTCACTTCCTCAGTTTGAAAATTCTCTGAAATGGTTGGATCCACGAGTTCTAGTGGTGACCCGTTTCTCCACAACCTCCAAGCCTGTATAACACAATTTAACAACAAGTCAAGAACTTACAGTTAGAGAAGAGAATATTGTTGGTTAATCATTTGATCATCCATCAAGAACTTAGTTCTTCCTTGGTACTCACGTATGTGACCAAATTCTCAACTGTAGTGTCTGACTGATGAACAAATCTGTTCTTTCGGCCGCATATAATCTCAAGAGCTAAGACTCCAAAACTGTAAACATCAGATTTTGTTGAGAATAGGCCTTGCATCACATATTCCGGGGCCATGTAACCGCTACAAGAGTAAAACACAAGCAAAACGAAATACTTTGGTGAAGAAAGGAATATTGAAGCTTCAGCAGATAGGACATAACAAGGATAAGATGTATTTCTACCGTGTCCCAACTATTTTGTTTGTATTAGCTCCACTTTGGTCCATCCCAAAAATTCTCGCCATTCCAAAATCAGCAATTTTTGGGTTCATATCGGTATCTAGTAGAATGTTACTGGCTTTGAGATCACGGTGTATGATTGTGAGCCGTGAATCTTGATGAAGATATAGAATTCCTCGAGTTATTCCTACGACAATGTTGTATCGTTTTGACCAGTCTAATTGCCCTTGCTTCGTAGGGTCTGCACATACACAAGTAGTCATGAACCACTCAAGATATTTCAATCATCGAATCAGAATCTCAGGAGTAATACATATATATGGTAATGCCACAAACCAAAAAGGAAATAGTCTAGGCTTTTGTTAGGGACAAACTCGTAAACAAGTATCTTTTCGTCTCCTTCCAGACAAAACCCGAGAAGCCTAACAAGATTCTTATGCTGAAGCCTTGCGACAAGAACAACTTCGTTTTTGAACTCTTGTGCGCCTTGATCTGATGTTTTCGACAGCCTCTTCACTGCAACGTCTGTTCCATCAACTAACGTGCCCTACAAACGAAAGATGATAGGATAAGCTTACTTTGACTCTTTAAATCCAAGTTTTTTTCAAGAGAATTAAAGAACCAAGAAGCTAAATAAATGACACCTTGAAAACTTCTCCGAATCCACCTTGACCGAGCTTGTTACTCCTTGAAAATTTGTCGGTTGCAGCTTCAATTGTTTTGAAATCGAATTGGGAAGGGTGTGCCGTTGTAATACCAGCTGCACAGCAAATTAAAGAAACACTCTCTAATATCATATCACAAACAATAACTTATCATAATCTGATAGTATAACAAATGTTTCTTAGTTCCATATACTATATGATAAGAGAGCTAAGATACCATAGAAAAGCATAACAACACTCACATTGATTAAAATCAATTTCTTGATTTGGTTTTCTTCTCCAGCAAAGTACAGCAGATCGCCGAGAAACCAGTACCAATACGATGATGAAGACGACTACTAAAATGGAAACAAAAATTGCCACAATAGTTGTTGTTGAGATTTTTCCACTACCTGCGAAAACAACAATCTTACAACTTAAAAAAAAAAAAAAGGAAAAAAACAATACAACCTTTGAATCTCTTAACAGGTTCTTGTGACAGTACTCATAGCTTTGCAAGGACTTACCATTATCTTTCGGGGCAGAAGGTGATTGTGGAGGTTGCGGCTGAGAAGGAGGAGGAGGCAACGTAATGTTACCAAAAGCCTTAGAGAATGTATAAAACTGCCAACGGAAAAAGCAAATTGGCCGCATAACATAGCCTCCTGTATTATTCCCACAACATAACTGATAATCACGTACACCTTGTCGAAGACAGTTGCCACAATCACCAGGAGAAATATCTGGCGTGCATTGCATCAATGCGTATATATACTGGAATTTTTTCAAGGCTGTAACATTAGCTGTGTAATGATTATTACTGGACGTTGGTGTGCTTCTTGCTGCGGAGGCTGCACTAATCATACTATCTGTTAAGTCTTCCCATATTGTCCTGAACTCTGTTAGATTTGAGTTTATATTTGCAGTGTCCAAGACCAAATAATTTGGCGTAGTATCCCAAAAAGCTGCAGATCCTGAGAAAGATATGTTGGAGTATCGGACAAGGCAAAGTGTTGGATCAAGTGTCCAATAATATGCGTCCGTCTGGTTTGTACAATCTTGTTTCAACCAGTCAGATGCGCCCTTGATACAATCAGAACAGTCACCTGGACTTGATCCTGGGAAGCACATCCCTACTGCATAGACCCGGTTCGGTTCTTCTCCAATCGAACCTTTGTAGAAACCATCTCGAGTGGCGGCATTGGAATGCAGAGAAGAGAGGATACTATGGCGATTTGCATCGTACGTACCGTTGGGTGTGAAATACTTGTTGTTCTTTATGCATGTTTGTGCTGAAACTGAAGCAACACCAAAGCTTATAAGGACAAAACAAAGACTGGATAGGGAACTCCTCTGCTTCATTGTTCCTCAAAGATTCTAGTTTTGTCTTTTTTTTTTTCTTTTTGATAATTATCTTAGTCTTTAAACATCTGTTCGTTTCTATACAATTTAAACAGCAATTGAAATATCTCTGAAACTTTAAATTCTTCAAACTAATAAACAGAGGCCCCATTCATAATTTTTTGTCAACTAGACAGTGGTCCTTAAACCTCAATATACGCGTATAGAATCATAAAAAGAGAGACATAAAAGTCAGAAGTCAAGGTAAATATTTTGTTTCTATGTTAATTTAGTATAAAAAATGTTGAATTTTATCATCACTCCAAACCCACCGAAGCATAGCTGCATAGGCAGTGGAGAAGGACCAGATAAACACTGAGGTAATATATCTTTGTCATTAGTTTTTCAACGGTTATATTATTGTCATTGACGAAAACTCATGACGTATTAGTGCTTGTGTATCACGTTCTCACAAAAACTACCACATCCACTAAGAAGGCGTGATTACTGATTAATGTTGATCCCCTTAAAGATTATCGCCAAATTCTCTGTCTTTGTCGAAGTTTGATTAATTTCTTAAATGTTGACTTCGTCAAATTGATAATTAACAGTGGAAAGTGTATCCTTAAACACTCCATGCAGACATATATACGATCCATGCAGACATATACGGTTTGAAACGGGCCGGAGACAAAAGTCAAAGTTTTGTTTGAGCTAATGTAAAACGTTGAAGTCATAATCATTCGTGACCATATGTTTAAGTGTTTGGACCTATAATCTCTTATCATCAAACCAAGAACGAAGCAGAGGCTTATGCAGAATCTCCTATCTATAAATGTCATTAACTAATGAATATAGTTAGTTCTGTAAGTTATAACTGTATTTAATCCGTTAATTAATGTGTGTCGTGAAGCAGAAGTAAAGAATCTCCTATCCGCTTATGCGGAAAAAAAAAAAACAAAAACTGATAAAGAACTCCTCTGCTTCATTATTCCTAAAAACATATCCAATCTAACTTTTTATTCCCCTCTAAATTTTATTATAGAATAAAATCATTTCCAATCTAAGACTATCTCTAATATATTATATTAATTTTTACTTTAAAATAGAGTTATTCTATAATAAAGTAGTGTTTTCCTCCAATGTATTATCTTATATTTTACTCTATAAAAAAATATTATTAGTATATTCTGTTTTTTAAATTTTTTACTAAAATAATTTATTTCTAAAACTTATAATTTAAACTCATATCTTTATTTCTTACAATTTTCCATATCTTATCATATTATTTAAATTTATAATTTGACCCACATATTTTTTAGTTTATTTTATGATGTTTCTTTTTATTTTATGTTGCTTAAGTTTTAGTTTATATTTTTATTTAATTAAATGAGTGATACTAAAACATAAAATAAAAATATTCAAAATATAAAAGAGTAAAATATAAAAAAAAAATTTAACTCTATAATAAAAGAAAAAATAGAGTTACCCTATATATAGAGTAATCTTCCCCATTCCTCTATTATAAAGCAAGATATAGAATTAGATTGAAGATGATTTAAGTCTATAATAGAGTTTAAAGGGAAATATAAAATTAGATTGGAGATGTCCTAACTCTACATCCCACTCTATAATAGAGGAACGGAGAACATTACTCTATATATAGAGTAACTTTATTTTTTCCTCTATTATAGAGTTAAACTTTTTTATTTACATTTTAATCCTTTATGTTTTGAATATTTTTATTTCATGTCTTAATGTCACTCATTTAATTAATTAAAAATAAAAAATAAAAAGTCAAACAACATAAAATAAAATAAAACAATATAAAATAAAACTAAAAATATGTGGATCAAATTATAAATTGAAATAATATGATAATTTATAGAAATTTGTAAAAAGTAAAAGATATGAGATCAAATTGTAAATTTTAAAAATAAATTATTTTAGTAAAATAATTAAGAAAATAGAATATACTAAGAATATTCCTTTATAGAGTAAAATATAGAGTAATATATTGGAGGAAAACACTACTCTATTATAGAGTAACTCTATTTTAGAGTAAAAAATAGATAAATACATTGGAAATGGTCTAAGACATTACAGTATTTTAACATTTTGGAGGCCCTTAGCAAAATAAACAAAATCTGACATAATATTAACATTTTTCATCTCCAAACAAAATAAATAAAAAAAGTAAACTTAATTATTTTCATCTTTAAACTCATAATATTTTATGTAAATGTTTATAAATATTAAATATATTTAATATATCCATAAATAAAATTTGGTCTGGTGGTTTGAATAAATATTTTAAAATCACAGGTTATGAGTTTGAAGATTTACTAATCTATTTTTATTTGTTTTATCTATAAATTTTAGACTTAATTTTTGTTAAATAATTTTTTTTTGAGGACCCTAATCCCTTACTTATATATGGCTTATGCTCCGGGTCATGTCTGAGTATTTACACTTCAGCTTGTTTCTTACTCCTTCCGTTTCAGTTTTAGAGTTTTTTTTTTGTTAATAAATAAATATTGTTTTATGTTTCAATTGAGATATTTGGTAAAATTTCTAATTTTGTTCCAAATTTTTTATTGTCTTAGTCAATAAAATAAAATCAAATAATTATTAGTTAAAGATAAAACAAAAATAATTATTATTTTTTAAAAAACTATAAAAAAACCTAAAATTACAAATAATAAAAACAATACCAATTAATAGATGTTTCTCTACAAATTTGTACATCATAAATTATCCAAACTAATTAGAAGAGGCACCAGATGGTGACATGACACTGAAATAAATTATTTTATTATTAAAATAAAACCCCACTATGTCTACAAGCCATATAAAATATTTCCTCTTTTTCTGTCGGCTTAGGGTTTTTGGAAAATTCGTAATCAAATTCTACTTCTCTCGATGAATCAGACCTAGAAACTCTTCTAATCTTCCGACCCGAAATCAGGATAAAAGTGATTGCGAGATCCGAGTTTGATCTTCAGCGGCAATTGAAAAAAAGTTACATCGGTTTCTTGAGAAGTTTAAAATTTTACATCTTCTTATACATAACCTTCTCAAGTGACCGATGTAATTTTACCCTCGCCGCTCAAGATTGAGCTCAAACCTCCCAAACGCTTTTTCCTAATTTTAGGTTGGATATATACATGTGCTTATGGCTTGTAGAGAGAGACTACTGAGAGGGGAGGGGGGGGGGGAGAAGAGAGAAAGTGGAGCTGTCGATATAAGACTACTGAGAGAAGACCATGTGTAAAAACTCATCTATGGAACATGACAATGCCATGTGTAACCATTTGGTCTGTCAATTTCCATTTACACAAAATAAGATTACGTATCTCTATATATATTGTGTATACAAATCTGTATCTATATCTGTCATATACTAAAAAAGATTTCATTTCTATGCAGTATTTATCATTTTAAGTCAAAAATCTTTTAACATACATACAGCTACACTTGACCAAAAAATAATGTATATACAGGTTCATTAGGGTAATGGTATAAAAAAAAATGGTAAACTATGATTGTCTGGATAGGACAGTCCAGCACCAACCAGTCAGATGCAGACTTGATACAACAATCAGAGCAGTACAGCTGGAGTGTTAATCCTGGGATGCATATCCCTACTGGATAGATCCGGTTCGGTACTTGACTTCTCCAATCTCACCGTTGTAGAAACTATCTCGGTACAATAAAGCAGTAGATCATTCCATTTATACAATCAAGTGTTTAGTGTTCATCACATAGTCTGATTCCTTTAAAAATTATCTCTAAATTCTTTGTCTTTTTCGAAAGAAATAAAAAGGGTAATTGGGTACTTGTATTGTATAGCCTTTATGTTGGTATTTATTTAAATAGCAATTGTAACTTCAAACTGATAATAAACGAACCAAACTCTAAGAAAACGTACCCCAACTAATCTTTAGCTGATATAACGAACATGACCTCATTTAGAAATTTGAAAAACCAAACTAGGCGAGCCAAAAACCAAACCCACAAACAAGCCGATCGAAATGTACCTCTGCGAAGAATTCACAAAAGCATATTCATGTCACACAAGATAGGAAGAGATTGTAGGATATTTAGATTATAGAAGCCCATCACCATGCATGGCATAGACTTTGATGGGACTTGGCCAGCTTCAGCCGTGACATTAATTAGAAGCGTAACAAGAAAATTATGGTTGTGCCTTAGGATTTAGATTTTTGGATTTATTTCTCTCGCCTTCGTTATTAGTCAGAATGTTTTATTTTTCATGGTAACCCAAAATAGACAACTATCTAAACGATATTCATTTCAGGCCAAAAAGATACTACATTATCTTCTTTTTTTCTCTTAAAAAATAATAATAATACAGACATATAGAAGCATAACTCAAATTCCCACAAAGAATACTCCTATTCTTCATACTATACAACAGAAGTTTACTTAATCTGGTAAACCTGGCCGAATCCGCCATCACCTTGAAAACTTGTTGGTTGTAGATTCAATCATATTGCAATGAATTTATAGCAGAAACATGATTTATCAGCTGCAATTGAAAAAAAAAAGTGTATACGTTTTTACTATTAACAGATACAGATACAGAAGTTGACATTGCATTGTCATGTTCCGTAGATGTCTAGATGAGTTATTTTTAATTTATTTAATAAATGATTTTATTTTATTGAAATAAAACAATCGACCAAAAATCATTCTCTCTATGTTCTTCATTCAACAGTCTCTCTCCCCGAGCCATAAAAAACAAGTCACTCAGCCTTCTCTCTCATTTTAGGGTTTTCGAAAAATTCAACGCAAATCCTCCTCCTTCTCTCTCATTTTAGGGTTCGAGAGTCCATTCGCTAGGAGATAAGCAGAATTTGACTGTAAATATTCAAAAACCCTAAGAAGAGAGAGAAAAGAGGACCTTTTTTTTAGTATGGCTTGTAGAGAGAGACTAATGAGGGTAGAAGAGAGAAATTGGAGCTGTCGATATAAGACTACCGAGGGAAGACCACTCACTCATCCACAATATATATAGTGGAGCTGTAAAAAACAATTCATCTATGCAACATGACATTGCCATGTCACCATGGTCGGTCAATTTTCATTTACATTAAAGAAGATTATGTATCTCTATCTATATTGTGTACACAAATCTGTATCTGTATCTGTTAATATAGTAAAACGATTCATTTCTGTGCAGTATTTATCATTTTTAGTCAATATTTTTTTGCACATTAATGTATATACAGCTAAGCTTGACCAAAAAATAATGTAGTATATACATGTACGTTTGACCAAAAAAATGGTAAATTATGATTGTCTAGATAGGAAAATCCTGCACCAACCAGTCAGATATGGACTTGATACAGTCAGTACAGCTGGAGTAATCCTGGGATGCATGTCCCTACTGGCCAATGTGTAGAACCGGTTCGGTACTCAAATTCTTTTTTTGGGTTAATGGTTCGGTACTTAATTTCTCCAATCGAGCCGTTTTAGTATTAGTAATGGGCCAAACTCACATCCAAAAGCTAGCTCAAGAGTGGAGGGTTACCACACACTTGTATATATTAGTCCACAAATCTCTCAATGCTCGATGTGGGACTTTAATACACCCCCTCACGTTCAGAACTGGACATCTGAACGTGAAGTTGTGGGACTGGACATGCACGGATGGGCCACAATTTAAGATATTGAAAACCTTGGACTCTGATACCATATTAGTAATGGGTCTAACTCACACCTAAAAGCTGACTCAAGAGTGGAGGGTTGCCACACACTTATATATATTAGTCCACGAATCTTTCAATGCTCGATGTGAGACTTTAATATGTAGAAACCATCTCGACTGGCAGCATCAAAAGGAGGAGAAGAGAGGATGTTATGGCTTTGTGTCATATGTATGTACCACCGAAGTATAACTGCATAGTTCCTGATGAGTCCTTACTCCTTCCTTTCGTGATCTCTAAGTTCTTTATACAATCATCTACAAGAAGGCATGAATAATGCAGTAGATAATTACATTTATACAATCAAGTGTTTAGTGTTCACCACATAGTCTGATTCCTATAAACATTAGGGAATTTTTGTCGCTAAATTCTTTGTCTATTTTTGACGTTTTGTTTATTTCTAAATGTTGAATCCGTGAAACTGATAGTTAACAGTGGACACTAGTCCTTAAACACTCCATGCACATGTACACAAAACTCCAAGTTTAAACATAATGTAAAGCATTGAATTCTTCATCATTCGTTACCATATGTTTAGAAAGTTGGGCAATTCCTGTCTAAACGTTCACCATGTGTTAAATTCATATCGAAACTATACCTCAATACGTAAATATACCTAAACTATTAAATATTTTGAATTCAATATATAAACTTATGAATTTGTGTTATCGTATACATAAACACTAACTCTGTTAAAACCGTTAACGATGGATGACGTGGATCCACGTTACATAGGCCAAGATGTAATGATTATATATTATTTATTTGCGTGCCAATTAATTATATTTTTGATATTATAGTTGGTAATTTACCTGTTAAAATAATACTCGAGTTCGACTCTACTATGCTGCATTTTTTTGTTTTTTTCTTTCTCAATGTGAAGCGGTGTTTAACCGGCTGGACCAGCTGCGTCGGGTCTAAACAAACCGGATAATGTCTGGCTCTTGTTCTTGGGAATTTAATGTAAGAAGCATTTCGAGTCTCGACCATATGCTTTGAGTTTTTCCTCACGGCTCTGTGAAGAAGACACAGTTCTGATAATGCAGCATTAGGGGATAGATCAACAGTTCCTTATTCAAACAGTATATTCAATAGCTTCTTAATCACAACACACCATTCTCGGTCCATTGAGAACTCGATTAGAAAATTAAACCTTATTAAAGGGGATAAATTCTCTGGATTAGAATATGATTCCAGAAGTCTTGACTTAAGTTCACTTCTGTGAAGAACCCAACCAATTTTGTGGATGAAATCCATTGCTTGTATTGGAATATCAGTTTCCGTAAACTCTAATGTGCTTTCGAGACTTCGGATTTCAAAACAAACATATTCGTCTTCAGATACTATGAAAGGGAAACAACTACTGTTTAGCCTGCTTCGAAACAACTTGATTTGTATTATTTTTGCCTTCAAATAAGATTTTTAATGTCCGATCTACCGTTTTTTGTAAAACCCAGATGAATCAGAGTTGAAATCGGTGAAAAGCAGGTTAATAATCAACCGACAGCCATAGATTAGGGTTTCTGAAACTCTTCTTTGCGTGAAGAAGATGACATGTAAATGTCAATTTTACCCCTAAACAAAATAGTTGAGAAAAAGAATAAAATGCAGCATAGACGGGTCTAACTCGCGGTAACAAATGCCAACTAAGCTATCAAAAATCTTAGTTATTGCTTCACAAATAATCTATATAAACATTAAATATCGTTGTGTGTTACGTGGATCCCACGTGGAATCCACATCATCAACCGTTAGCAGCCATTTAACAGAGTTAGTATATATGTATATGATAACACAAATTTATAAGTTCATATGTCAAATTCAAAAAAATTAATAGTTTAGGTATGTTTACGAATTGGGATATAGTTCGGGTATGAATTTAACATATGGAAAAAATTTAGGTCTGAATTGGCCAACTTTCCCCATATGTACATACATGGAAACACAGATGGAAGGACAAACCAAAAGAACCCTAAGGGCATCTTTTTTTTGAATATCACGAGGTTTTGAGCCGAACTCTGTAATCTCCTAGGTACAAATTCATAACATATAATATTCGTTTCGTTCCAAGCATCACTTGAACCGCCAACCTTTAAGTTTCGCCTAAATTCTTTACTAGTTGAGCTCAACTACTAAGATTTGAGGTGAAGCTAAGAGGTTGCAGGTTCGAGTGATGCTTGAACTAAACTAATATTACATGATGTGGTTTTGGACATGGAAGATTACAGGTTTCAGATCAAAAACCTCCGATCAGAAAATGCACTTGACTAATTGCGACCAGAAGTTATCTAAATGTGAATTTCTGACCAAAAAAAACTCCTTATAATTGATTGAGAAACTTCTTGATTAGAAAACTAGAAAATTTTCAAATTTGATTCGCTGGGACATAAGCACAATTTGACTGCAAATATTCAAGAAACCCTAAAACGAGAGAGAAAAGAGGATTTTTTTTGTTAGTATGGCTCGTAAAGAGAGAGATTACTGAGGAAGAAGAGAGAAATTAAAGTGGAGCTGTTGATATATATAAGACTACTGACTCTTGAGGGAAGACCACTCACTCATCCCACAATATATATAGTGGAGCTGTAAAAAATACAAAAACTCATCTATGGAACATGCATGACATTGCCATGTCACCATCTGGTCTGTCAATTTCCATTTACATTAAACAAGATTATGTATCTCTATCTATATTGTGTACACAAATCTGTATCTGTATCTGTTAATATAGTAAAACTATTCATTTCTATGCAGTATTTATCATTTTTAGTCAAAAAATATTTTTACTTTAATGTATATACAGCTAAGCCTGACCAAAAAATAGTGTAGTATATACATATACGTTTGACCAAAAAAATGGTAAACTATGATTGTCTAGATAGGACAATCCAGCACCAACCAGTCAGATACGGACTTGATACAGTCAAGAGTGGTACAGCTGGAGTGTTGATCATGGGATGCACGTCCCTACTGCGTAGAATCGGTTCGGTACTTAACATTTTTTTGGTTAATGGATTGGTACGTAACTTCTCCAATCGAACTGTTGTAGAAACCATCTCGACCGGTAGCATTGGAAGGAAGAGAAGAGAGGATGTTATGGCGATTTCATCGTATGTACCACCAAAGTATAATTGCATAGGCAGATGGAGAAGAACACTGAGCTAAATGTATTTTCTCATTACTTTTTCAAGGGTTATGTTATTTTCATCGTGGAAAACTCTGACGATAATTGCTTGTGTATCAACCACCACTTCCTAATGAGTCCTTACTCCTTATTTTCGTGAGCTCTAAGTTTTGCTATAAAATTATTTGTATTAGCTAAGAAGACGTATATAATGCAGTAGATCATTCAAATTATACAGTCGCTTTCATGAACATAGTCTTATTTATTTAAAGATTATCACTAATTCTTTGTCTTTGTCAAAATTTCATTTGTTTTTTCAAGGTAAAATTCATCAAACTGATAACAACTTTGGACAGTGGTGTTTAAACGTTCGCTACAGGTTGTGCCTTAATTAGGATTTAGATTTTGGATTTGTTTTCTCTCGCTTCCGTTATTAATCTGTATGTTTACTTTTTCTTGGTAACCCAAAATACACAACTATATAAATGATATTCATTTCAGGCCAAAATTAGACTACTACATATCTTTTTTTCTCCAGGGGAAAAAAATACTACAGACCTATAGAATAGAAGCATAATTACTCAAACTCGCACAAAGAAAACTCCAATTCTTCATAATATATAACAGAAACTTATTAAGTAATCTGGTAAACCTCGCCGAATCCACCATGCATCACCATGAAAACTTGTTTGTTGCAGCTTCAATCATAGTGCAATGAATGTGTACAGTAGAAACATGATTATTAGCTGCAAATGCAAAAAAAAAAAAAATCTATTAGTTTTTACTAATAACAGATACATATACAGATAGTGGTGACATTGCATTGAGTAATTTTCGACATGGATATTTTTACAATTGATTGAGAAGCTTCTGGACAAAGAAAATTAGAAGAGGTTCGAGAGTCGATTCGCTAGGAGATAAGCAGAATTTGACTGCAAAATTCAAGAAACCCTAAAACGAGAGAGAGTAAAGAGGACTTTTATTTTTAGTACGGCTCGTAGAAGAGACTACTGAGGGAAGAAGAGAGAGAAGTGGAGCTGTCGGTATAAGACTACTGAGGGAAGACCACTCACTCATCCACAATATATATATAGTGGAGCTGTAAAAAACAACAACTCATCTATGGAACATGATAATACTGCCATGTCACCATCTGGTATGTCAATTTCCATTTACACAAAACAAGATTATGTATCTCTATCTATATTGTGTACACTAATCTGTATCTGTATCTAGATACTGCTACGTTTGACCAAAAAATAATGTATATACATGTACGTTTGACCAAAAAAATGGTAAACAATGACTGTCTGGATAGGACAATCCTGCACCAACCAGTCAGATGCGGACTTGATACAGTCAGTACAGCGGGAGTGATCTTGGGATGCATATCCCTACTGGCTAATGTGTAGAACCGGTACTGAACTTCTTTTTTTGAGTTAATGGTTTGGTACTTAATTTCTCCAATCGAGCCATTGTAGTATTAGTAATGGGCCTAACTCACATCTAAAAACTACCTTAAGAGTGGAGAGTTACCACACACACACACACATATATATATATATATTAGTCCATAAATCTCTCAATGCTCGATGTGAGACTTTAATACACCCACTCACGTTCAGGACTGGACATATGAATGTGAAATTTGTGGGACTGGACATCCACAGGTGGGCCACAATTCAAGACATTGAAAACCTTGGGCTCTTATACCATATTAGTAATCAACCTAACTCACACCCAAAAACTAGCTCAAAAGTGGAGGGTTGCTACACACTTATATATATTAGTCCACAAATCTCTCAATGCTCGATGTGGGACTTTAATATGTAGAAACCATCTCGACCGGCAGCATCAAAAGGAAGAGAAGAGAGGATGTTATGGCGATTTGTATCGTATGTATATACCACCAAAGTATAGGTGCATAGTTTCTGATGAGTCCTTACTCCTTCGTTTCGTGAGCTCTAAGTTCTTTATACAATCATCTACAAGAAGGCGTGAATAATGCAGTAGATAAATACATTTATACAATCAAGTGTTTAGTGTTCATCACATAGTCTGATTCCTTTAAAGATTAGGGAATCTTTATCGCTAAATTATTTGTCTTTTTTCGACGTTTCATTCATTTCTAAATGTTGAATCCGTGAAACTGATAGTTAACAGTGGACACTTGTCCTTAAACACTCCATGCACATGTAGACAAAACTCCAAGTTTAAACCTAATGTAAACCGCTGAATTCATCATCATTCGTGACCATATGTTAATTCATGGAAGCACAAAGACAAAACCAGTGCGTGGAAGGACAAATCAAAAGAACCCTAAGGGCATTTTTAAAAAAATACAGGAGGTTTTTAGCCAAAACCCGTAATCCCCTAAGTCCAAATTCATAACATATAATATTTATTTCGTTCCAAACATCACTTGAACCGCCAACCTCTAAGTTTTGCCTAAATTCTTTACTACTTGATCTCAACTAGTAAAGATTTGAGGTGAAGCTAAGAGGTTGCAGGTTCGAGTGATGCTTGGACTAAACTAATATTACATGATGTGGTTTTGAACATGGGAGATTACGGGTTTTTGATCAAAACCTCCGATCAGAAAATGCACTTGACTAATTCCAACCAGAAGTTATCTAAATCTGAATTTCTGACAAGAAACTCCTTACAATTGATTGAGAAACTTCTGGATTAGAAAATTAGAAAATTTTCAAAATTGATTCGCTGGGACATAAGCAGAATTTGACTGAAAATATTCAAGAAACCCTAAAACGAGAGAGAAAAGAGGACTTTTTTTTAGTATGGCTCGTATAGAGGGAAGACCACTCACTCATCCCACAATATATATAGTGGAGCTGTAAAAAAAACACAAACTCATCTATGGAACATGACATTGCCATGTCACCATCTGGTCTGTCAATTTCCATTTACATTAAACAAGATTATGTATCTTTATCTATATTGTGTAAACAAATCTATATCTGTATCTGTTCATATAGTAAAACGATTCATTTCTATGCAGTATTTATCATTTTTAGTCAAAAAATCTTTCACATTAATGTATATACAGCTAAGCTTGACCAAAAAAATGTTCTAAACTATGATTGTCTAGATAGGACAATCCAGCACCAACCAACCAGTCAGATACGGACTTGATACAGTCAGAGTAGTACAGCTGGAGTGTTGATAATGGGATGCACGTCCCTACTACGTAGAATCGGTTCGGTACTTAACTTTTTTTGGTTAATGGTTTGGTACTTAACTTCTCCAATCGAACCGTTGTAGAAACCATCTCGACTAGTAGCATTGAAAGGAAGAGAAGAGAGGATGTTATGGCGATTTCATCGTATGTACCACCAAAGTATAATTGCATAGGCAGATGGAGAAGAACACTGAGCTAAAAAAAAGAAAAAAGAAGAACACTGAGCTAAATGTATCTTTCTCATTACTTTTTCAAGGGTTATGTTATTTTTCATCGTGGAAAACTCTAACGATAATTGCTTGTGTATCACGTTCCCATAAAACCACCACTTCCTAATGATAACAACTTTGGACAGTGGTGCTTAAAATTTCTTTGTCTTTGTCAAAATTTCATTAGTTTTTTCAAGGTAAAATTCATCAAACTGATAACAACTTTGGACAGTGGTGTTTAAACGTTCGCTACAGGTTGTGCCTTAATTAGGATTTAGATTTTGGATTTGTTTTCTCTCGCTTCCGTTATTAATCTGTATGTTTAATTTTTCTTGGTAACCCAAAATATACAACTATATAAATGATATTCATTTCAGGCCAAAATTAGACTACTACATTATCCTGTTTCTCCCCGGGGAAAAAATACTACAGACCTATAGAAATAGAAGCATAATTACTCAAACTCACATAAAGAAAACTCCAATTCTTCATACTATATAACAAAAACTTAGGTAATCTGGTAAACCTCGCCGAATCCACCATGAAAACTTGTGTGTTGCAGCTTCAATCATATTGCAATGAATGTGTATAGTAGAAACATGATTATTAGCTGCAAATGCAAAAAAAAAAAATCTATTAGTTTTTACTAATAACAGATACATATACAGATAGTGGTGACATTGCATTGTCATGTTCCGCAGATAAGTTATTTTTAGTTTATTTAATAAATTATTTATTTTATTGAAATAAAACCATCGACGCAAAATATTATTTTCTCTATGTTCTCCCCTCAATAGTCTCTATCTACAAGTCATAGAAAAAGAAGTCACTCTTTCTCTCTCATTTAAGAAGATAAGCAGAATTTGACTGCAAAATTCAAGAAACCCTAAAACGAGAGAGAGAAAAGCTAGGACTTTTATTTTAGTACGACTCGTAGAAGAGACTACTGAGGGAAGAAGAGAGAGAACTGGAGCTGTCGGTATAAGACTACTAAGGGAAGACCACTCACTCATCCACAATATATATAGTGGAGCTACAAAAAAACAACAACTCATCTATGGAACATGATAATATTGCCATGTCACCATCTGGTATGTCAATTTCCATTTACACAAAACAAGATTCTCTATCTCTATCTGTATTGTGTACACAAATCTGAATCGGTATCTAGATATTATCTACGTTTGACAAAAAAATAATGTATATACATATGTACGTTTGACCAAAAAATGGTAAACTATGATTGTCTGGATAGGACAATCCTGCACCAACCAGTCAGGTGCGGACTTGATACAGTCAGAGTAGTACAGCTGGAGTGTTGATCCTGGGATGCATATCCCTACGGCGTAGATCCGGTTCGGTACTTAACTTTTCTTTTGTGGTAAATGGTTCGGTACTTAATTTCTCCAACCGAACCTTTGTAGAAACAATCTCGACCGGAAGCATTAGAAGGAAAAGAAGAGAGGATGTTATGGTGATTTGTCGAATGTATGTATGTACCACCGAAGTATAGCTGTATAGTTCCTGACGAGTCCTTAATCCTTCGTTTCGTGAGCTCTAAGTTCCGCTATACAATTATCTACAAGAAGACGTGAATAATGCAGTAGATCATTCCGTTTATACAATAAAGTTTTTAGTGTTCATCACATAGTCTAATTCCGTTTAAAATTATCGCTAAATTCTTTTGTCTTTTTTGGAATTTTCGTTAATTTCTGAATGTTGAATCCGTCAAACTGATAGTTAACAGTGGAAACTAGTCCTTAAACACTCCATGCACATGCAGACAAAAGTCAAAGTTTTAACGTAATATAAAACGTTGAATTCATCATCATCATCCGTGGCCATATGGTCATATACATGGAAGCACAGAGACCAAACCAGTGCCTGTGAGGACAAACCAAAAAGAACACTAATTAAGGGCATCTTCTTGCTGATGCTTGTCTTAAAACAAGAAGCTAGTTGTGTTTTTGTTTTCTTTGGTTTAACTAATAGACTTTTGGAAGTTGCTTCATTATCATCTCTTTGATAATACTTTCTTTAGCTGCTTCACAATTATCATCTCTTTGGAAGTTTCGTAAACATGTCTCCAGTATTTTGGAACCTCCTGGCCTACTCATTTGAAAATCTTATAATAAACCAAATCTCCATATGACAAATACAGAGAGGAGGAACATGATGGTCAAAGAATGGAGAATGACATATAGGATTCATTAATATGAATCCAATTTTTACATAGCCAATCTCTAGTAAATATATTATAATACTATTAATGAATCCATTGAAAGAGGGAGAAAGAAAAAATAGATTTTTCTTGTCCAGAGCGATGCTCAATATCAGCAATAAAAACAGATGAATTACGAAGAAAACAGAGCATTTTATGAACATTTATGTCGAACACAAGAGGAATATATTATATACTGTAGACGTATCACTTAGCTATAGTAATCGGCGAGCCATTGATAGAATAAAGAACAGATCTTCCCTTAGATTGATTCAATTAATACTAGGGTTTCTGGTAAACTGGTAGAGTAATTATGAGCATCAAGGTGATTGATGGAAACACTTGGGGTACTAACATCAATTGGTATGTTCATAAATTTCTGAAGCCATTCATATAAAAATGATAAAGAGTTTGTATGAAAAAAACTTTGAAGAGTATCACATAATTCTTACATAACTTTGTATCATCACATTTCAGTTACAAGTGAAAATACCTAACATGTGGGTTCTACCTTGTTTTCAGTATTAAATCCAATGTTGTCTTAATGGAACAATGACTTCAACGAGGATCAAGACATGTAACGGTTACATCATTGATAGTCTGAGAAGTGGATTCCATTTTAAATTGGCTTTTCACAAACCCATCACCTTCATTGTTTTGTGAATCAAAGAATCCAGGTGGTTGAGGATCATCTGTAATGATGGCATTGCTAGTGAGCATAGACATGATTTTCGAAAAGTCGGGACGGTCTTCAGGATCTTCTTGAACACATAGGAGTGCAATGTGGATGCCTCTTGTAACTTCTTCGGTTTGACAATTCTCTGCAATGATTGAATCCAAGAGGTCTAATGGTGACTTGTTTATCCATAAGTTCCAAGCCTGTGACACAATTCAATGATCAATCAAAAACTTACAGTTACAACCACATGTGAACGATAAAGACAATTCAGTTAACTTTTTCTAAAATTTATTTCCAAACGGAGTCCCATGTGAAAGACTTTTGAATCAGTAGAGGTCATTTGTAAATAAATTTTTAAAGAGTCTATTTTTTGTATATAATCCTTTAGATATAGAATCAAACTCTTTAAGATTTTATTCTTCATTTTAAGTGCTCACATGTGTAACCAAATTTGGAGACACGAAGCTGCTGTTCTTATTGCCGCAAATGATCTCAAGAACTAAGACCCCAAAGCTATAGACATCAGATTTCATTGAGAACTGGCCTTCTTCCATATATTCAGGGGACATGTAACCCCTGCAAGATTAATTGAACATTGGTAAATAAAAGATTCTTGAAACTTCAGTTCATAAGCCATCAGGGGTAATAAGAGTATTTTTACAGAGTTCCAGCATTCCTCTCTGTGTGAGCTCTAGTTTGGTCCTTCACAAATATCTTTGCCGTACCAAAATCTGCAATTCTTGGGTTCATATCATTGTCCAAGAGGATATTACCCGGTTTGAGGTCACGATGTATGATTGTGAGTCGTGAATCACGATGAAGATATAGAATCCCTCTAGCAATTCCTTCAATGATCGTGGACCGCTTGGTCCAGTCTAATTCTCCTCGCTTTGTAGGGTCTGCACACATCTCACATAAACCCATTAGGCTATGAGATCAAGAACTAAGGTTTCAGCGAATATAAACCTATCATTTATTTATTTTCTTACCAGAGAGGATGTAGTTGAGACTTTTGTTGGCCAATAACTCATAGACTATGATCTTTTCTTCTCCTTTGACAGAAAAGCCGATAAGTTTTACAAGATTTCTGTGCTGAAGTTTTGCAACAAGAACCTCGTTCTTGAACTCTTCCTTACTTTGTTCTGATGTTCTTAACAACTTCTTCACTGCAATTTCTTTTCCATTAGGTAAGGTACCCTACAAGTAACATCAATGAGACAATTATGGCTCTGTTGACTCAGTAATTCCAATTCTTTCAAGAAAAGCCATAAACCCGGTACCAAACATGATACCTTAAAAACACTTCCAAAACCACCTTGACCAATTTTGTTGGCATATGAAAAATTATTTGTTGCAGCTTTGATCGTCTCATATTTGAATTGCACCGCGTTTATAGTTGTAACACCAGCTACATTTGTAATAAATGGTCTAAGTTAGTTACATAGACTATACATTTGCTAAAAAATCTGATAGGACAAAAATAAAAGAAAAAGAATAACTCTCACTTTGATTTAATTCAACTTCTTCATATGAGTTCCTCTTCCGGCAAAGAACAAGTCCTAGAACAAGAAGTATCAAGACGGTAACAACAGTTGGAATGGTAATCGCTACAACAACTCCAGCTGAGATTCCTTTGCTCTCTTCTCACAACACAAAGAAAAAAACATGTCATATTTTTCAACTCTTCTTTCAATGGTAGTTTCTTCAATTGGAAAACTTACCATTTTTGGTCATGTTGCCCTGATCACGTGGAGGTTGTGGCACAGCCACAGGAGGAGGAGAAGGGACCGTAATATTATTAAAAGCCTTAGAGTATTGATACAAATCCCACTTGAAATAACAGCTCGGCTGCAAAACAACACCTCCTTGCTTTTGGCCACAACATGATTGGAACTCCATCACGCTTCGTCGCAGACATTTTTCACAATCACCAGGAGAAATATCTGGAATGCATTGCATCAACGCGTATATATTCTTGACTTTTGTCAAGGCTGCAACATCAGCTTTGTAATAGTTATCACTAGAAAACGGTGTGCTTCTTGCTGTGGAGGCGGAAACAATCATACGACCAATTAAGTCTTCCCATATTTTCTTGAACTCTGTTAGATTTGAGGTGATATCTCCAGTATTGGTTTCCAATACATGCGGGTTCAGATCCACGGATCCTGAGAAAGAAGCGTTGGAGTAACGCACAAGGCAAAGGGTTGGATCACCTGGCCATGAATAGGCTTCTGTTTGGTTTGAACAACTCTTTATTAAACCTTTAAAAGCCGTATCGATACAAACATAACAGTCATCTAAGGCTGATCCTGGGATGCACATCCCTATTGCGTAGATCCGGTTCGGTTCTTGTCCCATGGAATTGTTGTAAAATAAACCGTCTTGATCCTTGACACTGGAAGGAAGAGAAGAAAGGATGAGGTTGCGATTGTCATCGTAAGTACTGTTTGGTATGAAATTACCATTGTTCATGCATTGTTGTGCAGAAATTGAAGTAACATGGATGCTTATGAGAATAAAACAGAGGATTGAGAATGAATTCATTTGCTTCATTGTTCCTTGTTCCTTGAAGATTATATAGCAAAAGTCAAATCGTTGTGTTTAATATTTAGCTCATTTGTCCGTTTGTGGAATCTTATATCTACAAAAAGAAAAGTATTTAGCAAGTAAAATTGCAAGTGATACTATTTTATGTAAATTTAACATCAGTTTTTTTTTATTATTCAATTATTTAATGTCAATTAAGTAGAATCAATATTAATATGTATCTATTTACATCGCTTTAGAAGAACCAACCAAAAAATATGAATTATCATTAGTCATCTAATTGATGTATATTTGCTAAGTCTTTTTAACATCAGTTAAACAAATTGATGCAGAGTCCACATCAATAAAGACAAATGTTTTATATATAAAAAATAACGATGTTAACATAATACAAATTAAACTATCTATATGATTTTTTTTACACTGGTTGACTAAATCTGATGCTATTCAATTTTAAATTGTGCTTGTTGAACCATTTTACATTGATTGTGTAAATTATATACATATTTACAATACTATTTCTTTAAAAAATATTAATTCAATAATTGTCTAAACTTGATTATTTTAACCTTCTCTGCACAATTTGAAAAAAGGCGTGTCGTTTCACCAAGAGTTCCTATTTAATTAGTATGAATGATTGTCAAGATTTTTGTATTTTTTGTTTCATCATCATTTTGATGGATGAATCCCGTAAATTCTACAACAAGTATTTTAACCCTATTTCGTCGCCAAACCGTTTATGGCTAAAATCCAGTGCTAAAACGAGAAAATTTTAAAAACAAATTATGGGAAATTTGGAAATAACGATCTTTAATGTTTTTTTGTCTATATATATTTTATTTTGAAATTTATCATTTTTTCAATCTATTTTTACTACTAGAATAATCATATATTTTGTAAAAATAACCAGTTCAATATGTAAAAACACATATTTTAAGAATATTTGGTGAACAAAGTTTTTGATTTTAGATTTTTAAGTATGTTTTTTAAAGTTTCAAATTTTTTCTAAAAACTATAGAGTTTGTATTCTAATGATTAGAAATTCGTATTTTAAAAATTGTTCATGGTTTAAAATGTTTAGAATTCGTATTCTAAAAATTATTCATGGTCTAAAAAAATTAGAATTCAAATAACTAAAATATGTATTCTACATTTTTTAGAATCCGTATTCTACATTTTTTAAAATATGAATTTTAAAAGTTGTTCATGCTCAAATTTTTTAGAATATAAATTTTAAAAGTTTTTTATGCTCTAATTTTTTTAGAATATGAATTCTAACATTCTAAAAACTTTAAAAAACGAATTCTAAATTTTTTAGAACACGAGCTCTAAAATAATTAGAACTTGTTATTAGAAAAAATAAATCTTTAAAATATTTATTTATTAATTTTGGATATAATTAAAGGAAATAATTATAACTTATTTGAGAGGTACGGTTTCTTACTGTGGAAGCCTTGCCCTCCCGTTGAATTATGATAACTTAATTGAGGTACAGTTTCTTACTATGGAAGCCTTGCCCTAGCTTATTGAAATGTTCTGTTACTTGTCTCTCAACTTGTGTGTTGTCCATAGAATATGTCATAATGTATTTGAGGGTTCCCACCTCGCCACCTCTATAATTGTGCCACCTTATTTTGCCCTCCCATGATTTCTGTCATCATGTTCTTTTTATTGACAGGTATCCTCATATAGAAAAGAATTACTTGGTGAAGCTTCTTAAACAACTAATTTTAAACCCACACCTCTTCCTTCACATATGAGAGTTGAAGGAAATACTCCTAATACTCCTAATCCGGCACCTTTTTACTTGTAGATTGTACGTAGTAACTCCTATTCATCTACGAGCTAGGAGAAGCACTCGTCAACTAAATGCCACTGCCAAAGTGAAAGATAGTCTCCTTAATTAAAGTATGCATTACAGAAAATCTAGTGACTCAGTTTTAGAGTAACAGCAACCATGGAAACACAGATGAAATACTCAAACAAACATCAAATACCAAGAAATTCCATCAAAAATAAAAATCACCTCACTTACCTAAACTAGGGTTCTTTATTGAATTGGAAACTGAGGTAACTTCATCTATTATTCATCGACAGGACAAGATCATCTCATTTGTATCATTGTTTTGAAATTGACTCTTTACACTACACCGGAAACTGAAAGAGAGCTTCCCCTACCTAACTAAGCGACTGAAAAAAATAAACATTAGAGAAATTGGATCGTACATGATTGAATTTGGGATGTTAGTGTATTTTTATTTGTTTTTAATTTTAATTTAATATAGATTTAATATAGATTTAATATAGATCTAATATAGATTTTAATATTTTCATAAAATCCTTTAATTCTTTAAACTAAAGACTCTACATCAACAAAAGTGTTTGGTTTTACAAAACAAATTCTATTTTTTTAGACTTAGAGGTTAAATTGGAATTTCATATTTCAAAAAGATTAGATCACCAATAAAATCAGAAAAATGTATAAATAGACAAAAAAATTTAAAAAAATCCTTAATTTTCAAATTCCATCATAATGAAAATTTCAGATCGACTATCATTATCATCTTACAACTATAAAATAAAAGCAATTTCAATTTTTATAATATTTAAAAATTAAAATATTTTAAATTCCTTGCATCCCACGGATCATCATTATTATTATAATGAAAACACGGCTTGTACAAGTTAACCATTTTTGTTGGTTTTGCTGAACGTAGTTTGGCAAGTCCTAATATAATACATGATAAAATTGTTAGATTCAATAATGCAAAAATCATGTTGTGCCGACGACCGGTAACTAATAAGATCAATTTGTCTAAGTCCAATTCGAAAAAGTCTCATTTGTTTAAGTCCAGTTTGTTTAAATCCAATTTTGATAAAGTCCATTTTGAACTTTATTGTAAAAAAATGAGTAATTTATTTCGATGAAACAAATTGTCAACCAGGGCAATCCACTAGTCTATAACATTATGGTGCGGGAAAGAGGCATCAGTTAATTGCTTTGAATTACGGTTTATATGAAACCGGTTTAGTATACATACCAACCGTCTGATTTAGCAAAAGTTTTCAAGTCAAAATAAGAAGATACAGTAGAAACAGAACACACATGAATATTCAAGACTTAAAACGTCACTGAATCATGAA
Organism: Cardamine flexuosa; assembly: GCA_963555745.1. Lineage (NCBI taxonomy): Eukaryota > Viridiplantae > Streptophyta > Magnoliopsida > Brassicales > Brassicaceae > Cardamine > Cardamine flexuosa. Next base: position 6,688,310 of record OY743215.1, on the reverse strand, counting down.
TTATGTCAAACAGTTCCAATGTCTCAATGCAATATCAACTTCAACGAGGTTCAAGATCCGAAATGGTTACATCATTGATAGTTTGGGAATTGGACCTATTCGTAGACTGACTAGACTCGAGGCTATCTCGTTCTTGTTTGCGTCTATTTGGAAAGAAGAATCCAGGTTGTTGAGGATCAGATAAATTAAGGGAATTGTGGGTTAACATCTTGTGGATTGTCGACAAGCTAGGGCGATCTGTGGGATTGTGTTGAACACATAGCAGCGCAATGTGGATGCATCTTGTCACTTCCTCAGTTTGATAAATCTCTGAAATGGTTGGATCCACGAGTTCTAACGGTGACCCGTTTCTCCACAACCTCCAAGCCTGTTACATAAATCAATCGAGAATATACAATTACAACCACAATTACCATACTGGTTGTTAATCATTTAATCATCAATCAATAACTTAGTTCTTCTTTGGTTGGTACTCACATATGTGACCAAATTCTCAACTGTAGTATCTGACTGGTGGACGAATCTGTTATTTCTACCACATATAATCTCAAGAACTAAAACTCCGAAACTATAGACATCAGATTTTGTTGAGAACATGCCATGCATCACATATTCTGGTGGCATGTAAACGCTGCAAGAGTAAATCACAAGCACAATTTAGTACATTATTGGCGAAGAAAATATTTCTTGAAGCTTCAGTACATAGGCCATATATATCAAGGGGAAATACGCATATACCGTGTCCCTACTATCCTGCGTGTTTCAGCTCGAGTTTGGTCCATCCCAAAAATCCTCGCCATTCCAAAATCAGCAATTTTCGGGTTCATATTCACATCTAGGAGTATGTTGCCAGCTTTGAGGTCACGGTGTATGATTGTGAGCCGTGAGTCTTGATGAAGATATAGAATTCCTCTAGTAATTCCCAAGATAATGTTGTACCGCTTTGTCCAATCTAACTGGCCTTGCTTTATAGGGTCTGCACATACAGCAGTAGTTATTAGCTACTTAAAAAATTTCAATCAGAGAAGCGCATCAGATAGAGAAACTCATGAATGTACATAAAGATGCTAATTCCACTGACCAAACAGAAAATAATCGAGGCTCTTGTGCGGGACAAACTCGAAAACAAGTATCCTTTCTTCGCCTTCCAGGCAAAACCCGAGAAGCCTAACAAGATTCCTATGATGAAGTTTTGCGACAACAACAACCTCGTTCTTGAACTCTTGTGCACCTTGTGATGATGTTTTTGATAGCCTCTTCACTGCAACTTCTGTTCCATTAGGTAACATGCCCTACAAATGACATAAGCAAGACAATATGATCAGCTTACTTTGACATGTAATTTCAAATTTTGTTTCGAGAAGTAGCTAAAGAAATGACACCTTGAAAACTTCGCCGAACCCACCTTGACCGAGCTTGTTAATCCTTGCAAATCTATCTGTTGCAGCTTCAATTGTCTTAAAATCGAACTGGAGGGAGTGTACAGTTGTAATACCAGCTGCATAATCAAATTAAAAGACACAATCTCTTATATATCATATCACCAACAACAAGTTATCATCATCTGAGAATGTTGTAATAAAATGTTATTAACTAAAAGTTGAAAGGCCTAAAAGAAGAAGCATATGAACAACACTCACATTGATCAAAATCAAATTCTTGATTTGGTTTTATCCTCCAGCAAAGTAAAGCAGATCGTCGAGCAAGAAGTACTATGATGATGATGAAGGCGACTACTACAATGGGAACAACAATTGCCACAATAGCTCCAGTATAATCTTTAGATCTCTTAACATGTTGCAGCAGAGGAGGAGAAGCCACCGTAATATTTCCAAAAGCATTAGAGAATGTTTTCATATCCCAACGGAAAAAGCAGCTTGCCCGCATAATAATGCCTCCTAGCTTCTGTCTACAGCAAGACTGATAGTCAGCTATGTTTTGCTTCAGACAATTTTCACAATCATGAGAATGAGAAGTAAAATCCGGCGTGCACTGCATCAATGCGTATATATTCTGGAAAGTTGTCAAGGCTGCAACATCAGCTTTGTAATAGTTATCGCTAGACGATGTTGTGTCTTTCGCTGTGGATGCTGCAACAATCATACGAGCAATTAATTCTTCCCATATTGCAGTGTACTCTGTTAGATTTGAGTTGATATCTCCAGTGTTGTTGACAACATTATTCGGGTATAGCTCTGAAGATATATCTGAGAAAGAAGCGTTGGAGTAGCGCACATAGCAAAGCGTGGGCTCACCTGGCCATGTAAAAGCGCCTGTTTGGTTAGGACAACTCTGTAATAAACCATCAGAAGCGGTCTTGATACAATCAGAGCAGTCATCTGAAGTTGATCCTGGGATGCACATCCCTCTTGCATACACCCGGTTCGGTTCTTGTCCGATGGAACCGTTGTAGAAGAGGCCTTCTTGATCCGAAACATTGGAAGGAAGAGAAGAGAGGATGAGACGGCGATTCGCGTGGAAGATACTGTTGAGTGTGGAAGTACCAGTGTTCATGCATTGTTGTGCTGAAGCTGAAGCAACAGCAAAGAGGACAAAACAGAGCATTAATAATGAATTCCTCTGTTTCCACATGATTTTTCAAATGCATACATTTCTGTTCATGAACATTTCCATGTTAGTTAAAATTCAGCTGGAAGTGATGTGAAGTGTGAACCATCCATTATTAATCGGGTCTCCTCATTTATAATTTCGGTTGACCTGGTCCGTAGTAAACAAGTTGGTATGACTTTGGTATTTCTTGAAAAGTCCTGACTTTGACTTTGACTTTTCAAGAAATGGAGACTTTTTTTACTTTGACTTTGGTGTTACCTTGTAGATTGCTCATTTTCCACCACGAGTCTACCCAAAAAGGAGGGAATAGGAGTGGTCGAAAATGAGCAATCTACAAGGTAACAGATTGCGTCGGAAAAGCATCAATCATTCAATGGAGTCTACCCAGACGCATTAAAACCTTATTTCAATAAGATTCTCAGCACATCAATTTCTAAACGAATCAAATAATCTAAATCCTAGAGCGCCATTAGAACCAAAATGAATAACTCTTATTCCTAACCTGAGTTGAGCGAGAACCGGCGCAGAGTATGAGCGAGAACCGGCGCAGAGTATGAGCTCGTCGCCAGCTGAATCGGGATAGCAGCTCCAATAAAATTTTGAAGCATAAAACTTAAGATTTGCACGGTGAATAAAGGTTTTACAGTTTTTTTTTCTTTCAAATTTAATATTGGAGAAAACAAATTGAGTTGAAAAGTGGACTGGTGGTGGAATAGTTAATTATTTACGTAATTAGTTAGTTGTACAATGGTTAACCTTTTCAAAAATTTATTTTTAGATGAATTCTCTATGAATTATCTGCTAAATGTTTTTGAAACAATAAGGATCTAGTTTAGAACTAAATTTTTTTAAAAAAATATTTTTATATTTAATCCTAGTTAAAAACACTTGAGCTGAAATTTGGTAAGCTACTAGTTTTGTTTATTTTTAAAATGATGTTTTCTTCATTTTCTTAGTTTTTCATTCTTTTTGTATCATTTGCATAGTAAAACACTTTTCAAGACTTTTTATATAAAATAGAGCAAAACATAAACTATTGCTTTTTATAAAAATATTATTTTTGTCGTAAATAAAGATGTGTGCTAAATTTGGTACAAAAATCGTTTTTAATACTATTTTAAAGAATTTCTTTTAAAACAACATTTATCAAAAAAAATTGCATTAAACACAACCAAATTAGAATATAAATTTTATATGATTTCAGTTTCCATAAAACCAGAAAAACCAAATCAAAACTAAACATTAAACAGGCTCATCTCAATAATAGAAAACAAAATTTGGACCATGTAAATCTTTTTTTTTATTTTGGATTTGGATCCTAAAATACACTAAGGAGGTGTATTCAACTTGGCATTTGGAGGGATTTTAATTAAATATACAAATTATGTGTTATTAAAATATGAATTTTAAATTATCATTTAAAATTCAGTAGTATTGGATTAGTGATTTCAAAATATACAATCAAATCCACTGTTATTGAAATATTTTGAGATTTGATTTAAAAGTTTCATGTGAGATTTCATTGGATTTCTTAGTGAAAAATACAAATATCCATATCTCATAGTTTTAGAGGGACATATTGGATTGGTGATTTTGATTTATTTAAATTTTAAAGAGATTTGAGGATATTTGAAAATTTTAAATGATTTAAGCCAATTTCGTAGGTTTGTTGTTACTAATTTGACAGGTGATTAATAGAACTTTCAAGACATTTTAGAAGTTAAAAGTTAAAAATCAAAAGAAATTTGTAAAAGTTAAAAAGAGTATCTTGTTTTGTTTTTGATCTTGACAAATGATAACAATGGTGGTGACTGGTGAGACTCTTTCCATAGTGCGTTGTTCCACTTCCACCCAATAAAACATGTTTTTACGTTCCAACATATACTCTATGTTTGCTTAATATTTCTATGGACGTTTTTATTATAAGACATGTTTGAATTCATTTTTTTTCAATACTGTAGGAAAACATGTAGAATAGAGTCATATAAAGAAAAAAGAGAAGGATACATATGGAGATTGTGATTAAGGCTTTGAGTAGGAGAAAAAAGTGAAACGTTGAAAAATAGCCATGTTCTGATGGAGTTTTTTCTTTTCAATTTTATTTTTTATTTGGTTTTTATTGAAACACCATCATATGAGATGGTATTTGGATTCAATTTTTTATAACTATATCTTGCCCCTCAAATCATTCCAAATTAATTTTGATATACAAATTCTATGAAATCCTTATTTTCCAATAAGAGAAAATTTCATAACATTTGTGAAAATAATCAATCTAATAAAATAGAATTTTATTGCTTTTTAGAGAATCACTAATCTAATAAGGGAAGATTTGAATAAAATTTAAAATCATACCAAATCATTGATTCAATATATCCCCCTTAGTTTTAGGTGAGATTTCAAATATCCAATACACCTCTTTAAATATACTATAGCACATTTCGCACATGCCCATTGCCCAAGAACCTCTGGATTGACCATCTCCAGAAGAACTATGTAAATATTTGTTTGAGGTTAATCCCACACCAACAAAAGTTGCTAACTTGCTTTCAATAATACCAGTTTGTTCAAGCTTAAAGGTTAACACCATATTCAATTCACCGATGTCTCGTCATTAATAAACCTTGGAACAGACTTGGTTGTCGTAGATTGATCTATATCAAGCTGGGCATTTTCGGGTCTACTCTAAACGAAAAACCCTGATTGCCGAGGCACTGGTAAAGTCACAGTATTACTAGTGAGCATCATCAAAATGGTTGACAAGATCGGACGCTCTACAGGATCTTCTTGAACACATAAAAGTCCAATATGGATGCATCTAACCACTTGACTCTTTTGGCAATTATCTAAAATAATTGGATCCACGAGGTCTAACGCTGTTCCGTTAGACCAAAGCCTCCAAGCCTATAATATCAATCAAATAATCAGTTCTTGCAACCATTGCTTATATTGTAAGAGAGATAAATACAGAATTTGACTGCCTTTAAACTTACATATGTGACCAAGTCATGTGTGCCGTCTGTCTCATAGAAGCTGCTGTTCTTCTTACCGCTAATAATCTCAAGAACTAACACTCCAAAGCTATAGACATCAGATTTAACTGAGAACTGTCCATGTATCGCATATTCGGGAGACATGTAACCGCTGAAATCCACAACAAAACTTTGGTAATTAGCAAAATCATGTTTAACAAACTTCATCAGCTTATGAGAAGTTAAGTGGAAGACTTACAAGGTACCAACTATTCTGCTTGTGTTCGCTTGGGTTTGGTCCATTCCAAAGATCCTTGCCATTCCAAAATCAGCAACCTTCGGATTCATATGCGCATCCAAGAGAATGTTACTTGCTTTGAGATCACGATGTATGATTGTGAGTCTTGAGTCTTGATGAAGATATAGAATTCCCCGAGCAATCCCTTCAATGATTGTGTATCGTCGAGTCCAGTCCAGCTGTCCTTGCTTTGCAGGGTCTGTGTGTGCATATCCATGAATTACAGTTTCAATCTAAAGATTTTTACCCTTAAGTTTCAAGAATGGCTAAAGATTCATTGAAACAAAGAAACAAATGCAACTGACCAAAGAGGAAGTAATCAAGGCTTTTGTTGGGCACATACTCGTAAACGAGTACTCTTTCTTCTCCGTCTACAGAAAACCCGAGAAGCCTAACAAGATTTCTGTGCTGAAGCTTTGCAACAAGAATGACCTCATTCTTGAACTCTGTGTCACCTTGTCCTGATGATTTTGACAGTCTCTTCACCGCAACATCACTCCCATTTGAAAGTGTACCCTAACCGGGTTTTCATCAGCATTCGTTATCCAAATGTGTTGACACCAAATTTCAATTAAAAAAAAATATACACAACCTCAGGCGATATAGTACCTTGTAAACCACACCAAATCCACCTTGACCAATCTTGTTATTTTCTGAATAATTATTTGTTGCAGTTTGAATTGTTCTATAATCAAGTTGTAGCGAGTCAATGGTTGTAATATCATCTCCTGTTACACAAAACATCTTACTCAATGACATTAATCAAACGAATTAAAGATTGTTATCATTCGAATTCCTACCATCAAAGGCTGGTGCAGCATTGAAAGTTTTCTTTGCCCTTTTCGCAAGGAAACAACAACCAGCTATGAAAAGCAGAACAACAACTACAATAGATACAACAATGGGTACCACCAACACATTTGAATCCCCGCTTTTTCCTGCGTTTCAAACATTATTTGCAAAAATATTTATTCTAAACGTATAGGTATTTTTTCGAGAAATCAGGGGAAAACAAACAGAGGAGGAATAAAGCGTTCACCAGGTCGTGGAGGAGATGACACAGGAGGCAGTGGTGGTGGTGATGATGTTGTGATGGCGGTTTCGTTGTAGAAATCGTAAAGCTCGTACCTTGAATTACAACTAGGGTAGAGAGATCTTCCTCCAATTCTGTAAAGAGGCATTATATTGATGGAGTATTGTAGACAGCTCAAGCAGTCTAATCTTCTGAGATCAGGAGTACACTGAGCCAGTACGTACAAAGTTCGGAGTGCGGTCCAATTTGCCTTCATTGTGTAGAACTTTCTAGAACTGTTCGCTGCCTCAGCGGCAGCTTGGTTCATCGTGGACGAAACCAAATCTCCGTAACGCTCTATTTGATTTTGACTAGTTGAAATATTACCGTTCAACATAATCCATGCTCCATTGTATGTAAGGGTAGAGAGAATATTCCGATCAGAGAATCTGAGCATACACTCATCGTAATAGAGCGTGGCTTCTTTCTCATTTGGACAAAGAATTAAACTTTGGCTGACGGAATAGGCCACGCAGTTACGGCAAACTTCCGGCGAGACGTCTCCGCGGCAGAGGAAAATTCCGGTGACCTTGTCGGGGTCATGTCCGGCCGTGGCGTTTTGGAATCCGGTTGAGTAAGAGGCGTTGCGGGAAGATAGAGAGGACAAAAGGGCTCTGTGATTGGTGAAGTAAGTGCTGTTTCTGGAGAACGTTGTTACATCTGGACAAACATGTTTGATGTAGGAAAATTTTTGAGCAGAAGTTCTAAAGATAGTGAGGAAAGAGTAAAGGAAAAGTAAGATGAAAGAGGCGCGAAAATACATTATTTGAAATTCACTGATTTGTGTTTAGCTTTTCACATCATGAAGCTCCCCATTTATATAATGAATTTATTTTTTCTTGTCTCTGTGGTTACTGTGGACTAACGTGTAACAGAGGACAAATACGAATGTTAGTCTAAATCGGTTGGTAAGTTCATCAATTGGTTGGAAAATATCAACATATTATTAAAGACGACAAGACATATATTAAAGACTCTTAAAACTTGGTCAAAAAATTGAGAATTTATATAAGTGAAACCAATTTTCACGTAGAGCAATCAATGGGAGCATATAGTCAGGACAAATAAAAATCAAAGTCAAAATTCAATGATTAGAGATGCCTAACACATCAATTTCTATAGAAAACCAAAACGTTAACGAATCCAGTAATCTCAAATTCAATCTTAGAGTGCCATTATTTAGAACCAAATGCTAAACCTTAATTCCTAAACTGAGTTGAGCGAAAACAAAGAATAAGAAGATACTATAGAAACAGCGTAGTGAAACTGAACTTAGGAGCATATTTTCAAGTCACACAAAATAAGAAGATACTATAGAAGCATCAGTCAAACTTACACACAAAGAATACTTCCATCTTCAATGAGGCTCTAAATCAGTAATGGACAAATCATTAACAGAATCATGAATAGATTGACTTGAATCTAACTCCTCAGCTACAAAGTCATGACTTGATCAAGTCTACTCTGGAAGAAAAAACCAGGTTGTTGAGGCACTGGTAGAGTAATTGTGTTACTAGTGAGCATCAATATGATTGAAGCCAATGTCGGACGATCTGCAGGATCTTGTTGAACACATAACAGCGCGATATGGATGCATCTTGTAGCTTCGTTGCTATCATAGTTCTCCCCAATGGATGGATCCACAAGCTCTGATGGTGAACCCTCTCTCCAAAGCTTCCAGGCCTAACCAAAATCCGTTACTGTTTACAATCCTCACAGTATTGGAAGTTAAAATTTTGAAATTTGGTTTTTGGAACTCACATATGTGACCAAGTCTCTAGCATTGCCGTCTTGGTCCAAGCTGCTGTTCCTCTTGCCAGTTATAATCTCAAGCACTAAAACTCCAAAGCTGTAGACATCAGACTTCACAGAGAAATGGCCCTTCATTGCATACTCCGGAGACATATAACCACTGGTAGAACACACAAAAAATTATGATCGATCCTAAAATTCCTTGCAATTCGAACTTCAGTGATAAGTTCAGATAAGGGAAAAGAATATTTTACTATGTTCCAACTATTCTGCTCGTTTCAGCTTGAGTTTGGTCCATCGCAAAAATCCTTGCCATTCCAAAGTCAGCAATTTTCGGGTTCATATCAGCATCTAAGAGAATGTTACTCGCTTTGAGGTCACGGTGTATGATTGTGAGCCGTGAATCTTGATGAAGATATAGAATTCCTCTAGCAACCCCTCCAATGATGTTGTATCGTGTTGTCCAGTCCACCTGGCTTTGTTTTGAAGGGTCTGCATAAAAATATACAATCACTCTAGAATAGTTAATGAAGGACCATTATGATTCTCTCTACATATTCTATTAAATTTGGACTCACCAAAAAGGAAGTAATCGAGGCTTTTATTAGGCACAAACTCATATACGAGTATCTTCTCTTCTCCTCCTAAACAAAATCCAAGAAGCTTAACGAGATTTCTGTGCTGAAGCTTTGCCATCAGAACAGCCTCGTTCGTGAACTCTCGTGCGCCTTGACTCGATGTTTTTGAAAGCCTTTTCACAGCCATTTCTGTCCCGTCTGGAAGCACACCCTACAAAGAATATTACATCACTTGAGTGTGTTATCTAAATTCCAAAATCTCTAGGCATTAAATAAACCAGAAAGTTTACAATACTGTACCTTGAAAACATCTCCAAATCCACCCTGACCTATCATGTTGCTCTCTGAAAACCCATCTGTTGCAGCTTCGATTGTCTTAAAATCAAATTGCAGCGAGTTTCTTGTCGTAATATCAATGCCAGCTGCACATAGAAATGTATATGTATTTTCAATTAAAAATCCACCAAGAAACCACAAGAGTCACCTAAACCGAGACCTCGTATATCATGATGTTTAGTTCCTATACCATGTGTCTGGATAAAGGAAAAAAGTAAATGATGGGAAACACATGAAACAACTCACACTGAAGGTCAAGTGATTGATGTAACTTCCTCCTCCTGAAAACAGCAAATCCTAGAGCAGCCAGTACCAAGAAGACAATTACAGCCGCTGCCACAACGATTCCTTTTGAGATTGATTTTCTATCTGTGCAAGCCAAACATATAAGGTAAAGCATATTGTATTGAATCAGTCATATGCCAATTTCAAATATTGCGCAAAAGACTAGACAAATTTTATGTTGTGACAGGTTCTTGCAAATCAAAGTTTACAAGAATTTACCAGATGCTTGAGATTTCAAAGAAACTGGCGGTTGAGCCAGAGGTGGTGGAGGAGATGAAGGAGGCGGAAATGTCAATGTGATATGATCAAAAGCACCATTAAAAGGATACAAATCCCACCGGAAAATACAGCTTGGCCTAAACACAAAACCACCTTGCTTCCCATGGCAGCATGTTTGATAGTCACCAACACTTTTCAATAGACAGGTTTTGCAGTTTCCCGAAGATAAATCCGGCGTACATTGCATTAACGCGTATATATTCTGAAGAGCTGTCAGGGATGCTATGTTGGCTGCATAGTACTTACTATTAGACAATGATGCATCTTTTCCAGTGGAAGCCTCAGCTATCAATCTAAGCGCTAATCCTTCCCACGTTTTATCAAACTCGGTTAGATTAGATTTGATATCCCCAATATTATACCCTGAAGAAGGAGGGTCCATATAGAGAGGCCCAGATAATGAACTGTTGGAGTAATGAACCATACAAAGAGTTTCACCTTCACCAGACCAAGTAAAAGCTTCAGTCTGGTTCGGACAGCTTTGTAATAACTTGCCAGACGCCTTCTCGATACAATCTGAGCACAGCTTTGGTTTAGCACCAGGGATACACATCCCCACTCCATATACTTGATCAAGTCCTTGGCCAATTGATGTAGTGTAGAAACCATTAGAAGCCTTGACATTTGAAAGGATAGTAGAGAGGACGAGACCACGATTAATAGTGTATGTACTGTTGGGTCTAAAAACCCCATTGTTAACACATGGCTGTGCAGATGCAACACCAAAGATAACAAGAACAAACCACAAGAGATTAATCTGTTTCATTTTGAAAAGGGTTTACATTATACAGATGCTTTGAAATAACTTTGAGTGTGTTGTCACTTCACAAGTTGCCATTTACAGAGAGGATTGAACTTTTAATGGTCTCCTAGTCTACACTGACTATTCCCATTAAGAAAATATAACTTTGAGAAGCCAAGCACTAATGAAATCGAGCCAATCTAAGCAAATAAATTCAAGTGGTACCAATTGTAAGAAAATAGACCATCTGTGAAGCTCAAGTGATTTCTACAAAAGCAAAGTATGAAAATTTAATTAGATGAAAAACATGAAACAGAGTTATAAACAAAACAAACAAAGAAATCATTAATTTACAAGTAAATGAAAAAAAGACGAAACTTTTAACCAATTAAACAAACAGTCAGAACCTAAATTTCCATATATTCTCCGCATGAACTTTTGTGAACCTTAAATCGACACTAAAGCAGAAAGCAGCTGAATCAGCTGAATCAGCTGTTTTACGAAGAAGAGGAAGAAGATATCAAAACGCAGAGTTTAAGAAGGAAGAGAATGTTAGCTCGGGTCAATAGACATAGAATTGGGCTACAACAATCAGGCCCATTATACGATTGTCTCTTAACAACAAACTCACGTGAGAAGCACACGGGTGAAAGCCAGCTCGGACAGGTTAAGTTCATAAACCGGTTTGGTCAGGAGCAATACCATATATCAGAAATTTGTTGAGGCAAGCGTAGTAAACAAGTTGGAAAAAGAACTTAGGAGCATATTTTCAAGTTACACACAAAATAGGACCAATACAACTCACAAGAATATTCAAGACTTAACAAGTCACACAAAATAAGAAAATACTGTAGAAGCATCACTCAAACTTACACACACAGAAATACTTCCATCTTCAGCGAGGCTCTAAATCAGTAATCGACACATCATTAAAAGTATAAGGACCAGATTGACTTGAATCCAACCCCTCAGGTCTACTCTGGAAGAAAAAACCAGGTTGTTGAGGCATTGGTAGAGTAATAGTATTACTAGTGAGCATCAATATGATTGAAGCCAATGTCGGACGATCTGCAGGATCTTGTTGAACACACAACAGCGCGATATGGACGCATCTTGTAGCTTCGTTGCTATCATAGTTCTCTCCAATGGACGGATCCACAAGCTCTGATGGTGAACCCTCTCTCCAAAGCTTCCAGGCCTAATATAATAAACCAAAATCCGTTACTGTTTACAATCCTCACAGTATTGGAAGTTCAAATTCTGAAAATTTGGTTTCGGAACTTACATATGTGACCAAGTTTCTAGCATCGCCGTCCTGGTCCAAGCTGCTGTTCCTCTTGCCGGTAATAATCTCGAGAACTAAGACTCCAAAGCTGTAGACATCTGACTTCACAGAGAAATGACCCGTCATTGCATACTCTGGAGACATATAACCACTGGTAGACCACAAAAAGAAAAGACAAAAAAAAGTGTAACTTCACCCACAAAAAAGTATGAGCAATTCAAACTTCAATGATAAGTGCAGAAAAGGGGGGAAATATTTACTAAGTTCCAACTATTCTGCTCGTTTCAGCTTGAGTTTGGTCCATCCCAAAAATCTTTGCAATTCCAAAGTCAGCAACTTTTGGGTTCATATCAGCATCTAAGAGAATGTTACTCGCTTTGAGGTCACGGTGTATGATTGTGAGCCGTGAATCTTGATGAAGATAGAGAATTCCTCTAGCAATCCCTCCAATGATGTTGTATCGTGTTGTCCAGTCCACCTGGCTTTGTTTTGAAGGGTCTGCATAGAAATGCACAATAATTTGCAACCAAGTTTGTAGAAAAGCTAATGAAGGATCATTATGATTCTCTCAACATATTCTATTAAATTGGACTGACCAAAAAGGAAGTAATCGAGGCTTTTGTTGGGCACAAACTCGTAGACGAGTATCTTCTCTTCTCCTTGTAAACAAAATCCAAGAAGCCTAACCAGATTTCTGTGCTGAAGCTTTGCCACCAGAACAGCCTCGTTCTTGAACTCTCGTGCGCCTTGACTCGATGTTTTTGAAAGCCTTTTCACAGCAACTTCTGTCCCGTCTGGAAGCACACCCTACAAAGAATATCACATCACTCAGGTGTGGTATCTAAGTTCCAAACTCTCTAGGAAACAAACAAACCAGAAAGTGTAAAAAGTTATACCTTGAAAACTTCTCCAAATCCACCCTGACCGATCTTGTTGCTCTCTGAAAACTTATCTGTTGCAGCTTCAATTGTCTTAAAATCAAATTGCAGCGACTGTGTAGTCATAATATCACTCGCAGCTGCATACAGAAGAAACGTATAGGTCTATTCAATTCAAAACCACAAAAGCCACCAAACCGAGACCTCATGTATCTAGACTTATGTTTAGCTCTTATGGCCATGCTGTCTGGATAAAGGATAAAGTAAATGATGGGAAATAACTCACATTGACGATCAAGTGATTGGTATGACTTCTTCCTCCTGAAAACAGCAAATCCTAGAGCAGCCAGTACCAAGAAGACAAATACAGCCGGAACAACAATTGCCACAACGATTCCTTTTGAGCTTGATTTTCTATCTGTGTTAGCCAAAAAGAAAAGATCATTTACACAAATGAAAGAAAATAAAAAAAGAGAAAGCAAAGCATAATTCTTCAATCAATGATGGAGTTGAAGAATATACCAGATGCTTGAGACATCAAAGTAACTGGCAGTTGAGGCAAAGGTGTTGGAGGAGATGAAGGTGGCGGCACTGTCGATGTGATTATATGATCAAAAGCACCATTAAAAGGATACAAATCCCACCGGAAAATACAGCTTGGCCTAAACACATAGCCACCATTCTTCCCATGGCAGCATGTTTGATAGTCACCAACACTTTTCAATAGACAGGTTTTGCAGTTTCCCGAAGATAAATCCGGTGTACATTGCATTAACGCGTATATATTCTGAAGAGCTGTCAGGGATGCTATGTTGGCTGCATAGTACTTATGATCAGACAATGATGCATCTTTTCCAGTGGAAGCCTCAGCTATCAATCTAAGCGCTAATCCTTCCCACGTTCTATCAAACTCGGTTAGATTATTAGATTTGATATCCCCACTACTATACGCTGAAGAAAGAGGGTCCATATAGAGTGATCCAGATAATGAACTGTTGGAGTAACGAACCATACAAAGAGTTTTACCTCCACCAGACCATGTAAAGGCTTCAGTCTGGTTCTGACAGCTCTGTAATAACCCGCTAGATGCCTTCTCGATACAATCTGAGCATAGCTCTGGTTCAGCACCAGGGATACACATCCCCACTCCAAACATTTGATCAAGTCCGTGGCCAATCGATGCATTGTAGAAACCATTAGAAGCCTTGACATTTGAAGCAAGAGTAGAGAGGATAAGACCACGGTTAGTATCATATGTACTATTGGGTCTAAAAAAGCCATTGTTTACACATGTTTGTGCAGAAGCAGCAACAGCAAAGCTAACAAGAACGAACCACAAGAGAGTTTTCTTCAGTTTCATTTTTTCTCAAAGGTTTGGAGACACAAGGAATTAGGAATGTAAGATAAATGTATGCATTCATGCGAGTTTGTTGTCATTTTAATGGCACAAACTTGACTACACTCGGATATTCCCAATTTGACAGATAGGATTGCACTAAAATGGTCCCGGTCTAGGGTCTACGCACTGTAATAGTCCTAGTCTGGTGCTTGCTTGTAGCCAGCACTATGTGATATATCCATTACAAATAAAAAATTAAGTGGTAAAGAGAACACAAGCCCGGATAAGACACATAGTGAATATTATGAAGAAAGCACTATTCTTTTTTTCAGAACTACAAGAAGATGAGAACTCGTATGAGTTCCACAAAAGCAAAGTATGACAATTTAAGTAGATGAAAACATGAAACAGAATAATAAACAAACAGAAATCATTAATTTACAAGTCAGTAATAAAATAGACGAAACTTTTAACAAATTAAGAAACAACAAACACAGTCAGAACACTAATTTCCATATATTATCCTCCTTTGTTATACATTACATCGAAATCGAAAAAAATCATGAAGTTTCGTTAACCCTAAATCGACACTAAATCAGAAAGCGAACCCATTTCTAAACCTAATTAAAACGAGTAATGTAAGCACAAGAACACAAGTTGAACACAGCTGAATCAGCTGTTGCCAATGGTGGTTTACGAAGAAGAGGAAGAAGATATCAAAACGCAGAGTTTAAGAAGAAAGGATGGTGTTAACGGGTCAGTACTCAGTAGATATAGATTGGGCCCCATTATACGATTGTCTCTCAACAACAAACTCCCGTGAGAAGCACACGAGTGAAAGTCTGATTGGACCGGTTAAGTTCATAAACCGGTTTGGTAATACATCAATTGGTATATTGATAAAATTCAGGAGCCATCCATCACATAAAATGATAAAATATCAGATTTTTTTTTATATTTATATAACAACGAGCTGATATTACAATGTGGAAATGATAAAATAGTTTGTATGAAAATTAACTTTGAAGAGTATATATCTCACAAAAATCTTACATAACATTTCAGTTTCAACTGAAAATATCTGACATGTATATTCTACGTACCTTGCTTTCTAGTTACACATTGCCAATGTGTCATCTCAACAGAACATCAGCTTCAACGAGCATAGAGACATGTAATGGTTACATCATTGATACTCTGAGTCTGAGAAGAGGATCTCATCGTGAGTTGGCTCGACTCAAAGCCATCACGTTCACTGTTTTCTCGAACTAAGAATCCAGGTGGTTGAGGAACAGGTAAAACTAGGGAATTGTTAGTGAGCATCAGCATGATTGTCGACATGCTGGGACGATCTTTAGGATCTTCTTGAACACATAAGAGCGCGGTATGGATGCATCTTATCACTTCTTCGGTTTGACAATTCCCTACAATGGTTGAATCTACGATCTCTAATGGTGAACCGTTTCTCCATAACCTCCAAGCCTGTGCCACAATTTAATTAATGATCAGTCAAAAACTTACATAGAAGCTTGATCAGTCAATATTCTAAGCTTCTTCTTTTGTTACTCACATAGGTGACCAAATTCTCAGCTGTGTTGTTTGCGTGGTAGAAGCTTCTATTCTTCTTGCCACAAATAATCTCAAGGGCTAAGACACCGAAGCTATAGACGTCAGATTTCATTGAGAATTTTCCGTGAAGCACATATTCTGGAGGCATGTAGCCGCTGCAAGATTAAAACACACAAAGAAAGATTATGTTAGATTGGCCAAGAGAATATTTTTGAGACTTTTTTGATCATAGGGAAATTAGTATTTTACAATGTTCCAGCTATCTTTTTGGTCTTAGCTACACTTTGATCTATTTCAGAGATCCTTGCCATCCCAAAATCAGCAATTTTTGGGTTCATATTGGCATCTAGGAGAATGTTGCTGGCTTTGAGATCACGGTGTATGATTGTGAGCCGTGAATCTTGATGAAGATATAGAATACCTCGAGTGATTCCTCCTATAATGTTGTATCGTTTTGACCAGTCTAGCTGCCCTTTCTTTGTAGGATCTGCACATACACAAGTAGATATTACCTAATTTTACATTTTAATCATATAAGCCTAATCATAACCTCAGGACTATATATATATATATATATGGTAATGGCACATACCAAAAAGGAAGTAGTCTAGGCTTTTGTTGGGGACAAACTCGTAAACAAGAATCTTTTCTTCTCCTTCCAGACAAAATCCAAGAAGCCTAACAAGATTCCTATGCTGAAGTTTGGCGACAAGAACAACCTCATTCTTGAACTCTTGTGCACCTTGTTCTGATGTTTTTGAAAGCCTCTTCACTGCAAGTTCTGTTCCATCAACTAACGTGCCCTACAAGTTAATGATGATATGATCACTTTACTCTTAAACTCTGTTAATTTCATGTGTTTTTCAAGACATTTAATGAACCAATTAATGTAGCCGAAGAATATATATATATATATACCTTGTAAACTTCGCCGAATCCGCCTTCACCAAGCTTGTTACTCCATGTAAAATTGTCTGTTGCAGCTTCAATTGTCTTAAAATCGAGTTGCAGGGATTGTACATTCGTAATACCAGCTGCAATATCAAAGACATACTCTCTTATATTACTATATTACTAACAACTTATCATCAATCAATATTCTTAATTCATAGACTATATATATATACTTAAAGCTAAGACCTTAAAAGACCATAATAACAACACTCACAGTGGTCAATATCAATTTCTTGATTTGATTTTCTCCTTCGCGCATATCGACGAGCAAACAGTACCAAGAAGATGATGATGATGACCACTGCAATGCAAGCTACAATTGCAGCAATATTTCCTACTGGTAATTTTCTGCTATCTGCGAAATTTTCAAAACCATAGCCTATATAAGTTTTGAATCTTTTTAGACAGGTTCTTGTGAAATTACTCATAGCTTTGCAAAAGACTTACCTGTCTTGGTCAAAGACGGTGGAGGTTTAGACAGTGGTCTTGCTGTCATAACAGTAAAAGCTCCAGCAAATGGAAATACCTCTGCCTTGACACCACAACTTAACCTAATGATAGAACCTCCTTGCTGCCCAAGGCAACAACTCCGATAGTTACCAAGACACTCTGTTAAACAGAGATTACACTGAGCTGGAGACAAATCAGGAGTACATTGCATCACAGCATAGAGAGTCTGTGAATCAGGCAAAGCAGCTACGTCAGCTGTATAGTACTTAGCCCCAGACCATGTTGCATCTGTACTCGAAGAAGCTTCTTGTACCATACGTTGAGTTAATCCATTCCATACTCTAACGTACTCTGTTTCATTCGTTTTGTAACTATTAAGGCTTAGGAACTCAGCATGTGGCTCTAACTCTAACGAACCAACAAAAGAAGTATCAGAGTAACGAACCATACAAATAGTTCTGTTTGATACCCAAATCAGACCTTGTTTCTCTGTGAGGCAAGTTTCGAGTAACGAATCGGAAGCAAGTAAGAGACAACTTTTGCAAGTCTCTTCTTCAGTACCTGGAAGACACATCCCAACGGCATATACTATGTTAGGTGATTGACCTATTGAGCCGTTGTAGAAGCCAAAGTGACCAGTGACGTTAGAAGGAAGAGATGAGAGGATAAGGCGACGGTTTGTGTCGAAAGTAGAATTAGGTGTAAAGAGGGTTGTGTTTATGCATGGAAATGCGGAGACAAGACTAGTGCTCGTGAGGAAAAACCAGAGGAAAAGTAAAGACATTTTTTAATGGTTGTGTGTTTGGTTTTTAGAACAGCATGAAGCTATTGAAGATAGCTATTAATAGAAACTTTTGGATATTGATTAAGTTTCCACGAACAGAAGTTTGAGAATGACTTATCATTATTAGGGGATATTTTTCTTCATGTCATTTTTTCGTGGAAATAAGTATAAATTGACTTAAGCTAAGTAGAAGACAAGTATGAAGACTTGTTTTTTGTGAGCTTCTTCTCAATTATTATATCATCTTTTGGAATTTATGTAACCAAGTGGCATGTCCTTGTTATATTAATCGAAACAAAATTGAAACTTATGGATAGAGAATTGATTTTTGGCATGTGTTTACACCGGCCAATTTGTGGCTAATATAGCCTAAGAGCTGCAAGTCCGCAAGTGTACAGAAGTACTAATTTGTTGACAAGTTTTTATTCTGGGTCAATGGTCAATTTTTTACCAATTCCCAATTAGATTGATCCAATATCTAGAATCTTTGTAAATAGCTTCCTCAAACCTTCTACAAAATATATATTAGTCCCTGCCTTAAGTAATAACCAGTCGATGAATATACACAAGTATTATCATTTATCTCATTACAACCAAGTCTCCATATTCTTTTGGAATTGCACTGGTCATACAAAATTAAAAAAATATGTGACAGATACTTACAAGTTACAATACAAGAGGTAAAAAGAACTGGAGGACGAGAGAGTAGAATTTATATCTATGAAACCAATTGTAAAACAGAACATAGATATATATTAACATTTGTTGATAGCTAGTATGAGTAGCGAAAAAAAAGACGTAATCATTGGAGTCTAACAAATAAATGCCGTTAGTAACTTGCTTTTTAAATCAAAAACTTGTTTTTTGGGGTTAAATTATTATTAATAAATCAAAACTTTTTTGTACCAAATAACACCCTTTTGGCGATAAATCTTATGATTCTTATCCATTTCTAACCCCACATTAGCCTAGCCGCTCATATTTGGATCACACAACAGTTCTGATACATTTGGCTCCACAACTCACCAAACAAATAAGTAATTTACGTATGTTTATGCGGTAGAACCTTGTGTAATGCCATTAATTAGTGATAAGGATATCTTCCATCATCTCAATGATAGATTAGTTATATTTCCGATCCTTGCAAGTAGCAACGTGTGCATGTCTACATCGTTAGCTGCTGCGTGTTTATCCTGTTCTTTACCAGAATAAATGTTTTTTTTTTCGTTAAAACACACAATAATTGGTGATTTGAACCCAACCACGAGATTAGGTACACTCTCCATATTTGTAAATAAGTTTATATGTGATGTGAGGATACTAGCTAAAGCTGCCTGAGTAAAAAGGGTTTCGTCCGATACTGGTTCTGTACTTGTGTTCTCGGTGCATATTTTCCATTTTTGGCTTATTTAACACCGTAGTCTTATATTTCATGTTGAAATTTTCTTTAGTACTACAGAACTATGAAAATTACTAGGTCCAGACTTCATATTTTTTGCGTTTACCTCCGAATTTTTTTCACATATTTGTTCTTTTGGAATTTTATAAAATACAAACGCCAAACGGTTCTTTTTCATTTACAAAATACAACATTATTTTGTATAAATCTAAAAAGTTGTGGATTCATCTGACAAACACATGCACATTAAAACGAGCTTTCGTTTTTACACTACTTTCTATGTATCTGAACGTACGTGGTTAGTACTATTCTAACGTAAATGTAAACGCTAATATAAACAATAAAAGTGGATATATAGTGTATTCAACTGATTTGTCTTTTTGTCTCTGGATTCACTTCGTTTGCCGAACATCACCCAAACTAACCAAGAAGCTTAATCCCTTCTAGATAGCTATAATTAGGTTTGCTATTTATAGCCTTTACTTGAATTGCATACCGAATTTGAAACCCTTCCAGCCAGAGATTTCATTTTATGATGGGTCATTTGTTTTTCTCGTCCAGTCGTCATGAATTACATTATTTCCTTAATATACTACTTCCAAAAGATATCCAGATAATTTTTTAAACATTTTTTAAGATCAAGAAAATTTAGACAAGCTGTCAAAAAAAAAAAAAAAAATACAAAAAGGTTAATTTCTAGACTAATTAAAAGCATAACTCAAGTGTACCTATGCAGTGCTTTAGTTTGATGTTTTCGTTAATCCACATAAAATATAATTTTAGGGAAAAATCAAAAGTCGGTATTATATAGGTACACTTGGTTTGAGATTTCTCCCTATAAAATGCCACTAAGTCTAAATATTGATACCATCCCTTCTTCCCATCTCAACCTTTATCAACTTCTTCGTTTTCCAACCACCAACAACAATGACAAACCAGTTGTTAACCGCTTACCCTAAACCGGGACTAACCAAAGAAGAAGAACAAGTTGACAAAGAAATGATGAGCTTGCAAGCGTTGAGGATTATGAACTCATTGGCTTTCCCCATGGTTTTTAAAGCTGCCTTGGAGCTTGGCGTCCTCGACACAATCGCTGCCATCGGCAATGGCGTGTGGGAATCGGCTTCCGAGATAGCTTTGGCTCTCCCTACCAAGCCCACCAACCCAGAGGCTCCAATGTTGCTAGACCGGATGTTACGGTTACTCGTCAGCCACTCTATCTTGAAGTGTCGTATAGTTGAAACCGGAGAAAACGATCAAACCAGAAATACCCAAAGGGTATATGCAGTCGAACCTGTTTACGCGTTTTTCTTAAACCGTGGTGACGACTCGGGTTCTCTCATGTCCTTATTCATGTTGCACCAAAGCCAAATCTTTTTCAAAACTTGGTACGTACTTCATTATTTGCAAACATGCCAAATGAGTAGTTGATCCTCAGTTATATCAAACCGGTTAATAATCTTCTAATTAAACCAATCTGCGATAAAAGTCTTCTATACACGTACACATTCAATTAAGAATTAATGATTTGCCTTACACAGGACACATCTGAAAGATGTGATACAAGAAGGAAAAGATGCATTCAGTTCTGCCCATGGCATGAGAGTCTTCGAATACATTAGTTTGGACGAACAGTTCGCTGGTATGTTTAACCAGGCAATGTCAGAATCTTCTACCATGATCATGAAGAAGATTTTGGAAGTTTACAGAGGATTCAAAGATGTAAATACTTTGGTGGATATTGGAGGAGGACTTGGTACCGTTTTAAATCTTGTTACTTCCAAGTATCCTCACATTAAGGGTATCAATTTCGATCTAGCCGTGGTTTTAGCCAGTGCTCCTTTTCATCCAGGTACAACAACTAGTTGATAAATTTGACAAGTTGTTTATTGAAGTGTTTGTTTTTTGAAAATTCTCTTAAACATATTTATTTTATAATCTTACTAAAATCGGTTCTAGGAGTGGAGCATGTATCCGGGGATATGTTTATAGAAGTTCCAAAAGGAGATGCTATCTTCATGAAAGTAAGTTATATATCTACTGTAATTAAATGGAAGAGTTACATCTCTAATAATTAAATAATTTCATGGTTAATACACTGCATGTATACAAATAAAGAAGGATATATAAATTTTTGGCAGTGGATATTACATGACTGGAACGACGAAGATATGCGTAAAGATTCTTAAAAACTGTTGGAAGAGTCTTCCGGAAAAAGGCAAAGTGATAATAGTAGACATGATTACACCAATAGAACCAAAGAGTGACGACTATTTCTCTAGCATTGTAATCGGTATAGACATGTTGATGTTAACACAATGTTCGGGCGGTAAAGAGAGGTCTTTTTCTCAGCTTGAAGCTTTAGCATTCTGCTTCAGGTTTTCATAAATGTGAAATCGCTGGTCTTGCTTATACATATTCATTTATAGAATTCCACAAATAAATTCAGTGCTTACAAAAATAAGTAATAACTGATTTCGTGGGAGGAAATTATGAAATAAGAGTTTTTCTTAAATGGTTTTTTTTTAATTGTTTGTAATATACTTTTGTGGTATTGGCTGCCTGTATTTCATTCAATATTGTGTTGATCGTTTGTATCAAACAAATGTAATAATTCTGTTCAATGTAAGCTAAATTAATGGTTGGAGTACATTTTTTTTAGGGGTAAATGGTTGGAGTGTGTACCTTTTCTTGCCTAAAATCTACCGTATTTAACAAGGAATGGTTCGTCTCCACATCAAGTCCTCTTAATACACATAATCAATTGGTAATTGATAAAAATTCAGATCGAAGGATTTCATAATTAAGAGCTAGTAATAAAAAAGTAGAAAACATAAAGTGAGAAAGGTTTACATAACTTTGATGAGTAATTGAGTATCTCACAATTCACATATATATAACATTTTTTTTTGGCACCTACATATACATATACATAACAGAACATGAATATTTTTTTTTTAAAGATAAATTTTGAACGAGAAACATGGTTAAACCACAAACACAGTTACAATCTGCCAATAGAACATCATCTTCAACTAGGATCAAGATCCATCATTGATTGTTTGGGAACTAGACCTCGTCGTAGATTGGTGGGACCTATCTGGAATGCAGAGTCCAGGTGTTTTTGGAACATCTAATATGAGGGATTTGCTAGTGAGCATAGACATGATTATAGAAAAGTCGGGACGGTCTTCAGGATCTTCTTGAACACATAGGAGTGCAATGTGGATGCATCTTGTCACTTTTTCGGTTTGAAAATTCCCTGCAATGGTTGGATCCAAGAGGTCTAATGGTGACCCATTTATCCATAACCTCCAAGCCTGTATAATACATTTCAGTGATCGACAAAAACTTATAGTTACAATCACAGTTAGATAGGATCATACTCTTAAGATTTTATTCTTCTTTTTCAGTTACTTGGTACTCACGTATGTGACCAAATTCAGAGCTTGAGACGTGAAGCTCTTGTCCGCCTTGCCGCATATAATCTCAAGAACTATGACCCCGAAGCTATACACATCAGTTTTCACCGAAAACTGCCATTCGTTTATATATTCCGGGGGCATGTAACCGCTGCAAGATTAATTTGTACATTGTTGAATAAAAGATTCTTGAAACAATTCAGTGCATAAATCATAAGCCATCAAGGGTAATAAGAGTATTTTACGGAGTTCCGACACCCTTCTTTGTGTGAGCTCTAGTTTGGTCCATCCCAAAAATCCTTGCCGTACCAAAATCTGCAATTTTCGGGTTCATATCATTGTCCAGGAGGATATTACCCGGTTTGAGGTCACGATGTATGATTGTGAGTCGTGAACCTTGATGAAGATAAAGAATCCCTCTAGCAGTTCCCTTAATAATCTCGTAACGTTTTTTCCAGTCTAACTCTCCTTGCCTTGTTGGTTCTGCACATCTCATATGGACACATTAGGCTATGAGGTCAAGAACTAAGGTTTCAGATAATATAACCCTATCATTTCTTACCAAAGAGGATGTAGTCGAGACTTTTGTTGGGCAAAAGCTCATAGACTATGATCTTTTCTTCTCCTTTGACAGAAAAGCCGATAAGTTTGACAAGATTTCTATGCTGAAGTTTCGCGACAACAACAACCTCATTCTTGAACTCTTTTGTACTTTGTTCGTTTGTTGCGAACAACCTCTTTACGGCAATTTCTTTTCCATCAGGCAATATACCCTATCAATAACATCAGTAAGTCAATATGCCCAGCTTACTTTGACTCTGGAATATATAATTTTAAGTTTTTCAAGACAAGTCATGAACCAAGTAGCTAAAAGAAACGATACCTTGAAAACTTCTCCAAATCCACCTTTAGCAATTTCGTTTTCGGTTGAAAAATTGTTTGTTGCTTCTTTGATTGTCTTATATTTGAACTGGAGGGAGCGTACAGTTGTAACACCAGCTACATCTTTTAACAAATGGCCTTTTAATTGGTTCCAAAGACTAAATAACTGCTAAAATCTATTAGGCCAAACAAAAGCAAATGAACAAAACTCACTTTGATTAAGTTCAACTTCTTGAAATGGTTTCTGCCTCCGACTCCGGGCAAACCACCAAACAAAAAGTCCAGAGATGATGATGATGATGACTACAACACCCACAAAAATTGCTACAATAGTTCTCATTGTATTTCCGCTACCTGCAGAGTTAAAAACAAATTTTCGTCTTACCATTGTACAAAAAACAAACAAATTAACCATTTAACCATTTAACCTTTCGTCTTGCAGAGTTAAACAAATTAACCATTAAACAAATTTAACCATTTAACCAGTACTCAAAAGTCATAACTTTACAAGGACTTACTTTTTTCTTTCGTCTTGGCCGAGTCGGCTGCAGAAGGTGGTTGTGAAGCAATCGCGGGACGTGGCAGCGGAGGAGGAGAAAGAGGACGAGAAGGAGAAGGAGAAGGAGGAGGGGCCAACGTAATGTTACCAAAAGCCTTAGAGAATGTAAAAGACTGCCACCGGAAAAAGCAAATTGGCCGCATAACATAACCTCCTGTATTATTCGCACAACAATTCTGGTACTCCCCTACGCCTAGTCGAAGACAGTTATCACAATCACCAGGAGAAATATCTGGCGTGCAATGCATCAATGCGTATATATTCTGGAATTTTGACAAGGCTACAACATTAGCTGTGTAATGGTTATTACTTGACGTCGGTGTGCTTCTTGATGCAGAGGCTGCGGCGAACATACGAACTGTCAAGTCTTCCCATATATTCTTGAACTCTGTTAGATTTGATTTGATAATCGCAGTGTTCATGACCAAATACTGCGGTGTGATTTCCCAAAAAGCTGAAGCTCCTGAGAAAGCAGCGTTGGCGTAGCGGACAAGGCAAAGCGTTGGATCAAGTGCCCAATAATAAGCGTCTGTCTGGTTTGTACAATCTTGTTTCAACCAGTCAGATGCGCCCTTGATACAATCAGAACAGTCACCTGGACTTGATCCTGGGAAGCACATCCCTACTGCGTAGATCCGGTTTGGTTCTTCTCCAATCGAACCGTTGTAGAAACCATCTCGAGCTGCGGCATTTGAAGGAAGAGAAGAGAGGATGATATGGCGATTTGCATCGTATGTGTCGTTTGGTGTGAAATACTTACGGTTCTGTATGCATGTTTGTGCTGAAACAGAGGCAACACCGAAGCTTATGAGGATGAAACAGAGGATTGATAAGAAACTCCTCCTCTCCTTCATTTTTTCTGAATGATTTAGTGTTTAAACATCTGTTTGTTTCTTGCCAATTTAAGCAGCAACTGAAATTTCTACGTAACTTTCTAAATATCTAAACCTTTATCAAAAAAAAAAACTTTCTAAATGTCTATTATCAATGAACAAGATGACAAAAAATAAAATGTCTATTATCAGAAAAAGAAAAAAAAAATCTTAAATGTCACAAAAAGAGGGATGAAAATCGAAAGTCAAGAGTCAGTTTATCTGTTCATACAGTGTTTAATTCCTTTCAAATGATCATGAAGATATGGGCGTACTGCTAATGACATAAGGCTAAAAACTAAATCGCGTAACAAAACCCTTGAGAAATTGAGAAAACCCTTAAAACCAACAACTCATGTTAAATCAATCTGATGTGATTAGATTGTTATTATATTGGTAATTAATTGTATTTTATTTGAATAACATTTGATCAGTTGTTTTTTTACTTCAAGTCATCACTCTCGTGAGGTATAAGTTCTCTTAGGTTATATAACCTATACCCCATCTCCATTCGCACACAAGGCGGGAATAATGAACTAATCAGTAAATCATTCAAATTATACAATCAAGAATAGTCTTATTCCCTCAAAGATTATCGCTAATTCTTTGTCTTCGTGTACATGCGCCTGTGTGAAATCTTACTTATAAAAAAAAGAAAGAGAAATTTTTTCAAATAATAATAGTTAAAGTTTTTGTTTTACAAATAATATATTTTTTTTGATAAAATAATATTTTTATAAAAAATAAAATTAGAAATTTTTTATAAAAAATATTATTTAAAGTTTAGGGCTTAAAATTTTTTATCCTATATAAAGAAAATCTTATTTAGTAAAAATATTATTTTTATTCCAAAATAAATGAATGAAACAAAATTTTTACTTAATGTTATTTATGACAATTATCCAAAAAGAAATCGAAGTTTTTCTGAAATTTCTAAATATTAAATTCGCCAAACCCTACATGCAGACGTATACGGCGTAATACGGGCCCGCGACAAATGTCAACATTTGCGCTAATGTAAAACGTTGAATTGCATCATCCTTCGGGACCATATGTTTTAAGCGTTGGCCCCACAAGCTCCTATCAACAAACCGAACGAAGCAGAGGGATCAGATAAAGCATTCCGGGCTAATGGTATCAGTGTCATTGGTTTTGCATGTAAACCGGGCTTGGTTATAAATGGTATCGGTTTTCCATTAACTTGCGTGTCACGTTACCAGAGTTTGTAACTATATACTGTAATGTGTAATTCATAAATATCGTTTAACAAAATTTATACAAATATATATCACTAACTAATGAATCTTAGCTACTTTGGCTCTTACTTTTTCTTTTTTAATAAGGTCGATTTAGTTTTGAATCATTTGAATTTTGTTTATGAATTCAGGAGTCAAGTTTCATAGAATAAATGTGCAATGTAAAGTCTTATTATGGTTGATATGATTTGTTTTTTCAAAGACATTCATGATTAAAATTCACTCGGTGACAACTGACAGGACGCAACTTTGTGCAAAATACATGACAAGTCAGACCTTTCTGCAGAAGTCGGACATCACGTCACCTTCAGGGAGCTTTTCTCATAAGCAAAAGGGATATAGATAACGCGCTTCTTAATTTTGTCCCCGAGTGAATCCAATTATGATTTATGGATCCAGTAACTTGTATAGCACGTTCCTAAAAGTGATGAACCAACTACAAATTTAAAATTTTATCAGACAATGTACATCATTAATTTAATGAATATATATTATGTTTTTAACATCTATTGTTATATATTAATTTGGAACTGAGTTTTACATAATCACTAAAAAAGTTCTAAAATGCATTGAGGAAACCTTAAAGACGAGCCCAGCTGAAGGAGACAGGGATGAATAAATGTGTAGTTAGCTTTTAGTTAGTCCTGGTCCTGGATTCATATAGAACCGGCTAAGCACATAAACCGGCTTGGGCTATTATACATCAACTGTGAATTATTGAACAAAACTCTGGAGCCAATATTATAAATTAAATTAGAAGATTTTCATTATCGAGAACTGATAATACAATGTAGAAATGAACTTACATATTATCATTTACCTATAACTTCAACGAGGACTAACATTCGTGATCGATGCATCATCAATGGAACAAGTAAAAGACAAGGTAGAAGACGGACCAGGATGCAATCTTTCAGCTAATGGGTTCGGCTCGGATCCAACCCTGAAGACAAATCCAGGTGGTTGAGGCTCGGGCAGAGTAATTGAAGTATTTGTAAGCATCTGAAATACTGCAGACATGGTTGGACGATCAGCAGGATTTTCTTGAACGCACAATAACCCAATATGGATGCATCTAATGACTTCATCTTTATCGTAATCCTCTCCCATAGCCGAGTCTACGAGTTCCAACAATGATTTGTTGTTCCAAAGCCTCCAAACCTGTTATTAAACCATTGTCAAGATACTTATGTTCAGGGCAATGATCACAGTTAAAAGAGTAGGAAAATAAAAGAGCTCTTTAGTACTAACATAAGTGACCAAGTTGCCTACTGAACCATCAATCTGGTGGAAGCTACTATTCTTTTTGCCAACAATAATCTCCAGCGTCAATACTCCGAAACTATAAACGTCAGATTTCATTGAGAACTGCCCATTTGACACGTACTCGGGAGGCATGTAACCGCTGCAAAACACAGCACATATCACTTTTAGTTTTATCAGAACCCAAAAAAAACAAAAGAACAGACAGAGAGTAACTGAAATGGACAATTATTTACAATGTTCCAACTACTCTTCTAGTATTAGCTTCAGTCTGGTCTACTCTGAAATTTCTTGCCATTCCAAAATCTGCAATTTTCGGGTTCATATCTGCATCTAAGAGAATGTTACTCGCCTTGAGGTCACGATGTATGATTGTAAGCCGTGAATCTTGATGAAGATATAAAATCCCACGAGTGATTCCCCCTATAATGTTGTAACGTTTTATCCAGTCAAGCTCACCCCTCTTTGTATGGTCTGCATATCCAACGTATAGATCCATAGACTATGCATATGAGATCAAGAACAAAGGTTTCATAGAATATAAACCTATATGTCATATGTTTCTTACCAAAGAGGAAGTAGTCGAGACTTTTATTGGGCACAAACTCGTAGACGAGTAACTTTTCTTCTCCTTCGACACAGAACCCAAGAAGTCTAACCAGATTTCTATGTTGGAGCTTAGCTACAAGAAGCACCTCGTTTTGAAACTCTTGTTCACCTTGTCCTGAAGAATTAGACAGCCTCTTCACAGCAACTTCTGTTCCATTCGGGAACGTACCCTGTCAATTCGTATGATCTTTACTCACTGTCAAAATTTCTTTTCTATTTTTTGGCACCCTGAGTTTATAACACAAACTAGTAGTTGAGAAAGTTTAAGAACAGTATGCCTTGTAAACTTCACCAAATCCACCATGACCTAGCTTGTTACTCTTCTCAAAATTATTGGTTGCAGCTTCAATTGCTTTAAAATCGAACTGAAGTGAACCAGAAGTTGTAATATCATCTGTTGCTGAAAGCATACATAGTGTTATGCTGGAGCTTGTTCAAGGGACAATAACAGTTTTAGTGCAAAGGCTAATACAGTCTCTTACCATCATCTGGTGGAGCAGTACCATATGTCGTCATTGACCTCCCTGCAAGAGAAATATAACCATCTGATTTTGCAAAAATGTTGCTGCTCTGAACTCATAAGTTGACATAACAAGTATCTTTGTGCCATGTCATTAAGAACTCACTTTCAGATGCAAATTCTTGGTACGCTTTTCTCCTCCTACAAAGAGTAAACCCTAGAGCAAGCAGCATACTGATCACGACTGTGAGAACAACAACGAGTCCCACAACAACTCCTGCAGAAATCTTTCCGCCATCTAAACAAACCCCAAATCACCTATGTTAATTTATTTCAGTTAAGGGGAAAATATGGGACTAAAGCTAGTAAAGTAGGGTTCGAATTAGATTAGATAAACTTCAATCATGGTTAGCTAAAAGATTACAAAAACCATAGCTTGGCACAATAGTTCTGAGATTCAACCTTTTTCACGAGGAGGACTTGGCGAAATCATATTCTCGAAAACTCCAAAGAATGGATAAAGATCCCATTCCATGAAACAGCTCAGCCTCAGAGTAAGTCCACCTTGTTTCCCACTGCAGCACGACCTATAGTCATCAACATTCTGTCTTAAACATTTCGCACAGTTCAACGGAGATATATCTTTACTACATAGCACGAGAGCGTAAATGGTTCGCGAAGTCCCAATCTTTTGTATACCAACACCATAATACATCGGGTTAGATGATGAGGTAGCTTCAGCTATCACTCGAAGCATCAAAGCCTCCCAAGTATTATCAAACTCAGTCAAGTTGACTTGAAAATCTGCAGTATTGTAAACCTTATAACTCGGTCCCATCTCGAGTGATCCAAAAAACAAACGGTTGGAGTAACGTATCATACAAAGAATCTCCTTTTCGAACCAAAGGAGTCCTTCTGTCTGGTTTGGACACTTCTCTATCAACTCAATAGAAGCAAGGTGGATACAGTTTGAGCAAACCTTTGGTTTAGCACCTGGGATACACATCCCCACAGCATAGACCTGATCAGATCCTTGTCCAAGAGAAGAGTTGTAGAAGCCGCTTTGAGCTGAGACATTAGAAGCGAGAGAAGAGAGAAGGAGGCCACGGTTTGTATCAAACTTACCATGGCGTACAAAAAAACCAGTTTCGCCGCATTTGTGTGAAGATATGACAGGAAAGCCTACAAGGAAACACAAGAAGATTAGGAAGAGATTCTTCAGTTTCATTTTCAAGAACATACAGATTTTGTTTGAGATAGATTAGCAAACAAGTGTGTATAATTATGTCAATCAACACCTTTGTGTCAATCAATCTCTATCGCAAGTTGTTCTTGAGCCATTGGTCCCAATGTCTTAATCAATGTTTATTGAGTTGACTAGTTTGCAGTTTCTGTTTGGAGTCAAGCGTAGTAAAAAAATTGGTACTTGTAAAAAGAATGTTGTAAATATATGGGTGAATCATGTGGTACTCAGAATAACATGTTGTAGAATCTCTTAAGGGGAGATGATTCAACATTTGGAGCAAAACCAAAAAAAGAAACGTTCAGAGGAAGTAAAGAAATGGAAAGTTCATCAATTTAATTGGATAAAACAAAAGAACACTATCAAAGATGAGAGAGACCAACTAAAGACTCATTAGCTACTTCACAATTCTTATCTCTTTGACATTGCCTCCAAATCTTCTATTTGTCAGATTGTAAAAAACAAAAGTTGAGAAATTTATTTCAATAAAACCAAAAATTAAAGCAAAGCAACTGAAGCGAAAGCAACAATCAACAGAGTCTACACAGACAAATCAAAACCTAATTTTCGTGATTAGAGATGCCCAACACAACAATTTATAAGCAAATCCTATAGCGCCATTAGAACCAAGCTTCTAAGCCCTAGTTCGCTAAAAAAAAACTGGGAATTAGCAAACATGCATGGCATGTGTTAAAACACTTGACTCCGGACGTGAGACGGAGGAGGTCATAGGCGGATCCGGCGCTGAGTATGAGCTGAATTAGGACATTGAGCTCCGGAAAAATTCCTTAACTTTTCGCTCATGTCCTACTTCAGCTGGCGACGAGCTCAATTCTGGGATATCAGGTGAATTCTCTGTCTTGGCACAATTCGGTGAGCTCCGTAAGAAATCCTAAACTGAGAGTTTAGCGAAAACAGAGAATTTGCAAAAAGCTGATTCATCAGTTTCTGGTTTATAATATATCGGTTTAAGTAAATTAACCGGTCTGGGTTATATTTCATATCATATTCGATTTTATACACACATTGACTGGTCAACATAGGACCGGCATAGAGCATAGACAGAGTAAAACCATTGCTTCGCCTTCAATTTTTAAATTTTTTTAATGTATTTTGATTAAAACATTTAAAACTTATAATATTTTAGAAAGATCACATATTTATTTCTATTTTTTTTGTTACAATTAGTTTAACTAAACTGAAACAAGAAAAAAAAAATATAAATAAATTATTATAAATTTTTTTGTTAAAACTATAATGATCATGAAACTATAAATTTCAATTTTTTTTGTAATTAACTATTTAGTGTTTGCAATTCACCAATTATCATTGAATTTACTTCATATTTTAATATTTCATCTATTTTTATTAGTTTCATAAGCTTTTAATTTTTTATTAAATTAAAAAAAAGCAGAATTGTTAAACTCTATCTAAACATCAAATAGAAAAATTGACACAAAAATCTGAATTTATAAATGTATTACAGTTTTTCTTTAAAATAGATTTATTATCAATCGAGAGAGTTATGGTTAAAAAAATAAATTAGAAGATCTAATGAATGATTTTCAAGAAAAAATGCGAGAAGAATTATATTGATTAAATATAGATTTTTTATTATTTTAAAGATTTTAAAAATTTTATATATAATAACATTTAAAATTAAATTATAAAAAAAAAACACATTTTGTTTTCTCTCTTCGGACCACTAAAAATATTGGACCGGCCCTGAGTCAACTTAAACTTAAAAAGGGTATAAGAAATGGCCCATGCAGGTTTCGAAAACTAAATGATTCCCTTAATGTTAAGTTAGATCATTCGCTTAAGTTAGTTAAATCCAATGCAGCTAAACCAAACTTTAATACTAGGGGTTAGGCTGGGCTACGCCCCAATATATATTTGACAATTAAATAAGTTACTAAAATTTTAAGCTGTGAGAAAAACAATTCTCAATTAAAATATATGTATAAGAATTTGAATCACCAAAGAGACACTGGTATTTTTATAATCTTAAGATTGTCTAGATATTTAGAAATATTGGTTTCCATAATAGAACTCTAAAAAAAAACACTTTCCCAGAACCGATGAAGACCTATGAACATATGATTTACATGGAATTTCTTCACCTCTTCCTCTACAGGATATTAGCCTTAACAAAAGGGGTTTGCGAGCCTCGATCACAATGGTTATATCCGTTGACGCAAACAAAACCTGTTGCAACTGATTATTTAATTTGTTTGAATGCTTAATTTGTCCTTTTCTTCAAAGTTCATCATCAGCTAGGTCATCTTATGATTCTATCTCCCAATAATTCCAAATGATTTTGAATTTGCTGGTGAAGAAAATATCATTAAATAAATCCAAGAAACCAAATTTATCGGAAAAAAAAAGAGAAGCAACTAAGAAAGCTTCAAGTCAAATATAACATGTTTGTGTATGATGTCCTCAGCTTTATCACCCTAAATATCTTCGCTGAATGGGAGATCGTAGAATACAATGTTTATTGTCAACCCACGACATATGCAGATTGGTTTTAATTGGTTTTAAACTCTCAGGAAGTTTGGAACAAATGAGTTGGAGATTTAGAGTATAACCTGTGGGTTTTCATTCTGCAGGAATTGGTGGATTTCATTGATAGTAACAGTCTCTAATTTAGTAATAGCAGAGGAGGAGCTGGTGATAGTTGGGAGGGCATTACCAGTTTCACCTAATCTGTGGTTTGAGGTTTTTTTTAGATGAGTTAATTTTGCTGAAGATTATAGAGATAAGCAACTGTGAAGTAGTGTTTACCATGCCATAAAAATTTTGGTATCTGCTATGTCCGAGTTGGAAAAAGGCGTATTGCTGATGTCGAGCTGACGGAAAAAGAAGAGCCACTTGTTTTTGGGTTGACTGTGGTGATTAGGAGAATAGCTGGTTTGGTTTCTGCCTGATTCCACTATTCACAGAATTTTCCAGCTATGCTTCCCCAAAGGTAAATGTGAATGGTTTCACCACTGGAAAACAAAGACGTTTTTGTTACTTTTTTTTTGAGAAAGTAAACAATACAAAGTAAATAAACTCAATAACTCAAACAATGCAGATAACAAACCTTAAAAGAACAGAAACTGAAGTAGAGAAGATAATTCCCTTTTTATTATTTTTTACTCTAACAATTAACTAACAATTACTTGCCTCCAATGAATTTCATTATCATTAATTTATATCAAATGTATTTAGCCGGGAGGTAATTAGTGACTGTACTTTGTCTATATGTCATGAATTATTAAAAAGTTTTGGTTTAGTGTAAGTATAAACAATGCACATCAGAAGTAGTTCTCAAGTACACCACCACTTAGTTTTGGTTCAAGGGACCAGACCGGGTTATTCGAGTTGTTGGTCAAAGGTTTGCGATGGTTTAGGTGTTGAAATGACACATTAACTGCCGAATAGTAATAAACTATTAACAAACTGAGTCTTACTGTGTCATGAAGATCCATTACAGAACCAGAAAACTATGCTGGGACTTAGACATAGCAATTAAACTCAATAACTCAAACAATGCAAATAACAAACGTTAAGAGAACACAAGCTGAAGTAGAGAAGACAATTCCCTTTTTTTACTCTATGATATGATGCAGCTTACAACGTCGTGAAACTAATGGTGAAAATAGGCTGGACGATTAGGACTGAAGCAAGTACCATAAATGAAACAATTAAGCAATGCTTGATTAAAGGACCAAGTTAATTGGCTAAACAGGACCAGAAAATTGAGTACTTCTATGGTTTGAAATTTACTGGAGCAATGCATGAAGAAAGGACCGTGTCAATTAGCTAAACAGAATCAGAAAATTGAGGAGTTTGAAAATTTACTGGAGCAATGCATGCTTTTAAAACAGAGAGCTTCTATGACTTCAAACTAAAACAAGGCCAAACCAACCATGCATGAAATCATTCAGAAAACAGAACTTAAAAAGTGATGTGGATTATTACTCTTTCATTAGTAGATGCAAAAAGACTCTATCTTTTGATGGGGAGCTTTAAACTTGAGGAGTTTTTTCCATTGTCCTAGGTGAGTGGAGATTGTCACCAGTAATGAGTCGAATCTGTCCAATAACATCTGCAAGAGACATAAGTATAGTGGCTTTAACGATTTCCATATGAATAGATACAAGGGTAATAAGGTTTTTGAGTTTTTCTTACCAAACAGCTGTGTGTTTGTGTCAACAATGGCGGCTAAATCTTTGAAGCTGCAGAGGCTGAACTTTTTTTCTTAAATGTTATGGGCTCCGTCAGCCACTGAGATCATTGTTTTTTTGATGGTGAAGCGGATATCTTGCTTGTAGTCGGAGACTTTGTAGAGTTTTTAGGAGGGTGTACTTAGAAATTTGCTGATTTTGTAAACTGAGCTAGGCTTCAGGTTTTTTTCATGGCTGGATATGCAGTTTGCGGATATGAATCCGTGAACAGCATTGGACTATAGGATAATGATTAGATGGGGTTAGTAAATAAATCTCTAATCATAATCTGACACTTCGAATCTGAAACCTTAATTATCCCAACCTTGAACATAGAAGGAATGAAAATGAAAAAGGCACATCAAAGATGAGGCGACATATTTTCAAATGTCTATCTATATTTTTAAATCATAAGACAACACCAAAAGCTCCAAAACACAATCATGAGAGGAAAAGTCACTAACATCATTGAAACGGGTTTCAGACCATTACAAACATGATACAAACAGGATTCAGACACATCTCTAACATAAACATACAAACATGATTCAGACCATTGCTAACAGGATTCAGACACATCTCTAACACAAACATACAAACAGGATTTAGATCATTATTGATGGACCACATTACATCTGAATAATCAATTGAATATCAGTTCTACATCACTAATATTACATTACATAGTTTAAACCGGAACCGTAAGCAAGGACATGAGGGGAGAGTTTAATTTTGATACATATTCTAGAGCGATGAAGGTGTCACCTTTCTTAAAATTTCGGGCTTCCCAATAGTGGATTTGGCAAGACTAAAACTTCTTGGTGACAGTAATCGCCCTCAATTTCATCAAGGATGTTGAACGCTAGTGCCTGGGGAGGATGGTGGCTAGATTCTGGAGCCATGTTTGAGTTTTCCGGAGTTAGGGATGGGTTGATGTTTTTCAATTGACTTTGGGGTGAATGTTTATAGGGAAGTTGTGTTGAAGTTAGGAATTTGGAAAGTTTGGCCATTGGTTTCTTTTAATTTGAAGAAGTGGTGGAGATGATGTAATTAGGAGGGTTAATGGCAAATAGATTTCCGTTTCTGGTGTTTGGGGGAGGCGATGCAAGGATGTGAGAAGCTTCGAAGTTGGTACGGTGGCTAATAATGAAGGCGATGATGATGTGAGATGGGTTGTTTGTTTATAGTGGGGCTTTTTTAGTGGGCTTCTAATCCTTCTTTGAAGCATAGATGAAATCTCTTAGTGGATTTCTAATCTCTTATATTTTTCCGGTGTGGGGTTCAGAGTTTTGTTTGGCTTTTTTTATTTTTGTGTTTTGGAGACACGTGGCAACTTGAAAGATGTTTTAAGAAGAAGTTTTTGTGCTGATGTGGAGGCACTCATAAACCCCAAAACTTCCATTTTATATATAAGAGATTTCTTCAAAAACAAGTGTTAAAGAATGGAATCATCGGAGTACAAATGACTAAAAATTAGAAATTATGATTTTGTTTTTACCCCATTAACTATTGATAATAACCAATTTATTGAATAAGCAAAAATGTCAACGTGGCAATTCCGTAAATGAAGTGACTATTATAGAGTTAAAGCTTATGAAAGGAGGATACACGACATATTCATATATTACCGTTAATTAACCTCTTAAGCTCAACGAGGATAAACATTGGTGATCGATGCATCATCAATGGAACAAGCAAACGACATGGTAGTAGACGGACCAGGCTGTGGGTTTGGCTCGGATCTGACCCTGAAGACAAATCCAGGTGGTTGAGGAGCGGGAAGAGTTATAAAGGTATTAGTGAGCATCTGAAATATTGTGGACATGGTTGGACGATCTGTAGGATTTTCTTGAACGCACAATAACCCGATATGGATGCATCTAGTGACTTCATAATTATCAGAATTCTCCCCCATGGCCGGGTCTACGAGTTCCAACAATGATTTGTTGTTCCAAAGCCTCCAAACCTGTTATTAAGTCATTTGTCAAAAAAAATAAAAATTGCACGGCCATATGATCATAGTTATAACTTATAAGAGTATGAAAGTTAGAGATTGCAATGGCTCTTTAGTACTAACATATGTGACCAAGTTGCCTACTGAACCATCAATCTGGTGGAAACTACTATTCTTTTTGCCAACAATAATCTCCAGAGTCAATACTCCAAAACTATAAACATCGGTTTTCATCGAGAACTGCCCATTCGCCACATACTCCGGAGGCATGTAACCGCTGAAAAATACAGCACATATCACTTTCAGTTTTACCAGAAAAAAAAAAGACATTTACAAAGTGTAACTAAAATGGTCAATTGTTTACAATGTTCCAACTACTCTTTCTGTATTGGCTTCAGTCTGGTTCACTCTGAAATTTCTTGCCATTCCAAAATCCGCAATTTTCGGGTTCATATCAGCATCTAAGAGAATGTTACTCGCTTTGAGGTCACGGTGTATGATTGTGAGCCGTGAATCTTGATGAAGATATAAAATCCCACGAGTGACTCCCCCAATAATGTTGTAGCGTTTTCTCCAATCTAGCTGAACCCTCTTTTTATGGTCTGTGCATTCAACGTATAGAGCCATAAGACTATGCCTTTGAGGTCAATAACAAAGGTTTCAAAGAATATATATAAGCCTTTATATGATATCATATGTTTCTTACCAAAAAGGAAATAATCGAGACTTTTGTTCGGTACAAATTCATATATGAGTAATTTTTCATCTCCCCCGACAGAGAAGCCGAGAAGTCTAACCAAATTTCTATGCTGGAGCTTTGCTACAAGAAGCACCTCGTTCTTAAACTCTTGTTCACCTTGTCCTGAAGTTTTAGACAGCCTCTTCACAGCAACTTCTGTTCCATTAGGGAACGTTCCCTGTCAGATTTTAGACAGATTTTTTTGCTTTTTTGGGGCATTTGAGTTTATAACAGAAATTAGTAGTTGAGAAGTTCAAGAATATCATGCCTTGTAAACTTCACCAAATCCACCATGACCAAGCTTGTTAATATTGTGAAATTTACTTGTGGCAGCTTCAATTGTATTAAAATCGAACCGAAGTGAACCAGAAGTTGTAATATCATCTGCAGCTGAAAGCATACATAATGTTATGCTGGAGCGTGTCCAAGAGACAATAACAGTTTAGCGCAAAGAGTCTTACAGTTTCTTACCATCATTTGATGGGGCAGTACCATAAGTACTCCTTGACCTCCCTTCAATAGAAACATAACCATCTTAGAAACACACAGAGAAAGAGACCACAACTCATTGAAGATCGATGTCAATATACATACATATAATTCGAAAATTATATCCTAAACACCAAAATTCTACATAAATATGTCTTGGTGCAATATCATAACGAACTTACTTTCACCTGCAAGTTCTTGGTAAGCTTTTCTCCTCCTAAAGAGAGCAAATCCAAGAGCAAGCAGCAGTGTGAAACCAACGATGGTACCCACAATAATTCCTATAGAAATATTTCCGCCTTCTGCCAGAACAGAGCAGACAAACTTCAATCATGGTTAGCTAAAAGATTACAAAACAAGAGGTGGACACGATGTTCTACCTTTTTTACGAGGAGAACCTGGTGGAATCTTATTCTCAAAAACATCAGAGAATGGATAGAGAGCCCATTGCATGAAACAGCTAGGCCTCTGAGTAATGCCACCTTGCTTCCCACGGCAGCAAGACTTATAGTCATCAACGTTTTGTCTTAAACATTTGACGCAGTTCCACGGAGTTATGTCTTTACTACATTGCACGAAACCGTAGATGTTTCCAGAAGTCCCAATATTTTGTACGCCAGCACCGTAGTAGACAGGGTTGGACGAAGAGGTAGCTTCGTTTATCACACGAAGCATCAAAGCCTCCCAAGTATTATCAAACACAGTCAAGTTGATTTGGACTAAATCAATATCGTTCTGTATACGAACTGGTTCCATCTCTAGCGATTCAAAAAATGAACGGTTGCAGTAACGTACCAGACAAGAAATCTTAAGTGGCCCCCAGGCGAGGCCTTCTGTTTGGTTAGGGCACATGTTTATCAACCCATTAGAAGTAAGGTCGATACAGTTGAAGCAATCCTCTGGATCAGCACCACGAATGCACATCCCTAGACCATATGCTCTGCTCTCATCTTGTCCAATTGAAGTCGTGTAGAAGCCCTCATTGGCCGAGACACTCGAAGGAAGAGACGAGAGCACAGCGCGGCGGTTTACGTCGTAGGTATCACTGAGTGTGGAAACCTTTGAGACGTTGTAGAAACAATTTTGTGCAGAGACAGCACAAGAGCTTATGAGTACAAAACATAACACTGTTGGAATGTTTACCATCTTCTTTTTTTTGGCACTGTGTTTGATGTCTCTGAGATTTATTTTTAACAGAGAATTGAATATTCAATACTAATCTCCCGTGAGATGCTGTGCGGAATTGACTAATCTTCATTTTGTTTTTTCTCTACGGAAACTTGGCGTAATAAGTCGATGGATGGTATGTGGAATGCAAGAGGGACACGTTAACAAAATGGAAAGTTGGTCAATTGATTGGAAAACTCAGATCAACACTATGGAAGACGAAGACGAAGACTTACAAAAACTCTCTCTTTCGTATTGGTTGTCTGTAAGTTTGTAACAAAGCATCCTTTCTTTTATGGGTTATCGCATTACCTCCAGATTCTATAGTTACTCTTGTAAAAACACTTTTTAACGCAGAGAAATCGACCTAGTAACAGACAAATTAAAACCTAATTTCAGTGATTAAATATCATAATATCATATAATAGCTACGTGTGTATTTTACTCTTTTTCAAATCCTTGTCACCATTCACATTCTCTAGAAAACAAATGTTAAATGCAACAATGAGATTCTTTAGTCATGACTCATGACTCATGACTAATGAGAAAGAGTAATCCCATTTACCGGCAACCATCCATCAGTGGTCCGGTCATTACATATTTCCCCCTTAAAATCATAGTGTGTCATACTATTACAAAAATAAATTAATACTATTTTTTTTATTTTTTATTAATACTATTACAAAAATAAATTAATACTATTATATCTATAACAAGTAACAACACTATTTCACTTATGCAACCCTTCATAAAACTACAAAATGATTCCCTTAATGTTAGTTCAATCATTAATGATAAGCAGAGATGATTCAACATTTGGAGCAAAACCAAAAAAGGAAACATTCAGAGGAAGAAAAAAAATGGAAAGTTCATCAATTGATTGGATAATAAAACAGAGCAACACTATTAAAGATGAGAGACCAAGTAAAGACAAAATACGAAGACTCATCAGCTGCTTTTCACAATTCTTATCTCTTTGGTATTGCCTACAAACTCTTTATATACATACATCAAGTGATGTATGCATATAAATTTCTGGAGCCATTCATATCATATCAGAAAATTTTCAAAACAAAGAGGTGGTATTACAATGTAGAAATGATAAAGCAAGAGTTTGTATGATGAGTATCTCACTATTCATTCATAACTTTGAATTATCACACTATAGTTTCAACTGAAATATTGTGGATACTGTCCCTTTTTTAGTAACAGTTTTCCAACCGTTTCAACTCTCAAAGGAAAATCATTCCTAATGAGGAGTCAGATTCTTAAGAGCATTCACATTGGTGATTTTTTGATGAGTGTTTTTAAATATAAATTTATTATAAAAAAAGGAAAAAAGAAAAGAGAGTGTCTTTAATTTAAGATTTGTGTCTCATGAAGACACTTAAAAACCCATTAAAAGAGAGAGTGTGTTTAATTTTAAATATTAATTAATATGGAAAACACGCATCAAAAGATGAGGGATGAAGATGGTCTAATGGTTATTTTTTTTTTTTTTAGCTCTGAGACCTCGAGCTGATCATTAAACTCCGGAGCAAGAATAGAAATTATAAGGTTTTCATAATAAAGAACTGAAAATACAGTGTAGAAATTATGGAGAATTGGTTTATAACCTTTGATTGAGTAAATCTCACAATTCATGCATAACTTTTGACTACAACATTTTCCAATACACTTGAAACATGGTTTACGTCAAACAGTTTACATACTAATTTCAACGAGGACTAACGTTCGTGATTGAATGATCATCAACAGAACAAATAAAGGTCATGGTAGTGGACGGACCAGTCTGCAATCTTTCGGCTAGAGGGTTTTGTTCGGATCTGACCCTGAAGACAAATCCAGGCGGTTGAGGCACAGGGAGAGTAATTAAAGTATTAGTGAGCATCTGATAAACAGTGCACATGGTTGGACGATCAGCAGGATTTTCTTGAACGCACAATAACCCGATATGGATGCATCTAATGACTTCATCTCTATCGTAATCCTCTCCCATTGCCGGGTCAACGAGTTCCAACAATGTTCTGTTGTTCCAAAGCCTCCAAACCTGTTAAGTCATTTGTCAAGAATCTAATGTTCAGGGCAATGATCATAGTTAAAAGAGTAGGATATTAAGTTAGAGAGCTCTTTAGTACTAACATATGTGACCAAGTTGCCTACTGAACCATCAATCTGGTGGAAGCTACTATTCTTTTTGCCAACAATAATCTCCAGAGTCAATACTCCAAAACTATAAACATCAGATTTCATTGAGAACTGCCCATTTGACACGTACTCAGGAGGCATGTAACCGCTGCAAAACACATCACATATCACTTCAGTTTTATCAGAACCTAAAAAAACAAAAGAAGAGTCAGAGAGTAACTGAAATGGACAATTATTTACAATGTTCCAACTACTCTTCTAGTATTGGCTTCAGTTTGGTTTACTCTGAAATTTCTTGCCATTCCAAAATCCGCGATTTTTGGGTTCATATCAGCATCTAAGAGAATATTACTCGCTTTGAGGTCACGATGTATAATTGTGAGTCGTGAATCTTGATGAAGATATAGAATCCCACGAGTGATTCCCCCAATTATGTTGTATCTTTTTCTCCAATCCAGCTCACCACTCTTTTTGTAGTCTGCACATCCAACTTATAGAGCCATTAGACTATATATCATACTCCCTCTGTTCTAAATTATAAAAATGTTTGGCTAAAAGTACACATATTAAGAAATTTACTTTTTTTTTTAAATCATCATTAGTCATTTCTATTTAACTTTAATTTCTTACTCCTCATTTTCTCCCAATAAAATAAAAATGAACTTAAATGACTTTATTAATTTATATT
Source organism: Cardamine flexuosa (assembly GCA_963555745.1). NCBI lineage: Eukaryota > Viridiplantae > Streptophyta > Magnoliopsida > Brassicales > Brassicaceae > Cardamine > Cardamine flexuosa. The sequence continues at coordinate 6,646,802 of OY743215.1, read as the reverse complement.
AAATTACAATTTACTGAAAACAATTGTATAGATATTTGAAAATATTATTATAAAATAGAACAAATAAATTTGGCTAAAAACCCTTATAATTTGAAATAAAAGGGGAATATGTTTCTTACCAAAAAGGAAGTGGTCGAGGCTTTTATTGGGCACAAACTCATAGACGAGTATCTTTTCTTCTCCTTCGACAGAGAAGCCGAGAAGTCTAACCAGATTTCTATGTTGGAGCTTTGCTACAAGAAACACCTCGTTCTTAAACTCTTGTTCACCTTGTCCTGATGTTTTAGACAGCCTCTTAACAGCAACTTCTGTCCCATTTGGGAACGTGCCCTATCATTTCACACGATCTTGATTACTCACTATCAGAATTTTCTTCTCTTAGTTATTTTTGCTATTTGGCCACCTTAGTTTATAGTATAACACAAACTAGTAATTGAGAAAGTTGAAAAACATTTTTATACCTTGTAAACTTCACCAAATCCACCACGACCTAGCTTGTTACTGTTCTTAAAATTACTAGTTGCAGCTTCAATCGCTTTAAACTCAAATTGAAGTGAACCTGAAGTTGTTATATCATCTGCAGCTGAAACTGAAAGCATACATAGTGTTATGGACACTAACAGTTTTAATACAAAAAAAATCGTATAGTCTTTTACCATCATTTGGTAGTGCAGTACCATAAGTCGTCATTGACCTCCCTGCATGAGAAATAAAACCATGTGAGAAGAACAAAAATATATAATTTTGAAAACGTTTTATACCATGAACTAATAATTTATATAAATATGTGTCATTGAGCCAAATCATGAAGAACTCACTTTCAGTTGCAAATTCTTGGTTTGTTTTTTTTCTCCTACAAAGAGCATACACTAGAGCAAGCAGTACACTGATCACCAAGGCGAGAACAAGAGTGACTCTAACGATAATTCCTGTAGAAATCTTCCTGCCATCTGAACAAAGGCCAAATTACCTATGATTATTGCGGCTGAGGGAACATATATATGAGACTAAAAGCTAGTAGGCAGTAAGTAGCGTAGGGTTCGATCAAGATTAATGAGTAAAAACTCAAGGTCCATGTGAACATAGCACACAAATATCAAACATGGTTAGCTAAAAGATTACGAAAACCAGAGCTTGAACAAGAATAGTTTAAGAGATTCTACCTTTTTCATCACGAAGAGGAGTGGGCGAAGTCTTGTTCTCAAAAACTCCATAGAAATCATAGGGCTCCCATCGCATGTAACAGCTCGTACTCACAGTAACGCCTGTACCTGTTTTCCCACGGCAGCACGACCAAATGTAATCCACACTCTCTTCTAAACATTTGCCACAGTTCCCGGGAGATATATCTTTACTGCATTGCACGAAACCGTAGATCTTTTGGAATGTACCAATATTTTGTATCCCGGCACCGTAGTACATTGGATTTGACGAAAACGTAGCTTCCTTTATTACACGAAGCATCAAAGCATGCCATTTCAGATCGAACTCTGTCAAATTGACTTGGAAATCTGGACTATTGTTCTGCTTATAAAATGGTTTCATCTCGAGTGACCCGAAAAACGAACGGCTGGAGTAACGTATCATACAAGTAATCCCCTTGTTGTAGGTCCAGTCGAAGCCTTCTGTCTGGTTGTGACATTTCGTTATCAACCTATCAGAAACACGGTTGATACAGGTTGAGCAATACTTTGGTTGAGCACCTTGGATGCAAGTCCCGGCAGCATACACACGATCGGGTTCTTGTCCAACCGAAGCATTGTAGAAACCGCCTCGAGCTGAGAGATTAGATGCGAGAGAAGAGAGGAGAAGGCGACGATTAGTATCATACTTATCGTCGGGTCTAAAAAAACCAGTTTGCCCGCATTTTTGTGCTGTTAAAACATGAAAACTAATAAAGAAAAAACAGAAGACTAGCAAGAGATAATTCAGTTTCTGTTTCATTTTCAGTATCATACAGATGTAGCAACAAGTGTGTATGTATATGCATAAATTTCTGTTCATTGCAAGTTGTCATGGCACAATGGTCCCTGGTATCTTAATTAGTCAACGCATATTGTGTTGACTCATGCAGAATTTTTCTTGAGTCAAACGTCGTAAACGAGCCTGAACTCGTTACAAATATTATTACGATTATTTGGCATCCAGAAAACACGTTATAGCATCTTCTAGGTGCAGATGATGCACAATTAGAGTCAAACAGAAAAAGAAAAAAAAATATAAACGCCAAAATCATACAGAAGAATTGATATAAAGATAGAGCAAAGGAAAATAGAAAGTGGAAAATTAAAATAAATAAATAAAAAGAAAAAAAAGTGGAAAATTCGTCAATTTGATAGGGTAAATCAGAGTACTCCGTCCGGTAACAGCGCAGCAAAAGCAGCAATCAATGGAGCCTACAAGGAAAAGAAAAAAATTATAACCTAATTTCGATGACTAAACATGTCCAACACGTCAACTTCTAAAGACTGCGAAACCAACCCAGCAATCTAAATCCTAGAGTGCCATTAGAACCAAAAATTGTTAAACCCTAATTCCTTAAACTGAGTTTAGCGAAACCAGAGACTTACGAATGCTGATTCGGAACCATCAGTTAATAATATGCCAAATGACATGGCCCCACTGACCTAAATAAACCATCTCGAGCCAAATTGGTTTGGGTTTACATTCATGACAAATCCATCCAAATATGTTACGATTAGGACTCAAACTAGAGGATAGGATCAGATCGAGAATAGGATTTATATTGATAAAAAGGAATTACAGAATTTGAGAGAGTTATTTATGGAGTTCTCTCACCTCCCCGTTACAAACTCTACCCAAATCTTCGATGCCTTTTCCTTCTATCCTCTCTCTTACTTATACTAATCCCATAGCATAAGTCGCCATGTGATTCTAACGGATTCATGCGCTACACGACAAGATGTTAACTCTACCCTGGTAACTTATTTATTTAACTAGAGTAGAAGCGTTTACTCCCCCCAAACCTGCTACTGATCATGGTCATTCCTCCTTACTCCCGTTGGGCCTTCGACCTTCTTTTATACTGATAAAGGATAGGTGGATGTTGGGCCTCATACGTAACATTACCCCCGCCTTTGAAATCCACCTTGTCCTCAAGGTTAAGTTCTGGAAACTGCTCCTTAATGCTACGCTTCCATTCTCAAGAGCATTCATAGTCCGGTAAGTCCTTCCATTTAATCAAAACTTCTTCTTGACCACTAACAGGATGCACCCTGATCCCCAACACCGATTCAGGTTCCGCCAGCAACACTTTCTCTGCAGTAAGTTGTGGTGGTATGGAAATCATGGCGTCAGCGTCCCCTACTTGTTTCTTCAATTGAGATACATGGAAGGTAGGATGGATTCTCGCTTCTGGAGGTAACTTCAGGCGATATGCCACTTTACCAACTCTTGCTTCTACTCGAAATGGTCCATAGAACCTAGCAGATAGTTTTTCGTTTACCTTCCTGGCCAAGGAATGTTGGCGGTATGGCCTCATCTTCAGATACACCTGATCACCTACTTCAAACTCCACCTCTTTCCTATGACCATCAGCTCTTTTCTTCATCCGCTGCTGAGCGTTATGTAAATGCCCTTTCAGTATCATTATCATCTTGTCTCTCTCTTGTAACTGTTCTTCTAAACTTGCGTTCACAGTTGATCCATTCTCATACTTAATCAATTCTGGTGGTACTCTGCCATATAACGCCTGAAATGGTGACATCTTCATAGCGGAGTGAAAGGATGAGTTATAACTCAACTCCGCCCATGGAAGAAATTTAGCCCATTGCTTTGGCTGATCACTGCAGAAGCACCTCAGATATGTCTCAAGCCCTCTATTAGTCACCTCTGTCTGCCCATCGGACTGTGGGTGATAAGCAGTACTGAAACATAGTGTTGTTCCTGCCAAGCGAAACATCTCTTTCCAGAACTGGCTCATGAACAGCTTGTCCCTGTCAGACACAATCGTCTTTGGAAACCCATGCAACTTAACCACCTCTTGGATGAATGTGTTTGCTACCTGAGTTGCCGTGAACGGGTGTTTCAGTCCCACAAAATGGGCATATTTGGTAAGTCGATCTACCACCACTAATATGGAATCAAACCCCTCAGATCTTGGTAAACCCTCTATAAAGTCCATCGAGATGTCTTCCCACACTCGAGATGGTATTGGCAGTGGCTGCAGTAATCCACCTGGAGCAAGTGTAGAGTACTTGTGGCGTTGGCAAACTTGGCAAGACGCTACAAATCTCCTGATATCTGTCATCATTCCCACCCAAAAGAAGAGTTCGCCAATCCTCTTTTGTGTCCTCAACACTCCCCCATGACCTCCGTGTTTCCCCGCATGAAACTCATGCATAATTACCCCTGTTACATGCGATGACTTTGGGATCACCAACTTTCCTCTCCTTAATAACCGCCCGTGAACCGATGAATAATCCGGTTGCAACAAGGGGTCTCTCTTAAGGTCGGCAATGATCGCCTGTAACTCCTTATCTTTGTCAACCTCACTACAAATCTCCTCTAGCTGTATGGCCGCTGGTACAGTGAGAGCATACAACCGGGCCACAACTCCCTTTCGTGACAAAGCATCGGCGGCCTTGTTCTCTAAGCCCGGTTTGTATTCAATGTCAAAATCGAACCCCAGAATTTTTGTGAGCCATTTTTGATACTCCAAGTTAATTTCCCTCTGCTCTAACAGAAACCTCAAACTCTTCTGATCAGTCCTCACCAAAAACTTCCTCCCCAGGAGATAGTGGTGCCATTTTTGAATAGCAAAAACGATAGCCATGAGCTCCCTCTCATAAATGGACTTCATTCTTTGTCTATCGGTTAATGCCTGGCTGTAGTATGCGATAGGTTTGTGAAACTGCATCAATACTGCTCCGAGCCCTGTGCCCGAAGCGTCGGATTCCACCACAAACAAAGCTTCAAAATTGGGCAAGGCTAAAACTGGCACCGTAACCATTGCCTGTTTCAGTTTCTCAAGAGCCTCTGTCGCCTTCTCGGTCCACTCAAATTTATCCTTCTTCAACAAATCAGTAAGAGGCCTTGCTATAACTCCATATCCTTTGACAAACCGCCGATAATACCCTGTAAGGCCCAAAAACCCTCGGAGCTCCTTAATGTTGTGTGGCTCAGGCCAATCAGTCATTGCATTGAGCTTGCTTTCATCAGCTGAGACGCCTTCTTCTGAGATCACGTGTCCCAAATACTCGATTCTCCTACTCCCAAACTGACACTTTTTCTCGTTAGCATACAACTGATGTTGTTGCAGAATTCTCAGGACCTTGTCCAAGTGCTCCTTATGATCCTCAAGAGTTCTGCTATATACTAATATATCGTCAAAAAACACCAGCACAAACCTTCGTAGGAATGGTCTGAAGATCTGATTCATCAGAGATTGAAAAGTGGCTGGGGCGTTTGTTAAGCCAAAAGGCATCACCATGAATTCATAGTGCCCGTCGTGAGTCCTGAAGGCTGTCTTTGCCACATCCTCGGATTTGACCAAAATTTGATGATAACCGGATCTTAAGTCCAGTTTGGAGAACCACACTGCCCCCCTTAGTTCATCCAGCAACTGGTCAATCATGGGTATGGGGTAACTGTCTGCCACAGTGGCCTTGTTAAGAGCCCTATAATCAACACAAAACCGCCAACTCTTGTCTTTTTTCCTTACCAGCAAAACGGGACTAGAGAACGGGCTCCCGCTTTCCCTAATAATCCCTGCCGATAACATTACCCCAATCTGTCTCTCAATCTCCTCCTTCTGTACCTGTGGGTACCTGAACGGTCTGACATTGACCGGTTCAGTCCCCGGCTTAAGTGTTATTGTGTGTTCTTTTCCTCGGGATGGTGGTAGTCCTTTTGGCTCCTCAAAAACTTGAACATACTTCTCCACGATCACTCTCAGTTCGTCGGGAGTACTTGAGGTACCCTCTTCTCCCTCTGTCAACATTCCTCTGTAGTCGATAATCATTCCTTCTCCTTCCTGTTTTAGAGATCGCCACAGTGATTTCAGTGAAACTGATATGTTGCATAAGCTGAAGTCTCCTTGGACAGTAACTGTTTCCTCCCCAACTTCAAACCTCATTATCTGTTGTTTCCAGTTAACCCTCATATCACCCAATGTTTCGAGCCATTGCATTCCTAGGATTACATCAACACCTCCTAATCCCAACGGTAAGAAGTTTGAAACCAATCTGTAACCCGGCATCTCCAGCTTGATGCCTCTGCATATCCCTCTTCCTTTCACGGTTAACCCAGTTCCCATCCTTACTCCATATCCTTTGGTTTCATCTATTTTGATATCCAACCTTCGCACCAAATCCTCCGATACAAAATTGTGAGAGGCTCCGCTGTCGATTAGGATCACTGTTTCTACTTCTCGGATCGAGCCTCTGAGTTTCATCGTTCGCGGAGATGAGATTCCCGCGGCGGAGTTGATCGACAAAACTGCGAGCTCGGGTTTCCCGGAAGTATCCTCCTCTCCACCCTCGATCTCCTCATTTTCCAGCTCCAATTCCGTGCCATCATCCAAAACTACCACCACTTGTAACTCTTTCATCTTGCACTGATGGTTGATGTGGTACCTTTCATCGCATTTGAAGCAAAGGCCCTTGGCTCGTCTCTCATTACGTTCCTCATCTGTCAATCGGCGGGGATAAGTTCGGCGGCCCTCGTTTTGTCGCCACTGGTTTGGGGTATTTCTTTCTTTTTGACGAAACGCAGCCGTTTGCGACTCAAAATTATTAGGGTTCTTTTGTCTTGCCAAAACTACCCCTCCTTCTATTGATTGGTCCCCACGCTTATACGGCGTCACTTTTCCACCTGAGTACCGTGTTGATCGGTTGGTACCACTATGAATTATTCTCCGACGGCGATTCCTCCATCTCATTCCACTCTTCTACCATCTTAGCTTTACTCATCATCATCTGCAAACTCCGGGGATTGAACATTTTTACTCCGGCTCTGGTTTTTGGCTTTAGTCCTGACATGAACGCCATTTCTAGAACTTTCTCCGGAACTTCAGGAGCATTTGAAGCTAGGGCTATGAAGTCGCGGCAATATTTGGCGGCCGACTCTTCTTGCCTGAATGCTAGCAGCCTTTCCCCTGGCGTCAGATCCTGAACCGGGGAGAAATTTTCCAGGACTCGATACTTCATCTGTTCCCAACTCGCAAATGGATTCCGGTCTCTCTCCCACCGGTACCAAGTCAAGGCTTCACCATCGAAGCACATTTTCACGACCTTGAGCTTGTCGCTCTCTGTAAAGTCACTAAGCTCGAAGTATTGCTCTACCTTGATGATCCAACTTTCCACGTTTTCTCCATCGAACAGAGGGATCTCTATCCTCCTCGTCAATGATTCGTTTCTCACCGGCGACGTGCTTCTTCGACATCCGTGGCTCAATGATCATGTGGGTTTATAGTTGCTTTGTTCTCGGGAACCCTCGATTTGACTCTCGTTCATACCAGACGCCAGAGTCTCCTCTCGTTGCTTTTCCAGCAACGTCGTTCGACGCTCTTCGTCCACCATTCTCTTCTCTAGCCTTTCGAGAACGTCAAGCTTTCCCATCTTCTGATTGATTTCGTTCACGCTGTTTTCCAAGGCATAGAGTTTTTCCACGTCTTTCTGGAGCTTCTCCACCGCCCTCTCTAAGGCCTCATTGTTTTTCGTCGGATCTGCTTTCGGTGCCATGTTTTCCAGTCTCGAACTGCTCTGATACCAAGTTTGTTACGATTAGGACTCAAACTAGAGGATAGGATCAGATCGAGAATAGGATTTATATTGATAAAAAGGAATTACAGAATTTGAGAGAGTTATTTATGGAGTTCTCTCACCTCCCCGTTACAAACTCTACCCAAATCTTCGATGCCTTTTCCTTCTATCCTCTCTCTTACTTATACTAATCCCATAGCATAAGTCGCCATGTGATTCTAACGGATTCATGCGCTACACGACAAGATGTTAACTCTACCCTGGTAACTTATTTATTTAACTAGAGTAGAAGCGTTTACTCCCCCCAAACCTGCTACTGATCATGGTCATTCCTCCTTACTCCCGTTGGGCCTTCGACCTTCTCTTATACTGATAAAGGATAGGTGGATGTTGGGCCTCATACGTAACAAAATAGTAGTCCAACTAGTAGCAGCTATTAGTCATCTAACTTGTCAAACAAGTTAGGAATATACTGTAGAAACTAGAAACATTGAGCAGATCTTCCAATATAATGAGTCGATTAAACAACATGTGGGTTATACATCAATTGATGTAGATAAAATTCTGAAGCCATTCATATCATATCAGAATATTTTCAATGCAAAGAGCTGGTATATGTAGAAATGATAAAGAGTTTGTATAATGATTATCTCACTATCCGTAATGGTTAGCTGATATTGATACTCTGAGAACTGGAGCTGGTCATTAAACTCCGGAGCCAAGATTATAAAATTAGAAGATTTCCATAATAGAGAACTGACAATACAGTTTAGAAATGATGGAGAATTGGTTTTATAACCTTTAATTGAGTAAATCCCACAATTCATGCATAACTTTTAACTAAATAATTTTCGAATACACTTGAAACATGGTTTACGTCAAATAGTTTACATACTAATTTCAACGAGGACTAACATTCGTGATGGAATCATCATCAACAGAACAAATAAAGGTCATGGTAGTAGACGGACCAGTCTGCAATCTCTCGGCTAATGGGTTTTGCTCGGATCTGACTCTAAAGACAAATCCAGGTGGCTGAGGAACAGGGAGAGTAATTAAAGTATTAGTGAGCATCTGATAAACTGTGCACATGGTTGGACGATCTGCAGGATTTTCTTGAACGCACAATAACCCGATATGGATGCATCTAATGACTTCATCTTCGTCGTAATCCTCTCCCATTGCCGGGTCAACGAGTTCCAACAATGTTTTGTTGTTCCAAAGCCTCCAAACCTGTTAAGCCATTTATCAAGAAACTAATGTTCAGGGCATGATCACAGTTAAAGGAGTAGGAAAGTTAGAAGGCTCTTTAGTACTAACATATGTGACCAAGTTGCCTACTAAACCATCAAACTCGTGGAAGCTACTATTCTTTTTGCCAACAATAATCTCCAGAGTCAATACTCCAAAACTATAAACATCAGATTTCATTGAGAACTGCCCATTTGCCACATACTCGGGAGGCATGTAACCGCTGTGAAACACAACATACATATTACTTTCAGGTTTATCAGAACCCAAGAAAAAAACAAAAGAACAGACAGAAAGTAACTGAAATGGACAATTACTTACAATGTTCCAACTACTCTTATTGTATTGGCTTCAGTCTGGTCTACTCTGAAATTCCTTGCCATTCCAAAATCCGCGATTTTCGGGTTCATATCAGCATCTAAGAGAATGTTACCCGCTTTGAGGTCACGATGTATGATTATGAGCCTTGAATCTTGATGAAGATATAAAATCCCACGAGTGATTCCCCCGATAATGTTGTATCGTTTTCTCCAATCCAGCTCTCCCCTCCTTTTATGGTCTGCACATCCAACGTATAGAGCCAATAAACTAAGCTTATGAGATCAAGAACAAAGGTTTAAGAGAATATGAGGCTAAATATCATATGTTTCTTACCGAAGAGGAAGTAGTCGAGACTTTTGTTGGGCACAAACTCGTAGACAAGTATCCTTTCTTCTCCTTCAACAGAGAAGCCGAGAAGTCTAACCAGATTTCTATGTTGGAGCTTTGCTACAAGAAGCACCTCGTTCTTAAACTCTTGTTCACCTTGTCCTGAAGTTTTAGACAGCCTCTTCACTGCAACTTCTGTTCCATTTGGGAATGTTCCCTGTCATTTCATACGATCTTTATTACTCACTATCAGAATTTTCTTCTTCTTTTATTTGTTTGGTACCCTAGTTTATAACACAAACTAGTAAGTGAGAAATTTGAAGAACATTAAACCTTGTAAACTTCACCAAATCCACCACGACCTAGCTTGTTACTGTTCTTAAAATTACTAGTTACAGCTTCAATCGCTTTAAAATCGAATTGAAGTGAACCTGACGTTGTTATATCCTCTGCAGCTGAAACAGAAAGCATACATATATAGTGTTATGCTGGAGCTTGTTCAAGGAACATTAACAGTTATAGTCTTTTACCATTATCATTTGGTTGTGCAGTACTATAAGTCGTCATTGACCTTCCTGCATGAGAAATATAACCATCATGAAGACACTTATAAATATATACGTATAACTTGAAAACACTTATACCCGAATCAATAATTGATATAAATTTTTGTCTTTGAACCAAATCATGAAGAACTCACTTTCAGTTGCAAATTCTTGGTTTGCTTTTTTTCTCCTACAAAGAGCATACACTAGAGCAAGCAGTACACTGACCACAAAGGCGAGAACAACGGTGACTCCGACGACAATTCCTGTATAAATCTTCCTGCCACCTGATAAGGGAGCATATATATATATGAGACTTAAAGCTAGTAGCGTAGGGTTTGAGCTAGATTAATGAGTATCAACTCAAGAGCGATGTGAACAGAGCAGAAAAATAAAAATCATGGTTAGATAAAAGCTTACAAAATCAGAGCTGGAGAAGATAGTTTTAGAGATTCTACCTTTTCCACGAAGAGGAGTACTATTAGGAAAAGTCTTACTCTCAAAAACTTTAGGAAAGAGATTCCAGAATGAACATAGATCCCATCTCATGAAACAGCTCGTGCTCAAACTCATGCCTGAACCTTGTCTCTCATGGCATAACAACCTAGTGTCATTCAAATTCTGTCTTAAACATTTGGCACAGTTCTCCAGAGATATATCTTGACTGCAATGCACGAAACCGAAGATGTCTCGGGGAGTCCCATTAATATTATGTGTTCCAGCACCGTAGTACATTGGGTTGGACGGAGAAGTAGCTTTATCTATCAAACCAAGCATCAAAGCATACCATGTTTGATCAACCTCCGTCAAGTTGACTTGGAAATCTGCGATATTGCACTCATAATAAAATGGTTTCATCTCGAGTAACCCAAAAAACGAACGGTTGGAGTAACGTATCATACAATGAGTCTTCTTGAAAGTCCAGTCGAAGCCTTCTGTCTGGTTTTGACATTCGTCTGTCAACTTCTTAGAAACATGGTCGATACATGTTGAGCAACGCGTTGGTTGAGCACCTTGGAGGCACGTCCCGGCAGCATAGACCCGATCGGGTCCTTGTCCAAACGAAGCATTGTAGAAACCTCCTTGAGCTGAGACATTAGAAGCGAGATAAGAGAGGAGAAGGCCACGTTTTTTATCATACTGAGGTGTAAGAAAACCAGTTTTCCCGCATTTTTGTGCTGATAAAACTGGAAAGCTTACAAAGAAAAACAAGAAGAGTGGGAAGAGATGATCCAGTTTCATTTTCAATATCATACAGATTTTTTTTGGGTTAGGATAGCAACAATGTGTATGTATATGCATATATTTATGTTCATTGCAAGTTGATCCTTGACCCTTTTTTTTTGTCTTTGACCCCATTTGTCCCTGTCTAAGTCAATTCATATCGTGTTGACTCAAGTGCAATTTTTCTTGAGTCAAGCGTCGTAAACGAGCTGGAATTTGTACAAAGATTGTTGATTATATGATTCGGCACCCAGAATCACACGTTATAGCATCTTCTAGGTAGAGATAGATAAAACACATTTGCAGCCAAAAAGAACAGAATTTTTTTTAGAAATGCTAAAAGCATACAGACGAAGATACATAGTGGAAAATGGACCAGCGCAAAGAAAGCAGCAATCAATGGAGCCTACAAGAAGAAGAAAAAAACAAATTGTAACCTAATTTCGATGACTAAACATGTCCAACACGTCAACTTCTAAAGACTGCAAAACCAACCCAGCAATCTAAATCTTAGAGCGCCATTTAGAACCCTAATTCCTTAATTAAACTGAGTTTAGCGAAAACAGAGACTCTTACAAATGCTGATTCGGAACAATCAGTTAATAGCTTAAGTTTCCGGTTTATATGATATCGGATTTAAACCGAACAAGTATTTGGTATAATACCTGGGATGCACAATGACAATGGCCACTGACCTAAACAACCCATCTCGAGCCAAATTGGTATAGGTTGGAATCTAACTTGTCAAGCAAGTTAGTAATATACTGTAGAACAACTAAAAAAAATTCTGCAGATCTTCCAATAGATTGAGTCGATTAAACAAGATGTGGTACATACATCAATTGCTGTAGATAAAATTCTGAAGCCATTTTGTATCAGAATATTTTCAAAAAAATAGCTGGTATTACAAATGTCGAAATGATAAAAAGTTTGTATGATGAGTATTTCACTATTCATACATAACTTTGAATGATCAACACTAAAGGTTCAACTGAAACACTGGATTCTTTCCTGTTTTTAGTAATCACTTGCAATGGTCTCAAGGGAACATCATTCTCAACGGGGAGCCAGATCCGTAATGGTTACATCATTGATACTCTGAGAACTGTAGCTAATCGTAGATTGGCTCGAATCAAAGCCCTCCGAACCTCGTCCTTGGTTGCGTCTATTTGGAAGGAAGAATCCAGGTTGTTGAGGAACAGGTAAAACGAGGGTATTGCTAGTGAGCATCAACATGATTGTAGACAAGTTGGGACGATCTGTTGGATTTTCCTGAACACATAGGAGCGCGATGTGGATGCATCTCGTCACTTGTTCACTCTGATAATTATCTGCAATAGTTGGATCCAAGAGGTCTAATGGTGACCCATCTCTCCAAAGCTTCCAAGCCTATAACAAAATCATCAGTCAATAAATAGGTTCATGTTTTTTGAGATTTGATTGTTCTGTTTAGGTTCTCACGTAAGTGACTAAATTCTCAACAGTAGTGGCTGACGTCTGGTGGAAGCCACTGTTCTTCCTGCCGCATATAATCTCAAGAACTAAGACCCCAAAGCTATACACATCAGATTTCATTGAGAATTGGCCATGAATTAGATATTCCGGGGACATGTAACCGCTGCAAGAATAAATATATACTGTTTGAAGAAAGGATTCTTGAAACTTCACATCATAAGCCATCAAGGGTAAGAACTATTACTATGTTCCAACTATTCTGCTTGTATTAGCTCCACTTTGGTCCATACCAAAGATCCTTGCCATCCCAAAATCAGCAATCTTCGGGTTCATATCAGCATCCAAGAGGATATTGCTGGCTTTGAGGTCACGATGTATGATCGTAAGCCGTGAGTCTTGATGAAGATAAAGAATTCCTCGAGTGACTCCTCCAATAATGTTGTACCGTTTCTCCCAGTCTAAAAGTCTTTTCTTTGTAGGGTCTGCATATTGAAAAACTTGTAAGGTACTAACACATTTCAATCAGAAAAAAACTGACAGATAGAATTCAGTCCACAGACCGAAGAGGAAGTAGTCCAGGCTTTTGTTGGGGACAAACTCATAAACAAGAATTTTCTCTTCTCCTTCCAGACAAAACCCAAGAAGCCTAACAAGATTCCTATGCTGAAGTTTTGCAACAACAACAACCTCATTCTTGAACTCTTGTGCACCTTGTGATGATGTTTTCGACAGCCTCTTCACCGCAACTTCTGTTCCATTAGGTAACGTACCCTACATTTAGGATTACAGCTAACATGAATCAGTAGGTTCGAGTTTTTCAGTAGGTATAATGAACCAAGTAGCTAAACAACATATCTGTACCTTGTAAACTTCGCCGAATCCACCTTGACCGAGCTTGTTACTCCTTGCAAATTTGTCTGTTGCAGCTTCAATTGTCTTAAAATCAAATTGTAGGGAGTGTACAGTCGTAATACCAGCTGCAGAATCAGATCAAAACACATAATATCTGATATCGGCAACAAACTTCTCATAATCTGATAGTGTAATAATTTTGTTTTTAGTTCCATGGACATATGAACAACACTTACAGTCATCAAAATCAATTTCTTGATTGGATTTTCTCCTCCAGCAAAGTACTGAAAAACGCCAAGCAAATAATCCCAAGATGATGATGATGATGACGACAACTACAATGGGAACAACAATTGCTACAGTAGTAGTTCCTGATGACATTTTCCCACTACCTGCAGAGAAGTACAAAATAACTACATATAAGCTTTTTGAAATCTTTTCACAGGTTCTTGTAAATAGCTTTGTAAGGACTTAACCTGTCTTGGTGACGTTGGCAAGATTGGTTAGAGATGGTTTTGGAGGTGGTGTGGGTTTATTAGACACAGGTTGTGGCGATGGAGATCTTGCAATAATATTCTGAAAAGCTCCGAAAAATGGAAACCCATTCAGTCCGGAGAAAACAGCTTAGCCTTATTATAGCCCCTCCTTCCTGACCAAGGAAAAGCTGTTGGTAGTTTTTAACACTTTCTTGAAGACAAAGATTGCAATCAGCCTTCGACAGATCAGGAGTGCACTGCATTAGTCCATAGAGTTTCTGAGAATTTGGTAAGGCTTCTACATCAGCTGCATAGTACTTGCCACCAGACCGCGTTGTGTCGTTATCCGAGTAAACTGCTTGAATCATACGGAGAGTTAATCCCTTCCATGCTCTAGAAAACTCTGTTGCATTCATTTTGAGATCCATTGGATTGAACACATTAAAACGCGGTTCTAACTCAAGGGCACCGACAAAGGAACTGCCAGAGTATCTGATCATACAAAGAGTTCTGTTTGATTGCCAGAAAGAAGCATCTTTCTGAATTAGGCAGTTCTGTATTAACGCATAAGATCCAGACATGATACATCCTGAACAAACCTCTGGTTCAGTACCTGGAATGCACATACCCGCAGCGTACACTCTGTTAGGAGGTTGGCCTATTGATGCGTTGTAGAAGCCGCGGTGCGTTGTGACATTAGTGGCAAGAGATGTGAGCACCAGGCGACGGTTTGTGTCAAAAGTAGAAAGTGGTGTAAAGAAGCTGGTGTTCATACATGGAAGCGCAGACACAGAACCAGTGCCTGTGAAGACAAACCAAAAGAAGAGTAAGGGCATGTTCATGGTGACTTTTGTTTGAGAACAGCATAAAGCTAATGAGGTCGTAGGTATCTTTGTGCCTTTGTACATAATTAATTTATAACCACGAACACAAGGTTGAAAGATGACAAATTATTCCTTTTGACTAGTCGAGTCTTCTTGACGCTTTCTGAATGTGAGTTAGATACTTCACAATTGTTATCTCTTTGGTATTATTGTAACCAATCTCCATTCTTTTTCAATAGCCTAGACTCCTCACATAAAATATCTTATATAAATACAAAATTTATGTATGACAAGTACAGAGAGGATGAACATGATGGTCAAAAAGGGAATATTTGAAATGGAACTGATTTGGATGAAACCAATTTTTATACACATCATATCAGTTGTAAATTAGCTGATAAAACAGATAAATGGACGTTACAAAGAGACTGTAGCTTCAGTACCTGAGATGAAAAATGCGGAAGCATAGATCTGACCGTTCCTTTCACCGACCTAAGGCAGTGTAGAAACCATCCTAAGCCGTGACTTGGAAGCAAAAGACACAAGTTTTGGTATATTGTCATTTCATTGAGTATGAAAAACAGAAATCATTAACTAAACTGATACAATGAAGGTGTTTGATTTTACAAATTTACAGTCACACAACACAAAAATGAGAGTGGTGTACAATCTAAGAAAGAAATGTATGGAGATTCGAGCTCTAAAGCCAGAACAATTGGTTCAAAACTTCAAATACCATAACATAAAACATGAAGATTGATCTTTAACGAGGATCTAAATCACTAATTGTTGCATTAGTGGTAGAGAAAGGAGTAAGACCTGACTCCAAATCTCCAGCTGCTAAGTCGTGACCGCGTGTGCTTCCGAAGAAAAATCCAGGTTGGTGAGGCACCGGTAAAGTGATTGTGTTACTAGTTAGCATTATGATGATAGTCGACAAAGTTGGACGATCTATGGGATTTTCTTGAACACATAACAACGCTATATGGATGAATCTGGTAACTTCACTGCTGTCACAACTCTCTCCAACATCTGTATCCACTAGTTCAAATGGCGACCCATTTCTCCAAAGCCTCCATGCCTACATAATAATCCATCAATTAATACTCACAAGTTAGGAGAAGTCTGTGTTTCGATATTTCTATCTTCATACTCACATAAGTGACCAAGTTGCTGCCATTAGTGTCTGTTTGGTTGAAGCTGCTATTCCGCTTTCCGCTAATAATCTCGAGAACTAAGACCCCAAAGCTATAGACATCAGATTTTCTCGAGAATACAGTCCATGCATAGCGTACTCAGGAGACATATAACCGCTGAAACATAAGAGTGAATTTTGGAGTATACAGATGACAAGAAAGGTTTCTCAAAGACTTAAACTCGTAGGGGATTCAAAGGGGAAGAAGAGAAAATTACTATGTTCCAACTACTCTGTTTGTATTGTCTAAGGTTTGGTCAATCTCAATAATCCTAGCCGTGCCAAAATCTACAATTTTCGGGTTAAATATCTGCATCTAAAAGAATGTTACTAGCTTTGAGGTCGCGGTGTATGATCGTGAGCCGTGAATCTTGATGAAGGTATAGAACTCCTCGAGCAATCCCTGTGATGATCTTGTTTCGTGTTGTCCAATCCAATCGACCTTTCTTTTCAGGGTCTGCACATACACAGAGAGATGGTCATTACCATATGACTAAAGAACCTAGTTTTCAAGAATATAAAGAGAAGTATAGAAGCTGCAACATACCAAACAATAGATAGTCAAGGCTCTTGTTGACAACTAGCTCGTACACGAGAATCTTTTCTCCACCATCAATACAAAAGCCAAGAAGCCTAACCAAGTTCCTATGTTGAAGCTTTGCTACTAGAACAGCAGTCTTGAACTCTTGTGCACCTTTTCCTGATGTTTTCGACAGTCTTTTCACCGCGATCTCAGTTCCATTTGGAAGTATACCCTGAAAGGATTGATATTTATCGAATCATAACACTCAAAGTTTCATACCATCAGTAACAAAAATCAAGAAAGTTAAAAGAACATATTGTACCTTGTATACTTCACCAAATCCACCTTGACCTAGCCTGTTACTTCTCGAAAACTTATCAGTTGCAGCTCCATTCGTCTTAAAATCGAATTCCAATGAATGTGTAGTTGAAAAATCATCACCAGCTACACAGCAAAAATTTTAACACTGTTTAAAATTCTTCTGAAAAAGTAAATTTTTCTTAATCAACATCGTCTCCTAGCTATACGAGAAACAGAGCACGGAGGAGACAAAATCGCAAAATTTCACGAAATAATACAAAATTTCCCTGATTTTGAAGATTAATCGCAACCAAATGTAACAGATACGAACAATAAAACTCACATTGAAAATCAACATCTCGGTATGATTTTTTCCTCCGGTAAAAAGCAAACGCAAGAGTGAGCAGCGGTAAGACAATGACGACGATCGCAACCACAATTCCCACTATTGCTCCAAATGAAAGCAAGGGACCATCTACACAGTCGCCAATCGCCAAGTAAACATCAAATCTACAGTTTTCTTCTGGATTCGGCCTAATGCTTTTAAATTAAAATAAATCATTTTTGTACACATTTATTTCCCTAAATTATCAGAAAGTCTTCAACCTCGATAATTTAAATTAAAAAAATATTATTGGCTGACATGTCAATTAGTTTTTTTTTTGTCGACGTGTCAATTAGATAACTCGTAATTTATGTCCACAAGAAGAAAAAGAAATCTGTTTTCATAAAAATTAAAAAATTCGGATTAGAGTTTGAGCCTTCATTAAAAGCTTAAGAATAAAACAGAGTTGAATGTCAACCGTGACTTGGATTTTCAACGAGGATTAACATCGGTGATTGTTGCTTCATCTACAGAACAAGTGAAAGACATGCTGCTAGATTGACCCGGCTCTGATCCCTGGGCTGAGCCTGATGGGTTCGATCCTGGTCGGGTCCTGAAGAAAAATCCAGGTGGCAAAGGCACAGGCAGAGTCATTGAGCTGGTTGTGAGCATTTGGTGAATCGTAGACATTATTGGACGATCTGCCGGATTTTCTTGAACACACAACAACCCAATATGAATGTATCTAATGACTTCATCGATTTTACAATCTTCTATGATACCAGGATCTATGAGCTCTGGCAATGATTTGCTCTCCCAAAGTTTCCAGACCTGGAAAAGTTTATGTAAAACATATTTAGAACTATGATCACTGTTTAAAAGAGTAGTCAAATAAAGATTAGGTCTATTAGTTTTGTAATACTCACATATGTGACTAAGTTGTTAACTAAACCATCCATCTGGTAGAAGCTGCTATTCTTTTTTCCACTAATGATCTCAAGAGTCAATACTCCAAAGCTATAGACATCTGACTTAATCGAGAACTGGCCATGTGTAACATACTCGGGAGGCATGTAACCACTGCAAAAATACAATTTAATCAGCATAGGAAGGTGGTTCATTTGATCGATATTCATCATGTCCGTTTAGGATATATACTTACAATGTTCCAACTACTCTTGCTGTATTGGCTACAGTTTGGTCCATTCCAAATATCCTTGCCATTCCGAAATCAGCTATTTTCGGGTTCAAGTTGGCATCTAACAGAATGTTACTCGCTTTGAGGTCACGATGTATTATTTTGAGCCGTGAATCTTGATGGAGATATAGAATTCCTCGGGTTATCCCACCGATGATGTTGCGTCGCACTGTCCAGTCCAACTGATTTCTCTTTATAGGGTCTGCATATCAATATAGATAATTAGTTACGTACAAGAAGAAACATCATACAAAAGTATATTTTCAGTTAAACATTAACATACCAAAGAGGAAATAATCGAGGCTTTTGTTGGGAACAAACTCATAGACGAGTAGCTTCTCTTCTCCTTGTAGCGAAAACCCAAGAAGTCTAACAAGATTTATGTGCTGAAGCTTTGCAACAACAACAACCTCATTCTTGAACTCTACTTCACCTTGTCCTGATGTTTTCGACAATCTTTTTACCGCAATTTCAGTGCCATTCATGAATATACCCTTGAAAATATTTACAAAATTAAGCATAACCGATTCTCCACAAAAGAATCAAGTGAGGTAGACAAAGAGTATATACTATACATACCTTGTAAACTTCACCAAATCCACCAGCACCAAGCTTGTTACTCTCAGAAAAATTGCTCGTTGCAGCTTCAATTGTCTTTAAATCAAATTGAATAGATTCCGCTACATTTACAAAACCAATCAATATTAAGCTCGTGAAAATGTTCCATTTCAATTTTTAAAGTCTAAAAAACCAAAACCAAACAAAGGTTAAACAGACCCCAAAAAAAAAAAATCGAACTTACTTGGAAGTATAATTTCTTGGTGTTGCTTTTTTCTCTTGCAAATAACCAAGCCTACAACAATCAATATTATGGCAACAACAATACCAATAACTATCGCCGCGATAATTCCTCCTGAGCTTCTTCTATCTACACAACACAAAATTCACCAAAAACACAATTATGCAAAGCCACAAAAAGGTAAGACAAATTCACTGTAAAACGTTACCAAAAGAACTTGCCTTTCTTGGTTATATTGGTTCCATTGGCTACAGAAGGCGGTGGTGAACGCGGCAACGAAGGCGTTGTTGGACGTATGTCATTAATACCATCAAAAGCACCAGAGAAAGTATACAATTCCCACCTGAAAAAGCAACTTGGCAACAATATAATGCCACCTTTCTTCCCATGGTACCTCGTATTATAGTAATCAATACTTTTTTCCAGGCAAATTTTACAATCCTTTGAAGATATATCTGGAATGCATTGCATCAACACCGATATGTTCCCGTAAACTGGCTCTGGAGCTACATCCTTTGCATAATATTTACTAGACGATGTCAAAGAAGAAGAAGAATTGTTTCTCACCGAAGAAGAAGAAGCTCTTGTGATTGTACGAAACATTAACTCGTCCCACACACTATCAAATTCCTTTTGGCTTTCTTTGTTTATGTCATTGACATTGTTAAATACATCATATGGCTCCAAGGCTAGTAGCCCGGAGAAAGACTTGTTAGAGTAACGAACAAGGCAAAGGATCTCTTCACCTTTCCATGAGAAAGCGTCTTTTTGGTTCTGACAGATCTGTAGTAAACTATCTGAGGCGGTCTGGATACAGTAGGAGCAAACATCGGGCTCAGCTCCTGGAGCACACATCCCCATGGCGTAGACTCTGTCTGGACCAAGCCCGATTGAAACATTGAAGTAGCCTTCGTGAGATGTGACGTTAGAAACGAGAGTAGAGAGGATGAGTCTGCGGTTCTTGTCATAAGGACTATTGGGTTTGAAGATCCCAGCAGTTCTGTCACAATTTTGTGCAGAAATAGAAATGGGAGTGAAGCTTATGATGATGAAGAAGAAGAAGAAACAGAGGACTGATTGACAATTCTTCTTCGCCATTTTTGTTTTCTTTAGATAATGTTAATGTGTGAGAGGTGTGGTTTGGGAGTTGGCAATTGTTCTTATCCATTTAATGATATGGTTGAATTTTCTACTTGAATGACCCATGCACATTATTACAAAAATTGACAACTTTGGACTTTTGTGGGAGACTTTTATTAGATTCTATAAGTCAATATCTTTGATACTTGTAATCGAGACACATGCTTTCAATTTCGACGAGGACTAACACTAGTGATCGATACACTCTGAATAAAAGTCCGGGTGGTTGAGGCACATGCTTGGGCGATATGAAATATTTTTCTTTAACCCATAATAAGGCTAAATGAAACACAAACTATTTATAGGCACGAATAAAAAGTTTTTTACGTCATCCATACGTGTTGGTCAGCGAAAAAGTGATAGATTAATTTCAAAACGTGGAATTGTTTATTTGTTTTGTTATTGAGAAAAGGATAAAATTATTTAAGTCAAGCAGGACGTAAAGTCGCCAAAAGTTAGGCAATTCTAATTTCATACTAAAAAAACAAAAATGAACCCTTAATCGTACCAATGACTCCATGAGATTCCGGTTTAGCCCTCTAGGGCATATTAACTACTTGTTGTCTTCCAGGGAACAAGATAATTGAGCTTAGTCTTTTAGGGTATTTTGGTTGCTTGAATTCCAAGTTATGTGTTAATTGTAAAGTTTCTTGACTCTTTTCTATAAATAAAGACACCTCCATATTAAAAAAATATATATACATTCCCTATAAATAAATAGTAAAGACACTCCGAATTTCGAGAGTGATTTTTCTATGCTGAATTAGTCACAACCTGAAAGTGACCCATAAAAAACGTTTTCAAATACGGACATAAAACAAGTGACAAGCTTTTGTGGAAACAAGAAAGAACCAAACAGAACATGCTGAATTTTCACTTTAACTATATACATATATATATATATATATGTATCTATATGCTGAATTTTCAACGAGGATTAACATCCGTGATTGTTGCTTCATCTACAGAATAAGCAAAAGACTTGCTGCTTGACTGACCTGGCTCCAATCTCTGGGCTAATGGGTTTGATTCTGGTCCGTTACCGTTCCTAAAGAAAAATCCAGGTGGCAGAGGCACAGGGAGGGTAATTGAGCTATTTGTAAGCATTTGGTGAATCGTAAACATTGTTGGACGATCTGTAGGATTTTCTTGAACACACAACAGCCCAATGTGTATGTATCTTATAACTTCATCACTTTTACAATCTTCTCTGATGCCAGGATCAACGAGCTCAGGCAATGATTTCTTCTCCCAAAGCTTCCAGACCTGTAGAAGTTGTATGAAATATATATTTAGAACTATGATCACTGCTTAAGAGAATAAAACATAAGTTTGGGACTTTTATTAGTTTTGTAATACTCACATATGTGACTAAGTTGTTAACTAAACCATCCATCTGGTAGAAGCTGCTATTCTTTCTGCCACTAATGATCTCAAGAATCAATACTCCAAAGCTATAGACATCTGATTTGTCGAGAATTGGCCATGTGTCACATACTCAGGAGGCATGTAACCGCTGCAAAATATATGTTAAATTGGAAACAAAAAGGGTTCATTGATCGAATTTTTCATGAGGTTCATTTAAGTTGAAACTTACAAGGTTCCAACTACTCTTGCTGTATTTGCCACAGTTTGGTCCATTCCGAAGATCCTTGCCATTCCAAAATCAGCGATTTTCGGGTGCATTTTGGCATCTAAGAGAATGTTACTAGCTTTAAGGTCAGAAGAAAGAGACAGAGGAGTACGCGAAAGTATAATTTTCAGCCGTGAATCTTGATGAAGATATAGAATCCCACGAGTAATCCCACCAATGATGTCGCATCGCACTGTCCAGTTCAACTGATTTCTCATCTTAGGATCTGAATATACATTCATTATCAGTTAATCATAATTAGCTATGCACAAGAAGAAAATCAACAAACACAAATACTATTTTGAGTTGCAAAATAACAGACCGAAGAGGAAATAATCGAGGCTTTTGTTAGGAACAAACTCATAGACGAGTAACTTCTCTTCTCCTTGTAGCGAAAACCCGAGAAGCCTAACCAGATTTCTATGCTGAAGCTTTGCAACAACAACAACCTCATTCTTGAACTCTACTTCACCTTGTCCTGATGTTTTCGACAATCTTTTTACCGCAATTTCAGTGCCATTCATGAGCATACCCTTGAAAATATATATTGACAAATTAAGCACATTGGATTCTCCAAAAATAAAGTAAGTGAGATGGACAGAGAGCTTATGTATATATATACCTTGTAAACCTCACCAAACCCACCTTGTCCAAGCTTGTTGCGCTCAGAAAATTGCTCGTTGCGGCTTCGATTGTCTTTAAATCAAATTGAACAGATTCCGCTTCATTTAAAGCCAATCAGTATTAAGCTCGTGAAAAAGTTCCACCTCAAATTTTAAGGTCTAAAAGAACGAAACAAAACAAATGATAAACAACCCAAAAAAGTAACAAAAAAACTCACTTGGAAGATCAATTTCTTGCTTTTGCTTTCTTCTCTTGCAAATAAACAAGCCGACAGCAATCAATATTATGGTAACTACAATAACAACGATTATGGCCGCGATAATTCCTCCTGAGATTTTTGTTTCTGCAAGAAAAAGCACAATTCAGGAAAAACTGAAATACACAGAAAAAAAAAAAACAAGAAACTTCTCTTAAATGTTTCCAAAAAGGACTTGCCTTTCGGCGGTAGTAGTGGTCCTGGTGGAGTCGATAAACTAATTTGATCAAAAGCACCAGAGAAAGGATACAATTCCCACCGGAAAAAGCAGCTTGGACGTGATATAACGCCGCCTAGATGCCCACGGCAACAATTCTCATAGTCAATAACGTTTGTCCGTAAGCAACTGTTACAATCGTTTGAAGAAAGGTCCGGTGTGCATTGCATCAACGCCGATATGTTACTAAAATCTGGAACTGGAGCTACATCGTCTGCGTAGTATCTAGACGAATTGTTTGCACCAGACGAAGAAGTTGTTCCAGCGATCATACCCAACGTCAAATTTCTCCACACGCTATCAAACTTAGTCTGATTCATTATGATATTTCCGGTATTGGAAATCGCTGCACGTGGCTCCATGACGAGCAACCCAGAGAAGGGCGGTTAGAGTAGCGAACAAGGCAAAGGGTTTCTTCACCTGACCATAAGAAAGCGTCTGTCTGGTTCGGACAGATCTGTAGTAAACTCTCTGATGTAGTCTTGATACAGTGAGAGCAAACATCAAGTTCAGCACCTGGAGCGCACATCCCCATAGCGTAGACTCGGTCGGGACCAAGCCCGATCGAACCGTTGAAGTAGCCGCCGTCAGCCGTGACGTTAGAAGGGAGAGTGGAGACGATGAGACGCCGGTTATTGTCATAAGGACTATTGTATTTGAAAATCCCAGTAGTTGTGTCACAATTTTCAGCAGAAACTGAAATGGCATTGAAACTTATGATGAAGAAGAATACGTAGAAACAGAGGACTGATTCATTACTCTTCTTTGCCATTTTTCTTTGGTTTTTTTCTTTTTTGCTTCTGATAATGTGAGAGTGGTGTGGTTGGTACTTTGTGGGGACTTATCAATAAAATCACAACTTTGAATTTTCTACATTAATAAGAAACTGACTACTTTGAGTATTCCGCATTTGTAGGAGATTCTTAATTGGACTCTGATATTACGGTTTTGGGCTTATAAAGAATATACTATCAATCATTAACCTAAATTTTTAAAAGGATTCACATATACTTTTTTTTATTTCATAGTAGAATCTCTATAAACTAATAAATATTATAAACTAATAAAATTTATCGGTCCTAAATCGGATCGGTGTAAAAATGAACAAAATTCGATAAAATAATAAGATAATATGTTTTAAAAAATCTTTATGTATATATAAGGTCATATTAATAACATAAATTAATAATTATGTAAATTTGCATATATATATATATATATATTCTATACATATAATATAATTTTTTTATGAATTTCTGCTAGAACTCATATATTAACTTTTTATATAAGAAAATATTATGTTGTATTTTAAATTATATTATTGCTATAACGTAAATAAAGTTGTCATAAAATAAAGTTATATTTTATTATTTTTTAAATTCTAAATATGCATAATTTTAAATTCTATAAATAATTATATTATTAAATTTTTTTGTCGAGAACTGGCCATGTGTCACATACTCGGGAGACATGTAACCGCTGCAAAATATATGTTAAATTGGAAGCAAAAAGGGTTCATTTATCGAATTTCATGAGGTTCATTTAAGTTGAAACTTACAAGGTTCCAACTACCCTTCCTGTATTGGCTACAGTTTGGTCCGTTCCAAAGATCCTAGCCATTCCGAAATCAGAGATTTTTGGGTTCAATTTGGCATCTAAGAGAATGTTACTTGCTTTAAGATCACGATATATGATCTTGAGGCGAGAATCTTGATGAAAATATAAAATCCCTCGAGTAATCCCACCAATGATGTTACATCGCGTTGTCCAGTCCAACTGATTTCTCTTCTTAAGGTCTGCATATTTATATACATAATTAGTTAACCATTCAGGCGATTGTCTAAAATGGATAATTAAAAAAAATTATTTCCAAACGGATTTTCTGGAAATGATTTTTTAAAGGTCCCATTTGAAAATAAATTTGTAAAGACGTTTATTGTTTATATTTAATCATAATCATAATTAGCAACAAAAAGAAGAGACAAAATGTGTATTTTGAGTTAAAATTAACAAACCAAAGAGGAAATAATCGAGGCTTTTGTTTGGAACAAACTCTTAGACGAGTAACTTTTCGTCTCCTTGCAACGAAAACCCGAGAAGTCTAACAAGATTTATGTGCTGAAGCTTTGCAACAACAACAACCTAATTCTTGAACTCTATTTTGCCTTGTCTTGATGTTTTCGACCATCACTTTACCGCAATGTCAGTGCCATTCATGAGCATACCCTTGAAAATATTTACAAATTAACCACAACCGATTCTCCACAACTGAAATAACTGAGGTTTATACAAAGAGTGTGTATATATATACATATATATACCTCACCAAATCCACCTTTACAAAGCTTGTTACTCTCAGAAAAGTTGCTTGTCGCGGCTTCAATGGTCTTTAAATCACATTGAACAGATTCCGCTTCATTTAAAACCAATATTAAGCTCGTGAAAAATTTCAACTTCAAATCTAAGGTCACAAGACCTTTACAATCAAAGAAAACTCACTAGGAAGTTCGATTTTTTTTGCTTTTGATTTCTTCTCTTGAAAATAACAAAGCCTATAGCAGTCAATATTGTTGTAACAACAATAACAACGACGATCGCCGCGATAGTTCCTCCTGATTCTTCTGTATGCAAAAAAAAAAACAATTCACCAAAAACATAACTACAGTAGAACAGTTATATTCTCTCTAAATTAATAAATTATCTCCGTCTCGAATTAAGCCGGTGTAATATTTGACATTTTTTGATAAAATAATAAGATAATATTTTTTTTAAAATCTCTATGTAAATATATAGTCTCGTTAATAACATAAAATAATAATGATATAAATTTATTATATATATATATATATATCTCAAGGGGAAACTATAATTTAATTTTTTTTGCTAAATTCGAACAGAGTAATCCTCCTGTTCGTGCTATGTAACTCTTATTTCCTTAGTATTGGACTAAATTGAATCTCGCAAAGACACGAATCAAACAAAAAGCTAATTAAATAAAAAAAAGTAAGCAAAACATAAAGCAAACACAAAGCAAAAAGTAGAACAAAAACTAAGCAAAATATAAGTAAGGGAAATATACGTACATAAAATCCAAACAAAAAAAGAAAGAAACAGAAAGAACATAAATTCCTTTGAAATGAATCCAAAAAGGACTTTCCTTTCTTGGTTACGTTGGGAAAAGAGGAGGGTGTGAGAGAAGATGGCGGTAAATTAATCTGATCAACAGCACCAGTGAAAGAATAGACTTTCCACCGGAAAAAGCAACTTGACCGTGATATAACGCCACCTTGGTGCCCACGGCAACAATTCTCAAAGTTGACAACATTTGGGGGTCCAATTTTTGTTTTGCCTGGGGCCTCCATAATCTCAGAGCTGGGCCCTGACGAGTTGTTCCCGCCTGACGAAGAAGAAGTTGTTCGGGCGATCATACCAAACGTTAAATTTTTCCACACGCTATCAAACTCGGTCTGATTCGTATTGAGTTCTCCTGTATTGTAAATCGCTCCAAGTGGCTCCATGACGAGCAAACCAGAGAAGGGGCGGTTAGAGTAGCGAACAAGGCAAAGGGTTTCTTCACCTGACCAGAAGAAAGCATCTGCTTGGTTCGGACAGTTTTGTAGTAAAGTATATGGAATACGTCATACATACGTGTTGGTCAGCGAACACAGTGTTTCAGGATGAAAAAAGTGATAGATTGATTTCATAACGTGGCATTGTTTCTTTGTGTTTGTTATTGATAAAAAGAGAAAATTATTTAAGTCAAGCGGGACGTAAAGTCGCCAAAAGTTAGGCAGTTCTAATTTCATAGTAAAAAAAAAAAATGAACCCTTAATCTTACCAATGACTCAATGAGATTCCGGTTTAGCCCTCTAGGGCTTATTAACTACTTGCTGTCTAATTTTCATCCAGGGAACAAGACAATTGAGCTTAGTATTTTAAGGTATTTTCGGTTGCTTGAGTTCCAAGTTATGTGTTAATTGTAAAGTTTTTTCTATAACTAAAGACACCCCTAAATTAAAATAAAATAAAATAATAAATAGTAAAGACACTCCAAATTTCTATGGTAAACCTGAGATAATTTTCTCTCTAGAATTTTCTGTACAGCTACAGTTCCGTTTCATGCAAGTCTTCTTTAGCGAGAACTCTGACAAGTCCACACTGACAACGTCTAGAAAAAACAATATTCAGTATAATTGGATTAAAAATTTCAGAGGAAAAAGAAAAGTAAACGTTTGATTAGTATTAACATAACAAAATGTATTATTTGAATGTGTAAACATGGCATTTGACGTGGATAAATTGTGTTCTCTTACAGATCATTATTTTTTGGCTTTAGATTGATCAAGACTCATAAAAAAAACCGAAAGAAAAAAAATAGAGAGAAGGGAGAAGAACTGGAAAAATGTCTGGTTATGCCTATTTTGGTTCTCTCTTCCTTGTCACACTCCTCGCAAGCTTGAGTTCTTCTATTCAGCAACAAGTCCCTAATTACTTAGCCCATAATTGTCCTAACACGACAACTTACTCCAAAAACAGCACTTACTCATCCAATCTTAACAACCTTTTGTCCACTCTTTCTTCCAACAACCTTTTTTTCTCCAGCGGATTCTATAGCACCGCCGTAGGCCAGAGACCAAACGTGGTATACGGGTTTTTCACATGCCGGGGAGATCTCTCGCCGGAAGCCTGTCGTGACTGCGTTGCCTTTGCTGCCAAGGACACTCTAAATCGATGTTCAGAACGGAAAGAGGGTTTATTATTGTATGACGAGTGTACGCTTCAATATTCTGACAATAATATCTTGTTGGGAACTACACTCCAAAATGGAACTAATAGATTACTCACGTGGAACACCGGCCGGAATGTTACATCTAACGAACAAGACCGCTTCAGAGATCTGGTCTTGTCTACGATGAACGAATCCGCTACGGAAGCTGCGATTAGTAGTAGAAAATTCAATGCGAGAATTGCCAATTTTTCGGCATTCCAGACTTTGTACGTGTTGGTTCAGTGCATGCTTGATTTGCCGACAGAACACTGCTCAAGTTGTTTGCAAGGGATCATTGTTCAGCTACGCACTGACAAAACTGGGGGAAGAATTATTGTACCGAGCTGTAATGCAAGGTTCGAGCTTTACGAGATTCGTCCGTTCTTCAACGAAACCATCCTTAGAACACCTCCACCTCAACTCAATTCATCTTCCCCTCCACCGCCACCTGGTCTGATCATTCGATTTTCTTTTGAGACATTCTAGATTTGGTAAAACAAGGGTTTCATATGTAATCTGAAGCCAACTATTTTATGTGTGAATACAGGAGGAGAAGGTGGAAAATCATCTGTCATAATAATCGCTGTTGTTGTTCCAATCGCCATCATTATTATTATTTTCGTAACTGTTTGTTGCGTGCGGGCTAAGAAAACAAAGAGTACTATGTATGAGACAGAACTACTTGCTCTTGGTAAAAAGACTTCTCTTTTAAAGCCGAACAGGATATTTCTGCTGTGTTCTATCGTAATTCAACTGTTGAAATTGTTTCTACAGACAAGGATGATATTACGACTGCAGGCTCACTTCAATTTGATTTTAAGGCGATTGAAGCAGCAACTGATAAATTTTCGGAAACTAACAAACTTGGTGAAGGTGGATTTGGCCAAGTCTACAAGGTATTATATAGTTGCTAAGGCTTTGTTCTATGTGTTGGAATATTTTTTGAATCGACCAAATGTCGTTAGCTCCACTGGAAAAGTACATAGACAAAGGTTAGAGGTCACATGATCGAGTGACTGGGGACCCAAGCTAGGCTGAAGGCAGGATTCTATTAAGTATGGCTAAAGGGAAACTAATATTACATGTTGTGGCTTATGTCCTAGAGGATTGCGGGATTTGATCCAAAACCTCCTAGTAATTAAAAAAACATTTTGAATCGAAACAAATCATGTATAGCTCTGAATTGTTAACCAGAGAGAGTGGTAAGGTTTTCTAAAAAGTCTTTACATGATTTTTTGTTTCTATTCCAATCCTCTATACTCTGTTTTCCCCTTGTTTTTGAATCAAATTTCACACTTACATTGAACATTGAGCTATGTGTGGGATTAGGTGCAACAACCTTCTCAACTATGTAGAATCTTTCTTTCATCATGCTACAGAGCTGCGGAACACAACAAACTGTAGTCATTATTTTCCATTTTACAGAATTACACTCAAGTTCTTTTTGATGTACGAGGCTGATCTTACACCCAATTCCCACAATAATGATTCTTTTTAAAACCAATTATACTTGTAGGGTACATTTTCTAGCGGAGTACAGATTGCAGTGAAGAGGCTATCGAAAACATCAGGGCAAGGCGAAAAAGAATTCGAGAATGAAGTTCTTGTTGTTGCAAAGCTTCAACATAGAAATTTGGTCAGACTTCTCAGATTTTGCATGGAGGGAGAAGAGAAGATACTTATCTATGAGTTTGTGCCCAACAAAAGTCTCGATTACTTCCTTTTTGGTCAGTCAAATTCAGTCATAGCCTTGGATATGTTTAATAAGTTGCATGCCATTCTTTGTTTTTTAAACTTGTAAAACCGGATGGTGCAGACTCTACATTAAAAAGCCAGCTTAGCTGGACAATACGGTACAAAATCATTGGAGGAATTGCCAGAGGAATTCTTTATCTTCATCAGGATTCACGACTCACAATCATACACCGTGACCTCAAAGCGGGCAACATTCTGTTGGACGCTGATATGAACCCAAAAGTTGCAGATTTTGGAATGGCGAGGATATTTGGAATGGACCAAACAGAAGCCAATACGAGAAGAATAGTTGGAACCTAGTAAGTCTTTTTTTTTTTGGTTGCTCTTGCCAATTATTGCCTACGTAGACTGTAATACGATTATCTTAACTTAAAATTTCTAGTATTGTGGCAGCGGTTACATGTCTCCTGAGTATGCAATGTATGGCCATTTCTCCATGAAATCAGATGTGTATAGTTTTGGGGTCTTAGTTCTTGAGATTATAAGCGGAAAGAAGAATAGTAGTCTCTATCAAATGAATGGTAGTGTTGGTAACTTGGTTACATATGTGAGTATAGAGCCTTACCATTTCCAAATTTTTTTTTTAAAGTGACCAAAGTATAAACTATTAAAATGTTCAACAGACTTGGAGATTATGGAACAATGGATCACCTTCGGAGCTCCTGGATCCGTCCTTTGGAGATAAATATCAAACAGAAGATGTTACCAGGTGCATCCATATTGCTTTACTATGTGTTCAAGAAGATGCTGAAGATCGTCCAAACATGTCAGAGATCGTCCAGATGCTGCTCAGTACTAGCTCAATCGCTCTCGCTGTTCCTCGACAACCTGGATTTTTCTTCCGAAGTAGGCATGAACAAGTTGGAGGAGCTGGTTTGTCAATGAATTTGTCGGCCCTCTACTCCATCAATGATGCTTCCATTTCTGTTGTAGCACCACGTTGAAGACAAAGCTTTTTCCATAAATATAAGAGGCATTGTCTTAAATGAATACAAGTCTTGGAAAAAAAATTTAAAACAGCCGGAGTCCCGTGTAGAAATTAATTTTCAAAATGGTCAATTTTTGTATTTAATCATAAATATAAATGGTTTGATATATGATTCTACTATTAAGCATCGACAGTGAAAATATATTCGTCCAAGATATAATTTTTCATAATATTGAAAGAAGTAAATTTGTATACTTGGATTCAACGTCAATACCGTGAGCTGTACAAAATTGACCAAATCATCATTGAATCTTTTAAAGTAGAAATTGGATGATCAGTCAGTGTCTGAGTTAGGCGACTTAGCTCTTAGAAGAGCCTAATTCGCACCTTTCAATTGCCCTTTCTCAAGATGTTCGATATCTTGACGAGAAACCACATCATTTTTTCCATCGTTTTAAGAAAAAGGAATTCACATAGGCATAGGCCGCCGTGGAAGAAGATTAAAGAAAAACCAAAGAGAATAATCGGAACTATAGAAAGACAAATGAAATTGGTGAGGTACAAAGAAGGAGACGATGACTAGACTGTGATGGCTAACAGGGGCGGATCCAGGAGAATAATATAATGGGTGCAAAATAGCATTTGGAAAGAATCGAACCTTTCACCCCCTGATGAGAATGGGTGCACACAACCATTTTGCCACTATTAATTACAATGTTCACTGCAAAAAATTTGTTTACCTATTTTATAGAGGGTGCACGTGCACCCACTCCTTCTTACTTAGATCTGTCCCTGATGGCTAAACGCTTTAACCATGACTTTAGGTGGGTGTAGATAACCCCAAAATTCTAGAGTTTTATTTTTTTGATAATTCAAAACCCTGATAGTTTTAGCCAAAAGAAAATTCACTAATCTTTTTTCCCTAGCGGACAAAGGAAAACAATCGGCTTTTATTTAAACAACAAATCTCATTTTTTGTCTGCTAGAGAAAAAGATTAGTGATTTTTTTTTGTTGCCATTAATTGCTAGACTGTAATACGCTTTATATTAACTTAAAATTTCTAGTATTGTGGCAGCGGTTACATGTTTCCTGAGTATGCGATGTATGGCCATTTCTCCATGAAATCAGATGTGTATAGTTTTGAGTTCTTAGTTCTTGTGATTATAAGTGGAAAGAAGAATAGTGGTCTCATTCAAATGGATGGTAGTGTTGGTAACTTGGTTACATGTGTGAGTATATAGCCTTACAATTTCCATTTTTTTATTTTATTTAAATATTAAATCTAAAAAATGGACTCTTTGAAAATTTATTTTTAAACGTGGATTATATCTGTTTGGAAAATAATTTTTTGATAATGGCTCCTGACCAAAGTATAAACTAATTACAATGTTCAATACGTCCTAACTACCAAACAAAAAAAATAACCAGGTGCATCCATATTGCTTTACTTTATGCTCAAGAAGATGCTGAAGATCGTCCAAACATGTCAGCGATCGTCCAGATGCTCACTACTAGCTCAATGCTCTCCCCGTTCCTCGACAACCTGGATTTTTCTTCCGAAGTAGGCATGAACAAGTTGGAGGAGCAGGTCCATCGATGGATTCGTCGGTCTTCTGCTCCATTGATGATGCTTCCATTACTGATATAGCTCCACATTGAAGACAAAGATATATGATTCTAGACTATTAAACATCGACAATGAACTAATATTCGTCCAAGTTAAATTGTTTCCGTTTTTCATTCTTTATGTGCCTGGCAAGTATGAAAATAGTGCTCTGTTTTAACGTTTGGTTTCCCTTAAAAATTCATCTTCAGCTACGAGGCATCATCAACAGAACAAGGACTAGATTTGCTTGTCACAAAGTTAAGAGACGTCACGGATTACTTAGATGGCACACACACTACTTATAAAGAAGCTTAATTGTTGCTCTTTATGGTCAAGATCTGCACGTCCTGAGAAAGAAGTGTTGGAGTAACGCATATGGGAAAGCGTGGGATCACGTGGCCATGAAAACGCGTCTGTTTGGTTAGGACAGCACTGTAACAAACCATCAGAAGCGGTCTTGACACAATCAAAACAGTCATCTGAAATTGATCCTGGGATGCACATCCCTGTTGCATAGATACGGTTAGGTTCTTGTTGATAAGAACAGAAAAAGAGGAGGAAAGGTAAGAGACGAAGATTGAAACTTTTCAGATTTTATTGATTCATTCTCAGATACGTTTGCTTATATACATTTGGCTAAGCAATCATAACTCTACAGCTGGCAATCTTATTATTGACGTTTAAGGATCCTAAACGCTCCAAACTGTTCATTGAATTGTGAAGCACACGCATTAGAGTTTTCCATAACATTCTTTCTCTTTTGGTTTCTTGTACAGCACACGCATTAGAGTCATTGTGAAGAGAATGGACTGCTGGGCTCATGATAGGCTTTGTCACAATTTATCATTTGGGCCTTCCTTTTCTTTCTGTCTTTTGAGTTTGTTTAACTGATGTTTGGCCCAAATCTGATTCTTCTCTGTTTTGGACTTTGACGATAACTTGCTTTGTTTTCTAAGACAAAGACTGCTTCTCCTTGTTTCCACTTACACTTGTCCGATGGAACCGTTGTAGAATAAGCCGTCTTGAGCCGAAACATTGGAAGGAAGAGAAGATAGGATAAGACGGCGGTTCGCACCTAAGTACTGTTGGGTCAGATATACCGATCGTTGGAGCCTGTTTGTGCTGAAGCAGAAGCAACACCGAGGCTTCTCATGAGGAGAAAACAGAGTATTGAAAATATACTCCTCTTCTTCATTGTGACGTAAAGATTATAGAAAAAACCAAATCTGTGTGTTTAGTATATACCCATATGTACGTTTCTTACCAGTTTAAACAACATTCTTTCCGAAATTTATAATTTTGAATACGTCAAATTGATTTGTGTCATAAAGAAGAATATCAACAGTCAAAGTTAAAAGTCAATAATATTTTCTTTGTTGACAATATAATAGTAATAATAAATTGAATTTTGGAATGTTGACTCAGAAAATGACATAAAAAAGACTATTAATTGAACACAGCGAATCAGATGGAGGAGATGGAGAGGAGATGGAGAGGAGACCAAGTGTTGACGTTGACGTGCAGATATTTTGTTCTCTTATTCGAATATCTATTTCTTTTGTGAATAAAGTCTAATTACTCGGCAAGAGTTGACGTTCACTTGCAAATATTACCGTTAGAGTCCTATACTCCATAGTTAGTATTTGGGTTTAGATTGACCAAGACTAAAAAAAAAAAAACAAAAAAAAAGAAGAGAGAAAGATTGTAGAAATGTCTGGTTATGCCTCTTTTGGTTCTCTCTTCCTTTTCGCTTTCCTGGCAACTTTGAGTTCTTCTATTCAGCAACAAGCCCCTAATTACTTAGACCATAATTGTCCTAACACGACAACTTACTCCAAAAACAGCACTTACTCATCCAATCTTAACAACCTTTTGACCACTCTTTCTACCAACAACTCATTTTTCTCCAACGGATTCTATAACACGGCCGCAGGCCAGAGACCAAACATGGTATACGGGTTTTTCACATGCCGGGGAGATCTCTCGCCGGAAGCCTGTCGTGACTGCGTTGACTTTGCTGCCAAGGACACTCGGAATCGATGTTCAGAACAGAAAGAAGGGTTAATATGGTATGACGAGTGTATGCTTCATTATGCTGACCATAATATCTTCTCGGGAATTTCACTCCAAAATGGAAGCATACTCAGGTCGAACACCACGAATGTTACATCTATCGAACAAGGCCGCTTCAGGGATCTGGTCTTGTCCACGATGAACAAATCCGCTATGGAAGCTGCCTTTAGTAATAGAAAATTCAATGCAACAAAGGCCAATTTTACCGGATTCCAGAATTTGTACCTGTTGGTTCAGTGCATTCCTGATTTTCCGACAGAAAACTGCTCTAGTTGTTTGCATCGGATTATCGATCAATTACGCACTGAAAAAATTGGGGGAAGAGTTGTTGTACCGACTTGTAATGCAAGGTTCGAGCTTTATCCGTTCTTCAACCAAACCATCCTTCGAACATCTCCACCTCAGCTCGATTCATCTCCCCCTCCACCGCCACCTGGTCTGATCATTCGATTTTCCTTTGATTACATTCAAGATTTGGTAAAACAAGGGTTTGATATGTAACTATTTTCTGTGTGAATATAGGAGGAGAAGGTGGAAACTCATCTGTCATAATAATCGCTGTTGTTGTTCCAATCTCCATCATTATTATTTTCGTAGCAGTTTGTTGTGTGCGGTCTAAGAAAACAAAGACTATTTATGAAACACAACTACTTGCTGTAGGTAAAAGACTTGTCTTTAAAGCCGAACGGGATATTTCTGCTATGTTTTTGTCTTAATATTCAATTGTTTCTACAGACAAGGATGATATTACAACTGCATTTTCACTTCAATTTGATTTTAAGGCGATTGAAGCAGCAACGGATAAATTTTCGGAAACTAACAAACTTGGTGAAGGTGGATTTGGCCAAGTCTACAAGGTGACAAATCGTTGCATAAAGCTTCATCAAATGATCTACAGTGTTTTAAAAAAAAATTTATCGACCAAGTGTCGTTAGCTCGAATGGAATACAACAAACTCTAGTCTATATCTTCTCCTTCTTACAGAATTGCACTCGAGTTCTTCATGTTCGAGGCTGATCTTACACCCAAATCCCACAATAATGATTATTTTTTATGTCAATTATACATCTAGGGTACATTTCCAAGCGGAGTACAGACTGCAGTGAAGAGGCTATCGAAAACATCAGGGCAAGGCGAAAAAGAATTCGAGAATGAAGTTCTTGTTGTTGCAAAACTTCAACATAGAAATTTGGTCAGGCTTCTCGGATTTTGCATGGAGGGAGAAGAGAAGATACTTATCTATGAGTTTGTCCCCAACAAAAGCCTCGATTACTTCCTTTTTGGTCAGTTAAATTCAATCATAGCCTAAGCTATGTTTGGTAAATTGCATGCCATTCTTTGTTTTTAAATTGTTAAGGTGGATGGTGCAGACTCTACTACATTAAAAAGCCAGCTTAGCTGGACAATACGGTATAAGATCATTGGAGGAATTGCCAGAGGAATTCTTTATCTTCATCAAGATTCACGACTCACAATCATACATCGTGACCTCAAAGCGGGTAACATCCTCTTGGACGCTGATATGAACCCAAAAGTTGCAGATTTTGGAATGGCGAGGATATTTGGAATGGACCAAACAGACGCCAAAACGAGAAGAATAGTTGGAACCTAGTAAGTTTTTCTCTTGCCATTAATTGCCTACGTCGACTGTAATATGCTTCTATAACTTAACATTTCTAGTATTGCGACAGCGGTTACATGTCTCCTGAGTATGCGATGTATGGCCATTTCTCCATGAAATCAGATGTGTATAGTTTTGGGGTCTTAGTTCTTGAGATTATAAGTGGAAAGAAGAATAGTAGTCTCTATCAAATGGATGGTAGTATTGGTAACTTGGTTACATATGTGAGTATAGAGCCTTACAATTTCCTTTTTTTTGCTTTATTTAAAAGTGACCAAAGTATAAACTATTAAAATGTTCAACAGACTTGGAGACTATGGAGAAACGGGTCGCCATTAGAGCTTGTGGACCCGTCCTTTGGAGATAACTATCAAACAGACGATGTTACAAGGTGCATCCATATCGCTTTACTATGTGTTCAAGAAGATGCTGAAGATCGTCCAAACATGTCAACGATCGTCCAGATGCTTACTACTAGCTCAATCGCTCTCGCCGTTCCTCGACAACCTGGATTTTTCTTGGGAAGTAGGCATGAACAAGTTGGAGGAGCAGGTCCAATAGATTCGTCAGCCCTCTGCTCCATCGATGATGCTTCTATTACTGATGTAGCTCCACGTTGAAGACAAAACTATTCAAAAAATAAAGTTTTGATATATGATTTAGACTATTTACGCATTGACAGTGAAAACATTATTCTTCCAAGTTAAATTATTTCCATTGTTCATTTTCTTTGTGTAAATATGAAAATGATGCTCTGTTTTTAAAGATTGGTTCAAATGGATCAAGAAGTTAAGAGATTGTATTTCCTTTGTTCATTTATTACGTGCCCGAGAAGTATGGGAAATAATGCTTTTATTTAGCTGACATTAGTTAGCCTAAAAGTCTGACAAGTCCACACAAAGCAAATCTTAATTGAATAAATATTAAAGTGGGTATGGGATCGTTGGTGTTCTTTATTTTTGTTTTGTCTATTGGATCTGATTATGGTCAAGATCTGCAGGTCCTAAGAACGAAGTGTTGGAGTAACGCACATGGCAAAGCGTGGGCCATGAAAACGCTGTTTGGTTAGGAAAACTCTGTAACAAACCATCAGAAGCGGTCTTGATAAATTCAAAACAGTCATCTGAAGTTGATCAAACCGGTTAAAACCGTTGCATAGACACGGTTAGGTTCTTGTCCGATAAAACCGTTGTAGAATAAGCCGTATTGAGCCGAAACGTTGGAAGGAATAGAAGATAGGATAAGACGGCGGTTCGCATCGTAAGTACTGTTGGGTCCGAAATACCGATCGTTGGAGCTTGTTTGTGCTGAAATTGAAGCAACAACGAAGCTTATTATGAGGACAAAACAGAGTATTGAAAACATAGTCCTCTGCTTCATTGTGACGTAAAGATTATAGCAAAAACCTTGTGTACGTTTTTTCCAGTTTAAACAACCTTCTTTTCGAAATTTCTAATGTTGAATTCGTCAAATTGATTTGCATATAAAGGTCATAAAAACGAATGCCAACAGTCAAAGTGAAAAGTCAATAAATTGAATTTTAGACCGTTGACTCAGAAAATGACATAAAGAAAGACTATTAATTGAACACAACGAATCAGATGGAGATGGAGAGGAGACCAAGAGTTGACGTTGACGTGCAGATATTGTGTTCTCTTTATTTCTTTTATGAATAAGTCAAATTACTCGTCAAGAGTTGACGTTCACTTGCAGATACTAGCGTTAGAGTCCCATACGCCATAGTTAACTATTTGGCTTTAGACTGACCAAGATTCAAACAAAACCAAAAAAAAGAAACAAAAAAAAAGGGAGAAATGTCTGGTTATGCCTCTTTTGGTCCTCTCTTCCTTTTCGTCTTCCTCGCAAGCTTGAGTTCTTCTATTCAGCAACAAGTCCCTAATTACTTAGCCCATAATTGTCCTAACACGACAACTTACTCCCACAACAGCACTTACTCATCCAATGTTGGAATCCTTTTGACCACTCTTTCTACCAACAACCATTTATTCTCCAGCGGATTCCATAGCACCGCCGAAGGTCGGAGTCCTGACGTGGTATACGGGTTTTTCGTATGCCGGGGAGATCTCTCCCCGGAAGTCTGTCGTGACTGCGTTGTCTTTGCTGTCAACGACACTCTGAAACGATGTCCAGATCGGAAAGTGGGTGTAATATTGTATGACGAGTGTACGCTTCAATATGCTGACCATAATATCTTGTCGGGAACTAGTTCACTCCAAAATGGAACTGATACGTTACTCAGGTCGAACACCACGAATGTTACATCTAACGAACAAGACCGTTTCAGAGTTCTGGTCTTGTCCACGATGAACCAATCCGCTACGGAAGCTGCGATTAGTAGTAGAAAATTCAATGCGAGAAAGACCAATTTTACAGCATTGCAGAATTTGTACGTGTTGGTTCAGTGCATTCTTAATTTGCGGAGAGAAGAGTGCATTAGTTGTTTGCAAGGGATTATCGTTCAGTTACGCACTGACAAAATTGGGGGGAGAGTTGTTGTACCGAGATGTAATGCCAGGTTCGAGCTTTTTCCGTTCTTCAACGAAACCATCCTTACAACACCTCCATCTCAGCTCGATTCAGCTCCTCCTCCACCACCACCTGGTCTGATCATTCGATTTTCCTTTGATTACATTCAAGATTTGGTCAAATAAGGGTTTCATACGTAATCTGAAGCGAACTATTTCTGTATGAATACAGGAGGAGAAGGTGGAAACTCATCTGTCATAATAATCGCTGTTGTTCTTCCAGTCGCCATCATTATTATTATTTTCGTAGCTGTTTGTTGTGTGCGGTCTAAGCAAACAAAGACTATTTATGAGACAGAACTACTTGCTGTAGGTAAAAGACTTCTCTTTTAAATCCTAACGGGATATTTCTGCTGTGATCTATCGTAATTAAGCTGTTGAAATTGTTTCTACAGACAAGGATTGTATTACGGCTGCAGGCTCACTTCAATTTGATTTTAAGGCGATTGAAGCAGCAACGGACAAATTCTCGGAAACTAACAAACTTGGTGAAGGTGGTTTTGGCCAAGTCTATAAGGTATTACTCTGTTTTTTTCCCCTGTTTTCGAATCAAATCTCACACTTACGTTGAACATTGAGCTTTGTATGGGATTAGGTGCAAACCTTAATGATTCTTTTAAAACCAATTATACTTGTAGGGTACATTTCCTAGTGGAGTACAGATTGCAGTGAAGAGGCTATCAAAAACATCAGGACAAGGCGAAAAAGAGTTCGAGAATGAAGTTCTTGTTGTTGCAAAGCTTCAACATAGAAATTTGGTCAGGCTTCTCGGATTTTCCATGGAGGGAGAAGAGAAGATACTTATCTATGAGTTTGTGCCTAACAAAAGCCTCGATTACTTCCTTTTTGGTTAGTGAAATTCAGTCATAGCTTAAGATATGTTTTTGTAAGCCTCAATTATCTATGAGTTTTCCATGCCATTCTTTGTTTTTTATATGTTGTAAAAATGGATAGTGCAGACTCTACATTAAAAAGCCAGCTAAGCTGGAAAATACGGTACAAGATCATTGGAGGAATTGCTAGAGGAATTCTTTATCTTCATCAAGATTCACGACTCACAATCATACATCGTGACCTCAAAGCAGGTAACATCCTCTTGGATGCTGATATGAACCCAAAAGTTGCAGATTTTGGAATGGCGAGGATATTTGGAATGGACCAAACAGAAGCCAATACGAGAAGAATAGTTGGAACCTAGTAAGTTTTGCTCTTGCCATTAATTGCATACGTATACACAGGTATACTGTAATACGCTTCTATTAACTCAACATTTAAGTACTGTTTCAGTGGTTACATGTCTCCCGAATATGCAATGTACGGCCATTTTTCTATGAAATCAGATGTGTATAGTTTTGGTATCCTAGTTCTGGAGATTATAAGTGGCAAGAAGAACAGTAGTCTCAATCAAATGGATGGTGGTGCTGGCAATTTGGTTACCTATGTGTGTATAGAGCCTTTAAAATTTTCCATTTTGTTTTTGTTTAATTTGACAGTTACCAAGATTCTAATTATTAAAATGTTCAACAGACTTGGAGACTGTGGAACAATGGATCACCATTAGAGCTCGTGGATCCGTCCTTCGGAGATAATTATCAAACAGAAGATGTGACAAGGTGCATCCATATCGCTTTACTATGTGTTCAAGAAGAAGCTGAAGATCGTCCAAACATGTCAGAGATCGTCCAGATGCTGCTCACTACTAGCTCAATCGCTCTCGCCGTTCCTCGGCAACCTGGATTTTTCTTCCGAAGTAGGCATGAACAAGTTGGAGGAGCAGGTCCATCGATGGACTCGTCGGCCCTCTATTCCATCGATGATGCTTCCATTTCTGTTGTAGCACCACGTTGACGACAAAGCTTTTATATATATATAAATGGTGTAATATATGATCCTAGACTATTAAGCATCGACAGTGAAAAAGTATTCGTCCAAAATATAATTTTTCATAATATTGAAAGAAGTAATTTTTTATACATGGATTCAATGTTATGCCGTGATCTGTACGTAATTGACCAAATCGTCATTGAATTTTTTAACGTAGAAATTGGATGATCAGTCGGCTTTTATTTTAAAAGCCAGCTTAACTGGAAAAAAAATCGGCTTTATTTAAACAAATCTCCTTTTTTTGTTGGAAAGCGAGAAGAGATGCGAGTACTGATTAACCATTTTCCTTTATTACGTGCCCGAAAAGCAAGTAAAATAGTGCTTTTATTTTCTTCCGATTACCATACTTTGAGTCTATTCACAACCTATAATCTCCAACAGAAAGATCATCAATGGAATACTAATATGTTTGAATTTGATCAAACCTAGACAGTTTTTAAATTGATGTCCGTGAAAGGAATTAGATTTTCGCTTTCCTTGCAAGTTTGAGTTCGTCTGCACAGCAACAAGACCCCTTCTTCCATTTACTTTCAAGACCGTTTATATTTTATTTTTCTAGGGGGCCCTGCAAAACTTTTAAGATAAGAAGTGTGAGATAAGTTGATTGATATTTGGAGCAATAGATATAGAGCATGGTTCGGTGATCTCAATAAATCCTCAATTATACCGGTGATCTGTTTTTATCTCTATCAATGCTCTGTTATTGGTCGTGTTTGGCTCTGTTCTGTTTTAGGAGCTTTGCTCCACTTCGGTGGTTTATTTATTCTAAGACGACAAAAGAAATAAAAAAGAGAAGAAATATTGAGTATGGACTAAAAAGAATTTAGAAGAAAAATTAAAGGAAAACGTTTGATTAATAGAGCAAAATGTACTAATTTGCATGTGTAACAAAGGCTTTTGGTGAATAAGTGGACTAGTTTGCATATGTAATAATCTGCTTACTTGTTAAGAAGAAGTTGACGTTGACCTGGAAGAAAGTATTCTCTTACGGATGACTAATGTGTGGCTTCAGATTGATCAGGACTCATAAACAAACAAAAAAACGGAAAGGAAGGGAGAGTAATTGAGTAGATATCTCTTGTTTTATGCCTCTTTTCGTCTTCCTCGCAAGTTTAAGTTCGTCTTCTTATACACAGCAACAAGACCCTTTAATTACAATTTACATCTACTTACAAGTTACAAGACCGTTTACTTTGATTTTTGGTCGTCTTTTTGTCACAAGACTATTCTGTTTCACGCTAATCTATCCGATTAGGAGCGGGAGAAAAAACATCAATCGAGGAAACCGAAGCATGTCTTCTTGCGCCTCTTTCATCTTCCTTTTCTTTTTCTTGTTTCTCAATAGCTTCAGAGTTTTTGCTCAAGATCCCACTTACGTATAGCATAACTGTCCAAATACGACAATGTATTATCCGTTTCACAACGAGTCGGCTATTACAACACCTCAACCTCAGCTTGATTTAGCTCCTCCACCAC
This sequence comes from Cardamine flexuosa, assembly GCA_963555745.1. Classification (NCBI taxonomy): domain Eukaryota; kingdom Viridiplantae; phylum Streptophyta; class Magnoliopsida; order Brassicales; family Brassicaceae; genus Cardamine; species Cardamine flexuosa. The sequence goes on along the minus strand of OY743215.1, from coordinate 6,604,935 downwards.
CACCCCCGCTTCCTCCACCACCACCCCCGCTTCCTCCACCACCACCGCGGATTTCAATTCCATCACCACCACCCCCGCTTCATCCATCACCACTGCCGATTTCAATTCCTTCACCACTACCCCCGCTGATTTCAGTTCATCTACCACCACCGCCGATTTCAGTTCCTTCACCACGACCTGGTCTGGACATTCTATTTCCTTTTGGTTACATGTTTCAGCGCAACTTTTCTTTTTGAGACATTCGTGATTTGATAAAATGGTTCACAAATGTCAATACAGGAGAGGTTGGAAACTCCACTGTCATAATAATAGCTGTTGTTGGTCCAATCTCCGTCCTTATACTTCTTTTCGTAGCTGTTTTTAGTTTCCGGACTAAGAGAGAAAGGCCGATTTATGAGACAGAACCACTAGCTGGAGGTAAAGACTCCAATGATAAACTAACTTCTAAGGTCGAACGAATAGTCTTCTGCTGTGTTCTTATCTTAATTCAGCTGTTGAAGTTGTTTCTACAGATGGGAATGATATTACCTCTGCAGGCTCACTTCAGTTCGATTTTAAGGCGATTGAGTCAGCAACGGATAGGTTTTCAGAAAGTAACAAACTTGGTCAAGGAGGATTTGGCCCAGTCTACAAGGTTATATATTACTATACCATTGTATAAGCCATTTTCCCCTCCAATACTCTGTTTTGCCCCTGTTTCCAAATCATATCACAAAATTTTATATAACACAAAATCTCATATTCTCATATTTTTAGGGTTTATGATTTAGAGTTTAAGTTTTTAAACCATAAACTCTAAATCCTAAACCCTAAACCATATATTTCATCACAAACAAACTATACCCTAAATTATACAATACTTAGCCCAAACAAATTTTTTTTTTTGTATTTTATAAAAATGTTATTTTTATCCAAAATGAAAATGAAGTACTATTTGTGAAACAAAAACTTTATTTAATGCTATTTGAGTAAATTTTTCTAAATTTTTTTTTCCCAGTATATTATACCAATACAAATTATGTAAATCACAATACTCTGTTTTCCCCTGTTTCGAAATCAAAGCTCACACACATAAATACTCTACTTTCCCCTGTTTCGAAATCAAAGCTCACACCCATACTTTGAGCATTGACATGTATGCGATTAAGCACACCAATGTTGTATCTCCAAGGATTCTTTCTATAATTTCTGCAGAACAAAACAATCTGTCCTAAATTATATTCCTTCTTGTGTGACGAATTCTAACTTCCACAAAATTGCATTTGCGTACTTCTTTATTTTCATGACTTAATATAAAGTCAATCCCATACTCACTGATTCTTTTAAATTAATTGCTCTTGATAGGGTTCATTTCCAAATGGAGTGCAAGTTGCGGTGAAGAGACTATCGAAGACATCAGGACAAGGTGAAAGAGAGTTCGAAAACGAAGTTATTGTTGTGGCAAAGCTTCAGCACCGAAATTTGGTGAGGCTGCTTGGTTTTTGTTTGGAAGAAGAAGAGAAGATACTTGTCTACGAGTTTGTGCCCAACAAAAGCCTCGATTACTTCCTTTTTGGTCAGTTAAAATTCAATACTTGGCCTAAGAAATTTTTTTCATACTCCATGCCACTCTTTGTTTCTAACTTTTGAAATACACATGTACAGACTCTACGATGCAAAGGCAACTAGACTGGACAAGACGGTACACGATCATTGGAGGCATAGCCAGAGGAATTCTTTATCTTCATCAAGATTCACGACTCACAATCATACACCGTGACCTCAAAGCAGGCAACATCCTCTTGGACATTGATATGAACCCCAAAGTTGCAGATTTTGGAATGGCTAGAATTTTTGGGATGGACCAAACAGAAGCCAATACAAACAGAGTAGTCGGAACTTAGTAAGTTTTTCTCTTGCCATTTATTGCCTTTCTAGATATGCTGCTTTTATGGACTCAACAATTTAAGTATTACATGTCGCAGTGGTTACATGTCTCCCGAATATGCGATGTACGGCCAATTCTCCATGAAGTCAGATGTGTATAGTTTTGGGGTCTTAGTCCTTGAGATTATAAGCGGAAAGAAAAACAGTAGTCTCTATCAAATGGATGGTAGTGTTGGAAACTTGGTTACATATGTGAGTATAGAGTCCTAGAACTTCCCAATTTTTTTTTTTTGCTTTATATAAAGTGACCAAAGTATAAATTATTAAAATGTTCAATAGACTTGGAGACTATGGAGCAATGGGTCGCCATTAGAGCTTGTGGATCCGTCCTTTGGAGATAACTATCAAACCAACGAAATTACAAGGTGCATCCATATCGCTTTATTATGTGTTCAAGAAGATGCTGAAGATCGTCCAAACATGTCAGCGATACTCCAAATGCTCACTACTAGCTCGATCGCTCTTGGCTTGCCTAGACCACCTGGATTTTACTTTCGGAGTAGGCATGAACAACCAGTAGAAGTGGGTCTCTCTAGGGATACGCTTGCTCTATGTTCAATCGATGATGCTTCCATTACTAGTGTAGCTCCTCGTTGAATACAAAACTATTCATAAATCTAAAACTTGTGCTATATGATTCAAGACTGTTAAACATATCCAGATCTGGCCCAGACCTAGCGGTGGATTACGGTAAAAAAAATTTCCTTCTTTTTCATAATTCAGTTTTAGGCTTTATTATAGCCTAGTACTATAAACCCCTCATTAAGATTGGGAAGAAAATCTATGATTGTTTATGGGCTGCCCATTAGAAAATATATGATTCAGTATTGGATTAGAAATTTCAGAGGAAAAAGGTAAGCTTTATTCGGCCCGGGTCACTGATTCCCCATAGAGGGAAGCTCCATTCACCCATTAATCAATAAATGGACCACTAAATATAAATAGGAGAAGTCGAATCGGTGACGTGTATATTCATCAACACCGGAGAGAAACACAATAAAGAAAAACAAAAAGTAAACGTTTGATTTTATTTTTTTGTATCGTCAAGTAAACATTGGATACTTGGATTAGTAAAACATAATGTCTTATTCGAATGTGGAACTATCGCATATTTTTTAATGTTTTTTTTATATTATTGAATAAGTCATATTACGCGTCAAGAGTTTACTTTGACTTGCAGAAATTGTGTTCTCTTAGCGTTAGAGTCTATATTCTATAGTTAAACTATTTGGCTTTAGATTGACCAAGACTCGAACAAAACCAAAAAAACCAAAAAAAAGTAGGAAGAAGAATTGGAGAAATGTCTGGTTATGCCTCTTTTGGCTCTCTCTTCCTTTTCGCTTTCCTGGCAAGCTTGAATTCTTCTATTCAGCAACAAGTCCCTAATTACATAGACCATGTTTGTCCTAACACGACAACTTACTCAAAAAACAGCACTTACTCATCCAATGTTGAAACGCTTTTGTCCACTCTTTCTTCCAACAACCTTTTCTTCTCCAGCGGATTCTATAGCACCGCCGCAGGTCGGAGTCCTGACGTGGTATACGGGTTTTTTGTATGCCGGGGAGATCTCTCGCCGGAAGCGTGTCGTGACTGCGTTGTCTTTGCTGTCAACGACACTCTGAAACGATGTCCAGAACGGAAAGTGGGTGTCATGTTGTATGACGAGTGTACGCTTCAATATGCTGACCATAATATCTTGTTGGGAACTAGTTCACTCCAAAATGGAACTACTGGATTACTCATATCGAACACCACGAATGTTACATCTAACGAACAAGACCGCTTCAGAGTTCTGGTCTTGTCCACGATGAACCAATCCGCTACGGAAGCTGCGATTAGTAATAGAAGATTCAATGCGACAAAGGCCAATTTTACCGGATTCCAGAGTTTGTACGTTTTGGTTCAGTGCATTCTTGATTTGCCGAGAGAAGAGTGCTTTAGTTGTTTGCAACGGATCATCGCTCAGTTACGTACTGACAAAATTGGGGGAAGAGTTGTTGTACCGACTTGTAATGCCAGGTTTGAGCTTTTTCCCTTCTTCAACAAAACCATCCTTACAACACCTCCAACATCCTCAGGTCTGATCATTCGATTTTCTATTGAGAAATTCAAGATTTGTTAAAACAAGGGTTTCATATGTAATCTGAGGCCAACTATTTCTGTGTAGGAGGTGGAAACTCCTCTGTCATAATAATCGCTGTTGTTGTTCCAATCTCGATCCTTATTATTATTTTCGTAGCTGTTTGTTGTGTGCGGTCTAAGCAAAGAAAGACTATTTATGAGACAGAATTACTTGCTGTAGGTAAAAGACTTCTCTTTTAAAGCTGAACGAGATATATTTCTGCTGTGGTCTATCGTAATTAAGCTGTTGAAATTGTTTCTACAGACAAGGATGATATTACGACTGCAGGCTCACTTCAATTTGATTTTAAGGCGATTGAAGCAGCAACTGATAAATTTTCGCTATATAATAAACTTGGTGAAGGTGGTTTTGGCCAAGTCTACAAGGTATTATTCTATCGTTGGAAATGTTCTACGTTGTTTTAAAGTTTTTGAAACTCCTCACGGCATTCTAAGTTTTGAATCGAAACAAATCATGTAAATCACTTTCCTGCAATACTCTGTTTTTCCCCTGTTTTCGAATCACATCTCACTTACGTTGAACATTGAGCCAGGACTGCATTGAGCTGTGTATGGGATATTAGGAAAAATGCCCCATATCGGATGTGGGTAGAAATCATCTTAACTTAGGTATATATAAGACTCTTCGAAAAGTTATTTCCAAACATGGTCCATTGGGAAAAAATTTTGAAACAATAGAAATTCTCGTTTGAAAATAAATTTTCAAAAAAGATCTATTTTGTATATTCTAATCCTACAAAAATATGAGATTAGGTGCAACAACCTTTTCAACAGTGTAGAATATTTCTATTATCATACTACAGAGCTACGGAACACAACAAACTCTAGTCATTATCTTTCTTTTTACAGAATTGCACTCAAGTTCTTTTTCATGTTCGAGGCTAATCTTACACCCAATTTCCACACTAATGATTATTTTCAAAACCAATTATACATGTAGGGTACATTTTCTAGTGGAGTACATATTGCAGTGAAAAGGCTATCAAAAACATCAGGACAAGGCGAAAAAGAGTTCGAGAATGAAGTTCTTGTTGTTGCAAAGCTTCAACATAGAAATTTGGTCAGGCTTCTTGGATTTTGCATGGAGGGAGAAGAGAAAATACTTATCTATGAGTTTGTGCCCAACAAAAGCCTTGATTACTTCCTTTTTGGTAAGTCAAATCCAATCATAGCCTAAGATATGTTTTGTAAATTGCATGCCATTCTTTATTTTAAACTTGTAAAACCGGATGGTGCAGACTCTACATTAAAAAGCCAGCTTAGCTGGACAATACGGTACAAGATCATTGGAGGAATTGCCAGAGGAATTCTTTATCTTCATCAGGATTCACGACTCACTATCATACACCGTGACCTCAAAGCGGGCAACATCCTCTTGGATGCTGATATGAACCCAAAAGTTGCAGATTTTGGAATGGCTAGGATATTTGGAATGGACCAAACAGACGCCAAAACGAGAAGAATAGTTGGAACCTAGTAAGTTTTGTTCTTGCCATGAATTGCCTACATAGACTGTAATACTTTTCTATTAACTCAACATTTAAGTACTGTTTCAGTGGTTACATGTCTCCCGAGTATGCGATGTACGGCCATTTCTCAATGAAGTCAGATGTGTATAGTTTTGGTGTCTTAGCTCTTGAGATTATAAGCGGAAAGAAGAACAGTAGTCTCAATCAAATGGATGGTGGTACTTGCAACTTGGTTACCTATGTGAGTCTAGAGCCTTTAAATTTCCATTTTGTTTTTGCTTAATTTGACAGTTACCATTTATTAAAATGTTCAACAGACTTGGAAACTATGGAAGAATGGATCACCATTAGAGCTCGTGGATCCGTCCTTTGGAGATGACTATCAAACAGACGATGTTACAAGGTGCATCCATATCGCTTTACTATGTGTTCAAGAAGATGCTGAAGATCGTCCAAACATGTCAACGATCGTCCAGATGCTTACTACTAGCTCAATCGCTCTCGCTGTTCCTCAACAACCTGGATTTTTCTACCGAAATAGGCATGGACAAGTTGGAGGAGCAGGTCCATCGAATGACTCGTCGGCCCTCTACTCCATCGATGATGATTCCATTACTGTTGTAACTCCACGTTGAAGACAAAGCTTTTTTATAAATCCAAATGGTGTCATATATGATTAAATATTATTAATTATCGACATTGAAGAAGGATTCGTCCACGATATAATTTCACAATCTTGAAAGAAGTAATTTGTATACATGGATTCAATGTCAATACCGTGAGCTGTACGAAATTGACCAAATCGTCATTGATTTTTTTAACGTATACTTAGGTGATTCAAGGGATTTTTTTTGTTTGTCATCGATTAAAGTCTTAGAAGGGACTAATTCACACCTTTCTTACCAAGCTAATTTTATGATGTAAAAAAAACTGTCCATAGTTGCGTCACAATTTTTGGTAGAAACAGAAATGGCATTGAAGCTTATGATGAAAAAGAAGAAGAAACAGAGTATACTCCATCAAAACTCTTCTTTGACATTTCTTTTCCGTTCGGATTATGTTTGAGTGGTGTGTTGGTATTTGTGGTTCTTACTAATTTGATCAAAGTTTAGTATTTTCACTTGAATGGCATGCATTTTAAGGAGATTTTCTAAAATAAACTTTTTCGAAATTTATTTCTAAACGGAGTTTCCTTTGGAAATAATTTTTATATTTAATTCTGCATTTTAATATTAGATTTTTTTTGTAAAAAAAAATGTTAAAAAACAACACATAAAGAGAGAGTGTGTATTGCGCTTTTGGGTTTATGAAAGAATATACATGTTAATCATTAGCATTAACTTTAACGAGGTCTAACACTCGTGATCGATGCATCGTCGACTGAGCAGACAAAAGAAATGCTAGAAGACGGACCAGGCAACAATCTCTCGGCTAATGGGTTCGGCTCAGATCTTTCCCTGAATAAAAATCCTGGTGGTTGAGGCACAGGCAGAGTAATTGATGTATTAGTAAGCATTTGAAATATTGTGGACATGCTTGGACGATCACCACTATTTTCTTGAACACATAGTAACCCCATGTGGATGCATCTAATGAGTACATCTTTATCATAATTCTCCCCAATGGCCGGATCTACAAGTTCCAACAATGATTCATTGTTCCAAAGCCTCCAAACCTATTTATTCATTTTGTTCAAGAAATGAATGTTTAGAGCCATGATCACAGTCAAAGGGAGTAAGAAAAATTGAGATTACGATTGGCGTTTAGTACTTACATATGTGACCAAGTTGCTTACTGAACCATCTATCCGATGGAAGCTACTATTCTTCCTGCCACTGATAATCTCGAGAATCAATACTCCAAAGCTATACACATCCGATTTCGTTGAGAACTGCCCATTTGCCACATACTCAGGTGGCATGTAACCGCTGCAAAATACACCACATATCAATTATAGTTTTATCAAAAACAATAAAAGGGCCATCAAGTTTCAGGTTTTGTTTTTTTTTAAGTTTCAGATTATATTAAATGTCAAATTACTTACAATGTCCCAACTACTCTTCCTGTATTTGCTTCGGTTTGATTAACTCTGAAATTCCTAGCCATACCAAAATCAGCTATTTTTGGCTTCATCTCGACATCTAAGAGAATGTTGCTGGTTTTGAGGTCACGGTGTATGATCGTGGGCCGTGAATCATGATGAAGATATAGAATTCCTCGGGCGATTCCCTCAATAATTTTGTGTCGTCTAGCCCAATCCAGTTGAACTCTCTTTACTGGGTCTGCACATATCACCCACTAGACTATGAAATCAAGAACTGAGATTTTGGAGAATATAAGTCTCTACATACATGTATCATCTGTCTCTTACCGAAAAGGAAATAATCAAGACTTTTGTTGGGAACAAACTCGTACACTAGTATCTTCTCTTCTCCTTCAACTGAAAACCCAAGAAGTCTAACAAGATTTCTATGCTGAAGCTTTGCTACAAGAAGCACCTCGTTCTTGAACTCTTGCTCACCTTGATCTGATGTTTTAGACAGCCTCTTTGCAGCAACTTCTGTTCCATTCGGGAACGTACCCTGCCAATTTGTATGACCTTTACTATCAGACTTAACACTTAAGTTTATAATACAAATACAAACAAGTAGTTGAAAAAGTTTAAAAACATTATGCCTTGTAGACTGCACCAAATCCACCATGGCCAAGCTTGTTACTCCTCTCAAAATTACTTGTTGCAGCTTTAACTGCTCTAAAATCAAATCGAAGCAAACCTGAAGACGTTATATCATCCGCAGCTGCACAACCATACCATACATAATAGTGTAATAGTTTGGAGTTTCCAAGGGACAAGAACATCTCAAACTCGTAGTCAGACTATACTAGTTTTACCATCAGCTAGCGATGCAGTACCATAAGTCCTCCTTGGTCTCCTTGGAACAGAGAAATACCCACCTGAGAAGAAACATAAAACACGACAACAACTCAGCGAAGATCGATGTTCACATCAAAAAAACGTTGGAAATGATTTTAGCCTGATCAACTCATATTTCGAGAATGTATCATTCTTGCAAAACCATGAAAAACTCACTTTCAGTTGCAAATGCTTGGTAAGCTTTTCTCCTCCTCGAAATAGCAAATCCAAGAGCAAGCAGTACAGCGATCACGACTGTGGAAACAACGGTAATTGCCACAATAGTTCCCGTGGCTATATTTTTATATCTGCACAAAAGATGGTCACTCAGAGTACAAGCCAGATTTGTTTTGAATACATGTGCAAAAAAGATTCGAAAGATTTGTTTTTTTCATATTTACACAAATAAAAAACGTATACCGCTAAACATAACAGGAAGTTCTATTTCGTTTTGTGTGTGTGTTATCAATTAACAAAAATAAACGGTTACGCAAAGTCGCAAACACAAAGAAACAATCGGGAACCAACTTAGAGATGGTATGAACAGAGCATACAAACTTCAAATGATGGGCTCGTACGTACCTTTCTTGGTGTTGTTGGCATGACCGTCAGGTAATCCAGAAGGAGGAGTTGGCAATATCACATTTCCTGATAGTCCCGGGAATGGACGTAGATCCCATTGCATGAAACAGCTCGTCCTCGCAATAAAGCCTCCTTGTATCCCAAGGCAGCATGAGCTATTATTATTAAGCAAATTTCGTAGACATTCGGTGCAGTTCGACTGGGTTAGGTCGTTACTGCATTGCGCGATTGCATAGATATGTGGGAACGGGTACAAATCAAGCTCTTGTGTGCTGTTTGCGTACAACGACATATCAACCTTGTTTATCGCGCGATTCATCAAAGTATGCCAGTTAGTGTTAAAATCTATCAAGTTGGCTTTGATATCTCTGTACTCCGTATACTCTCGCCACATAAGTTCTTCATCGGGCTGTCCAAAAATCAAGTTGTTTGAGTAGCGTACCAAACAAGGCGAGTCTCTATTACTCCAGTCTATTGCTTTTATCTGGTTAGGACATGTCTGTAGCAAGGTATTAGACACAGTCTTGATACAATCAGAACAAGCCTGTGTTGTAATACCTCGGCTACACATCCCCAGACCATAAGCTATGTTTGGATCTCGCCCGAACGGAGTCTTGTAGAAGCCTTCATTAGCCGTCACACGAGAAGGAAGAGACGAAAGCATGGATCGGAGGTTTGAGTCGTAAGGACCATTGGCTATGAAATAACCAGAACTATCAATGCATGCTGGTGCAGAGACAGCACAAGAGACTATGAGGAGAAACCAGAAGACTGCTGACAAGTCGACCATCTTCTTCCTCTTCTCCATCGTGTTTGATTGTTTTATCTGAAACTTCCAATCTTGAAATATGTAAAATTTAATTAGCAGAGAATTGGAATTCCAAAAGCAATTTCTCTCATCGGATTTTCTATGTGGACTTTGCATAATCAGTAGATATATGTGATGTGACCACGAGTGGGTCTCATTCAAACCCACTATACGTATATTTGTCTTGTAACCCCATTTTCACATCTCTGTTAAGGTATTTTGTTTTACTTATTGGAAACTTAATTATACCCGCAAAAGCAGCATTAAAATCGATATTTTTGAAACCCGAAGAGAATTTTTGTATATCATCATTGACTTCACCTTTTATTTTGTTGTATCTTTTAAAATTATAAATCTTGTTTTATCAAAAAGTTCATATCTGCGCTAAACAAAATATGAAGATTTTTTGCTTCTCTCTGGCTTTAGCCAGCCCAAATCACATGGCAATCTCGATATAAAACCCTATTGTGAAACTAATGAGTAATGACACTGACGCATTAGTTGAAAAAAATGACACTGACGCATTAGTTGAAAAAAATGATACTGACACATTAGCTCAATACTCATCTGGTCCCTCTCCATCTCGCTGAGTTCTAGTAAATTTCGTGGTTCTAATCGTTTCATTGTAGCTGGAGTCAATAATAGATGACCGCAACAAGCAATAAGAATGGGCGACGAACTATAGAATGGAATACTCACTTGATTATTCGTTTTGTTGTCATTAGTGAGAAGCTATAACTACCACGTGTTCGTTTTCGTCATCGGCTATTGACGTTACAATCAATAGGCGGGAAAATGACAAGGAAATTAATATAATTTCAAGACGAAGGAATCATCATTTTCTGGGTTCATATTTGAAAATTCAAACACTATTGACTTTTTATACCGTATATGGAGAATTCAGGGACCACTTATCAGTTTAATGGATTCAATATTAGGAATCCCATAGAAGATTTTTTTTTTTTTTTTAAACAGGTTAGAAAATATATACATTCATAATTACTAAGACAAAGATTAAGGCAAAAATGAAGCAGAGGGGTTTCTTATCAGTCCTCTGCTTTTTCCTCGTAAGCTTTGGTATTGCCTCTGTTTCAGCACAAACATGCATACAGAACCGTAAGTATTTCACATCAAATGGCACATACGACACAAATCGCCATAGCATCCTCTCTTCTCTTCCTTCCAATGCTGCGGCTCGAGATAGTTTCTACAAAGGTTCGATTGGAGAAGAACCGAACCGGGTCTATGCAGTAGGGATGTGCTTTCCAGGAGCAGATGCAAACGACTGTTCTAATTGTATCAAGTCCGCATCCGACTGGTTGAAACAGGATTGTCCTAACCAGACAGACGCTTATTATTGGACACTTGATCCAACACTTTGCCTTGTCCGCTACTCCAACATATCCTTTTCAGGATCTGCAGCTTTTTGGGAAACTACGCCGAATTATTTGGTATTGGACACTGCAAATATCAAATCAAATCTAACAGAGTTCAGGACAATATGGGAAAACTTGACAGATAGTATGATTACTGCAGCCTCCACAACAAGAAGCACACCAACGTCCAGTAATAACCATTACACAGCTAATGTTACAGCCTTGACAAAATTCCAGAATATATACGCATTGATGCATTGCACGCCAGATATTTCTCCTGGTGATTGTGATAACTGTCTTCGAGAAGGTGTACGTGATTACCAGGTATGCTGTGGGAATAATACAGGAGGCTATGTTATGCGGCCAATTTGCTTTTTCCGGTGGCAGTTATATACATTCTCTAAGGCTTTTGGTAACATTACGCTGGCTCCTCCTCCGCAACCTCCTGTGATTCTACCAAAACCACCTCCTGCAGGTAAGTTTCCAAACAGAATAAACTATTACTGTAAGAAAAACTCTAATAGATTTCAAATTTATATGTCATGAGCAGACAGCAGTGGAATCTCAGCTGGAATTGTAGTGCTGATTACCGTTCCAACTGTTGTTATCGTCTTGATACTGCTTTTTTTAGGACTTGTTCTTTGCCGGAGGAGGAAGTCATTGCAAAGAACTGAATTTGAATGTTAGTTTCTTGTGATTTATGCTTCTATTGGTCTTTTTTTTCATCATAAGCATATATATTGTCTCTTAGCCAAGAGAGGAAGCATAACTAATATTCTAATATTCTAATACACTCGTTCTTTGCAGCTGATTGTGATGCTTCAGCTACAAATTCATTGCAATACGAATTTAAGACAATTGTAGCTGCAACTAACAAGTTTTCAAGAAGTAACAAGCTCGGTGAAGGTGGATTCGGTGAAGTTTACAAGGTATATAAAGCTCTCTGTTTGCCAGATTTGCCAAGTTATTACTTGTAATGGAGGGTGTTTTTTGTTTCATCTAAATTCTATGTAGGGTATGTTTTCAAATGGAACTGAAGTTGCCGTGAAGAGGCTCTCAAAAGTGTCAGGACAAGACACAAGAAATTTCAGGAACGAGGCTGTTCTAGTATCAAAAATTCAGCATATGAATCTGGTTAGGCTTCTTGGGTTCTGTTTGCAAGGAGAGGAAAAATTTGTGATCTATGAGTTTGTTCCAAACAAAAGTCTTGACTATTTTCTATTCGGTATATTTCCCTTCAACAGTTTTGCTTATCCAAAAAATCATTCTAAAGCTTAAAAATAATTGATTGATTTGTACATGGAGATATATATATATATGTAGATCCTGCAAAGCAAGGTGAGCTAGACTGGAATATGCGATACAAGATCATTGGAGGCATTGCTCAAGGGATTCTACATCTCCATCAAGATTCACAGCTCACAATCATATACCGTGACTTCAAAGCCAGCAACATTCTCTTAGACGCAAATATGAACCCAAAAATTTCGGATTTTGGTATGCCGACAGTTTTTGGAATGGAGGAAACTCGAGGCAACACAAACTGGATAGCTGAAACCTTGTAAGTTTTTTTGCTCATAATAACTCAAAGTTTATTAAATCCTGCTCTGTTTCGTATAAACCGAAACTTGTGCGTTTTCAGCGTTTACATGTCTCCTGAGTACGCGGTGCATGGAAAATTCTCCATGAAATCTGACGTTTATAGCTTGGGGATATTGATTCTTGAGATTATAAGCGGCAGGAAGAATAGCAACCTCTTCCAGATCGATGAAACCACTGCTGGCAACTTGGTCACCTATGTAAGTATTAAAAAGCTGTAACTGTCAGCATTTTGATTAACTTAAACATGTGACCAAGGATATTCATTGTGTTAGGCTTGGAGGCTGTGGAGAAACGGGTCGCAACTAGAGCTGGTGGATCCGTCCATTGGAAGGAACTATCAGAGTAATGAAGTCGCTAGATGCATCCATATAGCGCTCTTATGTGTTCAAGAAAATCCAGAAGACCGTCCCATGTTGTCAACCATTATCATGTTGCTCACCAGTAACACTATCACTCTGCCGGTGCCTCGTGAACCGGGATTTTTCCCGGTAAAGTAGGCGGGAACTGGAATCACTATCTGATGGATTAGAGTCGGGTTAATATACGAACGAGCAGGTCTTAGTACATTTGGTTCTTATCAATTACATCAAAAGTTTAATTTTCTACGTCAATGGCCATGCACATTAATTTAGACTTTAGATTAGTTATGTATTACTTATAATGTGGTAATATATGAGACCAATTCACACAAGTTATATTTTGGTTGTACAAACACCATTTCAGTCAAGTACTTTTTATATACGAAATTACGAACCCATACCTCTCATATACTTGACCACTCTGCAGCACATGAATTCACATTTCTAGCTAGTTCGAGGATTTTTGCTTAAATGTGGTAATAAATCCCTATTAAAGCGCATTTGTTATAATAATTCTTGAAAGTATCATACATTTTTAAACTTAGGGGAAAATATGCAATGATGAAAGAGTACAGGGGTGATTTGTAATTTCGTAAAACTTGGAGAACAGAGATATCATCATTTTACTGAGGCCACCACATCCACCGGAAAAAACTAGCGGAGAAATGGATGCCGGAGCTGAAGTTCACATTGAAGACAAAGCTTTTTCATAAATCTATAAATGGTGTGATATATGATTCTAAACTATTAAGCATCGACAGTGAAAAAGTATTCGTCCAAGTTGAATTGTTTCCATTGTTCATTTTCTTTATGTGCCTGGCAAGTAAGAAAATGATGCTCTGTTTTAGGTTTCCCTTAACAGGGATTCATCTCATTGATCGAGGCATCATCAACAGAACAAGGACTAGATCTGCTTGTCACTAAGTTAAGAGACGTCACTGATGACTCAGTTGGCACACACACTAGTTATAAAGAAGCTTAATTGTTGCTGTTTATGGCACACACATTGTTAATATTTAAAAAAAAAAAAAATGGAAAAAAAAGATCGGTTGCCTTAATTATTAAATAAATTTTGAAAGTTTGTCTGTTTTGTTTTATTCCAACAGTGATTCATAATTCATTGTTTAAACCTACTAGTCATTATCAATAAACTAATGTTTAAGGCATGTTCATAGTAAAATACTAATATAGGCGACCAATTTTTGTTGTTTTTAAGTTTATGTAGGTATTGCCTACTGAAATGTCTATCTAGTACTGAAAGCTACTATTTTCTTCCCATCAATAAATTGTATTGGACTTTACTACCAAAGTATATGTAATGATGGAATATGAGGCCTCCGTCGTGAGTTCTCCGTTAAGAAGACTCAGCGTTGTTAACCTGTGACGTATACTTTAGGGTTTTACAATCACCAGAACCTTTTAGATCGATTACCCCTTTCTCAAGAAAGTTGATCTTGGGAAGAGAAACCGCTGTCACTTCTCTCACCGTTTAATGTAAAAGGAATTCACATATACATATAAGAAGGCAAAACAAAAAGGAGATTAATCGGAAGATTTGAAAAGATTAATCTGAACTAAATTAAGAAACACAAACAATTACAGGTAAAATTCCCTAAAAAGAAGAGGAGGATACGGTAAAATCTTTTTTCTTTTCCTTTTCATAATTCAGTTTTAGGCTTTATAGCCTAATGCTGTAAACCACTCGTTAAAATTGGGAAGTAACATATGATTAGAAGAGATGAGTCAATTAGGATTGTTAATCATTTTTTTTCTTTGTTCATTTATTACGTGCCCAAAAAGTAAGTGAAATAATGCTCTTGTTTTCTTCCGATTACCTTACGGTTTTCAAAGCCTCCAAAGTCCAACAGAATTATCATCAGTCATCAATCTATATCTAATATTGAATACAATCCTTATATAAGAAAAAAGAATGAATACCATTATGTTGATTTTATCAGAACTAGACGGTCTTTTATTGATGCCCATGAAAAGAATTGAAGATATTTTGGTTGAAATGAAGACAAGTATGAAACTGAGATCGTTTTCTCTCTAGATTAAATTTTCTGTAGAACTAAAGTTCCTTTTCATGGTGGTCTCCTTTGGCTAAAACAATGACAAGTGACAAGTCCATACAGAAAATGTCTAGAGAAAGAAACATTCAGTATTGGATTAAAATATTCAGAGGAAAAGTAAACGGTTGATTAGTAAAACAAATTGCAGTATTATTTTTACCAGAAAAAAAAACAACATGGTATTATTTGAATGTGTAACTATGACATTTTATATCTTTTTTTTGTGGATATGTTATTAGTCGTCAAGAGTTGATGTTGTCGTGGAGACATTTTCCTCTCTTACATCCTCCCAAGGGGCCTTAGAGTCCATAGTTAACTATTTGGCTTTAGAGTGACAGACTCATAAACAAAAACAAAAAAAAAGGGAGAAGAATTGGAGAAATGTCTGGTTATGCCTCTTCTGGTTCTCTCTTCCTTTTCGTCTTCCTCGCAAGTTTGAGTTCTTCTATTCAGAACCAATATGTATACCATGTTTGTCCTAAAACGACAACTTACTCCAAAAACAGCACTTACTCATCCAATCTTAACAACCTTTTGTCCACTCTTTCTTCCAACATTAATTATTTCTCCACTGGATTCCATAAGACCGTCGAAGGTAAGAGCCCTGACGAAGTATTCGGGCTTTTCCTATGCCGTGGAGATTACTCGACGGAAGTCTGTGACGTCTGCGTTCGCTTTGCTGTCAAAGATATTCTGATTCGATGTCCAGAACAGAAAGAGGGGATAATATGGTATGACCAGTGTATGCTTCGATATGCTGACCAGAATATCTTCTCGGATTCTTCACTCCAAAATGGAACTACTGGATTACTCATGTGGAACACCGAAAATTTTACATTTAACGAAACAGACCGCTACAGAGATTTGATCTTGTCCATGTTGAACCAATCCGCCACCAAAGCCGAGATGAGTAGTAGAAGATTCAATGCGAGAAAGGCCAATTTCACCGCATTAGAGACTTTGTACGTGTTGGTTCAGTGCATTATTGATATGCAGAAAGAAGGCTGCTTTAGTTGTTTGCGACAGATCATCCCTCTGTTGCCAACTGACAAACGTGGGGCAAGAATTATTGTACCGAGTTGTAATGCAAGGTTTGAGCTTTATCCGTTCTACAACGAAACCATCATTATATTACCTCCACCTCCACCTCCTCATCTTGATTCATCGCTGCCTCCACCGCCACCTGGTCTGACCATTCGATTTTCCGTTGATACATGTTTCAGCGCAACTTCTCTTTTTAGATATTCAAGATTTGGTAAAACAAGGGTTTCATATGTAATCTGAGGCCAACTATTTTTTGTGAATACAGGAAAAGGTGGAAACTCCTCTGTCATAATAATCGCTGTTGTTGTTCCAATCACCGTCCTTATTCTTATTTTCGTAGCTGTTTTAAGAGTCCGGGCTAAGAAAACAAGGACTATTTATGAGACAGAACTACTTGCTGTAGGTAAAAGACTCCTCTTTTAAAGCCGAACGGGATATTTCTGCTGTGTTCTTATCTTAATTCAGCTGTTGGATTTCTACAGACAAGGATGATATTACGACTGCAGGCTCACTTCAGTTTGATTTTAAAGCGATTGAAGCAGCAACGGATAAATTTTCGGAAACTAACAAACTTGGTGAAGGTGGATTTGGCCAAGTCTTCAAGGTATTATTATATCGTTGCAAATGTTCAACTGTGTGTAAGTTTTGAATCGAAACTCTGAAACAAATCATGTATGGGTTTAAATTGTAAACCGAGAGAGTGGTAAAAGCAAATAGGGATCTGTTATAGCGTCTCTCACTATTAATCACTATTAAATATAAAAAAAATATAAAATAAACAGTTTTTTTAGAAAATTTACTGAGAACATCTTTCATTTGAGAGATTCTGAGAGTATGTGTAATGGTGAACATAAAATATTATTATTCTTTTACTTTTTAGGGTTAGAATTTTTTCATGGATGAGAACAACAAACTCTAGTCTTTACCTTCTCCTTCTTACAGAATTGCACTTGAATTCTTTTTCATGTTCGAGGCTGATCTTACACCCAATTCCCACACTAATGATTCTTTCTTAAATCAATTACATTTGTAGGGTACATTTCCTAGTGGAGTACAGATTGCAGTGAAGAGGCTATCGAAAACCTCAGGGCAAGGCGAAAAGGAGTTCGAGAATGAAGTACTTATTGTTGCAAAGCTTCAACATAGAAATTTGGTCAGGCTTCTCGGATTTTGCATGGAGGGAGAAGAGAAGATACTTATCTATGAGATTGTGCCCAACAAAAGCCTTGATTACTTCCTTTTTGGTTAGTGAAATTCAGTCATAGCCTAAGATATTTTTTGCAAGCCTCAGTTATCTATGAGTTATGCTGGGAGTTTTGCATGCCATTCTTTGTTTTTAAATTGTAAAAGTGGATGGTGCAGACTCTACATTAAAAAGCCAGCTTAGCTGGGCAATACGGTACAAGATCATTGGAGGAATTGCCAGAGGAATTCTTTATCTTCATCAAGATTCACGACTCACAATCATACATCGTGACCTTAAAGCAGGTAACATACTGTTGGACGCTGATATGAACCCAAAAGTTGCAGATTTTGGAATGGCGAGGATATTTGGAATGGCGAGGATATTTGGAATGGACCAAACAGAGGCCAATACGAGAAGAATAGTTGGAACCTAGTAAGTTTTTCTCTTGCCATTTATTGCCTACGTAGACTGTAATACGCTTCTATTAACTTAACATTTTAAGTACTGTTTAGGTGGTTACATGTCTCATGAGTATGCGATGTACGGCCATTTCTCCATGAAGTCAGATGTGTATAGTTTTGGGGTCTTAGTTCTTGAGATTATAAGTGGAAAGAAGAATAGTAGTCTCAATCAAATGGATGGTGCTGTTGTTGGCAATTTGGTTACCTACGTGAGTGTAGAGCCTTTAGAATTTCCATTTTTTTTGTTTTGCTTAATTTGACAGTTACCATTTATTAAAATGCTCAACAGACTTGGAGACTATGGAACAATGGATCACCATTAGAGCTCGTGGATCCGTCTTTTGGAGATAACTATCAAACAGACGATGTTACAAGGTGCATCCATATCGCTTTACTATGCGTTCAAGAAGAAGCTGATGATCGTCCAACCATGTCAGTGATCGTCCAAATGCTCACTACTAGCTCAATCGCTCTCGGCGTTCCTCTGCAACCTGGAATTTTCTCCCGAAGTAGGCATGAACTAGTAGAAGCAGGTCCATCGATGGATTCGTTGTCCATCTGTTCCGTTACTGATGTAGCTCCACGTTGAAGACAAAGCTATTCATAAATCTCAAAGTTGTGATATGGACAGGGAATAAATATTCGTTCAAGCTAAATTTGTTTCCATTGTTAATTTTCAGTTTTCTTTATGTGTGGCAAATATGAAAATGATACTCAGTTTTAAGTTTTAACGTGTGTTTTAATTTCTGTTATATATATAAATAAGTTTTTGAGAGTTTGTTTGGTTTTATTCCAACAATGATTCATAAATAATTTTTCAAACCATTAAAAGTCATTATCAATAAACTAATGTTTAACGCCATGCTCATCATACCTTGTAAAAATTACTAACAAGTACTTGAGGCACAGGGAGAGTAACTGAAATATTAGTGAGCATATGAAAGATTGTAGACATGCATGGACGATCTGTTGGATTTTCTTGAACACATAACAACCCAATGTGGATGCATCTAATGACTTCATTTCTATCATAATTCTCTCCCATGGCTACGTCTACAAGTTCCAAAAATGATTTATTGTTCCAAAGCCTCCATACCTATTCAAGTCATTTATCAAGAAACTAATGATGAGAGAGCCATGATCATTTCAAAAAGAAGTGGAAATTTTTGAGATGGCATTGGAAATTTACTCACATATGTGACCAAGTTGCCATCTATCTCGTGGAAGCTACTATTCTTCTTGCCACCAATAATCTCCAGAATCAATACTCCAAAGCTATACACATCAGATTTCGTGGAGAACTGCCCATTCACCACATATTCGGGTGACATGTAACCGCTGCAAAATACAGCGCATGTCACTTTCAGTAACAACAAGGACAAACAGATTATAAACAAAATTGATCATTCCTTACAAAGTTCCAACAACTCTTCTTGTGCTGTCTTCAGTTTGGTCTACGCTGAAATTCCTTGCCATACCAAAATCTGCGATTTTCGGGTTCATATCGGCATCTAATAAAATATTATCTGCTTTAAGGTTACGATGTATGATTGTGAGACGTGAATCTTCATGCAGATACAAAACCCCTCGAGTAATTCCTTCGATAATGTTGTATCGTCTTGTCCAATCCAGTTGAATTTTCTTTATCGGGTCTGCACATACCCCATACATCGACCAATTAGACTATGAGATCAAGAACTAGGGTTTCAGAGAGTATAAAGCTATCATTTGATAATTTTCTTACCAAAGAGGAAGTAGTCGAGACTTTTGATGGGCAAAAACTCGTAGACTAATATCTTTTCTTCTTCTTTGACAGAAAACCCTAGAAGCCTAACAAGATTTCTATGATGAAGCTTTGCTACAAGAAACACCTCATTCTTGAATTCTTTTTCACCTTGTCCTGACGTTTTAGACAACCTCTTTACAGCAATTTCTGTTCCATTCGGAAACGTTCCCTGCCGATTCATATGATCTTCACATCATTATCATAGTATGTTTCTCTCTTTCTAACATACATAATTACTCTCTCTTTTTTCCAAACAAGTACTTGAGATAAACATTATATACCTTGTAAACTTGACCAAATCCACCATGACCAAGCTTGTTAACATTATCAAAATTATTTGTGGCAGTTTCAATTGCTTGAAACTCGAATTGCAGTGAACCTGAATCTGTAATATCATCCGTAGCTGCAGAATGAAAGCATACATATAGTGTTTATACTCTAAAAGTTTTGGGGACATTAAATATTCTATCTCAAGTCCATCAAAACAGAGAAATATATTCTTTATCTTTTCCTTTTACCATTATCTGGCGGTGCAGTACCATTAGTCTCCCTTAATCTCTTTGCAACAGAGAATTACCATCTGAGAAGAACATAGAAAGAGACAAAACTGTTACATCCATTTTGGAAGTGTTTTAACTTTTAACCCTCAACATATGTTTTCAAAATCTGTCTTTTGTACCAAAACACGAGGAAAACTCACTTTCAATTGTATATGCTTTGAACGCTTTTCTCCTCTTCCAAAGCGAAAATCCTAAAGCAAGCAATGAAATGGAAACAACGACAATTGCCGCAATAGCTCCAGTAGAAACCCTTTTGCCATCTGCACGAACCCAAAACAAGAACAGATCAAAAAAGAAAAAAAAACTTCAAAATGGTTAGATATGATCTGACAACGAAAAATGATTCAAAACATGGTCTAACCTTTTTCACGTGGAAGATTATCATCGAAAAGTTCCAAGAACGTAAAAACATCCGATCGAATGAAACAGCTCGGCCTCGAAATAGCGCCTCCTTGATTCCCACGGCAACATGATCTAAACTGAACCACATTTTGTTGTAAACACTTGCTAGAGTTTTCAAGAGACAAGTCACTACTGCATTGCATAAAACCGTATATGGTCGTCATGGACGACGCAAGCTTTCGTGATCCAGCAGCGTAGTACGAAGAGGAAGCTTCGTCTATCACATCAATCATCAAAGCCTCCCATGTTATATCAAAATCCGTGGAGTTGTTTTGAGAATCTATGGTATTGTACATATCCCGAAGAAGCTCTATATCAAGCGATCCATAAAACGACCGGTTTGAGTAGCGTACAAGACAAACTGTTCTATTCATTCTCCAGTCTATAGCTTCTATGTGGTTAGTACAATTCTGTAACATAAATTCAGTCGCGGTCATGATACAAACAGAACAAGATTGTGTATCAGTACCTGGGACACACAGCCCTAGACCGTATGCTTTGTTTGGATCGTCTCCGTTCGATGTTGTGAAGAAGCCGTAATTAGCTGTGACGTTAGAAGGAAGAGAAGTGAGTATGACTCGGCGGTTTAAGTCGTACGTACTATTGGGTGTGAAAAAGCCAGATCTGTTGAGGCATACTTGTGCAGAGACAGAACAAGAGCTTATGAGCACTAACAAGAACACTATTGAAACGTTGACCATTTTTTTTTCTTTCCTTTTGTGTCTGAAATTAAAACTTCGAATCCTTGGAAGATATAGGATTTCAAATTTTTAATGCCATTCTACGTAATTGACCTGACCAATCTTCATAGATTTTTCTAACTTTAGACTTTGGATTATCAGTTAATGTCAGTGATGTGACCATTACTTAGGTTTTTTTAATATGAGACCAATTCACACAAGTTATATTTTGGTTTTACAATCACCATTTCAGTCAAATACATTTTTATATACGAAATTACGAACCAATACCTCTCATACTTTGATCACTCTGCAGCACATGAAATAGCATTTCTTGTTGGCTCGAGGAATTTTGTTTAAATGTGGTAACATCCTTTTTAAAGCGCATTAGCTATAATAATTCTTGAAATGTATTATATTGACAATTTTAAAATTTAGGGAATAATGTGCAATGATAAAAGAGTACTGGGGTGACTTTTTAATTTCCTAAAACTTGGAGAACAGAGTCAGAGATATCATCATTTTACCGAGGCAATCACATCCACCGGAAAAACTAGCGGAGAAATGGATGCCGGAGCTGAAGTTGATGTTGATCGGCCGATGGAGGGAGATTCTTCGGCGGAATCTGGTCCTGAACAAGGCCACGGCGGAACATCGGAGCCGTCGTCGTTGAAACAGGCGGAGATTTTGAGAACTCTTGCTACTGTTGAGAAGGATTCGCAGGCTATCGCGGAGAGCTTTTCATCTCTCTTTGTTTCCCTTCGATCGACTCTTGCTGAGGTTAGAATACGCTTCTATGAACAAATTTTTGATCGTCCGTTTCAATATCGTTGCCGAGAAAATATGACTTTTGGGCGAATTGAAGTCTAGGGTTTTAAATCCATCAATTTGAACAGTTTCTTGAAATTTTTCCTTTTTATGTAATGAAATTAAGAAACTTTAGGGGCAATCAGCTTTGCTTCAAACTACAGAAGTGAGGTTTAGTGGATTCTGGGTGATGAGATTTCATCAATGCATTGTTTAGCTTCTAAGAGTGTAGTGGTTTGATAAAAGGAGAACCAATTTCAATTTTTATGCTTTGAGCTCTGGAATGATCATAATCTTTTTGCTTCACTAGATAATGTGATTCTTGAAATGTTCATGGAACAATGAGAACATTGCTAAGTTTGACTGGCACTTTTAGGAAAAATGGTAATTGAACTGTTTGTTTTCATGGAAACTGTTTCTTTTCAAGATGCTTATTCGATTAAAGTCTTATTTTTTGTGTGGTTTATGAGACTTCATTGATGGTTTTATAGGCTACTGGCAGCTCGGTTGAACACATGAGTTGCTTCGGAGATGCAGCGGGTCGGCTTCAGGAAACTGGTAAGATTACAATCTACTTGTTTTTGTAATCTTATTAGGGACTTGGAACAATAGATTCAATTTTGCCATTTATAAGTTTACAATCAACTTGAGTTCGCTAGTCTTTGTTTTTATGATTTTCTCAGCTCTTGATGCAGCCACCAAAGGAAACCGCTACATCAACTCTTGCCTCAGGTACTTTCGTAATGATCTTGATATTACTCTACCTGATCTCATACGTTACTTATTACTTGAGGACAGAGATATATCGCCATTTGTTTCATCCGAGGTTTTAATGTGATTTCTTAGCTTTGACATCTAACTTTCTATATCCTTTTCTTCTGCATTTTGCTTCCACATTCAGACTTAATGAAGAAATTAAAGGCGTTGAGAATTTGGCGGCTCGGCTGTATCCTTATTCCTTGATATAGTTATTTTTGTGTCTGAATGTTGAGCAGACAGAGACAGACATACCATTGTCAGTGAGCTCATCGCTTTCTTAATCGAGGTTTTGTAGGAATTTGTTGTAGAATCCTTGATAAATCAATCTGCAGAAAGCACCTGAGGAGAAATGTGGATGTTCTTGACACGGCTGTGAACAAGCTTCTCCGGCCACCATGAGAGAAATCATCAGTTTTCACAGACTTGGATCACTTTTTCTGTTCTTTCACAGACTTGGATCACTTATTTCTCGTACATAATTTTTTTGTTAAATTTTCCAATGTAGGTGGTTTATTAATCGAGAACAAAATAAATTGATTGTTGCCAAAAAAAGAAAAGAAATAAGGAAGACATAAAAATTTATTTATCAAGTGGAATAACTAATTTTGTCTTCATATTATTCTAGATAATGTATTTTAGGTAACATTTTAACAAAAAAAAGGAATTGTTTTAGATATTTGTAAATATGCTTCTTTTTTCTTGTTTTGTAGGACCGCAAAACCCTATGAAAGGTTCGTTTCATTCTCTAGTTACTTTTTTTTTATTGAGTCTTTCTTTCTTCGGATTGATTTGGGTATTTGCATCGAATTATCGAATTCGCAGTTGTTTCTTTGTTTCAGGTTAGTAAGAGTTTGCTGATTGTTAAGCCTTTTAGTCTGAATCATGGCGATTTTTACCAAACCAGAGAATGCATTAAAGCGTGCAGATGGTAAATTTCACATTGTTTTCCTTTTGATCCACGCCTTGTGATAGTTTTACTCTTTGTTCTGGCTTTTTATGAATGTGAATAGTGTTGTGTTGCCTGTTCGCAGAACTTATCAATGTTGGGCAAAAATAAGATGCTCTCCAGGTGCTTCATGGTGTCATTACCTCCAAGAGCTACAGATCTTGGCAAAAATCACATGAACAAATTATGTTTAGATTTGTGGAACTTTGTGTTGAATTGCGAAGTGGACAGTATGCTAAAGACGGACTGATCCAATACCGTAATACTTGTCAGCAAGTGAATATAAGTTCATTTGAAGAAGTATTCAAGCACTACTTACATCTTGCTACCGAGAAAGTTGAGCAGGCTCGTACCTTGGTGGAAGAGGCCCTTGATGTTGCTGACCTTGAAGCTGATAAAAAGCCTGAAGATTTGCAGCTAAGTATTGTTACTGGAGAGAAGGGGAAAGATAGGTCTGACCGTGAGCTGGTGACACCGTGGCTCAAGTTTTTGTGGGAGACCTACAGAAGTGTTCTTGAGATAGTAAAAAACAACTCAAAGTTGGAAGCATTGTATGCGGTTAGTTCTTCTGCGATATTACGTTTGCAAGCTCTTCTTTGGTTCTTTTGTTGGTTAGTTAATTCAGTTTTGCATTATTATTATCTTGTAGATGACAGCACATAAAGCCTTCCAGTTCTGTAAGCAGTATAAAAGAACAAAAGAATTCCGTAGGCTTTGCGACATGATCCGAAATCATTTGTCAAACCTTAACAAATACAGAGACCAGAGGAACCAACCTGATTTAACAGCGCCTGAGAGCTTGCAACTTTACTTGGACACAAGGTTTGAGCAGTTGAAAGTTTCTACTGAGCTTGGACTTTGGCAGGTATGTTTGTGCCTTTGTGTAATTGCTGCCAATGTCTCTCCTTTGTTAGCAATGATTTAGAATCAGTTTTTGATGTTGATGTATCATTTTATTTGCAGGAAGCTTTTCGCTCTGTCGAAGATATATATGGATTAATGTGCATGGTCAACAAAACGCCCAAGTCATCTTTATTGGTGGTTTATTATTCCAAGTTGACTGAAATCTTCTGGAATTTTTCAAGCCATCTTTACCATGCTTATGCATGGTTTAAGCTCTTTAGCTTGCAGAAAAATTTCAATAAGAACTTAAACCAGAAGGATTTGCAGCTCATAGCATCATCTGTTATCTTGGCGGCATTATCTGTTCCACCATATGGTCAATCTCACTGTGCATCCCATTTGGAGCTTGAAAATGAGAAAGAACTCAATTTGAGGATGAGCAACCTCATAGGATTCAATCTTGAACCTAAATCCAAAGGCAGAGATATGGTAACTAACATTAAAATTAGTTTGTTTTTCCATTGTCATATTATATATCCTTTGCTTCTGGCTTGCTTTCTCTAATTCCATCCATTCCATTTCCTGCTTTCCCGGGCATCACTTCTGTCAGAGCTGGTGAGTTTCTAGCAGCTGTAGTTCTTAGTTGGAATTGCTTATTATGTGACATTTTATCTTCCTCTGTGTAAGAATACATATTACTGGCATTTGATTTGAGTGTAATTTACCCTAACTTAGGTTTCAAGAGGTGTTTTGAGCTGTGCAACGCAGGAGGTCAAAGATCTTTACCATCTCTTGGAGCACAATTTTCACCCACTTGATCTTGGTTCCAAGATCAAACCTTTGATGGATAGAATTTCCAAACTCGGTGGTAAGCTCTCTTCAGCTCCTTCTTTACAAGAAGTACATCTCTCCCAATATGTTCCCTCTTTGGAGAAGATTGCTACTCTGAAGCTGTTTCAACAGGTAACTCATGTTTATATCTATTGTGTATATATTTCTATATGTACTTACACGTCTATGTTGAAATCTTACAGGTTTCTAAGATTTATCAGACAATAACAGTTAAGAATCTAGCTCAGTTGGTCCCTTTCTTCGACTTCTCTGCTGTTGAGACGATAGCAGTTGACGCTGTAAGAAACAATTTCGTTGCCATGAAAGTTGATCACATGAATGGTGTTGTACTTTTTGGAAATCTGGTGAGTCTCTCTTGTGCTTTTGGTTTGGCATTGCTTATATCAGTCATCTCCTTATGCAATCAAGTAGTTTTACTTAAAACCTTTTGATTGATGTAATTCTGTTTTATCTAACTATCTGTGTATCAGAGTATTGAGTCTGATGTGCTGAAAGATCCTCTGACTATTTTTGCTGAGACTATGAACAAAGTAAGAGCGATGTTGTTTCCTGCTCCAAGTAAAGCATCAAAGCTTGGTGACACACTACCAAATCTAGGTGAGACTGTATCAAAGGAACACAAAAGACTACTTGCTCGGAAATCAGTCATTGAAAAGAGGAAGGAGGAACAAGAGCGTCAGCAACTAGAGATGGTAAATTGAAGCACTATTCATACTTCTTCTTTGTCATTGGGTCTTTGAGGAAAAATTCTCTATTGTGTTTTTGTTTTGAAGGAATATGAAGAGGAGCAGAGAAAGCTTAAGCTGCTGAAGCTAACTGCGGAGGCAGAACAGAAGAGACTTGCGACAGAGCTTGAGGAGAGGAGGAGACAAAGAATCCTTAGGGAGATGGAGGAGAGGAAGCTTGAGGAAGCTAAGGCATTGCTGGAGGAAACTGAAAAACGCCAGACAAAAGGAAAAAAGAGGACACTTTTCGATGGAGTAAGTTTTACTTAGAAACATCGGTTTAGTACAACAGTTTTGCATGTTCTTATATTTAATAGCTTTTGCTAAATGTAGGAGAAGGTAACAAAGCAAACTGTCATGGAGAGGGCCGTGAGTGATAAGCGCAAGGAAGATCAAGAAAGGGAGAAGAAGCTACGGAAACTTGCTAAAACTATGGATTATCTGGAACGGGCAAAGAGAGAAGAAGCTTCCCCTTTGATTGAAGCTGCATATCCGCAACGACTGGTAGATGAAAGGAAATTTTATGAGCGTGAGCAACAGGTGACTTTTTTTATTCTTAGTAGTTTTGCATCTTTAGATCTTGGTTCTGAGCATTGTGTCCTTATAGTCTCTTCTGTTTTGTTTAGCGTGAGGTTGAGCTCTGCAAGGAACGTCATGAGAATAACCTGATGGAGAAAATAGGTTGGCCAGGCCCAAAATGTTGGATAGTAAGGTCAGTTGGCTTGTCAAGTTGTGTCTAGTGTATCTTCATATGTTGAAATTACTTCGTGCAATTTTTATTGTCTGTGTAACTCAAAAGCGAAATTTTGTTTCCAGGAAGTATTCCAAGAGAGAGTGATTAGTCTTCGACAAGTTGAGTTTGATAGGATAAGGATGGAGAAAGAGGAGCGTATTGGCCAAATCATTCGAGCCAGGAAAGAAGAAAGGAATATTAAGAGAAAACGGATATATCATTTGAACTCTGAAGAGGAAAGGATAAATAAGCTTCGGGAAGAAGAAGAAGCTCGTAAGCGTGAAGGTAAGCCCTCTTGTCATTAATATGCAACAAGATTTTATGTGCTGATCTAACATGGCTGTTTCTGATATTGGATTTACTCTTATGCAGAAACTGAGAAACGTAGAAAGGAAGAAGCTGAACGGAAAGCGAAGCTGGACGAAATGGCTGAAAAGCAAAGGCAGAGAGAGCGAGAGCTTGAGGAAAAGAAAAGGTTGATGCGAGAAACTCTGTTGAAACCAACCGATGCATTTCCTGCCCGATCTCTCGAACCTAGAGTTGCTGCAACTGCAGATGGTACAGCTCATTCACAGTCGCCTGCAAAATATGTTTCTAAGTTCAGGCGTAATCAAACCACTGAAGTCTCAGGGTCAGCATCGGCACTGCCTCCTGCAGAGAAACCTGACCAGTGGACTAGTGGCAGGAAAATCAGAAGTGACCTTAACGGCAGTGAGCAGCCTGGTGGTGATGCTTGGCGTAGTGAAGAAGGCAGATCCGCGTTTGGAAACAGCAGCTCGAGGTCCTCTTTCACATCAAGGACCTGGCAGCGATGATGCCTCTACAGTTGAATTTTGGTCTCACAGCCCAAAGAAGAAGGCTTTGGTTCATTTTTTTTACTCATTTGACCTCAGTGAAGAGTTATTTACTCAATATTTTCCGAAGATTTGAACTTTTGTAAGACTTACTTCTTCGGTAGTTTTAGACTTCACTGTTGATTTTTGTTTATCAACCCTTCAGCTGTGCAAAACCTTTTGCATAATATATAAATTTCTGTCGATGGAGTTAAGGCTCGCTCCACTTACGATATAATAATACTGATTATCTTGAAGTGGAAGCAAACTTTAGCTTAACTTTGGTTTCTTTTTGAAAGTATTCAGTTAGTGAGACGGACTTATGCTCAAGCAGTTAAAAATAATAGAATAACAACTTTGTATTATCAAGTTGGATTAGACAAACTATAAAACCTTAAGGAAAAAAATGTGTTTAGTGTTACTCAAGTCTTTTTCAGGACACAACCATTGGTGGGCTACTCTTATGTTTTTTTTTGTTTCAATCTTATGCTTCTTTGTTCACAAGTAAAAATGAATTTGATGTTTATGTAGGTGGAGTAATACTCCCACTTTTAATTTAAAAAATGTCGGAAAACACCTGTGAAACATTGCTTTAGATAGTTATAGAAAGACTCAGAAAACAAATTCTAAATCCAAAAGCAGCTTTAAATTCCACTAGCTAATAGTGTGATATTGCATGACACTAGGAACCGGTTTAGTGATTTCTAAACCGAAACACCGGTTTTTGTCTCTAAAGATCATCTGACTGAGGCAGCTCAAGTCCAGCAAAGTCTTTGACAGTATAACCAATTTTCTCAAACTTCCCTACTACATTACTCTGTCTGAATTTCAGATACTCCGAACACTTGAACGACTTGTACCTCCTAAAATTTCCCTCACCAACTATTTCTTGTGGCGCAAGTATGGCTTTCTCATCCTCAAAAAAGAGAAAAAACGCCAGAGAGACTCTGTTCACCAACTTTCTCAACACAACTCGATGTTCAGACGATCTCAGCCGTCCGTTACTCCATGCCTGCATAAGATCTCCAATGTTAACAACAAGAAGATCCTCACACGGATCTATATCGATCCATTTCCCTTCCTTTGACCTCATCTGAAGTCCACCAACCGAATCTTGATAGACTATTGTTATGCAGCTCATATCAGTATGCATCCCGAGACCTTCAACGAGCTCTTCTTTCTTCTCCACGTCGTGTGGAGGTGTGTAGTTCACTATCCTTAAGTATCCATGACAGTTACTAAACTCAGTTTGATAGAGTCTTTTCCCAGTTTCATCTCCTAAGGTCATCATCAAGAGAATCTTTATGAGTCTTTTAGACAGTTCCTCCATTGTCTCTCCGTATTCTTGCAGTGTTTCTCTGAACAAAAGAAGAGAAGAAGTAAAAGTGTCAAGACAACAAAGAGAGTGAAGAAGAAAAACATTGACTTTTGTATTGTAATGACAAACCTTAGCTCTGGTTTATGATGATCTTGGAACAAAACATCTGCAGAAGCTTTAGCAGAACCGGAGAAATCAGGTCCAGAGACAACAAGGCTTTCGAAATAAGGAGAAGCGATGAACCTAGGAGTATATGTAAAGGGACAAAGCTTAAGCTTTGATTCAAGAGGAACTTTGAAAACATCTTTGGAGAAGGAACATATTTTGCTGAACATCTCTTTAGAGATTCCATGATTTGTGATATAGAAGAATCCCCACTCTTTACAAGCTTGAGAGAGTGAAGACAAAACAGTAGACTGAATCGGTTGTGTTAAATCTAAAACAGGAAGCTGCAAAGAGGATTGAAGTTCAGACATTATATTATTTATATTTACTTGTCTTAAGTGTTTAGGGGTAAAGAATAGGGGCAAGCTATGAGCCTATGCTATGTATAGTGGTATATATATTTAAGACATGATTAAAAGAGGCTTTTTAGTTATATATTAGAGAAAAGCAGTAACAGTAGAATCCACATTTCTTGCTAACTTAATAATTATGTCGGTTTTAGAAAGGATGGTCATTTTTGATGACGGGTTTCATTATTTTTGATGACTAGTTTCATTAAGTTACTATTGTTGTGATGAGTTGTGAAGATTCATGAAAGATTGATTATTCATAAAAGCATATAATAAGATTTAAATATCAGATTATTTCCCTATGCATCCAGCAGGACCTCCATAGTAAACAGCTCTGGACCAAGGAACCTTATCCTCATGAACAAATAAGGCTTTGTAACAGTTTGGATTGGTCTCATATACCTTGAGATCTCCGAGTTTTGGATCCATAACTTTTCGTTTACGACCAATGACTTTGAGGCGATTCGCATAGGCTGCCTTATGTAATCCCTCATTAGGCCAATGCCCACTTCCCATAACTGGAGTCTTCTCTGTAATTGGGCTGTATGTTTGACCTCCCCACGCAGCATAAATTGCTGTTTTATCTAAGCCTTGGGACTTGAACAATGATGCTGGCCAGTATCCAATGCTAATCTTCTTAAATGCCAACCACCAATCTCCGTTGGAGCCATACTGTTCCCAAAATTTAGAAGATGAATCCAAATGACTTTCAGACAAGTAGAGATTAAAGAATCTAGACTTTTACCTGATACAATTGCAAGGGTAATTCATACTGTGAACCACCATAGATGGAAACTGGTTTAAGAATAGAACCAAGTGCTGTATACCTGTCCACTTGTACAAATCCATGACATGTTAAGTCATAGCAGCCGGTCTCGCTTCCATTTGTCTGTTAACGCAATAGATCAACATATATACATATAGAAGGTGATACTTGTAACTCAAGCTTGTACTTGTAACTCAAAAACTTACAGTAAATGAGCCAAATAAATGAACATGATCATTTTGGTACAGCGATGGGTTCACCTGTATACATATATATTCAACTTCAAATTCATGTGACTTACTAATAATATCAAAGGAATCAGAAACTTAACTTACCATCCATCCAACTGCAATGCTGGAGAATTTTCCTTTAGGCCCTCCACCAACAGCCATGAACGCAAGACTAACTTGATCATGTGAGATTTGTGGCTCCCACAGGTTAAGGTTTCCATGTGCTCCAGAAATACCACTAGGTCCAAAGTTAAGTTTTGCTAACTAACATCCATATAAAGAACAAATAAAACTAATAAAATGTAATTAAGTAGAGAAATATGGTAGGTACTCTCAAACTAAGAGGTTCTTACATAAGGCTGTCCATTTGAATCAGTGTTATTTCTTTCTGTAAGAAAATTTCTGGAGCCAAATAATCCCATTGATTTCAAACGCTGTGCATGCATAAGATTTTGCAGTGTAATCCTTTTTACAATTACTGTTCCATCTGGACAACTTATTCCCTCTTGCATAAGCTGAAAGGGACCAAATCTCTCTGTAATGTTGTTGCCTACAGTTGTTGGCTTCGGCTACATATACGCCAATGTATTCACTCTCTAAAAAGTTTTCATATTTGATACAAAAGACAGGAGAGGAAGAGAGAACTCAATAAAAAGCAAAACCTGAACAGTGTGGTTTTTGAGCAGAGGATGATCAAAGGCTAGTTGTTTATGAATGTCGATACAATCGAATATTTCACCATGTTCAGTCTGTTCATAAGCAAAAAATGATTTGAGAAAATAAAAGTGATTCATAATGTTAACATGTATGAAGAAGGCAGACTAATTAAGCCAACCTTGAAACTCTTGATCGCAGGTTTGTTGATAGCTTTGAGTTGTTTCTTTAGTTCTTTCTTCTCTTCTTCTGATGGTATTGCATTTTGGCCTTCCTTAGCTGCATCAACGACTATAATAAGAGCAATTGTTATCAAAATCAGTAACACAGCGTTTTTGAAGGAAGTCATTGCTTCTTCTCTAAACGAGGCTCCTATCGTTTATTCAGCAAACGAAAAAATGAATCAAAAGATGTTCGTTAATAGATATAGTGTAAAAATCATTTAAATAAGTTTTCTCTTTTGTGTACATCATAAAAGAAAAGAAAAAAAAGGTAAAATTACCAAAAATCACACTGAAATTAAATTCAATGATAAAATTATTTAAGACACTTTTTGTATTTATTTTCATTAAAATAAAATTAATTCACACCTAAATGTCAAAAGAACTAAATACAAATATGTATATACATAACCAAATTCAATAGAGATTATACCACAATGTGGAAAATAAAGCCTATTTAAGCAAACAAGAAAATTTTGAAAAAGAAAACTATAAAGTAGCTCCCATAGTATCTTCCAACATAATTGATTGAATTCTACCACCAAAACATTATTTTATTTCGATTAATCTCACAAAAGAAGATCCCATTTATTTTTGACATAAAAGTGAAAAATCAAAGGATACTTAATTAATGTATAGATCTTAAGAAAATTGTTAACTAGAATGAGCATCCTCCAGGTCCTCCATAGAAGATAGCATTGGACCAAAGTTCACCACGACCTGGTTTCTTTATGACCGAGCATGAGAGTGTAAATTGGTGGAGTACTCTCAGGTTCATATCTAACATCATCAACTACTTTAATACCATTCACATAAGCTGCTTTCTTGTAACCTTCTTGTGGGAAATGACCACTTCCCATGCTCGGTCTCTTCTCTTTCACTGGACTATATACTTCTCCTCCCCATGATGCCACACTTGCTCCATGGCCTAAACCTCTATTTTCAAACAATGAATTTGGCCAGTATCCAACGTGCACATCGAACACAACCAACCACCAATTTCCTGTAGTACGATCCTGCTTAAACACAATGCACATTTTCATTAATAAAGAGCCTCACTTTTTTTAGTGGATTTGGCTCATTTCTTGGAACTTCCTCATATGAAACTTTTTTTGTGGAAGTTGATGCTACCTTATACATGTTGATGGGTAGTTCATATTGATCGCCGTTGTAAGTGGAAACTGGTTGAAGAAGGTAGCCAAGTGGGATATCGATTTTTACTTGCACAAAGCCAGGACATAATGTATTGTAGCAACCTGTCTTCCTAAGTCCATCCACCTTAAATGATGACCAGACACAACATGAGAATACCGAAAAACAAATATCAAGATAGATGTTATTATAATTTATAAATGTATTTAGAGGTTTTGAGATAACATACAGTCCAGTAGGTGAATAAACGAGTGTGATTCTTGTTCAGCCATTGGTTCACCCGAGAGAGATTTGGAATGTAGGTTTCCAGCAAATTTTCTAACGTTTCACCATCAAAATAAAAATTAACAAAGGGAAAGCACCAAATCTTAACTTACAATCCAACCAGCTCTAATGCCTTGAAACTGTTCATTATAGCCTTTAGAGATAACCACACTTCCAAGACTGACTTGATTAGGAGAAACATACGGTTCCCAGACGTTAAGGTTTGCCGTTGCTCCATGATGAGTATGTGTGTACTGAGCCACGGCAAACTAAAATACAAAGAAAATAAATAAGAAGAAACAAGTGATTATTAATGTTCCATGTATGTGAGAAATGTCTCTACGTGAAATGATGATATGTATTAGCGTGGTTAATAAATAAATAAATACATGAAAACCAGCTAGATCAATGTTTTTGCTCTTTGAAGAAACATATGTTGAATATTTGAACCACATGGATCTCAAACGATTAGCTTGTAAAGATCTTCCTCTGTGGTCCTCTTAACAATCACTGTGCCAAGTGGACAACTTGTGCCATCTTTTCGAAACGGTAGGGAACCACTTTTTTGAGAATTGTTGTTGTTTATGACCCATTTAGGTATATTTGTAGGTTTCACTGCACATCATATTTCCATCCATTCATAAAATAAGATTTTTCAAGAAATTGTACTCGAATTAGGGCTCTTGTGTAGACTAAAACCTGAATAGAATGGTTCTTGAGCAGAGGGTGATCAAAGGCTAGCTGCTTGTGGATGTCTATGCAATCCAATATATTACCATGTTCAGTCTAAATTTTTTTTTAAAAAATAATAATAAACTTGATGTGGTTTGAATAGAATGTCACACAAAAAGCCATAACTTACTTGAAAACTCTTGACTGCAGGCTTATTGATAGAGTTGAGTAGTCTCTCCATCTCCTTTTTCTCATCTTTCAATAGTTTTGTTCTGTGACTCTCTCCAACTAGAATGAGAGCTACTGCTGAAAAAGTCAGCAGAAGAAGCTTATCAAGGGAAATCATGGCAACTGATAATTCTAAATGACCAAAGGCTCTCTTTACTAACGTAACCAACGTTTATTTTATTTTATTTTATATTTTTTAACACCAACCAAAACTTAATTAAGAACAGCAAATACAATATATATATATATATATATATATATGGTGTCTCCTTACATTAGCCAACAAAAGAGACCATTAACTAAAATCAACAAAGAATCTATATACATTTAAGTCGCTCCCTTATGTAGATTCTAATAAGACTCTTTAGCAAAAAAAATACTTTTTTACTTGTCTTCTTGTGCTGCCTAAAGTGTGCAATACCTTTTTATTTAAGGTCGCAAAGAAAATTTGTCAAATCTCCAAGAATTTAAGTTTCATTTAACTTTTTGTATGCAAGACAAGACACGAAAGTGCTATTTTGTGGGGGGGGGGAAAACATATCCCATGTACAAGATACAAGTGTAGCCTGTGAGCATCGCAAAGTATTGACATCTAATGTTTGAGTTTGACTCGAGGGAGTACTTTAACCGATGTCGTCTTCACCATAATATCGATGTTTCCATTGCATCAATTGGTATCAGAGCCACGCTCTGACACCAATCGACGTGATGGAAACTGAGCGTTGGAAGCTGGAACTATTGGAATATGGAACAAACCCTACTCGGTGTATAGCTTTATATATTGATAGGAGAGACTGAGCAAACCCTAACCCTAAACAGAACAACTTTGGGCCTCTGGCCTTTTCTTGGTTAATGGGTTTTATAGTGTGGGGTTTCGGCTATTATACTAAAGTTGGTTTATTTACTTTATTATGTAAAACTTCTCATTTAAATTTATGCAAGAAAAATAGAAAATGTTCAGAAAAAAAAAAAAAAAAACAGGGCAACTAAAAAAAAAAGATTTTAACAAACATATCTGTTTTTTTACCGTATCTTTTATGTGAAAGCTGTTACAATCAAGTTAACAAATAAACAACTAGGGGAACCAAAAAAAAAACAAAAATGTTGACACAAAAAAAGTAGGAGAAATAAACAACAGCTAGGGAATCAATTTTATTTAATTATGAGGAGGAACAAGAAGAGAAATTTCAATAACATAGGTTTTTTAGCCCCATAAATAGATGTCTTTTACTGTACTTTACGTCAGTTTGCACTCACTCTTTGTTCAATAAAACATTAACGTTTTGTGCTGAAAGTTCTGAAATTCTGAAATACTTGAACTATTCATAAAAGCATAAGTAATGCTTGTATAGTTTTTTATAGTCTACTTTAAAATTCCTTAACATCTTGCAACTCTTAATCAGTTCATAGATAATTACCCTAAGCATCCTCCAGGACCTCCATAATAAATAGCTCTTATCCAAGGCACATCATCATCATGAACATACTTGGTTCCATAACACATTGGAGTGCTCTCATGAGTCTTTATAGTATAGATTTGTGGAATCAAAGCTTCTCCTGAACCATCAATGATCTCGATACCATTCACAAAGGCTGCTTTTGCGAAACCTTCCTCTGGAAAATGCCCACTTCCCATAACTGGACTCTTCTCTTTCACTGGACTATACACTTGACCTCCCCAAGATGCAAGATGTGTTCCTTTAACTAAACCTGATCCTTTGAACAATGAATTTGGCCAATAACCAACGTTCTCACCCCCAAATACAAACCACCAATCTCCTGTTGCATGATCCTGATGCAAGCTTAAGTCCATTTGTTTCTGTACACCACCATATACTGAAACTGGTTCAAGACGGACACCAAGTGGTATCCTCTTGCTTACTTGAACAAATCCAGGACATTTCATATCGTAGCAGCCGGTTTTAGTATACCCATCTGCCTGTTTGAATCAACCACCATATATATTGCATTAAAAACCCTAAGAAGTTTGAAAGAAACTTAGCTTAAACTTTCTAGGGTTACTCAAAAAACTTACAGTCCAGTAGGTGTATAAGTGAATGTGATATTGGTAAAGCAATGGATTCACCTGTAGTAATATAGTAAATGTTTCAGAACCAATTTTCCTCAGATATAACATTTTATGTGACTTGTGAAACAAGACTTACCATCCACCCAACTGAAATGCTGGCGAGATGTTCTATGGGACCTTCTGCGATCGCCATGGTTGCGATACTAACTTGATCTTCTGACACTGTTACATCCCAGAGGTTAATGTTTGATTTGACTCCATAGATTCTGCTATATCCATATTCGGCTGTTGCAAACTAAATGTCCATAGAAAAGAAAGAAACTAAGAAAATGGAAGCAGAGCAAATGGTGATTTATACTGTTAAAGTAAGGGTTCTTACATGATGTCCATTATAATCAATGTTATTTCCCTCTGTAAGGACATGTCTTGGGCTGTTGAATCCAATGGATTTCAAACGTTTCAATTGTATAAGATCTTGCATTGTTGTCCTTTTAACAATTACTGTTCCATGTGGACAACTTATGCCCTTTTGCAGAAACTGAAAGAGATCAGCTTTTTGTGAAGTGTTGTTGCTTGTGGTCCACGCAGGAGCTTTTGTAGGCTTCATCTGCATATACAACAATGCATTCACACATTTCATCATTCTCTTAAGAGTTTAAATTTATGTATAAAAAGACAGAGGACTATGTAGATACCTGAACAGAGTGGTTTTTGAGCAGAGGATGATCAAATGCTAGTTGTTTGTGAATGTCAATACAATCAAATATTTCACCATGTTCAGTCTGTTCAAAAAGCAAAAATCATTAGATATGATGTTAAACATGTATGAAGAAGTCAGACTAATTAAGCCAACCTTGAAACTTTTGATTGCAGGTTTGTTGATAGTTTTGAGTTGTTTCTTTAGTTCTCTCTTCTCTTCTTCGGATGGTATTGCTCGACGTTCCTGAGCTGTTTCAGCGACTATAATAAGAGGAATTGTTAACAGAATTAGTAACGCAAAGTCTTTGAAGGAAGCCATTGTACCGAGACTCTAAAACTTGAGGCTATTAGGTTTCTTCTGTAAATACACAATATATGAATCAAGAATCAGTTATATCAGCCAAATGGCATATACCTTTCCGTGGAATAAAATCAATGAAGAGTAATTTGAATTAATGAAATTTATTGCTCTCTTGGCCTTAAGTAACGGTTACAGTTAATTAAAAGGAGAAAAAAAATCTGAGATTTAACTCTGCTATTAATTCTGTGAGATAAAGCGTATCTCCCATATAGTAAATACTAAAGCAAACAAAAAATTGTAGAAGAAAACTAACACGATTGATTATATTTCTTCCACTAAATAATATAAGAAAAAATGGAAGTGAAAATAAAAATCTTTAAGGTCAGAACATATATTTTATTTGTTCATCTCAAAAGTAAAAAAACAAAGAATAGGTTTAGTTCATAACTTGATATGCAAATATCTTATGAACATTTTTGTTGTTGTTTGATAACTTAACAGTTACCGAAATAATTAGAAGGTAGCAAAAACAAGCTATCTTTCTATACATCACTTGAGTTGTAAACTTGTAATTTTATTTGTTTTAGCAAGTTATATAACAGTTACTTAATCTTATGTCCATCTTCTATACATTGTTTTCGTGGTTGTCCAGTCCATTTCACCTACCTACCCCCAATTTTTAATTGTAAAATCACCTTAACCTTAATTTTGCTCAAAGACTAACTAAATCAAATTCAATTACCATAGTGTTGATAGATCATTTGCAATTAATTAAACATAGTGTGGATATTTTTACACTAAATTATCTATATTTCATATATATACATTTCCAAACCATTTAGAGAAATTAATAAGAAAAAATTACATGAGTGACAAATAAGATATGAAAATTAGCAAAAGATTAGCGTATAAATTTAATAATTATTTTTACCGAAATGGACCAAACTATAAAAGATCATCATTCACTTCTTTCATTTCAAATTCAAATCAAAATCGTAGTGAGAGACAGAGAGAAGAAGCATGGAAGGCAAAGAAGAAGACGTAAATGTGGGAGCTAACAAGTTCCCGGAGAGACAGCCAATCGGCACGGCGGCGCAAACGGAGAGCAAAGACTACAAAGAACCACCTCCGGCGCCGGTTTTCGAACCCGGCGAGCTCAAATCATGGTCTTTCTACAGAGCCGGCATCGCAGAGTTCACCGCCACTTTCCTTTTCCTCTACGTCACTGTTTTGACAGTGATGGGGGTCAAGAGATCTCCCAATCTCTGCGCCTCCGTCGGAATCCAAGGCATCGCTTGGGCTTTCGGCGGCATGATCTTCGCTCTTGTCTACTCTACTGCTGGAATCTCAGGTTCAAAAATCTGAATTAGGGCTAATCGTTGCTAATATGAAATAAAGTTTGAAACTTTATGAGTAATTTTATCCTTTTTAAGGTTTGGAAGATTTGATTTTTTTTAATTCTGTTGTGAATTGGGGTTTTTGGTAAATTTGAAACAGGAGGACATATTAATCCGGCGGTGACGTTTGGTTTGTTTTTGGCGAGGAAGCTTTCGTTAACAAGAGCTCTCTTCTACATTGTTATGCAGTGTCTTGGAGCTATATGTGGTGCTGGTGTGGTTAAAGGGTTTCAGCCTGGCGTTTACCAAGCTAATGGTGGTGGAGCTAATGTGGTGGCTCATGGTTATACAAAAGGTTCAGGTCTTGGTGCTGAGATTGTTGGTACTTTTGTTTTGGTTTATACTGTTTTCTCAGCTACTGATGCTAAGAGAAGTGCTAGAGACTCTCATGTCCCTGTATGTTTGCTAATTCCTTACTTTTCTTGAATTCGGTTGAGTTCATATTCTGATGTCATTAAACATAATACAGATCTTGGCTCCGCTTCCAATTGGGTTTGCTGTGTTCTTGGTGCACTTAGCTACCATCCCAATCACTGGAACCGGTATTAACCCGGCTAGGAGTCTTGGAGCTGCAATCATCTACAACAAGGGTCATGCTTGGAATGACCATGTAAGTTCCTCTTTAGTTACATCAAAGATTGAGGTTTCATATGAATGGGGAAACCCGTCACCTGAGTTGCTATTTAGGTCAAGTCTGATCTATTGTTTCTTCTCTGTTTATGTGTCTGCAGTGGATCTTCTGGGTTGGTCCATTCATTGGTGCTGCTCTAGCTGCTCTGTACCATCAGATAGTCATCAGAGCTATTCCTTTCAAGTCCAAGACATAAAGCTTCCTTCGTTTTCTCTGCTCATCATCGAGCTAAAAGTGTATTAATCTTTTATTCTATGTGCATTTCTCTTGTTTCCTATGTCGCTTGTGTGATTCTCTCTATATCTACCACTGGAGTTTGATATTTGTATATATAACACACTCTGTGTAATTTATTAAGTACCAATGTAAATGTATCTCTTACATTGTAATGTATATGTGTAATTTTGTCAATGGAATTGTACTTGTTAGACTACATTTGTACATGTGTAAGCTCAGAATCTTGTTTGTATATCACTGAGTATGTTAAGACTGTTCAACACTTGAGTGTTTCCCATATCAAGCATAAGCAATTTTTTTGTAAAATGTGTTATGTGTTCTTAATACTTACTGGAAATGAATAGAACATCTGATATATATGTCTGAATTGATTCAGAGTTCTAGACCGAACTGAACTGGTTTCACTGCCATCATCATCACAAGTATTTTTCCTCTTCCTCTTCTTTCAGAGTCTTTTATGAATATATTTTTGGTTGAATTTTTATTTTCTTTAGCACAGTGTTAGGTTCTTGTTCTTTGGGAAATGCTGAAATGGTTATATCTGTTCCACATGGTAGGGTTCCACTAAGAAAATCAAAGAACCAGATGTAGCAACATCTTTCACATGTTTGATATAGCAACTGCTATTGTGGTAGCCAAAACTGTGTGCTGAAGAGTAAAGACAGCAATGGGCCAAGAAAAGAAAGTGTAAGAGTTCAGCTTGTGCTTATTCATATAGTAGTCTGATTATTTCTATTGGTCTAACAAATAATTAGTGATCTAATTGATTACCATCGAATATCTCGCACTACAAAAATAAAACCCATAAGCCAATCAAGTGTTAACGATGATGATGTAATTGATAAATATAAAATAGTTTGTTGGAGTTTATCTTAAACGTTCTAATTTGTTTGAATTATTGTGGCCACGAATATTCAACTTTATTAGAGTAATCCACGAACTAAACAATAAATATAAAAGTCGTGCGAGGGAAAAAGTTACTTAATGGTTAAGAAGTTTGGCTTATGATCATTCCACTTTGTGAAGTATGGTGTATGGGACTTCTTTTTATCGATATTAGAACCAAATGAAAGAGGTTTCTTAATCGCCAAGTTCCAACAAAAAAAAAACATAAAGCCATGTTTACGAAAAGGACTCCCCCAACCAACATTTTGAATTGATATGATACTAACCTTCAAAGAACCACATCGATGATGTAATAAAATAAAATAAAATAAATCCATAAGTTTTAAATATATATTGAGAAAAAGGTAAAGCCACTCATCAAAATTCAAAAGCGACGAAACTAAAGCAAGTGAAGACGCATACATTATCACATAAAAAGGAGCAAACACCAAGAAATTAGATAAAAAGGATAAGAGAATAATTTCATCAACTTTCTTTCTTTTGTTTTCTTTAGATTTTGTTTTTTGAATTTCAATCAAACGTGTGAATGTATCATCAGCAATGTTTTTTATATTATTTATGTTTATAAAACTCTCAAATATAAAGTAGCTGATCAAGCATATGTGATTATGATATATATACAAAGAGTGACAAGCCAGCTAGAATATTTACTACAAAAACACACACACAAAAAGAAGGAAAATGAATAGAATGAGCAATACAGTGATAGGGTTCTTGAACATCCTAACACTAATCTCCTCCATAGTTCTAATAGGATCAGCTCTATGGATGGGTAAAAGCAAGACAACATGCGAGCATTTTCTTCAGAAGCCACTTCTGTTCTTAGGCCTAGCGATACTGATCTTGTCAGTAGCTGGTCTGGTCGGTGCATGCTGTGACATAGCTTGGGTCTTGTGGGTATACCTCTTCTTCATGGTCTTCATCATAGTCGCACTCATGGGTTTGACCTTGTTTGGGTTCATAGTGACAAGCCATGGTGGTGGTGTTGGTGTGGATGGTAGGGTTTATAAAGAGTTTAAGCTTGAAGGATATCATCCTTGGCTAAAGACAAGGGTTTTGGATGCTAATTATTGGTTAACTATAAAGACTTGTCTCTTGGGCTCACTCACTTGTTCCAAACTCTCTTTTTGGACTCCTCTTGATTATCTCCAAAAGGACTTAACTCCTCTTCAGGTACTTATATTAATTAACAATAGTTTAAAATTTAGTTTACCTGATTAATTCAAGATTTTTAAAATATTTGATAATGTTTTGAAACAGTCCGGATGTTGCAAACCACCGACGTCGTGCGTTTACAACACGAACACGGTGATACAACAAGACCCTGATTGTTACCGGTGGAACAACGCCGCGACGGTGCTATGCTACGACTGTGACTCGTGTAGAGCTGGCGTTTTAGAGACGGTGCGCCGAGATTGGCACAAACTCTCTCTAGTGAATGTGATCGTTGTTCTTTTTCTCATCGCTGTTTACTGCGTTGGCTGTTGCGCGTTTAAAAACGCCAAACGCCCTCAACAATACGGCTTCCCTTATGGACGTTACGGCATGTACAAATCTCGACCTGGATGGGAACAGTCTTGGTGAGATTTAATTGTTTACTACTCTATAGAATTACAACAAAAAAATGCTCTTCATTTATTTTTTTACTTTCTTAATTATTTCTTTTATTATAATTTTTTTTTTGATAAAGGGTTTGTAATTTCAATTATTTTATTCTGTTCTTGAATGTAGGTCGAGGTGGTGGCGTGGGAGAGATCGGTACTAATAAAAGAAATATTTACGTAATGTTTCGCGGTTCAGCTCTTGGCCGCTAATTTAAATATCAGTTTTGTACAGATTCTCAATTTTTGATAATGAAATTTCTACCTCTTTTATTTGTTGTTAAAAAAAGTGAGATCAACGAGAGATAGTAACGACTAACGATGTTCCAACTAGTAGGACGTGTAGAACTGATTTGTCTACATAAACCAGATTTATGAAAATGAAATCAAGAGCTAAAACTTTTTATGTAATGAAACATAAATTAAATCGTAACTGCAACATGCTGACTATTTGGGTTAACCGTAAACATAGACCATGAGGAGTCGACGACCGGAATAGAACATAGTGAAATGGGTTATGTTTGGGCCAGATATTAGCCATTAAGGCCCATCAAGGTATGCAACGAAGCCCTGCCTTAAAAGATCATTTGTAACCCATATCACTCATATGCATTCCTCCCACATCGGATGTTTGAAAATGAGAACCCGTCTGTGACTAGTATAAAATAAGAAGGTAGTGGAACCGGAAGAGTACTTACCTGGACGGGGTCAACTCGTGATCAAGAAGACGAGTGGCCTAGGCTAGTGACTAACATTGCACATACCGTTAGGGTGCTATGCCTAAGGTCTTCCCTTGAGGAAGAGCCTGCGTCATTATTTGTGGCAGTGGGGGCCTGCGTTCGCGCGGCCCCTCCCAATCCCATTAGTTCAGTTTTTCTGTTGAGATTGTTCAAGCTGATTCTCGCATCTCTACGATATTTAAGTTTAAAGTCTGTCTTCTTACAGTTGGTAGAGAAGCAGTAAAAACTATAGATACAAAAGAAACAAACCATGGATCAGCTAAAAATAGCTAAGTATGTTTGATCTGGGCCGGTATATACTCTGAGGCCCACTAAAAAAAAAAGGGTTAATCAAATAACGAAATCCGTATAGATTAGAGAATAGACTATAGTAGATAAACTGTCGGTTCTCCCACATCGGAAGCTTCATAGTGGAACACATCTGTTGCGTAATACAAAATAACAAGAAGGTCGGTCCTAATAAAGTACTTACCTGGACGGGGTCAACACACGATCAAGAAGGTGTGTGGCCTAAGCTAGTGACTTCCATTGCACATAAAGGAAGGGTGCGTAGCTTAAGGTCTTCCCAAGTGGAAGAGCCTGCGTCATTATTTGTGGCAGTGGAGGTCTGCGTTCGCGCGGCCTCTCCCAATTATAAAAGTACGAATTTATTTAATCCAGTTGCGTTTAGGCTTGTTGTCATCTATAGCTTCAATCAGCTAAGGAAACAATGGATAAAGTTCTAGACGAGGAAGAATAACAAATGAAGAGAATAATAAAAAGGTAAAGTTTTGACTTTGGAGATGGAATCTTGTTCTACAAATCTCCACCACGTGAGACGTGAGGATTCTCTCGTCAATCACTAACTCTCACCTTCGTCTCTTTATGTTAAAGTAATCACATTTTCGATCGCATACGAACAAAAAGGCTTATTAAATATAAATAAAAATAAAGAATTAAACAGAAATCGCTCCACCAATCGAGAAGAAAAAACTCTCTTACAGTTGTGTTAACTTCTTGTTCACCACCTCATCTTCTCCAGAAAGTCAAAAGATGTGGTTTTTTGGATCGAAAGGAGCATCTGGATTCTCGTCTCGTTCCACTGCAGAAGAAGTCACACATGGAGTTGACGGGACTGGCCTCACTGCCATTGTCACAGGTTTCTTCTATCAGAACTCTAACAACTTGGGGGTTTGTCTAAATTTGTTGACTTTTTCTATAATTTCGAATTGATTTCACATCTAGGCAAGAGATTTCACTTTGATGCTCAAAGGTTTTGTCTTTGATTTTGGTCTTTACTGTTTGTTGTTCTAAAGTTGTTTTTTTGTCAATTAGTAACAAATCTTTCGTCACAAAGATCGTTTGATGAATTTCAAAGTACAACAAGTTCGGGACCATTTGCCTGAAAGGGAAAAATAACTTCAGATCTGCAAATAAACATGTGCTTTGTATCCTTACAAACACACTTTGTCTCTGTTTCAGCTTTTTGTAGTTTCTGTTATATATCACAAATCTATACAATATCTGGCCAAGGGAACAAAAAAAAAAAGATTGCTTTGTGGAAATGGTTTCAATATTCTTATCATATTCAAAATGGCCTGAATCAAGAACAATTGATTCCTTTGGATTGTTGAACAGTTTAGTTATATAGGCTTCAAAAAGTGCTGAAATTTTAGACATTATGAGTCTAACATACAGAATTGAGTCAAACATTGACCTTTCATGACATGTTTGGTTTCATTAAGTTTTCTTTTGATTGTGTTCATACTTTTCAGGAGCATCAAGTGGTATTGGAGTAGAGACAGCGCGTGTTCTTGCACTGCGTGGTGTGCACGTTGTTATGGCTGTGAGGAACACTAGCTCTGGTGCTAAAGTTAAGGAAGATATTGTCAAACAAGTCCCTGCAGCTAAACTCGATGTTATGGAGTTAGATCTCAGCTCAATGGAATCTGTCAGGAAATTTGCAACTGACTACAAATCTTCTGGTCTTCCACTCAACCTCTTGATGTAAGCTTTCTAAATATGATATAAACGATTTGGGATTATTTTGATAGCTAATATTTTGTCTCAATTTTTTTAAGCAACAATGCTGGAATTATGGCATGTCCTTTTATGCTCTCTAAGGATAACATCGAGCTACAATTTGCGACTAACCATTTAGGTGAGACTTTGTTATAAATTGATACATCTTTAGTTGATATTATCATTAGTTTTTAATCAGTGCCAATGATATATTTCAGGTCATTTTCTGCTGACCAAACTTCTGCTAGATACAATGAAGAACACATCACGTGAAAGCAAACGAGAAGGAAGGATTGTTACCTTATCATCAGAAGCTCATCGGTTCTCGTACCCTGAAGGAGTCCGGTTTGATAAGATCAATGACAAGTCAAGGTAACTACTAATGGTGAACCAAACACTGTCTTTTCTTCAAAAATCTAAC
Organism: Cardamine flexuosa; assembly: GCA_963555745.1. Taxonomy (NCBI): domain Eukaryota; kingdom Viridiplantae; phylum Streptophyta; class Magnoliopsida; order Brassicales; family Brassicaceae; genus Cardamine; species Cardamine flexuosa. The sequence goes on along the minus strand of OY743215.1, from coordinate 6,560,082 downwards.
ATTCTTTCATTGGTTTGGTATCCACTTTGCAGTTATAGTAGTATGCGAGCTTACGGACAATCTAAACTCTGCAATGTATTGCACGCCAATGAGCTTGCAAAGCAACTAAAGGTAACAACAACAGAAAAAAAGGAACTACCAATTCAAGAATCTATGTTTCTGTGGTTATCTTGATTCAAATCTTGTATGTGTACAAAAAACAGGAAGATGGAGTGAATATTACTGCAAACTCACTTCATCCAGGAGCCATTATGACAAATCTCGGGCGCTACTTCAACACCTATTTGGCTGGTAAGTTACACACAAATAAACAAACACATATATACTTAAGTTCTTTTCTGATCCTCTTTGTCACCGGCTTGATTCAGGAGCTGTTGGTGCAGTGGCTAAATATGTGCTCAAGAGTGTTCCACAGGTATACATACTTCTAATTTTCTAAACCTCACACAAAGATAGCTAATTAGTTACAAACAGGTCACAAGGTTTTTCCGGTTAATTATTAATGATAGACCGGTTTAGCTTTAGTTGTTGTCAATTTGGTTTGTTCATGTCTGAGTAACGGTTTTTGTAGGGAGCGGCAACAACTTGCTATGTGGCATTGCATCCTCAGGTAGCAGGAGTTACAGGGGAATACTTCATAGATAGCAACATTGGTAAAGCATTACCACTTGCCAAAGATTTTGAATTGGCAAAGAAAGTTTGGGATTTCACAACTAAGCTTACCGATTCGCAATCAGGAGAAAACTAGTTCTTGAAAATAGATATAGATGTTCAATGAACCTTTACTCTATTGTGATTTCTATTTCAGTATTTGTGAAAGGAAAGAAAATGTATAACAAAATCTGAAAACATTTCAGTTCTGCAAAAAGTGGTTTAGTTTTCTGGTTCGGACTGGTTTGGTTATTGGTGTATAGAGAGCAGAGACTCAAGAAAAAGGTAAAAAAGCTTTGTAATTAATTATCAGAAGATTTAAAGACAACTTTCGAATTCAAACAGAGGAGGCAATACTGTCAATGCATTAATAAAAGTGATAGTTATAAATGAAAACTAATGATGATAGTTTAGTTTAAACTTTAAATACACTTATTAAATTTTGTTATTGGCTAGTTTCACTAATTAGTTAATCTTTTCTGCTTGGACTTTGGAGCATAACGTGCAATATGGAGTGTTATTATTAAAGAACTAGAGAAGAGAGAGCTAACGGGATAGGCTATGTATTTAATTCTTTTCACACCATCTATAAATAATTGTCGGTCGTTAGATGGCATGTTTTCTTTTTCTTGATTTGGACCGATCGATGAAATTTCAAATTTGTGTGTTTAGGTTTAATGAGACCAATTTTTTTTTTTTGTTAAAGGATATAAATATAATGAGACCAATAGGTTGAAACTATATGTTCACCTTTAATGATAAAAAATTAAAAACAACTTTTACCAAAAGAAAAAAATCTTGTAGATTTTGTTTCTTTACAGTTTACACTGTTGTTGATAACAGTGTCAGTGACAAATTATATTAGTGAGCAACAAATCACTGAAATTTTCAAAAACAAAAGATGGAAATGTTCTCAACAACAATAAAACAAACGAAACAATTAAAATCAAAACCATCCAAACAATGTTTTCTTCATTTGTTGTAACGAAATATGAAGTAACCTTGCATCTCTTTCTATTGGAAAAAAATGAAAATAACTAACATATATCACAATCATATGGTAATTAATGTTTCTGAACTCTCTGAGCAGCCACCAAACCATTAGAAAAAGAGATCTAAGTTCACACCTTTGTTTTACTTTATGCAGCTAAACAATGTAAATTCCTTGTGGTAAAATTGAATTCCATATTTAATTTTTTATTCATACCAAAAAAAGTCAATCATGTTGTATTATCATAAGTACATATGCATGTACAGATTGGACGCTTTAATTCTTTGTATTTTTTTCTGTCATGTATTAATGTATACATTTAATTATAATAATTGCTCTTCTCCGTAATATGGCAAATTCGATTTCATGCTTGTACTTAGTAACTCAATACAAATAGCCAAGGTATGTATTGTAACCAAATAATTTGTGTTAGTTAATGTTGTTGATATTTTCGAATGTAAAGTTGGATAATACTTATTGCTGACCAAACAAAATATCATAAATTTAAGCTCACAATTACTCATCATGCAATCATTGCCTTAAATTTATTTTTCAAATAAAAGCTAAAGCATAAGGTAATAATGGCAGAGGAAATGAGATCAAATTTAATATGATACTACTTCTGTTCTATATTAATAGATGTTTTAGATAAAATTATACATATTAAGATTTTTTTTTTTTTTTTACAAAAGTATCGTTATTTTTTTTGTTTTAAATGAATTCAACCAATCAAATGTAAAATTTTAATGCAAAACATTTAATAAAATGAAACAAGAAAAAAAAACTTTAAACATCTAATAAATTAAAACAGAGGGAGTAATAAATCGTAAGTAATTTTGTTGTCCACAAAATGGGAAGACTTTCTAATAATGCGAGTCCGCTGAAATTCCTAATTCATAAAGGATGGGTCTGATCGAACTTAGGCACTAATCTAACCAGATGAGTAATGCTCATTTGGAGCCGTGGATGAGACGTGTGAAAACGAGTGAAAAAGGCATCAGGACCGTACGTTGATATCACGTGAGGACACGTGGGGAGTGAGCATGTACAAACAAAACTGTATTTTGGACTTTACTATGGAAGCAACGAGGGAAACATCGAACATCATTAGGTGTACTATAAAAACAGCACATATCATTGAGTTGTTTGTTACCCCCGAAAAACATATGGTGTCAAAGTCAAGACTCTTGTCTTATGATTTATATTTTATTGATTTCAATCTTAATTTTAACCATCTTAATTAAGCTTGTCAGGATTCGAGTTAGGTACATTATTTATAGTAAAAAATGCGTTGCATTAGATCATTTTGACAAAGCAATCGAAAAAAACAAAAAGAAAGGAAATATTAATTAACTGATCAGAATATAAAAACATTTTTATAAGAAAATCAGGAACATCAAAATATTTCTCTTTGAAAAAACCGCAATACATATTTCATTACTTTTGTTTTTGTTAAAGGATTCCATTACATGCATGCATGGATATATGATATACTACATTTTTTGGAGTTTTTAATACAGTACATACTAAAACTCAATTATTGCTTAGAAAGACAAAGAAATGAGAGACCATGGGAAGGTATACGTTTTCAATCATTGACCCCTCAAAAGAGCATTGGTCGTGAACACGACTAATACTATTATTAACCAAAATTTTGATTTTCTTTTCATCATATTTTTAATAGGATGATTTTGAAACGAAATCGAGGCTTATTGTAGGATGTGGAAAGAGTCATATTTTACTACTAGTTAAGTTTTATAGTGTTTAATTACGGTGGCTAACTATTATGGAAATCGTAGCACAAAACTTGATTCATGACACTCACGGCCACGCCCATAAAGCAAATGTTAACTACCATAGTCATTATTTTTACCACTAACTATGATGTGTGTCAACTGTCATCGCGCAAGAAACGCAATATATATATATATATATATATATATATATATATATATATATATTCTTTAACATTCGTACGTGAATTAATTCGAATAACAAGAAGCGAAGCCTCTTTAATTAAGACTATATAAATAACTAAACAAAATAGTTATTTTCACTTTACTTTAACATCTAAATGGTCTAAATCAAACAGAGAAACAAAAGCCTTGAATGGAAGTATATATATTGACATAGACAACTAAATAAGAAGCACACTTAAAAATTATTAAAATCAAAACGGAGTATGTTTAAATATTATTGTGCCATTATACGGAACGTGTGATCTATCTATTTGAATTGACCCGACCGTTAGTAGGCAAATTAACAAATAAATAACCTTAGAATTAACTTGGTTATTGTAATGCAACTATGTAAGAGGTTCAGCGTATATCGTAGTATAATAGAAAATAGTAAACATTTATCTAATTAATTTCATATTGTTATTGGTGAAGCCTATACACTACCATATTTCTTTTATGTTAAAATATATTCCATTTCTGATGGATAAATAATACATGCAACGATTTATCTACGTCATGGCTTGTTGCTTACCACTAGCACGTAACACGTTTATATTTATTTTTGTGTCAACTCTGCAATCTTCATCCAGATATAAAACTTATATATATATATATATATTGTCATGAACAACTATGTATATTTTGTTAAACTGTGTATACAAAGATTGAAATATACAATCAGACAATATTTTAATATAGCAATCGTTGGTGAATGATGACAAACAACGTTCTGCGTTGTTTCTTGTCTAATCGGATTTTAGTGTGGTATAAATGTATAATTGCGTTAAATCAATGTATAAGGCAAAACATGGTTATAGCACATTTATAATGTATTTTCCTTGTGAAAAGTGCAAAAGATGACAATAATGTAAAAACGCTGCCAAAAACATAAAAATACCAATAACAAGCCAACATTAAACCAAAAGAAAATAATAACAACAAGCCAACACAAAATAAAATATCTTATAAAAAGTACTAAGTAATGATAACCACAGTTCCCCCTGGAAAGGATAAAGTGATAAAAGGCTCATTTTCTTGAATAATATTTGAGATGTATATACGGACCTAATGAAATTTTCATTTAATTTAACTTCATAGTAAAAACTAAAAAGGTGTGGACTGGAATCCAAATGATGACCAGAAACTATCCAAGAATAAATCACCACGCCAAGGCTTTTATTTCTTTTTGTCAACTATTTTTATTAGTATATACTTATATAGGAAACTAAACTTGTAAAAAGTTAAACACATACTCATTTATGTAGAAAAAGGAACAAGTCCCGTTGATCGGGATGACAGTAGATGAGGCAGAAGACATCAACTATACTAAAAAAAATCATGATATTAGTTAAATGTTTCTATAAAAATGCAAAAAATGTTTATTGTTTTTTTTTGATAAAGGGTTAAAATGTTTTACAAAGCTAGCTAAAAAAAAAATTCATTTAAAATACAAAGCTAAAAAGACTTTCTACAATTCATTTCGGAATTACATCTTAGAAAAAAAAGAGGGAAATGCATATTTATTTACTCTTTCGTAATCTGAGAACTGAGAAGATATAGTTATCACTATCATCAAAAGAGGAGACGAAAAGGCAGCACAGTGACGCCCATATCCTGGTCGGGACGTGACTATGAACCCTCTGGCTTTTTAACCCTGACTCTTATCTATATTAGTGAAAATTTCTTATCAGGAAACATTGTTCATCAGAAAATTCAGGACACAAGCTAAGAAAAAAAACAGGAAATACATATATTATATATTGAAAGCGAGAAAAATAAAATAAAATAAAAACTTTTTGTAATAACAAAATAAACTTGTGAAGTGGAGCCCACAAGCCACACCTAGTTTGATGTCTCTCTTTCGTTTAGGTCTCAATTCTTGCTATTTTTAAATTATTTTATTTCGAAATTTTCACTTCTCCCAATCTCTGTCTTCTCTTCTTCCTTTTGAACAACATTTCAAGAAAATAGAAAGATCTTTGAAATAGAGAGGAAAAAAAAAGATTTTGTGATGTGTGTTTTTGTGATTTGACAGTGCCCATGTTTCTGTTTTTTGGATAAGGACCTCTAAAAATTTACTTTCTATCTTACTTAAATATTCATAAGAAAACTTACTATTATCTGTCTCCATGCTTTAAACTCAAACGGGTAAGCCTCTAAATTGTTTTTATATCCTCTCCTAGTAATTTCATTCACTACTCTTCATAGATGTTTCCTCTTCTGGGTTTGTGCAACATTTCTTGCTCTGTTCTTGGTTTTGATCAAAATTCTAACTTTCTTGAATATTCCCATTAAAAAACTCTCAACTTTCGTCTCCCCTGTTTTTTTTTTTAAGAGTCCTTTTCAAAAGTCTATCTGTAAATGGTGATGCATTCGACTATACTCTGTGAAAGCTCTATTATTTTCATCTTCTTATTATTCTCTTTTTAAAACTTTGCAATCTCTCACTTTCAACTCTTTTCTCATTGATTAATACCTTTCTTTAAGGAATTTACAAACATCGTTTTAATTAAGCTGCCTTCTTCTTCAGGTGACCTCATTATTCATTTCCAAAAATCGGATTTTTAGGGTTCATCATTCTACTTGAAGTTCCTGGGTTTGATTGATTCTTGAAAGAGCTCAAGATGATATTCTTATTCAAGATGCCGAGATATGTAAGTTCTCAGATCTAAATCCCTGTACTAAAAATTGAAAAAAAAAGAAAAAAATATCATTTTTATTTAAATTTATCATCATTATTATATTTCCCTTTCTGCTTAGATCTGCAATGTTCTCAAATCAATTATTTTCCTTAAAAGAAAAAATCATGATTCTTCTTCTATTTACTTGTTTTTTTTCCCTTTGGTGTGAAACCATCCTTTAACTATTCTCATTCACTAAATGTTCTGAGATTTTCAAAAATCATTCAAAAACTATTCAACAAAAGCTTATGGTATTTTAACTCTGTAGATTTCCCATCAGCATTGTTAGTTTAATTCCTTACCAAATTCATTCAAAAAAAATCTGATTTAATTAAAAAAAAGCTCTAATCTTTTTCGTTCTAGGGTTCCTCCTCTCTGTGTCTCCAAATCTTGCATCTTTAAATCTGGAATCCAAAAAAAAAAATCTCTTGCTCATTGATTTTGACTTTTTGTTTTGTTTCCCTTGTTGAATCAGATTGGCATTGATGGAGTGATAAGTCTGCATTTATGGGATTTGAAAGATTGTCTATAGTAAAGGCTAAATTGTGGTTATGGATTCATCTCAAGGAGACAGTTCTAGGTTTGGGCAATACCCAACAAAGCCCTCTAGAAACATGTCTTCATCTTCCTCTGCTGCTTTCTTCTCAGCTAATCAATCTCCGTTCTTCTCACCAAGATCTCCCAAAATCAATCAAGAACTCTCTGAATCCACTCGCTCTGATGCTCAATGTGATAGCTTTGATCTTCCTCTTAGCTCCAGTTCTGGTTTCCATGACCCTGAAGTTGGGTTCTTACCTCCACCTCCTCCTCCTCAAAGTCACAACCTTGAAGCTGCTTCGAGTAGTGTGATCTCTTATACACCTTCTAGATATGGTCGAGGAGGAGGAGGGCATGATTCTTCCTCGTATACTCAGACATCTTCTGTTTCTGTCTCTTATAACAGGCTGAGATGTTGTGATGTGTTTATAGGTTTGTTTGGACAGAAGCCATCTCTGCTTAGGTTTGCAGATTGGCTTAGAGCAGAGTTAGAGTTTCAAGGGATGAGTTGTTTCATGTCTGATAGAGGACGGTGTAGAAGCTCTCGTAAACAGAGAATAATCGAGAGAGCAATGGACGGTGCTTCCTTCGGTGTTATCATTCTAACAAGAAAGGCTTTCAAGAACCCTTACACGATCGAGGAGCTACGGTTTTTCTCAAACAAGAAGAATCTCGTTCCTGTGTTCTTCGATCTGTCTCCTGGAGAGTGTCTTGTAAGAGACATAGTTGAGAAGAGAGGTGACTTGTGGGAGAAACACGGAGGTGAGTTGTGGGTTTTGTACGGTGGGATCGAGAAAGAATGGAAAGAAGCTGTTCATGGGTTATCTAGGGTTGATGATTGGAAGCTTGAAGCTCATGAAGGTAACTGGAGAGACTGTGTTTTCAGAGCGGTTACGTTGTTGGCGATGCGGTTAGGGAGGAGGAGTATAGTTGAGCGGTTAACGAAATGGCGTGATAAAGCTGAGAAAGAAGAGTTTCCTTATCCGAGGAACGAGGGTTTCGTTGGGAGGAAGAAGGAGTTGTCTGAGCTTGAGTTTGTTTTGTTTGGAGATGTTGTTGATGAAAAAGACTACTTTGAGGTAACGACGAGAAGGAAGAAGAAGAAGAAGAAAGTGACGATCGGGTGGAATAATAATAATAATAATAAAAACGGTTCTGGTGAAGAAAGAAGGAAGAAGAAAGGTAAAGAGAAAGTTGTGTGGAAAGAGTCAGAGAAAGAGATTGAGATTGAAAGCAATGATTTACGTAGAAACACGAGGAGAAAGCAGCAACGGTCGAGTAAAGTTGTTTACGGGAAAGGTGTAGCTTGCGTTTCGGGTGAGTCAGGGATTGGTAAAACCGAGCTGCTTCTTGAGTTTGCTTATAGACATCACCAGAGGTATAAGATGGTTCTTTGGATAGGTGGTGAGAGCCGTTACATAAGACAGAACTATCTGAATCTTTATCAGTATTTAGAAGTCGACGTTGGGATAGAAAACAACGGTGGTGGTGGTGGTGGTGGTGGTTCTTCTTCTTATGATAAGACGAGGATGAAGAGCTTTGAAGAGCAAGAAGACGCTGCGGTTTCGAGAATCAAGAAAGAGCTGATGAGGAACATACCATTCTTGGTTGTGATTGATAACTTGGAAAGCGAGAAAGACTGGTGGGATGCGAAGCTTGTGATGGATCTTTTGCCTAGGTTTGGTGGAGGGACTCACATTTTGATATCTACGCGTCTCTCGAAAGTTATGAACATGGAGCCCTTGAAGCTCTCTTACCTATCCGGCGCTGAAGCTATGTTGTTGATGCAAGGGAGTGTTAAAGACTATCCCGTTGCGGAGATGGATGCGTTGCGTGCGGTTGAAGAGAAACTAGGAAGGTTAACGTTAGGGTTAGCGGTGGTTGGAGCGATTTTGTCTGAGCTTCCGATAAACCCTAGCAGGCTTTTGGATACTATAAATAGAATGCCGTTACGAGAGATGATGGCTAGTAGCAACGGTAGAGATGGGAATCTCTTGAGGAGAAGCGAGTTTCTGATGCAGCTTTTTGAAGTGTGTTTTTCGATCTTTGATCATGCGGATGGACCGAGAAGTTTAGCTACGAGGATGGTTGTTGCGAGCGGGTGGTTAGCTCCAGCTCCGGTTCCAGCTTCTTTGTTAGCTTTGGCTGCTTATAAGCTCCCAGAGAAACACAAAAGTCCAAAACGGTTATGGAGGAGGCTGAGACGCGCTATTACTTGTGGTTTCACGTCTTCGAACTCCAAGAGATCAGGAGGTGAAGCTGCTTCTATGTTGCTTAGGTTCAACATTGCTCGAACTAGTAGCATCAAGCTAGGGTTTATACAAATCCACGAGCTAGTGAAACTCTACGCGAGAAACCGAGTGCCTGTGAACGAAAACGCTCCTGCGATGGTTCGAGCGGTGATAAACCGCGGCTCGACGGTTGAAAACGCGGAGCAGATTTGGGCAGTTTGTTTTCTGCTGTTCGGTTTCGGTAACGAGTCTCCAACTATTCATCTGAAGATAACAGAGCTGCTGATGCTTGTGAAGCAAGTAATCTTGCCTCTAGCGATCAGAACTTTCATAACGTTTTCGCGATGTTCCGCTGCGGTGGAGCTGCTCAGGGTTTGTACAACGGCTCTTGAAGCGGCTGACCAAACGCTAGTGACGCCAGTGGAGAAGTGGCTAGACAAGTCGCTTTGTTGGAGACCGGTTCAGACAAGCGCGCAGCTAAACCCTATTCTATGGGAAGAACTTGCTCTGACTCGAGCCACTGTGTTAGAGACTCGATCTAAGCTGATGTTACGAGGTGGACAGTTCGGTATAGCTGATGATCTGATTAGAAAAGCGATCTTTATAAGGACTTCGATCTCAGGAGAGGATCATCCTGCGACTGTGTTGGCTCAAGAGACATTGAGTAAGTTAACGAGACTTTTATCAAATTTTCATCAGTCACCGTAATAGAGGGTTTTTAGGAGGTTTCTTGTTGTATAAGTATAAGGTTAAGTAGAGTTTCTTGTTTTTTTTAAGTTTATCATTATTTTAGCCACAAGAGTTAGATTTATACAGAGGGTTTAGTAGTAATAAAAAAAGCTGTTTATGTAAGAAATCTGTCAGAGAATCCTTTTTTACACAGTAAAATCTCTGAATTTTCAGGCTCTACTCTTTTAACTTTTTCCTTTTCAGATTGATAAACAAATCATGAATATAGAACTTTTTTCATAGAATATTAAACAATCAAATATAATTAACTTGTCTAATATATATATACTCAAAAAGAGTGGTAAAGAAGAAAAGAACAATCAAAAGGAACTCAAAGCTTATGAAAATGTTGTAAGAGCAACAAATGTTCATCATACCACCAAGACTAACTCCTAATGCCAATCTAATCAAACCTTCTTTACCTTTTTTTCGCATTTCTTGTTCACTATTATGATTCAGTGAGTACCAATTCCTGCACAAACAATACAACAAAAATTGTTAAAACAGACTCTAGTGACTTTGGACAAGGTGGAATTTTTACTGATACAAACCTTGTCACAAACTGGACAGGCCTCACTTCTTTCCATCCATTCAAGAATGCAAGCAAGATGAAAATCATGGCCACATTTAATGAGCAGTTTAGGGTTCTCGATATCATATTCTGCAAAACAAAGAAAAACAAATGAAGAAAGAAGATATTTAACTCAAAGCTATCTTTAGTATGTAACTTTGAATGATTACCTTCTAAGCAAATTGGACACTCATCGATGGTTTCTCGATCTTTTTTCTTTAGATCAGTATCATTTAGATCAACAACGTTCCATGTTTCTTTCTCAGGAACAACTTGTGTGATTCCGCGAGCTCCTTCGCTAGAATTGGTCTGAGTTTTTGGCAATATAGGTGAAGAAGTAGTTTGAACATTTCTAGGCGAGAATGCTAATGGAACAGGCGGCTGAAGCGGTGAATTGTATACATTCGATACCACAGAGGAAGGCATGGAGCGAAAGGGAACATGCTCATCTATAGTTCTTGAGCTCTACAGAAAACAATAAAACATAAGAAGAAAGATAAACCAAAACAAACTTACTGAGGAATCATTAGGAAGAAAAGAAGCTTTACTTCGGGTATAGTCGGGAGACAACAACAGCAACCCATTCTTTTGACGACTAAACAAAGTTTTGATAGTTTCGTAGATCAGTCACAGCTCTTTAGGTTTACCAAAAGACCTGAAATTTTCAGATAAAACCTAGTTCAAACATCATAAGCAGTTCTAATGTAACATTTAAAATATATGTATTTATTATGATTATACAAATACGAGATTTAAGACTATTGTGTACTAATGAGTTTCAGTATAAAGAAAGTATTTAACCATGATTTTAAGAAAGTAAAAAAGTAGCTCGATTCAGCTCAACAGTATTGATTTAATATAACAGAGATATACTATCATTCTATAAGTATTAAAATCAAAACCAAACCCTATTAGACGAAGAATTGGGACAACAGAGAGATTAAAAATACAGACAGTAGAATTAGGAAACTAAACAAGTGCGTTGCAACAGAGAAACAAAAAAAAAAACTTATTCTCAGAAAAAACCAAACAGAAGAAACCAAAACAGAACAGAAGAAGCGAAAGAACAGAGTTCGTGATCCTTACGAAACAAACAATTCAATGGAGTTTTTGTAATAGAGAAGAAGGAAACAAAAATGATTAACTTACCTAAAACAGAGGAAAAAAACTTTGATCTTTTCGTTTTAAATCCCTTTTTTGATAGGTTTATTAGGAAAGTCTTGAGGTTTTGTGTTGAATAAGAATTTTCGGAGGAAGAAGACTGGCTGCGACGAGAGAGGCGACTTTATCAGAGAGAGATGAAATCAAATCAATTTCTTTAATAGTTATTTTGGTTGTTAATCAAACTATTTTGTATTTATATTCACAAATCACAAACCATATCGTACAAGGAAGCTCTTGATTTTAAAATAGATTTTATTTTATTTCCCAGTCACGCCCCTTAATTTATTTGGATTTCACTATATGAAACTCCGTGTTTATTCTTTTATGGATATAGTAACATAGCTTATTATTGCTATCTCAACAATCAGATCAAATAAAAATACTTGTAAAGCAGTACCTAATATCCAATACAAAAACTTAAAAGCTATGTTTGATATTTTCTCAAAACATATATAGCTGAATAGAAATATAGATTTAAAACCAGGAAAACAAGATTTAACATAAATTAGTAAAATATTAAGATACGAAAAGATTTATAACATTATCTATTACTCCATAAAGATATTGGTGGGGCCACGAATAATGATTTTATTAAGTGAATATCGGTTACTAGTGATTCTCAAGATTGAAATCCTTTAATATGTTTTGTGTAGATTCATGAAACTTTTCTTAATACGTCCATATTTTGTCTATAGGCAGGAAAAATAGCTACTGAGGATTTTTATACGGCTCAAACCAACTGTAAAAAAGTTGTACTAAAATGAATAATAAGACAATAAGAATTAGAATCAACCTAAGTACCTAACTTTTGATACGCAAGAAATATTCTAGGAAAAGAAGTTGTCAATTATCTAGGTGTTACGCTATGTTCCTTGTATTTATGATTTTATATATAATATATCAAACAAAATCATGAAGAAAAAAGCAACAACAATTTGGTCAATATCATTAATCCCAACCTCTAAATAGCAAACAGACTCGGTTACGTAAGCTGATTATTATACAGTTATAACTTATAAATACATATTTATACATCGTATAGTCCTTTTAATGAGGGCATATAACGCCTAACTAAACCCTTACATTCGGTGGCATTACTTCAAGCTCACGCTACTAAAGTAGTACTCCCTCAACCTCAAATTTAGAAATTCAATTAGTAGGTTTGATTTTGATTTCATGATTTGATTTAATAAATCTCTCCCTCAAATCAACAATATCATGAAGATTAATTTCAACAAAGCTATCTTGTAACCGCATGTTACAGAGAACCAGGATTAAGCTACGTAGCATAACGGGCCCAGTGTCTATATGCATCTCATCAACGCACATCTGTTGTGAATAAAAGTAAACAATTTTGAGATACTAAATTAGTTTACGTGTACGAATCTGTTCGCTCCAGTTGAGGAACTTTTGATTCTCATGTCGGTCACAAAATACTAAATAGCATTTGCTGATAATAACTCATCATCACACTTATAACCTTTTGGCATATTACACATACAACAAAACTCAAAAGTTCTTTCGAGAAAAAACGATTAGGTCCGTCCCCAATACAAAAATTAGAAACAATCCATGATCATAATAAGTGTGGCTGTATTGCATATTCAACTATTGTTACCTGAAGAGGTCCAACAGCTGCAAGGCCGAATGAGTTTTTGTTGAACTGAATCATGAAGCCATCAAGAAGTGACTGCGAGTTGTTCTCGAGGAGTATATTATAGAATACTTGACCATCTTGTCGGATTAATTGAGCGCTAATCTATAGACCTTGACCCTTTGATGCTGGCAGGACAATAGGCAGCAGACCACTGCAATCAATTTTAGGTGATCCAAAGAGCCAAGGTGATCCAAATGGATATGATTGAATTTAACTAGTCCATCACACACCCCAAATGCGTCCTACAGAGAATTTTAATTGCAATAGAAAGTTTTCACCGTTTACGCCAAACTCACCCTGACAGAGTTGTGGGTTCTACAGGGACGATTGCAGCATTATCTGACCCCAATAGCAAATCGGGCACAGGAGCTGGCTGTGTGACATAACCTGTGGTTGTTGGAGAGGAAGCTACACCATCAACAGGATTACGAGATGTCTCAGAATATCCTGTTTCACTCACTTCCAAATAGTCCTCATCTTCCGGTTTTTGAACTGTGGTTTTCAAGCGGGTTACAAAAGCCTCTGGCGGTTTGTGATAAACAGAGGACAAGGTGGAAATATTTGCAAGCAGCTCATCCAGAAGCGCCGGTTCAAGTTGGTTTGAGTCATTAGTAATCACAGGCTTTTCAGCTAAAACAACATCCTTGGCCGCCTAGTCGAAAGAAGAGCACTGATGATTGTAGGTAAAATATATGATTTTTGCTTCATTATCCAATGTACTTGAACTAGTTAAGTAGTATAACATACCTCACGATCAGTAGATAGAAGACGCCAGTAGATGTATGCACGATCCTTGAGATCAGGATTGTCTGTCTCCATATTAGCATGCATTATTCAATACAGGATGAAAATTTGAAGCATGGCCAAAGCTAGGCCTGTAATCATATACACTATCGATTAGGAGAGCTGAGAGCAAAAGGTATTCTTCATCATGGTCATGGCCGAACCTGAATCATTTGTTGTGGGCCTTCAGTTGGCTTCTTGAGAACTAGTTTAACTGTATCTGTTAGAAGCTGTAGCTGGACCTGTACTGGTTCCTCAGGGAAACTCTCCAGGAAACTTTCAAGAAGTTCATCCGCATTGTCTATTCTTTCAGCATATTCACCAATGATCCAAATCATAGATGCCTAAGATGCCAACAAATGCAAGAGTATGAATTTCACTAATTAAAGAGATAAATATGTTAAACATTCTCGGAAAACAAAAATTAACGAGGATCTGACTTTAAATAGTCAATCAGACACAATCTGGGTGAAAGTAGGATACAGGAATCAGGAAAGACTTACTCAGTACATTCATTCAAAGCTGTAAGGAGCTTTGTGAGAATACAATTGATTTCAAAGATAGGACTAGTACTATTCTCTTGTATCTCTGCAAGGGCTGCCACAGCATTTGCTACAACCATTGGATTGTTGTCTGATATTAAATCCTTCAAGGCTTCAAGGAAGCCCCTATCCTCAACTAATTCAGCATTTATGTCAAACAGTTTAGCAACACAAACATCTGCTGTCTTGCGGACATATGGATCATCATCCTGAAAAATGGAAAATTGCAAAAGGCCAGGAAATACCGAAATATTTCATCAGTCAAGATTACAAAATTTTTGAGGGACAAAAAGATGTTGATACAAACTGCAGTGGAAAACTAACATAGGAAACAACTTTTAGGCATTTCTGAAGAGGATCACACAAATATTCTGTGATCTTATCAACACGAATGCAGCCCATTGTTCGGACAGCCAAAGCACGGATCAACGGATTTGGGTCTTGTGAATCCTGCCACATATGAAGCGTGAGTTTAGTAATGATAAGTTCTTTTTTTTCTTTTCGTCCTCCAAACTCAGAGAAAGACGAAGAAACTTGCCACATGTCAGGTATTTCTGTTTAGGTAGGTTACAGATGAGAAGACTATGTGAAAGTTAAGTGTTACCTTTACAAAAGTATGCAAGAATAGCAAGACCTGGCTGGCTTTTGGCATAGTTTATTAGATACAAGTAAACAAGCTTCTTCAGCTTCAGATTCTCTGTTTGCATGCAATTGACTACATCAGTAAAAAGTGATGAAACATCCTTTCCAACAGTCATTGCTGCAATAACCTTCTTAACAGCATCTTTCCTCTTATTCTACAAACATAAAAAAAAAAAAAAACATTTAGGAAGCTGAAGCAAAAAGAGAAACGCATGCCACCATCTTGAATCAGTACCATTGGCATCTTAGTTAACTGTAAACTTGTGCTAGATATTATACTGTTAATCAAATCCATCATGACCACTCATTTACTCAAAGAAGAACTGTCTGTATCTTTTTCAGTAGGCACAACCGAGAAATTCGAAGATTCCTACTAAAGTAATGTAGTCCTTCATATCCAAATACATTAACCTTTTTACAGAGACGATGATAGTTTGGTGAACAATCACTGATTTTCCAGATTCAATACATATGATCCACCAATCAATACACATTCCCGAATCAGCCAATTTTTATGAATTTTCTTCTATTTTCAAACTAATCATTTAACTCATTCCCATCATCATCACTCTTTCCAAATAATACCAAAACCAATTCCCAATAAATAGCAACAAAATTTACCGATCAATTCGATCCCAGAATCATACAGATCTACCAGAAAATAATTACGCGAAATGAAACGAATATGAACAGTAAAAATGGCGGATCACTGATCCAGAAATGAATTAAATGAGGGAGAAGAAGAACCTTGTACTGCGAATTCAGCTCTTACTTGGGCTCAAGGATCTCTCCCTTCTTCGTTGTCGAAAAGTATTTGCAATCATGGCCTCTCATTTCTCTCTTCTTCAACCTCCAAAATTCTGCTCCGAGACGATCAGTGACAGTGCGACTGTGCGAGAGAACCAAGACGAAAGGAAAACTCAACAAAGCTTAATGTACAAAGGGCCTTTTGGTAATTTAATCCACTTCGTTCATAGGCCGAGGCCGGGATGGTTTTAGTAATTAATGAAAGTACTAGGTCGGTTTAAAATTAAAAGTTAATTTCAATATGACCCTACTAGTATTAATTTATTATCCAAATGCCTCGTAACTTTGTCTAGTCAACGCCAGTTGCCACCCGAAGAATGTGAATTTGTATTTGTATTTGTTTTCTCAAGTTGTCGATTAGAGAGGGATGAAGTCAGAAACACGTTTGAGAGGAGAAAAAAGCTTTTAGATTGTGATTCGATCAGAATTCTCAAAGACTTTTCGAGTTCCTCTGATCGTTATTCGTTTCTCTCTCCGTTTGACCTCACTTCTTCCTTCTCGAATCAGATCCTTGCGAAAATGGCGCCGAAATACGACATGGAGAAGATGGAGCTCCGCAAGAACTTCCGTAACGTTTGGCACACCGATCTCACCCACAGCATTCAGAGCGATACTCCTTGTAATTTCTCACTCTCTCTTCAAATTTGTGTTTGATCGGTTTTGAATATTTGATTGAACAATCTCTGTGTTGTTGTTGTTCGCAGATTGCTGCTTTGCGTTGTGGTGGTAAGTTCCGATTAATCGTTAATGTTGTAGATCTTTGTTTATTTGAATTGACGAAGATTTGACTTCGAATTATACATTCTTAGATCAGCTTGGGTTTACGTTTGATCAACAAATTTGTGATTTGCAATGAATCTAAATTTCACAGATAATGCGATTTTCTCCGAACATTGTAGTTTTGCTCATGGTGCTAGAGAATGTGTAATAGGACTGTGACATTTTATGATTTGTGTATTTCTTTGGGTCTGATATGTTCTATACATATGGAAATTCTCTATCTTCTTCTCCTTGCAGTGCTCCTTGTGCATCATACTTGCTACGAAAACGTGCGCTTTACAATGATATGTCAAGGTAAATTCTACACATTCCATTACTTTCACAAAAATACATTCCTAATTCCATCTTCTTGGTTTTTAGATGATCTTTCTTTGTCTCATAGGTACATATGCTGCGCCGGTTACGTGCCTTGTAGTGGGAGGTGTGGAGAAAGCAAATGTCCTCAATTTTGTCTTGCCACTGAGGTAACGATCTTGATTTTGTGAGCATTGGTATGCTTCCTAGTCATGACTTATGTTGCGACCCCGTGAGTTAGCATTTTTTGGGTGTTCTGAATAGCATTAAAAAATTGCAGGTCTTTTGCTGCTTTGCAAACTCTGTTGCCTCGACTCGTTTCCTTCTGCAAGATGAGTTCCAAATTCAAACAACACAATGTGACAACTGCATCATTGTAAGTTGGTGGTTACTGACGCACTCAAGCAACAAGAAGGGAAACAACCATACTAATCTATGTTCTCTTGGCTGTGTAGGGTTTCATGGTTTGCCTTAGCCAAGTGGCTTGCATATTCTCCATAGTTGCTTGTATAGTCGGTATTGATGAGCTTTCAGAAGCTTCTCAGATGCTCACTTGTTTATCAGACATTGTCTACTGCACGTAAGAATCTCCCCCCATTCTTAAGAAGAATACACATAGAAAACGATTTTTAATCTATCTGACTGTATTTTGCTTCTTCATTTGCAGGGTTTGCGCGTGTATGCAGGTATTAAAACTGATGATCAGTCTCACCTTACTTAATCACTAATCTTACTGACTCCTGAATAATAATCTTTTTAACTTGTATGAATGCTTCTGTAGACACAACACAAGGTGGAAATGGACAAGAGAGATGGTAAGTTCGGGCCACAGCCAATGGCAGTGCCTCCGCCTCAGCAAATGTCACGATTGGCTCAAGCCACCCCACCTTCAATCGGTTATCCTCCACAACAAGGTTATCCTCAACACCCTCCACAAGGCTATCCACCTTCTGGTTATCCACAACAAGGTTATCCACCTTCTGGCTATCCTCAATACCCTCCACAAGGCTATCCAGCTTCTGGCTATCCTCAAAACCCTCCTCCATCAGCTTATCCTCAATACCCTCCTGCGGCTTACCCAAAGTAATCACTCTTTCTCTTTCCGACTTGGAAGATTTTATTTTCATCTCTTTTCTTGCAAATACTCGTTTTCACATCGTTAATATGTTCTGTGGTCTGGTTACGGGTCAAGTGTTGACCGCTTGCTGTTTGTTTTGAGGTCGTGTTGTTTCTATGAGATGTTTTTACCTCAAATGTTGTTGTGTTGGTTTGTTTTCTGAAACGTCCCTCTTGGACTAAGAGATTTGATGAGTTCTTTTTCTTCCCTTTTGAGTAATCACTTTCCGAAGGTACAAGAGTCCGTTCACGTATATAATCATAAAAGAAATGAAATCTTATGGTTGTGGTTGTAAATCTCCAAATTCTTCTAATCCATGCGGTAAATTTGAGAAAATACTTCATTTTCCTATGAACCATCATATTACTGAGAGAGAACTAGACTTCATATCTCAAAGAATAAAATTTTAAATAACGTGGCAAGAAATTACGAGAGATATAATAAACCTAAAAATCTCTAATTTTTCTTCCATTTCAAAAAAAATTAATACAAAAAAAGCTATATAAAAAATTTACTTAACTTCAGTGACTTCACCTGCTCTACATACACCAACATTGATCCATAATGTATTATTCCTCTTTGATTGTAATACTCTGCAACAGTTCCTCCTAGGCGACTGTACAAAACACACAATAACCATTATTCACATATTAAAGCTATGCTAAAGAATGATATTAGCATTATATGTTACTTACCCTTTCCCATAGATGAGGATCCGGTTTCTTGTAAACAACAATGGTGTTAATCTCAGCTGGGTTTGTCATCTTCCACCGGCAAGACGGATGCGAAACACGGTGTCTCGAGTATTCGCTAACCGTCGTGTTCAGCTGTGGATCGAATTTTATGCCCGACATGTAAAACACAAACGGTTTTTGGCACGGGTTACGGCTAACCGGCCTAGTGTTGAAAGCGTAAGCGGTGTAATCCGCTCGTTTGTACCAATTCAAAAAGGTTCTAGAAGGCATTTCCATTTCCCGCGGAGAGAATATTCCGCGGAATATTTGGATCGCGTAGCCCCAGGAGACAGAGATGGTCCAGCTCTTGTGCTTGTCGTAGCATATCGACTGCTGAAGAATCCCGGCTGAGTCAAGCTTCATCGGTGCTGTTAGCTTCTTGAGAGCCTTGACACGTGTCATGTTAGGGAATACTGGTTCCACAACGTCGAGGTGGTGCATTGAGACGAACGGTGTTACGGGGTGTGCAGCGAGGAGGCCGAAGAGGTTTCCGTAAACGTCGTACTGAAAACGATTAAAAAAGATATTAAATGAGGTGTTTAACACGCGCCACATGTGCGCGTATGAGTGGTGAGAGGAACGAGTCATTTAAGTGTGAAAACAGAAATGCGGGTCCCACTCATACAATCTAACAAAGGAGTAAATGGACGACATTGAGCTACTACTCACGCGCCGATTTGTCGGTACCAAACCACGGAATTTTTTGCCAAAATAGCATTCAAACGAAAAACAGAACAAAGAAACAAAATTGAAAATCATTAAACCAGCTTTGAGATTTTGACAGAAACGTTCGTAGAAACAACATTAAGACATTGAATGCTTATTCCAAAGCTTCAAACTTTGAAAATTCACTATTCCACCTATAACTAGTAACAAAACTCTAAAATGTCACTAAACTTTTGTAGAGTATAGATTCCACTAACTAAATTGATTGAAACCCATGTCACAAAATCATTAAAAAACACATCAAAGTAGCTTATATTTTTTCTACACTAATCATATAAAAACACCAACACAATCTAACAATTTTAAGTTCTAAAATAAAAAATTAATTCCCATTTCATTGACCAGCGAAGCTCTTACCTGGTGAAAACCGAGTTCTTTAGTGAGTGGAACACCGAGTTCAGCCATACAAGCCTGCATGCGATCATCAGATCCATACAATGCTGGATACCTCTGAATACACCGATCTTGCATCTTACTCAAAGCCTTAGCCAATGGATAGCTTATAGCAAAACCACCTCCACCATAAGCCATACCATACGAGAAAAAAATATTCTGTAAATGAGATTCCGACAAGCTTCCAATGTAATACATCTGTTCATGGTCGTACTTCCTCAACACTCTAATCAGATTATCCGTGACGAAAACCGTGTCGTCATCACCCATCACGAACCACCTCACGTTCTTTGGACCTAAACGCAGCGTTTCGGAGACTATTCTCGAGATCCGTAACGCCGAACGTTGCCCTTGCTTGTTCGTGTAAGGAAAAGACGCAGTTCCGCCGGAGATTTTCACCGGCGGAAGAAGACTATCATCATCATCGTTGTCGTCGTCGTTGCGGCTTTTCTTAACTTCTTTGTCTAACCAAACGTAGCCACGCATGTGTTTAGGTTTGTACCAGATCTTGATATACTCTTTCCTCTGTTTCCATAGCTTCGACGACGCAGCGATCCCAAACACAACGTGGTTTAGATCGGTAAGGTCATTCACCACCGTATCTTCTTCTTCCTCCCAATCTCGCCGCCGTGAAGCTACTACTACGGAGGAAGAGAAAGATGAGAGATTTGAGGAAACGTTGGTGGAGAGAGCAGAGAGGGTGGTGAAAGGAGTGGAATCTTCACAGGAACGTGAGGTAGAGACGAGCTTAAGCATGTAGATAATGTAAGTGAAGACAATGAAACAGATGAGCCAAACCATTAGTTTTGGACCGGGTCGGGTTAAAGACCACATTCCGGGTATAGATGTACTTGATGAGCTCCGATCCCATATTGGTTTCTCCGACGAATCTTTCTGGTTGGCTTTCATTCAATTCGTTCCGACACAAACCTAATTTAAAGACAAACAAAACAACAAACCCTATTTTTGTTTTATAATGTTGGGGTCTGTTTTTGAAATTCGGGGAAAAGGTAAGGAAACAGTGTTGTTTCTCTAAGTTCTTGATTCGTAACCCAGAAGAGAAAGAAGAAGCGAAAAAATTGGATCTTTCTTTGCCAAATAGAAAGATCAATGTGAATGAGACTGTTTGAATATCCGAGAAATCGAGGGAAAGCTCGAGAAATTAAGGGAAAGACAATGTGGATTTTTTTTTTTTTTTTTGGTTTTGGGGAGAAAGAAAATGAGATTGAAGAAGAGACAGATAAAAAGGTGAGAGAGAACGCAATACTCTCCCCACTAGAAAAACTCCATAAACGCACAAAAATATTATATATAAATCAAAAGAAAAGGAAAGGAAGATAAATATTATTAAAAAATAAATGCAAATGGGGTTGTTGTCTTTACTTTGTCTGTAAATAAAATAATATTTCTGTTGATGTTATAAATAAATATATTTATACAGTAGTATAATTTTTCAAGTTTTTTTTTGGTGTTACGTAAAACTAAAAAGGTTTATGTTTTTGAACCACAAAAAAAAAGGAACTAAAAGGTTTGTGTGTGTAGTGAAGATATCGAAAGCTTTGTAGAAAAGAGAGCGGTCGGATGAATAAGTATGGGTCCCACTCTTACTCACCATCCCACGTGGGCCATTGGAAACTATCTACGTGTCATTTTCTGTCCTTAATTTATAAAGCCAGAGCTACGTCGTTTCGTAGGCTCGCTTTTCAACCAAAGTGAGGTTGTGGGCTTATTGCATTCATTGGCTATGGGATTTATCGCTGTTTCAGACTTTCAGTGGTGGTGACGTGGTCTTTTACAATCTGATTGCATTATTTTATTTTATTTTGATAAAAACCTGATTGCATTATTCATTGGAGTATATTTTTTGAGATGTGGTTTCTCATAAATTACAATCAGTGTAAAACTTGTTAGAAATTCTATCTTAATTCTTACAAGTTACAAAGACAAATACAATACTCCTATATTTTAAAGTAGTTCAAATTCAAATATATAATTATTGAGTCTTACTCTACGTGTTTGTGCAAATTTATTTCACCTAGATTTGCCTCTTTCTTTTTGGAATAATAATGGGTGTTAGATTTGGTTATTATTAATTTGGAATGCATTGATGAAGCATTGATATACTCGTATTCATAAATAGAATTTCAGTATTACAGTTCAACAAGGATAAAATAGAAATCATACTAATGTAGCATATTTTTAGTAAAACCAAAAACACTTTAGATTTTCGCATTTATATATCCCTTTGACCAGGAGGGTTAAATTATTAATTGTAAAAATATATGAATATATGTGTTTCTTTTTTAATAACAATATAAAAATATGAATCCATGTTAGAAAAAAAAAACCAATAAATGTTTGTCCTAAAAATATCTTCTTCCTTTTGCCAATTTGTGAAAGAAAGAAATTTCCATTTTGGATGTATTAGTACAGAGTCAACTTATATTTATGTAGTGACACAAATATAAATTATTTTGTCAACTATCAATAGTTGTATATGTATAATTTAATAGCATCAAATTTTCCTTTTGATTTTTTTTTATAAAAAATATCCTTTTGGATTTAAAAGTGACAAATATGAAACTATATTGTTCTTGACCAAAAAAAATGAAACTATACTGATGATTGCTTTTGTTGTGTTAGAGAAGATCATAGATAATTGTTATTACTAACTACTCTTTTGGGGCAGATATATATGTATAGTTGGATTTGGTAGATTTTTGTTGTTGTCTCCAGATGAATCATGAATGTGATAGATAAGAAAAAGGAATCAATATCAAACTTATTCCATAATTAACCAACTGAATAAAAAAAAGTCATAAGAAGACGATGGGACTCTTTGTTTTTGTTTTAAATTCAATAATTAAGAACTAAAGAATAATACACGAGAGGGATTTGCACCATTAATTATTGTATTAGCACATTCTCCTTTGGATTCTTGATTGATACTGTTTCTGTCGTCTTCTTAATGACTTAATCTTAAAAATAGAATTATGGAAAATAATAATATGAACCTGCTCTATATTCTCTAATTATTATAGTTGGAGATATTTGGTCCCTCCCTGCATAAGGATATCATATTCTATGTCCACTTTACATGATTTGGTTTATTAAACTGTTCCCTACTAAATTATTGCTTGCAATTTTACCTAGAAAACACTTATAGGTTAGTGCTTAATGGATATAAATTGGGCCAAGGCCTATTAGCTTTAATTATAACATTTTGCTAGATACATATATAAAACTAACATTACTACAAAATTCATTTGATCACTATATAATTTACATAGCACACATGAAACTTAGAAAGACACAAAACCGAACGTAATCAACTTATATACTACAAACAGCATCAAATCTTCATTACTATCTACTAAACATTTCACAAGAAACCATCTCATATGCAACTTAGCCATCTTCATCGCGGCTAGACCATGATTGAAAAAGGGAATACATGAAGAGTGGACCGACGAATGGTGAAAATGGTGGTGGTCTACTGAAAGCAACCAATGGCTCTACCCTCTCTTCAATCTTCTTTATTGTTTCTCTTTGGCTATGGTTCTCATTCCCAAGTTTCTTCGGTACTATGGTTCTCACAACTTTACCTGCTTCTCATAAAAAATAAAAATAGAGTCACTATTTTTGTTTTCTTCATAAACTGAAATCATATGAAACTAGGGAACATTTTAGATACAAAGAGTTTACCTTTTGGTCCTGAGACAGGGAAGATCGGTTTGAGTTTTTCTATAAGAGTAGGAAAACGCTGCATGAGGTTAGGATCTATGTTGGTCTCTTTCAATAGCTTCACCTGTTTGTAAAAATCATCAAGCAAAGCAAGAATAGTATAGAGTATCAGATCTCTGCAACATGTGAGAAATTTTATTTTCTTACAGAAACCCACCAACACAGATCAATGATTATACTTAAAACAACAACGGATTGAAAGAACAATTTTATAACAACTTCAAAAATTTGATCAAGAACTTCAAGAATCATTTGTTCTGCAATATGAATTAGGAAGTCATCAAGCAAAGTAAGCAAGAACGGCAGAACAAACAAATTATACTCATGAAGCTAATCTTTTTTAGTAATCTAACCACAAAATCAATTAGCGTCAAAACAATAAACACAATTAAGGTTATAAGAAATCAAACACCAAACACGAACACAACATTAATCGTGTAATTTATAAGGAGATTTTCAATATTTTGCTATTGTTTAGGTTAAGAAGATAATCATTTATCAAGTTATGCTTCAAGTTAGACAGTATTGATATTGATGGTAAAAAAAGAAAAAAAGACAGTACCGACTGAAGAAAACAGAAATTGTCATAGTATTAACGAACAAGAGTAAGATGGCGAAACATACCAGTTACCAAAAACAGGGCAAAATCAAATGAGTGTCTAGATTTCTCTTTTTGGAAGAGCTTTTTCTTCAGAGTAGACTGATCACATATCTTTTTAGTTGGACAAATCTAAAGGCAGAGGAAGCTTTGAGAAGGTCCGCGACTCTACGTTACTTACGCATTTTTTTGTCAAAATAGCCTCACATTGTTCCATTATTTCTCAACATGCCCCTTATTAATTTTATTTTTTCCAAACAGATCCAGATATTTTGCTAATTATATATCAAGCATGGTCTACTTGATACCAAAGATTTCGACTATTTCTTTCTCACATGACCATACTTGATTTCAACCAAAGATACCAGAGATTTCAACTATTTTTTTTTTGTTTAATAACTAACGTATGGTATTAGTAACATGCATCAAAAACAGGATAAACTATTTTTTTTTGTAGCCATAAAGAAAATGTCCAATATTTATTTTTATATATGAATGAAAATATCAATATATAGCCATAAAGCTAATAAGTAATAACTGCAAACTTAAACACACATCCGTACGTACGTTACATATAAATAACTAATATACATAGATCTAGATATAGGGATCTTTACAACTACAACAATTTAAGTACATAAGCTACGTATAATATATGGTAAAGTCCTCATTAGAACAAGATACAGAGACATAATTTTATAACTTCATTTCATTCCTTACTTATCACCGAACAAGTATCCAAGAGATGAACCTCCACCAGGAACCGATTTCACCTTCGTCGTTGGACGATCCTGAAATTTTCATTACTTATAAATTATAACCCTATATATATATCTTCTATTTGAAAAAGAAAAAAAGAGAAAAGTCTAGAGTAGCTAATCAAATTAAGAATATATAAGAAGAAAAATAAAGACATATACAGTGATGAAGTTTCCGGAGTTTTGGCCATGTACTCTTTGGTAGTTATTGTTGTTTGAGATCTTTGGCTTTTCGCTAGCTTTGTCGTCGTCGGTGGAATCTACACCGTACGGTGGTTCAGGCTTTGGAGCAGCCGGTGGAGTTTTTTTGGGAATCTCATTGTCTGACCCGAAAAGATAACCTACCGAGCTTTGTCCACCGCCAAAGCTCCCACCTCTGCTCATTGTCCGATGGTTTGATGGAAATGCTTTTTAATTGACTCGTTTTGTATGACAGCTTGATCAAGAAATGCTGATTACTAGATAATTATTTATTAGAGAGATAAGCTTAGTAGAGACATGTGGACGATATTGTAAGCGTGTCACATAAATAGATTCGATGAGTTTTGATAAGTTTTTAGATGGTTTTGATTACCTTTATACATTTAAAAGAGAAGTGAAAGACTTTTTGTGTATATACATGTTGATACCAAAATATTTATCTTCGGAAGGTACTAAAAAGAAAAATATCTCTTTAATTAAATATTCCTTAATTACAAATAAAAATAAAATTCAATCTTCTTTATGGAAAAAAAGACATCTAAAACTTATTAATTATATATATATATTCTATACTGTCCTCCAAAGTTTCTACTACACATCATCAAATTTCTCAATTATAATTTCTCAAATAACATATAGTGGATAAACTAGGTTACTTTTTCTTCTTCTTGTAAAGACTAGTATCTAAAAAAGTTAGCAAGCACTCGATACAATTTAAAAGTATCTGGTAAAGAAAATGGTTGAATATGATTTTGCACTGGCTAAGGGGCTAGCTTACCGTTAAACCGATAGCCACCAATTGGATATTTCTTATATATGGGCCTGACTTTCAATGAATGTGGCCTGACATTAGAAATGTTGGATCGAACTAGCCTTTTACTAATTCGGTTCATGTAAAACCACATTTTAGACTAGGGTAACGTTTACAATGAAATCGACGATTACTTTCCGTGATACAGTACTTTAAGTGTCTCATTCTTACGATTTGCGAGGAAAAACAAAATTTAGTTTCGACCTAAGTTTGGCATATAGAAACTGATATTTGTTCTTTTACTAATATTAAATAGTACAATATTAAAGAATTATCTCTCTTTATCTCTCGTGCACTCCACCACTTCGATCAAATTGCTTGGTCGGTTGCTTCGAAATTTCCCGTGACATGTGAATTTCTTTTTCCCCAATAATTAGTATACCAACCCCACTTTCGTTATACAAAATAACACTGTACAATTTTCACAAAAGAATAAAGATTCTATATCTGTAAAAGCGCCGTTAATTACATTATTCTGTTATGCAATATAAGTTATGTCCGTTTTGTTTGCTATGTACGTTTATATGCACGTATAGCCCATATATGATATTAATATATATGGACGAAAATAAAACGTAAATGATCTTTTAAAAAATGTTGAAAATGTCGAGCAAATTGCGTAGCCGTGTATTATACAATATATATATATATATATATATATATGAGAGTGAAGATGAAGCATGTTGATACTTGATATGTTGGTTGTACTTTAATCAAAATGATGACGGAAGATAAAGATAATTACAAACAAAATAGAAAAAGAAAAACAAAACTATGAGTATATAAGAAGGATGAGAAGGTAAAAAAGATATTTATGGGTTTATGATATATATTGCTAAGGCTAGCTAACGGATAATGGGCAGAGTAATCGTGGCGTGCAAGCCGACGTAAAAAGCACCCATCAGTAATCTGTATCACTAACGGTCCCTTTTCAGACAATACATATATAATCGGGACCCTATATAATCCCACTTAGAAAATGTTAGTTTATCAGTTATCAGATTCATCCGTATTTTAGGTGTGTATGCATGATCTTAGACTGTTCACTGTTGATACGAGATATCCACAAGATATAATGTATAATCATATTTTCAAGGCACAAACTCGAATTTTGGAAGAATCGGCATTATTAAACTAATCACACTTGGCAATTATTATATATTTTCGTAACATTATTTCTCTACAGTATACATAATTTTCTCTCAATTTTATTGTATCTCTATATTTTTTCCCCTTAAATCCATTGGTTCCCTCGTGTCTGTTTTGTTAGAGCCAATTAGATTTGATTAGGTTAAATTTCGTCCATTAGGTTTAGTTTGGTGTTCTTTTTGACTTTTGAGTTTCGATAGGTAGTCTGGAGGGGTTAATTAGTTAGAGATTTTGACCATGAAGCTTTAGTTTAATATAAATATTCACATAGGATCATGTGCATGTACATAATTCAAACCGTTACAGAGTTTGGCCTAACCCATGTACGTGGCCATATTGGAGAAAGTACATATATACTGCATATATATACCAAATCACTAACACCTCTTTATAAATTATAATTGAAGGAGACAAAGTAGTTGAAATATAGTCCTCCCCTAACCAGTTGAACCAAACACAGTCCTAAAAATCAAAGGTAGGTCGTTTGTTTTTGGTAAAGTAAGGAAATAACTTAATGCAGCGTCGTAATAAGTAAGGAAATAATCTAAGTGGCGTAGCAGACTAGCAGGTCGCGTTTGTTATGTATATTAGTATATAGTGTTTTTTTTAATGATAAAAAAACATTATGTTATACACATATATACTATTACCCTGAGTTCTGAAATTGAGGAAAGGTTCAATTAGGTGGGTGGGTGGGTGGGTGGGAGTGACTCAGTAAACCATAGTCGAAGGAGATCGGAAGCCCGTGCTGTACATGTATAGTTTATTTAGCCAATATAGTTTACTTTACATCATCTAGATTCATGCCAACTAACTAATGTAGCTGTCTCTAGTTTATTTAGACAACATAGTCCAGAAAATTTAATTATGAAATGTTAGTTTTGATGGATCGGACTACTTTTCGAAATACAATCAACTTAAAATACAAGTATTGGGTTCCCATAAGTTTTTATATGTTTGCCTGTATTTTTGAAAATAAATGAAACGTCCCTATTTTACTATTTTTAACATAAATTTATGTTAAATAAATCTCCCGCTAGCTAGTTTAGTACTATCTATCTTTGATTCTTTATCAAAACTCTATATAACTTTTTTCACAAGATTTCTTAACTAACAGCATAATCTTTGATCCGAATGGATATTGATATGTTTATTGACCTGGGGGGTAATTAACGACATTCTCAGAAAACATATTTAATAGCTATCTTTAGAATAAAAAAATGAAAATTTAATAGATGGCGGAGAAAAACATAATCTTTAACGTAAGTCGCAAGTGCTCAAATTGGGGAAGTCCCATCCTACAATGCTGGTTTCAAAGTCAAAGAAGTTAGTGTTGCATTTTCAAAATTTCGTTGCTCATTCAATTGAAGCTTTACCCAAAAGTGTAAATAATAGTGGTCTGGTTGTGTTCTGAAGACGAAAACGTTTCCTTGTAAGGCAATAAGGCATATATAGTTGTATTTAAGTTTATTTTACCAAAAATAAAACCATTTGAAAAATCGCAAATCATCAATAGAGGGTTATTTTGTTAAATGTTTCAAAAATAATTAAGTCTGCTATAAAGTATAAAACTTAGAAAAAAACAAATATCCTACTTAGACTCAAATTCCACTAAGGTTTATGATTGAATAATATTCTCTAAAATATTCCAAACTGTATAACACCGTACCCTAAAAAAAGAGCTAAAATTAATGCTATTAAAAATCGAACTATTTATGTTGGCCCCTTATATAATAAACTCCTCCTTTTATACAAAAAAAATCTCCATTTTCATTTCTCTTCCAAAAGAAACCGCCATGCCTTCCCCTCTCTCCATCGCCGGTTTCCTACTCCTCCTTCTTCTTATCAGCCACGACTATGGCTTCACCGGAGCTGCTAACGCCGAACACGACCTCAGAGCCACCGATTTCCATACTCATCGCCATCGTCGCCACCGTAACCACCATCGAGGAGAAGAGTTTGAATACTCAGCCATATCATGTAGAGCTTACTCAGCGTCTCTTGACGAGTTCGGTGCCGTAGGAGACGGTGTGACCTCAAACACGGCAGCGTTTCGCGACGCTGTCTCACAACTTAGTCGTTTCGCAGACTATGGTGGCTCATTGTTGTTTGTTCCCGCCGGACGGTGGCTCACCGGAAGCTTTAACCTCACCAGCCATTTCACGCTTTTCCTCCACCGTGATGCTGTTCTCCTCGCCTCTCAAGTAAGTCCATTCTTATTTATTTTGTAAGAATTAACAAATTAATTAGAAATACCCGTGACACAAAATTCCATAAATGCCTTTTGATAAAAAATAAAAATTTCCTATCGCAAATTTTTGTTGAGATTCATACATACATATATTCACGTGACATTTGTTGGCCAGCTTCTTGTTAGGACATTCAATTTTTATGTTACTGCTCAAGTACATAATTCGTTTAGAAAAAAGTGTCCACACATTGAAATTGTGATTTAAAAATTAGAATTACTATGTGAAATTTAGGTGACTTGAAATAACTCGAGGGCCTTTGAAAAAAAAATATAATTGAGCTTTTAAGACAGTTTCTTTAATTTTTGTGTTGTAGTAATTAAAGCTATATATATATATATATATTTTATTTTTTTGTCGTCAATTTAAGCTATATATTTATTAGAATGCGTTACTCTAAAAGTAGAGGTTATAGACTAAGGTGGTGGTTACGCAAAGACGACAAATACGAAAT
This sequence comes from Cardamine flexuosa, assembly GCA_963555745.1. Classification (NCBI taxonomy): domain Eukaryota; kingdom Viridiplantae; phylum Streptophyta; class Magnoliopsida; order Brassicales; family Brassicaceae; genus Cardamine; species Cardamine flexuosa. The sequence goes on along the minus strand of OY743215.1, from coordinate 6,530,130 downwards.
AATTAGGCGAAGTTAGTGGGGATCGACATTGGACGGTTTATAAGATTGTGCGACAATACGCGACCCATAATTTGTTAGGAACATCTCACCCGTTCATTTCTTTTCCAAATCTGAGCCACATGATACTTTTGGGCCATAGCCAAAAGTAGTTTTATTTTGCTTGGGCCACAATGAAAGCTTCTTAAGTTTTTTCTTCCATTGGTAAAATTTACAAAGTTTGACTTGTAAGCTAATTTATGAAATTTGTCCGTCCTAACGTTATTGGTAGGAAGAGAGTGACTATGAAGTGATCGCGCCATTGCCATCGTATGGACGAGGAAGAGACACAGATGGTGGAAGATTCATCAGTCTGCTTTTCGGTTCAAACTTAACCGACGTGGTTATCACCGGTTAGTAGCTCAATTATTATCGAATTAACCATAATATCCGAAAATTTACACCGAAGTTAACTGATTTCGATTAATTTTGAATTGAAAAGGTGAGAATGGGACAATTGATGGACAAGGAGAGCCATGGTGGGGAAAATTCAAAAGAGGAGAATTAAAATACACAAGACCGTATTTGATCGAGATAATGCATTCCGATGGTATCCAAATCTCCAATCTCACTTTCTTGAATTCTCCTTCTTGGCATATTCACCCGGTTTACAGCAGGTAAAAATACTCACCCGGTTTAACCATTTCCATTATCAAATTATTATAAGCTACTAAACCGCTTGATTTTCAAAATGCAGCAATATTGTTATCCAAGGTTTGACTATATTAGCACCGGTCACAGTACCAAACACCGATGGAATTAATCCAGGTATACTAAAATCATACCGATAATTTTAAAATTAACAATAACAGGTGGTTTAAATTTCGTTTTCCGGTTTATATCAGATTCATGTACCAACACGAGAATCGAAGACTGTTACATTGTTTCCGGAGATGACTGTATCGCCGTGAAGAGTGGATGGGATCAGTACGGAATCGCCTACGGTATGCCTACGAAACAGCTCTTGATCCGACGGCTCACATGCATTTCCCCTGATAGCGCCGTGATCGCTCTCGGAAGCGAAATGTCCGGTGGAATTGAAGATGTTCGTGCTGAAGATATCGTCGCCATTAACTCTGAATCTGGAATAAGGTATATTGTAATTACAAAAATTAACCGGTTTAGTTCGGTTCGGTTTAGTTAACCGAATTCTGAAATTCTGATTCGCAGGATTAAAACAGCGATTGGACGAGGAGGATACGTGAAGGATATATACGTAAGAGGAATGACGATGAAGACGATGAAATATGTGTATTGGATGACCGGAAGTTACGGTTCTCATCCCGACGAGCATTATGATCCGAATGCTTTACCGGTGATTGAGAATATTAATTACCAAGACATGATCGCCGAGAACGTGACGATGCCGGCACAATTGGCTGGAATAACCGGAGATCAGTTTACTGGAATCTGTATCTCTAACGTGACGATCACGCTTTCTAAGAAACCTAAGAAAATACTTTGGAATTGTACGGACGTCTCGGGTTTTACAAGTGGTGTGACTCCGGAGCCGTGTCAGCTGTTGCCGGAGAAGGAGCCTGGGACGATTGTGCCGTGTAATTTCCCGGAAGATCCGATTCCTATTGATGAAGTGAAGTTTCAACGTTGCTCATCCAGAAGAAGGAATATATGAAGATGTCAAACGTTTTTTTTTTTTTTACGAATACGTTTCTTGGGTTATAAGTAAAAACGTGTTTATCTAATGAAACAGAATTTATTGAATAATAGACGAAGCTTCAATTGAAAAGAAGAGAAAACCTAGGCTTATCATGATTCCCAAGTAAACCAATAGCTTAAAAAGGGCTTTTTGCTTAAGAAAAAGTAAAATAAAACTGTTGCTTGCAACGGAAGTTTCATTTCTTGCGATTCCTTTGGATCATCTTTTGATCCAAATCATGTAACACACAAAAAGTAACGCAGAGACGAATAAAGTCGTGCTACCTATATTTATGTTCTGGACAATATTGTCAATGCTCGGTTGATTCTCGACCTTCTTTTCAACCATGACCGCTTCAACTGTGGATTAAATTAGTCAATATATACAGAAGACATACGTAGGTTTATGTCATGATCTGAACTTACAATGAAAGGGGGAAAATTGTTCTGTATGGTCAAGATCTGAGAGGGTGCGTCTAAGAGCACGAGAAAAAGGCTTTAAATCAACACTCTGTGAGTTACAACATAAGCATAGTTATTAGAAACTGATGAAAGAAAAAGAAAAAAACAAATTCTGAGAGAGAAAGACTAAGAAAGAGACCATGGGGTAGCCTTCAGGATTCAGAGCTTCCACACTCTTTGAAAAATTGAGGTGGTTGTTTAAGTTTAACTGATTGATATTGAAAATAATCATGTTTGATTGTTGTTTTTCCTGTGATATCTGCAATAAGAGATTTAATTAGCCATCATGTCCGCTTTAAGATAAAGACAAAACCTACTCATGTAATAAAACTAAGAAGACTAAGAAGACACCTTTCTAGTTTCTCGAGTAATAATAATATTACGCCCTTCCTCTGCTGCAATATTGGCTAAATTTGTTTTAACATTTGCAACGACTTTATCCGCGAAATCCCACTCGGAACTGCAAACAAATAGTTTATATCAAAGATGTAATTAACTAAACACACTTTGACTTTGGTTATGTCTCTAATCATACCTATATATATATATCTATTTTTTTTTTCATACCTATTATCTTCATAAGTCAATCCAGACATTTGAGTGACGATCCTCAAAGCTTTCTTCCATTTCTTGATCTTGGAATTGGTAAGCTCAATATTCGTCTCACTGACTTCTTTAGCAAGCAAATACTTTTGCAAAGCCGTAAACTTTTCCCCAAACTCTCCGCTCTGTTCCCTAACGCTTGAAACCTCCACCGTATGGAAGATGGGTATGACGGCTTTGAGCTTCTCAGTCTCTATGCATTTCTTGATCTCCACTAGCTCGTCCAAACACCAAACTGACTCGGCGTAGCTCTTGGAGAATATCACTATCACGATCCTTGAGTTTCTGATGTGTCCAAAGAGATTCTTGATCTGTTGCCCAACAAGTTTGTCGTCGGTGAACACATTCACCTTGGCTTCTATTAACTTCTGTCTGAGAAGGGTTAAGAATCTGTGCCGCTCGTCTTTTCCCCGGAAACTGATGAACACTTGATCCTTATTCTCCATCTCAAACACAGCTGCAGTTTGGATCTGTTTGCTTACTAGAGAGAGTACAAAGTTTGAGAGTCATAAAGAAAAGTCAACCAAACAATCAAGGGTCTATACTTTACTAATACTACTAAGCTTGGTTAGTTAAATATTGAAAATTCTAATATTATATACCCATCAAACTTTGACACGCCTCATGTTACGCGTTTCACCATCTAACTTTCCTAGGAAACACCATTTACTGTATATGATTTTTTTCACCTTATTTAGGAAAATACGTAATCTAGTTAGACAATCAATGGTATACACATGCCATCTTTATTTTTTATGACATAATCAAACAATCTAAGAACATGTGCAATAAGAGTTTCTCACTAAGGGCATCTCCAATAGGTGAAACCCAAATGGGGTTGTTAATAAATATTTTATTATAAATTTTGAGTAAATTAAAGTTAAGAACTTGATTAGAGTTTCTTAAATAATTCATGTTCCAATAGTGAATCCTAGTAGGGGTTCTAAATTTTTTTTTTTTTTTTTTTATGTAAAATTTATTTTGTTACAATTTAAAAACAAATATTTTATAAAACAAAATTTATTTTAGAATTCATGAAATTTAAAACATATGAAATATAGATATTGAAATCGGAAAGATGATTAGTTATAATCTTGAGGGGTGCCAAATTTGTGCCAAATATGCTCAACCAAATCAGCTTTCAATTGTTGATGCATTTTTCGATCACGAACTTGATTTCGAATGCCTATCATATTTCCGAGATTTGAAGGCATATCTGTAGAAAACGTTAAATCAACTTGTGAAGTTCTGTTTGCTTCTACTTGTGCGAATTCAGATACATCAAACTGAGTGTATCCATCTCGTTCGTCTTCTACTATCATATTGTGAAGTATTATAGATGCTCGCATAATCTTTCCTATTTTGACCTTATCCCAAATAAGAGCTGGATTTTTTACAATGGCAAATCGTGCTTGCAAGACTCCAAAAGCACGCTCGACATCTTTACGAATAGCTTCTTGATATTGAGCAAATAAGAATGCTTTTGGACCTTGTGGAATTGAAATAGATTGGATAAATGTTGTCCATTTAGGATAAATTCCATCTGTGAGATAGTAAGCCAAATGATACTCGTGTCCGTTGACAAGGTAATTCACATTTGGAGCTCGACCTTGTAATATATCATCAAAAACTGGTGAACGCTCAAGAACATTAATATCGTTTAATGTACCTGGAGGTCCAAAAAATGCGTGCCATATCCATAGATCTTGTGAAACTACAGCCTCTAAAACGATTGTTGGTTTTCCAGATCCTCGTGTATATTGGCCTTTCCAAGCGGTCGGGCAATTCTTCCACTCCCAATGCATACAATCGATGCTTCCTATCATCCCGGGAAATCCCCGTATCTCTCCAATATCGAGTAGTCGTTGAAGATCTTCTGCGGTGGGTCTTCTTAGGTACTCATCTCCGAACAAATATATAATTCCTTCAACAAAATGTTCCAAGCATGAAATCGCTGTGCTTTCACCAAGGCGGAGGTATTCGTCAACCGCATCAGCCGCACAACCATATGCCATCATACGAATTGCTGCTGTAGTCTTTTGTAGTGCAGATAGACCCAACCTTCCAGTAGCATTTCTTCTTTGTTGAAAGAATGAAATTTCACTGGAGAGTCGATCAACAATACGCATGAACAAGGGTTTGTTCATTCTAAAACGGCGTCGAAATATTTGAGGAGGGTACGTCGCATTTTCACTGAAATAATCATTCCATAAACGGTTGTGTCCTTGTTCACGTTCTCTTTCAATAAAAGCTCGTTTTTTCTTTGGATTTATTGCTTCTTGACGATCACCAACAGCATCGAACATAGTCTCAAAATTTTCATCAAATTGTTGATCAAAACTTTCTTCAAATGATCCGTTGAGAAAATTACTTGAAAAAGATGTCATATTTTTGTGATTTGTTCTTAGATGGTCGTACAAAATAAGAGATGGTGGTGATTTTACAAAGTAGAGATGGGTGAATTTAGATAGTAGAGATGGTTGTATAATAGAAGAGATGGTGGTCAGTTACAAATAAGAAGAGATATGTGAGTTTAGAAAGAAGAGATGGTGGTGATGTGTTTACAAAGAAAATATCGGAACATATATATAGATAGGAAAGTTAAATTTCATCTTATTATTTAGTGGTTTACATTTATTCAAAATAAATGAGTGGCAAACTTTCATTCAACAAAGTTAAGTGGTTCACATTGATAAAAAAATGTATGTCGGTACAAGAATACAAATGAAGAACATGTCAAAAACAAAACATCATTCAGAAACATACAAAACACAAAACTTTTACTCCCTCGTGAAGCTTTTACTCGTGCAGCTTTTACCCATGAAGCTTTTACTCCCTCGTGAAGCTGTCACTGGAACCAAACAATAGAAACCAAACAAGTTAAATACAAAACAAAGAAGTTATATACAAACCAAACAGGTTAACTATAAACCAAACAAGCTCTCTACAAACCGAACATATTAAATACAAACCAAACAAGTTAACTATAAACCAAACAAGCTATCTACAAACCAAACAAGTTAAATACAAACAAAACAACTTAAATACAAACCAAACATGTTATCTATAAACTAAACAAGCTATCTAGAAACCAAACGTGTTTTTTTCTTTCTGTGTTTTCTCTTTTACGAGAATCAACTTCTCCACTGTCAAACAAAATCAAAACGTTGAACCAGTAATCATCGTAAACTCATTCATTAAACATAAACTGATACATTAACTTATAGAAATTACACATAAACTGATACATTAACTTAGAGCCATTTCTAATTAAGACTAATCTTAAAAGACAGACTAATTAAGCTAACATGTCACTAATTAGCTTGTTTTTAAGAGCCATTTCTATGTCAGACAGTGGTTCCAACTTTCCAAGAAGACTGTCAAGTAATTTTTTATTAGACAGCTTGTCTTTCATTTGCAAGTCCTGCTTCTTGATCTCCCACATGCACTGAAACTCTGTCAGTGCCTTTGATTTTTCTTCCACCGTGGTTCTCTTGCTTCCACTCTTGTTTGCTTTTGCCTTTGCTGCCTTCACACCAGGAGGCCGACCCATAAGTTCATCCTCTTCAAGGCTAACAGGCTCAGAGGTTGACGACTGTGCAGACCCCTCATCAACCCTTCTTCTTTTTGACTTTCCACTACCATCTTTAGCATGTGAACTTGTACTGGCCCATTTCTGATCATGACGGAGTTCTCTCCATGCATGCTCAAGCGTGAACTTCATGTGGTGATCGTTGAAGAATAAATCATTAGCTGCTTTCATCAAATCATTATCATTCTGCCCACTTGATAGCTCTTTCATTGCAGCCTCGTAGCATCCCACGAATTTACATACATGGTCATTTATCCTCCCCCACCTTTGCTTACAGTGACTGAACTTTCTAGGAGGAAGACCAAGCATCTGTATTCCTGCGTTAAAATAAGATTCGATGCGTTTCCAGAATGCTCCAGCTTTTTGCTCATTTCCGACAATAGGATCCTTGCTGGTGTTCAACCATGCGCTTATGAGGACCACATCTTCTTTCGGCAACCATTTCCTCCTTTCTTTACGCTCTTCAAGATCTTCACTTTGATCATCAGTCGGAAACAGAGGAACTTCTGATGATCCAAGATGTACAGTCGGTGACAAACTCTCATAGTGAATAGGGTGGAGGTTGTTGTTATCTTGATTGGGTAAACTATTTAAGAGGTTTAGAAAGCTTGAATTTTGAGTATATGTATTCGTTGAATCCATATGTTTTGAAAAAGATATTTAAGAGGTTTAGAAAGAAGAAGGAAGGCTTAATGTTTTAGTGTTAACATGAAGAAACAATGTTTCTTATAGAAGAAGAAGTTTAAGCGTGAGATAAGAAATGTGGTTAGCAATAAATGTCATAGTAAAGACTTTAACTATGATGTGATCTATATCTAACACTTTAAAACTATCAGACATTCATCAAAGAGACCATAACTATGATGTGATCTATATCTAACACTCTAATAACGGTCCTCAGCTTTTTACTACGACCAGTCTCCTTTAACAAAGAAACAACACCAACAGGATCTGTCGCACGTACAAGTCCCCCAAACAACAAGGAAGTTTTCCAGTCCCAGTCCTTAGACATCTCTACAAACAACCATAACAATTAGCATCTATACCCCTTAACCTAAGGCTTAACTAAGATTTAGAGCTGAATTACAAAAACTACAGTAAACGAACCTTAATCTGGTGAACTTCCATTGAAAACGAATTCCATGGCCAACCTTCCCAAGCTTATGGTGAATTCCATATTCTGAAATATTCAAAACAAACTGATTTCAAGAAGTATCCATATAAGATCGAAGCTGTGTAAATTTGACTGAGATGATGCTTATCTATCTCTGTTGTTGCGCAGTCGTCAGTCATCACTCTTAAACTGATGACTGCGTTGCTGTGTTCGTTGATGAGTTCAAGAACGGCGCATCTGTGAATGGACTCGAGCTCCCAGTCTTTTGAAGGCCAGATCTCGAGTCTTCCGTTGTAGATACAAGTAGGGAGCTTTGGAACAAGTGGCAATCACTCTCCTTTAGTTGAGCTATCCTTCTGAGAAACCATAGATTCAAAATTAGAGAATCAGCATCCAAATCATGAACTGAAAATAGAAGCAATAGGAACGGAAAACTAAAATCTAAAAAGCTATACCATTCTACAAGTTTTCAAGAATTAAAGTTTTATTGACTACTATATTCTACAGATTTTGGTTATTACAATTAGGAGATTTTCTTGATTTATGTTATCTCTTAATCACACTCTCCTTAAGTTGAGCTATCTTTCTACAAACCATGGAGTCAAATCAAAGAATCATCATCCATAGAAAAGCCAAATCATGAATCAAAAAAAAAAAAACGGCTGTAACATTGAATCGTTTATCCAAGAACCGAGAGATCCAAGAACAATCATGATAGACCCAACGACTAACCTGAGGCACCTATTATCACATCACAAGACTTACAAGATCTCTAATTCTCAAGATTTCCCCTAATTTCCCTAACATCAAAGAACCCTAATTCTCAATATCTCTACCCTAATTCCGACATCAATAACCAATTATTTATCAACAGCTACTAAGAAAAACACCTAGATTCATACCTTGCCTCAGAGATTGGATCATCCTTGAACCAAAATCCCCAATTTTGAGACCAAACGCTTCGTTGCATTCTCAAGAAATCTCGGTTAGAGATCGCCGACGCTGGAGTTGATGATAACAGTCGGACCATCTCCGTCTAAGGCTCAGTTCTCCGATGCATTGAACGCTGGCTTAACCAAGAGCAGATTCGTTGTCGGACTTGTTGAGAAATGAGCAAAGAGATGAAAGAGATAGAACAGAGACGGGAAAAAAAATCACGAAACAAAAAATATTTCAGACATCTTTTGTCTCTTTTCCCCAGCCACTAAAATTCTTACACGTCATCAATTAGAACCGATAACTAAACCCCTTAGCTAAGAGTCGGTTGTAAACATTTAACCCAATTAATATTTATTTTCAGCCTATTAAATGTTTATAACCCTTCATTAGAACCCCTTAATATACTCTATTGGAGATGGTCTAAGTCTCTCACCTAATAAAAATTATAAAATATTCAAAAAATAAGAAAGAGAATAAAATAAATCTCTCAAATAAGAGATTTTAAAAATTTCTCTAAATACTCTTTTGACATATGTTATAATATAATTAAATTTATGTTTTATATAAAATTTAAATTTTAAATAAAAAATCAATCATAAATTTTTTATTAAAATAATATATTTAAAAAATTAATAAAGGTTCTCACCACTGCATATACTTTAACACTAGATTGATAATCCATGCTCACAACCTAATCAAAAGTTGTATAAATGGTAGAGAATACAAAGCTAGATCCGTTGATTTTAAGAATAACTGAATAACTAGAATTTAAGAGTCTTCTCTTCCGAAACCTTTCGTAAAAAACTTCTAGATTTTGTGAATAAAACCTTAGAAGTTATTTATAATAAAAGCTCAAAACTCTACAAACCTTAAAATCCTATAATAAATATGATAAATTAATTAAATGATAATAATAAAGATATTTAGAAATTATCTAAATATATTGCTTGCATTCGGTTTCGCCAGTCGGGCAAGGTTTGTTCTTGAATCTTGCGTCTTTGCTGCATCATAAAATAAAATAAGATAATTTCGATTATTAATCTATACGTTCCAAATGTTTAAAAATGATTTAGGTTATGGCGGAAACCCCGATTATTTTATTTTTCCAGATGTACACAGAATAGCTTACCTGTTATCTTCCCAAGTCAACAACAAAAAACAAACATGGGAAACAGAAACTAAAATATTGACAGAGAAAAATATAAGATTCAATATTTTGCAAGTTGCATGGGAAATCATTTATATAATGGTTTTGTTGATCATATGGATAAAGTCGCTGCAATCAGGTCTTTCTTTATGTTTTCTTTTCGGCAAAATGACATGTTATGTATATTATTAGACATGGAGCTACAACCTCAGAAGGTTATACAATTTCATGAAAACAGTGACCGATAGAGAGGTTGATCAAACTAATTATATATGAAGAACATTTGATTGGAAATGACAGAAAAGGCTGTTGCTTGCAAAGGAAGGCATTATATACGCTCAGATCTTTCTCTTTCTCTTCCCTTATGTACGACACAAACAAAGATTAAAACAGTACCACTACCACATAAATACATAGCAAGTTATATCCTCGTTGCGCTTCGCATTAAACTTTCTCTGGCGATTGTTATCAATGCTCACTTGCGTTACAGTCGGGCTTTGGACCTCTTTCATTCATCCTGAAGAATATTGTCATTTCTTGATTGAATCACGAATACGTTTCTTGGGCTATAAGTAAAACTTGTTTATCAAATGAAACAGAATTTATTGAATAATATACGAAGCTTAAATGAAAAAAGAAACAGATAATAATCTTCAAAATACAGGTAGATTTTTACATATCCGCTCATATTGTTGATTGTTTGAGCGAAAACAAAACATACGCTTATCAGGATAATAATACCTAAGTAACCAAAGGTTTACGTAGGCTTTTGTTTGAGAAACAAGTAAAATAAAACAGACGCCGACTCAGTTGCTTGCGAGAGAAGGTTCATTTCTGCGATTCATTTGGATCATCTTTTGATCCCCAGCCTCAGGCCATATGCATGTAAGACACAAACAAAGCTTGAGAAAGTAATGCAGAGAAGAAAAGCAAGTCGTGCCATCTCTATATTGTTTCTGGACAATCATCCGTTGGTTCTTAAACTGCTTTTGAACCATGACCGCTTCAACTGTGGATTTAAAATCAAGTTTTAAGTCAAATACTCAGACGACATGTGCATGTCTATGTCAAGATCTAAACTTACATGGAAAGGGGGCATATTGATCTGTACGGTCAAGATCTGAGTAGTTACGTTTTAGATTAGGATAAAGAGCCTTCAAATCAACACTCTGCGAGTAACACCATAAAGCGTAGTTATCAGAAAATAATGAAGTTTATAGAAAATATGAAGACAGACAGACTAAGAAAGAGACCCCGTTGAAGCCTTCAGGATTCAGAGCTTCCAAACTCTTTGAAAAATCGTGGTGGTTGCTTAAGTTGAACTGATTGATATTGTAAATAATCGTATTTGGTTGTTTTCCCTGCAATAAGAGATTAAGCCACCATGTCCGCTTTAAGATCGATAAAGACAAAAACTACTCATGTAAAAAAACTAATAAGAAGACACCTTTTTAGTTTCTAGAGTAATATTACGCCCTTCCTCAGCAGCAATCTTGGCTAAATTTGTTTTAACATCTGCAACGACTTTATCCGCGAAGTCCCACTCGGAACTGCAAACAAACCAGTTTATGTTAAAGATGTAATTAACAAACCACTTTGGCCATGTCTCTAATCATACAAAATTACTAGGCTCGGACGTTCGGATCCGATCGGGTAATTGGAATTTCAGATTTTTTGGGTTGGGATGTTTAGAATCCGAGTAGGATCCAAATGTTTTTCCGGATCAATTCGGATTATTCTTGAGTTTAATAGGATTATAAATTTTATTATAGGAAATGTGAAGTGTAACCAAAAACATAGATAAGTTCTGTTATGGGTCTTTGGATCTAAATTATCCGATTTACCTTATCTAAATGATTCTAATAAAATTAATGGAATTCCGATTTGAAATAAATTTTCGAAAGAGTCAATTTTAGACAATCATCTTAAAATTAATAAGTATGTATAATGTATTAATTTGGGATTGTTTGATTATCAAAATTAATTTTGGTTCAGATATAAACCAATCCGAAACCAAAAATTAAATAGACATAAACCGATCGGGTTTTAAGGTATAACCGAATCCGATCTCTTTTTTGGATTGGATTTAGGGTTTTATGCCCACCCTAATTTATTCATACCTTTTTTCTTCATAAGTCAATCCAGACATCTGAGTGACGATCTTCAAAGCTTTCTTCCATTTCTTGATCTTGGAATGAGTAAGCTCAATATTCATCTCACTGACTTCTTTAGCAAGCAAAGATTTTTGCAAAGCCAAAAACTTTTCTCCGAACTCTCCGCTCTGTTCCTTAACGCTTGAGACCTCCACCGTATGGAAGATGGGAATGACGGCTTTGAGCTTCTCAGTCTCTATGCATTTCTTGATCTCCACTAGCTCGTCCAAACACCAAACTGACTCGGCGTAGTTCTTGGAGAAGATCACAATCGCGATGCTTGAGTTTCGGATGTGTCCAAAGAGATTCTTGATCCTTTGCCCGACCAGTTTGTCGTCGGTGAACACATTCACATTGGCATCAACTAACTTTTGTCTGAGAAGGGTTAAGAATCTGTGCCGCTCGTCTTTTCCCCGGAAACTGATGAACACTTGATCCTTTTTGTAATTCGTATTCTCCATTTCAAACACAGAAGTTTAGATATGTTTGCTTGTTAGAGAGAGTACAAAGTTTTGGGAGTGGTAAAGAAAAGTCAACCAAACAATCAAGGGTCTAGACTTTTACTAATACTACTAATCTTGGTTACTTAAATACTGAAAATTTGAAGTAACCAAGCTTAGAGTATACTATTAGTATTTAAGTAACCAAGCTTACGCATCAAACTTTGACCCGCTTCATGTTACGCGCGTTTCACCATCTAACTTTCCTAGGAAACACCATTTTAAAGATTTTTTTTTCTCGCCTTATTTAGGAAATAATGTTATCTAGTTAGACAATCAATGGTGTATATGCACATGCTATCCTTACTTTTTATATCTAAGTCAAACAACCTAACATGGTAGAGAAGACAAAGTAAGATAATTTTGTTATTAAACAACGTACCAAATGTTTTAAAAATATTTAGGTGAGCATCATCATCATATCAGCACTGCCAAGTATTCGGTGTTTAACTTGACATCCTTCACTTCTTATCGATAAGTAAAGGTACGTAGGAGCAGCTTGTTTTCATCATATTTGATATTTTCTATTTAATTGGTGTTTGGAGTAGTGTTTTGTTAACAAAGGAAACTGTAAACTGAAATCTTTTAAAATAAACAATCTTTTAAAAAAAGGAATGATTACTCAAACTAAGAAATCATGATCGAATAGAGCTATTGATCTTTAAGACCTCAATGTAGAGACTATTTTAGACAATTTTCCCTACTATATAATCTTATAAACAAAATTTGTAAAATTCACTAGGGTCAGTTCTCAGTTGCATATCCCCTACTTAGAACATAGGTCTGCCCTGACGGGCGATAGATTGAAATTTTACATCGATCCAAAGCCTTAGCAAAATTATCAAAGAGCGCTAAGTTTTTTTTTCTTTTTCATAAGAGTGCCAGTTTTTTACCTTGATGCACAGTCCATAACCTTGATGTATAATTTTTTTATAGCGGAAAACAATCTGTCGTTATACGGAAAATTATTTAGTATAAGAATGTGATGTAATAAATCCTCTATAAAAAAGAAGAAGAATGTGTTGTAGTGTTTCATGGATGTTAATCTGAAATCTCCAGAGTTTTTGTGGTAATAATAAAATATTAGATTTGCAAACTCAGTCTTTCTTTATCATATGTCATTTTGTCAACTAATCTTTTGTTGGAACTAATTTTCGCGGTCCTACATCTTTTTATATCTGTCATTTTGAAAAAAAATTAGATGCTATATACAGTACATAAACTATATGATAACGCGGTACAAAATTGGACATAAGGATCCATATGTTTAAGTGTTACTGTTAACTTGCTAGGATATATATTACGTGCTTACGGCTTGTTCTACTTATGGCCAGAGATCTCAGTTTACTAGCAAGGGGAAATATTTAAGTTCCTTACAAAAAAAAGTTAAAATTCAGATTTCACTTTGATATAAAAAGTTCTGATTTACACTACAAAAAATATGATTTCTAACAAATCTCTTGATAGATTAGTCCGTCGAAAATTATTGATGGAATTTTTACAGATTTCAATGAAACTATGTAGTGAAACATAATCACTTATATAAACAGAATATGTGAAGATGTATTTGAAAAAATAAAAATTTAACGAATACATTTCTTGGGCTATAAGTAAAAACGTTAGAAAATGGAAATGATTTTACTGAATAACAGACGAAGCTTCAACGGAAAGCAAAAGAAATAATAAGCCTCTAAATACACGTAAATTTTCTTACATATCCGTCCATATTTGTAAATTACCTGAGGAAAAACAAAACAGAGACTTGACTTGATACCCAAGTAACCGAATGAGCAGTGGCTTTTGAGCGTCTTGTCTTCAGCTGATTCCATCTCAAAGCATGTGTTTCTGCAAAATTTGTATAGCCTGTCATTTTCAGTGTATATAATAAAGTATAAATATTTGGAGCATATTGATTATTTAATGTGGCAGTCATATCAGACCATTATTCAGATTGATTGGACTCTAATGCCAAGGTCAAAGGCTCTTCGAATCTGATGACACCTGAGGGATTCAATGCAAAACCCTGCAGAGTAAGTATAATTAAGGAATATCATGAGAAGCCAGAAAAGTTGCTTGAGATTAAGAGAAGAAAATTAGGGTTAGGGAGAAACCTCTGTAAGGACTTTGAATGAGTCAGAACGCTGAAATCTGTCCAGATTTACATGAGAACTCAATTTAAGGAACACTAGATTAGTGTGTCCTTTCAGGCTAAGAGATACAAGACCATTGGAGATCTCTGTGAACCCTTCAAGGTCTGTAATTTTAAGGTTCAGTACTTGTAAGAACGAAGTTGGGGAGTATAGTAAGTCGTCATCAAGGGATTTGTCTGCTTTTTCTGCTGCTTCTGTCTCTACGACAAGATTAGTAGTTGTATTCATCTGTCTCTCCCTAAATGCAAATAGTTCCTTAACTTTGGTCACAATATCACTGACGAACACGTCATCAGTGCTGCAAAAACAAAGCCAAGTAGGGAAGAACTAATGTTAAGAATAGAGTTAGAAACACACACACACACACATGACACATGCATATACAATATATTTTATAAACCTATGTTCATAGCTCAAACCCGGTCTTGATGCAACGGAGAGAGCATGTCTCCATCGGCAGATTTTATCTTCGGTATCAAGTAAAGACTTATCATCTCTGCTCTTAACCTTTTCACGCACTTGGTTCTCTATCTTGAGAAGCCTATTATAGAACCATCCTTTTACATTCTTAACTGATTCAGCCTTCAAGTTGTAAAAAACAGGTAAAGGATTGATCTCGCCTGCGTCCATAAGCTTCTTTATCTCAACGAGCTCATCAAGACACTTTTCTGACTTAGGGTACTTGGCTGAGAAGACCACTATTGCAACCCCTGACTCTTTGATCCTGCTCTTAGTCGTCTCATCCTCTACATCAACTAATATTTCGTTTGATTCCAACTCTCTTTTCAGTGAGCTTACTAGGTTTTTTCCGAGATGTTTTTCTCCAAAACTGATGAACACTCTTCGAGATGGAGGGCGTATTGTCGTTACAGAACGCTTCAGTATGTTATATAAGAATGATAAGCAGGTCAAAGCAGCACTATGGTTGTTATCTTCAAGATTACGAAGATTGTCATTACTCTCTCCAGTTTGATAGTAACTCTTTGCTACCACATCTGTGGAATCTGTAAAATTTTTAATCCATAAGGAATTAAGGATACATGTAACAGAGTGAATACGGTTGAAATGGTAAAGTGTAGCTTATTTACCAGACATATTTTGCGTTTTCTTGGGCAGCAAGAGAGGCTTGAAAGCAAAACCCTACAAAGTAATAATACTAATTAACTTGCTACAAGAATTAATTTAGAGAAGAAATTAGGACAAGTCTCTTAAACAGCACAAAATGATGTTTTTGTGTTACAAATAGCCCACAATTTTATATAAATGGCATTTTTATTGAAAGACAATTTTTTATATAAAATAAATCTCTTAACCTTTTATTTTTAAGGTTTAGAATTTAAAGTTTAGAAAACTTTAAATTCAAAACTTAACCTCATATCCTTTAAAAATTATATCCTAAATCCTAAAGTAAAGTTAAATAATAAAAAAATAAGAACTTTTTATAAAAATATTATTTTGTTCAAAATGAAAATATTTGATAAATTTGATACAAAATCATTTTTTTGGTTATTTTAGAGAATTTCTCAATAAACTTTTGAGGGTTTGAGAAAACAAACCTTATTGAAGTATTCCATAGAACCTAACAACACCAAGAGAATCTTTCCAGCTTGAACTGTATCAGTTAATCTCTGAGCGAGGATAGGATTCTTAAGAGAGATTAGGTCAAGAAACACCAGACGATTACTTCTCAAGGAAACTACGCCATTGATATGAATGGAAGGCTTTGGAATAAGATCTTCAAGATCAGATTTCTTAAGTTTTAAAGCTTGTAACAACGACGTCACCTTCTCCTTGAGATGCATCGGAGGCCTCTCTATGATAACAAGATCATTTCTTGGAGGTGGAATTTTTCCTAACATTTTCTTGACCTCGCCCACAATTTCGTTAATGAAACTTTCATCATTCTTATGTTGATAAGGAGAACCCATTCTTTCGCAAACAGAGGCTAAAGCTTGCCTCCATCCCAAAATCCTAGCTTCTGTTTCAAGAATCGACTTGTGGCTATTCCGATCAACGTTCTTGCGCACGTAATCCTCAGTCTTGAGGAGATTATTAAGAAAGTAACCAGTCTGTCTTTTGACGCACTCAGGTTTGACTTTGTAGAAGACTGGAAAAGGAACAAGAGATCCTTTGTCCATTTGGTTCTTGATCTCAACGAGCTCGTCTAAGCACCAGCATGACTCGGGGTACTTGTTTGAGAAGATGACTAGTGCGATACTTGACTCTCTGATTCTTTCGAAAAGTGTTGTGATTGGAGCCCCTCTAGTCTCGCACTCGTCTATGAAAACGTTGATACCGCTGATCTCATCTAGTTTTGACTTTAGAGAGCTTACTAAGTTATCTCTTTGAGTTTTACCTCTGAAATTGATGAACACTTGAGGTTTCTGTGAAGAGCTTGTCATTTGGATTATGGTTGACTAAGCACTTGATTGTAGAGGAAAAAATGTAGAAGGAGAAATGTATTGTGATGTTTCTTGGATCTAACTGTTGAAGTCAACACACCAAAATCTGACTTCTTTTTTGTAATTTTTAATTACCAAATGTCCAGAAGCGGTTAACAAGTGCACATGGGTCCATTTATGTGGTAAAATAATGAAGTTCAGAGCCCAATGTAACTTGCTACGGTTGAAAATATGAATGCTGAAATATCTTTTTTTGTTTGATAAAATGAGATGTCTTTTTCCATAAAAAGAATGAACAAACAGTACTGGCTGGCTGGATTCCATGTTACCATTTACAAATATTTCACTTGATCTGTACAACCTAATTTTGAATTTTCTGTAGAGCTTAATACTCTTTCTGTTTCTTATACAAATTTGCCCTTATTTAATATAAAATTACACTTTTCAAAAACGGAAAGAGTATATATATATATATATATATATATATATATATATATATACTTGGACCCAAATAAAAGTTGTATCTACAAGTTATTATTTCCAACATGGAATATTTTAGCTATATTTGAATACCTTTCTCAAATTGGAAAATTAGGATTGCAAATGTCAACCACGTACAACCGCTTCAAATTCACGTTAATCCAAGGCCTTTGCAGTTTTTTTTTGTTTTTTGTTTAATTGTTTTGAAGAGTCTAATTGCTTTTGCATGCAATTACATCTCTCCCTCTTGGATCTTCAACTGCTACATTAAACAAATTATGTTATACACCTTTCAGGTGCAATTTATTTATGTAGTGACAAAAAAAAATCTGTCGTTATACAGAAAATTGTTTAATAGAAAAACTATTTAATGCTTCGTATATAGAATTTTTATTATGGAGTCTTGGGTCTGTTGGTCATAAACAAATAATATTGCAACCCACCAAGTATTTCTTTATTTTACATCTTTTTGTCTGCCTAAAAAGTTGGAGAGTGATTGAAAAAAGTCAACAAAATAATATTGAAGGTTCTATTTACTAGAATATCACAATATATATTAATCATATAGTTTATCGGAAAAAACTGGTATAGTTAGAGGTGTTTTAAAACTAATACTGTATATTCTTACGTATCCAAAGTCCAAACAAATCTGTAGAAGCTAATGTTGTTAAATCGTAATTGACAAATTACGTAGTTTGAGGTGTTAATGCTATTGACAAAGTATTTTAGTTTTCTTCTACTTAGGAATATTTTATCCAGTTGGACAGAATATTATGCCAGCCAACGTGTTATATCTTCCCAAGTCAAACAACAAAAATCAAATTTGGGATACAAAAAGTAAATATTAAAAAAAAACTAAAACAAAAACTAAATATTTATTGACCGAGAAATATAAGATTGAAAGACGACGGTATCTATTCGTTGGATCCAGCTGGTTTTTCATATAAAAATGATTGAACAAATAATTTTTTGACTTAAAAGAATTAAGGTTACTTATCTCTTGTAGGCTTGTAGCTCGTCCGTTCTATGAAGGCATTCTAAGTTCTCACGCGTGAGTCCGTGACGTGTTCGATGCTCGAGTAAGACACTGAGAGAACAAAAATTAAAGGAAAAGAATTGAGGTTGTAAAAACATTTTTATGGATTTATACAATACATTTTGTATCCGTTTTTTAGAACTAATGTTTTAAATTCATATAGAAGCCAACAAAGCTACAAAATAGACTTTAAAGGGTTCAGTTTAAAGAGAAGAAAATGACATGTTATATATATTATGATGATTAAGCTGCCAGAAAATGCACGTTAAGGGTTCAGATTTTGGCTAATTAAGAGTGACCGATAGAGAGGTTGATCAAACTTATTAAATATGAAGAAACATTTTATTGGAAATGACAGAAAAGGCAGTTGCTTGCAACAGAAGGCAATACTCTCAGATCTTCTTTTTATGGAGTTATACAACAGAAACATATTATGTACGACACAAACAAAGATTAAAACAGTACCACATAAACACATAGCAAGTTATATCCTCGTTGCGCTTAGCATTACACTTTCTCTGGCGATTGTTTTCAATGCTCAGTTGCTCACTTGCGTTACGCTCGGGAGTCGGGACCTCTTTCATTTCATCCTGAGGAATATTGTCATTTCTTGATTGAGTCACGCCTGAGTTTTGGACCACTGTATCCTGAAAATTAGTGTCAATGCTCACTTGTGTTATGACCGGATGGTTTTGGACCATTGCATGGGGAAAATTTTCAGTGCTCATTTGAGGTACGGACGGGTGGTTTTGGACCATTTTCGTGTCATCTGCCGATTCAAAAAATATAACCCTAATTAATTCGTTAGTTACACTAGCCGAATTAACAACATAAAATAAGTCTATGCCAAAGATGTGAACTTACCAAGGGGAGGGTAAATCTGATAAATACTGTCAGGAACTGAGTTGGTGCGTCTATGATCATGACGAGGCCAATCTTGAGACACGTTATCATCTAATATCCATGACGGTTCTTCGTAATAGGAAGGATAATTACTAGACAGATAGACACCCTGTAGACCCATGCATGAGTTTAGATGAGCAAGTTTTGTTTTTTTGGGGATAAAATATGAGGAAGTTTCTTGAAAACAAAACAAAACTTTTGAGAGAAATAGAGACCCTGTTGTAGTTTTCAAGATTCTTCTGTCTTTGCAGATCCAGAGCTTCCAATGTCTTTGAGAAGTGGTACAGTCTGTTTATGTCATTGATATCGAACTTATTCAGAGTTGATGATTCTCCCTGTGAGATCTGTGATAAAGATTCAACCACCATATGTCTAAGTTAAGACAAGAAGTTTTACTACTAGCTAGATTATTACATGTAACTATCTAAAACACACCTTCGTTGATACTGAACTATTATTATTAGTCCATTCCTTTGATGTAATTTTGTTTAAAACCAACTCAACCCTTTCAACAACCCTCTTGCAGAAATCCAACTCTGTAGTCGAACTGCAAAAAAAAAATAAAAAAAAATAAAAAAACTAAAAAGTGATACAAACTCTTTTCATCTATAACCTAAAATCATACCCGTTCACGTCATAACTGAGTCCAACATATTCAGCAACGAATATCAAAGCTTTCGTCCATTTCTTGATAGACTCCGGAAACTTATCCTTCAAACCTAGGAACTTTTCTCCGAAATCTCCGGTCTGGTTCTTAACGTGGGTAGCTCTCACATTATAAAAGATTGGTATGGCGTAATCAACCTTCTCCGTCATCAAGCATCTCCTGATCTCCGCGAGCTCTTTCAAACACCACTCTGACGTCAAGTAGTTCATGGAGAAGATGACTATCACGATCCTTGACCTTCTGATATGTTTGTAGAGATTCTCTAGCGGTTCTCCGATGGCGTCTTCGTCGGTGAAAACAGTCACCTTGCTTTCTTTCAAATGATGTTTGAGATGTGGCAATAGTTTCAGCCGCTCGTCTTTCCCTCGGAAATTTATGAATAATTGAGGCTTATTGTTATTTTGATCCATCTCAAAACACAGATATGGATCAATCTGTTTGTTAAGAGAGTTTATACTAAATAACAAAATTTTGAGAGTGATAGAGAATAGTCAACCAAATAATCGAGGCCAAAGCCTTAATCATTTAGAAGTTATGTATTGAATAACTAAAGGTTTGGTTAGTTACATACTCCAGGTCAATGCATGTGGGGTATTGAATAATTAATACAGTACTAATTAACAAATAATCATAGATAAGTACTAATTATTTTGCATGGACACTTGAAATATTTTCTAATCATTAAAACAAAACAAAATGTCTTAAACATTTTATATAAAACAAAATACTAGAAATCAAAATTTACTATGATCTCGACTTTGACCTGTCTCTCAGGTCATTAATTTGATGACCATATTACGCATTTCACTATTAAAAAGATAGAAAATAATCTTAAAATTTGGAAAGATACCCATTTGACATTTTTACTAGAATATTACTAGTTCTTGTTTTAATATTTAATTTAACTAAACAAAATTTTTTTATTAAAAATATTAATGAGAAATTAAGAACACGTTTTCACTGATGCACCGTTTTTTTCTTTTCAATGAAAAAATGTAATCTAAGCGAAGATATGCAATACTTGATCATTGATATCCTAGTACCAAATCGTCCAAGTCTCTTACAGTAAAACATTATTAAATAAGCACGCATGGCTAAAACATCAAACAAAGTCCAGATATTCATTACAATTTTAATTCAAAGCAATAGGATATATATTCCTTGCTATATACTCAAACAAATACATGATTACTCTCATGCATTGGATTACGAGTTCTTTGTAGGGTATGAAGGCATCATTGCAATCCCACATAGTCCTGTTGAATATCCAACGTTACGAGCCATCTTTACATAGCCAGCGTCTCCCCAATACGTGCCCCATGAGTTTCTGACGATCCAATACGCTTGACCGTTCTCACTACCGTACCCAACTATAACAACTGCATGGTCAAGATCTGCCCCGCATGGTCCATCAAAAATACCCTTAATGACATCAAACATGAAAACATGGACCATATCAGTTTATTGACTGTATATATATTGAGATTTAACAGAAAATGAAATTTTAAGGTAGGATTTGCTATGTGCTTATATATATACCGATTCATAGAACATAAATTCTTGGGATGATTTGTCAATACCGACACTAACAGGCTGATGAGCAACCGCCTTCTGTAGGGAAATCTCATCATTCGGAGGCACGTCCTCGTAGCCATTAATTGTAACCATCCCGTTTGAATAACCCTACGTACAACAAACATACCAAAAACAAACAAAAATTGAAACTAGGTAGTGAAAAATTAAAGTTTGAAAATAAAAATAGTGATAACGGAAGCACAAGTAGGTGAACCCTTACCCTGCTACAGAAGCCTTCAAATCCGCTGTAAGGATAATTTGATTCGGAATCAAGACCATTGTTATTGATAATGAACTGGAAAGCTGAGTCCATTAGGCCCTCTCCACAACCGTGGTTGTCCATGTTGCAGTCGACCAATTCTTGCTCAGACAATGAGATCAACTGTCCTGTCACGATCTTGTTTATTCCCTCCACAGCTGCCACTGTGGAGAATGCCCAGCAGCTATCTTTCATTTAAGTTAAAATATTTTGTTAATACATTAAAACACAAAAGCAGAAATGATTTCGAGAAAAGAAGGTTAAACCAAACATTATTTGATTAAAAAGTGTAAATGTGACGAATTCTTTTGGAGTTTGCGTTTGTATTTACAATTCAGATGGATTTTTGATACAAATACCAAACCTATTATAATCAAAGAACTTAATATATGACCAGCACACCAAAACCCTAATCGGACCAATCAGAATTTATCTATTTAAATAAAATGAATAAGGTAGTCCTAATTTCGATATTAGTAAAACAAAAAAATTATCTATTTAAAACTCCGGTCCAAGAAATTATAGAACAAGTAAAAGTACTTACTGCAATATCCTTGGTTTTTAATCTCCGACACCGCACCTTCATTCCTCCAGTCAACTGAATCGGGGAGCTGCTCTCCATCAAGTGGGACGTACCTATGACTGATTCTTAGAGCCCTTTGTTTCGGATTAGGGCGTCCAGTGAAAAGTTTTCCATACTCTTGGACGGTTAGGTCAGCAAACCGATTCAAACCAAGCCGGTAAGAGAGGTTCTTTGCATTGTGCTGGTCTATGAAACCGAGGTTGTCCTTGAAGATCTCTAAACGCCGTTCCTTCTCTCCGAGAGTTTTGTTGTAAGTCTTCCCGTGCTTGGATATCCACGTATGGAAGATGAAGTGAACGTGGGCGTTGCTCCGGCGATCACCGCCGGGTGCGACGGGAAGGTCAATGGCCGAGGACGGTGAAAGAACGAATATTATCAAAAGAAAGAGAATGGTCATGCAAGCTTGTCTGAAAATGCCCATTTGTATATTTTCTTATGAGATTGAAAGATGATGAAAAGCAAATGAATGATGGGTTTTGTATTTATAGCCAATATATAGAGGGTATATTAAGCATTTAAACCCTAAAATCTTTCACGAAAAAAGAAAAGAATATATGTATTCCTGATTTTATAATTATTTACCTAAAATCAACTCTATATCGTTGGCTAAAACCAAGTCTTCATCTTATAGCTTAATTCCATAATATTCAAAATCTTTGAGTCAAAGTCTTGATTTTGTTTTTTTATATATATTACATGTAAATAACTTTAATAATTCATTTCAATTTTTTCAATTTAAAAAATCTTTAACGTATAAGACTGTAAATTATCATGTTTTCTGTAGAGGATATACAATTATTTCTTGGGTTACAAGTTACAACTAGATAACTTTTTTTTTCGGTAAAGACAAAGAGATATACTTGTCCAACATCGTTCATGTTTTTTTTTTTTCTGGTTAAAGGTTTTGTTTTCAAGAAGTTAACTGGATAACGACGTCAAAAAAGGAACTTCATTGTATATATCTTTTAATGTTGGGCTGGCAAATGAGACAGCTAACATTTCAAAAAAGGGAACTTTATTGTATAAATCTTTTAATGTTGGGCTGGCAAATGAGAGAGCTAGCTAACACTTCCTAGTAGAGATAAACACTTCCTACTAAGTACTCTAATAGGAAGTGTTATCTTTCTCATTTGCCAGCCCAACATTAAAAGATTTATAGAGTGAAGTTCCTTTTTTGACGTCGTTTTTCTGTTAACTTCTTGAAAATAAATACCTCTCCCTAATAAAATAACTAATTTCACCTTGATTTGATTATTCTACTCACAACTAATCTCAATCTAGCCTTCATTAATTTATAGATACATGAAATAATGTTTTTTGGAGGAATCTAGACTAGATTATCTAAAATTTAACTTGCCGATAACCTTGTTTAATTTTTGGGTTTTTAACTTGCCGATAACAACATAACCTAGCTTGTTTAATTTTTAGATACATGATAGTATTTAACTTGGCAAACAAGTTTTTCTTGGAGGAATTGAATATGTGTTTCCGAATCTAAGTCAAATGGTTTACATCTTAGCAGATTAACAAAAACTAGTGTCACATTAAGAAAATTTACGAATCGAGGGTTCGAAACTTGTAAAATTGGTTAGTACTATTGATTAAAGAAAGAGAGCAAAAAAGTAAAACACATGCAGCCAAAACAAAATGCACATAGCCTTATCAATCCGCCGTTACTTCAGTGAATTTGTCTTTGACCACATCTGTAGTGTCAGTGTTGTACTTATAATACTATTAATTAATGAAAATGAATAATGTTGCTGTTTTTCTTTTTATTCACCAATCAAATTCCTCTTAAAATTATAAAACAACGCGTTTAAATTCCTTTTCGTGGTTGCCATGTGACCAGCGGCAAAACAAAATTAGCAACAAAAATAGTATAAATATCACTCGTCGTTTTTTATTTAAAATTATTTAATTACAGTTTTATTTATGTATTTTAAAAATTGAAGATATGATACTGATTATGCGCGTTATTTGTAAAACTATAAGAACATAGTTAAAGTTTAATAAGTAGTTCCCTTACATTAAAGCTAAAGATCACGTTATTGTCATAGCTTTCTCACCATTGCTCTCTCGTAAATAAAAAGGGAATACTAACAAACAACAAAATAAAAAGTACTACTACAAGATTGGACCGACTATGTTATAAAACTGTTTGATGTCTAACCGTCATTAACGGTTAATTTAACCGACCAAGATAAATGACTTTAAAACTATTGTAAAGGACTAGAGGTCAAGATCCCCGTAATTACCGCTTCCATTTATCTAAACCACACTCATTTTTGCAAAAAAAATAATTATAATAGTGTATCCTCTTCTAAGCCTGTGTGTTGAATTTGAGATTTTGAAAACAAAAAACAATATTGAGATTTGATAAACGGTCCCATATCCTGATAGACAGTTTCTGGCTCTACCTGCTTAGCATTAAGAGCATGCCAAGAGAAAATACCAACGATTATCGTATCGGTGGCTTCTCTAGAGACAACGTTACATGCATTCAAATATGTCATATCCGACGAGAAATAGATGGTGTATATAACACTTATAGTACATTCCAACTTCCAGGTATTAGGTAACCGACAGAAATATAAAGCTGGATGTTAATTCTTTCGTGAAAAAAAAAAATTAAAATAAACAAATTAGATTTATTAATTTTTAAAAAATATACTTACATATTATAAAAGACAATACACGTATGTTTACCAAAAGAAAAAAAGGGATATATACGTTTGAAAGAGAAACATTAATGCATAAGAGATTGGTTTGGATGTCAGAATATTTTTTTTCTTGGCTTATCCTTCACCCTAAATCCTGATATCTTTGTCACTGATATTTTTCTTTCACGAGCATAGAGAAAAAAAGTAGGATATTACTTTATTACTCGAATCATGAAACTATTCTGAATATTTTTAGCTGAATTTTATGAGCTCACAATTAGTTGAAGTAAAAAAAGGTAGTGAATATCGTATAATCTCGTAATCTCGTATTATAACTAGTTGTATGAAATCACCAAGTCAAACAAAAGAAAAAAGAAAAAGAAATATTGTATCGAGAAAAATAACTTCAATATTACAATTTTCTTTGACCTTTTCTCTAAATAGCTCATGAGTATATAGAGAATATTGACAATTTCCTTTTCATTTTTGATAAAAACTGACGTCAGAAAAGAAAAAGTCGTCAAAGAGACCACAGACGAATATTCTTTACTCGCAAGTCCCAATAAAAACAAAAAATCTACTTGACATTATAAATTTCTCCGACAAGACATGTTTTCCACTATTTCACTTCCTTCTTTCATCTAAAATCCCAAAACCCTTTCTTTTTAATTTCTCTCTCAATTTCTTCAAAAAAGAAATCTCGCCTTTATCCCCGGAAAAATTAACTCACTCTTGAGTTAAATATGGCTCCGGCGACGGAATTTCAAGGCTCATTCCTCAGCCGAATCAGCATCCGCCGTAACCAGATCGTCTCAATGGATGTCAATCACGAGCAAGAGCTCGAAGAACTCGACTATTTTCAGAAACACGTCGCCGAACGTTTCTCTGATTTATTATCGTCATCTCCTCCATCGCCGCCTCCTTCCTCCTCCTCCGACGCCGCCGCCGTATTCGTCTCTAACCCGTCTGATCCGATTCTCTCGATCCCTTGGCTACAGAATCTCCTCGACGTTTTCATGTCATGTGAAGCCGAGTTCAAATCCGTTCTGAGCACGTCTCAGATCTCGAAATCTCCGGTGTTAGAAAGGGTATTGCCGGAAATGAACGATCGGATTTTAAAAGCGTTGGATATTTGTAACGCCGTTGTTCACGGCATTGATTCCGTTAGACAGAGCCGTCGTTTAGCGGAGATAGCTGTAACGGCGCTTAAACAACGGCCGTTATGTGACGGAAGCGTTCGTAGAGCTAAGCGTGCGTTAACAAGTCTCCTCGTTGGGTTAAACTCCGATGGAAGAGATAAAAGTGGTTGCAGTGTTAACCGAAGGACAACGTCACGGTCGTGGTCGTTTGGACAACAACGCAGCAACGTCACCGTAGGAGGAGGAGGATCATCTGGACACGTCAGCAAGAATTGGTCTGCGGCTAGGCAGATTCAGGGGATGGTGAGTAATCTGGTGGCGCCACGTGGAGCAGAAGCTTCTGGACCGGCGATGCCGGTTTATATTATGAGCAGTGTTATGGTTTTGGTGATGTGGGTGCTAGTGGCGGCGGTTCCTTGTCAGACAAGTAGCGTTCTCGTGGCGCCATTGTCGCTTCCGAAACATCAGAGCTGGGGTAGTGCAACCTTGAGTATTCAGGAGAGGATTGGTGAAGAGATGAAACGGAAGGAGAAGCGTTGTGGTGGTGGAGGATTGATGGAGGAGATGCAGAGGATGGAGAGGATTGGGTTGTCTTTGATGGAATTTACGGAGAAGTTTAGGTTTCCGGCAGAGGAAGAGGAGGTGGAGGAAGTTGCGGAGAAGGTGGATGAGTTGGATGAGATATGCCGGAGGATGGAAGTGGGATTGGAGAATTTGCAGGGACAAGTGAGGCAAGTGTTCCATAGACTGGTGAGAAGCAGAATAGAGATTGTTTCAGTGCTTGATCAAGCTCCTGCTATCTAAATCTGTAAATCTTCAATAACAATAACAAAATCTTCTCTCTTTATCATGCTTTGGGAATTTTTAGTCGGACAAAACTAATCTTGGATGTGTATACGCTACAAATCGTATACATACACACCATGTTTTTACTACTGTTTTTTGGGTATATGAAAACTGCAAAACTGTATTGACTGAGAATATTAGATTCATGGTGCTTTCCTGAATCTGTTATTCTGTGGCCTTCGTGTCTCTTTTCCTGACTTGTGATTTTTGTTTCCAGAAGCTTCCCTATGTTTTCCGAAGCTTCTGTTACCTGGCCGGTTTGGTCCTGATCTGCTTCCATTATTGTCGGAAGCAGGTGTGTGTTGATATGTTCTCCTCTGTCGTTTGAATTTGTCTTGTTTCACTATTTTTTCTGATGAATCTTCTCTGTAATTTCTTTTCCGCGGCCTGTAAACAAGAATCAATTATCATTTATGCATATGTGTTCAGGATCTCGGATTATAATTGCTGATCTAAAGGAGCTTACTCTCTGGATGTGTCGGATGTAGTCTGTGAATCATTAGTCTCTTCTTTGTCTTTTGATTTCCCTGAACGGTTCTGCACATTAAGATGAAAGTTTCAAAATGATGAAAGTTTCAAGATGATGCAGCCATATCTTTTAAATTTATGCAACTCAAGATCTTCAAGAAACTTTTAACGGAGAGGAGTGTGAGAGAGATACCTCTAAAACTGTCTCGATGAAACTTTTGTGCTTGTCTGGTGTAGCTAATTGGACTGCGCGGGTGCCGCACTTCCGTACCATAATCTCAACAATGATCGTTACCTAAATGCATGTTTTTTCATAAGGAAATCATCATCTTAAAACTACACCATTTGAAGAATGAGAAGAACTGGAATCACTAGGAAACTAAAATTTAAGCACTGTTCTGATTATTACCTTTGACCTAAAGTAATGTCTTGAAACAGACGACCAGGGGAGAATTTCGTATAAGAGATTCTTCAGAAGACTCTGCAAGTCCTGTGCTTGCGATGTCGAGACCAAAACTTTCACAAAACCCAAAACAGCCTGGAAATACATGAAGACGCATGAGAAACTTACGGAGGAAAACCAAAAGTACTTAGAGAAACAACATTTTTAAAGGAATAAGGTAGACTTACTTTTATAATCTCAATGGATTTGGTGTGAAGCAAAGATAAAACAGAGGAAAGAAGCTCCGGTGACGTTAGGCAGATCTCAGGGTCTTGGTATATCAAGACAGATAATGCAGACACAGCTCCACTCCTTATGTGTGGCGATGATCCAGAAATATAACCCGTTATCTGAAGAATCATGGATGCTGATTGGTCATTTGAGAGATAAAACAAGTGGATTAAATTCTTAAAGGGAGCTCCTCTCGTCCACTTACCATGTTAATCAATTTGAGGCAAAGTTCATCACTATTGGTAGATGATGAATTTTTCAGGGTGGTATATACCATAACCAGTGCATCACAAGCTGCCTTCCTATCTTCTTCTCTCCCCTGTATATGTAAAGGCAAGATAAAGTTAGGTTTGTTTAATCATTGAATGTTTCCCTAAGCACCAATAAAATGAAGTAGCAAGGACTATGATTACGTCTTTAAGTGTTAGGATCATCTCGTTTAGGATAAGGAAAGCCTTCTCATTCTCCTCCTCGGAACTCGACTGCAAAAAGAAGTAAGACATCAAGAATATTAGTCATTCTCTTCACATGGGAACTTTTGAGTTTTACAATTCGTAAAACGAAGCTTGGAAATATTCAAGCAAATGGATAGTAACTGATATTAAGTTTCAGTTGATACAAAAGTAAATATTTCAACCTGAATTCCATGAGCCATTAGAAAGTGGAGACATGAAAATCGACTTATAGAAGCTGCCGTATCCTGCGGATTTTTATGGCTGAGTAACATCTCTATCACCTCTGCAAAATGCGATGAGCAAAACCAACAATGTTCCTGTACCACAGAGGGCAAAGCCACATAATTAAGCATGGGGTACTACACAGTGAACAGAATAAGAGCTATTGCAACAAGTTTAGGTGAGGTAAGGAACCTCTAGAATTTTGCTCATAGTATCATATGCCCCACAAAGATCAGCCTCGTCGATGGCCTAAAACCAAAACAACTCATGGATTAGCCTCTCATAGGAAAAATCTCCAATCTGAAGTTTAGAAACATACCTCAAAACTTTGGCGAACAAGATTGTAAATCAATTCAATAAGATCTTCTTTAGCTCCTTCAACAAATGAAGATGCAAGACCCAACACAGCGCTCCTGCAGTGAAAATAGGAGAAAAAAACTTTACAAGAATGAGTTTCAAAATCAAAGTTAAAACATAACAGGCACAGTGTATATCTAGAACTATACCTCTTTAACTGTGTCTTTGTAGTACTGCAGTTTCCTTTTTCTTCATCCATTGATTCATTTGATTGGTCGACCCGCTTCTCAATCTCGCTTTCACCAGCAGGATCAAACTTATTGAGCAAGGAAATTAGAATCTTTTTCCTAAGTGAAGAATCCAGAGTAGAAGCTAAGCATCCGATTGCAGCCTGAAATTACAAGAGCATTAACAATATAATATTGTCTTCAGCCAATGAAAACTTCAATTGCTAAACTTAAAAAGACCACATTGACCTACGCTGAATAAATTGACAGACAGAAGCCAAACAAATCTTTGACAAATAAATAAAATCACTGTATGTCCTTGCGTTCAAAAAGAAACTAAAGAAGCTCCTAGTTAGGAGAAATAGTTAACATCAATTAAGACATTGATCAAACAAATACCTAAAGTAGTCTGAGTAACAAATACATTTGAGCTTTCTTTTCGTACTTATAAGCATACATTTCCTGTTTACAAGTAATCACCCTCTACAACCTATGAGCAGACTAGGTGTCAATCTGAGTTTAATCACACCAAAAAAGCTACTTCCCTAGCTAAAAAATATCTATAACATGTGTAAGTATATTTTTCCCAACCAGGGAGGAGACAATGAAAGACCTGAGACAAGTTTGAAATGCAGAGAATAAGAAGGAGATTTGTAAACCTTGAAGTCTGCACTGATCTCTGTGCCAGAAGCAGTGAATACATCAACAAGAGTTTGAAGTAACTCTGCCGAGCTTGATGCCAAAGCCTTCATGTTCTTACTTGAAACTTTCTTCGAATAGTGAAATCTAGTTCCAAGCTCTGGTTTAACATCTTCACTTATAGAGTCTTTTGCTTCCCCCATATCTGTACTGGGCTTAGGCTTTCTTTTATTCTGATTCACAAGCATCTAAACAATGCAAATTTCAATGAGATCTAACTTTGGAAAACGATAGAACATTAAAAGCAGCGCTAAGTTGTCATATCACCCTAACCTATGTGAAACGCGTAAGAACTCACCTGTAGAGAAAGGGCCACGGCTTCATGCATGAAAGATTTTTTCTTAACAAATTTAACCATCAGCTTGGCTAACGATCCAAATTTTTTGGGCACATCAACTGGATAGTTACAAAAGGCAGGTAACAGTCTCAGAAGCTCATGGCCACAGGCCCGCAACTCTTTGCCGGGTACTGACTTTTTAGCTAACGAACAAACATAAGAAAAAAAACATGTTAAATGAAAAATCGCCAGACACAGATAAATCATCAAGGGATTAGGCCTAGGAGGTAGCTATTTTCTTGGGTGATGCAAAGCAAGTGGCAGAATAAAATAGAAAACCCTGATATGCAAACGAAACCCAAAGCACTAGAGGATATAAAAAATTCTGTTCCATTTAATGTAAATGAAATTCTCATTGTCCACAAAAAAGAGTACCTCCTTTAGAAGCAAGTATCAGTGATTTTGCAAGGGGAACAATGTGGTCGACATAATACTCGAGAGATGCTCCAACGATATAGCTTCTTAAGATAGGAATTAGCCAAGCATTTGTGCATGAGTGACTCTCGGCATGAAGGGTGATAGGAACAAGTGTTAGCATCCTCACTGGCCCCATGGCAACCACTGCAGACCCAATGCATTGCTGAACCTGCAGATAAGTCCAGTCATCAATTGATATAGATGACTATATATTGAAAAATACTGTAAACATGAGAATCAAGATGTATTTTGTTTCTTAATTATGAAATATTGTTGAATCAAATTCAGAAAATTATGAGTATCAAATCCACTATTATCCACTGGGAAATTCATAAAAAATAACTCATAACCTTCTGAACCAACGATATTCCTAAAATAAGAAACCAGTACTATAACTGTAACACAATTGGCCATTTCATAACAACAATTTACAAATTTAGAAAGTTACGGAAGATTTCAATTGGGAGAATTATTGAAAACTTACATATTGTGAGCTAGAAGTATCTGCACTTGCATTTTTCATTAAGTCCGCAAGCTTAGATATGATATTCTTTGCAAGAATAAATGAAAGCTCTCCTGAAACAATAGGAAATAAGAATTAAATACTTCTCTAGAGCTGTATTATTCACACCAATCTTAATTCACTTGTAGGAAAGTATATTGTTTCCTTGTAACAACTTGTTCCGTGATAACATGTTGAGGATGAAAAAACATAGCACCGGACTGAGAGTACATACCAAGTTTCTCGATCAAAAGAGTTATGACAGTTAAAATGTGCTCGTTTGGCATTCCATCGCATGAGTTAAGAGAACTCTCAAAGACAGTACATAAACATCTTGCTGTATTTATATTGTCTCCACCGGCTGAGTTATCTTCATCTTCACAAGACAAGCTTCCCTCGCTCAGAAGATTGTTTGTATCAATGTGGCTATTAATCAAGTCTTTTAATATAATCGAGGCTTGGGATGCAATATCATCCGTGGAAGTCAGCAGGCCTAAAGCATAAGAAATGAAAGTTGAAATTCATCTCAATAGATAAATGGATATCCCATAATGAAGAACAAAAGAGCTAGATGCTGAAAAGTTGGGGAGGGGGGGGAAACCTGTCAATGAGCCACAAACTAGCGGAAGTTTCCTTAGACATAATGCCGGTTCGACTGAGTAGGCTTTCTCCAGAGCACTTTTTAATAGGGTGGTCACGTGCACGATAGTGTCAGCAGGATTCTTGTCGTGTAAAGATAAATAGCTAGTCAAAGAAGTTATGACTCCTTCTATCTCAGGAACAATAGTTGCATCTTCTGAATTCTCGAAGATAGTATCAATGGCTTTGAGAATTTGCCTCGTCAGCAGCGGCGAAAACTGAGAAGTCATAAGCTTGCAAAGTTCAGAAAAAACTCTAGAACTAACTTTGGCAGATAGAAATGGAATTGTAGCACTGAGCACATTTAGCACTTGGGCAGACTCTGCGTTCTCGGATTTCAATGCTGAGTCAACCTTAGAACCTTCCTCAATCTTTGTCGAACTTAAGCCAGATAAAACAGTCTTATGTTCTTTAAGTAACGCATATACTGTATTGCTTGCTTCCTCTATAACAGTAGATGATTGAAGAGAACCAAATAGTTTCTCTAAACACTCTTGAGCGCATCTTCTAACCTAACAGGGCAAACACACAAATCACCACAATATGATCAGCTCACAAATGTACAACTAGATTTAACAAAATGAAATACATAGCAACTGCAGATAGAGAAAGCTCGAATTGAAAAATTGGTCATTCTATAGACAGTAGTGTGATTCAGTAAAGTTTGAGTTAACATTTACTAACTATAATTTCCATTTCAGCATTTCTAAGTAGCAAAGGAGTGTGAAACCCAAAAAAAATTGATACCTTGGGACGTTTATCAATGGCGAACTTGAGAAGTAAAGCAAACCCAATGTGAATAGACTCCCAATCATCCAAATCACAGAAGCCAATAAGCAAAGTCCCAATGCACTTCACACCAGCTCTCAAACTCGCAACGCCTAACTTATCTCCTTCTCCATCAATTGGTTTTACCAAAACAGGTACAGCATCTCGAGCCATAGTAGCTGAAATTTCTCCGGGAGAAACCAGAGGAACGACTAAGGACAAGAAAGTAAGCAAAGCAGAAACCGCCACGGGATCCTCCGTGGAAGAATCTACTGATGATATAGCAGCTGCGAAGAAAGCAGGAGGAGATGGCGGAAGAGACTCCGAGGTGAGAATTGAGCGCATCGCGACGGCGGTGGCGACGAGATGACGGTGCTGAGGGGCTGAAGACTTGCCGTAACGGTCCATAAGCTGTTGGGAGATATCAGTGTTTCCATATTTGAAGGCAATTTCATCGTTTTCATCAGCTCTGTCTTGCGAAGCCGCCATAGCTGAGCAGAGATTTTGATTAGGGTTTAAGGAAGAAGAAGACTGACGTTGACGACGAAAAATATCACGACTAGATAAATAAACCAGCGGGTATAATAAACCGGGAAATTATCCGGTTTAATTTATTATGTCTAGTTGTCGGTTTTACCGGTTTGATTCTTTAAGTTTTGTTTGCCTTTTTATTTGG
Source organism: Cardamine flexuosa (assembly GCA_963555745.1). Taxonomy (NCBI): domain Eukaryota; kingdom Viridiplantae; phylum Streptophyta; class Magnoliopsida; order Brassicales; family Brassicaceae; genus Cardamine; species Cardamine flexuosa. The sequence continues at coordinate 6,496,848 of OY743215.1, read as the reverse complement.
CCCTTTTGAGAGTTTGGAAGGGTAAAGAGATTGGTTTGTTTTTGATCTGGTTTAGATTTGAGGTCACTTTGCTGAAATTAAAATGAAAATCAGATCGATTCATCCGGTTTATTGGATAGATTGATCAAAGTTTAGTCGATTGAGAGTATATTTTGAGAGTTCTTGTGACATCGATGACATTGAATGTTTGTTCACGAGACATATCACCAACGTAGAAGTGTTCAAAGGTTTTTATGAATGGTCGAAGGCATTACAAAAAGTGAAAAAGACAATCTTTAAATTTGACTTGTAAATTATGGTTACATTCATTAATCACGAAATGAGATGAATTCTACAAATTTAAGAAATCACATATTACATTTTTGTTTACATCAATTATATCAAAATCTCCAAGTAGCCCAATTAACTTTACTTTTAAACGTCGTTGTTAAAACTTAAAAGAGAATGGGCACAAGCTGTGTTGTTAGGGCACAACCTATACACACACGAAAGTTGTGGAAACTTGAGTTAATGGACCAGATTTTGAAAGGTTATTTTTTGTGCAACATATACATTAATACCAACTTACCATAACATTACATTTGTTCCACATCCAAAATATCAATAACTTTACATATATTCAAGATTAAAACTCATAACATTTCACTTCATTTTCAAAAAAAAAAAAATTAAAGATATTTTATGCTTTCTAACTATTATATTAGACCGATAAGCTGCTAAAAAACTATTAGATTTATCACTTTCAACTTTTTTGACATGCAAGTGCCTATCTAATAACTTTTAACAACTTGTTGGTCTAGGACGAACAACTCAACAAAATAAACCAGTAGGTACGATAAACTGGAAAACAGTCCGATTTCTTATCATGTCTTTGATCTCTCTGTGTTATTGGTTTAGTTTTTAATTAGGTTTTGTTTCCCTTTGTGTGGCCTTTGGGAATTTTGAAGAGTATGGAGATTGGTCTGATGATCTGATTCTAGATTCATAACATGCTCTTTCTAGATAATTATTCTTTTATCCCATCTCAAACTAAATATCATTACCACTTCACTTGGGGCAACAAACTGAACTCTAAAACCATATCAGTTTTTCTGCTTTTTCAACTCAAAACAATTAGCAATTGCCACAACAACAAAATTATAAAATTAAAAATAAGTAGATTGGTATCATTTATATATATATTACTTTAGATCTTATAGCAGTTGCGATGTAAGATTCTTAACCACAATCTCTCTTTAACCAAATTATTCCGATTTCTAAAACTTCAATGATTGTATTGAATTGAGACAATATTTAGATAGTTTGTGGAGTTTCACATACACTGTTAAATGTTTTTTTATTTTGTTTTTTGGGTTTTAAGCTCTGTTAAATGTTAGTTTGGAATTTTGGATAGCAAACAAAGTTTGGATACTTAGGTCTTCGATACCAAAAAATGGTGTGGTTATATACCGTTTCCTCAATATCTCAATTAAGTAGCCTAATTTTCTTGAATTATAAGCATCGTTGTTAAAAGAGAATGGGCACAAGTAGTACTTTTTAGGGCACAACCTATATATACACAGACACAAAAGTCGTGGAAAGTTGAGATAATGGAACAGATTTTGAAAGGTTGTTTTTTGTGATATATATTTTATTAATACCAACTTAATTATAGTAACATTTCACTATTTGACATAAAAAATATTCAATAATTTTACATGTATTCAAGAATAAATTCATAACAATTTACAAATTTAAAATTTTCATTTAATACATACATCTTTTAGCTTTTCCTAAATACAAAATTCAATATTTTAGTCAGATAAATACACTAAAAACACATTTTATATGTTTATATATTTAACATATAAATTGCTAAAAATTATTAGATAGATCACTTCCAAATCTTTTTAACTGTCTATCTAATTAAGTTTAATAACTTGTTGGTTTAGTATGAAAATATGGTGGTTATTTTGTGTATTTTCTAATATACAAAAGTCTAAAATTTATTTTTTATTTGAACATATGATAAATTCCAACAATATTCGGATTCTAATATACATACTCATGTTGTTGATAAAAAACATATTTTCAATAATTGTTGCTCTCCTTAGTCTCAATAGTTTGGTTTACAAATATATAATTCAATTAATTAGTTCAGAATGTTCAGTAATGGCACGAAAACGCGTACGGAGACATGTCACATCACATATTATATATATAGTAACTGAACGAAAAATGATGACTAACAATATTTTGATGGAGTGGCCAAAAAAAAAAAAACAATATTTTGATGGCGTTAGTATTGAATCAAGCAATCAATGATAAATAACAATTAATCTAGTCGACCAAAAATATTGAGTGACAAACTGATAATGTCATATGATCAGTTTATCACCATTCACCACGTTATACAAAATGAATTCAAGCAACAAGACGTACGTACGACACAGCATTGTTTTGTACGGAACTAACTCGATTAGTGTTATATATCGTATATGCCAAAATTTTATCAAGTTTACTCAACATATATTTTTAATTGAATAGCTTGTACCCTCGGTTTATAACTTTTCATCAAAAAAGAAAAAGCTTATACCTTCGGATTTGCCTAATATTTAAGAGGAAATTCATTAACTGGTGATTACCCTTTTTTGTTTTAGTACTGCTATAAAATGAAAATTATTGACAATACAAAATTTCTTTTGCCAACTGGCAATTTAATTTCTTAAAAGAGTATTCAAATCTAACAAACTTTTTCGATCAGTATGGCTAAAGCACATACCAAAGTTAAAGAGATCACACAGTTAATCAAAGTATTCAAATCTAGGAAATGCTTTATCAGTACGGCTAAACTCACCTCTTCCTGTTATTTTTTTTCTTCAAAGAAAGTAATCTCACGTATATTTTGGTAAATTTGACGGGTTTATATTTTATTTTGGGTAAACTTATGAGGTGACATATATTGAATAACAACTACAGCGATCTATCACAGACTCTTTTTCGTATTTGTACTTGGTATATCTATTAGTTGATTGGAGTACTACTTATCACTGCAGATGGTATATAGTTCCATGTGTTTTTCTCCTTTTTATTGTTGAATAGGGACCAATTATTAGAAAGATAACATTGAAATGGTCAATCTATACTATATGCTTAACAAAACATATACACATATCTTATAAAAGTTGTTTATAACTTTTATGTATACGTATACTCACAATATATAAAAATTAACTGGTGCAAGTGGCCGCATGATCTCACGAAAATAAATTCGGATGTAGCTTGTTGAAACTAAATTCATTTAAAAATAAATCGGCAATCATATGATAAGTTATGCCATGTTTAATTAGATCTATGCTTGCCAAAATAAAATTATATATACGTAAAATATATATTAATAAAATTATTAATTTATATGTTAATCACACTATGAAATTAATAGTATTAATACTTATTATACAGCAGGTGTCCAAACATGGGGTTCTCACAAAATTCTTGAAATAGCAAATTTCGTATGAAATATCACAAACATAGATAGGGTGACACATATGTTGCTTGATTTAGAGTTAATTGAATGTAAGGTTTGTGTCATGTGGTTTTGCCACTCTTATAATTCTAACTTTTTCAGTATTCACGATAACGTATGATTTATCATACTTAGCATTGTTTTTTTTTGGGGGGGGGGGGGGGGTCAAAGTCTTAGCATTTAGCAATTAACATATATAAAAAGAATAAAGAGAAGTTTAGCCTGTTCTACAAATTTTCAGCAGAGTTATCTTGTGTTAAGCCTCGTTTGGCAATGATGAATGATGAAGTGTCCATGATGGACACATATGTGACTGCGTATTTACACACACCGCCCGTATAATTATTTGACACGTTAAACGAACGATTCAAAGTATTCGTTTCTATTTGTATTCTTGTGAGATGACCATTAATAATAACAATATATAAAAAACATTTTGTATTCTTGTGAGATCACCAATATGACAATATATATATATATATATGTGTGTGTGTGTGTGTGTGTGTGGGGTTTCTATGTCGACATGCAAAAAATATTCATAGTATGCATCTAATCACATCAGTAAGTAAGATTGAAGTACTATTTTAATTTGGTTCATTTACAGTAACCGAAATCAACAATATTGTTACGACGTTGGAATATGATAATCATCGTGGCTGATAATATAAAAACTGGTAAAAACATTTTGAATTTAAAATATCTAACTTTCTTAGACCGGATCGAAACCTCAAATATGATTTCATATGTTTTGTCCGGTCTTAATTTTGTCTTCTAATATTTATTCAAACTTTATTTACAATCACAAATCTTTTAATATAGCATGTAGTTTTTTGTTGACAATTTTACCCCAAAAAAGGTAAGCAAAAACTCGATTGTATAAATTATTTACATTTTGTTGAATTTGAATTTAAAGTGATTAAAATGATATAACAAATGATTATGCGTTGGCAGAAAAAACAAGAATTAATTATGAAAAAGCATAGTCAGATAATATTTGCAAATATTCTATCTCATTATTTTGTTTAGACGTATATATAAAGACAAAGATGTGAAATTTACAATTCAAATTGGACTCACACGACACACTGAGTCAATAAACTCGTAGAACGACAAATATCTGGCAGACTCTAACGAGATTTTTGTTTTCTTTAGTATATTAATACCCTTTTTTTATTACGATCCATTGCAGATCTTGTTTATATGTTTCTATAACTTTTAGGGATTTATTATAGGAAATAAACTCGTACATGTTTCGTTGTAACAGATATGGCCGTTTCAGTGAATTATTTCTTCATCCATAGTTTTAAAATGTTATAGTTTGTTAATTCATGTTCAAATGAATATTCACGATCTTCATCAGCATGTATGTATGATTATTATAAACGTATTATAAGTGGTAAAATAAATTATTTTTAAAAAGATTTGGGGATTAATACGAGTGTTGACATGTTGGACTGGATTTTCCCAGTTGTCAATCTATATATGTGTATGTAACGATGTATAAAATGTCTTCGTCTAGTTGGTGCAAGAGGCGAAGAGGGGATGAAAATTTCTTCCCAGTTGCAAGAGCAAGCTGACTAGCATTTCTTTTTTAATGATTTTTATTTATTGTTTTGTTGACTTTAAGTTTTTGCCTTTTATTATGGGACTGCAAATCACCCGTGCCAATTTCCATTCTTCCTCGCCTTAAAAAAGAAAGGCTACCATTATGGACCGAATATATATACGATAATGATGGACCGAAAATATTTAAGAGCATAATACAAAATTATACGAATATTTTTCCTATAACTTATATTTTCATTTGAAAATTCATTTGATTTACTAACTATTTTTGTGTATATAAACAAACGATAAGGTCTGTAAATAGTAAAAACTAACCAGGTCGCTCTTGCACCAAACGATCTAGTTTATAATTTTGAGTATTACGGGTTTTATTTTGTTAGGCGTCTATTTAATAATTTTGTTAGGTGTCTATTTATTACGTGATAAACAAAATATCATGTATATTTTTGTTATAACTAGAAAATATAATTTAAATAAATAAATAAAGAACAACCAAAAATTAAGAAGGAAGATATTATTATTGGAGAATCTTGCTTTTAGTCTTAGTTGGGGATATGTTGTGTGACGGGGTTAAAGGTATCCCTATTCTATAATAGAGGCGTGGGGTTATATGGACCAATCTATAATTCCATATATTACCACAAGGCTTAAGATAAAGTGATAATACCCTCTCAAATTATTTTTAACATTTTTCAAGTAATTTTGTTAAGAGAAGCTTACGATGTAGATCATACTTGTAGCAATAGTATTCTATAAGTATATTTAAATTCGGTGGCTCGTTACGTGAACACAAGGTAAGCTAGACTTACGTACCACATATTAATTAAACACACACATAATATTACAAGTATGAAACTAGTGGCGAAACCTTTTTAAAAAATTATAAAAAAACTGTATGAAACTGTTGTACGTCATACATATGCATGTACAATTGCCGCTTTCAGTATTAAATCTAGTTAAAAAAACGATATTAAAATTCTCTCCAGCTAACTCATTTGTGTTCCAAAAAAGACATATTGTCAAATTCTTGTTTTTTTTAAATATGACCATGTATTCAATTCAATATGTCAATATATAATTATAAAAATAACGGAATATGGATTACTCTGAATTTTGTGTACGATTTATAATTGAGATATATTGTCGGAGATGGATATTTTGACAAGTTAAAGCAAGTGTATTAAAAATTTCTAAGTTTAGGTACGAATTGACTTTTTCAAAAAGTCAACTCAATAAATTTTAAAAGTTAAATGACTAACGGGTTTGAATGGGAAACCAAAGAAAACCCTAAACCACAAACAATCTAATTTATTTTCCTTCTTTATATAAACCGATGTTGCCCAAACAGCTTTTTTCTCGCAATATACTTGTCAAAGAAAAAAGATAAAAAAGATAAAAGAGGGAACAAAATCTTGAAGAGCGAAATATGGGTGAGGTGGCTTATATGGATGAAGGAGACTTAGAAGCAATAGTCAGAGGCTACTCCGGCTCTGGAGACGCGTTTTCCGGTGAAAGCTCCGGCGGGTTTTCACCTTCGTTTTGTCTTCCGATTGAGACAGCTAGTTTCTACGAACCAGAGATGGAGACAACCGGTTTAGACGAACTCGGTGAACTCTACAAACCATTTTACCCTTTCTCGACACAAACGATCCTCACGAGCAAGGTCTCTGTCCCCGAAGATTCAAGAAGTTTTCGTGATGATAATAAGAAACAACGAACGCATGCTTGTCTTCTATCCAACGGATCAAGAGCTGATCATATCCGAATATCAGAATCCAAATCCAAGAAAAGGTCAGTATTTTTTGAAGTTCTTGAGACGGTTCTCTAAAAATGAGAAAAAAATATCTTAATTAATATTCTTAAAATATCATTAGTAATATATACTAATATATAGAGCTATCAAGATGGATTTATATCCAACCGTGTTTTTTTCTCTTCCAATTCTCATAAATCTATATGCTCCTTGTTGAATTAAATAATAATAAAATTTTGAATGTGGACACAGCAAGAAGAATCAACAGAAGAGAGTTGTTGAGCAAGTTAAGGAAGAGAACTTGTTGTCGGACGCATGGGCGTGGCGCAAATACGGGCAGAAACCTATCAAAGGATCTCCATACCCAAGGTCTTTAACTAACCAATCCCGGTTTAATTTCATATTCCTTTGTCAACCAAACATAACCGGATTTACTCAATCTCACAATACTCTATTTTTGTTGCTTATTTCTTCAGGAGTTATTACAGATGCAGCAGCTCCAAGGGGTGTTTGGCAAGAAAACAAGTCGAAAGAAATCCTCAGAACCCGGAGAAATTCACCATAACGTATACGAATGAGCACAATCATGAATTACCAACCCGGAGAAACTCATTAGCCGGTTCAACTCGAGCCAAATCTTCCCAAACCAAACCAACCCTAACCAAAAAACCTGGAAAGCAAGTGGTTTCTTCTCCCACAAGTAATCCTGTAATCCCACCAGCTGATGAATCTTCTGTTGCGGTTCAAGACATGGGAACGAGTAACTACCAAACAGCTGGAGAAATCGAGGGCATGAGTAACAGTTTACCATCGGACTTGATGTCAGGGACCGGAACGTTTCCTACTTTTACCGGTGACTTCGATGAACTATTGAATAGCCAAGAGTTCTTCAATGAGTATTTATGGAACTAGTAGAGAACGTTAGGTGTATGTGTATATATATATTCAAACTTATGTTATAGTTGCGGCCATTACTGAGGAAATTTTATATTTTATGTAAAGTCTCTAGAAGACTAGAGCGTCGTAGTTTTCGTCTTGTTTCCAGATTAAGCTTTAACCAATAATAATTCCATTTTTCGTTTCATGCAAATGCTAGGATAATTCCTTTTGTCCAAGCTTTTTTTACATTTCAATATCGAAAACATTTATAGATTTTACTCAACAGTGCTTGTCACTGTTTTAAAAAAGGTCCGCCTAAACGTTAGAGGCTAGGTTTAAATGGATGAGTCCTCTAGACGTTCACGTAGTTAGGCATCCTATAAAATCTTTTTGGCATTATAGACCCCCAAATATACAACTCAGCCGAATTAGAATTCTGATGAATGTATTGTATTAACTATTTTATAGTTTCTAAATCAATTATTGATGACGAAACATATCATATTCAAACAAATTGTCAAATAATTTGAAATAGACGCGTGATCTTGATGTCTTTTTTTATAACAATTTTAAAATAACTAAAAGTCTAAAAGTCAGCATTTAATTAAATTCATTTAACATCATTCATCTAGCTGTTTGTTAATTTAGCGACTAAATCCTTCTCAAGTTTCCTAAATGTCTACCGTACGTACTAACTAGCGTCCAACGTTTTTTTGTTGACATTATTTACTACATAAATATTAATTGTTATCATCATTAAGAAAAACATCTATACGACACAATGAAATAAGATCCAATATATATATTTGAAATCAAATCGTTTTCATTCTAGTTGATTTATGATACAATCATATGTGTGTATACATAGATATATATTTGAAGCAAATTATACGCATGCCTATTACGTATTCAAATTTCTAGTATTGATAGTTATTGTCTTATATTGATGAACAATACTATCATTCTTCTTAATTTACTAACTTTTGTTTCCCCCACAACGACATCTAAACGTGAGTTTGCACGGTTTGAATTGATCCCGGCGCTCTAGCTTAGCCAATCAGAGCAGCGACAGGCCCAATAAAGGCGGCGTTTATGTAAGTTGTGGGCTCCGCATGTGAATAATCTGATCTTTTGTCGCTATAATAGTCGGTAGAATCCGGTCCTCCAACAATTGCGCCGGTATGCACATTCGGGTTTGGTTTATCAGAATTGTAGTATGAATATCCTCCATTGCAGTCAATTTTCTCCGGTTTAGATTGTTTCGACGGTAATGATGAGCCTCTATGATGAGGTTGTGTCGGGTATTTTGCTCCAAACCCGACCATGTAAGACATTTTCATTGGATTACTTCCAAGGATGTAATCCACCTGAAAAGTAAACCGGTTGGTTAACGAAAACCGTAGACCGTGTACAAAACCGGACTATATGGTGATTGATATTACCTGTGATTTGGCGAAATTTTGAATTTGAGATACAGTGAACTGGGTAGACCCGCACTGGATTGAACCAACTTTGGCTTTGGTTAGAGTTCTTGAGTAATGGAACAAAACCGTTGTAGCCGTTGTTACATATTGTAAGTTGCTACTATCTCTAGTAAACAAAAGACCACCTGAATAAACAAACACAACCATAAACCAACAACAACAGTTGACAAAAAAAAAAAAAAAAAAAAAAAAAACCAACAACAACAAAACAAAAAAAATCAAAAAAAATTATCGGTTATATATAGCTAACCATGAAAATTACCAGGAGTTGGTTTAATTTGCTGAGAGCTACTTCCTGGCATCAATGCGCAGACGAAGGATTCAACATCGTTCTTAAATTTCGCCAAGTCATTTGTTCCGTTGTAAAACACCTTAAAAAAAGAAAAAAGACAAGAAGAAAATACTAATATTCAGTGAAATCAATCATTTTTTTTTATTTTTTTTTTGGCAAAAATTCAGTGAAATCAATCTAATTAGTTTTATGTGGTTATAAATTTTAGTGAAGTCAGTATATATCTATATATATATTACTAACCGATGCTAGTAAAGCCTGAGCGCCGGCGAATTTATTGTCCCAGCTAAATTCATTAACGGCTTGACTCCAATCTTTATTGCTTATAGCATAACTTAAGTACTTATTCTCTCCTGTTGCTTTGTATAGCCAAGCCGCAGCCCATAATAATTCGTCCTATTTTTAAATATAAAGTGTCTTGTTATTTCAATATAAAAAGGTAAATCATTCATCTACATAACATGAAAATATCTATGTGAACCGGTTTAATTCAGTTTCATTACATTGTAGCCTGAGTATGAGCAGTAGAAGGGGCAAGATGCTTGGTAAGAACCTCTGTACTTATCAGCAAATTCAAATAGCTGCATAAATAGATTTAAAAAAAAAATTAAAATCAAATAACTATATATATACATGGTGTTACATAAGCTTTTTTGGGACTTAATATGTAAATATACTCACGGTTTTTGCATGGTTTAGTAACGTGGATGAATAGTTAGAATCGACCGATCTGAAAACAAGTGCGGCGGAGGCAAGAGCGGCTGCGGCTTCACCAGCGGCTTCGGAACCAGGAGAAGCGGAAGTGATGTTGAGGAGAGTTCTAGGTGTGTCCATATCTTCTGGCCTCTCCCAACAACTATGATCTGAATTCCCATCTCCCACCTTTTTAATTATATCCATTTAAGCCAAAATGTATAATTAGAGTTTCGATAGTGAATAATATCTTAATTATTTAGAGGTGTTAAAATGAACTTCTATGATTACAATTTTAATTAAAAATGAAAATCGGTTTCGTAAAAAGGAATAAATCAAATTTCAAATAGAACCATGCATATATACCAAAAAAGAATAGAGTTTCTTAACAAATGAAAACTCCCGAATATAGAATTTAGCATCCCTGGTGGAAATAGTGCGATTTGAATTTTATATTGTAAACGAAGATATATACTATTTTGAGATATTTGGTATAGAATGAAAAATATATTGGATTTCTCCACACCTCAAAAACAAATAAAATAAAAATGGGACCGTTCAGATTGGTTTAGAAGTATAAACCGGGGAAATTTTTTTGGGTTTACCTGTGTATATAGCATGTTGGGTGAAGTATGAGCGCGGATGATAAAGTCGGTTCCCCATTTGACAGTAGACCGGAGATAATCGAGCTGGTTGACGGAAGAAATCTCAGTTTGGTATTCAATTGCAGCCCAACTCAACAAGGTTGTAGTAAATGACATTGGCCACACAAATTTTATATTGTCACCTGCATCGTAATACCCTCCTACCAAATTTACCTGGAAATTAAAATAAACAAAAATTGGTTTAGAGATAGCATAATCCCAAATTATTTATGAAATTCGGTTCCATTTCGAATTATAATTATTGGTGTAGTTTCCAAATTAGATATAGAGATGTTTACATTAGATAGTGCACCGTCGGTGAGGGCAGAATCGCCTCGCCATTTAACCCGTTGATTAGCCGGAAGTTTACCGGATCGTTGGCCTTCAAAGAATAATATGGACTTGTTTAGTGCATCTCCATAGTCAAAAGCTTCCAAGCCTTTGAGAGTTATCAAAATACCAACTAACATCAACACCAAGAGCTTTCCCATTATTAATTATCACTATACTAATTGTTTTTAGAAATGTTTCTCTTTTGAATGGGTTTTGAGTGTTTCTTGATTTTGCATGAAATTTGGTTCACGGGGGTATTTATAGATATCGCATGCAAGTAGAGTTGCGTACGTTTATTTCATTTCATGACATGTTTCACGTAATTTTAGGTTAATATGGCTGCACTGTTAAACATATGGCCTCTAACAAGTAACAATAATTAAGTTTCGATGATTACGGAAATACAATAAAATGATTTCAAATATAGCAAGGTTTAGTTATTGACATCTCAAATCATATTTATTTGTTTGCTTAACCACCTTACTTTATTTTTTCTTTTCTAGTTGTAAAGGTTTATAAGTTGTAGTTATTTGAATGTGTACAATTTTAATATGTTTTCTTAAATAGTGCTTTTCTGGCTCATCTTTTTGTTTTGTTTAAAAATTGAATCCCTACTTTTTTTTATTTGGTTATTTTTCTTAAAACTAATCAACAAATGGTTAATATGTATTTCTATAGAAGTTGCCGACCCAAAAAAAAATGTATTTCTATATCGATTGATATCCGCTTCGGCACTTCCTAAGAAAGTCAAAGTTATATATAGGTCCTGGATATCAAGCCATAATTTTGGAAAGTCTTACTCAAACTTATGAAATTTGTAAACATGCTTATTTTTTGGGTATGTGATTTATTTTATTTTATTTTATTAAATATAACAAATATAGTACAAGTTTTTGGTTAAGTACTAGGCTTAGGTGTCAAAGACTCAAAAACAAATACGCCGGTTCCATGCCTAGACTTTTGGATATACAAGCAAATTGTATTATAATCATACAAAAATAACCCATATTTTCAAACTTTCATAGATACGTATCCCATTTTCTTTCGACCAAATAAAACATTGTATCCCACTATCCAATAGTGTTCCTACCGAGATAACAAACTAATACTTAAATACTTGCTAAACAAATTTAGGGTTTAGATATTTGTGACTAAATCTAACTTCTTTTGTGTCATATAGGGTAAACTAATTAATAATTTGAAATGAATATATATTAGCGATTTTCAGTTTTGTTTTAATTTTTTTTTTAAGAAATCCAACACTTTGTTTTAACCTTTATATTTCTGTTTTAATTTAACATGTAATACTAAATCACGTATCTACGTAAGATGAAACCATAACATTGGAACTAAGGAAATAAGGTCGCTTTAATTATCGTAATAATAAACTTTTTATTTAAAAGCAAGCAATCTTGTCCATGCATGTGTCGAAACGCAATCGTTGGCGTTTACCACGTTTGAGAGTAGTGATTGACTGGGATTAGTGTTAGTGATATGGAGATGTCGTGCCGTAGAAAGGGCTGTATAAAATATATCAGCACCCATTCTTCAAACGTCAATGTTAGATTTTGCCGTTAGTTTTTATTTATTTTGTTTTCAAGTTGTCATAAACTTATTAGTTATTAACTTATTATAACTAAAAGTTGTTTGTTGTTCCTGCTTTCCTGCAAAACCTATTCCGGAAATTTCTTGCGTGTTCATTGTATGCTTTTATCCTTTCTCCTTCAAGCGACGGTCCATCATTTTTTTTTTTTGGTTTTAAGTCCATCATTATTTGGATGTATTAGTTCATTTTATTTAGTTATTTATGATATCAGGCGGTAAGTTTTCATAGTCAGAGATGTATATCCAAATCATGCATAAATACTTGTATCAAATCTAATTCAAAACTCAGACGATTCATCATTTTGTTCAACGCATAAAAACTCGAAGTTTGACCTAAATAAAATTATCATCGGATCAAACATTATATTCAGTCTGAGATAAACCAACAAGAATCATTATTTTGAGAGAAACTATTTTAATAAAATTAGAAAATATAATTTATATATAGTAGTTTAGAAGAAATATAAAGTAATCAATATTGATAATTGTGTGAATATTATTATCAAAAGGAACTTTTTGGGCGAAGCTTAGTGTATCATCTAACCCCAAAAAAGAGAGGCAGATGATATCAATTAAGTTTTTTTTTAGCATTGTGCATGTGGTTATTCCTCTCTTTTCAGAATTTTGGTATGAACCACAACAAACTTCAGGGCAGAGGACATAATTGACTGAAGTGGAACTGAGCATGTAAATTAATTAAATTTGAGAATCAACTCATGAAACTTAATATCAGTTGGTTTTAGAATCAGCACTTTGATTTCTCAATCTAGGTCCGAGTCATCTTAAAGATATGTGAAATGTAGAAAAAGTTGTTGGAGATCCCATTATCTTCATAGCGATTGACGTTATTATGATGGTTAAGAAAATTGGTACCGTTTATATATTTTAAGAGTTTGCGGCTCTATCCTAAATGGAAAAATATATATAAGATTGAAAAAAACAGATTTTCAGAAATAGTATAGTATATATTATGTCTGCTCCCATTGACATTCTCACAATTTATCATTATGCTTCTTTTGCCTACACAATTTCTGTAAAATGAGATATATAGACATTTCCAAATTCCAACCCCGAAAAAGTTTATAATTACAAATTTACATCATATAAAATATTAATTATGGTGAGAGTCGATGGTCACTAAAAAAAAAAAGAATCGAATTATGCGATGAAATAAAAAGAAGTAATTTAATGGAGCAAAAACAATGTGATGGGCCTGACGAGTGATGGCAATGCATGTGACAAAAGTTTTTATGTCCACTATTATTTTTCGCCTAACGCAAATTCGTGTACGTTACACATCTTCCCCATTAATAATGCGTTAATTACTCCGCCAAGCACATTTTCATTTATGATGATTAATTGACATTTTCTATCAGATATTATTAAAAAGTAAAATAAAATACTACCAAAATGATAATTAAAAATCTTAAATCTCCTCTGCCATGGAACTAGAGCAGAGAGTCTAGTGTTTGTTTGGTACAAGTTTGTCTTCATCTCTGGGATAAGAAATCAATTTCAAACTTATCTTTCTCTTTTGTTGTCGTGATCACTTTCAAATTTATTTTTCTATATCTAGAGAAACAGAACCTTAACAGAACTTTTGTACTTTTAACATCAAACATCTATAAAAAGTTAAGATAAAGTTTGATAGTAACGCTACCAAATTCCTGTCAAGAAAATCTTTGGGCAACTTTAATGATTTAAAAGGAATAAACTTTGGCTACGAGCCTACAAGATCTTGTATTTGCTTGCCTGAATTCATGGTATTGTGCTGCAAAGAATGGTTTTGATCCACAAAGAATGAAATGAACCGGCCGGTACAATATTTTATGTTTGATCTCTGATTTGGGAGGACAAAGGGATTGAAATATTCAGCTTCTGTCACCATTGTTTCAGTCTTGACGTTACAATGCAAACTTGAATAAAACTGATTTGGTCCTAGAAGATAATGGTAACAGATTTTAACATTTTCTTGTCAGTCTGAGAAGCACCAGATCCATCGAGTTACCCTGACAATAATGAGCCACTTTGATCCCACAAGTCTACACTTGTCTGATAAATCCATATCATAGCTTGAGTGTGTTATAATACCATACACTAGTGATAGTTGTCCCAAAACATAGAGTTTCCAATGTGGGAAGTCTTAGACTATTGGGGACGGAAGAAAAATCTCAATGTGATCAAACTTCCTACTGTTCTAAATTTATAATAAACATAACAAATATGAGAACATTCGACATCAGTGGTTTGGGTCTCCAAACTTAACTACTTGAGTTGCCAAACTTTTAATAAATCACAAAAACGAGTTGATTATCTTTAGATCTGGGATAAAGAAACTAATCAATCTTAGTCTCTATGCGTATCGTATAAACGAGTTGAACAAAACAGATCACACACAAAAGGGGACTTTTCAACTTTAGAATTTGCCTCAATAGATGATTTACAATTCTCTAATCTCTAGTATACGGATTTCGTTATTTAATTAACCCTTGTTTTGTGGGCCTCAGAGTATATACCGGCCCATGGTTTGTTTCTTTTGTACTCAATCCCAGATTAACCGTGCGAGTATATCTCTTTTATTAGTGTTTCAAGTTGTTTACTGTAAATCTCATATTCATACAGAGGATTCTCTTCCGACTGTAAGAAGACAGACTTAAAACTTATATATACTAGAGATGCGTGACTCAACCTTGAACCATCTCCACGAGTAAAATTGAACTAATGGGATTGGGAGGGGCCGCGCGAACGCAGGCCCCCACTGCCACAAATAATGACGCAGGCTCTTCCTCAAGGGAAGACCTTAGGCATAGCACCCTAACGGTATGTGCAATGTTAGTCACTAGCCTAGGCCACTCGTCTTCTTGATCACGAGTTGACCCCGTCCAGGTAAGTACTTTACCAGTCCCACTACCTTCTTATTTTATACTAGTCACAGACGGGTTCTCATTTTCAAACATCCGATGTGGGAGAAATGCATATGAGTGATATGGGTTACAAATGATCTTTTAAGGCAGGGCTTCGTTGCATACCTTGATGGGCCTTAATGGCTAATATCTGGCCCAAAAACAACCCAATTCACTATTTAAATTGACTTCACCACATCTCTCATCTCCACTTGACCACATCACCACAAGATAATTTGACTTCTCCATATCGACACGTAATTGAATTGAATCTTCCAATAACGTTCCAAGAAACCGTGAGGAAAAGACTAAAGGTCGATTCCCTTTTTGGATACACAAAATTGTCAAATACTACTACTAACCTATTCATTTTTTTTTTTGTTTCCGTAATATTTTTCAGTATTTTCTGTGGTGATTTTATTTATTTATTTTTTGTTAATGGGCATTGGTGAGATGTCAAAAAAAAAAAAAAAAGAGCATTGGTGATTAAAAAAAATTGCATCCAAATAAACCGGCTAGTTTATTAACCCATATTGTACTATGAAAAAAAAAATGATTGAGATTTAATTATGGATTTGTCTATTACCATTTATTAGTATAACCATTCAGTTAAATCTTGCAAATGCACAATACCTTAAGACCATCTCCAATGGAGGTTTTTAAGAAAAGGTTTTAAATTTTTTAGTTAATAAAAAATTAAGAAAAGTTTTTTTAAAAAGAGAGAAAAGTTCTTGTTTAAGAAGTTTAAGAACTTCAAATGAAAAATTTTAAAACCTCACATCACATGTGTCTTTTTACAAGTGGTTTATTTTATTTCTCAATTTTAAAATTAATTATATAAATATTAATATTATAAAGTTAAAAACCTCATTATTAGAGATTCATTGTTGAAAATGCTCTTATACATGTTATCTCTACAATATTCCAACTAATTAGTACGGAGTAGGATTAACTTGGCATTACTGAATTAGGTAGGAGAGAGAACTAAATAGTTTACACATAACTAATTTCATGTTATCGATGCTTCTTTATTTTATTGACCCTCTTTTTGAATTTTTTTTTAATAATCCTCTGTCAAAACTTCTAATTCTTATTTGTCAATTTGTTGCACAAAATTTAATTTACAGAAAAAAGGAAAATGATTATTTTACAAAAAGTGAAATTGGTCAAAATAGTAAAGAAATTATTTTGCCAAAAATCAATACTATAATAAAGCAGTATGTTTTTCCTGAGATGACACATTAGCTTTTTGGTAAATTGTGGTGTTGACATGTCATTAAATGAAAAAACTTAACTTCCAATCAAATTATTTTATTAATACACATAAATATCAATACTATAATAAAGCAGTATGTTTTTCCTGAAATGACACATCAACTTTTTGGTAAATTGTGGTGTTGACTTGTCATTAAATGAAAAAACTTGAACTTCCAATCAAATTATTTTATTAATACACATAAGTAAACACATCAGATTTTTGGAATATTATAAATAATACCACATCAGTTAATGAAAAATGGTGTAAACCAATCAAATTATTTTAATTATGCACATAAGATAATAATAATAATATTTAATTTTACCATAAATAAACTAATAAAAATTTATAAACTAATCATATCATTTTAATTATACACATCATATAATATTTATTTATTTTACCATGAATAAATAAATGAAAATATTTCTAAACAAATCAAATCATTTTTGTATACAGATTATATAATATCTATTATTTATAATGAATAAAGCTACATGTGTTGATTAGCTATTTTTTAACCGACTTAATCGAATCTCATGTTGTTGATTAGCATTGGTTTTAGGTTTTCTTAAGTTATTCTTTTTTTGTGAATTGAGTTAAGAGCTTGGATTTTCTTCAATATGTGTTTTAATAAAAAGTTGTAGAATTCTCAAGCAGATATTTAAGAATTCGAGTTCTAAGATTTGGGGGTTCTTTGATTATGGTATCCTTAAATTATTTTGAATATCTAGAGTTGTTCAATAATGTATATCTATAATTATCAACTCTTCAAATATTTCCTTCATGAATGAAACTTTTGGAAATTGCTATTGAATATTTTCTCAAGAATGAAAGCTAAATTAAAAACTTGAAAAAGTTATTGTTTGATATGTTAGATACGAATAAGGAAACATGACTAATGGATAATGTTAAGACAATAATGGGTGAAGAAGAATGAGAATGATAAGAGAAGAGGGCTATTGGGGAAAAGTATTTACACTTCATGTGGAAAATAAACAAAAAAATTATTGTTGTGAAACTTATTTTGTGCTCTAAAAATTCATAGTATGTTTACTAATACAAAGTAGGTGATGAGTTTTGTCCATAAAACATCCACTAAAGTTTGCTTGTACATCCACTAAAGTTTGCTTGTTATTGATTGAATTTTTAAAACTTTTTTATAGTGTCTAAAATGTATTTGTACACATAATATTTAAACTTTTAAATAAAAACAAAAATTTTAAGTGAAATGTAAACTATTAACTATTTCTAATGGTTCGTAGGATAAATCATTAATAATTTTGCTAATAATTTTATTTTGATATATTAAAAAAACCACAAGTTATACTAATAAATTAATAACTCATTAAATTAAAGAAAATAAAATAAAAATATACATAAATAAAATAACCATGGGCGTAGCCCATGTATTTATCTAGTAAATAATAATAAGGAAAGTATTTTTTTTTTCTTTTTTGTTGGGGGTTGTTAACTCCTCAACTTGCAGATAAAAGCTTTCACTATATACTTCCCTTCATTGTAGTAACAGAAGACAGAAGAACCTTTAGCCTCTACGTCATTCTCCTTTGTTTGATTCTACCGTCTTCTTCTACCCCCTCTGTTTTTTTCTAGGTCAATCCAATGGCTATGGAACTTGCTGCTAAGGCTAAAGAGGCTTTCGTAAACGACGACTTCGATGATGCTGTTGACTTGTACTCCAAAGCCATTGACTTGAATCCCAATCTCCTGACTTCTTCGCCGATCGAGCTCAGGCCTTTATCAAACTCCATAACTTCACCGGTAAAACTTTTTCTTGTTTATTAGGTTTACATGCTATGAATGATTGTATTGTTTGTAATGGTCTAAACATATTAATATATTTCTTCAGAAGAAGAGAAAGATTTGGCTCAAATGGTGCCATCAAGTTCTTCTACACCTGCCAAAGCGAAGTACATGTAGTTTCATTGTAAAAAAGTTCCTATTTTCAAAATTTTCAAGGTTTAAGAATCATTAAACATCTCATACTCTTGAGTGTTCAATAGACACGAGTTCTACCAAAAGCCTGAAGAAGTTGTAGTAACCATTTTCGCTAAAGGGATACCAAAACAGAATGTTAATATCAACTTTGGTGAACAGATTGTAAGTATACTACAATTTAAGAACCCTTCTCGATGAATGCTTCTGCGTAATTTTTGAGTTAATGTTTCGGTATTGATTTGCAGCTGAGTGTTGTCATTGATGTTCCTGGAGAGGAAACTTATCATCTCCAACCAAGATTGTTCGGCAAGGTAAATCACTTTCTTGAATAAAGCAATGTTGGTTTTTTCCTTTCAGAACTCTTGAGTTGAACAAAATTATATATATATATATATGCAGATAATACCTTATAAGTGCACATATGAAGTATTGTCTACAAAAGTTGAGATCCGTCTTGCAAAAGCCGATGTAATCACATGGGCCTCTCTCGAACACGGCAAAGGGCCAGCGGTTTTGCCAAAGCCCAATGTCTCTTCAGGTTTTCATCTGATTTGATATGATCCTTTGTTTTGATGCCTTTTGTGGATTTTTTGCATGTGATATTTCATCTGAGTGTTCATAATTTCATCATGATTCACTATCTTTTTAACCTTTTTTAAGTTTTTAACTTGTTGAAGCTTAACTTTTTTTTATCTTTTAACTTTTTAAAGTTTTTAACTTGTTGAAGCTTAAATCTGCAATATCAAAAAAAAAATTATTGGCAACGTTTGATTTGCGCGCGAGTCCTTATAAAAGAAAGATACAAAAGAATTAAAAAAATAATATTCTACATAATGATTACATACTTTACATTACTCTAAAATACACCACATTCAACAGCAAAATTTGTGAGGTGTCCTGATCCATGTTTTTAATTTGTATCCTAAGTAAAATAGGAAAACTATACCCTCTCTAGTCTCTGTCTCTCTATATATATGGCCACCCCACGCAGACGCTTACACATCGATTACAAACTAAAATCTACAACAAGCTTTCTCAAATTCGAACAACCAAAGAAAACACTTGCAGCACAAGCACAAAGAAACAATAAGCTTCTCTTCGACAATATGGCAAATACTTGTAGAATCAGCTTCATCAGCACCATGATGCTCCTTTTGGTCTTCATCAATCAGTCTGCTCTTTCTTCTTCTCTACGCATCCGTCTTCAAGAAGGTCGGGATCTTGTTCACCACCGGACCCTTGATGAGGTTGAGAGATCTGATAAGGCACGTCTCGGCTACTTGTTTGGCATGATCGAGGAGACTGACACCAATCAGCTGGATGAGCTTGATTCTCTCCCGCTTCCCCCAATGGGTTATCATGATAGGTTTTGCTATTGAAGTCACTGAATCGATAATATCACCGGTGATCCAAGAGTTTGAACTTTCTTCTTCTGCACGCCACGTCATCTAGGGCTTTGAATTTGTTGCGTTAGGGTTCATTGTAATACTTTGGTCATGTCTTGATTTGTATATATACTCTTCTTCAATTTGTTGGATGTATATACTTTATCATGACTTTGTATACTCTTCATCGATATCGTATAAACCCTCTTTCTTTTTGTATACTTTATCAAAAAAAAAAAAAAAAAAAAAATCCAGACTGTTTTCATGGAGAGTTTATAAACAAATAGGTTGTCTATTTGGCGGATGTGTTGCGCACGGTTTCAGTATTCCTTTATGGGATTCAGAGAATATATTTTCTACTTTCATGAATCTATTGGATTAAGGTTTCTTGAGTGATCAATTTATCTTATCATATTCAATGAAATATTTTACATGCCATTTAAAAGTATGATGTTCCATCATAACCGGCACAAAACTATCAAGGGCCATATTGCAGGATAAAAATCAAATTGTCCTTTGAAAAAAGATTGAAAATAAGCAAATTGAACCCTTTTTGCTATAAGAAAACTTTCAAAAACTTTTGTTTGTCTAAGGTTTTTTTTTTCAATTTCAATTTTAAATAAGATTGGTTACGGAGACAAAAACTTATCTATATAATTTTTTTTTTGTTTTGATAAAGATTATCTATATAATTTTGACCTAGATAAATCTTATTTGGTACTTTTAAAATTTTTTGGAAAAAATATTCAAATACCATTAGTCCTGGTTCAAGCAATTTACTTGAATTATTTTGTTGTATGGTTTACTTGTATAAATTTATTAGGAATCGTTGAGCACCAAAATTGGTTGGTAAGAAACTGAAGACCTCGCCATGACCCCCCAAAAAAAATGAAGACCTCGCAACTCCCTTTACTCACATCAACTCATTCTATTTCAATAATTTTACCATGTACCAATCTTTATCGAAAAGCGTTTTGGCCTTTGGGGACTAAATCTTTCTGGGGTAGGTTTTTTATATTTTATTTAATAAACGTGCGCAAGGCATGATAATTAATTTATGATACAACTTGCTTGATCCGTAAGTTGCGTTCGTAATTAATAAGGTTCATGACCATTTGGTAGATCTATTTCAGTACTATAAAATATAATTTATTTGCTCAATGATATACATGAACATTATAGCGGCGTTACAAACACTAACAGATGATCAATGAATCATATAGAAGGTGAACTAGTTTACATTGACAAACTCTTCTATTTTAAAAAAACTCTTCTAACTTTTAAAAACTCTTCTAATTGCAATCACCGTGATTAGAGGAAACCCACGTTCTAACAAGGGATTCGAAGCGCTACATTATTATTTTCTTTCTTTTTCTTATCTCGATAATGAATGGATACTAATATAAATATTCACCACGTGAAATCAATATGATAAAAAACAATGAAACTTTTACTACATAATCACACTAGTAGCAATGACAGTAATCACCCAAAACCAAATCTAGAGAAGTAAAAGAATTTTAATATAGTTCCAAATAAAAATGGCTAACCACGGATGCGTTGATTGGCAGTTCAGTGGTAGCGATGCAGCCAAAGAAGCCGCAGCAGCTTCTCTAGGCACTTACACCTCTGAAATCTTCTCTCTGTGCGATCCACAAGGGAAACCTATTTTGCCTTCACTAAGCGAGGAAGCAGAGACCAGCGATACCGCCGAAAAAGCGGTTGTTAAAGCTGTCCTCTGCGGCACGGGAAACGCCTACGCTCCTAGTATTGGCCTCCCAGTTGCCAAACGGTAATATATACTTAGGGAATAATGTTACCAAATTTTTATACTCTTCACAAAAATAGTAGCAAACTTCACAATTTGTGTTATTTTTGTGTGTGTTTCCTTTAGATTGGTTCAGGTTAGCCCTAAACTTATTTGGTTTAGATTTAAATCTAAAAAATTTAAAAGTACAAAAATAAATCAAAATATATTCTGGCTAGTCAAGTTAGATAGAACCGGTTTAGGAAGATTGGGCTCGATCTCTAGTTTGCATTTTAAGTCTATACTTATATATTTTTGTCAGTGCTGTGGCGGAATATCTAAACCGAGATCTACATAATAAGCTGACCGAAGATGATGTATTTATGACTGTTGGATGCAAACAAGCGATCGAGCTTGCAGTCAAAATCCTTGCTAAACCGAATGCTAACATCTTGCTTCCGAGGCCAGGCTTCCCATGGGACATAGTCCAATCTATCTACAAGAATCTTGAGGTCCGAAGGTATGAGTTCATCCCCGAAAGAAACTTTGAGATCGATCTCGACAATGTCAGAGAGATAGCTGATGATAACACGTTTGCCATATTTATAATCAACCCTCACAATCCCAATGGGAACTACTACACTGAGGCTCATCTTAAGCAGGTATTTAATTACGTAATTGTACTATTGGAGAAGTATTCACATTATTGGCTATATGATAAAAGGCATTAAATATTTTTAGTTTGTGTTTACATTTATATTTAGGGAATTCGGCAAAAAAAAACACTAAACTTATCCAAAATTGCAAAAGAAAACCCGAACTTTTGAGCTGGCAAAAAAAAGTTCAAACAATTGTTGACTTTCGAACTAATCAACAGTATTTTCATTGACTGGCCAATTAAGCACACCGTTAGCAGATTAACGGTTTGCTTTAACTGACGTTTAAACGGTGGTCGTTAAGTAAAACGACGTCGTTTTGTTTCTAATTAAAAATTGGGAATTCGGCCATAAAAACACCCAACTTATCAGAAATTGTCAAAAAAACACTCAACTAATCAGAAATTGCCAAAAAGAAACATAAACTTCAGAGAATTACTTTAGAACTAATATGAAAGTTTTTGTTCGTGTCAACAATTGTTAGCTCTGAAGTTTGTGTTTTTTTGGTAATTTCTGATAAATTAGATGTTTTTCTGGCAATTTCTGATAAATTGGGTTTTTAATGTAATTTCTGATAAGTTAGATGTTTTTATGGCCGAATTTCTAATTTTTAATTAGAAACAATACGACGTCGTTTTACTTAACGACCACCGTTTAAACGTCAGTAAAAGCAAACCGTTAATCTGCTAACGGTGTGCTTAATTGACCAGTCAATGAAAACATTGTTGATTAGTTCGAAAGTCAACAATTGTTTAGGTTTTTTTTTGCCAGCTCAAAAGTTTAGATTTTTTTTGACAATTTCGG
Source organism: Cardamine flexuosa (assembly GCA_963555745.1). Classification (NCBI taxonomy): domain Eukaryota; kingdom Viridiplantae; phylum Streptophyta; class Magnoliopsida; order Brassicales; family Brassicaceae; genus Cardamine; species Cardamine flexuosa. The sequence goes on along the minus strand of OY743215.1, from coordinate 6,473,382 downwards.
AAAAGTTCAGTGTTTTTTTAGCCGAATTTCCTTTATATTTACCATGATGTTTTTTGTTCAACTAGACATTTATATTTCGTTTAAAATTTGCAATAAGTTAGATGATTTAAAAAAAAAAACTTTTTACATTTATCAAAATTTATATTTTAGAAATCAAGGCTCTAATTTTGGTGTGTGAAATGAATCCTAGCTGGCTACATTGGCAAAAGAACTCAAGATAATGGTGGTTTCGGATGAAGTATATAGATGGACCGTGTTCGGGAGTAACCCCTTTGTTCCTATGGGGAAATTTTCCTCAATAGTACCCGTAGTTACAGTCGGGTCCATATCTAAAGGATGGATTGTCCCAGGATGGAGAACCGGCTGGCTCGCGCTGCACGATCTAGATGGTATCTTCAGATCCACCAAGGTCCGGTTCACTTTTTAAGCTTATACTTATATTCATGATATATTATGCATAGTTTTCCTTTATATCTGATTAAAAATATATTTCATTTGAGTTTTATTTTCTTGGCCTTATTTTGTTTTATCTGGACAGGTCTTAAAAGCTGCTAAGGAATATCTGGAGATAACTCCTAAACCACCAACTGTTATCCAGGTTCGGATCATTAGTTGTCAATATTGAGTTACGATCCACCAATGGTTATTGATGATGTTATAGCCATTTCGTCATCTTGCTCTTATGAAATATGTAGGCGGCTATTCCCACTATTTTGGAGAAAACTCCTAAAGAGTTCTTCGATAAGAGACATAGTTTTCTGAAAGAGCAAGTAGAATTTGCATATTCTAAGCTCAAGCACATACCAACCCTAACCTGCTACATGAAACCTGAAGCCTGCACCTTCTTATGGGTACACTATATATGTCACTATTCTATTAGTACTACATTTCAATGTACTATTAGTTTTTTTGTATGTAATAAGTTTGAAACAAACTTTTCATTGGGGATCTTATTGCATATACCGCAGACCAAGCTGGACCCATCGCATCTTGTAGATATTGAAGACGATCATGATTTCTGCAGGAAGCTTGCTATGGAAGAAAACCTCGTCGTTTTACCTGGTAATTAATAATCCATCCCTTTACCTTATGTTTATGATTTAAGGCAAAATAATGAAATACATATACAGTTAAAAAAATTTCCTTTTTTTGTGAACACTTACATATATGAAAATATAGATTATGACATGATATGTATTATCTATCTGAATTCAAACCTAATTGATTGCATGTTGTTGATAAAACGTTAAAAAATAATAGTCCGTGATATGTTTGTTAGGGATTGCGTTTGGCCAGAAGAACTGGTTGAGGCATTCTATCGACATGGAGACTCCGAAATTGGAGGATGCCTTTGAAAGATTGAAGAGCTTTTGTGAAAGCCATATGTATAATTAACTGAATGGCTTTGGATTTCCAAGTATATCTAAGCCTAAGTCTTTTATGAATAAAGGGAAGGTTTTGTTGATATGAAACAAATCATCAACACCTTTCGAGTTTTTGTGACAAATAATTAAAATGGTGTGCTCATCAATGTTCTATCATATATCATGTAATGTTTCATCACCGTTGCGTGGGGAATATCTTTCAATGTATTTCAACGTTATAATCTATGAAACAAATTAAAGTTCTCTTTATTTATTTTCAGTTGAATATATAACTGGTGAGGAATTACCACAGACCACGTCAAATTGGAGTATTTAATTTTGGTCGGTTCTTTTTTTTTTTTTTTTTTCTTACTACAATTTCGTTTTGGTTCAGTTCAACTATTATGATTCAATCCACACACGTTTAAAATCACAGTCATTTTATCCATAATAATATATCGCAATGATTAAAAACCGTATTTTACACGACTCATATATCTGCACGCGGTGGTGGTAAAATTTTTAGTTTGAAAGTACAAACAAAAACATGGGAGGCTTTCCTCTTCCCTTCGTATTCGATCGCTCCAGTAACCAACAAAAAAAAAGGGGTGGAGATCTTAGCTTCTTCATAGGTTCTCATGTGTGACAAATAAAATTATTCTGTTTTGTTGCATGAGTTGTACATATATAAGAAATTAAAGAGATTGCTACTCTACAGAAAGAGCTCATTAGATCATATATAATTAATTTTAAAAAAGATTAATGATAAAATGTCAATTTTTACCAGAGTTATGTAGTTGTTTGGAATTCGATCAATTAACTTCTTCTTTCTTTTTTCCGTCAATTAACTTATAGAGAGAATTTGTGCGATTTTTATTTAAATTTTGAATTTGTGCGATTTGGCATTGCCAATAAAGAAATCAAGATCCTACTACGTAGGCACTTATCCATATTCGCTCGTTTAAATATTTTATGACAAACAAATTAACTACTTTGCGTTGACAAAAATAGAATCTTTAATCACGGAGGAAACCACGTTCTAACATGTAGAGTAAAAAATGATAACAATTTTCAAAAATAACATTAAAGAAAAAAATAATTATAAATAGCATAAATTTTCATTTAAAATAAAAATAATATTTTTATTAAATATTAATTTTTTATATAACATAAAATCTTATAACTTCATATTTTTAAAATTTATGATTTAAAATTTAAAGTTTAAAAATTTTAAACTTTAAATTTTAAACCATAAACCATATCTTTAACCTTAATAAATTATATCTTAAATTTTAAAATATTTAACTCAAATAAAAAATTTAAATTTTATCCTAAATAAAAATGTGGACTATTTATGGAATAAAACTTTATTTAGTTTTCCTAGATAATCAACATGGTATGGGGTGAACTGGGGAAGCTTCTACGGTGATGCTATTTTTATTTTTTTATTGGGCAATTACAAAAACAAAAACGTGGGTAGTTTTCCTCATCACTTCGCTCGAAAATAAATAAACAAATAACGTAGGAATCTTTGCTTCGTGTTAGATGTTGATGACTGATGAGACTAATCGACAAAAAAAATTTGTTGCTGCTTTATGCGTTGTACATATAACAAAGGAGAATGCGACTCTACAAGCGAGAGTTGATGTGGGCATGCATTCGGATTCGCCTCGTGATACATTATTGTTTTTTTGGTCTTATATGTTAATGTTAATATGATAATATCCAAACGTGAGAAACTATTTTTATAGTAATAGAATAATGTGGGATATATCACTAGCAAAAAAAGAAAAGTGGTTAGGAAATCTCACTATATATTCTAACCCGTAGCAATGAGATTTAATCACCCAAAACCAAAATCTAAATAGAGAAAAAAAAAAAAAAAAGAGTAAGAAATGGCAACCCCTAAATGCATTGATTGGCAGTTCAGCGGGAGCAAGGCAGCCCAAGAAGCTGCTGCGGCCTCCCTAGGTACCTACACCTCTGCGATCTATGCTTTGTGTGATCCTCATGGTAAACCCATTTTGCCACCACGAAGCAAGACCCCTGAAACTAGCCATACAGCCGAAAAAGCTGTTGTTAAAGCTGTCATTTGCGGTACGGGAAACGCATATGCTCCTAGCATTGGCCTCCCGGTCGCTAAAAGGTAATATATATATATATATAGAAATATTGTTATCATTTTAAATATTTAAACATTGTCATTCTTGACCCAAAAAAAAGTTCATAAAGTATATATATTACCTAGTTTAAACTAGTTAGTAGCCAAGATTTACACTAAATCTGATTTTTCCCCATTGACACATCTAGCTTTGCATACTAACTGTGTTATCTTTGTATGTTTTTCTAAGACACAATCATTTTTTGCTTTGGTTATTCTCAGTGCCGTAGCCGAGTATCTAAACCTGAGTCTTGAGAATAAGTTGACAGGAGATGACGTGTTTATGACCGTTGGATGCAAACAAGCTATCGAGCTTGCGGTTGATATTCTAGCTAAACCGAAAGCGAACGTTTTGCTTCCGAGGCCAGGCTTCCCATGGGACGTAGTCCGCTCCCTCTACAAGAATCTTGAGGTCCGTAGCTATGATTTCATCCCCCAAAAGAACTTTGAGATCGACCTTGACAGCGTCCGAGCGCTCGCGGACGAGAACACATTTGCGATATTTATTATCAATCCCCACAATCCCAATGGGAACACCTACTCCGAGGCTCATCTCAAACAGGTATAGAGTCCTTAGACTTATAGCTAATACTGAAATATTCACTTGATAATCTTATTTTTTTCTTGTGTAAACCTTAATTAGATTGCTGAATTAGCCAAGGAACTTGGAATAATGGTGGTTTCTGACGAAGTTTATAGATGGACCGTCTTTGGGAGTAACCCTTTTGTTCCAATGGGAAAATTTTCGTCGATTGTACCAGTGGTTACACTAGGATCCATATCCAAGGGATGGAATGTCCCAGGGTGGCGAACTGGTTGGCTTGCCCTGCATGATCTTAACGGTGTCTTTAGAAACACCAAGGTCCCAGCATTTTTATTTGTACATTATATTTGATATTAAAAAATAGAAAAATGTATATTAGCCTAAACTATTTTGTCATGTGTGGACAGATCTTACAAGCAGCTAGAGAATTTCTCGAGATAAACTCTAAACCTCCAACTGTTATTCAGGTAATCATGGAGATTCAGACAAAATTTGGGCAAGTAGTAAACAAAAATATTTGTTTTATTATGTCATTAATTAATTGTTAATTAATGAATGTATATATAGGCTGCTATTCCCACTATCTTGGAGAAAACTCCTAAAGAGTTCTTCATAGAGAGAGGGCAGTTTCTGAAAGATAGAGTGGATTTTGGATATTCTAAGCTCAAGGACATACCTAGCCTCACTTGCTACATGAAACCCGAAGCATGCACCTTCTTATGGGTATTATATTACTACTATTTATTACAAATTTAATTAGCACACTTTTTTAATCTTCAATTTAATTTTATTGTTGAGACAATATTCACATGTACATTTATTGTTGTCACAGACCAAAGTGGATGTATCGTTCTTTGCGGACATTGAAGACGACCAAGACTTCTGTAACAAGCTTGCTAAGGAAAAAAACCTCGTCGTTTTACCAGGTAATGGCTTGATCTTAGCCCTCTCTACAGTTTAGGAAGTTTAGGGTTCATATAGAAATATTTATACAATATTTGTTGGAATTGATAGGGATAGCATTTGGTCAGAGGAACTGGTTGAGGCATTCTATAGATATGGATGCTGCGACGTTGGAGGATGCATTTGAAAGATTGAAGAGTTTCTGTGAAAGCCATTCCGTTGAAGCTAAAGCTTCAGTCAACGGTGTGAAAGGCGTCAACTAAAGGGTCCTACGTATCTTACCTATGACCCTGCCTATGACTAAGTATTTTATATATGCTTTAGTAATAAAGGGGGTGTTTTATTTATTTGGAATAAATCATGAACTTCTTTCGAGTTTGTGACAGTAATATATATTGGTGTACTTAACATCAGTCCTGTAATGTTTTCTCATCCTTTGGCAGTATTTTGATGCATTTCTATATTTCGAAAATAATTATAGTTTTTGTTCATTTGATATATTGTTGGACCTTTTGGTGTGCAATTATCATTGGAGTATGGTCTCTTCAGTATTTCAACAGACATGGGTGGTGTCGTGTCGTATAGGCAAGAGCACTTCCTAAATCGAACCAACCGGGGTAGACCGGATTGAATAAATTCTTTTTAGTCGTCGTTTGTCGTATATTAGAAGTTGAACAACTAAATATTAAGGAAAAACAATAAAACTCCGGATATGAAAATCAGTTAATTAAACATATGACCAAAACGGAAAAGAACAGATAAGTAAACATTAAATATTCTGGATTAAAAGTTTACAACAATATATGTTTTAGTTGAATGCTCTTGTTGTTAAATCATTTTTAAGAAAAAAGTTCAGGAAGAAAACCAGTTTTACATTTTCTTTTTAATTACAATTTACACATATACACTAATACCAACTATTAATACTACAAAATCAACTTAAAACAAAAACTAAAAACTAGTTAGGAAAATTACTGTTTCCGTTTTTATACTTTTTCATAAAAAAAGATAGAAAATCTACTGTTTCCGTTCTGCTAAATAGTATACCAGTGGTAAGTAATCAGAGTCAAAAATCAATTAGAAGCATCATCGCAAACAAAAATCAACTCCACCCACGTCCTAGATTTCCAAGTCAATAGTCAAACAACTATCGGTCTTGTCGACAAAAACTTGTACGTTTTATCTAGGACAAGGTTTAATAGGTTTATATTATTCGCATATCCTTCATTCTTTTAATTTCTAAACCCATTGTTTAACTTATGATAATAAGATTAGCAATGTTAATTTCATTTATGTGTAGACCTTCGATGCTCCGACCACCGGATTTTTTTTTGTTTTTTAAGTAACACCCGATTGGTTACTTAACCTCAGATGATTTTAACAAATATAAATATAAATACTTAATCCATTCTGCTAAATATACACCAATGGGATCAATCACATCCATTAGAATCTTCACATCACTAAAAATTAAAATCAACTCCTCCCACTTTAGATTCCGTTTTCCAAGTCAAGAGTCAATCAAAACATATTTATCTTTATTTTCCAGAGAAACGCGTCCTGGAAACTTACATCTCCATTACAAATGAAATAGTACATATAAACTCTATATTGTTAATTTTAAACCTCCAAAGTTAAACCACACATACAAAAAACAAATATTGAGCTCCATCCATGGCTGAGTTTAACGAGGATCCAGCTAAGCCTTTAGCTCCACTTTATCTTACTACCCGAAGCGACCAGCCCAACGAAGATCATTACCACCACGACAGAACTAAATATGTTCACTCACGGTCACGGACCAAACTCATCTTAGGTTGCGGTTTCGTCGCATCTCTAATGATGCTCATCGCAGTCACCTTCATCGTCCTCTCCCTCACGGTGTTCCATCTCCGTAACCCACATCTCACCGTTGATTCCATATCCTTCATCCAACCGTTGGATTTCGTCAACGGTAAAGTCAACACCAACCGAAACGTTACAGTCTCGGTCGAGGTCTCGTTGCGTAATCCTAATCCGACGTCGTTTAAAGTCAAAAATGTTACCGTTTCGTTTTACCACGGTGAATTGGTGATGGTTGGGCAAAGTAGTAGAAGAAGTGAAAGTACTATTTCAGCGAAACGAAAGGTTAAGATGAATCTGACGGCTGAGATTGATACAACAAAGCTATCAGCTTCTGTGCCAGGTTTAATGGAGGAATTTAACGAAAGAGGAGTGGATTTGAAAAGCAGAGTTTTTGTTAGTGGTAAAGTAAAGATAATGAAGATTTTTAAGAAATCTGTTCATCTTCAACAAGATTGTTTCATGAAGATGATGAAGAACAGTTCTTTAAAGCTTACATTTCAGCAGTGTTCAAGAACTGGACATAACTAAACAAAAAAACTTGTGTAGCCAAATTCTGAAAAGATTCAATTTTGTTTGCCTTTTTTCTTATTTATAGATGTCTGTAAATAAATAGAAAACATTGTAGAATCAAAAGATATAACATTCCGCATGGAAACGATAGCTCTCCGGTAAAACTAATAACACACCAAAAAAAAAGCTCCATCCTAAAGGATCTTGAGTGTCCTAAGAAGATCGATTCATTAATCTTTCAGCAACATTTGGTTTTATTTCTTTTGCTGGTCAGTGGCACGTCCTCCAGCGATCTTAACAACGGGTTCGTCTTTGGACCTTATAAGCTTTAGCGCTGGATGAACCTTGAGGTCTCCTGTTACTAGCTTTTGTCCTACATCCAGTTGGCTGAGATCTACTTCTATATATGGTGGTATAATCTCTGCTGGACATAGGAACTTTACTGTTCTTTTTATCGTATTCAGAGATGCTCCTGCCAAAAAGATTTAAGAAATGATGATCAATACTGAAATCTAAAGATATAAACTAAAATGCTGCAATGTACACATGAGGAAATCGAGCCCTAAAGCCCGCACAATATGAAGTGTCAAAGCTTAGCTCAATCTAATCCAGGAAGTTCAATGAAGTTAATTTTTAATGTGTGGCCTTAAACTACTTTAGAAATCAAGAAATCATAGTATTAGCCACTTGCTTTTATCATATCTACTCCGTGTACATGACTCAATGGCTATTCGTTCTTAGTAACCAGAAGTATCAAAACCTATAACAGACGGCAAAAGATCTATCTTTCAAATCTATAATCACATTTCTCATTTATATTTTTGATTACCCACTAAGTCCTATGATTTGAGAAAAGAAAATACTATCCAGAAACTCATAGTAAGAACAGTGATTCCTATCTAAGCACCTCAACTAGCTCCATGAGAATACTCCTCAGTCCTAAGATCTCGATGAAATATCCAAAATCAAGCTCTTAAAGTGCATTTGAAAATTCATCAAGGATTTACCTTTCTTTAATCCAGGAGAAACATCATCTCCAATGAACACAAGAGGGACATCAACCTTCAACAAAGCACCTGGAGGCGCTCTTATGAATGTCACATTCAATGGAGCATCATTTCCAGAATGCAAATGAATCTGAAAGATTTCATACCACAACAGATGAGAAAAAATTACCAAACTTTAATCAATCAATGGTCAAGAGTGATAAAAAAGGAGAAGACTTTACCGATCTGGGCAAAGCTCTGACTTTCTCAACGACCTCATCAGAACCAATCTCAGTTCGAACCTCAACATCGAAAAGCCTAGAGAGGAAAAAAGAGTAACCCAAATGATTCACAAGCTTCCTGATCTGATTCGTCTGTACTGAAACGAGTCTCTTGTTTCCTCCGTGTTGTCCATCTTCCTGTTCGAATATGATCGAAGGAACTCGACCCGCTTTACGCTCTTTCGCCGATATGCTCTTCCCGGAGACGGACCTTGGAACGGCCAAGATCGTCTCTGCGTATTTTGGATCGGGTCTCGGGAATTCAGGGAGGTAAGTTAATTGGGTTTCTTGAATCTGCTCGAGAGGTAAAGCTGCTGTCGCCGCCGGAGAGAATAGCCGGAGGTTTTGTAGGGTTTTGGGTAGTGTTGTTGCACGACGGAGCAACATTGTTACTTTACCTGAGAGAGTGAAAGAGAGAAGCTACTTGGGTTTTGGAGGTGTGTTAGAGAAATGCGGGGTTTCCTAACGAAAGGGTGCCGTTTTAATTTATAATGGGCCTAATTGCATGGGCTATGATTATGGGCTCTATCTTAACTCAATCCCATTTGATGGGAATCAAAGGCAAAGCTCAACACTCAACAGCATGATTCAACGGATATTCCATTAAGTTGTTCTTCAAATCCATCGACCAATTTTTGTAAATGACTGGGTTTACCCTCAATGTATAGCAAACGGCTTAATGGAATGGTATTACGGTAAGGGTAAAGTCGTCATGATGAAAAATATGGCCTCCATATATAAGCTCGTCTTCCTTTCTCCACACAAAATAAAAATAAAAGCACGTTTCTCTTACGTCGGAGTACCTAAATCTTTGTAGTCAAAGGTATTACTTCGGTATTGCTTCCGATATAACCATTTCTCTATCTGCTATTATCCAATCATTTGGTATATCATTGTTATATTGAAGATTTACTATTTGTATTCTAAGCTTTGTTAAATAAAAACTGAAGAAGGATTCGCTTAGAAAATGGAGCTTCTACTTTTTCACTTCCGTGTGCAAGGTAATTTGTCTGAGAGCCATGCGGGAAACTAGTACCCTGGGCTTATTATAGATCAAGTCCATCACTGTGCTTTATTGGAAGCCCAATAAAGCATCTCATTAAAAAAAGAAAATACTATTAGTATATTTAATATTTTACTGTTTCCATTTGTGTCGCAGACCAAAAGAACGTGACTCATGTACGAATGGTTGAATATTTCTCCACGTGTCCTGCATTCAGGATATTCGATTGTACAACATCTTTCTGCAGCCGCATGACACCTGATCATTACCCAATTACTTAGCTTAAACCTCGCCGACGTACCCTGATAACGGTAACCGTTAACTCTAACGGCGTCACATTTCGATTCCCTTTTGTGTTCCCTTCTCTTTCCTTTTGGCATTTTTTCTTTTTCCCCAAGGTTTGGGTCCTAGTTAAGTATCGAACGTATTTGGTTCGGAGCCGAACCAACCAACGGTTGAGATCAAAATACATTATTTCAACGGATGAGATTTGACTTTTAGATTCCTGTCTTCTATTTTAAGCTTCGAGATCTTTTTCTCAAAAGGTGTAAAATTGGAAAGCAGCTAAAATACTGTGTTTCTTTGTGTATTTCGATCGAATCGGAGAAGCTTAAGATCTGCGTGAAATCGAATCGGAAACCATGGCGGAAGAACATAAGCATGAAGAATCTGTGATTACTTCCGAGCCAGCTGTGGAGGTTGTGGAGAGAGATTCGTTGATGGATAAGATATCGGAGAAGATCCATCACGGTGGCGATTCGTCGTCATCTTCTTCGTCTGATGACGAGGACGACAAGAAGAAGAAGAAGAAGGAGAAGGAGCCGTCCTCTCCGTCTTCAGTAAAATCGAAGGTTTACCGCTTGTTCGGAAGGGAGAAGCCTGTGCATAAGGTTCTCGGCGGTGGAAAACGTACGTTTTTTGCTCCGATCTGGTTTCGTTTTCTTAATTTTTTTAATATGATTTTGCTTGATCTGTTTCTTATATGTGTTTGTTTGGCCGATAATTTCATTTTTGATGTTTCATTTGGGGATTAGGTTTTTGTTAAGAGAGTTTGAATCTGCATACTTGTTAGCATCGTATTGGCTTAGGGCTTGTGACGGTTGCTTTTGATCTGGATTGTTCATTTGGTTTTGGGGGTTTCTTATTTTAGCATTTGTTTTGAAGGTTTAGACTTCACAATTTTGGGTTTTGTTTATAAATGAATGGGTTTTATTACTTTGGGAAATTTAATGAATCATCTTCTCAATTTATTGTTTTTGATGCTATGAGCTTATCTTAATTTGGTAAGTGTAGTTTAGTGTATGAGTCATATCAAGTTCCATGTTTTTCTAATGTGTGATTGATATAAGTGAATGCTTACATAACTTGATTCTTGTTATTTGCAGCGGCTGATATATTCATGTGGAAGAACAAGAAGATGTCTGGTGGTGTACTTGGTGGTGCTACAGCCGCATGGGTTCTCTTTGAATTGATGGAATATCATCTTCTCACTCTGCTCTGCCACGTGATGATTGTTGTTCTTGCTGTGCTCTTTCTGTGGTCTAATGCCACTATGTTCATTAACAAGTAAGTTAAATGGCCAATGTCAATTTGTACGCTTCTCAGCTTGATATCATTTACTTCTGCATTGTGTTGACGTTTGATTCTCTGTCAGGTCTCCACCAAAGATCCCTGAAGTTCACATCCCTGAAGAGCCTATTCTCCAGCTTGCATCTGGGCTTAGAATCGAGATCAACCGTGGGTTCTCTTCTCTTCGTGAAATTGCATCTGGAAGGGATCTCAAGAAATTCCTCGTTGTAAGTTCAAATCTACCGAGTCGATAGTACTATTTGGGAGTTGTGCTTTCTATGTTCATCCTGATCTTTGACAACTATGTAACATTGAATTGAATAGGCTATTGCTGGCCTTTGGGTTCTCTCAATCTTGGGTGGCTGCTTCAATTTCTTGACATTGGCATACATAGGTAAACACTTAATCGTCCATATCGCATAGTGCTTTCCTTCTCTTATCTCTCAGTGAACGCTGATTGCTAAATCTTATCTGCTGTAACAGCTCTTGTGCTGCTCTTCACGGTTCCTCTTGCCTACGACAAGTATGAAGACAAAGTCGACCCATTAGGTGAGAAAGCGGTGATTGAGCTGAAGAAGCAGTATGCAGTGTTGGATGAGAAGGTGTTGAGCAAGATCCCACTGGGTCCGTTGAAGAACAAGAAGAAGGATTAGGTTTACAAAAAGCTTGTTTGTCGATAGCACAAGGGTGTTGTGAAATGGTATCGAAGTGGTTTTTAGGTGGTTCTTTTCGTTTATGTGAATGAACTTGGAATTTCCCTGACTGCTTTGTTTTGTGGTTTTATGTCATTGTTGCTCAGCGTCGAGGGATTATAATTAGTGTTGTTTCTCTTTTCTAAGCCTTCTTATATTACTAAGAATTTCTAGATATTTGAATTTTGCAATCTCGTATTTTACTGTCGTTGGATGGAAGTCAAAATTGTTCTTTTTCTCACGATCTTGTTCTCTTCTGTTACATCCCATAAATGGAATCAGTGTCGGCAAAAAGTTAAGAAGCTTTATACGTTTTTACAATATGTCAAATGTCTTACGACTTTTCCATCCACGCAAAAGGAATAATAGCCTAGAAACTTGGTCTAAATGTTTGTAAGGTGGATTTGGTGGATAACTTACGTGGGCTTTCCACCACCGTGAACGTTTTGCGAACCTTTTTGTTCCTATAAAATAATACTGGGGAAATGACAAATTTGAATATTAACAGCAATTCTAATTTATATGCTATTGATACTAAGTTGAATTATGATCACAAGTCAGGGTGGCCGAGTGGTCTAAGGCGCCAGACTCAAGTTCAGGTCCTAACGAGGGCGTGGGTTAAAATCCCACTTCTGACAATTTGATTTTATTTTTTCATTTTTTACTCTGGTAATTTGTGCTAAAGATATTTACCACTGAATCAATGGTCCACTACAGTGTTTTAATGGTCTTTACACGACTTTCGACATTAAACTGAGCTATGATTTACCGACTTTGTTCAAGTCTCACCACACAAGTAAAAGAAGTTACCAAGAAACAAAATACGAATATTTGTCAACAGCAAATATTACAAAAAAAAAAAAATACCATATCCAACTCAACCACCAAAAAAAAGTTTACAGAAAGTTAACTTACAAGGAATAGTTCATGCCCACCTTAATCAAACAAATGTGAGGTATATTCAACATCACGCCTGGGCTCCGGCAATTCTTCCTCAAGAACGAGTAAGCCACGTTTATCACCAGCCGTTTCACAAACACCGAGTTCCGCTTCGCCTTCACGTGACCATGCCCAACGATGTAAGCCACTTCCGCGTCCTTGGCGTTAACCAGATCAAACAGCTCCTCCTTCACCTGCGGTTGCCTGAACTTAGTGTCCATTGGTCTAAACTGAAACATCCTTCTCATGCTCAGCCTTGGAAGCTCTTGCTCATACTCTGCTCTCAGTCTAAGCAGAGCTGGCGATTTGCTGTTTGTTACTGTTGGCTGTGATCTCGAGCTGCCTGCTATGTTGGCCTCAGATATAGACCGAGAAAGCCTTGTCCCGAACTTGTTTGAGGCTTTCACAACAGCGAGCCGACCATCAATTGAACGGTCAGTGTTTGAACCGCCGTAGCCTTCAGATTCTAGTTGGATAAACTCAGCGATGCTCATCACCAGCTCGTCTTCAAAGTCATCTCCGTCTTTGTTCACATCTTTGTAGCCAGCTCGGATAATGCATCTGTACATCCTGTATGTTTTCGGTCCAATCCGGCCAATAAGGTACCGTTCTTTCTGCGGTACATATGGGATCGGGACAGTTTTGCAGCAGACAAAGACCACAACTTGGTAGAACGCCGGTAAGTTTGTTAGAAAGTGAGTGAACGTGGATGGAACTCCGCTGGCAAGCTCAGTGTAGATAAGACCCATCCCAGGGACTTTGATGATCCCGAGGCTCGGCCCAAGGCTTAGAATTGATTTCATAGGGACCTTGTTGTGCTGGTCGCACAGGTACTTCTTTCTGCTACCGTAGTGCCATACGTATGAGATGAAGGTGAAGAAGAGGGAAAGTAAGAGAGTAATCCAGCCTCCTTTAGGGATTTTGACTAAAGCTGATGCAACAAAGACGAGTTCAATGGTTCCAAAGAAGAGGATGAAGAGGACGGAGAAGACGATATGACGGTTCCATACAAAGTTGATGATGAGAGGCATCAACCAAGTTGTCACAAAGGCTAGAGTCATGCAAGCGAGCCCTGTAGAACCAAAAGATTAGCTTAATGATAAAAGATGAAAACTTGGGTTTGATGGAAGGTTAAGCCCTTACCGAAAGCGAAAGCTATGTGTCGAGTGTCTTGGAAACAAATGGTGACAGTGAGGGTGAGGATCATGACAACCCAATTAATCTCAGGGATGTAAATTTGGCCAAGGACCCATCTTGGTTTGTGAACAATCTTCACGCGCGGGAAGCATCCCAATGCATAGCATTGTTTGACAATCGAGAATGTGGCAAATATGACTGCTTGGCTTGCGACCATTGCAGCCAGCATAGCCATAATGAGAACCGGCCAGAAAAATGGATCTGAAGGACAAGAACAAAACACATACGAGAATATGAAAAACAACACGAGCAAAGAGGAGCTTATGAATGAAGGGTCATACTACTAAAAACATCCCAAACACTGAAGAATCAGGTACAAGAAGTTGTAATACTTTTGGCACTTATAGTGGAATTATCCAAAATTGGAGGGACTCATAGAGGTTATAAGGAGTAGAGGAAAGAGATGTGAAATGGAGATTGACCAAATGATTACCTGGAATGGAAGAATAAAAGCTTGAAGGTAGAGCAGAAAAATTCTTTGACAAAAACGCAGCTTGACCCATGTATTGAAGCACCAGACACGGGTAAACAACACAACAGAACGCAAACTGCATAGAACCATGAGATTGCAAAATGTTATTGTTTATTCATCTTCATTAACGAACAACTAGGCTATATCCTAGTTTTTCTTATTTCTTAGGTCAAAAATAAAGTCCTTACTATAACCAATTGCTTGTAAATTTTCTTAGCAACAAAATTCCTCTAGTAACTTTACGATTCAATTCGTAAAGTACTGTTGAGAAAAGCCTGCAAGAGGTTTCTTTCTGCTGCATGATATAAGGAACCAAACAAGCTGCTTAACATACCCTTATAGATGTAGCTGTAAATTGGCCAAGTTCAGCAAAGATAGCCTCCGTTCCTGAAGTTAGAAAAATTGCCAAGATGAAACACATTATAGCATAAAAACTTGTTGAGTCCATCTCCATAACATAAATGACCATATTACCTGTGATGCATAAAAGAATGCCTCCAAGGGATAGCCATCCATCTATTCCCGTCTCTCTAAAGAATACGTAGATATAGTAGGGAGATAAAGCTTTGTATACGCTGGGGTTCCAAGTCACAATATTGTACAGGCCAACAGTTGCAATCGACAACAACCAAAAGATCATTATAGGTGCAAATAAAAAGGCAACTTTGTTTGTGCCGCGGTGCTGCAGAACGAAAAGTCCAACCAGCAAAGCGCATGCTATCATTACCACAGTACCTAGGCAAGCAACACATTGGTAAAGAAATATAAATAACAGTGACGGAAAAATGAGATATACACCAGATACGTAAGTATGGAAGATAATAGCAAACATTACTTACTGTGCTTCAGACTTGTTTTAGCCACAAGGCCGTCAATAGACGAAGAGACTACAAGAGGAAAGCGTTAGTGTGTGTTAGTGTGTTAGATGCTAAACCATGGAAAAGATTAAAATAGTAAAGGGCAGCCTAATTACCTGAAATCGCTGGTGTAAGGACACCGATGGTAATTACCATGGAAGTTCCCACCAAGACTAAGATAAGCAAAGCTGTTTTTGATCTTTTATTTCGTTCTATAAGGCTTTTGAAAGCAGAACTAGGCAAATTTCTACTTGCATCTCCAGAGCCATAGTATGTGGAAATTTCCTCATCAGCCGCTTGTTGATTTGGAAGCAACGAAAATCTTGCATGTCTGCAGAGTAAAGCATACAAAGCAAAGATCCCTCCTGCAACAGAAACCAGACGTTTTATATCCTAATCAATGATATATCAGAAGAAACAATAGAATTCCATTAGTAGCAACCAGTGCTCATACCTTCACCATTGTCATCAGCACTTAACACAAAAACCATATACTTGATGAGTGAAAGGAGAGTAATAGTCCAAAAGATCAAAGAAAACGCGCCAAATATCGTATCTTCGGTTTGGTGATGTCTCAATCCACCGTAGAAAGTACATTTATAGACGTAAAGAGGAGAAATACTCAAATCTCCAAACACTAATCCAAAACTCTGATATGCTAAAAGAAGGACTTGGTTACATCTGTTTCTCCTATCAGCCTGATTCAAAATACAATACATCAACGCGCTGATCACAATGTCACACACACACAAATACATTTACATAAAGCTAAACTTCGAGACGAAGCACTGAAACGAATCAATAGCGAATTCAATAAATCAATAGAGAATTCAATGAACATCTATATTCATTTCCATCGACATCAATAAGGAAGCTAGGGTTTAAGATTTCAGAAGATTCATTCAGCGGTGGAAGGAATGGATAAAACATACCATGATTCCAATCGCCGGCAAGTAAGATACGGCGTTGGCTTAAGAAGGATCTTCAACGATCAGAGAATACACACCACCGGAGATTGATTTCTGAAACGATGAATCGGAATCGAATCTAGAAGAAAGCTGTCGATGATCATTTGTTGTTTTCTTATCGGAAAAAATATAAACAAAACATATTCGATCCAAAGCTCGCGGTCCTTCTTCTTCTTTGAGTTTTTTTTTTTTTTTTTCCCTCAGTCGTTTGTATTCGTTTTCTTTATTCTTTCTTTGTGACGACCTTTTAGTTATCCGATTTCATAAGTATGAAATTGTCATCAACATTTCAACATTATTATATCATCGTTGATTCGACTTTTTATTGTAAGTATATTCGTGAAATCTATATATTCTAAAGTGGATTTGAACTTTCAAAATCATGAAATAAAGCTGCAAATGGCTTTTTAACCCAACGTATTGTATATGTTGTGTTGATAAAAAAGAGATTGCATGAAACAAAAATAATGTAATTGCAAGTGTGGAAGGCCAAACAAACAAACAACATCATGAGAAAAAAAAGATAGAGAAAGATTTGTAGTTTTATAATAAACCCTCGAGGCGCGTCCAACGTTTTACATATATCTGCGTCGGTTTGTCACCAATTCTGGATTTCCCTTCTTCATCATCGCTACAAATTCTTCGTAGTTGATTTTTCCATCCTAGAGATTATTGAACATAAATAAGAAAAATGTTAAGAAAACAAATGATCAAACTCAATAGATAAGACCAAAAACCAAAAGATTAATAATGTATATACACATACACGATCGGTGTCTACTTCAGCAATGATCTCTTTGATAGATTTGTCATCACCCATGTTGTATTTCTTCATAGCTTGCTCTAGTTCTTCCATTGTTATGTAACTAATAATAACACAAATCAAAATCAAAGAGTGTGAGACTTTATTATACCTTCTTTGAGAGAAAAAGAGAGTTAAAAGAATCATGTTTTTTTTACCCGCTGTTGTCTTTGTCAAAGTATTGGAAAGCAGTGTACAAGTGATCCTCACGTTCGATTCTGTTCATATGCATTGTTGCTGATATAAACTCCAAGTAATCAATTGATCCATCTCCATCCATATCAGCCTAAAACAAAAAAAAACTTTTGTTTTTAGTCGAAATCAAAGTAGCAGGTTGTGTAATAGATTAGAGAGACTTACAGCTTCCATTAACTGTCTTATTTCAGCTTCAGAGATCTTATTCCCAAGTTTTGGGAGACCGGTTCTCAATTCCTCTAAAGTGACTATTCCGTTGTTATCAGTGTCAAGAGTTTTGAACATCTCTTTCAGACCAATGATTTCTTCTTCAGAAAGGTTCTCTGCTATAACCTTCAGGGCCATTTTTTTGAGTTTGTTCATCGCCCGGAACTGTTTCATCCTGGACAACACAGCATTGTCAAGAGGTTTGTCTGAAGCTTCCCCATCTTCCTTAATCCATGGATGATCTGTGTATGTATCAAAAACATATTAATAGTGTTTTCGTTAATTTATTCATCAAAACATGTTATGAAAGGGTCTTACTTAGCACAGCAGCAGCAGAAAGACGTTGTTTAGGGTCATATTGTAACATTTTCTTCACAAGATCTTTGGCACCAGGAGATACAGTTGGCCATGGATCAGCTGAAAAATCAAGCTGCCCTTGAAGAATAGCATCAAAGATCCCCGTTTCATTTTCTACACAACAATAGTAAGATAAGTGACTAATACATTCAAGGTTAAACAGAATTCTATAGTCAAGTAAGATCAAAGGCAATAATACCTCCCCAAAAAGGTGGGACACCACTGATAAGGATGTAAAGAATCACACCAGCGCTCCAAATATCAGCTTCAGGTCCATAGTTTCGTTTTAGAACTTCTGGAGCAACATAGTATGCACTTCCAACAAGATCCTTAAACGTGTCTCCTACATTAGTTAGTTGTTTCAAACTCCATCAGCAGCGGATATAAAAGACCGTGAATCGCAGATTTTAACACCACAAGGACTGTTTTTTCCTAACCTGGCTTGAAGAAGACAGATAGACCAAAGTCAGTAGCTTTCAATGGAGAGTTCTCATCTTTACTCAAAAAGAGAAAGTTTTCAGGCTTCAAGTCTCTGTGCATTACACCCATTGAATGACAACTATGCACAACCATCACCATCTGTCTACACAAATCAGCAGCTGCTCTCTCTGAGTAATGACCTTTTGTTATAATCCTATCGAACAATTCTCCTCCTTCACAAAGCTCCATCACCAGATTCACTGAGTGTCTGTCCTCATAGGCTCCCTTCAAGTCCACTATGTTCCTACAAAGTTTAAATCAAATGCAAAGATCATATAGAGTCCTTAAACTACATATAACACATAAAAATGGGATTAAATTGGAAACATTTGTGTGTATATATATATAATTCGATTAGTTTAAACACAGGACCACCACATAGTTTAAGTCAACACCTTTCTTCATTTTTACTTTTTGGTTAATTAACATGGAAATCTATACCACAAGAATTAAGCAATATAGATTGAATTTGTATAACAGCAACATTTGCTAATCCAGAGGCGTTTCCGATTCGATTTCGGAAAATGTAAAAGTAAAATAAATAAAAAGAAGATTTACCGGTGACCGCTGAGATGGTGCATAATCTGGACTTCACGGCGAACATCTTCAATGTCGTCACGGTGAACAAGGCGGCGCGTGGGGATTGACTTACAAGCGAAGAGTTTTTTGGTCTCTTTATGAGTTACGAGGTACGTGACGCCGAACTGACCACGACCTAGCTCACGACCGAACTCGTAGGTTCCTCTGACGTTCTCCATCGGCCGACCTAAGATCCGACCATTCTGCTGCGTAGATGTGGTGGTTGAACGGGATCCGCCGGTTCCTGAGCCTGAAGATCCAACGGGTGCTGAACCAGAGGATCCGCGACGTTCTCCGGACGGTGGGACATGGTGGACTTGGTGGCCGGAGGAAGAGGAAGAGGACGATGGTGGATCGGAGGATTTAGACTTGCTGTGCCTGTGGCCCATTGTCAAAGTTTCTCTTCAGTCAACAAAGTCAATCGAGAGAGAAAAGAGATATGTCCGATTCTTAAGGCTTTTTATGTCCGATATCAAACATGGGCAAAAAATGAATGAATCCAGATGGCGTGTTTTGATTGGTCCATATATGTACAGCTGGAAATAATTACAAAATACATTGGAACATATTTTATTAATGCATTTAGAATTCTTCTTCCACTTTCCAATCAGACGGCTGATTCAATATTTTTGTTATCTCAGATTGAAATGAACATTATTTGCATTTTAACAACTTGAGGAAATAATAAATCCCGTCCATTTACATTACACCAAATATAAAACCAAAAGAAAAGCCTCTGGTCAAACCAGAGGGTTTTGCTTGAAGTAGATCTACAAAGAAAACATATATAACTAACAAACTCCTTTCATTTTTCTTAGACACGTCTTGAGCTTTTCTATCTTGAAGGAGACCACTTTGTAGCAAAGCCATGTGATCTGTATCACTCTATTGAAAGGTTCTTCCAAGTACAACTCCACTAAATATAATAGCACCAAACCACTTGTTCGACACAAATCTGTGCAAACATCAAAACCCATAAAGTGTTATTAGTTTTCCAAGGGAAATCACAATATTGGGTTGAGATGTGATAAGTACATACTTTTTACTGCAGTCAGCGCGAGATGATAAGTCTGCTGTCCCTATTTGCCATCCTAACTGTCCTGATGCAGCGGCCAGTGATGCGTAATATTGCCATCCTTAATCATAAGAGCAGAGAAACAAATTTGTTAAAAGACTCTGTAAATGAAATTGTTAATCACCAAAAATAAACCTTTGTAAAGTTTATTGAGTACCAAGATCAGCACTAAGTCCAGAAAGTGCAAGTAACCCCATTGATGCTGTGCCAAATCCAGTTAGCCAAAGCTTTGTATCATCACCGAATCTAAGAGCTGTTGACTTAACACCAACTTTTACATCATCCTCTTTGTCCTGAAGACACAATAAACCAATTCTTTAAACATCCTTATGCTACAATATCTCAAAGTCACTCTCATAAAAACTGAACTTAAGCTGAATTTTGGGTTTGTAACTTGCAACATAACCAATATGTGCACATTGAGATTAACTACTTTGTTACAGTTCATACTCAATAGATTTTGAAGGTAAAAAA
Source organism: Cardamine flexuosa (assembly GCA_963555745.1). NCBI lineage: Eukaryota > Viridiplantae > Streptophyta > Magnoliopsida > Brassicales > Brassicaceae > Cardamine > Cardamine flexuosa. The sequence goes on along the minus strand of OY743215.1, from coordinate 6,452,922 downwards.
AAAAGTGAATATACCTGATGTGCATAAATAGTATCATAAACAAGGGTCCAGCAGACACCTGAGAGATAAAGAGGTAGCACAATAGCTGGATCTATGCTTCCTTTGACTGCAGTCCATCCCAACATGGCTCCCCAATTTATGGTTAAACCTAAAAATGCTTGAGGCTGCAATACCAATAACAGAATCAATCGACTGAGAAAAAATACACCGTCTTAACTTTAAAGAAGCCGGAATGGATTTAAATTACCCAAAATGTAAACCTCTTCATGAGTGGGTAGGAGAAGACGAGTAACAAAGATGAAGCCCCTAAAACACGGCTGCAGAATATAGGGAGTGGAAAGAGGTCAAGTTGAGAAAGAAGCTAAATCAAGAAACTAAAGGGAAGGCATGCCATTATGTCTCCAATATTTAGGCCAACTACATATGTGAATTCAAACAACACTTGCATATATGTGACTTAAAGGCATGCAAAAAAGTCCAAACAAACCTGTAATTATTAAGTTGGAGAAGAATCCCTAAGCCTAAAAGCAACTGTAGCACAAGAAATCGAAGCCCTTCAAATGGTGTCAAAAGACCACTGGCAATAGGTCTTAGTTTTGTACGATCAACCTGGATAGAAAAAAGAAATTTCTCAGACAACAATATCTAGAACAAAACAATAAATACAATCTTGAACTCACAAGCAAGCCATTCTTGTTTATGGAGAAACGAATCAAATTCCGTATGAATATTGTGTAGCTACCCTAACTATTGCACACATTTTAAATTGAAAAACATATTCCACCTTCACTGAATCTAATATCTGAACAATTTTCTCTCCTTTGGGGCAAAGTCATCAATACATGTTGATAAAATCTTAACCAAAAGAGATATGAGACTGGAAATGCTCCACAAAATGTTGTCATAAATTGATCCTACATACAAGTATCAAGAGCACTTCCAGGTGTCAAAGCAGAAACACTTTCCCCAGCATAGTTACAGATACCATGGTTATATATCTAACACATTTCAAAAGCCAACATACTAAAGGGATCTATAAAATATGACATCACTTGCCTTATGTTAACTGATTATCTCATTCAGATAAGGTAAAAACAAACTGACCTTTGTATCTATGTCCCGATCAAGTAGATCATTTATAGTACAGCCAGCACCTCTAAGAAGCAGTGCTCCACAACCAAATAAAGCCATAAATTTAAAACTTGGAAGGCTTCCAGGATCAGCTGCCAACGCAATTGACCTATACAAGAATGACAGAAATTCAGAACTTTGATCTATTTACTTATCTCAGGCAACTGTATAACAGTCTTTACTTCTCTCAGCTATTCCTTCTAATGTAGTAAATAGACTTTCAAAAGTGAAACAACTTGATTCTTAGAAACAGAACACAAAAGGAGAAGATATAAAACTTACCACATACAGGGCCAAGCAAGCAACCAAGTTCCAATAGGTTTATCCAACCGAGCAAGCTTAGCATAACCTCTAGCTCCTTGAGGTAAATACAAATCTATCCAAGAACATTCCTTTACACCATCACTCTTCTCCTTATCATCTTTCTTAGGATTTCCCTCAATAACCGAAGACATTCCAGCAACTAATCTATAATTCCAACCAACACCAAGCAACTTCTCCTGATGCAATTCAGTACCTTTACTCCATACATGGCAATTAGAGAAAGGACTAACGTAATGTGTACTAGTAACAGGTCTGGACAAGGATATAATGTGTTGAGATTTGAAAACAGAAAAGCTGCTAGAAGAAGAAGAAGAAGATGGAGTTGCTGAGACGGAGGATTTCAACAACCGTCGAGAAACACGGAACAAGCTAAAAAACGCCATCTTTTTGAAGAGAAATTGTTGCCCTACAAGAAATAAAGACTCGAGCTTTCAAACCACATTCTTGTCGACAAATCAACTAACAGCAAACTTTGGTCTGCCGAGCTTGACTTTTTCCACTGGGAGATTGTATCATTTGACGTCCTTGTCGACTGTTATGACATCGTTATCTCCTTCTCTTACACTGGTAAGCATCTATCTACGAATTGTGGAACTGGTCAACGGATTTAATCATCAAAACGAAGAATTGAATCGCTCCCTGTTCGATCACCAAAAGCAAGCAAGCGAGGTCCTTTCAGCTATGATGGTCCCTCGTCGCTCGGCTTCGTCAACAGATTTGACTTACTCTAGGGCTTCTTCCAATTCAATTTTGTGTAACTGGGCCTTTTTTAAATGGGCTTCTGGAGTACTACTTTGTTCACTTTTAATATTCAATTTTTGTTTGAACATGGATCATAATCATTTATAGTGGCATCTCTAGAAAATACTAGTTATTTAGATAAATACGAACATTATTCTTAAGAACCATGCATGATGACCATAACAACATACCAAAGTATTTTAAAAACCCAAATGGTTACATAGAAATGAAATTCCACAAGACCTTCATTTATTAGATTGAAAAAGATTAAAAGAAACAAAAAAAAACACTTTTATTAATATTGAGATGGTGATAAATGTTGTTGATGATGATGATGGTGATTGAATGGTGATGGCAATATGGCGGTGATGATGATGATGACGGTGGATGATTTAAGCTTTGAGGACGTGATGATCCATGTCAGCAACCATGCTTTTGAGGAATTTCATGTAGTTACTTGGTTCGGGGGAGTCATCGTTGAGCTTCTCCCATATGATAGTGATTTTGCAGACGCAGCCATCCTCAGATTGGGAATAAATTGGTAGATGACGTCATACACCTTGAGCTGCTCCATCACATGACCTTCAAGTCCTCTTAACGTCACCGTTTTAGTCTCGTCGTCTATCTCCCTCTTCTCCTTGAATACCTCCTGCTTTCCATCTTTACATACACATGTGATCATTAATTAAAATCTAGGGATCATCATATACTCATATGTAGTTTATAGTCATGATGACTTATTCTAATTTGGGGCCCTAAAAGTTATACTCTGATTTTTTAAAGTCACTTTGGTTAACTATTTGTCTTATATACACATACGTTAACCATCATAGTTCATACTTGGCAAAAGACTACCAAAACCCTAGTTTCATACTTGCACTATAATTGTGTGTGCGTGTGTGTGTGTATAGTTTTATATATAGAGAAAATGTAAGTAAAATGTGTACCCCATGTGTAGTTCCAACTCCTGATAGACCCGTGAGAGTCCGGTTCGCCCTCATGCACGGTGACGTTTTGGATGTGGTGGCCAATAGTGTCAGGGAAGACATGGTTCTCGCTCTTCCACCTCTTGTAGTGTTTCTCCGCCGTTCCTTTTAGCGGGACCTCCGTCACGTATGTTCCCGACGTCGCCATTTTTCTTTCACTATCGTTTCAAGGCTTCCACTTGCTTATTTTGTTTTGCTTTTGGTTGATGATATAACACTGTCGTTGCCTATGTTTATATAGTAAACGTGACGGTTAAAAACTTATGCATGGTTTTCTTACAATCATTTGATAGTGCATGCTAGAATCTTCTCTTCTTCTTCTTTTTTTAACCTATCGTACTATTTAATGAGCATCATAAATTCATAATAATGGCTTACATAAATATGTCTTTGTAATTGTAAACTACCACGTTATAAATGTGGGTAGTTGGCACAGCATTTTTTCGAAGATAAGCATGCCCATACACAATAATTCGTCTTTTCTTTTGCCACATATCATTCCATCTTTTGTTGGGTACCTATCCAAGAACAAATAGACCATAACAATTTTAGCTGAGGTACGTACTAACTATCCTTTCTCCGGCAACCCGGACGGGTCATTATTAATAATTGGCCATACATTATTCTATTTGGTTAGGCCTGATCCGGTCCAATAAAATGGGGCAACGAAAATTTATTGGCTAATGAAGAAACGCATATTCAGTTTACGATTTTGATAAAATTTCGGCAACTTATATGTTATTCAACTGGTTTTAAACGATGCATAAAAGTCTGATGATAGTGATTTTAAATTTAGGTGTTATTTGGTTAAATTTAAATATTTTAATTAATAAATCATTTGAGGTGAACTACTAATAGAGTTTTGTGAGTATACGGTATACCACAAAGATTTTAGAATCCAACTACCCTTGATAAGTATACTCTTCTTTATTAGTAATATACAACTAGCCTTCTTTATTGTATTTGTTGGGGAAAAAATGTATTTATTCTTAGACAACAAAAATTCCAAAACAAATTTTTTTGAATACTTAGAAGCCAACTAATTCTTCATTAAGTGCTATTGAATAGTACGTGGTGGAAGTACACTCTCTAATCCAAGTGATGAAGACCAGTGGGCAAGTCACATTAAAGCTTCGAGAATGATTAAAAGAAAACACTAGGTTAGGATTATTATTATTTTCTTTTTTTGTCGACCATCCATTGTCTTATTTGCATGTATTGAATGTGATCCATTTGCCCTAAACGGCCAAGAAACTGATTCAACCGGTTTAAGTAATAATACATGTTTATCCATTTATATATTTGAAAAACTGTAAATTAGCCAAATAGTGTGATCATTACATTATTCTTCAGAATCATTTATATCAAACCCAATGGTTACCAATTTACCATAACAACATATCAAAAGCATACATAATAACCAAACCAAACGGTTACATAGAAATGAAACCCCACAAGACCCCGCCCCATCCACATTTATTATATTAGAAAACACCTTGACATTTAATAGATATATCGAGATATCGATGATGATGATGATGACAATGGTGATAATGATGATGATGATTAAGCTTTGATGACGTGGTGGTCCATATCAGCAACCATGCTCTTGAGGAATTTCATGTAGTTGCTTGGTTCAGGGGAGTCATCGTTGCGCTTCTCCCATATGATAGTGATTTTGCAGACACAGCCATTTTCAGATTTGGGAATAAATTGGTAGATGCAATCATACACCTTGAGCTGCTCCATCACGTGACCATCCAATCCTCTTAACGTCACCGTTAGATTCTCATCGTCGATTTCCCTCTTCTCCTTGAATACTTCCTCTTTTCCATCTTTACACACGTATGCTCATCAATTAAGTTTATATCACGTTAATATATTTCCATGTTAGGAATATACTAAACATAAGGATAAATATGTTATTGTGACCACAAAGAATCTTCAACTGATTATGTTCCATTTAAATAGTGTGTACTGGTTGTTGTGGTTACCTCGTCACGCATTATGAATCAATCAAACCGTAAAGACTAAAGAGAGTTGAATTCAATACTATTATTATTATTTTACCAAACTGTGGGAGTTTGTATTTAACTTTTAATCTCTTCTACTTTTGGGAGTCAGACTTTAGATATATTTTGATTTAAAGAATAACCCTTTATATAAAAAAATAATCACACTTAAGGCACACAAAAAAAATCGATCCTCTTTATACTATCACGAGGCCACCAAGAATTCAAAATTTTACACCAAGAATAAGTAAATGTTTACCCCATGTGTAGTTCCAACTTCTGATAGACCCGTGAGAGTCTGGTTCGCCCTCATGAACGGTGACGTTTTGGATGTGGTGGCCGATGGTGTCAGGGAAGACATGGTTCTCGCCCTTCCACCTCTTGTAGTGATCCTCCGCCGTTCCTTTTAACGGAACCTCCGCCACGTATGTTCCCGACGTCGCCATCTCTCTCTCTCGTTTTTAAGCTTTCACTTGTTTTTGTTTTGTTTTGGTTTGGTTGATGAAATACCAACTTGGCATCTCCTTGGTTTATTATATAGAAAACGTGACGGTTAAAACATGATTTTCACCGTTTCTTTTAATAATCTTCTCTACTTATTTTTCTTTAACCTACTCTGTACGCTCTTCGTATAGTCCATATTAATAATCGTAATGGCTTACAGAAATGTGTCTTTGTTATTGGTAAACTAACTGACCACGTTATTAATGTGGGTAGTTGGCACTTTAATTCGTCTGTTCTGAAGCCCCCATATCATTCCATCTTTTCGTCAAGCACCTAATCCAAAACAGAAGACCATACCAATTTGGATCCGTTCTACTTGGTACGGCCCAGATCCACTATAATTCTAATGAGCTAACAAAGACGTTGCACGCTAAAGAATAAAAGAGTGTAAAAAATCTCTGCCAAATCAAGTTTCAGCTAATGGTCAGGTCCAATGGTTCAATTAGGCCTGCTAAGAATTTGATTTTGGATAAAGTTTGTATCTTACGTACGAATTCTTCAATCTTTCTTATGATTTTAAAAAAGTTTTTAAATCCCTCATTGTTTTTTTAATCAAAACAAAATCTTACGTGAAATAATTACTAATTCAACTTCGTTCATATTACTAACGTATTATTTTTTCTTTTTGACAAGAAGTTAAACAACTATCTATTCATGCATCTATCAATTATCTCTTACAATTCTTTACTTAGTGGGCATTTTCTATTATTTAGTAGATAGATACAAATATTTTATTTAATCTAAAAATACCTAAGATTAATGTCTTCTTGGAGATTAGAGAATACTCTTCTATGAAAAGCACAAAGCTTTTAAATTTTACATCAATTGAATACGATAAAAGGTATAAATCACTTATTTATAATAAAACATCAAAGCTCTAAAAATCTATGAAATATTATAAAAATCCTAAAATCATATAATAAATATAAATAATTAAATAAAAAACAATAATGAAAATATTTAGAAACTATCCAAATATCACGCTGCAAAATTTGGTTGCACACAAAATTTGGTTTTTCATTTTGATATGACAACATACTGGGAAACTAATTATTTGTTTGTTTTCATTATGCCTTCTTTACAATTGGGAAACATGAATTATAAATCAAAACAAAAGAAAATCATAGAAAACCGACAAAACAACTTAATTATTAGTAACATATCATCTTTGTGTCAACATATAACTTTCAAGCAATACACATATAATTTAGTAACATCGATTGTGATCAAAATTTTGGCATGGTGATGCATCATATATTTCGTTCGGTTTTTGTTAATTTGTACGTTTTTGCCGGATTGCATTATCGTGTGTATAGTCAAGACTCAAGACTCAAGAGTAAATACTAGACGGAGATAAAGGCAAACTTTTGCGAAAACTAAAATAAAATAAATCGAAAGACTTATTGTTCATACCGTTTTCATAATTATTCTGCCAATATCTCTATAGAATATTTAATACTTAATACTCGTTCAGATTAAAAAATGAACTACATAAATTATTCTTATATTAATAACCATGGTATCGAACCCCATGATGACTATAACAACATATCAAAGTATCTTAAAAACCAAATGGTTACATACTTACATAGAAATGAAATTCCACAAGACCCTATTTACTATATTGAAATATTAAAATAAAAATATCTTTATTAATATCGAGATAGTGATAAAGGTGATGATAATATGGCGATGATGAGGATGATGATGATTTAAGCTTTGATGACGTGGTGGTCCATATCAGCAACCACGCTCTTGAGGAATTTTATGTAGTTGCTGGGGAGTAAATTGGTAGATGCAATCATACACCTTGAGCTGCTCCATCACGTGACCATCCAAGCCTCTTAACGTCACCATTAGATTCTCATCGTCGATCTCCTTCTTCTCCTTGAATACTTCCTCTTTTCCATCTTTACACACATATATATTTATGTTCATTAGTCAAATCTCTGTCATGTTCATATGTAGTAAACTAGTGATGCAATATATTTCCAACATCCGTTGGGAATGATACTAAACATAAAGATAAATATGTTCTTGTGACCACAAAGAATTTTCAGCTGAAGAATTTCCATTTAAATAGTTTGTATTGGTTGTTATGGTTACCACGTCACGCATTGTGATTTGTGAATCAATCAAACCGTAAATACTAAAGAGAGTTGAATTCAATTATTATTTTATATAACCAGTGCCCAGTGGAGTTCTAGACTTTTGGCTATTAATATTTTCCAGTTCGAGTAGTCATGTTTAAATATTTTGATTTAAAGAATAACTCTTCGTACAAAACAAAAAAATCGAATTCAAGGCTCAATCATGTTATGTTAACACTAGGTCACCAAGAATTCAAAATTTTACATTTAAAGAGTAAGTAAATGTATACCCAATGTATAGTTCCAACTTCGGATAGACCCGTGAGAGTCCGGTTCGCCCTCATCAAAGTTGACGTTTTGGATGTGGTGGCCGATGGCGTCAGGGAAGACATGGTTCTCTCCCTTCCACCTCTTGTAGTGATCCTCCGCCGTTCCTTTTAACAGAACCTCCGTCACGTATGTTCCCGACGTCGCCATATCTCTTTCGTTTTTAAGCTAAGCTTTCACTTTGTTTTTGTATTTGGTTGATGAAATACCACTTGTTGTCTCCTTGGTTTATATAGAAAACGTGACGGTTAAAAACATAGTTTCTACCGTTTTTTTAAGTCATTTGGCATGGCTTGCTACATATATTCTTCTTTTCATCTTTTTCTTTAACCCGACTCGTGGTACGTACTATCTTAGTCGTCCCATTTAATCATCGTAATGGCTTGCAGAAATATCAAATACATGGCTTTGTATTATTGGTACACTATGTGACCATGTTATTAATGTGAGTAGTTGGCGCTTTAATTCGTCTCTCTTAAACCTCATATCATTTTTTCGTTAGACACTTATGCAATACAAAAGACCATTCCAATTTGGCAATTTCCGCCGGAAGTACATAAACCGTCCTTTTCCCAGTTACCAGCAACCCGGATGGATCATTAATGGGCCTGGATCCGTTCTACTTGGTTCGGCCCGTATCCGTTCTAACTCAGATGAGCTAACAAAAAACTTTGCGCGCCAAAGAATAAAGAGTGAAATCTCTGCCAAATCAAATTTCAGCTAATATATGAAGCATTTTGATGGGATGCTGTCAGGTCCATGATTCAGTTGGGCTTGCTTAGAATTGAGACTTTGCTTGTGATTGGCTTAGTCCTCGTATTGGGTCTGTTAGGGGAGAATATTTGAACCTCTTTAAAACCAGGAGGAGTTGCGGGCAAGACATACACGGATTAGTATAAGTGCATCATTGATGAGACGATGACTGTGAAATTGAAAGGGAAGGAGACGAGCTTTAATTTTGATTAAATAATTGTATTCGAGGTACATGGGAAAATTGGAAAATATGGTAGTTTTTTAAGTTTTTTTTATTTGAAGCTTGGGTTTTAGGGTAATTTATGTTTTAGGATAGTTTTCATTTTAATACCCCTATTTTCTTCTTAAAAACTACCTATTCTTCAAATAAAAACTTTAAACTACCCTAAATCCTAAGACACCTTTATAACATTGACTTAAATGTTCATTGATCATTGCTTTCCACCTATTCTTCAATTTGTTATTTTTCATTTCTTTAATTTGGGTAAAAGGTGAAAGGATTTATGTAAGTTTGTGATCTTTATCCATTTTAAGAGGCCCCAGTATAAGAATTTTATTAGATTTTGGTTAAATATATGTGTTTCAATTGGATTCAATTTTGCCTAGGAATCCTAAACTGGACTTTTTAAAAACTTAAATAGTTTGTCTAACAAAATAAGCATACAACTTTTATTTGGCACTGCCATAACAACATATCAAAGCATCTTACAGAAACAAAGGGTTACATAGAATTAGAAATGAAACTCCACAGGACCATTTTTTTATATTGACAACACACATTATATATTTAAAATATCAATACGGTGATGATGGCGATATATGATAATGCTGTGATGAATGATGATGCATGGTGATGATTAAGCTTTGAGGACGTGGTCGTCCATGTCGGTAGCCAGGCTCTTGATAAATTTCATGTAGTTACTGGGATCGGGGAAATCATCGTTGCGCTTCTCCCATATAAAAGTGATTTTGCAGACACATCCATCTTCAGATTTGGGAATAAATTGGAAGATGGCCTCATACTCTTTGAGCTGTTCCATCACGTGACCCTCCAGTCCTATAAACGTCACCGTTTTCTTCTCATCGTCTATTTCTCTCCTCTCCTTGAATACCTCCGGCTTTCCATCTTCACACACACACATGTTAATTTTCATTCAATATCGGTCATATTCTTATGTTATTATGCAATAGATTTCCAACGACTAGTTGTACAAATCATAAGAATAACTATGTTATTTTATAATAACAAACATTAATCATTATAATTCATCAAAACATCCAAAACCCTAGCTTCACACATGGACTATATAACTCAATTATATGTATGTATATATAGTGTGCATGGTAATCTATATATAGACAGAAAATATAACTTAATTAATATATACCCAAAGTGTAGTTCCAAATCTTGATGGCGCCATGAGAGTCCCATTCGCCGTCGTGAACGGTGACATTTTGGATGTGATGACCAACGGCGTCAGGGAAGATATGGTTCTCGTTCCTCCACCTCTTGTAGTGTTTCTCCGCCGATCCTTTTAGAGGAACCTCCGTTACGTATGTTCCCGACGTCGCCATTTAATTTCTTTCTCTCTCTCTCGCTTTTTAAAGCTTCTAGTACTTGTTTTGGTTGATGAAATAACACTTGTCGTCGATTTGGTTTATATAGTGAACGTTAAGGTTAAAGAAAAAAGGTTTCTACTTTCTACCATTTTTTTCTTTTTCAGTTGATAGTGCATGTTGGAATTTTCTCATATTCTTTCTTTAAATCTATAGCCCTACACTATTTAACATTATGCATTATTGGGCCATAGAAATGTATTTTTGTTTTCTAATCGGACAACGTTATTAGCGTGGGTAGTTGGAAACACCATCCTAGATGATTATAACCATGCTCATCCACACATTATCGAGAAGAAAAATATCGTGTCTATTATTATGGACGGTCCAATAAATTTGGAGGTTTTCCTTTGCCAACCAACAAAATTTAGCCTTTTTTATAGTATATTTTTTTAGAAAAAATTGGACTTTAAAAATGACCCTAATTTTTTTGGGTCCTGAACAAATGTTCCATTTGCTCTCCCTTATGAGCCATCAACGCCCATGTGTATATGTAATCGTTTGTTATTTTTATTCAATTGCAAACATAACATATTAGTTTTAGGTTCCAATTAGCAATCGAGGAGGAACGCGAAACTTGCGGTATGTTTTTATAATGGCTAGCCGAACACTTTTTTAACCCTAGTTTTTTACGATAAACGTATTTATTTATTTACAAAATTGTTTTTAATGATGTTGTTATATCTAGTCCGAACGAACTAACCAATAATTGTAGTTAGTGGAGTGGAGATATACTAACTTGGGTGGCCATTTTTTTTCCTCATAAACTGTAGGAGTTTCGGAGTTTCGGCATATAATATATTTTTGGTATCTATAACCTTTTTTAGTTCATTTTTATTTTAAAATATATTCTCATCCCAAAAAACAGTTGAATCCAAAACACACACACACAAAAAAAACTAATTTCTTTATAATACTACTAAAGTAAACCATCACCTCTTTTGATAACTGGAGTGGCTTTAGAGCACCTCCAACGCTTTGAGACTCAAATCCAGTCTTTTATAATTAAAATATTATTAAATTTAATTTTTGAAGAAAATTGACTAATAACAATAAAATATGTGTAAAATGTGTAATTTTTAGTTTTCTAAAACCGCTTCTAAAGTTTCTTAAATAAAAATTTACTCTAACACTTTTTTCTACTTTTCTTTAGTTTATTATTATTTTTAATTTTATAATCTCTATAATATACTAGCGTTGGAACTGTTCTTAGATGACGGATCAGTTAAGTACTTTTGTTTAGAATGATCTTAATGTTTCTAGGAGCATCCATGTCACTTTGCATACTCTTAAAATATCTTACAAATATAAATATTAATATTATTACTACAAATTTATAATATACATAAATTGAAAATAACAAAACTTTTAAACAATCATAAATAGACACATAAGTTTCATAATCTTTCAATTTAAAATCGGTTATGCATCTCTCTCTTCCATTTTGTATTTTTTTTCTTTTATTTAGTGACAAGATACTCAATTAGATAAACACAATTGGAGCTGTTCTAATGACTTGTAGCACGTCACATGTGTGTGGGTCTGTATTAATTGAACATCCTCTAAATTAACTGAGATACTATTATTAGTAATACGTTTCCATGATTTTTCCCTCTCTAAGTAGATAATGATTAATATCTACTATTTCATATGTTCCTTATTAATCCTATTTTTAGAAAAACAACTATTTTAAAAATATTATTTTTTTAAGGTTTTTGTGCATGGTTTTATTATCTATTAATGATGTATTGCAAATTTCAAAAAGATTATTAAATATTATTGTTTTAGGATTATAAAATTTTATTAACCACAAAAATATGCATTTATAATCAAATTTAGATATTCTTTTAATATGTATAAAAATATTAGAGATATGATTAATTAGAAACATATATAGTATATTTGAAGAGAAACAATAGTCAAAAGTAGTATAGTAGCCAGGAATCCATATACACTGTAACTCTGTAAGATATACTTAAAATAGCAAGGTTGCCGGAAGAAAAAAAACCAGAATACATTTGTATAATAATAACAAACCCAATAAATGTCATTTGTGTATATTCATTGTAAAGTTGCATCTCATTCATTGTAAGGTTTCATTCATATCTTTTCACCCAAGGTTGAGTTTTTTCACCATGCAACATTAATGTTTTTTACCTCTATTTATATCTTGATTTTTAAAAAATCTCTTCCAATTTTTGTTGTGGGATTGAATCCTAGCTGAAGACTATCACCTCCTTCGGCTCCCTTTTTGGATAAACAACAATTGGCGTTTTGCACTGCTCGGCATCCTAACTGGTCAAACTCACCGAGTCACCCCATGCTTGGTTCTCTACTTCTCTTTAATCTGAATTATTTTGTTTGGCCGTAACGCAAAAGAACTGGGCTGGGCTCTTGTATAGGCTCTTTCTAATGCTTCTAAACAATGCGCCCATTATACAATTATATAACAATTTTTTTCTGGGTTAATTTTGAATCTTACGCAAGCATTATTCAATATTTCTCATGATTTTTATAAAGTTTAAATCTTTCTCATGATTTCTTTTATTAAAAAATAATCGTACGTAAAATAATTACTAATTCAATTTCGTTTTTATTACTAAGATATACCTTCTTTTTTTGTTGAGAAGTTCAACTATCTATAATCCATAATCTATTCATGCATCAATTTTCTTTTATTTCAAGCGGATTAAATTCTTCATTCATTTGATATATATTACACTAGAAAATTAAATATCTGTTTGTTTTCATTATGCCTTCTTTGTTCTTACAATTGGGACAACATGAATTATAAATCATAAACAAAAGAAACTCATAGAAAAACAAAAAAAGACAAAACAAAACACTTATTAGTAACACAAAATCTTTGTGTCAACATACAAATTTCAAGCAATACATATATAAATAGTTAGTAACACTCATAGAGTTTAATATCCATCTTAACTCGGAAATACTTAGCCCCTTGAAATATATCCGTCACGAAGGTAGCGATCCCACGAGCCATGAAGAAGTCACCGGTCCCACCAACGACCGATAGATCTCTTGTTGGCTCCATCATCAAATCCGCGCCCATTATGTTCAATGTCCCTTTGTGTTCCGTGGAGTTAAACACCAACGTGTAGCAAAACCACGCATTGAAGTCCATTTTCATGTCATAGAAATAGAAGCCTTGTGCGCGAGCCACGGGGTCGGAGAGATAGTTCTTGTCCATTGTTATGGGATCGTCAAAGATCACAAACTTACCGAACTTGAAGTTTCCTAGTCCCGGAGGGCTCACAATGGCGGCTGAGGTTGCGTTTGCAACATTGTCTCCATCGTAGAGGATGTCATGGTAGTAGAAAGAGAAGTGTTTGCAAGGTTTTTTCTTATCAAATGTTTTTCGGAACGATAAAACTGTATCGGAGAAGAGTAAAACTAATAAGAAGGATGAGAAGAGGGCTTTGAAGAGTTGTTTCTCTACGAGAGATGCCATGGTTAGCTAGAGACTAGTGGGAAGTGAGTTGTGTAAAATGAAGAGCGCTTATACTCATTTATATAGAATTATTATTATTCACTTGTTTTGATTAAGAGAATTTATTTGGATAAAAAAAGGAATTAAAGTTTGAGGGACAAAGCTTATTGGGTTGTTGAAATTAGAGTGAAAATAAGGTTTTGAGATCATGTGGAGGGAGAAAAGCGGGGTTGGTGATAACTAAGCTACTACTTAATTTCACTTTCTTGATAGAATTGTTTTTTTTTTTTGACAAAGCGAAAAGATAGATTTAATGATTTAGTACTGTTAAACAGTTTGGTGAGTCCTAAAAGCATAAAGTCGAGGACTAAGAAAACAGCAAGTTGAGTATAACAATTCAATGAAATAAATCGGAACAAAAAGAAAGTGTTAGTGTGAAGTGTAAACGGGAAAACATATATTAAAAACCACTTTAGGAAACATTGTTTAAAAATAACGAACGCCCATCACTCATGTGCGGTCCGTATGGTTAAAATTGGGTGACTTGTCCAAGACTTCACCAAGCACGTTCTAGCTTTGCTTCTAAGATTGCTACTAATTAACCTTGATCAATTCATTGAAAGAAATTTGATATTATCCCCAAAAAAATCTAGGTTAAGTATCTTCAGCCTAACAAAATTTTGTTTCTTACCCATGATGTCTAACCTCTTTTTTTTTTGGTTTTAGACGTCTAACTTTGGTATCTAGATTCTTTATTTTTGTTCTTTACAGTTCATTTAGTTTTAAGAAAATATAAATATAGGAAAATGAGACTCCACTCAATATTTGTAACAGCATTGTGGTTGACTGGTTGGGCTGTAATACACACTCTAATATCTACACATACCAAACACATGCGAAATATTAGGGGAAACAAAACCTAATTGCTCGTTTGGTTGAGAAATGAAATTTTTATAAAGAAAATTAATTGGTCTTAGATTTTAGAGAAAATATGGACACAGCTTTTTTTTTGCTAACAAAGAAATATTTAGTTCATTTCACTTGTGAAAGTTTCGAATAAAAACTTTGATTGTTGACCAAAAAAACAAAGATCATGAGTTTTACATCAATCGACAATCGCAAAAATCTTTATTCGTATATTTACGGACTAATGGATATTAAAAAAGCTAACAATTTTAGAATAACAATTAAGATGTATAGTACTTGAGGAAACTTTATGTTGATAAAGACTGTAAAACTGATGCGGTACGTGTTTCCGATACAAAACCAAAAGTTGAAACTTCAACATCAGTAGATCGAATTTAAGGATGATAGGACAATGAAGATGAATAACGTAGATTATATAAATTTTATATTTTTACAAGGCCACGGTCATATAGAACAATTATTCCTTCTAAATGTATAAAAATACCCATCATAACAAAAACAAAATATATATATATATATATATATATATAAGCAAATAGAGTTATACTTTACACACACAAAAAACACAATCATTCATTTTATCGCTTTACTTTCTGTGTACGAAAGATTATAAAAAGACGCTCCAAGAAACTTTATAATCAATTAAATCATTTAAGAAATCTTATTTTCTTGTATTTAATTTTAAATTAGGATAAGTCAATAATATCTGTCACTAACTCCTTCCTAACACATGAGTAAAAAGCACAAACGTCAAAAAGTCAAATAAGATGATTCAAAGAGGTTTAGTTGCCTAACCCGTCTTTTGTCCCTTATTGATTTCAAAGAAGACCCTTATCGAAAGTAAAACAGCTTCTAAACCAACTATGAAAAACAACTAAGACAACATAAAACTTCACAACATCTTATCCTGCAAATTTCAAAAAAAAAAAGAGCTTTGAAACTATGAAGTACGAACCCGAATATACTACTAATACAGCTCCAGAAAATCTGAACTATTTAAGCTTTGTATTTTGTAACATGCCCTTTAGAAATTGAAAATGGTGAAATTAAACAAAGTTGAGTATCAAACCAAACCGCAATATCCTGAACTAGGCAGTAGATATCTTTATTTTTATCCAAATTTATCATTTCAAAAAAGTCAAGAGCTATGCTTAACCATCATAGAAATTAAACAAGTTGAGTATCAAACCAAACCGCCATGTCGTGAACTAGGCAGTAGAAGTCTTTGTTTTTATCTTAATTTATCATTTCAAAGAAGTCAAGAGCTATGCTTAACCATCATATTTGAGAAATTAGATATTTATAAACTAAACTAACAATATGTGGCCTAGTAAGCCAAAATAGTCTGAAACAAAAAAAACCCATTAAATCTATTGAATCCAAAATAAGTTTTGTTTTTCGTCAAGAGGCAACAAACCATGCTCTCGGGTAAGCAGTCAGTGACTCTAAATGAAAAGAACAGGTGAATGGGATATGAAAAATGAATGAATAAATTTATTTCCAATTCAATCAGATAAATATTGTTTGATTTATGTTTATTTTCTGGTGGAATGAGTGGAATGTTTATTCTATTTCGTACAACATTATTACGAATTGTTTACGAATGCGCACTTCTTTCCACTATTATTAATTATCTCTTTAAACTACAAATCTATTACATCAAAACGCATACAAGCAACAAAATCAAGGCAAACAGTACTAGGTAAACAAAAAAAAGCACGATAAGGAAAAATAATTTCCCCATAATATGTGAATTTATATACCACAAAGGAATGTTTGTTTTCTACAGCTTGGCAAAGCTAAACGGTTTTATAAAGACACCAATAAAAAGCCTAACAGAAACATGAATTATTCATACGAAGAGAAATTTGATAAATTCGTCACTCAACTTAATCCATGAAATTCGGTAACTTACTAAACAAAAATTCCTTCTTAAATCTAATCTGACGAGAAAGCATAAATGATGGACGTTATGTAGTCAGGCCCTACCCCAAGTATAAGTAAGATAAGCAATTCTCCATCCACATTACTACTCATAGCTGAATTGTCACCTGAATTAATGACCAAAACATTATTTTTAAATCCACCTGAATTTAACTCCATAGTAAATGTTTTAACTATAACCATATTAACTGATGTGGACTTTTTATAACCATGGTTCCCTCTTTTTCAAATCAGTTAATTAAAACAACATATCATTAAGGAGACGTACGTACAATATAGAAACCATATATTCAAATTTATTATTTACAATATGAAGCAAATGTTATTATACAAAGCCAATGTTTATTGACCTTTCGAGTCTTGGAATCTCAAAGAGAAAACATTCCCTAAGGACTCTCGGAATCCTCAACCGGTGAGTACTCTTCCATCGTGACGTTCTTCGAAACATCAACTTCGACTACCGAAGGAACACGGTACTGTTGCACCACCAACACCGAAGCCGCCGTCGAAACACTTTCGCTTTCTGTTAACAAATTCCCAACCGGTCCAAGTTCCGGCGTATCACTTCTTGCCACGTTTAAACCCGAAGCCACTAAACCTTCCGGTGACTTCCCCACCAAGAAAAGATTGCTTCTAGAATACCCATTAATAATCTCGAAAACTTCCTCGTAACATTTCACAATTTTCTCCTCGTACACAATTTGACAATCAGAACGAGAACTTTCTTGTTCTTTAATCTTCGCTTTAAGTTCGGTTATAGCTTCTATATCAATCAATTTGGTTTCCCCTGATGAACCGACATTGATATCTTCGGTTATCTCTAGCTTCACATGTTCCGGTTTAAACTCCACACTAGGAATAAACCGAACAACGGTTAAGTTTATCCCAGGATGTTCCGCCATACGTACAGCAAAAGCTAACGCCTCACGATCATCATTCCCTCCAAAAAACAAAACCGTTATAGCCAACGAGAAATCACTAGACGCGACACGTGTCGTACCACCAAGACCACGATCAACTAAAATCGCGACAGAACATGGAGATTCCTCCATAACCTTTTTGTTAATCACACGATAATCGTTTCGAGTCGTCTCCCATGTTCTGTCTAACCTAACGTGCTTATGAAACGGAAGAATCACCATAGCCGTGCATTTGCTTTCCGCGCTTTGGCATATATCTTCATGTATAGTAGCCATCGGTGAGATCGCTGTCATGGGACGTACTGAGACACGGCTTAGTCTCCTAAAAGCCTCAAATGCGACAACGACCATGTCGGAAGAAGAAGTATTACTCCCGGTTTTGTCTTTGTTCCAGAAAGGAAGACCGTTTCTTCTGAACTTGTGTGCCATTAGTATAGCTGATGATCTCTCGGAAAGCTCCATAAGATGCATTGCGTAGACGGATAGATTTTCTTTACGGTTCGTGCCACGAGATGCTTCGATGAGGTTGACGATCGTTGGGATGTTCATTATGCTTTGGAAACAGAACATGAGACGTAGCGGTTTGTTGGAATGGTTCGTCTCCTCGATTGTTCGGTTCTTGTAATCACCTTTGGTTAAGGATTTACCCGGTTTGTAAACCGCTAGAACTAGAGGAGTTGTCATGAACGTGGTGAATATCGCCATTAGAACCATTATAGCAAAGACTTGATCGTTTAGAACCTGAGGAAACATATTAAAAGATTCAGTAAATTGGAAAATATGTATATATAAAAAAAACTGAGTTTTAATTTGGAAATTTATGGACTTACTCCTCTGTCTTTACCGATGTTGAGTACGATAAGCTCAACAAGACCTTTCGTGTTCATCAAGAAACCGAGTGCTAAAGACTGATCGAGAGGAACTTTGCAGTAAAGTGAAACACCGACTGTACCAATGATTTTACCAAAACAAGCATTGAAAATAACCAAAACCAACAGTCCCCAAGACTTAGCTCCTTGTATCGTCGCCACATCAGTCTTCAAACCGCTCGAGACGAAGTAAAGCGGCAAGAAAATACCTGAGACGAGATCTTCAACTTTCTCAACGAGAGCGTTTGCGAAGTTACCTTCTTTAGGGAAGATAACCCCGATGACAAACGCACCAAACAATGCGTGGATCCCAATCAAATCCGTCATGAAGCTAGCAGCAAGAACAATACCTAACGTGTAACACACGTATTGTTCTTTAACTGGTTCTCCTTCAGGGCAACGTTTAGCAATCCACTTAATCACCGGTTGCACGACAAAGATACAGAAGATAACGAAACCGGAACCCGCGAGAAACACCCATAGAGATGTGAGCGGAGAGTTCCCATCTCCAGAGAGAGCCACCGCAAGAGCAAGGAGAATCCAAGCTGCCACGTCATTGACTGCAGCAGCCGACAAAGCGATCTTTCCGATATCAGTAGTCAAAAGCTTGATCTCAGCGAGTATTCTAGCCAAGACTGGAAAAGCTGTGATGGAGAGAGCAACTCCCATGAAGACAAGGAAAGGAGCTTTGCTGGCGTCATCAGCTATGGAACTGCGGAGAGCAAATGAAGTTCCGATGCCTAAGACGAAAGGGAGAGTGATTCCGGCTAGAGCGATTGCGAGAGCTCTCTTTCCGGTTCGTTTGAGGGATTTGGGATCGAGCTCGAGACCAACGAGGAAGAGGAAGAAGATGAGTCCTAAGTTTGCAAGTGTGTCTAAAACCGTTAGACTCTTTGGTGGGAAAACTGTGGTGAGATACTTTGAACTTTTCCCAAGAGCTGATGGTCCAAGTAATATTCCTCCCTAATATCAAAGAAAAAACAACATAAAACTCAATATTAATTACAATTATATTCCAGAAAATTAGTATTGTAATAACCAATAATATATATATATTTAAGTGCATTTGCCTAATCAATTCTCAATTAGTATATATGTTCCAAGTGTTGAAATTCATCATTTCCAACAAGATAAAAAGGAACGTGGAAGCCTAATTAAATGGATATTATAGTATATTAATATACATGTATGTAACTATTTAGTATGCATACTGTCAAAACTTAACGTGTCAGAAAATTTTGTGGAAAAAGAGGAATATTCCGGTGAAAATTCCTAGGAATATACGTCATAAATAGACCCGACGACTAATGCAAGTGTATGATTAGTTAGAAGACTTAACAATAATATCCAAAAGTCCTTACACGTTACCGAATAATTGATCAAAATGGCAAATTCTTTGACTTTTAATTAGAACCCAAAATGGATTTTTGAGATTTAAATAAAGAAAGAAGAAAACGTACGACTATCTCGGCAATGACCCGTGGCTGTCGGAGAGGACGGAGGAGAAAAGCAAGAAGACGAGTGAGGAGAAGAACAATACAGATCTGGAGTATGAGAAGAGGCAACGCGTAGTGCAGAGGATTCTCTCCCTGAAAGACTCCATTAGAGGTTGCTTTCATTGGTCCCGGACATGTTGTACCGTTTGTTACCATACCTTTTTTAGGTCTCTGAAAATTTTTAATTGTTACGAATTAGTCAATGTGAGAATCTATAACAATCTTTTTAACAACAAAAAAAAAATATAGAATCTATAACAATCTGTGATCACTTTGTAATTTTCTTGCATTTATGCGGGGGGAAAAATATAACAGATGAAACGATATGGGCACTGGTCTAATATCTATGTTCTTTTTAGGAAAATAAATAAACAAGAAGAATAGAAAGTAAAAAAAAAATGCTTATATAACGATTATATAAATAGAACAGTGGCGATACTCACTGATATGAGTTTTAGAACTTGTTGATTCGTTCCGTCAGTTGGAAACTTTTATGGGTTTTAGCTTAGAGTGGTGAGAAGCGGGAGTAAAGAGGTGTGAAGCAGTATCTGGTCTTTATATAGCCTGATATGTTACCTAAATGCCCATATTGCCCCTGCTTGCGCGGGACTTGCTTCTTCTTCTTCTCTTTTTTAATAATATATAAAACAAATTAAACATTATCTCGACTCTAGGGTTGGCAACGACACTAGCTAGCAAGTTGATTTCTTAGAATGAAAAGCTTACTATTGTTTATGATGAAAAGTATGGTAGAATCTTTAACCTAAACAACAGTCCGGGTCACTTTAGATAGTAACTATTTAATGTCATTCTGTTCTAAGCATATATATGTACTACTTGGGTTTCATTGTCATTCATTTCTTTAGACCGGCCCCCAAGGTCTAAAATTTCACATGATCTCTTACTCTTATTTCGTTATAATTTACTCTCTTTGCATATATTATTTTCTATCTAATTAAATCATGTATTGGATTCCGAAACCCCATTGTATGTAAAAAAAAAAATTGTTTTCAAATAATTTTTAAAAACTCTCCGCAGGACCAAGTTGTAACATTTTAACAAGAATGATGATTCATCCCTCTTAAGTTTTCTTTATAAAAAAAAAAAAAAAAAAAGAGAAGAAGTTCATTGTATGCAACTATGCATGTTTTATCAAAGTGTGTCATATATAATTATGATGTAAATATATATATCACTAAAAATATCAAGTCGGTTGACACAAAACGTTGACGGGGCATTCAGAAAGGAAATTTGCAAGTCTTATTTGTTGTATACTTGCCACTTGTGAGATAAGTCAAAATTACAGTCTTTTCCTACATTCGTGTTCATATTTCAGAGCCACCCAAAGAAGAAAGCAAACAAATATTCAAAGGGTTCTCAAATGTATATTGTCTCTCTCTTATCTAGCGACGTAAAGTTGACCAAAGCTTATTGATCGAGTTTTTTTCTTGCTCTTATTAAACACACGAGGGTTCCCATATATCTCGAAAAATGCATAAAAAGTATATATGACTAAACTCCCAAAATAAGACACCAATACCAGTTTTATACGTGTTATATGTATCTTGCATTTTCTGATGCAGAAGTTTCTAACTTGTTTCTTTCATTATAGGGCCCTTCATAGGTATATGATTTTAGTTTAATTCAGTATCGACTGGTTCTCCATTTCGGTTTCTAAATATTTTTGGTCTTTTAACAATCTAAAATCTAATATGGTTAACTTTATTTGGGTTTCATTTTTTATAATAAATATATATATATATATATTTTTTTTAATATATTAATTGGTTTTTTAAAAAAAATTGTTTCCTTCGTTGTTTCAAATCTTTGGTAAAAAAAAAGGGAATCTAAATCAGTTTGGATAGAGTCCTCGATGTACCCAGATTGAACGTCTCCAAGTTGAGTGCGTATCTTTCCATGTACTTTCAATTTAAAACCTCTTCAATATGGCCTATTTGACTTTGGATTTAATCCATTTATTTGGGTCAACTTGAACCTTGATGTCATATATATTTAAAATTGATTCAAAACAAAACTTACGAACTGAAATCTCGATTCAAGATGAACGAGAGAAAGAAAATGTATTGGTTATATTGTGTCAAATTATCTATAATCTTACACCTAATGGTCGGGTTAATTCTGCTATAGCACATGGAGATAATCGGGTCATAATCCCCGACAGTGAAAAAAATGCTGATGATGCATTAGGAGTTAGGACACACGTCTACATTTTAAAAGGAAAAGTGTGCTATACAATTAATATTAAAACTAAAACTTATTATCCGTTCAATAACATATTCAATAAGTTCAATGATACCTGGACGCCAGATTCCAAATTCAGAGTATCATCGTTTAATAATTTAATGTGATAACTAGTTAATGTCAATGCTCGATTGATTAAACATATAAAAATGTTGGTTGTTTATTGGATCACTTAGAAAATTTAGCAAATTTACAGAAATAACGATAAAAGTACCTAAATTATTTTCAAATCTCATTAAAAACTATATATTTTCCAACTCAAAGCCGATTAACAATAAATAACTTGATCCATATCTTTTATATTTTAGTGTTGGGCTTTTAAATCATCAATTTAGGATCACAGTAAAGTTTCATCAAAATGATGGTTCTTATTAGTACATCATGAACCGAATTCTACTCTAAAACCGATAATAAACAAAATGTTAGGGCACTCTACTTAAATCAACAAAAGAGACTATAATATGATATTAAAATTAATAAACTTCAAACATAAAATCATTTAGCAATGAATGGATTAACCATATTCTTTATATATTAAGTGTTAATATTTAAGTTATTGATATGAGTTTTCAATAATTACTGATTAATGTTTTGACATATTCACAGGCTATATCCTAATTCCTAAACCATGAGACATGAATTATCGAAAAGTTTTAGATATTCTATATACATGACTCATATGATATGAATATGTAAGATTTCGCAATCACGAAACAATTAAGTATGTCTAGATGGTTGAATTTATAATAAATGGCGTATACAAAATTACCACTGCCATATGTTTCAATATACAAAAGTTCCAAAAGTATTATCCTACAGTTGATATGCTAATGTATAAAAAAATATAAATGTCGTGGTACCATACTCTGATCTGTGCTGTGATTGTGGCATTGTGCAGTACTACAGTCTGCAACACCTGTTAGTTACGTATATGTCTGTCATGTTGAAATGGTAAACCTCCCAAAATTTAGATAAGAGTGGTTTTCTAATTGGAATCAGAAAAAAGAAACAAAAATATTTACTAGACGGCAAACACAAAACATAATTTAAGTGGTTTTGGAGTTCCGGACGCGTGGGAGAAGGACACCTGGTTACACGACTACACGTGGATGTGTAACGTTTCGGCCATACAAAAAGTTCATTGTGATTAGATCAGAATAGAATATTATATACTTAGTCCTATAAATCGCTTTCATTAGAGAGTCAACCATTATATCTTGATGATAAAACCTTGGGCAAACTATTTTTAAAAATGTTAGTCACTATTCGTGTTTATTTTCAACTTTAAGTTTGGATAGGATCCGATAGACATTATTCAATTCTTTAATTACTAGCTCAATCGTGACAATGATAACGTAGTTTACATACGAATATATATACGCAAAAACATGTACAATAGAACTTTGTAACAAAACAATTGAATTTGACACCCATAATGAAGTATTTATATATCTATGTCAAACAATGAACTTAAACTATATGTTATAACATTTAATGTAATGGTTTGTTTTAATGCTGTTATATTATATTATCATTTTGATTATAGTCCATATAATGCATATTGACGGTAAAACATAAATGTATATATATTATATATATGTGGTGATCATACATAAGACTTTCCCCAATCAGTGTTAAGTAATCATGCATGACGTAGTTTATTTATAATAGATTTATTTTGTAAAGTTTTAACTAGGTCCATAGAAACCCATTCTTACATCACCTATGATGCAAGGCATCAATGATCAATCTGGTAGTACTAAATTGGTGCTATCACATATATTAGATCAAAGGGGTTTGTGATTGGTGTTTAGTAGAGTAATCAGTAGAAAATAAGAATTAAAACATAGAACTGAGAGGAGAAAGTAAATTGAGTGATAACAAATAGTTTATGTGTTGTATAGAGTATAATTTATACTATTTTTTTCTTTCATCAAAACTATTTGTGAAATAACGGCTAACTTAAGTTTTTATGTCCATATCTCATATATGCCATTATGCCTGTCTTTATGCGATAATTATCAAAACTATGATTATTTAAGAGATAAATATTAAACAGGGAGAAGAAGAATATGTATTTTTTGTTAAAATAAAGAAAAGAAAAAAAATAATATATTTCTCAAATTTGTAGATCACTGGAGGAACCTCTCTTCTATGGGCTTCCAGATTCAAATTTTCACTCCGTAATTTATCTAAGCTTTGTACTCCTGATTTCGACGAAGATGGTATTCCAGTTGTCAAAGCTCCTCAGTCCGTTTTGCTCAGTGGTGCTGCGTCGTGGAAAGGCTATTTAGTAGCTCAGTTCCATGGAACTCCCCCTCCAGAGGCTAAGATAATGGCTGATTTGAATACCATTTGGGGAACTCAAGGACGAATCACTGTCAAGAAAACTTCTCATGGAACATGTCTAATTTTTATTCCCTCGGAGGTTACTAGAGCTTGGGTGCTTGATGTAGGAGTGTGGTAAGCGGACAATTGCACATTCACAGTTTCAGAATGGTCAGAAAACGCTCAACTAGACCCACCTCAAAAGCTCGTTTCACTTCCAATTTGAGTTGTTTTCAAGAACATCCCGCCTCAACTTACAGTCTTCCGAGTCTGAACGTCTTAGCGTCAGGAGTGGGAGAACCTCTACACACTGAAAAATCTCGCCTGCCTCCACTTGCCTTAGGAGATGTTAAGGTTAAGGTCGAAATCCTCCTTGATCAAAATCTCCCACCAGCAGTGAGAGTGATGGATGATCTTGGAAACTCAGTTCGTGTAGAAACGGATTATCCTCGTCTCCCACTGAAATGTGAGAATTGTAATCAGTTTGGTCATCTAGTACCGAGGTGCCCTCATGAAATAAAAAAGGGAAGTCTAGTTCAGCAGGATACTCACATTGGTTGTGAAGATTCTATTTGTGCTTTGTCTCACCAGGTTGTAGTTGCTAATTCTATATCCGCTGTTGAAGCACAAATTATGGCGCCAGAAATTATAGAGAGAACTCTTGTTAATATATAGAATCATGTTACTCCTGCTAAAGCAGTTGTATCCGAACAAAGCTCATCGGAGAATTGGACTTATGTGGTGCGTCGATCAAATGTTCCAAATACAACATTGATTTCCTCGGATAAACAGAGTACCGAGGCCTCTTTTTCGAGTAATCAATTGGAAGCCGATACAAGTGTGGTCCAAAAAGCGCAAGAAGTGCTGAGATCTAGGACTGTCGATGTACAGTCTTACTCACCACCGCCTGTTGATTCTATGTTTGTCTCTAATTCAGCTAGGAAGAGGGCTAATAAACAGAGAAGACAACATCAAGAACAGTTAAGGGCTCAAGAAAAGTTGAATGGATCATCATCTCAAGTTAATTTAAGCATTTCTAAGGCTACAATCTCCTACTTAATTCTCAGTTAGTAAGGCTAGGGGTCCTTTTTTTTCAGGGCGAAAGACTTCCATAATAGCCTAGCTTGTTATATAAGTTTTTTGTCTCCATGAAGATTTTTTGTTGGAATATGAGAGGCCTTAATGGCCAGACTAGATAGTCTTCTCTCTCTTCTTGAATTGATTTAAACCACCCTAGTATTGGTGGTATTTTGGAAACACATGTTCAACAGCAGAACGCTTCTTTGATACTCAACAGGTCCATTCCAGGTTGGAATATGGACAATAACTACTCACCCTCAGCAACTAATGGAAGAATTTGGTGGTGTGGGATCCAGCCCTTTCAGTTGTTACGTATTTTAAGTCCGATCAGATGATTTTTTGTGGAGTCTTGAATCCAGCGAATAACCAAGCTTTCACTATTGCCTTCACCTATGCAAGGAACTGTGTTGTTGCTCGTAGAGAGTTGTGGTCTCCCATTCAGGAACTTGCTCAAACTCAGGTTATTCAAAACTCTCCTTGGCTTTTATTAGGGGATTTCAACCAGATTCTTTCAGCGGAAGAGCAGTTCTCTCTTTCACTATCTGATTGGTCGCTGCAAGGCATGGAGGAGTTTCAGAGTTGTCTTGAATCATCAGAATTGTTTGATTTGGAAAGCAGAGGAGCCTTCTTTACTTGGTCAAATCAAATTCCAGATTATCCTATCACCAGGAAGCTGGATAGAGCAATTATTAATGAGAAATGGCAGCAAACATATCCCTCCTCTTATGCAGTCTTTGACCCCCCTGCTACGTCTGATCATGCACCGTGTTTAGTTGATTTGTCAGGTGTACAAATCAGGAGAAAGTCTCCATTCAGGTTCTTCACCTTCCTTACCTCTCTACCGGATTATCAAAGTTTATTGCAGGATGTTTAGGGTGATTCAGTCAGTAGTGTATCGGCTTGGATTTCTCTTCGGTCAAAGTTAACAGCAGCTAAACAGCTATGTAGAACCCTAAATCGCTCCAGGTTTAGTAACATAGAGGCTAAGGCGAAAAAAGCAGTAGAAAAGCCATAGATAGTTCAGTTAGAGCTGCTTGTAAAGCTCAACCAAGCTCTTTTCTTCGAAGAAAGGATAGCCCGAGACGCGGCTGATGTTTTGTTAAAAGCTGAAGAGGTATTTTTCCGTCTTAAATCTCGGGTTCGCTGGTTAGGGGAAAGAGACAAGAACACATCATTTTTCCATAAGGCAGTGGAGATTAATCACACTCGCAACTCGATTAACCATCTTAGGAATGATGCTGATGCAAGAATCTCAAACATGGCTCACGTAAAAGAGATGATCATCAGCTTTTATCGTTCACTTCTTGGTACAAAGAATTCTGAGGTTACCCCTTACTCGGTAAATTTCATTAAGAGACTTCACCCTTTTCGCTGCTCTGCTACGCTTGCAGGGTTACTAACCAGTATTCCCTTGGCTGAGGAGATACGCAACACAGTCTTTGCAATGCCAAAGGGTAAAGCTCCAGGGCCAGATGGATTTACTGTCGAGTTTTTAACTTCGTCTTGGTCTTTGGTTGGTCCAGATCTCGTGGCAGCTGTCACTGAATTCTTTGTTACTTCTTGCTCATTAAAAAGATACAATGCTACTGCTCTTGCACTTTTGCCCAAGCAAATTGGTGCTGATCGTCTCCCAGATTTCAGACCCATATCTTGCTGCAACACTGCTTATAAGGTCATTTCAAGAATCTTGGGAGCTAGGTTAAAACTATTTTTAACAAAGACGGTGCAAAACAACCAAATGGGGTTCATGAAAGGAAGGCTATTATGTGAGAATGTATTACTAGCCTCAGAATTAGTAGCTGATTTTCACAAACCAGGAGACATGCTTACAAATAGACATCACGAAAGCTTATGATAGTTTGGACTGGTCCTTTTTACTTAACATCCTGCGGGCTTTTGATCTCCCTCATACTTTCATATCTAGGATCAAGGAGTGTATCTCTTCACCGTCTTATTCTATATCGCTTAATGGTGAACTTGTGGGGTTTTCCTCAAGAAAGAAAGGGTTGAGGCAAGGGGATCCTATTTCTTTTTCGTTGTTTGTCTTGGCTATGGACATTTTGTCAAAAACCCTTGATAAAGCAGTGAGACTGGATCTCTTTCAGCCTCATCCCTTATGTGGAGAACCGTTAGTCACACATTTGAGCTTTGTTGATGATGTCCTTATATTTTTTGATGGTTCTCCTACTTCTCTTGGGGGTATTATTCAGGTACTGGACAAGTTTTATAAAGCCTCTGGCCTTCGCCTAAACCTTAAGAAATCATCATTATTCTTGGATGGGAACAATCTACAGCTTACAAAAGATTTGGCTGACATGTTTGGACTATCTTATGGTGCTTTTCCAGTCCGATATCTCGGCCTTCCATTAGTCCCGCACAAACTCAGACCTCAGGACTACAGACCACTCATTGATAAGGTGTTATCCAGAATCTCCGCTTGGTCGAATAAATTTATATCTTATGCCGGACAATTACAGCTCATCCAATCTGTGATAATGAGCACTATCAATTTCTGGTCATCGGTGTTTTTACTCCCAAACAAATGCTTCGAGCAGCTGGAGCGAATATGCTCAGCTTTCTTTGGAATGGGGATCCCAACTTTGTTCGGGGAGCCAAAATTGCTTGGACGACAGTATGTTCTCCTAAGTCAGAAGGAGATCTCGGTTTGAGACGACTTAAGGACTCGAACATAGTGTTTGGGATGAAGCTAATTTAGATCCTTTACACTAAAGCTGGTTCACTATGGGTATCTTGGGTTTCTAAAGTATTGATAAGGGGAAGAGTATTTTGGGATGTTGATTTTCGAAGCTCATGTAGTTAGATGTGGAGAAAGTTGGCCAAGCTTCGCTCTATAGCTAGACCATTTCTCGTCTCTCAGATCAGATCGGGGTTGTCTACTTTCTTTTGGCATGATGATTGGACAGCTCTAGGACCTTTGATTGAGATTGCAGGTACCTCTGCTCCTCAAGTATGTGGAATCTCTTCTACAGCCTTGTTTCTCATGTGATTTTAGATGGACATTGGCTCCTCCCGCGAGCGAGGCACCCAATTGTAGAATTGTTGCGCTCGTGTTTGTCAACTATGCCTCCTGTGCTACAGCAAGGTCAGTCTGATTTAGTCTTTTGGCAAGTCAGCAACGCTCATAGACCAGCTGCTTTCTCATCCTCTTTAACATGGCGTAGTTTACATTCACCAAAGCCTTTAGTTCCTTGGGCTTCATCAGTATGGTTTAAGCAGAGAATCCCAAAACATTCTTTCATCTGCTGGGTCCTTGTCCACGACAGGTTACCTACTCGGACAGATTGAGAAGCTGGGGACTCCAAGTACCAGACACTTGTCTTCTCTGTAACTTGGGTCTTGAGAGCTCCCAACACTTGTTTTTTCAGTGCCCATTTGCTAAGGATATATGGGAGTTTTTCTTTTCCACATCAAACCTTGCTCCTCCCGTGGATTTTTTGTATGCTCTCAATTGGTCCAAGAATCCATCACCTATCACCAAGCTTAGCTCCATTTGTAAACTTCTTTTGCAAGCTTGTGTGTATGAAATATGGAAGCAGCGTAACGCCAGGCTCCACAATGCTCATTTCAAATCTCCTATGCAAGTTATCAAAGACATTCAGACCAATCTTCGAAGTAAGATGGCTGCTCTTGATTCTGAAGCCTCCACTATTTGGATGACCATGCCTAATCGCGTGTTCCAAGCAGAACCTTCTTATCTCTATCACTGGTTTGAGTTCTTTCAAAGGAACCGTTAAGCTCCATGGTCTCTTTGCGCTATCTGTTTGTACTAATTGATTAAAGTTGTATCATTGGTTCTGCTGTTTTTCTGTATTGTCTGCTTTAATCATGATATCTTTGTAACAAACTACTGTTAATAATAAAAAGTTATCATAAAAAAAAAATTGTAGGTTTTACTTAGCAAAAATGATAATTTAGCCAAATATATAAGTGCCGTTTGTAAGCACTTACGTTTCTTAAATCTTGATTATTAGATTGCAAACGTAGATGTATTTTGGTTTTGATTTAACAAGTTTCTTTTGTTGTAAGTTGTAACAAAAACATGTCAACGAATTGAAAATGCATACATAGCCTTGCAAATCGCATTCTCCAAATGCTAATGGGCCTAACATGCAAAGAGTATAATGGGTTTTAGTAGGCTCATGTTCTAGTGAGAAAAATGATCATAAAGATCATTTCATTTTTTTTTTATTTTTTTTTTCGTCAATCATTTCATATTCTTCTGTATTCAATTTGATCAAAACTCTCCTTAATTTCTTTCTGCCGTCTCTTCTCTGTGTCTCCCATCAGGTGATTTTTTTAAAGATCGTATCGAAATTTTGTCCACTTGTCTGATTGTTTTCGATGGATAGTTCTCAATACTCAACCAATTTGTACAATTTTGTTATTATAGATCTTATTTGATTCCAATGTCAGATCGTAACTCTACTTGTTGTGATTCTGAATGTTGATAATTTTGGTTGCTTAGCTGAAACAGATCTGCTTTGACTTTTCGAACATACTGTGAATTTTGTGATTTGATCTGAACCGCGTATTCGATCCGATCATTGTCTTTAGATTCATGTCTTTGTGTGTTTTGTTTTGTTCTGGGGTTTGATTTCTCATATAATTTATGGAAAATTTACAGAGCATATTGATTAAATGTTTTCTGCTTGTTCTATACAAAACAGAGTTGGTGAGGTTTTCCAAGAAAACATGGAATCTGCAGGGATCCAGCAATTGCTTGCTGCTGAACACGAAGCTCAGCAAATTGTCAATGCCGCTAGGACTGGTAAATTCAACTTCTATGCTTTTTCTCTTTTTTATATATTATTGTGATGGTATAGTGTTATGATCATGATAAATCATTAATCCTTTGCACTAAATGTATTACAACAATGAAACTTGTTATTGAGAAAGTGTGTTATGTTTTTGGATTTCAGCAAAAATGACAAGATTGAAGCAAGCCAAGGAAGAGGCTGAAACTGAGATTGCTGACCACAAAACCACTACAGAGTATGGTTTCCAGAGGAAACTTGAAGCGGTAATTAAACTTTATTTTAAGTCACTAGAAATGTGTTTCTTTCTTTTATACATTCTTGGTTCTTTAAAACACTTGTTACTGATGATGAGAAAATAAATTGACTGCGGAAAACAGACAAGTGGAGATTCAGGTGCAAACGTGAAGAGGCTTGAGCAAGAGACTGACACCAAAATCGAGCAATTGAAGAACGAAGCTTCTAGAATTTCCAAAGATGTTGTGGATATGCTTCTCAAAAATGTGACCACTGTCAACAACTGAGATATATCACAAGAAAACCATCGACTGTAAAATGGTGTCAAGTATATTTTAAAAAAACTTGGATTTGTTCTTTTGTTTCTTACTTTCTTATATTGTTTTGTTTGTGGGTTCCAGATTTGACTGTTGCTATTGTTTTTCATCAATTTTTTGTGTGGAGTTATTGTAACTCTTATTGTATTCATCTCTCCAGAAGATGCATAAAACTTGTGTGTTTGTGATAAAACTGAGCCCATTGGGTTTTGTTTCATCAAGAATATTGAACTGTTGAAACAACGAAAACTTCTTAGGGTGTGAGAACCGTTGGATGTTTCGTGGTGGCTGATTTGGAAAAGTTGCCTAGAGTATATCTTTGTGGAACCAAATAAATCAGATGGGTGGGGACTTCTTGAAAATGGAAATGGATTCGTGATGGCTGATGGGCCATCCAATATGGGCTGAATGATGATGAATGAACGGTGGAGATTTTCATCAAATGTGATGAATGTCCATGGTACTCAGAGTATGCATGTGATCGTTGATCTTGATGGCTTTCGTCAATGGTCTCAAATATTCAAATTTATCATGGTTTTGTAAGTTCTCAGCTCATCCAAAAATCATTAGAGCTAAAACTATACGAGATCGAGATAAATAAATATTGTGGTTTTTATTGATTGTAAGAACAGTCGTTGAATATGTCCATGATGATAACATCATCATCAAGGTCGATGATTAATCTAATTTTCTTGTTATCTAAAAAACGGAAAACACATATTTAACTGGCAAGAAAGAATAAAAGAATATATATAGGGCTAGTAATATAAGCCAAAAAGAAAAGACTAGTAATGTAGGTATAAAAGCTTGTAGTTGTAGATGAGAAAAGTGAATTAACCGGTTTAAGCTTCTATACATTAAATAATTGCCAGTTTCTTACATTATTATCTTAGTTTGTGTCCAAGTCCAGTCCACGTACCAATGAAGTTAAGAAAAGTATTAAAAAACATATAGGTAATGAAATAGAGAATTTCATTCTTCTTTTTAAGACAAAATTTACCTAAAAAGTTCAAAAAATTGAAGCTTATAAAAACCCATCACTACTTTTGCTTGCTTTGTATCCATTGTGTATATCCTGGCATCTATCATCCATTTTCTACTCCTTTCTCTATTCATTTTTCTCTCTCTCCATCAATCTTCTTTAGCTCAAACTATTTATCTTTCCCATCAATTCTCTCATACAATACATACATACAGATCATCATCTCTTCCCACCTCTCTAATTTTTCATCAATCTTCTTTAGGTCTAAACACTCTATTTATATTATTCTTCATAGACATACAAACCATACATACGATCCCATTTAGAATTGCTTTTAGCTTTAGATTAGATCTAGGGTTTCTTTATTTTCTTTCAAATCTTGCTGCATATCTTTCAAAATCATGTTTCTCGCTTTCTAGGGCTCTAGATCCATGGAAGTATGAAGTACATGCTAGCATACATATGCATAAATTCTCACTATTTTGAATTGATGTTGTAGGAGTATATATAAAGGGAGAGCTTCCTTGAGTCCATTCACAGGTCGTGATATGATCCAATTAGCTTCCGACTCATTCATCCAAATACCGAGTCACCAAAATCTGAACTAGACTCGTTAAATGAATGAATGATGCGGTAGACAAATTGGATCATTGATTCTCTCTGATTGGACTGAAGGGAGCTCCCTCTCTTTAGGTATTCCAATTCTCTTGGATAATCGTAGTTCCCAGCATAAAAACATGTTTGAGTTGCGAAACATGTAGTGTATAGAAATACATGTAACACTCGTATGTATGTCTTGTAATATTAACATTTTGTACTTTTTAAGATTTATATTTCAGACATCATCTTGAACAGGTGAAGAAGAATGTTTACAGAGTGTGGTTTTAAAATCTGGTATCTCCTTCCGGTAAGTAAGCCATCGTTCTAGGTTAACCATATCTGATTAGATGAACCCTAGCGAGAAAATTAGGTTTTCATTTTTCTAACCATTTCTTTATCACAAATCTATCTTTTTATTTTACATTTGAACCTTTTTCTCTCGTCGTTATTCTCTGTAGTCTGGGAATTAGCGGTTGCAATTTACAAGTAGGGTTTTGTCTTTTATAGATAGAAGGCTAGGGTTTAGTGTAACTGAAAACATTTCTTTAAAAGTAAGATAAAAGATAAAAAAAGGTTGGCGACAACTCATGAGCTTTGTTTCTCTTGGGGCTTGAAGAGTTAATACTGCAGCAACAAGTTCCCATAATTTTTATTTATGTTACACTTCCCAATTATGGTCCTCTCTCTTCAATAACATTCTTTAGGTTTTTCTAATATTATCGTATTTTAATTACCGCTTTGAAAGCGCTTCGGTTTCTGATTTTCTAACCTTCGGAAGTTGAAAAGTACTGTTTTTATCTCCATTGTAAAATTCACTCGTATGTGTACTTGTATTGTCGTTATTCATTTTTAGCACTCTACTTTTCATTATTTAACTATATTGCAAAAATTGTAATCGTTTCAGAAGAGTGTTTATCTCAGAGACCTAGCACAAAATTGGAGATATTTTGGAGAGGAATAGACTCAAGTCAACCGGAAGGGAAGGAGAGCTAGCAAATGACATTCCTGGAGGACTCTAAATCAGGTGGACAGCATTGTCTCGGACTCTCGGAGGTTGATGAAAATAACACTTGATTAGATTATTCAAAATCCGCAGTTCGAATTTAAAGTTTATGTTTCCAAACAATTATTGATGTTTATATAATGTTACATGATAAATCAATATCAGTGCAGTCAAGTAACGGTTTGTAACTTCTTATTCACAGTTTTTGTTGTTGGTAAATTATGAACTATTACGAACAATTCTTCCAATATTGGTCATCCATTAAACAAAAACAACAAAAATGTATTCCTATGGTCACATGTTACATTGACATCTACGTGTTCATGTCGGTCTGTGTTTTCTGTCACATTTTACTTTTTCTTTTAACATTTTTCTCTTTATTTTGTTTGAACCAGCAGTAATTGTTTTTTATTTTTATTTTTATTATATCAACATCTTTATCTCTTTTTCTATATACTATACTCGGCCACTATGATATCCTTGCCTTTTACTTGGAGAAATTTTATCAAAGTATCGGATTACTCCTTTTTATGAAACTGTCAACATTCTAATGACCTTTTTTTTTTGGACGGACATTATCTTCTAATGTTTTTATACTTTCAATAATTTCTTTATTTTTAGTTATATTCATAATTTAAAACTTACCATAGGATCATATTTTCGTCCTTTATAAATGTTAACTCTTTTCCAAAATTTATCATAATTTGAATAATGACTAAACAGTTGACTAATAGATCATGAATTTAGTAAAGAAACCAAATCCTGAAATTTTTAAGTAACTTTTAAAAATTTAGTAGAAAATTTGGGAAAACTAATTAAATTTTAAAAGAAGATGGAAAAATCGTATATACTACTAAAATAAAGGAAAATAAATTCTCGTAGTGGGATACAAGGGAAGTTTAAATCTTCTTCGTTGAAATTTCCGTGCATCTCTTCTTGGCTTTTTGTTTTCCATGGTAAAATCTAACTTTGATATAATATTCCATATATAATTTACGGAAATCTAATCGGATGTTTTTATCAGTTTAAAAAGGTCATCTACAGTGTGTGTACATATGAATAAATGTTAGAAAAAATATAGATATGAATAAATGATTTAAACATATTGTTTATCCCTTCCCGTTATGCCTAAACATCAAGTACAATATCTTAGCTATTAGAAAGAAACAAGCCTTGGATTTTTAACCAATTGAAGAAAGTCATCAGAAAGTTTGTTAATCTTTTTTTTTTTTTTTGTCTAGGTGCCTACTGCCTAGTGAAAAAAAAAGTAGCTAATTCTCTTGGAGACTTGTTTAAAACGCCGCAGCAACGTCGTTTCGTGGAACGAGCCGAAGAATGTCGACGTAGGCCTACTATGGTTTTGCTCGCCGTACAAATATACCTGTGGAGATTGGCAGACGCCCAACAATACTTTTACTTGTATACGTATTTGGGTATTTGCGTGTGCGTGTGCGTGTGTGTGACCGTGTGAATATATACGTAATTAATCAGTGATATCTTTTCAAATATCTGTGTTCAAACAGAAACTTTCATTTCAGATTACTGAATGTAACGAATATGTTTTCATATTAAGCGAATCTTGCATGACTTCTTTTGGTTTAGTAGCTGGTGAAAGAAGCCTAATTAGTCACTTAAATATAGGCGTAGAATCAAATGTATGTAGTTTATCGTGATATTGCTGCCCAAACAAATTTATTTTATTCGTTGTAGGAACTAAGTATGACAATGCCATTAAGCATCAAGTTAGAAAAAGCTTGTCTCATGGAAAATTGTATATGCCTAGTGATATCAAATTTTATATGTTGGAATCTATAGACACATTTAAGTAACCCTTTTGCTTTTGATTATACCCCCATAAAGTTACGCTTTTAGAGATTTACTCTAGTTTTAGGATGTGTACATGCAATATCGATCATCTCCAAAAGAGGTTACATTCATATCAACCAATTGGCTGGGGAAACATTATTAAAAAAAAAAACAATCTCATCAGAGAATAAAATCTCATACTAATATTTATATTAATTTTTGAAACAAATATTTTCGATTAACTTTATGTTGGTAAACTAAAACAAAATACTATTAGAATGAATCTTTATTATTAAAATTCCTAGTGGTCGACAAGCGTAAGTAGCCCAAGAAACCGAATCAAAATCATTTTTAAACCATGTGGTTTTATGTGGTTTGTTAAAAATTCCAAAGCAAACCAAATTTGCATCAAATCTACCTAAATTACAAATGCTATACTAAAATGATTTTTGTAAACTCTTACCTGAAAGGCTGAAACTATTCCTAAATGAGTGTTGAACCAAAAGTAAACTAGCTTCAATTTTCCAAGATCTATTCTTCATTGTTAGAAAAACAGCATTCACGTGAGGTATGACCCAAGTCTTATTTGCTTGACACGATATGCTACACACGTATTTATAATACTTGACATTATGTATAGTTGTGTGTGACTGTGTGAGTATGAATTGTAATTTACTAATTTCTTAAAACAAGAGAAGGAATATCATCACATCAGATTCTCGGTGGAGAACCAAAAGTAAAAATAATAGTAATAATGGATACTACTTGCGAAAATATACCTGCTACCTTGATTTTGTGTCACACAACTTTAACAAAAAATTAGTCTTATCAAACCTTTTTTCTCATCTGTCCATCGGCACATCTAGTCTTATGCCACTCCTTTTTTTCTTCTCCATCCATCATTTCTTTTAGTACGATTTTTTGCTTTTTCATTCAGTAAGATTTTATTTTTCTTCAACGTTACCATATATAAATATGATTGGTAATTTATGAACGTGGTTAGAAATCAACTGTTCATACTGTTCCCGTTTGGTGTAACAGTTATTTTGGATAATTTGGGAGATTGGTTCAAACAGCGGTAGAGTTACGTCGTATTTGAGTGTGACTGATAGTAGTAACTATTTTTCTTTAATGGCAAGGTATTTGTTGTCAAAATGATTACCAGTAAAAATGGCAAAACAAATTACTAGCATGTGGGGACAGAAATACTTTCGTGGTATTAAATACCAAAAAAAAAAAAAACATATACAATATGAGATAGATTTTCATAAACAGATGAGTAGATTATTGAGAAAATAATAGTTTCTGATAATAGTTTTATGTTATGTTCTGTTTCTTTCTATCTAATTATTTTTTATTACAATACTGCTAAACCTAGTCAACCAAACCAAGTACATGTACCTAGAAACTAATTACAATATAATTGTAAGGTAATTGGAAGAGAGACAAAAGAATTCCAATGCCTTTGTTGGACATATAGGTTGTCCCATGATTTGACTCTGTCCTTCTACAGCTGTCTTAATTCATTTTCTGCAAATTTTTAATCTCCTAATTTGCTATATTTAAAATATATATACATTCATATACACACATATATATATATATATATATATATATATATATTTAAATGAATTTCTACGTATTAAAAAAACGAGATATTGATCGAAAAGAGTGAAGCATGGAAGAAGAAAACAGAAGTGGGAAACAAAACTGCAGAGATTCCATGGGTCTCTTGTTACTTGCTTCAGTCCTCTTGTAGTCTTCTCATCATCATATCAGTTGTGCCACATAAAAAATAAAAAATTGTTTCCTGAAAAAACAAATACTGAAAAATTTATATGAGTATAAAGGTCACTGACATCATGATAGTTCAATGGTAGAATAAAAATTAAAACATTAGAAGGTTGATTTGTTACATGGCATTTAAATAACCAAAAAATGTTGACTTTGAAAGATATATCATCTATGAGTTACAAAGATCTATTCTGTAGAACTTTAGAACTTTGTTTTCCGTTTGATCTTGAAAATATTATATTCTCTTTAGGTCCATCATATGTATTCACATATGAACATATTTGAAGAAACATATGTGAAGAACTCTACAACTTTCATATAAAAATAAATAAATAATACTAGTTGGTGTTTGGTGATAAAATGTTGGTTGGTTGTGTTCAAAGCATTTCCCTTCAACTCGATTGTGATCTACACCTTTATTTATAGTGTGACACTGATTTAATTGCCTAATTTCAAGCGCAATGCTATTTGGAAATTCGTAATGTGAACCACAGTTTTGTAATCACCGGCACCACATGCCAACATAATGGGTAAAAGCATTAGATATGCATAATGCATTTAAATTTCTCTCATGAAGAATTAGTGCATTTGTATTTGTGACAATGGGTAAATTAGGTATGCACTACATATGCAAGTTATGTCACGGTAACATAAATAATATATATTCTTACTAAAAAGTCTTTGGATCGTTGACAATACACATCACAAAATCAGTTATGAAAGAGTAATAATAAAACAAAGAAACAAAAATGATCTACACATTACATCAAATTATTTTGTAAAATATGAGAAACGAATACAAATTTTCAGATTGGGTATAGAACGTGAATGCCTTTTCGTTGAGGTGAAATGGAAACACACAACTCATGGCTAAGCAGTCTCTCTCTCTCTCTTGCATGTTTATTTATTTTATTCCAAAAGAGTGAATCCTCAGTTTTCCCCATCAGTTGATATGACCATTCGGTCATTTATATTTCTACCTTTTATTTTTAACAAATACATATTTTCATTTATACAGTTCACAACCTGAAATCTACATTCGAAACTAAGACCAAATAGTATGTTTATGACTTCAAATTATCGAATCTGCAATATGTAATATATTATTGATTTTTGAAGTTTTTTCCCGAATTTTATTTTTCTGATTGGCTTTTCAGGTGTGGGGTCAAATAATTATGTATCTTGTAACTAAGATAGGTTCTCGAAAAGGCAGAGAATTTTATTCATTTAAAAAATATAAATGATTGACTAGTATCAATAAAGCAGTTGATAGAAAAAGAAAATAGTGACTATATGCATGTTTTGGGCAGTTCAGGCCCATTATTACATAGGTGGCCCATATATTCCTACTAGGATATAAACTCAAGCTTAAATGTTTTCATTTGTTATTTCTAGGCTCAATTTATTAGTCTCTGTAAGTTTTTCATATTTATGTTAGTATATCAGCTTTAATAATCACAATGACTCTAAAAATTCAAATTCCAATCTATGTTGATACTTTCTTTTTTGTTTTGTCTCAACCACCGATATATGTTTTTAAAAGCTTTAAACTTTTATTACAAATATGTATATTCAGTCCTATGACATTAATTACGACGTAGTCAAACAAAATGTTTGAAAATAACATGTGTAATTAGTTTTTTTTTTATGATTTATCTAAAACAAAACAAGTTTCGTTTTCTTATGAAAGTTTAGTTGTGAAAAAAAAAATGGAAACTATAGTACCAATTTTGTTTTTCATTTTTTCCGCAAATGAAAACTATAGTACCAATTATGATGGAAACTTTAATTTTGAAAAGTAGAACTAGGATTTAGGGAAGGGATTTGAGCGCAATCAGCGGCATGAAAATGCTTACTCAAAAGTCAAAAGACAAACAAAAAGAGTCAACTCATCATTTTCTATTTCACTAATCGTAAATTTTTAATTCAATTTAAATCTTAACTTGCAAATTAACTTCCAATTTAGGTACAAAACCCTTAAGTTTCCACAAGGATTAGACAAATTTTATTGCAGTTTAAGTGCTTTACATAGCAAGACTTGATCAAACAAGTAAGGCGAGTTTTTATCCGAATTATTCAGTTTTACGTACGTTTAATAATATCTGAAGGTCATTTACAAACCAAACTAAGCCAAATTATGATATTCAACTATCCCATTCAATTCCTAGATCCATTCAATCGAGTTTTTATATTTAGTACGTACATGCATCATTATTTACCTATGGCCCTCCATTTACATGCCTGCCTTTTTCATTTCCTCACACAGTCTTTTAACTAACTCTAAAGAACATTTTCCCAAAGACAAAAAATAAACACACGAAAAAGAAACATGAACTCAAAGTCTCTTACTATCTGTGTTGTATTCTTACTATACACCGGTTTGTTTTCTTCTACATCACCATCCTCTCTTATACACCTCAACTCCACAACATCAGTTCTTAATGTCACTATACCACATTCCTTGTCTCAATCCCTTGAGAATTTCGCCCTCAAAACGTTAACCAATCAACATCATACCGGTGCTCTATACCGGGCTTTATTACCGGCAAATCTCTCCGGCATCGAAGTCTTCATCGTCCGCCTCACCGGGAAGACTCTCTGGAACTATGGGGCCAAGTTCAGCAACGTGCTTATCCCGGCAAGGTCAGTTTCGGTTCCTCCTGCAAGGAGAGTCGCTATTATTTACCAAAATCTAGGGAATTGGTCTAATCACTGGTATACCGTACCCGGTTATCGGTTAATCGCTTCTGTCTTAGGGTTTACGGTTTTGGACGTGTCGGATCAAGACAATGTCAAAGAGATCAGTTTAAGGATGAAGAATCATGTAGAGATTTCGTTTAGGAATCTACCTAATGACTCGGATGAGAAACTACTGTCTATGGTCAGATGCGTGAGCTTCAAGGCACAGACCAAAAACGAGGAAACAACTCATATAAGCCGAATGGCTCTCCCAGGAGTGTGTTACGGTTCGAGCCATGGAGATTATTCAGTGATCGAGCCTTTAGAGAGTAACAAGAAGAAGGTTGAATCGTTTTGGGTGTGGATCGTTGGATTTTTATTAGGCTTTGGTCTGTTAGGGTTTATAGGAGTTGCGTGTACAATGGGGATTAGGGTTTTAAGAACAAATAAGATTCAAGTGATGATGGAAAGAGACGCTGATGACGGTGATGTGTTTGAGATGAAATGGGTTGGTGGAAGTAAAATGCCATCTGTAGCTGTAACCAGAACCCTACCAGAGCCCGAAACCGGGTCTCTTGGATAAATGGTAGGGTCTATTTGGTTCGAACGTGAAAATTACTCATGATGAAAAAATATGTAGTCATCACTTAATTACTATAGTATAAAAAAAAAAAGTATTTACTATAGTCTTAGCTGGGAAGCTTTGGATCCACACTCTTGCAAAATCCAAAACTCTGTTTACACACATTAGCTAAAGTGGTCCTAAAAACTCGTATCGTATCTATCTACTATTGCGACAAGACTATATGTGTTCACAGCAAATAGAAGGAACAAAAAGAATTTTGTTTGCTGAATAAACTGGTTTGAACCATTGCTGTCTCTCTGGGGTCTGGTCAGACAGCAACTTGACAGAACAATATTAATCTACGCATCAGAAAATTATAAAACAAGATATCTTAAGAAGAAACTAATTAACACGAGAGAGAGACTCTGAAATAGGGTTTTGGATTAGTTTTTCCATACCTCTTGAAGCTTATAATTCAGTGAAAATTACCTCATTGGCACTGAAAAGGCCACAGATTGAAAACAAGTTGCGTTGTTTTTGTTTCTTCCTTTGTCGCTTTTAGATTAAAATTACTTCTATCCTATGAAAAACAATGTGTAAAAAGATAAATTATGAGTGGAGACAATGAGAGATGATGATATGTGAATTTAGGTGGGAGGAGTACAGAAAATTCGCTGGTTTAGTTATACAAATAAACGGCATGCAGTTTTCCAATAGAGTAGAGAAACGACAAAGCAACGTATAGAAAGATTTAGTTTTGGGCCACCTCACTAAACGAGGTTACGAGTACCAAAGGGCCAAGGCCATGCATTTTTTTTTTTTTTGGTCAAAGGCCAAGTCCATTTTGAAACGGCATGTCTGATGTGGCTGATGTCTCCTCTACATTTGCCTTACATTTGTTCTTGTTATTTATTACAAGTATCATTAAATTTAAACTTTTGTTATGTAAAATCAATTCGTAAAACTTGAATTTAATACTAAAACAGAAACAAAACGATTTGTTTATTTTTTTTAGTGTATGTAGTCTTCATACAAAATTTCCCTAGCTATCACAAAATGATTTTTTCCTACTTTAATTTACCTGAAGTTTTTCTTTTTATCTTGTGCTTTCACCTCTCTTGAAAAAAGGGTCCTTACATTTATTGGAGTTTGATGTTTTTTCCATACATGCATTTGGATATACAAAAAAAATTAAAAAATCAAATTTATTTTAAGGTGGTCATTTTCAAAATATTATTATACACATGTCTGATGTGGCTGATGTCTCTGCGTCTTTGTTTTCTTCTTCTATTTCAAGAAAAGATAGAGTAGTCGAGATCGAGGTCGCATAACTACAAACTAATTTATCAGCTAAACAAAAACATTTTATTCAAACGTTTTCTTATTTCTATGGCGAATAGTAATATTTTTTTTTGCGGATTGTTATACTGTCACGTGAAATTAACAAACTTAGATTATGAATTCAGATGATTGCATGAACCTTTTTGATAACGATTATTGCAGAAACCTTCTTTCAAGATGATCAAAGTAACTAATGATTGCAAAAAAACAACACGAATGACTGAATGAGATTGAGACAACCAACGACGTCGCAGAAGGACGTGATGACCTGATGATTAGCGCATTACAATTATCATAGGTCGGCATAAAAAGACAAGAACAATTCCATAATACTTTCGTTTCAGTTTTCAATGTATGAAAGAACAATAAATGGATCACTCTTTGCTTTGCAAAATCAGCAGTGGACTATATATATATATATATAGTTAATTTACACATAAATCAATCTACTTGTAAGCACACATTCACCTTGATTTCTATAGTTCGTTAAGAAAAAAAATTGGTTTGTTAAAAATGTGGATTAGAATATGTATTTTTAATTATAATATATAGGTAACCACTATAAAAAAACACAGCCAATTTCGACTACTATTTCCGACCAAATTGGTAGTCAAAATTTTTTTGACAGGATTCCGACTAAATGTACACAAAAAAAACGATAGTTGGAATTTAGTCGATAATTTCTAATTATATGTATTAGTCGAAAATTAGTGGAAACATATAGTCGAAAATATGTCGACATATGGTTAGCGAATAGTCAAAAATTAAAACGGTAGATATTTAACTTTTGCGACTAAATTTTGATAAGCATTAATCGGAATTTTGTCGAAATTTTTTAAAAACATTTTAATTATATTCTGACTAATGGTAGTCGGAATTTACTCGGAGAAAATAGTCAGTTTTTTGATGGAATATAAACAGTAATATATTAGATGCTTTTAGATGTTTATATTTGTTATAGATTAAGAACAAAAGAAGCTCATGTTGCATGTTAAATACGGTTAATGACTTTTCTGTACTTTTCGGTATTTTCTAAAAGTATTTGTGATTCGAGTTCATACTCCTAGGCTCCTAGCTAATAGCACTATACAAGTCCTTTCTTAAACAAACAAAAGTTAGTCCTTTACAATTTTGTTTATTACTCAAAAAGATCATTGTCAAAAACATATATAGAACATGTTTCTGCTCTTATTGTGTAATTATAATAAGTTAACATTTATCTATATTAAAAAAAACATTTATCTATACTATATATAAAAGAAATGAACAGTTATGGACTATATGGTCGTGGTCTATTTTGGTTTATTTTGGCTCGCGGCTGCGGGGACTTGTTCGCTTGATTACTCTTTTTTGGAACCTTTTCGTTTAACGACTACTTTTTGATATGTAGACATGTAGTAATGTACTAGTATGCATGTTTTTTATCTGCTGAAAGGATCTAACAGCTTAAAAAAACATTTGACACATTAATCAACTAAACTAAGATTTTGACGAGTTTTAAAGTAAAATTATAAAACTAATAATTAATTAATAATTAACAAAAAATAATACTAATAATTCCCTCCAAATCTGAACAGGTAGTTAAATCCGTTAATCATGGTCGCATGTCAAGATCTACTCATCCCCACACACACCTATCATCACAACCAACAGCTGTCCTCCCATCACCTTATTTCTTTTTGTTTGCTTCTTTTATTTCTTTTCACAACTTGATATTATTTTCGATTTATTAACTCAGCCAATCAGATTGTAGAACAAAAACTTAAACCACCAAACATCAATTTAACACCAATGAATAAAATGTTTTGATAGTGTTGTTGACATACAAAACTTGAATTTTTTTTTACTGTTAACAAAATAAAACAGGTACTTAGATGTGACGTTTTCATGGCGTTATACAGTTTGGTCTTCTTCTTTTTTTTGTCAACAAATACAGTTTGGTCTTTAAATTACCTAACTATTTTTTTCGGAAAAATACCTTTCAATATCAACTAAAACAGAGAACAATTAATCAATCATCTTCTCTACTTGTGAGCATTTCCAAATTAACAAACAATATACAATACAATTAAAATACTATTTGCAGTCTTTTTTAACTTTTTTGAATCTCTGCAACTTTTCAACATATTGCCCAATTTTGACGACTTCCTGTCTTTAAATATCTCTATTTTTTTTCTTCCATCATCTGAATATTTCGGGTCAAAAAAGAGTTGCGTTTTGCTTTATAAGTTCCTGATTCCAAAACGTAATTTCATCTTGGAATCTATTAATTTCCTTCAAAATTCCAGCTTTCTAATCGTTAAAAATTTTCCCGGGAAATTTTTTTCCCCGGGAAAGCGTGTGTGTAAAATACTTGGACCATCGAGTGATTTTTTTGATAAATCCAAGCAAAGGTCAATCTTAGGTTTTAAATCTGAACCTCACGTATGTCTTAATCGTGTAATTTACTTTATCTTCTTAATGCACATTAGATTTTGTTTGTGTGTTGCAGCTTTATCGGTGTAAGAAAAGGACTTAGCAGTTGAAGTTTCGGTTTCATTTCCACGAGATTACTTAGGCTTTCTTGTTGATCTTTTCACAATAAAGTTTTCATCTTTATTGTGATTTCTTCGCCTAATTTTATTTTCCCTTTGATTTAAAAACGCGAGTAAGCAAAGGGGAAAAGAAAAAATCGAAGTCTCTCGATTTTGATTATTTTTGGTTTTCATCGAGTCTTTGTTGGTTTATAATGGAACCATCATCTGGAGTCAGTGCTGAGAAGAGACCTACCGTTGACTTAGTCAAGGATAAAAATGGAACAGATCAGATTCTTCTTCAGAATCCTAAAGGTGCTTCTGTAAAGGTGATTTGATTTTATTCTTCCTTCTCATGCGTTATCCGTAGTGTTTATAGAAAGTAGAATGATTCCTTGATGAAAGATTCAGAATTTTTGATTAGAGGATTCTCGAATTTGAGGATAAGATGTTGACTTTATGATTGCACACCAACTGTTCGATGTTTTTC
The DNA here is from genome assembly GCA_963555745.1 of Cardamine flexuosa. Lineage (NCBI taxonomy): Eukaryota > Viridiplantae > Streptophyta > Magnoliopsida > Brassicales > Brassicaceae > Cardamine > Cardamine flexuosa. The sequence continues at coordinate 6,408,058 of OY743215.1, read as the reverse complement.
CTCTCCCACACTCTTCTTTGGTTTTACAAAAATTGGAGTTCTTCTTTCAGTATAAAACTTTATCATTCGGATTAAAAGATCTGGAATCCAAGATTCTGAATACTGTCTCCGATTGTATGCATTTGAATTGGTCCAAAGGTTTGTTTTTTGGATTCCTAATGATTCTTAGGAATCAGAGAGGTCTCTGTCTCTAACTTTCTTCTACTGGTGATTTGGGTTCTGATTCTTAAAAGGGTGTTATGAATGACTATAGCTTCAAACTCTCTTAACAAGAAAAATCTTATAGCTTTAGATCTTTTTCTTTTTTTTTTGCTCATTGAAAGTGGAAACTATGGCTTTTGTGGTACCTACATCACATTCACAAACATTTTCATTTCGCATTTCGCATTTCGCTGACGGTATGTTTCTGTTGATGCTTTGTTCAGCTCAGTTTACATGGAGGACAAGTTCTTTCTTGGAAGACTGAGAAGGGCGATGAATTGTTATTTACCAGCACCAAGGTAACGAGATCAGCTTTTTCTACATTTACTCCCACGTTTTTATAAATTTGGTTTAACTTCATGCTCTTCTTTCAGGCCAACTCTAAGCCTCCCCATCCTGTACGAGGAGGAATCCCTATATGCTTTCCTCAGGTACATAAACTCTTCAAATCTTATGTGTAATATTTTGGACATGATGATCACTTTTCTTTAAAAATTGTTCATTCTCTCTATAAAAAGTTTGGAACTCGAGGATCACTTGAGCAACACGGGTTTGCGAGAAACAAGATGTGGCTTGTGGAAAAGAATCCACCAGCTTTACCTTCGTTTGATTCAACTGGCAAAGCCTATGTTGATTTGGTACTTAAGTCCTCTGATGAAGACACAAGGATCTGGCCTCACAGGTTTGCAAAACCCAATCAAAAGATTCTATTTATGTGATCTGATTATTTTCTTCATTTCAGAATGATTAATTGCTATTTGCTTCTTGTTTATTCAGCTTTGAGTTTCACCTGAGAGTCTCATTGGCATTAGATGGGAACCTATCACTGATATCTCGAGTCAGAAACATCAATTCAAAGCCTTTTACCTTTTCCATTGCTTACCACACTTACTTCTCCATTTCTGATATCAGGTGAAACACTGAGTCTACCTTCTTTTACTCTCTACGGATCACACAACTCAATGCTTTCTTTCTTTTGTTTGGTTTGTTTATCAGTGAAGTAAGACTTGAAGGGCTGGAAACTCTAGACTATCTTGATAACATGATGGACAGAGAGCGGTTTACAGAGCAAGGTGACGCATTAACCTTTGAATCAGAGATTGATAGAGTCTACCTAAACTCCAAAGACGTGGTTGCGGTTTTCGACCATGAGAGGAAACGCACATTCCTTATCCAGAAAGAAGGCCTACCCGATATCGGTAAGCTTTTAATTAACCGCCAATTTTTACTTATAATGCAAGTCTTAGCATAACCATACTCTTGGTTTGTTGCAGTTGTATGGAATCCATGGGAGAAGAAAGCGAGAACATTGACGGATTTGGGAGATGAAGAGTACAGACATATGTTGTGTGTTGATGGAGCAGCCATTGAGAAACCCATCACCTTGAAACCGGGTGAAGAATGGACCGGGAAATTACATCTATCAGTTGTCCTTTCCACTTGATAACCGGTACCGGTTATCTCAAACCGATTCTTCTCTGTCTCTCTTATAATCATCTTTTGGGCTATATGTTTTTTTTTTGTATAGTCATCAATAGAAGAAACATCACAGTGTGTGTGTGATTCTTCGGTCTCAAATCCGAAATATTTAAAAGGAAGCCTGAGATTTGAAAAAAGGTCACCCGTTTTTAGGAAGTGACCAGATCCTGGTTTTGTGCGAGATTTTAACTTGTGTATGAAGACAATGTTTATGTTTAGATAATTAGTATGAAGTTTGTATTTGTTTTATTTGTTTTATTTGGTGAGATCTTCATTATAATTTAAAGCATATGTTGAATAAATCACTTCGAAAAGTCCATAGACTAATCTTATTGGGTAAAAAATGAAAATCTTCTTTTCAGATTCAAAAGTCTCAGTGGCCTTATTGCCTCACAATGTTGGAAGAAAAAGGAATCAACTAGGCTGAGTTGGTATAAAATCATCACAATAATCATGAACGATTTGAAATTATTGGTCTATGATGATGCACCATAAATTCTATAATTGGGTCGGTCCAATATTTAATACAAGTAATTATCCTATATCTTATTGATATACCAATAAAGAAAAAAGAAAATATATTAAAATGCATTGAAGGCTTTGGAGTTTCATTATGACAAGCAAGTAAGTACAAACAAATAAAAACGCAAGTTGAATAATTTCTTTCTTAACAAGATTGACATAATTAATTATCATCTCCTCCTTCGTTTGACCAATTAATCTCAAAGTCTTATCATATTTATCGGTTCAGAAAGTGAGAAAACTCAACCGGTTTAAGTTTAACAATATTGTCCCTTTTACAAACACAGCTAATGAAATGAAAAGCAATGGTCCCCGGTTTGGTAATTAATAACCGGTACGTACGGTTTTCACTGACTCACCGGTCACCAACCTGTAACCGTATGAAAAAAAGTCGCATCAATATCTTCCTTCGTCACTTTCACTACTTTAATGCCAGAAAATAAAAAATAAAAACTTATATCCGTTGCTGGAGTTAAAAAAATCCACAAGCTCTTAACTTCAGTAGTGCTTCAATGGCGGTTCTTTAACCGGTTCTTCACATTATCGGCACTGCATAATTTATAAGTTCGTATCTCCTCCTTTTTAGTCTATATATTGTTTAAATTTCCGGAATTTGTTCGTGTCTGTTTTGTCACATTTCCAAATCCAAAATTATTCTTCTAAATATCTACAGTAATTTCCAAGTTCTGTATTTCTATAAATCCTAGTTTTCTGATTTAACTTCAGACCTGATTCGATTCTCGAGAAGAAACCCGCGCGCGAGAAGTCTATAAAGTTCAGATCTAGTAAAAGCCAGGTACCAATTCTTTATTCCAATAGCTTCAATAATTTTAAATCCTTTGATTAGAGTTAGGGTTCCACTTTTTACAACTTTTAATTTCCAAAAATTCTAGGGTTTTGAGTTTTTAAATTAAAGCTTCGAATGTACACAAAAAAAGTACTTTCAATTTCGTCATTTTCGAAGCTACAATACAGAGTCTCTTTCTCTGTCTCCCACTCCTCTTTCACTTCTCCATTTAAAAAATTTCCCAGCAGTGAGCAGTCACATACAATTTCTGATTTCCCCTTTTACTTTAGTCTTCTAGAAATCCGAAATTTTCTTACTTTTTTTTCCTACCTTTTATTTTAAATTAAAGTTAACAAATTGCCCCCATTTATATTCTCATCATCATCAAACTCAAGTTCCTCTTACAGAGCTCATTTCAATGGAAGCTTTGAGGATTATTACTCTATGGATTCTCTCCCTATGGTTTCTCATCAACGGAGCAAACACAGATCCATTAGAAGACAAAAGAGCATTACTCGAGTTTCTAACAATCATGAAACCAACTCGTTCACTAAACTGGAACCAGACATCATCAGTCTGCAACAACTGGACCGGAGTAACTTGCAACCAAGACAGATCTCGAATCATAGCCGTTAGATTACCAGGAGTTGGACTCAACGGTCAGATTCCACCCAACACAATAAGCAGACTCTCTGCTCTCAGAGTCCTCAGTCTCAGATCCAACAGAATCTCAGGCGAGTTTCCAACTGATTTCGTCGCATTGAAAGACTTGGCCTTTCTTTATCTTCAGTCCAACAGCTTCACAGGTTCGTTACCGTTAGATTTCTCTGTTTGGAAGAATCTCACAAGTGTGAATCTTTCGAACAATGGATTCAACGGAACAATCCCTGATTCGTTGTCTCGTCTTAAGCGAATACAATCGTTGAACCTCGCTAACAATTCTCTCTTTGGTGACATCCCTGATCTGAGTTTGCTCTCTACTCTACAATACATTGACTTGTCCAACAATAATCTCAATGGACCAATACCACATTGGCTTCAAAGATTCCCTTCTTCTTCTTACTCAGGAACCGGTGTAGTTCCTCCTGGTGACCTCTCTCTACTTAAGCCACCACCTCAGACACAACAGAAACCGAAACCGAAACCTCATAACCGCTTCTTGGGATTAACCGAGACTGTGTTCTTATTAATAGTCATCGCTGTTTCGACTGTAGTAGTTGCGGTTTTCGCGTTTGTGTTGGCTGTTTGTTACGTTAGAATGAAGTTAAGACGTAACGATGGGATCATTTCGGATACTAAGCTGCAGAAGAAAGGAGCTGGTGGTGGTAATATGTCGCCAGAGAAATTTGTTTCGAGGATGGAAGATGTGAACAATCGTTTATCATTCTTTGAAGGATGTAACTACTCTTTCGATCTTGAAGATCTTTTGAGAGCTTCAGCTGAAGTTCTTGGTAAAGGCACGTTTGGTACAACTTACAAAGCTGTTCTTGAAGACGCGACTTCTGTTGCTGTGAAACGGCTTAAAGATGTCGCGGCTGGGAAACGCGATTTCGAGCAGCAGATGGAGATTATTGGTGGTATTAAGCATGAAAACGTTGTGGAGCTTAAAGCTTACTATTACTCTAAAGACGAGAAGCTAATGGTTTATGACTATTTCAGTCAAGGAAGTGTCGCTTCTTTGCTTCATGGTAATGCTTTTGTTTTAACTTGATCTAATGTGTCATAAGCTTACAAGCAGTGGTTAAAAGATGGTTTTTATGGATCTTTGCAGGTAACAGAGGAGAAAACAGGATTCCTCTAGATTGGGAAACGAGAATGAGAATCGCGATTGGTGCGGCCAAAGGGATCGCGGCTATACATAAAGAAAACAATGGGAAGTTCGTTCATGGGAACATCAAATCTTCTAATGTTTTCTTGAATTCTGAGAGATGTGGATGTGTTTCTGATCTTGGTTTAACCGCTGTGATGAGTCCGTTGGCTCCACCGATCTCGAGACAAGCTGGTTACCGAGCGCCCGAAGTAACCGACACAAGGAAGTCTTCTCAGTTGTCAGATGTGTACAGCTTTGGTGTAGTACTGCTCGAACTACTCACAGGGAAATCTCCAATTCACACTACCGCAGGTAAAAAGTTATTACACAACCCGGTTCAACGGTTATTATATATGTTTTCCAGTTTAGTAACTTTGGTAAACCGCAGGAGATGAGATTATACACTTGGTTCGATGGGTGCATTCGGTGGTAAGAGAGGAATGGACTGCAGAAGTGTTTGACATCGAGCTTTTGAGGTATGCAAATATAGAGGAAGAGATGGTTGAGATGTTGCAGATTGCAATGTCGTGTGTTGTGAAAGTAGCTGACCAGAGGCCTAAGATGTCTGATTTGGTTAGGCTCATTGAGAACGTTGGAAACCGACGAACCAGCATTGTTGAGCCTATACCCAAATCTGAAAATGGTGGTGCCTCTGAGACTTCTTCTACTCCTGGTGAAATTTGAATCTATCAAATTGGTATCATAATTTTAATATTTTTATATGAAGTTTGTATACTCCTCCTCTGTTGATCGTTTCTCTTCTGTTTTAGAGATTCTTTGTTTCAAAAAATTTCAGTATCAAATAGATTTTAAATTTTCCAATTCGTAAGTTTATTGCGTATAAGAAAATCTACAAGTAGAAGAAACTTACGAATTCGCGCCACGAGATTGGATTAGACGGGGCTAAGGATCTGGAAGAGAGTTGGCTTAGGATCAGAATTCATACCGATGAAGATGATGAGAGGAATGAAGCCATAGTGAGCTACGACTTTTGCCTTCTTCAAAGACCAATTCGTCCACTCCTTTGCGATCTGAAACGTTGCAAACGTCTTCGCTTCTCCGTCGTTGGATCCTTTCGTTTCCCTTAACGTATCTCCAGAAGCCGCCATTGAAATTACTCTCTGCTTTCTCTGTTTCTCTTCAACTTTGAATTTGTGATGATCTCTCGATTTCTAAATTTAACTAAACTAAGTCAGAGTCGCAAAAAAAAAAAAAGGTCAGAGTCGCACAAAATCAGAAAGCTTATAAACAGCTTCAGAGCCCAAATTAAAGCCCATTGGGCCTATATGACTATGAGCTTTAAGTGAAGATATTTCAAGGTCATTTTATTTGAATCTTTTTAGTCAATTTTTTTAATATTCATTTTATCCGGGGTTTTTTTCTAGATTTTTATGTTCTATTTAACTGAAACAACAATTTGTGAGTTAAAGAAAAACAAGGTTGATAAATTAATTTGTCGTGATTGTGTTTTGGAGGAGGAACAGGTAGGTGGCAGGGATTACAATAGGAAGGAGACAAATAAGGCAAGTTACAACGTGAACTTGATTTGTCTAATTCCAGAAAATGACGTGTCCTTCTCAATACACTACAATAAGGCTTCTTCTTCTTCCCCAAGTTGCGAAATTAGAAACCTAAATATATACAAAAACTGAATCTCAAATATATATGAACATGTCAATTTTATGTAAATCCTCAGGTCCCCACGAAATCGGTGGATCAACATGTTTTTTGTTTAGTTCTCCGCTGTTAAAACTATGGCTTTATTTGGAAAAATGATGGAGTTATGTACCATTTAGTATTATGTACCATTGAACCAATCTTACATTAAAAAATAAAAATAACTACAATATATTTGTATGCTGATACATTAATTAATGACGTACCTGAAAACTACTAGTGTCAAATTAAAGTTTAAGATTCTGTAGTGTGTATTAGTACGTACGAGAGTCAGAAGTTTATAGAATAAATTTAAAATTTTCCACAGTTTAAATATATTTTCTACATATTAACGAGCCTTGTGCATTTTTTGTCTACTTCCTACAAAAAAATGTTAAAATCAAACCAAAGATATCAATTATTAAAAAAATGTTCAATGTAGTTTATGATTCACCTTGATATTTCTTTTTCAACATACTTATATAGTATCTTTTATACTGTTACTAAACTAAACCCGAAATCATAATCATGGAACGAGTACGAAGAGCAGTTTGAATAGTAGTACTACTGCAGTACTTTTTGAAATTCCTGCTGGCTACTGATCAAGTAATTGTATCATCATATATATGAACGATGGAGAAAGCAATAGCCAGTAATCTTCATTTATATATAAAAAATAAAAACTAGCATGAGAATAGACATAGCAGTCAACGTCGACTTGCTTCATATGTTTCTCTTTGCCTTTTATCAAGTCAGAGTCAAACAGCTTTTTAAGTGTTGTGTCGACGCGTTACACAATAAGGAAATAATAATTTCCATAAGAAATAGGCAATTCCATTGTTAATATGTAAATTATCAAAATAGTGATTGTAAAAAGGTCAGTTTTCATGTGATATATAACCAATGGTTCCAGATATCCTGGTAAACTGAAAAGCTTTTTACTCTATCCCTATGCTATGAGTTTTTCTTATTACCTCCAAAAAAGCTTTGAATTTTTTTCTAGTTTAGCTAACTAATATTATATTTTGAATTGGCTGTAGTCCCTTAAAATACGGAGTCAAACTATACATTGTATTTGTAATTTTGTACCTCACTTAGCTTTAGCTCTTTTTATTTCCCTTTGCGAATATATAAAAATATGAAATTTAAGAAGTGCTATTAGTTATAAGTTCTTTAAGAGTTGTAAATATATTTTTCCATATAATCTTCTTAAATTCAAAATATAATCAGCTTGTATATACAAATGGATCTGTTTATATTGTAACGGTAATCTAGCTAGCAACAAAATTTTCAACCAATTTATTTTCTATCGCCCTAGTATGAGTATCCCTCTTGATTATGAATAAATAGTTTCACTGTTCCACAAAATAATTGTGTGTATTAAAAAGAAAAAAAAAGTAGTACAATTCACCTTATTAAATATTAAGGGAAACAAAACAGAAAACCATTATTTTACATTTTTCATTGGTATGTGTAATTTGTGTAAAATTTTCTACGAAACAAAACATTGATGGAAATATTTTAATTTTCAACTATATAAAGTTCTCTATAAAGTTTACAATTATTTATACGAACCATTACTGCCCATGTCTACATCTTTAGTTATTATAAGTGAACTGGTTCTCAGATATTTTGAACAATATGGAAATCTTGACTATGATAACAATTACGCGACAAGTACAGTTTGAGTGTTCTTTTAATATAATTTTAACTAGCTAATTAATGTCATTTCTATAATGTAATGCACTTGCAATACCAACAAGAATGTATTAAACAAATATAAAAAAAGGATTCAATGTACATATACAATTGGCCGGCAATGGGTCGTGAGAAAGTGTTGGAAAGAAGTTCGTGGCACCATAATTTAAGGGTTCCCTAATTAGATTTAATTATAACTTAATAACTGAATATGGTAATATTTATTGAGATTTGTCTTCACTACATGACAAAGTGTGACAATCACTTGCTAGCTCACCGCCCACCCCACCTCCACTCCACTTAAAAGTATTGGCAATCCAAATAACTTATGCCTCTCGAATTAATATGTTTAAATTTTTTTTTTATACTGTATATCATAATAACATATTTTTATGACACAAACAATATATAGTATTAGTAGCTAACATGGTATTCATTGCATTAGTAAAATTTAAACAAATTCTTAACATTTTGAATATTTGTTCCTTCTCTGCATTAACACTGTCAGAATTTTGCATTTATGATTTCAATTCCTTGGATATATAACTAAAGTATAATGAATAATAGTAAGAAAATAACGTGGTAACAAAAACACAGTTATTTCTTAAGTTTAACACTGTTGTGTCGTTACATATATAGTTTAATATATTTTGAGGACCAAAATCCCAACTATAAATGATTAATCCATAATCATGAATTACATCAGCAGTTTTTTTCGATCTTTCCTTTAATCATAGTGTCATTCCCTCTCTCGTGTTTAGCTCAAGTTCATTTTGCTTAGAGTCTATATATGTCGATGTTAATAGACACACCTAGTGGGTTGTGTGCTTTAATAATCGGGAGTAAAGTCATTATGTTTTGACCAAAACATGTAGTAGTAGTCTAGTGGTTTGTGTTGAATAAAGGATAGTCATATCTGTTTTAAATATTAAGAAAATTGGTTACTAACTTAACTCATTAGTATTTGTTTATATATTTATTTTGGCATAGGCCCATAACCTAGCTCATCAAGCTGCAGAAAAATGTATGATTATATTCTCTTTTATGTTTTCTTCGAATAATTATAAGTTAAATTAACCTTAATTTGTTTTCTGACCAGCGTCATTGAAGCACTTTCCAGATACATATGGTACATTCAAGCAGGATAATTGGGTCATTATTGAAACTTTTATTTATTTTCATTTGTTTTGGTACTGCTGGATTCTTCAATCATAATTCAAATTTTGATTTCCGTACGTGTGCATAAGCTTAATTAATCTATGTGGGAAAATAATTCACCAATCACATTTTTTTATAAATGCCATCGTCAAAAGGAACTAGGAACTTGACAAATTAAAGTCTCATTTTAAATATTAAGAAAATAATTCATAATCATCACAGCTCACAAACCACTCAGCTAATGTTGTTTACCGTAAAAAACTGAAATTTACAACATCGTTTTGTGATTCTTCCAAAAATATATACTCTTGAAAATATCGGAAATTATTTTTCTCGAAACTGCAACTAAACGTTTTAAAGGGTTATGGGTTTTGATTTTATGATACGCTTTTTTAAACAAGCAAAGAAAAAACTGGAAAAAATATGTAGACTGAGAAAAGGACGTCAGCCGTGACATGACGGGAGGAAGTGTAACCAAGTGGACGGAATGGAAGAAGGGCTCGAAAAAGAGAACGGCGCCGTTAGTGGACTAACGGAGAGAGAGGGGGCAGGTGGACCCAATGATGGGGGTCCCACAATGGGCCAGAGTGTACCGTCGTCGGTCCAAGGAGTGTTCTTGTATTCTTGGACAAATATTTGTACGGTTTCGTTTCCATGCTTGAAATCAACTTCCTTCTTATGTCCAACCTCTCAAGGCCATAACTTAGCTCCACAAGACCACAACATCATCAACATATATGTTTATGTAATACACGTTTTATACTTACTTAGAGCATTTCACTTGTAGTAATGAGACTGAGTACTGTGTTACTGAAATATGTAGGAAAAAAGGACAAGAAAGCTCTAGTTGTGTTGTTTTCTAGTTCAATTAAATCGTTAACAATTAAACTATTTAAAAAGGCAGTAGCGTTTTAGACTTTTAGTACACATTGGTTAAAATGCTCCGCCCTATATTCACACACGAAGCTTTTTAAATGATAATATCCAAAACAAAGTGGTCTACCACATTTTTCTTGTCCGGTAAAAAATAAATTACCTTCGATTTTCACGTTAAAATTGTGCACATTGTTGTGAGATCGAATATCTATGAACTTATCGTTTTCACAAGAACTTATGATTGTGTAATGATTATTATTTCGTGGACCAACGCATTTTTCATTACCTTAACATATATTGTCGTATTAATATATTAATTCATTTCCAGAAACGAAAAGTTTGATCATGTTGAGAACTGAGCACTTGTTGTCTTTGCCTTTTCCTAATCACCTATAGACGGCGAATTTAATACGGAAATGTTATGGGATTTCGGAATAAAATTACATGGCTCGAAGTTAATTTGCTCATCTAGGGTTTGATGCTTAGATTTGACTGCTGTTGTTATATACTACTACAATAATTTATTTCACGTTTCTTCCACTCGTTTTCTTAATAACTTGTCTGAGAAATTTTATACCACATTTATTGCAGCTGTATATTTTTCAACTATAAAATCTCAGCATCTTATATTATTAAAATTAAAAAACAAATTTAGAATATTCATGTTTTCAAACACTGTAAAACATATTTTTACATCCAAACATTAAAGAGATATTAATTTATCCAATCATTTCAATATTTAGTTTATATATATATATATACTTTTTAAAATATAAATATTAAATTAATTCTTTACAATCATTTTTTTATCTAATATTATTATTTTAATAGTCTAAGTTTCTATAATCTTTGTTTGATTTTATTTTCACATAATTTTAAATTATTATATAATCAATACAATTTATAAAATATTAGATTTTTCTGCATATATTATGATTCAATTTTTTTTGAATGGACATATGATACTCATTTATTAAAAATAGATATGTATATTCAACATTCCAAATCGGTAAAGATGCCAACTAAATTGTTATTTGCAAGATAGATACAAGTATATTTGACAAGACTTTGTTTACCGGTATATATATCAGATTTTAACTGCAAATTGATGGATCGGTTTGCAAACTACCAAATTTTAACAAAATTAAGTAAATTATATATATAAATTAATAATTGTATATAGTTGATCAAAATAATATATGATATATTTGAAAATTTAAAGAGTTTTATGATTAGAACAAAAATGGAGTATTAAAATTATTTCTATTTAAAAAATTATTTATTTTATAAAAAAGATTTAAATTAAGTAAATAGTTAAATCTTCGGGTCAGCTCGCTATCATGTGAATATAATATGACACATTTGGGCATACGAGCTACCTACAAAAATTTAAAATGAAAATATAGGTTAACTAACCAACAAAACCAACATTTTATAATTTAATAAAGTTAAAATTATATATAAATAAGAGAATAAATAACTATAAACGAAATGAACAAAATCTAAAAAAATATAAGTTATATGAAAAACTGACAAAAAAATATAAAACAATAAAATAAATAAATATTATATTAATTAAGAAAACATTTATCTGTGATGTACCGCGAGTTTAACTCTGGTACTTGTTAGAAAGATACATAAATAATATATACTTCTTATATATATATATATATGCAGTACACGTATTACGTATATATATACAAGTATGATATGCTACGTATATATACAAATAAATACGCAGGAATGGAATTGATATTTAAAACCACAAAACAATAAATTATGTACATTTGACGTTATATTATTTTGTAAAATACATATTTGCAGAAATAAATTCATTTCAATGGGTTTAAATTTTGTGTACTATAGTGATTTTTTTTAATGTATGTAGTCTTTTTTTTTTTTGGGGGTCAAATATGTATGTATTCTTTTAAATTAATTTTTAATACTTGATATTTTTATATGTATAAAAGATTCAATGATACTTGAGAGATTTATTTTTATGATAAAATTTGGTTTTATATAATACTCGAGAGTTTGTTAGTATATTAACACATAAGTTGGACAAAAACTGTGTATCGCATAGAAGAGGCAAATTTTTAAAAAAATAAAGGGAAAGACAAGACGAACAAATAGGTACATGGTTCACATACCCTGCGATCAAATTGCTGCTTGCTTTGGAAATGTAGCATGGGCTTCCGATATCTTCATAACGCTTACATTATTTATATATCTAAAACTATTTTTTCACAAAAAAGGCCAAAATATAATTTAGTATATGGAGGGTCAATCGCAAGTAATGATTGATATAATCAGGAGAAATTAATGATTACAATACAATCAAAACATCATCCTTGTTTATAGAAAACAACATATAATCTTTCACTCTATAGTCTTAGACACTTAAATAGCAGTTTGTGTTTTGTGATAAACTCAACCCTACGTTAGATAAGAAAGTCGATGCTGCATAGACAGTTGACCATTGATCAAAGTGTTTTTAAGCTACGTTCACATGATCTTTACTTAATTTGCCTCTCAAAAATTTCCAAATATTATCGTCTTTAAGGGGAAAAAACCCCCGTGGGTAAAGGAACTTTGTTAGTATACTCTCGCATAAAAATTTGCAGGTAAATAACAGAAATTATTGAATAATTAAGAAGTAATACAATGATTCCAAAAATTAACTGGTGCATTTTTATTTGGCGCTACGTCCTAGGTTGTTGTCTGCCACGTTAGCCACCAGCTCCAGCTGTAATAACAAAGACTGGTAAAGGTTTAAACAGTAAAGAACTAGGAGCCGTAACGGTCTTTTGATTTTTACAAGCAACTTGATCGGTGCAAAAGACCAAAAACACCCTCTTGTGGTAAAAAGGGAAAGAAAGCTTCGCACGGAGGTACAGTATTAAGGATTAAAAGACTTAATCACCTGTCGTTAATTATAATTAATGGTTCTGGTCAAAAGTAGGACTGGACCGTGTCTCCGGTGTCACGTGACCTGAATCTCCAATTACGAGAAATGTTTTTAAAATAATTATAATTAATTTAGTAAGATAATACCATGTTTTTTTCTCTTTGTCAGCCACCAGAGAGAAAGGCACGTCCCAGCCGTTGGATTGGACCCAATTCGGTAGTAACACGTGTCGACATCTTACTTATTTGACTTATGCGGCATTCTGGTATTTGTCAAGCTCTTTTTTATCCGGCTATAATTTTGTCAAATTAGTTTCTTAAAAATCTCATCTAAAAAGTTAAGATTTTCTTTCTAATCAATATTTTAAAAAATATTTTGTTGGTGGCCATTAATATATTTCTACCATTATAGAAATGTCATAATTGTTGTTTGCGTTACAAATAGTTATTACTGTCGACACATGTTGTAGTTGATGGTTATGTTTTTAACCACTACATATGAATATTAATTAATGTACGTTTTAATTGTAACAAGCATATTTTGACAATTGTCTTACTTTCATTTGACGTTGCAAGTCACTCAAAAGTCGAAAATCTATTAACACTAATTATTATAAACTATTAACAGCAAAGAAATTCATTTTTCGTCTATATATGAAACACTTAAACCCAAAGAGTTATAGATATATAAAACAAATAATTATTTTATACTTTATACAATTAAGAGAAAAATATATCTTTGTTTTTGTTTACAAAGTAGTAAGATTTTGTACATGATAATCCAAAAGAAATAAAATTGCAAAAAAACCGGAGTAAAAACACTTAAATCAGCCGTTTCAAGATCCTATAAAATAGTCACTCAATATTTCTCTCTCTACATTTACATGTGCTCTTGCCGCTTATAAATCTCCTTCCTTCTTCTTCCTCGTGTCACTCTTTCTCACACTCTGCATACATATTTTTCTTGTCTCTCTGCTCAAATATTATTTCCAGGAATATTTCCTAGAAAAAAACCCAAACAAAGTTTAAAAAGCCTTTGTACCCCAAAAGCAGCATCTTCCTCTTTATCTTCTTTCTCTCGATAGCTAAACGGTGGGTTTGTGAACGATTCCATAAGAATATAACAAAAAGCTCTTTCTTTTTTCCCCTTTCTTCAACTTTCCGGGAAAAATCTTCACACAAACGAAGTTTTTCGTGCCTTTTGTTTCTATCCAAAAAAAATATATATCTCTTCCTTTGAGATAACTTTTTGCAGTAAGGCGCATCACTCTTGTTGTTCAAGTTTCTTCTTCTCCCTTTATTAAAAAAAAAATCCATCTTTATTCTTTGTCTCTTTCCTTTTTATTTTTTTGCTTTCAAATGCTTTTTTTTTCCTAGTCTCGCTGATATAAACACAAACCAAGACAGACACAGTCACAGTCTGTAGTAACACAGAGAGAAAAGAAAGAAAAAAAATGGAAGCGGAGAAAAAAATTGCTCTCCTCTCGAAAACCAAAATCACAGAGGTTAAAACCAACACGACAAGAACCGTACCGGATTTAACCAACAACCACCAACCAAGGATTCTCCGTATCTCCGTAACCGACCCAGACGCTACTGATTCTTCAAGCGACGACGAAGAAGAACAACGTTTCGTATCTAAAAGCCGTCGTATTAAGAAGTTCGTTAACGAGGTCGTTCTCGATTCTGGTGCTGCTACTACTAACTCTAGTCAAATGGAATCGAAGAAACGACGTCGGAGAGCTGTTACCGGTAAATCGGAGACTTGTGCTGCTGTTTCTTCTCCGGTTGTTACAGCGACGGGAGAGAAGAAATTCCGTGGAGTGAGACAGCGTCCATGGGGAAAATGGGCGGCGGAGATTAGAGATCCACTTAGACGTGTACGGCTTTGGCTTGGAACTTACAACACGGCGGAAGAAGCAGCCATGGTCTACGATAACGCCGCGATTCAGCTTCGTGGTCCTGACGCTCTCACCAATTTCGCCATTTCTCCGAAAACAGAGACTAAATCTCTATCTCCACCACCGTCGCCGGCGAGGAAGAAAACGAAAAGCTCTGTTCCTTCTTCCTCTATCAGCGTAAGCAGCAACGACGACATCCTCTGTTCTCCGGTGTCTGTTCTCCGATCTCCGTTCGCCGTAGACGAATTCGCCGGCATTTCTTCACCAGCTGCGACGGTTGTTGTCAAGGAAGAGCATTCGACGACGGTACCAGAGACGGCTTTCTCCGATTTCTCGGCGCCGCCGTTGTTCTTAGACGAGGATTTGTTCGATTTCCGGAGCTCGGTGGTTCCAGACTATTTCGGCGGCGACTTATTTGGTGAAGATATTTTCGCGGATGCGTGTACGGATATGAACTTCGGGTTTGATTTCGGATCCGGATTATCCAACTGGCACGTGGAGGACCATTTTCAAGATATTGGGGATCTATTCGGGTCGGATCCTCTTTTAGCTGTTTAAAATATTTTAAATAATTAGTTTGACCGGTCGTTTACTAAACGAAATCCGGCGAAGTTTTGTATCTCGGTGGTGACACATCTCGGCGATGTTAGTTTTTCATGTTTTAATTTTATTTAGTGTTAAATATAAGTATAAATGGAATTGTTAATGCCTTAATGGTGATATTAATTAATTATTAACGTTTTTAAGTCCGTCTGTTAACGGTATGGGGTCTTGAGTTTTTTTTGGCTCCACGTGCTTTGCTTTGCTCTTTTTAATCTTTATCCTTTTTAATTTTTGTCGACTGAAAATTCCTTCTTTTTCGCTTTTATTTTGATATAAAAAAAATTCGCTTTTCCATGTTGGTGGTGAGGCACGTGTGATCTCACGTGATGGGAACAATTGAAAAGATTTTGTTAGTTTAGTTTTAGCAAGGCTAAATGGCTAATCATGATTCTAAAGAAACTAAAAGGCAATAGAGTTATTTATTTGTACACGATTACAGACTAATTTAGTTAAATACAAAAAAAAGTGTGATATGCCAGGTAGATTGAGACTAGATACGAATCTAAGTTGATTTGAAATGTCAAATTGTGGCACATCAGAAGCAAATGGTTTTGGCAGTTTATTCACAAGAATATCAAAATGAGAAAATCTCATGAGGTTTAAATGTGACAGAGGCAGTTGGGGTAGTTGATAGTCTATAATTGTTATGCACGCAAAGATTAAATAAAATTGTACTAAGCTATATTGTAGCAGATGAGTTAGGGGATTAATTATAAACACAGTTTTATAGATTTTTCTACAAGATGATAAGGTTTTTACTACCGTTTAAATGATTTTGTGATAGATGAAATTTTTTCATGTCATATTTTACCAAAGAAAATTGTTATGTTATGAGTTTATTAAAACAATTAATCATATTTTACTGCAAATGCAAAGTGTGTTTAAAACAATAGAGACCGTAGGATTTGTCCTGGTCATATTTTGTTGGGAGTTACACTCTCAATCATCTCATCTCATTTCCACTGCACTTTTCTTTTTTATCACGTTTCTTCTCCTTACCATTTCTCCATCTCATTAGTGATTTTCTATTAGGTTGATCAAATCATATTTGTTCTGTTATTTTTAGTAAGTTAAATGGATATTTATGATTACTTTATGTTCACAATAACTTTTTGTTTCATTGACATCATTGTTATTTCGGATTATGTAGCGATGGCTAAACTGGTCCATGTAGAGTCCAGCCTTGGTTTGGTCCGATCCGGTCTAGATTTGGTCAACGGATCCCAAGTTAACCATCAATTGAAAATCTACAACTTGTCTAGTGTCTACGTCAATATCTGTTCAGAGCCTTTGCATGATTTTGGTCCACCAAAAACATCTTAATCTTATTCTAAGAAGCTTGAAGAATCAGTATCTTTTATTGGTGTGACTCTTGAAGAATTGTCGAGGTGATTCACTTTCTTTGATACATTGCTATTTGGCTTGTTGGTTTGCTGTTTTATTGCAATTTTAGTTTTGTTTTTTTCTAAATTTATTATTCCAAATGGATTCTTCTTGTGAGAAACTTAAGGATTAACATTTTGTTTCCATGCTTTCAATCCCAAATTATTGTGGAATCCCTTAATAATATCATTTGCATAAATTTTGTTGTGTAACGTTAATGTTCTGAATATTTCACATATTCTTTTTGTTGGGGATACATTTTTATACGCCCTCTATTTCAATATATAATATGTTTTGGCTAAAATCACACATATTAAGAAGTTACTTTTCTTCTAAAAAATATTATTTAATAAAATTTAGTCAATTATAAAAGAAAACTGCACACATTTATTGATCACATAATATTCAATAAAGTAAAAAGTTGTATAAGAATATGAAAACATCTTATATTTTAAAACAGAAAAAAACTTCTAAAACATCTTATATTATAAAATGGAGGGAGTAACAAATTTCATAGATCTTTGGAGGTTTGGTCGAAATTTTAATTAAGGATTCATATAGTTTTAATCAGATTTTTTTAATGAATTTATTGGGATTTCCTTAAAAAATATAAACATAAAAACCAACAATTGATGTAACTGATAAAACAAATTTAAATCAAATTACAAAATTATCATTAAAAATAAAAGAAAACACAGAGGTGCGCTACAGAGAAAAGAACTGACACGTAGGCTAGAGCCGCAACTACTCGAGAAAGAGCAGTGTCGTGTCGCTTTCGTTAAATACTCACTCCTATCCCCTTTTTTTTTTCTGCCCGTAAGGGAGCTTCAGAGGCTACTATTCTCAGGCCTTTTTTTTATTAGTATCATTTAAAACAAAATGTACACTAAATTCATATAAATTTCCGACAATCTCAGAATTACCCATGCAAGTTGCTGATTTTAGAGTACATGTAAGATTTTCTTATACTTTATAAAGAAATTGTGCAAGGAAAAAACGAATCCAAACGCTTCAAATATTTATTATGTACTCAATTCAAAGACGTACGGTTATTAACTTCTTACAGAATTTAGAATCTTAGATGCATACTAGTATTGTACCAAGTATTTATTAACCGGGACCCTCTTCCGATAGTATTCATGTGGATTCCGTGATTATTCATCAATATAAATGTCCATTCTGTAAATTACAAACTCACATTTTAATCTCATAGCGATTTAAAATACAAATCATACACATCGACGTATATACATTTTATTATGATTTGTTCTAACATGAATTAATTTAGCGTGTTCAAGTTTACAGTAGATAGTTAGTATGTATATATAGTCTTTGTATGGGTTCAAATATTGGGCCGCGTATTTCAGAGAATGTTGTATTTATATTTCGTTATTCAAAAACAAAAATAGTAAAAATCACATGACTTTCAAGTGCCCCTTCCTAATTTCGTAAAATTACACTTCCAGGGATATGCATGCATCTAAAATCATACATAAAAAACATAGATATATGTATATGTGTGCGGTGTCCCCTCATGCGAAAGATTTTGTTTGTCACAAAATTCCAGAGCTCTTGCAAGATTTATTCCAAAAGATAAATGGGGGACCTTTCATGAGATCTTCTCCGTGATTTTCTAATTATACTAACTATATAATATCATGATAAATATTTATGACACATTCAATTCAACAATTATTTCCAATATTTTGGTTATTCGAATTTCGAATGGTACAAGTAGAAAAACTATAAGAAATCCTAGCCGTTCACGTCATGGCTTGATCTAACGGTCTTCATTTAGCATTAACGACCATGAAAAGGGGCCCACTATGCTGACGCGTCTCAGATACGAAAATGTACGGCTTTTGGATCCCGTGGTCCGGCGAATATGGACCGTCCACTTGGTGTGGGCGAAGCTGTTATGCCCTGTTGGGCCCTTGGATAAGCTTTTGCCTGCCCAATGGTCGAAATGGAACCAAGTGTCTTGTTACATCTTAAGGGGAAATTTACCAAATCAACGCCAAATGTTGGGTTTTGTAAACCGGATAAAACCAGGATGTCTGTAACCTGTTCCGGTCCATGACCGTCTTGGTCAAAGACTCAAAGGACGTTGGCTTCAAACTTTCAACGGAAGTTTGACTTCTCCCTGGAGCCTGATAAATTTCAGTCGATTTCTCCGTATAGTATAACGTCTTTTTTCCGTATATTTTAGTCAGTCATTTTCATTAAACTGTAATTCTACCAAAAAAAGCTGATGTATTCTTAATTGAGCTGTTTAGGTAGAGATATTTCTACCTTTTGTACGTAACAGAATATTAGTTCGAGATGGCAGAAGTGATTATGTTTTGGTAGACAGAGTTAATTAAGCTTAATATACTAATATATAAATTGCACAATATATTAGCATTTAAGTTTTTGGATGATAATCTTAGTTCTATATGAATATGACTCTTCGAGTACGATATGACGATGATATAGTCAAAATTGTGTAAATAAATAAAGCAGTACAAAATTAGATGCGGTAACATTTAGAATATGTATCGTAAAAATACATGTGGAAAAGAAAGTGAGTGAGACAGTGTCTCATGAAAAGTGGCAGAGACAAATTAATAAATACACATTAAAAGAAAGAACCAACAAAGAAATTAAATGATGTCTTCCATTTCATATTTCACGTACCATTCTCGTGCTATCCCCATGCACTTAACAGGTTTGCTCTGCTTCTCCCTTCTTTCAATTTACTGAACTAATCTTCCAACTACTTTTTCGGTTATCTCACCTTTCTCTCCATAATTCAACAATCCAATTCGAGTTTGAATATTGGTACTATAGATGTTTATAACGTTACTAGTTTCGTGATGATGGGCACGGCTTAAATAACATCATAAATATATACATCCATGAGAGTATATATGTGCTTTTTCCTTCCTAAGAGTCGGTGATCATCTAGTTATTTTTACCTAGTCGTCTTTTGAAAATATTAAATGTCAATATGAGCTAGAGGTTTGTTGTGTAACGCCAAAATATTATGGTACTATATGTGCTAAGATATTGTCATCTAATACATTCATTGACAATTCTAATTAACTAAACCGGTATGCTATCAGACGAATTTAACTTCGTCTAAATAAGCATTCCAATTACAAGACACAACATAACTAAAACTCTAAAAGTATTAGATTTTTACCAATAAACATATAAGATTCTTCGACAAATTTATTAATATCTGCAAAGGATGGTTCATCTAGAGTTTAAAATAAAAACAAAAAATCTTTGGCAACAAATAAAATATAGAGGGTTTAAAAGGCTTTAAAACAAAGGTTAAACAGAGCGTAACAGGGCTTAGTTGAATTAACTAAACTAGGCTTTTTGTGGCCCATTAAAGATTATTTTTTCTTATGAGTCAATAGTCTCGTGATCGTAATTGATCCGTCTCACCGGAAACATCTCTCTCTCTCTCGGAGAAAACCCTCAGGCTTTAGGATTTATCTCTTCCATGGAGAAACAGACTCCCAAACCAGTTTGCGGCCAAGAGGCTCTCGAGCTTCTCAATTGCGTCACGGAGTCTCCGTTCGATCAAGAGAAATGTCTCCGATTCTTGCAATCTCTCAGAGAATGTGTTCTCTCAAAGGTTGGTTTAATTTGTTGCGATTGAATCTTTACAGTTCAATGGTTTGGATTTTACATCATCATCTCAATCGAATCTTGTTAGTTTTCTATTAGTATTTCGGAACCTTACCTTGAAACATAGTTAGATGTATTTAGAAATTTCCATCATTGATCGATCAAGTTTCTCGAAATCCTTATTGTCACTTATGGTTTAGGAAGCTTCTCTTGGTGATTATTGATCTCTTTCATTAAACAACTTTAAGACATTAGCACATTTTTTATTCTGTCTATTACTAAATATGTAAATGCAAGGTTCTTTTGGGGAAAAAATTGGAGATTTACTTTAGACACTTCACACTTGTGTTTAGTATACGTTTTGCTCTGTTTCACATGATTATAATTCTTGTTTTCTGAATGTGGAAGTTAATTATAGTAAGGGAAGAAATATTTGTTTCTTGAGGATGCCATTAGAGAATGACAAAAGCCAAGTAATAGCCATAAAAGTAGGAGCTAGTTTTGTTTTCATGCTTGATCTTGATCAATGCTTTTCCCCTTATTTCAATTTCTCATTAACGTTATTTTTTGCTCTTGTTTTGACTAATGAATATCACAGAAAGTAAAGACGTTCTCGATACCGAGTCAAGACAACGACTCTTCGCGAGCAGCTTCAGCTACGAAGAAACCTTCATAACTTTCTTTTACCCATTTGTTTTTGTATCTTTTGAGTTCTAGACACATAATTGATTTAATGTAACGGCTCTGCCTCACAATTTGGGTCTTGTCATGTCCCTTCCCACATTTGTTGTTCTGTATGTTGAATATTACAAGCACTAAACTGTTGCAAAACTTCTTGTATACCTTACTGAGTGATCCTCATTTTCATATTCACTGCTTCTTTCGATGATTGAATTCTCTTATTGCTCATCTTCAGTTGTCTCTAATGAACACAGCTTAACAATACCATAAACAAAGCTTGTCATCTTGCTACATTCACTAAACCAAACCATACAAACTTTAATGTCTTATATAACTTACTAACTTCAAGCCAGAAACAAGAACAATGCATTAAGAGATTCATAGTCATCATATATAAACAACAAGAACTACAAACTTAAAAAAGATTCGACACTTCCAAAACTCAGTGATGAGTTACTGTGTCCTCTACTCTCTCCCCCTTTGGTTTCCTTCATCATCGTCACTAAGCACTATCATATCTGCACAGAGATTTAGTAAAAAAAAAACATGTTAAGTTTGTCATAAGCTAAACACAATTTACTGAGACATATCAAAAACACTTTTGTTTACCTTCGTTTGATACAATATTCTTCAAATCATGTTTCTTTGCACTACCTGAACCCAAACCAGACATCACAGTTTCATCAACCAACATCAAGTCTTCGATTTTCTTCTCGACCTCCTCTAGCTTCTCCTGCATTGTACCAAACTTGTTGTCCCATTTCTCAATCTCTTCCTTTGCAACCAATGCTTCTCTCTTCTTCTTCACCAAATCATCTACAGTGAATCCGTGCGTTTTCTCTAGAATCTCGAGCGTTTTGATTAGGCTCTCATATTTGCCTTTCAAAATCTCGTGTTGAGCAAGTGGAACATTGCTCGATGATTTCTTCTCCGATTGGTCCCGACGATTTGACATTGATGTCTTTAATCACTTCAAGATTTAACCTAGAATAACACAAATCAGTAACATTTTCTGGTAATTACTTGCTGATTAGAAAGTTTCAGACGCTGTTCCAAATCTACAAAACCGTAAAAATCAAGTCTTTCGTTGAACAACCAAAACAACTAAAATATTAAAAGAAAAATTCATTTTCCTCAAACAAATTTCTTCTATTTCGTCTGAAATGCAAACCAGAAAACAAAAGAAATAGAGAAAAGGGTTAAATTTCTGGAGAAAGTCTTACTAGGAAAGGAAAATTGTTGACTTCTTCTTGGTTACAAAGAAAGAAGCTTTGGTCGATGAGAGAGATTTTGCGGCGGAGATGGAATCTTATCAATGGAACCCTGAGAGAAGAAAGTAAATGAATTAGCGGGAAAATTAGTAATCAGTGTCCAGTGTTAAGTGTTAAGTGAAGAAGATGATACTTATCTAATTATTATTATTCAAAAATAGTATTTGTTTTTTGTCCCCACCACTCATTAGCAAAGCGGCCCAAGCCCATTATCATTTTACACAAGCCCACCACTGAACTTTTTTGCTTTCCTTGTTATCTACTCTTTCTATTGTTAATTTGTAATCTTGTTGTCTCCTCTCAACTTTACTTTACACAAGAAGAGATAAAGAGGAACTTTATTGTTTTCAGCGTAATTACTAATTAGGTAATCCTTCATAATCATATCAATGAATATTGATCATAATTTTCTGACAAAATCGTTAAAAGATTCAAAACAATGTATCAATAGTCTTGAAAAGATTTACAGTCATAGCAAAACTGTCAGTGGCATGTTTAAGTATCATCAATAGTTGGTGGCTTTGGGAATTTTAAGATTCGAGCATAATTGTCATATTAATATCTACCTAATACCGTCGGCATGCTACTACTTAAACTAATACTCATTTTATATTTTTGTATTACTGTAAAACAAATAATTGAAAAATAGTTGTTGAAGAAATTGAAACGTCTACCAATCTACCATAACTCCAGTCTTGTGAACTTTGATATAATCGGATTATTAAATTAATAAATCTTCATTCACATTTTTACTATATGGTTCTTTTATAGAAATAGTCGAATGATTTATATAAAAGAAAAAACAAAACACTAGAGCTTTGGTCGGTAGAATAACACACACCCAAACAAAACAAAAAAAAAAACAATAACACTCACTGTTTGAAAATCATCTTCTTGAGATGAAGCTGAAGTGGTCATCAATCATTCATAAGAATGTGTTTCTCATCAAGCTCATCTCTGCTTTTCTGATAACTGTTTTTGCTTTCCGTCTCTTCATTTTCCACTCCAATGAGTTCTCTCCAATCTTTGCGTCGGTCACCGGAAAATTCGAAGCACAGTTTCTACCGCCGAAGATTCTCGTGCCGGAAAACGAAGATCTAATTCCTCAAGGTAAGATCAGTTAGTTAGAAAGTAAACTATTTGAACTTCTTTGTAAACTATCCATTGTGTATATGCCTTAACCTTGTGTATGAGATCTGTAAGATCTAAAAGTTTTAGGCCTTTTAGGATTATGGTTTAAGGAAATTTAAAAAGGAAGTGATGTATTCATGGATCTTGTGATGTTTTGTATAATTTGTTCGCATTCAGCTTTAGTCATGTTTTTGATAGTTTTATCTAAATGTTTGATTTAAAATTATTTGATAAGAGTAATCTTAATTAGCTACAATGTCGTTCAAAGACTAGTGTTCTAATTAGTTGATCTTTGTTTACTGTTGCAACATTATGATTCAAAGTTGATATCACATTGAGGCTAAAACAACTTTGTTACTATTGTTTCTTGAATTCCAGATATAGAAGTAGAGAAGTGTGATCTCTTCACCGGGAAATGGATCCCAGATTCATTAGGACCAATCTACACAAACAACTCATGCGGTCCGCTCATAGACGGTCACCAAAACTGCATCACCAACGGCAGACCTGACTCAGATTTTCTCTACTGGAAATGGAAACCTCATGACTGTTTGTTACCACGTTTCGACCCTCGAAGGTTTCTTCAGCTTATGAGACACAAATCTTGGGCAATCATCGGTGACTCAATATCTCGTAACCACGTCGAATCTCTCCTTTGTATGCTCTCTACGGTAACAAAACAAACCTCTTTCTTTCCATTTTTCACTTTCTAAGTTCTTTAAAAAGTTCGTATTATTCGGTCTCTCAGGTTGAAGAACCGGTTGAAGTGTACCATGACAAAGAGTACAAATCCAAACGATGGCATTTCCCTTTACATAACCTTACAATATCAAACATTTGGTCACCATTTCTAGTTCAAGCCGAGATTTTCGAAGATTCAAACGGTGTCTCTTCCGCTGCTGTTCAACTCCATCTTGATAAACTCGATAAAACATGGACAAGTCTCATGCCTAGCCTCGACTACGCGATTATATCAACCGGTAAATGGTTTCTTAAAACCGCGGTTTACCATGAAAATGCTAAACTGGTCGGTTGTCATAACTGTCCTGACAAACAACATTTGGAAGAGTTAGGATTCGAATATGCTTATAACGTAACGCTGCGTAACGTTATGGATTTTATATCGGAGGAAGGTAATAGTAAAGGCAAAGTTTTCTTCCGGACTTCAACTCCGGATCATTTTCAAAACGGGGAATGGCATAACGGCGGGACGTGTAAGCAAACGGAGCCGGTGAGTGATGATGAGGAGGTTGAGATGAAGGATGTGCATAAGATACTTAGAAATGTGGAGATTAGTCAGTTTGAGAGAGTGGTTAATGAGAAGATGAGTGATGACGGTGGTTGGAGTTTAAAGCTTTTGGATTTCACAGGGATGTTGCTGACCCGACCCGATGGGCATCCGGATGCTTACCGACAGTTCAGGCCGTTTGATAAAGACAAAAATGCTAAGGTGCAGAAAGATTGTTTGCATTGGTGCTTGCCTGGTCCTATTGATTACTTGAATGATGTTATATTGGAGACCATTGTTACTGGCTGAACCGGACGGTAAAATGTTATTGGTACATTGCCAATAGAAGAATTGAAAACCGGTTATTTGGGTGTAAGTAGACTAAATACGGAGCAAATTTGCGTGAATTGGAAAAATGTAAAAAATGTGTGGAGAAAAATGATAGAACTTGTTATTGGTTCTTAGGAGCTAACCGGGTAAGGTACAAAGAGTTGAATTTGTTTTTGCCGGTTTTGTAAAAACATTATATTATATGATTTTTTCCCAAATATATATGGGGAATGAGCTTGTGTGGAAAGATGACTTCCTCCTAATTATAAGATTTTCTGATAAGATAGTGGTTTAAAACCGGTTTAGTTTGGATAAATAAATAGACAGAATCTGCTGATAAAGTGCCATTGGCCAAAAAGAATAATTAGAAAATGAATAAAATATTCCTGTAACAACCAAAATTAAAAAAGGTTAACAAATCTGACAATGGACGCCAAATAAAGTATTAAATCCACAAAATATTTTTTGAATTTCAAATTATCAAGCCGTTGGGGTCTTCCTTCCCATTATAAACCACTCCAGATAGCTACAGAGGCTCCACCTAAATCAGAATTCAGAATCCCTAAATTTTGAAATCTCCTTTCTCTCTAGCTTTCGACTTAGAAAAATGGCTACCATCGCAGATCCAGCTCCCACGAAGAAACCAAGGAACAGTAGAAAGGCGTTGAAGCAGAAGAATGAGCTCGTGGAGACGCCACCATCGCCTGTCTCTGCTAAGGGGAAATCAGCAACGTCGTTCGCGCAAGATCTGATGGAGATGCAGACGATGCTCGAGAAGATGAAGATCGAGAAGGATAAGACGGAGGAGCTGCTTAAGGAGAAGGACGAGATCCTCAAGAAAAAGGAGGAGGAGCTGGAGACGAAAGACGCTGAGCAAGAGAAGCTTAAGGTGGAGCTGAAGAAGCTTCAGAAGATGAAGGAATTCAAACCTAACATGGTATAATCTCTAGATCTAGCTTTGGTTCTCGATTTGGCTAGGTTTTGTGATCATTTGGGATTTTGGTTTGATAATCGATTTCTAGATCTAGTTTTGGCTTCCGATCTACTTTAGCTTTTGGATTAGGTTGATTCCGCAGATTTATTTGATCATATCGTCATAGGTTAGAGATTAGTATTGAAGTTGATTCAGGATTGTTTCTTCTTGTATGTATGATATGATTGTTTGAAAATACTTTGGATACGAACAGTTGCTGATATGTGAATTTGAATTGACCGAGTTCTCTTGTGTATTTTGGATAGTTCTGTGATTCCTGATTATTGATTTGAGAGTGTTTCTGTGTGTTTGCTCTTCAGACTTTTGCTTGCGGTCAATCTCTGACCCAGGCTGAGCAAGAAAAGGTGAATAAGAAGAAGAAGAAGGATTGTCCTGAGACAAAGCGACCATCATCATCATACGTTTTGTGGTGTAAGGATCAATGGACTGAAGTCAAGAAGCAAAACCCTGAGGCTGACTTCAAGGAGACTTCCAACATTCTGGGTGCTAAGTGGAAGTCTCTTAGTGCAGAAGATAAGAAGCCTTACGAGGAGAAGTATCAGGTTGAGAAGGAAGCTTACCTTCAGGTCATTGCTAAGGAGAAGCGAGAGAAGGAGGCCATGAAGCTTCTGGTGGATGACCAGAAGCAGAAAAATGCAATGGAATTGCTTGATCAGTATCTCCACTTTGTTCAGGAAGGTGAACAAGAGAGCAAGAAAAAGAACAAGTACGAACAAAATAAACCTCCTAATGACTAAGTCAATTTGATCACTAATGGTAGACTGATTAGAACTTTTTAATCGTTTGTAGGAAGCAGAAGGACCCTTTGAAGCCAAAACATCCTGTGTCTGCCTACTTGATTTATGCAAACGAGAGGAGAGCTGCTCTACGCGAAGAAAACAAGAGTGTTGTGGAGGTAATATGATTTACTTTAATCGCTCTCAAGATTCACACTTTTGTTAGTAGAATTTGAAGTTAGCTGAGGTTGAATGGTGTTTATAGATCGCAAAGATGACTGGAGAAGAGTGGAAGAACTTGTCCGATAAAAAAAAGGCACCTTACGAAGAGGTTTGTTTCCACACTTAAGCTAGTATTTACAGCCATTCAACGCTTGGAAGAGTTTATTGAATTGAGTTTAATATTGATACAGGTGTCAAAGAAGAACACGGAGACATACCTACAAGAAATGGAGGTATACAAGAGGAATAAGGAAGAAGAAGCCATGAGCCAGAAGAAAGAAGAAGATGAACTCTTGAAACTCCATAAACAGGAAGCTCTACAACTTCTTAAGAAGAAGGAGAAAACCGATAATCTGATTAAGGTCACTTCACTTAAACTTTCCCACTTTTAACTCATTAAAATGCATTACACTTCAGTGGCTAACAGAATCAAAATAATGTTCTCTTGCAGAAGACGAAAGAGACCAAGAAGAAGAAGAACGAAAACGTTGATCCTAACAAACCCAAGAAGCCTGCTTCTTCGTTCTTTCTCTTCAGGTATGAACTTACTTCAAGTCTTCAGGTTAATGAGTCAGAGTTGGTCTTTATGAAAGTTTCTAAAAACGAAGCATGTTCCTTTTACAGCAAAGACGAAAGGAAGAAACTGACTGAAGAACGTCCAGGGACAAACAGCTCTACTGTTACAGCTCTGATTTCAGTGAAATGGAAGGTACGCAAAATTCACAAAAACGAATAACAAAATGCTATAGCAATTTCGCTTTGTTAATTGATCTGAGTGATTAAATCTTGCAGGAACTGGGTGAAGTAGAGAAGCAAGTTTACAATGGAAAAGCTGCAAAACTGATGGAAGCATACAAAAAGGAAATGGAAGCTTTCAACAAGAACTCTGCATCTGCGGCTACAACCAGTAGCTAATAAAATTCCCTTAGTATTGAAACATGTTCACAAGTCCTGTTGAACATTTCTTTATGCGTTTGTTTGATTACTCTCAACTCTTCTAAGTACTTTTTAATAAATAAAATTTGGATATAAAGTCATCTTAAATCTTTAGTTTGCTGAATTTCTCTATAATTCCTTTTACATATTAAAAGTAGACCGATTCGTGTAAAAACGTGGGAAAGGTTGAGTCAATCTCGACCGTTGGATTGAACCAATCAACAACGTCAAAGAGCGGAGAACTCTCCACGTGGCCAAAGTCGCCGTTGATAGTGTCGTAAGTATAAAACGGCGGCGTATCAGGGAACGAGAAAACGTCTTTACCATCATCAAGCCCGTCGGTTTGAACGGTTAAGTTGGATTTAAGACTCTGGAGAAGGTCCTTTGGCTTTTGGGTGATGACGATGGATTTGTTGGGTCTGGTGTCTTCTTGCTTCTCCGGCGAGGCAGGTGGTGGCGGTGGTGGTGCCATCGCCTGTGACTGCGAGCAAGTGTGTGTTCCTCTGTATGTCACTTCGAAAACCGTTGGATCATTGTCTGATCTCTGGACTTGCTTCGTTGCCCAACAGTTCTGTGTGCTTCTATGAGTGCATCTGTAATAACTCCTGGGGAATTTGGCGCTTAAAATGTCTTTCTGACCATATTTTCTCCAGCTAAAGACATCATCTTGAGGTCCTTCTAAGCCTCTTTCTGGGCTTATTCTCACTTTTTCTGACCACTTTGGTAACATCTTCCTGCAAAATTCCCCAAATTCCATTTAATATAATGAATTTTATTCCATGGCATTATTCAATTTGGGGAATTATGAAAAACAAAAAACGCCGAAGTAGTGATTGTTATTACCTTTTCTTTGAATTGAAAAGGTAATCTTGGCGATGATGACTCTCATTAGAACCTCCTCCATCGGGAAAATCTTCGCTTCTCGGACTTCCGTTAATCGACGCCGGAGATTCCGGAACTCTGCCGGAATTCTCTACCGGGATTAAAGTAACCGGCGCTGGAGTAAGTTGTTCGGACGGTGACCAGTTTAGCATAAGAAGAGATCTCTCGTAGGAAGAAAGTATCTGCTTCATTAAAATCTCGTCCGTCTCAGCCACCACCGGAGATGACGACGGGGTTTGACCGTGTCGTGCCTGAAGCTTTTTCGCCGCCTCAAGTCCGAGAATAAGCTCGCTTAGCAATGTTTTCTGCTCCCAACTTAACATATCTTTACCTTCCATTTTGAATATGTGACACTTTTTTTTTACTTTTTTTTGAAAATCAGTTAAAAAACTTAACAAAACAGTTCACTTCAAGAAACTCTTGGTCTGAAATTGGTACGCAAAAATAGGATGAGAAAGAAATATAATGTGTAAAATGTAATCAAGAATGGGTTATATTAATAATGAATTATATGATCTTTGGTGAAAACAAATAAGAATATATAAGAGAGATTGAAGAGAATGGGAGTGTTATAAGCTTGTGGTCAAATCGAGAAGTGTTGGTTTGGAATATATAAGGCATTGGATTTGAATGTTTGAATATTTGACCAAATGACGAACCATAGATTACTTAAATATTTTTATTTTTTATTTCCTTTAAAAAAGAGACAAAAAACTTTCAAAGTAAAGAAAAGTCTTTGGTATAATAAGAAGTATTGGGGCCAGAGTGCAATCTATAAGTGGGGTGGTGGTAGTAGTGAAGGTCAAACGCTGACCATTCAACTTTCGATTTAGTTAATGAGGTTATAACCAAATTAATCATTTGTTTAACTATAGTTGTTGATTAAATAATTAGACAACAAGGGGTTAAACAACTAATGTAGTACTCTTTCAGAACTACGACTTTGTACATGAGATTAAGATTCTCTATTATTAGTATTATACATTATGATTTATGCAACAACCATTTTATAATTGATATTTCTGTTTTTTTTGTTTTTTTGTTTGGTGTGGTGTTAATAGAGTACTCTATTACACTAATTTGAAGTTGTTTGGCGAATCACACCAAAATAAAACAACACACAAATGGTACTACTCAAATAAAAACTCTAACTAGACAAACCAAGTACTCACATTTTGATTAGATTACAAGTGAAATAAAAGAAATAGAAACAACTTTAAAACATCTCCGGAGATGCGAGAATTCATTAATTTGGACCAAAACTTAAACCAGTCACTTACACAAAAAGTGTGTGTGATAACTGATAATACACCAAAAGTATGATAAGGTCTATGCTGACCAAGTCCAGCATCAAGAAGATATAATAAATAGATAGGTATGTAAATAAGAAATATTAAATCCAAAAGCGTGATCCCTATCAACTCTTAAGAAGTGAATTAAAACACCATTGGTTTGACCAAAACAATAATAGTCAAACGCGAAAAATATTTGTTATTGGATGAGAAGATATAAAAAAGAAAGTAACTAAGACTATTAATTAATCTGAACAATATTTTTGTATACACTACATTAAATCCTGCTGCCTGCATTTAAACAAGCCATTAATATATTGATGTATATCTATCTATCTAAATTTATAATGATTCTATAATGTAGTACACTTTTCTTTTAAACAAGTACTATAATGTAATACATTTATTAAAAAATTTAAGATTATACAAAAAATCCAAAATTTGTTCGCAAATCCCAAACGGATTATCGTCTTCTTATGATATAAAGTTGATTTTCAGGCAAAAAAATCTTATGAAGTTTAGTTGTTTTTAAAAATCTTTTTAATCTACCTTTTAATAGAATCATGGTATGCACTTCCGTGTACTAGCTAAAGCTTTACGTCTAAGTGGAATTAATACAATGAATTCAAAAGCATCAAACCTCTCTTGGTCGGAAGAATCGAAGCTAAATTCATAATCAACCTGCATGACTTCTCTTTATAATTATTTTTTGTTTTAATCTTAAATTTTAGTAAAAGATTTACTTCTCTTTATAACATATATTGGAATCTTCATAAACTTTCATAAAATGCTTTATGATTAGGTAGATATTCTTAGGTAAGAAAGCCAATTCTATTTATACATACTGATCATACGTCACAAAATAGAAAACCCAGTCATGTTGTGAACAAAAAAAAAGAAGGAAAACAAGTCATTAGTAGAAATGGTACGATATAAATAGTATACAAAGAGTATGCCAATTGCTCTTTGCTGACCGAGTCCACTATCAAGCTATCTCAAACTGTCAGATAGATATTCCATTTGAAGATTCGTTTCTTATGATTAATACTTCTTTTTTTTTTTTACTTTTTGGCATCAAAAATATTATTCTTATGTATTTGGACTACCACTTATATGTTGAAAATAACCTATGTAATTATTGATAAATAATTCTCTTCGGAACCGTTCTTCAAAAGTTACAGTTACAGCAAGTTTTTATAGTTGAAGCTGACATACACAGGTGCAGACGTGCAATGTATGCCTATGAACCATAACAATTTAGGTTATAACTTGTATAAAGATCCGATATCCTTTTATAAAAGTTTTTTTTTTTCAAGATCCGTATAATGTGATATAGATAACGTATCCCACTGATATCACAATCTCAATTCAAAATTCGGTAGAATATATAATGTCGACAAAGAGAAAGCTCCATATATATACCAAATAACTAATAAGAATTATATGTTTTTTCTTTTCTCAACAATATTATTTTATTATCAGTTACTGCATGCTTTTCTTACTGCCACATTCGCATTCAAAATCTAATGCTCCTTTTCAAACACATTTACAGTTTCACTAGCTAAAATGGGAAATACTATCATTTTTTTGGGTTAAAATTCACTAGTGGAATGAATTACTAATTCCGAATTCAATAGATTTGTCCAACTGATCCACGTAGGCAACAAAGTATTAATACGTATATAGTACTTATTACTGTTAGTTGTAACGTAGAGAAAACGTAATTGCCCAAACACATTTTATTGATTAATGAAGGAAAAAAATAAGAAAAATCTTAAGAAGGATATTCAAAAGTTTCCAAGGGCAAAGATTAGACCAACGACAATTTCAAACTTCTCTCCGCGTGGAATTCCCCTTTTCATTCTTTATTGTTTTTCTTCTCTTCTAAGTTTTAAGTTTTTAACGTTTAAATGATTTTGACCAAAACAACAAACATTTAAATGATTATCAATGGCGTCATTCTCTTACGTATTCGTTTCATCAGTCCTTTTTTTGTTTGGGTCTCTTTAATCATTATTCATATTATTCATCTGTAGTTTGTAGACAACACGTCAACACCAAATTGTTTTTATATATATTTTATAGAGATGAAAGAGATGCATTTCATCTAAATCGAGTTTAACGATATTAATATTTTGACGAATTATAATTTATTTATATATCTTACAAAACAATAATATAATATTTTTAATTATATTGTAGTTTTGTATAAAGAATGGATGTAATGATCCACATTTGGTTGTAGTATTTTAAAATATATAATTATAATTAAAATTGAGATATGTTAACTTTTTGTTAAAATGATGCACTAACAGAATTATAGCCCCCTAACTAACTTATAACTGATTAATTAGACTAGAGTTAACTCACATTTCACTACCAGTTGAAGTAGTTCACCTAGATAACTCATACTCCCAATGTTTCATAATAGTTGATGTTTATCTCCATTATTTTATTTCAAAAAATTTGATTTTGTAATTTTTTATTTATTTTGTATTGATTAATTGCAAACTTCAGTAAGTAATTATTGAAAATATTACATTTAATATATTACTATTGGTTTATATTTATTATAATATTTTTTAGTGAGAAAAATATTGTTATTAAAGAATAATTATTGTGTTTTTTTTATTTGTGTAAAGTAATTTTAACATCAACTATTTAAAAATAGAGGGAGGAAGTATATTAGAATCTAAAACTTCACTAGAATTCTATAAAAAAATTGAAGTGAACTGAGTCAGATGACTCAACTAGACATCTTATCTACGTAATGCTTCGCCAGAATTCATACAAACCAGAAAAAGATTTTTTCAATCTGATTGTTAAAGAAAGAAAAAAAAATCTGATTTGGTAAA
This sequence comes from Cardamine flexuosa, assembly GCA_963555745.1. Lineage (NCBI taxonomy): Eukaryota > Viridiplantae > Streptophyta > Magnoliopsida > Brassicales > Brassicaceae > Cardamine > Cardamine flexuosa. The sequence continues at coordinate 6,374,918 of OY743215.1, read as the reverse complement.
CTTTCTTGCATTAATTATTGCATTTATTTCAGTCTACGCAACAGTTTTGAGCGAGTCAACGCTACACATCAATATTTAATTTGTTTCCTATAGTTTTTTTATTACGCCAAAAATTAGTATCCAACTTGTGAATTAGATTCGTTAAAGAAAGAGTAATGTTAAAGCTCTCTCAAAAATAAAGTATTTATTTTTGACAAATAACTTCAAAAACTTTTACTGCTTCTTCAAGATTAAATCATAAGAAAATAAAATATGAAAATATTTATCAGCGACATAAATCAAAAAAAGAAACAATTAATCATATATATTTTTAATGTTTCTATGCGATACAAACTTGAACGCTATATAAGGTTTCATCATCAATTTCCAAATTTTTAACGACATCAGTGTTTACAAATTTAAATTATTTATATTAGAAAATTCCAAATCATATCAAGAACCTAGATACATTTAATTATTTTTTTTGGATAATATAGTTTTTGTGGACAGCTAAAAATACGAAATTATTTAAAGGTACGCAAACACTTCCTCAGAATATTGTAAACAAGATTATTTGAGAACAATTAGGTTGAGAGGAAACATAAATAAATCCAATAGAGGAGAATGTTAATATGGAGGTGTTGGAAATAACTCCTTTATTGTTTCGTTGACAGATTGATGGTTCTTGGAAATCATATGATTCTACGGCTGGACTAGGTTGATTATGCTTTCAAGGAGAGGAAATTATAGTTTTGTTAGGTGCAAAATGCATTCGGAAAAAACTTACACCCCTGCATGCAGAATTGGAAGCACTATTATGTGCGGTGAATTTTATCATTTCGGTAAGAATAAATTATCATGTGTTTGAAACAGATTGTGCAGAGTTTGTTGTCATGGTGCAATCTCCAGAAAAATGGCCCGTCTTCGCTAATTACCTTAAAGATTTAACTCATTTACATGATCTAATACCTGAGTTTTCTATATTTCGTATCCCAAAATTAAATAATATTAATGTGGACTGCTTAACAAAATCTTCATGAATTTTATTTATTGAATTTATGTTTATAAATAATTTTCCTCCAGTATGTGCGATCAATTCTGGAGTGAATTTCAATTATTTAATGTTTTGGTTGAAAAAAAAAAAAGAAAAAAGAATAATGTTAAAAAAAGAATAATAAATTAACAAAGTAGGAAAAAGGCAAAAAACAAAACAAAAAACAAAAAACGCGTCTGTACGGAAACACGGCTTTCAATTCGTTTCGCATAGTCAACACATTCACACATTCACATTTAGTCACTTACTATATTTTTTTGTCACACACTATCTTACAAATAAAAGGGTTTGGTCTCGTCTCAACTATTACTAAAATCTCTATAAATTAATAATATTAAAATTATTATATTTTTATAATATTTTATTAATTTAGAAAAATTATTAATTTATAAATACAATATTTAGTTCAAAATAACATTTGGACTAAATTTTTTATTAATTTAACAAAATTATTAATAAATCAAATATTAATTTATAAGAGTATAACTGTAGTACTATATATCTTTATTTTCAAACTACTATATATATTATTATGTGTCCCACTTGATAAAAATCTTTATTATATAACTTAACCTCGTTACATTTAAACATACAAATATATAAATATTAATGAAGGAATTGGAAACAGGATATTAAATTATTTTTTTAAGAAATCAACCAAAGAGGGGAAAAAACATGCTCGGAAGTTTTCAGAATGTGGAAGAACATGAATTAGACCCACCAAAAGTTCTCAGCTCTGAACACGGCCAAGGACTGACCTTCAGTGAAGTTCCAACAACATCAGAACACTTCCACGTCCGATACGAATTCAAACTTCCATGGAGATTAATCTCACTCAAACATATCCCTGTAAAGTTACGTTTTCAAAATTATATAACGGATTTCGTAAGTAATACACAAATGTATAACTTGTTACCTGTAAAAGGTGAACCCTTAAGGCCTTGAATTGAGCCAGCGTTTCGAACGTTAACTCCCCAAACGTTCTTGATATGTATTCCCTTGACAACTGGAAGAGCGTTCGGGTTATAATACGCGTCTGGGTGATCTCCCGTGTCACCGGCGATCTTGATCCCGTACTTTGCAGTATCTACATAGACATCGGAGATTCTGATGTTTTTAATGTATCCTCCACGACCAATGTTTGTCTTGATGTTGACTCCAACTCCCATATTGGAGAGAGTGAGGTGTTCTACTACAATGTTCTTGACTCCTCCTGATGTTTCGCTTCCTATTGCGATACCTGCGAACGGGGAAGATCCTGTGATGCGGCGGATGGTTATGTTTGAGCTTGGACGTCCATAAGCGATTCCATACTCGTCCCAACCGCTTTTGATGGCTACAAGATCGTCTCCTGTTGAGATGTAGGAGTCTTCTATGCAGACGTTGTAGCTGGAATCTATCAACAAATAAATTTTGTTCAGATGTGATAATAAATGACTCTGATACAGACACATAATTGCCAATAAAATTCGAAACATGTTTCAAATTCATATCTAGACAACAAAATATCTAATAGTGTATTGTTGATTGGAAAAAAGAGTTAAGAGTAATACAAACCTGGATCGATTCCATCGGTGTTGGGCGAATCTTGTGGAGCTAAGATGGTAACATGATGGATGACAACGTCGCTACCACATATTAAAAAGAGGAACAGAGTCAATATCAGAAAAAGAGGAAGGTATTTGGGAGATATATAAGGTGGTAAGTAGCTTTATATACCTACAATACACAGGATGAATGTTCCAGAAGGGTGAATTTTGGAAGATAACATTGGAGATTATGATCTCCTTAGAGTTCTTGAACTCGATTAGATTTGGTCTCGTAAACTTAAGAGTTTTACTTCGCCACATGTTCCACCACACTTCTCCTTGACCATCTATTGTCCCGTTTTGTCCTGTGTATTGAAATGTAATGTCAAAACATTTAGTTCTTGTTTTCATACTATACATGAACAATGCATCTCTTACAGTCTACAACCTACAGATTTCATTTTTAAAATACTGTTCTTGAAGATTTGCTTAACAATGTACGTATATATGTTGTTAGTTGTGTAATGTGTAGCTATGTTAGATATAACTGAAATAATAAGATTTGATGCAAACTAACCAGTAATGACTACATCATGAAGCCCATCACCATGAATAAAACTCATATACCGTCCTCCTGGTAACTCCCTCCCTCTTCCATAAGACGGCAAAGGATCAATCAATGGCCAATTCCATGTATCCTGAAGTCAACACATACAAACCAAAGTCCAAAAGTTCATAAACCAATTCACATTCTACAATTCTTTAATCATATGATCACTCAATTTTAAAGCATTCAAGCCTCTGAATAAATGTAGTCTCGAAGTGGCGTTGTCCTGATTCTGTCTAAAGGCCAATTGATATGGTCATGGCTTAAAAATGTTACAAGATCAACATACACACATTGATATAAACTACAATGACAAGTAGTGTTTTTTTTTCCTTCACTCCCTTGAGACAAACCAAGCTGAGAATCTAAGGTTCAACTTACTATGGCAACATCATATTTCGATGATCTGAGATTCTCACTAAATGACGAATGACAAATCCAAAAACTGTCCACACTCCTCACGTCAAAACACACTAACCAAGATTTAATTTACTTTAATCTCTAGGATATAGTTTTTAATATATTACATACACTAACAGAGAATATAATAACCAAAATTTTGACAAAATTGAGTAACGCCAACGACGACAAAAAATTGCCAGCTATCTTCGGGTCAGCTATAGAAAACATAGACCACATGGGATACAATAACATTTAGCCACAACGGTCCCATAATGTTTGGACCTACCTTTACCCAATTCCATATCCCATAGTTATTGCTTATCAACTGTTATATGTGCATGGTTCCCCACAGCTTCTTTCAAAATAACATAAACTTGATCCTGACCTTTATTAACATTTATAGAATTCAGATCCAAGCAACCACGCAAAAAAATAAAATAAAAATCAGTTCTATATTTAGAATACTTTACTTTATTAAAAAGTATCTATAGTAGACAAAATTAATATGAAATTATATTTTCTAGCAGTCGATCGAATCATTGGAGAATTATCACTCACTCAATTCCAGTAAAGCAAATAGAGGCCACTCACCAAGAACTTGAGTAATCATTTAATGAACAAAACTTTGAATCTCTAATTCGTTAGTTTCGAATTCGTTTCTCAATCCTCCACAGCTCATTTCGAAATCGAATCCAAAAATTGTAACCAACAATGAAGCATACATACATACATTCACATTGGAAATTTCAAAAAATCAGATCGCAGTGATAAGGAAACTAAAATTTACCTGAACAGCTCTGATAACAGCACCTCTAGCTAAATAGAGAGTCATATGACTAGTGAGATTAAAGCTCTCCGTCAGATACACTCCCGGAGGTATATACAGAAGCGTACCTCCTCTCCTCCTCAGATGCTCAATTCGGTAAATCGCCGCTCTAAACGCCTTCGTATTCACCGTCCGGCCATCTCCAACTCCGCCGAAGTCGGTTATCGAGATCTTATCGTACCGGTACCGGTAAGGGACTATTCCGGAACATGTCGCCTCCGAATCGCCGTACGATGACGATGAAGCGGTGATGTATAAGAAGATGAGAATTGAAACGGAGAGTCGCAACATTTTCGTCATAGAGAGGTTTGAGATAAATTTGAGATGAGGAGAAAAATCTGCAAACTTGTTCCTTTCCTTTGCAATTAAAACTTAAATTACATAAAAGAGCGTTAGAGACAGACAACGTTCGATGGAAGAAGGCACGTGCCAACATACGTGTGTCAACGAGCCAATACGGGCTATTAATTTAAAACTATTTTGGGCCATAGCAGCCCAATAAGGATATTTAGTTTTAAGTTTGAATCTGTTTGATAAATTTGCCCTATTTCACAAGAGATCGATTTGTAAAATTTGCGAGCTGAGAGCAGAAATTTCAACGAAGGAGATGGAGATGGAGAGTCCATTGGTGCGTTTATGCGTAGATGCAGCTTGTAAGAACGCTGATGCGGTGGAACGATGGCGTCTTCAGCGGCGGAGCCTTGAGCGGCTGCCACCTCACCTTGCTGATGCTCTCTTACGTCAGCTCATCCTCCGGCGGCTTCTCTATCCTTCGCTGCTCGAGTAAATTCTTAACTTCCTTATACAGTTTCCGATTTTCTGATCGTTTCTTAGGGAAATGATGATTAAATTAACATGAATCTGATTTCTGATCATAAAATGGTGAGATAAATATGCTTGGATTTGAGATGTTGAGTGATCGGTTAGGATCTTAGTTTATGCAGGTGATTTGATTTTGGATCTAGAAGTCATCTTTTATTATTCATAGCTGTGGAAATGGATTTGATTGAACAGGGAACTAAACAAGAATCTTTCCTCTGCAGGGTATTCAAATATTCTGTAGAGAATATAGATCTTAGAGGCGAAAGCTCCGTTAATGCAGAATGGATGGCTTACATTGGAAGCTTTGTTAATCTATCATCTCTAAATCTTTCAGATTGCCTGAGAATCAACAGTTCCACTCTCTGGCCTATCACAGGTATATGTTAAAACGAAAAAACTTTGATTTTGCCGATGGAAGTTTGTGATGATTGTAAGTTTTTTCTTATTGTGATGATTGGATTTTTCAGGACTAACAAGTTTGACGGAGTTGGATCTTTCAAGATGTTCAAAGGTTACTGATGCTGGTATAAAGCATCTCCAGTCTGTTGTAAATCTGGAAAAGTTGTGGATTTCACAGACGGGTGTTACTGAAGCTGGAATTTCTCTTCTTGCTTCACTTAAAAACTTGTCTCTTCTGGATTTGGGTGGCTTACCTGTAACTGATTATAACTTGAGTACTCTCCAGGTACACGATTTTTACCTTTGTTCTAGAAGTACAAAATGGAATTCATGTGGATGTGCCATATAGATTCTTGCGATTAGATGTTTTTATGTCCAAATTCACTTATTACTAACATTTGTGTCTAAAAATATTTAGGCTTTAATTATTTTCTGACCTTCAGTTCCTTTTTGCTCCTCAGACATTGACGAAGCTAGAGTACCTTGATATCTGGGGAAGCAACGTAACCAACCAAGGAGCTATCGGTATACTTAAATTTCCAAACTTGAGCTTCCTCAATCTCTCGTGGACCAGTGTCACGCAGACTCCAAACATACCTCACCTCGAATGCTTACACATGAACAAGTGCGCCATTGTCTCCATAGCAACAAATCGTAGCTCTGCATTAACTTCCTTGAAAAAGCTAGTTTTATCTGGAGCTACTTTCAGTGCTGAAACAGAGGCCTTGTCCTTTACCAACAAGACCTCTATAACTTACTTGGACGTTTCCAAGACTTCCCTCAAAAACTTCAGTTTCTTAGACACTATGATTAACCTGGAACATCTTGATCTGTGCTTCACAGTTTTCGGGGATGATTCTGTTGAGTCTGTAGCACGTGTTGGCGAGAATCTGAGGTATCTCAATTTCTCGAATACAAAAATCACTTCTGCTGGGGTCGGGAATCTTGCAGGACATGTGCCGCAACTTGAGACATTAACTCTGTCCCTGACATTTGTCGACGATCTTTCCATCTTACTTATCAGCTCCATGATGCCTTGCGTTAAAGCCCTTGACTTGAGAATGACCAGCATCGGAGGTATGTATGAGCCTACTAAAAACTATCGAGTGGATAGTAATTAGTAAGTAACCAATCAAACGTAACTCCATGACTCTCTGTTTTTCAGGATTCATTCAGCAGCAAAATGAAGCAAAGCCGTCGCTAGCAGCGCTACAATCTCTAACTGGCCTTAAAACCCTGAGTCTAGAACATCCATGCCTAAGCGACGCCGCTCTCTGCCCTCTAAGTAGCCTAACCGGATTAACAAATTTGTTCCTAAAAGGCGCTTCCCTCACAGATTCCACTCTCCACAATCTCTCCTCTCTTCCAAACCTAGTCAGTCTCGGAGTCCGAGATGCAGTTTTGACAAACCTTGGTCTCGAGATGTTTAGACCGCCATTAAGCCTCAGAACACTCGACCTCACAGGTTGTTGGCTTTTAACCAAAGATGCCATCTCTGGTCTCTGCAACAAGAACCCTCACATTAAAGTGATTCATGAATTTGCACATGAATCTGCTACACTCGACCAAAATCAACCTCTTCCTCGGTCATCTCCGTCACAGAGTTTCGCAAAGGTAGCAAGGAGGAGGAACAACCAGAGGCCAGAGACTTCGGCTGCTGTTTCCAGGAGTTTCTTAGGTACGTTATTTTTATTACAATAGTTCATAACAAGGAAAGAGATGTTATTAAAAAGGGCTCAAAGTATAAATGTGTGATATTTGTGGATACAGATCAGAGGGTGAAGTATAATATGGAAGAGTTGGTTGCTCTACAAAATTCGCCCTTATCGCGATTGCTTCCACAGGTAGGAGAACTTGTCAGTGTACCAGAGATTCTAGCTGATTTCGTGGCACATAATTCAAGTCAATGATTTTATGCAAAAGGGTTGTACAAGTTATATTCAGTTTCTCTTGAATTTTTAAGACGTTTTAAGACAGACTTTGCTCAATATGTTTTAGTAAATTGAATAAGTTTTGTACTCGAGCGGAAATTTCTGAAAACAGTATTCTTTACTGTTTAATCGAACAAGGAAAAATAGACTTCGCAGGATACTTCAGCAATCCCGAAATATTAATCTCTTCCCAAATTGGGTTGTTTAAGCTTAAGAGTTTCGACAACTGTCTGCAGAAGCATTAATTTTCAAGTATTCAACATAAAAGTAGATTTCAAAAGAAAAAAGAAAGACGAAAGTGTAGCAGCTCTGATCCAAGTATTTTACACAGATGATAGAAGAGTATATTAACAAAGTCTTGGATAATGGAAAATGAGCGTCGCAAAGAAAATGCAAACCAGAGAGTCCGAGAATGGGGAATCTACTGTCTGGAAGCGAACTTTTCATTCACGGTCTTGTACATTTCATCGATCACATTCTGTCAGATGACCAGGAGACAATGTTAGTACTTAAAGACAGTAGATTCTTATGCAGTAAACGTTTCAATTCCCAATTGAGTTATTTGTATTTACCTGGTAGTATTTCAGCAACTGGGGTCTTTTCTTTTTGTAGGTTGGGGTAAGAAGGTCGCGTTCCATGTCAAAAGCCACCGGGTCTAGATGAACCGCCTTGACAATCTCGAACCCCTTCATCTGTAAAATCCAACACAATTAATTAAAATTGAAATGAATAGACACGAAAGAATCATGAATCCATAATGGAAAAACTCAAATGAAATACCTTTTTCTCTTTGGCCATTTTAACAAGTTCTCCGAGTATGAACTCCTTTGCCTTTGCGTTTTGGCAGAGAGCAGAGTAGTCACCGGTTACACCGTTTTCTGCAGCCCAGCGTTCAAGAATATGCTGGTTTGGATTGGCGACTGCTATTAGGAAAGACTCAAAGCTGTTCCCGTACACCCACACCTAATAAATTTGTTGGAAAGACAGAGGAAGATTGTGATTATTAGTAGATGAGAATCTTTACCAAACCTGAGGGGATAAGAGTAGCATTACTTACGGAATCAACAGCTTGTACTTCACCATAAATGTTTTCTAAACTCTCCACAGCAACATACTCTCCTTGTGAGAGTTTAAAGATATTCTTCTTCCTGTCAATGATCTTCATGCTTCCATTTGGTTGCCATTCACCAACATCACCTGATGTGATGGCGATAAGAAGAGTGTCAGAAGAACTCACCGGATTACAAAAACCGATATTCTAAGTTTCAAAACTAATTCTTAAAAAACTCTACATCAATTTTCTTCTTTCTGAATTGAATAGATGTTCAGAGAAAGAAATACCTGTGTGCAGCCATCCATCAATGAGAACCTCTTTCGTGAGGTCTTCACGTTTGTAGTATCCAGAGAAAAGGGTCTTTCCACGAATGCAGATTTCACCACGTGGAGTACTGGCAAGAGCATCATAGTTCATCTCGGGAACTGATTCAAGGCGTATATCAACATTTGGCACTGGTGGACCAACTGTGCCGAGCATGTCAAGTTCGTCTGGCAGCGAGACAAAAGTTCCAGCACAGCTTTCGGTTAGACCTACATAGGAGCAATCATACAACAAGAAAGCAGTTAATTAATCACATTCTCTGTCGATGTGGGATCAATATACTAACATTCTAGTATAGACTTTGATATCCTAACGTGGCTAAATCACCCTCTACACTGAATTAATCAGACTTTGACCCGAACTAATTGCATTAACCCAAGGAGAAGCGCACCTCTAAAAGCTAAATGCTAAAAGTAAGACAAAAACATTTACAACCAAACTCTCATAAGAGATTGGTAAGATCCCAACCATTAAATCCATACTAGTTGGCAAAGACCCATGTGGCGGCTCAATTAAAAGAAATAGTTCTCACAGAAAATAATCCAATTGTTTCTCACTTTCTAGGTGACTTTATCAAAACTGGCTCGTTTATGCAGTTCATTTTGTTATCTAAAGAAGTCAATATTGTGAATGGGTACCGTATCCTTGTAGAACATGAGAGCAAGCCACCACTCTTAGAAATGATTCTACATGACTAGCGAGAGGAGCAGCTCCAGATAGAATAATCCTCACATTGCCTCCAAGCGCTTGTTTGACCTGAGTGAGAAAGCAATGGAGTTAGTTAATCGCTATGAAATTTCATAGCGAAGAATGATAGGCTCGTTAGATATTGTGTAGTAAATTATTTTAATAAAGAACTTTGCTACCTTGCTGAACACAAATTTGTCACAAATTGGAGAAGCCTCCACATGAGACTGTCCCTTCTTCATATGTCCAAATTTACTGAGGATGTTTGAGTGTATCAGATCAAATAGCTTAATGATTAGTGAAACAAATAAGCAAAGAGAAGTCTGGCTTACAAGGAAAATGCAGAATCAAACAGCAACTTTTTCAAGTATCCGCCATCAGAAAGCTTTTTCTGAAGACCTGTTTGATATAATAGGTCAGCGTAATGAACTATAAATTTTCGAGAGAAAAAACCATTTGTTAGGTATTTCAATGATATGAAACCAAATTCATCGTTAGAAGAAACATTAGTATATCTTGTAGAATTCATACAAATAATATATATGCAGGTGTGTAATGTAGTGCAATTGTAAAATTCCGGATGCAGTTATTTGGAATAAAATGATACAATAGCACAATGCAATAATGTGGGGAAAATACTTGGCGATATGACATTTCAAACATCTTACCTGAGTATACTCTATCCAGGACACGAGGTACAGCGCAAAAAATAGTTGGTTTAAGTTCACCAAGGTCTTCTAGCAACAATTTGACATCCTGAGAAGACAACCCAGAGAAAGTTAAAGTGACAAACTCAAAACTGGTTTACATAAAAAGCTTTGAGTTGTACTGACCCCACGCCAGAAGCCAATCGCAGCACCGTGTTGAATAAAGCATTCCTCGATAACCCGGTCAAAAATGTGGGCAAGTGGAAGATAAGAAAGATACACATCTTTCACAGACAACTATTGATTTGCACAGCCAGAAAAAAAAATCGATTAAGACCAAGGCCAGGTACAGGGGAAACTTAAAGATTGCCACTTCTTTGTGAATCATGAAAAATGCACGAAAGCAAGAAGGAAACTCACGCCTTCGTTAGCACTTTTCAGTAGACGGATCACTCCAGCGATTAAGGTAACAATGCTTTCGTTAGATATCATCACTCCCTTTGGATCACCAGTGGTTCCACTAGTATACATAATCGTGCAGATGTCACTTTTCTTTTTGATGGGGAGATCATATTTTTTTCCTTCACCCTGGCAGAATTATTCACAATGGAAAGTAAAATCATGGTAAGCATAGTTAATACACCGCTGGAAAGAAATATCACAGTTTCAGGAAAAGCAAATGCCAAGTCTTATACCAGTTTCAGAAATTCATCCCAAGCATATATAACCAAGCCGAAATTTTCAGCTTGGTCTTTTTGTTCATGTGTGACACCACCAAAGCTCACAACAGCTGTATTATAATTAAGCACAAAAGATCATAAGCATCATTTGTCACAGGCGAAACAGGCATAACACAAATAAGAATTACTCACTTTTCATGTACTCTGTTGATTTTGGGCATGTTTTAAATAGCTGAACATCAAAAAGAAAAGGAAGTGATTACAAAAAGGTAACGATAAATGGATATTGAGGTACTCTTACTGTACCTCAGAGATCTTCGTCTCTTCCACAAAGACAATTGAAACCTCTGAATGGCAAATAATGAATTCCACAGCACCAGCACCTATAATATTAACAAGCAGCAAAAATGACAGATCAACAAGCTAAAATATTTGTGGAAGCCTACTGGATATCGTTTGGTGCATTTAAAAATACTGAAAAAGGCATACCAAGTGTATCATATAAAGGAACACAATAGAGTCCATGTGCATTACAAGCCTACATCAAAACCGCACTTTTGTTAGTCCTCTAACAAACACACAATTAATGAAATTGGCACCACAGATACCACATTATAATGATCACAGCCAGAAGATTACCTCCATGCTTATAATCCACTCAGGAGAATTAGCACCATAGATACCACATTTAGCTTCCTGAAACAGTGAAAACAATGTATCAGCAAACACGAGATAAAAAAAAAAGAAGAAGGAAATAATGAGACTGAAGATAGAGATGAGAAAGGAAAAGATGAATCTTACATTCTTAACTCCACAACTACGGAGAGAATTTCCAAGTTTTATAACAATGTCGAAGACTTGTTGATATGTTTGCCAAACATACTTACCCGGCTGAGAAAAATGAAACAAAATGGAATAAATCTGTAACTAACATGAAAACGAACTCACAAAATAAAATAAAAATCGAAAGAAACAGTAACAACACCTTTCCATCAACAATCTCGCGGCGGCCCAACATTGGATTGTTTGGATATTTTTCAACGGCCATACTACAAACACAAGCACAGTAGGTAAATGAAGCTGTCAACTAAATAATATCCACCAAAAATAATAAATAAAAAGTTTCAACCAAATACATGTTATGTATTACTACGGCAAATTCATGTAAACAACAAATTATATTTCAATCGATTAGAGCTCTTAACTACGATCCCGATGAGAACAAGTGTGATGATACTAACGTAGATCTTGTGATTCGCAAAACTTAAAAACAAATAAATGAAATCAAAATTTTATGGTTCTAACTACTTGAGAGAACCTAAACATGCAAGTCAGAACAATTTCCACGATCAGTCAACAGTCAAAGATTAAGCTCACGAATCAAAAATCTCAGCACGAATCGGAAAAGTTGACTCAAGCAAAACCAACTACGAATCAAAGAGGAGCAAAAAAAATCTCACCGGAAAACATCCCAGCAACTGTCCATTCCTTCAATCGGCTCGGGAAATCCATCTTCGGCGAAGATACTCCGGTACACAGGTCCTACTGAAGGTATTCCATCGCTACCTTCTTTGCCTCCCTCAACCTCGAAAATGAATTTCTTCGTCGACATGATCGATCTCTCTACCAGAAACTTTCTCTCTGCTATTTCAAAATCGAGCGAACTGGGTTAAAGGACCACAGCGACTCTGTTAGATCGGAAAGTTAATAGACGCCTACTACGATCGTGATTGGTTGGTTGTTCATCGCTGACCTTTATTACTTGTTGTCAATAGTCAAAATTTATATTCAAACCTCTTAATGGGCTACGTTTCGACTTAAGCCCAATACACTCAATGGATTGTGATGCTAATAACAACGATTATCTAATCATTTCTTAGCATATATTTTGAGTTTATGATAAACATGTAAGAAAATGAAATAGATTTTTTTATTCATAGTTTTATATCTCCAAATTTTATAAATATTTTATATTAAATGATCTTTTCATCTCTTCCAACAAAATTTTTGTATTAATAAGGAAAGAAAATATGCTAAATAGTATATGTGGTGGGAGATACATCTTTTACTAATTGTCACTAGATACACTAAGTATATTGATAATTACCAAAATAATTAAAAAATATTATTTGAAAGACCAAAAAATTACCAGTCAATTTTTAAAGAATAAACCTACTATAATTTACAGTGAAAAACAAAGTAAATAAAATGGAAGACCAAAAATACATGAAATAAAATTATTAATTAAATAATTTTCTCACGATATCGATAAAAATCATCGAATATATAAAGTGATAATGCATGTAAAATTTTTAAACCAAAGAAAAGTATAACTTTCATAAAACAATCATAATATCCATTTTTAACAACTTCAATATGGAATTAAGTTTATATTACCTATATCAAATGGAGCAAGTAATGAAATATATATATCTAAAACAACTTGTTCACTCTCTTAATCCTAAAGTTGTGGAGGGAAAAGAAAAATGTGATTTCATAGAATTGGAGGGTTATTGGCGGGAAAATGTCCATAAAGTCCCTGGTTTATATAACATTTCGTCATTTAAGATTTTTAACTTAGGTACATCCTTCTTTCTCCCAAACCCTTGTGCTTTTAGCTTCTTACCATAATTTTCCTTTCTCTCTACCTTCGTTTCGCTCTGTCTCGAAAAAGTAAAAAACCTCTCCTAGGTTTTTACAAAGTCTGAAACTTTCATCAATAACTTGGTATATTTCGATTGAAATTTACTTGTATTTTCTTTCCCTATATTTTACGGAGAATCTAGGGTTTTCAAATTTTCAGGAATTTAGGGCATATCTCGTTGAGTGTTTTCAAATAGCTTTGCTTATAGTTAATTTCATGTTTGACTGGTGATTTCAGGTGGGAAATTGCGAAAATGGCATCGGGTGATTTCGAGGATGATGCTGAGGGCACTGTATCGATCAATGAATATATCGAAAGCATGGACGCCGAAGAGCTGGTAATCATTTTGTTTTTTCCTCCACTAGGTCAATTTCAAAGCTTATTATGTTTCTGATTAGGTCATTTTAACGTCTTGGTTGATTAAGAAATGGAATTATAGTTCCTAATTTGGGGTTTTTTTCAATCTAATTATTTCAACACTTAATTGCTAAAGCCTGAACCTTTGTTCAAACGAACATCCAGTAAATGAAACTGTGACCGTAAATTCACTGCGCTTTCTGATGGGTTATTGTAAAGTCTCGAGCTTTAGGCACACTAGTAAATGATTGTGTTTGTTTCTTCATCTGTCTCTATTAGTTCAGTAGTATCTGTTTCTGTAATCTCATGTTATTTGGGTTATACCGGTTTACTATCATTAACTGGTTTTTTGTGATTCTTGGTTTAAAGGAAGTGGATTTGGTGTTGGGTGGAGATGAGGGAGATGAGTGTACTTACCCAAAGGGTTACATGAAAAGACAGGCAATTTTCTCATGCGTTACATGTACTCCTGAAGGAAATGCTGGAATTTGCACTGCTTGTTGCTTGTCTTGTCATGATGGTCATGAGGTAATATGGTTAGATATAGTCATGATGATGTATATTTATGAGAAATCTGATTCTTAATGGTTGAAAATTGTTCTGGTTATGAAGCTTTTGGAGCTGTGGACTAAGAGAAACTTTCGATGTGATTGTGGGAACTCAAAGTTTGGAGCTTTGGCATGTAAGCTTCTCCCAAGCAAAGATGTGGAAAACTCTGAGAATTCGTACAACCATAACTTCAAAGGCTTGTACTGCACTTGTGACCAACCTTACCCTGATCCAAATGTGGAAGAACAAGTGGAGATGATCCAGTGTTGTATCTGTGAGGATTGGTATCACGAGGAGCATCTCGGTCTCAAACCTTCCGACAGTGTTGCTAGCCAGGTTTGTAGCGCCAGAGCTTGTGTACGATTTGACTATTTTTTGGCGTTTTAAGTTCAATTTCTTATATGATGTAAACAGATTCCAAGGGATGAGGAAGGAGAGCCTGTCTATGAGGATTTCATTTGTCAAAACTGTTCCCCAGTTTGTTCGTTTCTTACACTTTATCCCGAGAAATTGTGGGTTGCTTCTGCTCAAGTAGATGCCGCTGCTTCTGCTAATGCTTGTTCAGAGACAAACGAGTCAAACAAAGCCAACACTGATTCTGAAGCCGGCCAGCTTGAGAACAGTATTGAAGCTGAAAAATCTGTTATGCGAAAATGTTCTGAGAAGATTGGTGACTCTGAACCTGTTTCTGCTACTGGTGGTTGTGCTATTGGGATGGATCTAAACGTGTTTCCTGAGTTTGAGAAGAAGCCACTGTTTTTGACCAAAAACTGGAGGAACATTCTATGCAAATGCGAAAAGTGCCTTGAGATGTATAAGCAGAGAAAGGTAAGCTATTTGTTTGATGCAGAGGACACGATTGCTGAATACGAGAAGAAGGCAAAGGAGAAAAGAACAGAGAAACTGGAGAAACAAGAAGGTGAAGCACTTGATCTTCTGAACAATCTTGACCATGTAGCCAAAGTTGAAATCCTTCACGGTATCAAAGACTTCAAGGAAGAATTCCGCGGTTTACTGGTATTATATGAGATCAACCTCTCTAAAAGAATTTGATTACAAATGTGAAGAGCCACCATCATCTTAAAAGACTTGGATCTACCTTTTTGGTTTTGTAGGAGGCTGCTGGGCCATCAAAGGCGATAACAGCTGAAGATATTGAGCAAATGTTTTCAAATCTGAAAAACAAACGAAGAAAGATGGAGTGAAAGGAGGAGTTGTGAGATTTAAGGTAATAATAGATCTTTCTTTTAAGCATCTCATGTTAACTTTCTTTAGACATGTTTGTTTCGTTGGTTTAAAAATGAGTATTGAGGAGGTTCCTCTACTCTTGTCTGTCTTTTTAGTTGCCTAAGTTATTATGCAAACAACCTTTTGCTTTTATTGTATGAAGTTTGTAGCTTATGTTAAACAATTTGACTATTATATAATATCTATATAAGCTACTAGTTCTGTAATTACTATGTACTTTATTTTTTCAAATGATTAAGAAATTACAAAGAAGCAAATCCAGATACTGGGAGTGTTAGAAGTTAGAACCTGAAACTCTGAAAGAATCAGCTCTGTATTTGATATTTCGTTTACTAGGAAAAAAAAATCAAAAGAGAAAAAATAAAATAAAATAAAGTTGTTGTAAATTGGGCCATCAGAAGTACTAAAAAAAGTAAGGTTTTGGGCTTGAGAAGACCAAGTTCAGTTGATATGTGAGCCCATATAAAATGACATTTCTTATTGGTTAGCATTATTAGCAGGCAAATTATATTGGTTGACCACAAATAAATTGCTTCTGAAAAACGATAACCGTATAATTCCACGTCGGTTATTAAATCAAAAATTTGGAAGCTCCTGTCGTGTGGCCCCCTTGAAGATGAGCAAGTAACGACAGCCCCCGTGACACCGCCACGTACTTGTTGTCCTTTTGTAAGTTTCCACGAAGTTTCATTTTAGAAATGATATCCAATAAGAATATGACGCGTAGCACTTAATGATAACCTTCATCTGATAAGATCGCTTATTAATGACATTTACGTCTACATGTGTATAGTATGAATGTATGATGAATTATTTTGGGTTTATGTTAATATAAGAATAAATGCAATAGTTGTGGTATCACATCACAATCGCACTTAATACTTATGCAGACGATTTAGACATATTTGACAACGGTTTCAACTGTATTTTTGCACCGTATAAATTTATGAGTGTTTGAAAATTCGTCAAATGGAGTTATTGTTTAGTGGTTTTGATTGAATTCTTAAACCGGTTTCTCTTAAATCGATCTTGTATTGGTTTTTGGTTTTAGTCCTTAGAATCCGCAGAGAATAATTCGAAAGAATGGGTTAGTTGACATTGTTTGAAACAGATCATGCTATGAATTATTGGATTCTATTAATTGATTGAGTTCTGAGCGAAACGAATATGAATGTATACAAGCTATCAACTTATAACAACGATTTAATATATGATTGATGAGTAAATAGGTTTTATATTCGACTAAAGTATTTGTAATAGTGATTATTGAATCTAACGACGATTATAAAAAATAAAGAAGACAGGTTGGGTGGTTGGTATAAATGTGCATTGCCAGGTTTTAACACGGTTTTGGTTTGGTTTAAAGACACCAACTAACCGGAAAGAACATGAACTTTTGTTCTTATGTCTTCTATTCTAATATTTTTTTTTAAATGAAATGATTAGTACTAACTACTAAGAGAATATAAAATTTCCACAATGGCCAAAACAACATTAATTACTAGCTAAATTCTTATTCAAAAAACACTGCGTTTTGGTCTCTTGATTGAAATTAGTAAACTCACTGCAAATTTGCATGAATGTCAGCTTAATTAGTTAAGCTCTGCCGTTGATGCATAATGTTATATTGTGTTATCTCGCTATCACAATTAGTTGGTAATACATATATGACTATATACAATTATCATATTGCAGTAGATTAGGTTTTCGGTTAAATTCAGTTTCTTTTCAAAATGAAAATATGTGCAGTGGAGTTAGGTAATGCATCTCATTCAGTTTGTTTTTTAAAGTTGCTTAGAGTTTGATTTCATTTATTTATTTTTTACACGGTCAGTTCATCATCTATTTAAAAAAATGAAAATCTAGTAATTCTAAAATTAAAAAATCTGATTTGATTTAATTTTCAATTAAACTAATTCGAAATTAGCATATGATAACATCTTCATAACCAAATAACAAACTTTTGGTTGGTCGAGATTATAATCAATAAAAATCCAACGATATGATGATGTACATTTTTATAATATAAATCTAACAGATCAGCATCCTTTACTATGAGTCATCCGTCTATCACTAAACAGAAACATTCAACATTATATATAAACTCAACATCACACATTTGATCCATGCAACTCTCCAAAGCTTCCATCAAACTGACCCACAAAGAAAGAAAAAGAGAAGAAGAAAGAACTTTTTTTCTTGGGCATTTCCCAAGTTTTCTTTTTTCTTCTTCTAAGTTCTTTTGTGTGGGTATTTCCCAAAAAAGAAAAGTACTTTTTTGTTTATTTTATATAAAAAAAAAATGGGAAACTGTTTGAATGGAGGAAACAACGTTGAAAGAGTTGTTAAAGAAGAAGAAGTAATGAAGAAAGATTACAAAAGAAAAGATCGTAAAGTAAAGATTGTTCTAAGAAGAGATGAGTTAGAGAAACTCATTCTCTTTCAGTTAAACGCCTCCGGCGACGTCGAGGGCAAAGGAGAAACAACTTTGGCTTCTTTCGGAGATTTTCTCAGGGAGTTAGAGGCTGAGAGATCTGCCGGAGAAGCAGCTGCAAAGGCTGCAGATGAAGAGGAAGAGTCTCGCCGGAGATGTCGAAAGTGGAGACCTTCGTTGGAAAGAATCACTGAGTGGCCTGAAGAAACAGTTTCGTAATCACTTTTTATTAAATCATTTTTTTTTCATGTTTAGGGATCATAAAAATTTTCATTTTTTTCTTATTAAAATGTGGTTTTTTGTGGGGGGAATTTGTTTTTGCCTGAATTTTTTTCCCTTTTTTCACTAGGGATATTTTTTTTCATCTGAGAAATATTTTTTTCTCAGAGTGTTTTGAGTTCGGGCAAAAGCTTATTTACCCCACAGAAAATCCAAAGAAATCACGAATATGTATTTTATTTTCGTTTCTTTTGTAAGGTTTCAATGTGTCAACATAAATAAATTAATATAGTAGTTTAGTATAAATAAGTTATGTTGCTTTTAAAGTTAGTCTTGAATCTTGATCATATAGTCACAATCTAGCTATTTTCATTTAACTTACTTACCCTTGAGTCCTTGACCAATGTGGTTTAGACTAATTTAGGTTTTTAATAATAAGTGATATGTAGATTTGTTTCAGTTTCGACAAAAATAGAAGTACACAGATGTGTTGAAAATTCAATGTGGTTTGTGATTTGCAAAAAGAGGGGTGTGCTTTAGGGATCCATCCATACTAAAAAAACAGGTGTGGGTAGTTTATGTTTAATTCAGTTCTCTGCTTTGTTTGTAATTTTCCTCTTTTTTTATATTATTTTTAGTTTGGAATATACTAAAGTAAATTTTTTTTATTTATTAACAGAAGTAACAAAGTAAATTTCAGGAGTATTTATTTTTGAGACAAGAACAAAATTATCCCAAAAACTTTGTTACTTTTTATCAATATGATACAAAATATATACACATGCATATATTATACAGATACTACCCTAGCTAAAAGCCTAAAACTAACAAATGTTGATAAATAATAAACCCAAAATTAACTTAAAATTATTCCAGCTTGGATAACCAGCAGCCATTTCCTTGTCGGTCATAATTACAAGGAACCACCACCATAGCGACTTGAAGCTGATGAACCGGGACATTTGCGATCTGGTCCACCACATGCTCAAAATCCAAAACGCAGTCGTTTTCACATTTCGACAACAGCCTTTGAGCTTCTTGCTTTGTCATCTTGATCTTAACCCTCACAACCTTTTCTTTCCCTTCAACCATATTCAAACCCTCTTTCTCATCGAGAGATATCTCCTTTGGTTCAAGTTCTTGATCATCATCGAACCTCACCGTCTTCTTCGGCTCGATAATCTTATTGTTCTCTAACTGAAACCTCACAACTTTACGTGGCTTAACCATAGGCTTTGTCTTCTGTTCACCTTCTTCGTCTTCTCTTTCGAACCTCAGCGATTGGTCAATCCTCTTGGCTCTCTGCAAGCACCGAGACTTCTTCTTGGTCGAGTCTACTGATGATACCTCTGATTCATTGAGTGGCAACGTCATGTCTAAGTCGTCTCTGTATATGGTTTTTGCTTCTAGAACTTTTTCGCACCTTTCTTGAAGTCTGTTGAAGCATTTAGCTACTGAATCCATCATTTTATTTCTTCTTCGTCGTTTCTATTAACAAATAGAGAGAGACAGAAAGTTTTTGTGGTTTCTTGAAAGTTTTTGTTTTTTTTCTAGTATACTGAATTAATATTGAGGGACAAGACATATATATATCGGTGACCAACTTTACCATTTTTCAGACACATAGTGAAGTGTGATTTGGGGTAAGAGGATTACGTCACTTTGCCGTGGAATACTAGAATCCTTTAATTATTCATTTTTTGGTTTGATTTACCGTGAAAAAGGTGTGAGAAGAATCTTTTACTTTGAATACTTATCGTGATCATCATCAATATAATTCAATTAACAAGCTGATATAGTTCAAAGTCGGTGTGACAAATTTAGGCTTAACTGAAATTAAGCATTAAATTTTTAGACTGAGGATAAAAGTTAGAGATCATCAGTTATTAATAACGATCATATATATGAGTATGTGATGTGAGTATGTGCGTATATATTTGTGTCTGCTCATGTTTTGAAAGAGTCATGGTCTAATGAATATAAGGTAAACGAATTGATTAAAAGTGATGATGAATATTTCATTAATCAGTCAAAAAGCTTTACAATGACTAAATTTTTCTCTCATATGTGTCTGAAAATGACATTTAGTAAATTTGTCACATTTATCCAAATTTCAATCCTTATCAATCAGAAAAATCAACTGCTGGACGTTTTCTCTAATATTATTTTTAAATGATTTTCCACAAAACAAAAATGGTGCCGTGTCACTAGTGGCATTCAGTATGAAATGGTCAATTGTTTCATTTTGAATTAGTCTAACTAATAAAAGAAAAAAAAAAGTAAAAATACGATCTACCCTTAATATTGTTATACTTTAATAATATCTACACACAAAGCTAACTAAACCAAATCAAATTAGAAAATCAGTGTATTTCTTTATATAATTTATGGCGTAAATCCATGTTCGTCTAAAACCACCGGTTTGCACAATAATCAATTTGGTCAATGGGGAATTTGAAACTATAGAATCTTTTTGGACTATTCTTTACTTTTCGCAGAAACTTTTGGACTCTAGGAGGAATAAAACCTTCACAACACTGAAATTATTTTTAGTAACTAAATCTTTAGAAATGAACGTGATAATCTTGGTCATTACTCAAATATATATCCGACTCTAAATCGGTAGATAAACTGGATTAATTAAGACACTCATACACCTCTATTTTGATTTTGTAGATTAGAAGATACCAAGTTTGTGAAATGTATCCATACTCGTCTCTTTTTTTTTTTTTTGGAAATCATTTACTATGATAAAAGAATATAACAAGAGAATATGGAAAGTAATTGATCGCCCTCATATAATTATACACTCAGCATCTTCGTCTTCGTTAGAGTTCCATGTTGAGGACCTTGAGGTGTTAATGCAATGGAAAATCCAAATCCACCCATCCGAATATTTTCTCTATTCACTCTCAAGGTTTTAATTTTCATATATTTTAAGAGTTTGCAAACGTGTTTCTATGTGTGATAACTACAGACTTGTGTTCTGAGAGTTGGAATCAAGTGTTGCAAAGGTTGTCAGACAAATGCAAAAAGAAAATTACTAAATGTCATTGGTAATAATAAATCCATTAGTGAATGTTGTTAAATCTATTACATATCATTGTTAAAATATATACTCATTTGTACTCAGCTAATATAATATTTTCATAACGGAAACAGGAGTGAATGCAGTTGAGTATAGCGTAGAACAAGGTCTCTTAACAGTCTCAGGTAACAACGTCAATCCAACAATGCTGCTTCATAAGCTTACCAAATGGGGTAAAAAGGCAGAGATGTTACTGTTGTTGTTGGAGACATCTCTACTACAATACAAAACCAAATCAAAACAATGGAGAAGAAGAACAAGCCAACAAAGTCATGTTGTCTTCTAATGTGTTTTGTAAAGAGAAGAAAAGAAGCAAAAGTTGAGCCTTTGGCGACACCAAACATGAACTATATTGGAAGACTAGTAGGTGCTGAAAACGGTAGTGCCAGGCCTGCTTTTATCAACGCTGGTGCACCTCTAATGGTGTATCCTCCTCCTCAAGCAGTGCCTATACCATACCCTCCTCCCATTTTTGGAACTAGCCAACCACCACAACCATACAACGGTGGTATGTCTAGGCCAGCTCCACCACATTTCCAGACGCATTTTCCACAGATGGTCAACTCTAGGCTGAACTACCCGCATCATTGACATATTTCCCTCAGATGATATGTTTAGTGTTATGATTCTTCTTTTGGCTATGATGACTCAAAATGCTAAGTAATAAAGATTATCATTTCTTTTTAACATGTATTGGGTGGTCCAAAGAAATACAAATGAATTATTTGTACAATAAAGTAGACTATAATACATGCTAAAGTTGACTATATATGAATTCACTACAATGAACGTACATGATATAAAGTTACGAAATCGAGCTGAATATGAATTTTTGTTGATTATCAATGTGTGTAGACTAATGCCTTATAATTATATTTTTTTTTTTGTAGAACCAAATATATTAGTGTAGAGTGGTAGACAAAGACAAGAGAGACAAACAAAGAAGTTGTTAATTAAGAAAACGCGTTTAGATAAACTACCCAAGAATTTTGTTGTGCTTGCTTGACTAAGTCTTGATTCTACCCTTTTCCATCAAACAAACCGAATTACATATGCAGTCAAGATAACACTTTGCTTCTTCTATAAAACCGATAAACCAAAAAAAAATCTAAGAAATCATAATAAACCAAACCGTGAACCGGATTATTTCTCCTTAAAAACATTGGGAGGCTTCGAACAAGGCCATATGCTTATATGGGCCTAGTTACCACAGTAGCCCATGTTTGGAGAAACTTGAAAACAAAGACGAAGGTACGAAAAGTCTCTAAACAGAGAAAATTTCCAGTCGCCGTCAACATTCTCCTTAGTACGGACGAAAGAGCGAACGATCGAAAGAGAAAAAAAAGATGAACGTTGTTCACGGATTGAAGAGGATTCCTCGCATCAAATTTCCTCAGAGACATGTGAATCCTTCAGGTTCGCTTATCGTATAATTCTATGCAGATTCCATGTCGTTCTTCGTGTACAATTCATGATTTTGCTTACTCGATTCGAAAACTTTGTGTACGGTTTCATCGTCACGTATCAGATACGAGATTGTATCCGTTTGGCATGAATATTTTGTTTTCCGATCTGTTTCGTTCCTAGAAAACACCCAAAGGAATCATTGATTTGCATTTTAGATACCTTAAATTCTAGGATATACAGATTTTGTTTAGCTATCGAAACGAATCCTAATGTACAATACGCTATTTACTTGATTTTCTGGAGCTTTTATGCTAATAAACAATACCTTGTTGATATCATTTTTTTATAGCAACTTGGAAGAACCATATATTGAATCATTAAGATGCGATTTACTTAGCTGGTGTTTTGAGTTTTTTTGTTTAAACTTTGCAGGTTCAGAGGTAAAGAGTCAGGTGGCAAATGAAGCAGATACATTTTTCTTCTCCAATTTGAACGTCCCTAAGACTATAGGCGGCAAGGCTTCGTTGCAGCCTAAGCGTACTCCAGTTTCAAACGAAGAAATGGATGCCATTTTGGTTAGTGTTACTTCATCCACATGTACAACACTTAAATCCGAGTTTTTTAATCATTATGTGACATTTCTAACTTTTCTTCTTATTTTCACAGTTGGGAGGCTGCATCTGATCATTCAACATGATCTGTTTACAAGAAATGATAGACCTCGTCTCATATTTTCCATTATCACGGAATATATACTACTCAAGAGTCGAGAAGAACTGATATTGTTTGATGTTTACAACAACCCATGACACAATAAAAACTACTTTGTTTCAGTCTTTAAAGTGTTTTTAACTTTAATACTTGATGATTCACCTTTGATTGATTGCATTCT
Source organism: Cardamine flexuosa (assembly GCA_963555745.1). Classification (NCBI taxonomy): domain Eukaryota; kingdom Viridiplantae; phylum Streptophyta; class Magnoliopsida; order Brassicales; family Brassicaceae; genus Cardamine; species Cardamine flexuosa. The sequence continues at coordinate 6,351,139 of OY743215.1, read as the reverse complement.
AATCCTTATATTAGTGCTTTATGGTTGGAATTCATCCTTTATTGATGAATCTTGTAGCCTATAATTCATACATTCACAGGAACTTACATACAGAGAAGAGAAGAGAAGATTCACTTATGGTGTTGCTTCCTCCTTTTGCATCTGTTCAATAAGAGGCTCAAGAACACATGACAATGGATTCTTACCCGGTGGACCTTTCTCTCTTCTTTCAAGCTCTTCAAGTCTGAAAGTAATGAGACGATCCCAGTTTCCTCCTTCGAACAAGACACCAGCTTTACCATCTGTGATTCTCTGCACTATCCCACAGTACATGTGATAAGGACTGTTCTTGTTCTTGACTATAGCGATCATCCCCGGCATGAGAAGTGGTAGCTCAGGCGCTTTCGGCTTCTTATCCGTAGCAAGCGCGGATACATCGCTTCCTCGTTTTGCAGGTGGTGGTGGAGGGTTTTTCTCAATGAACGTTTTCAATCCCTTTTCGCCGCCGGGGAAACCTCCGGTGAGACCCATCATCTCTTTATCGAAACCATCTTCAGGTACTTTGAAAGAAACGCTATTGTCATCGCTCTCTTTCTCTGTCTCGGTCTCGGCCTTTGAAGTATCTTTCTCGTCTTCGATGCTCCTATTGAGCTCTTTCTCGATGCCTTTCTCTCCGTTGCATAGTCCTCTTCCTCCCATCACTTCCCATAGATTGAATTTAGCCATGGCTTTTACTTGATGAACTTTTGGAGGCGGGAAAAGAGACCGGTTTGCTGTTGAAAATAGATGGGTTTGGCCTAGAAATTTCGATCCACGAATTGGAATTCTTATGGTCGGTATAGTGATCGAAGAAGTCGCCATAATTTCTTTAGCTGCTGAATAGTTTAGAGATGACTAAAGTAGATGGTAAGAAGAAAGAAGAAGGAAGAAGCGTGTGATTCGCTTGTTATAATGACCACATATCATGATTTCAGTTAGATTGACTTCTATCTATTTCCCAACTCGTTGGACCTGAGCCGGTTTATGCGTAACCGGAATAGTGATTTTGGAGGAAGCGTAGTAAACATTTGGGCTTTCCCATGAGTTTATTCATTTATATTATGGGCCTTGATTAAGCTAATTACTAATGTGATATAGTTTGTTAATTAAGAAAGTTGTAGCCTTTAAGGAACAAGATAAAGAATTTAGTCAACGAGATTAATAATTGGGATCATACTCCCAAATCATCATTACACACCCACTTTTGTCTTAGGCTGTCCTTTACACTTATAGGTATCACCGAATTAGTTGTCAACTTCTATAAAATACTTTTGCATTATTTTGGTTACTTTCTATTCGTATCATATGCAGTATAAGTAATTTAAATATGTAAAAAAACACATTAGATAGAATCAAGATCTTACAACAATATTCTGTGGTAATTAATTATCGAATTAATCGGAAGACTAATAAAGCCAGGATTATCTGCAACAATGGCCATGTGAATTGTGAAAACTGAAAAGAGAGCTGGCGGGACGTAACTTGAGGGGTAAAAGCGTATTTTCGACTAAATTTTAAGTGTGTTTGATTCCTTAGCCCAACTTCTTGCTGAAGCAGCGCACCAAACCAATTGGGTCAAAACTCAAAAACACTTTCCCTTAAAAAAACAGAAATCACAGTTTTGAGTTTCTTTAAAATTGATTCATCTTCAACCTCTATTTCAATCAGGTAACTAGAAGTTTATCGATCTTCTGTTTTGCTGATTTTACAAATTCTTCGACTGTTCTCGTCACTCTAATCCGACTTCCGAGATTCTGATTGTGGCTTAAGGATTTTAAAGTTTTTTGTACTGTATTTGGTTAGGGTTTTGAGAAAATTGGAATCTGTAGTTTTTATTTGAACTAATGAACTCCACAAAGGAGAAGAAATCAAATACCTTTTTTCACCGGTTTGGTTGCTTGTTTGTTTGCAGCTGGTGAATGGCCTTATTTTTTCTGTGAAGTGGGATTGTTAAATTTGGCACTGAAAAGATAGGATAAAGGTATGGTTGATCCTCGGTGAAGATTATGTAATGCTACTTGATATGTTTTATCTTTCTTGTGATGAGAATTCTGGATTAGATTTATGTTAAGAAAAAGCACAAGACGTAGATTTAGACAGCTCATTTAGTTTTGCTAGATTAAGTGTTCATGGCATATACTTAAATTCATACAGGAGTTTTCTTTATATCAGAATCTAGATTACATCATTCTTCTCAGATGAGTTCTCTTTATTATAATCAATGGTTTTCTATAGTTTTTGACATCTCATGTAAATATGTGAACAAGACTGTGTTTTTTGTGGACTTCTTTTGGGGAATCAATTTATGTAATTAATCACAATGGCGAATGAATGTGCATTCCTTGAATTATTGAATCTAAATACTGCAAAGTTTCATTTGAATGAAGAATCTCTTGCTACGCTTCATTTTTTTTTCTGGTGCAAAATGTTCTGTAATCGTTTCAATAGCCAAAATTTCAGATTCATGGATGGTAGTACTCCTAAGAAGTTAAACATATTACCTGATCACTTTAGTGCTACTACTCCCACCATAGAATCTTCTCAGGACGATACTCCATCATCTTCTCAGCCAAAGGAAGATATTACTCTGAGGTAACTTGTTAATACATTATTATGCTTGATGTTTTTGTTTATTTTTCGCTGATGTTTTTGTTATTTTTCGCTGCTTTTTGTTTAGAGCAGATCTCAAAGCCTGTCTCGGACTCGCAGAAAACTTAAAAGAGCTGCACTTATGTTGAATTTGTTCGCTCTTCGCCGTCTGCCTTGGGTTTCAGATGGTCAAGAGAAGGTTCCATTCCCACTCCTTTCTTCTTTGTTTTTCATTCACCGCATCGAAGTTTGAGACTTTTCTACTGATCACTCTCTCATTGACAGGTAGAGCTATCAGCAGTAGAGTTAGAATCACTTAGATCAGAACTTTCTGATTTGGAAGAAAGAGAAGCTTACCTCAAAGCTCAGTAAGTCATATGGTCTCATTATGTTATCATACTCAGATAAAAACCCACAGATCTAAAACTCTTCTTACTCTAACCTTTGCATAGGTTGGAACATGTGGATGAAGTCTTGCGCTCTGCCCGTTTATCTGGTTATTTGTTTATTCGAAGTGTAAGGGTCTTTACTCCAAATCACTTATTGTTACTGATCCACAAGACTATATAGTTAGTGTAAATTTGCTCTATTTTTTGGTTAAACTCCAGCGTTGGGCAGCTCTCCCAGGTGAACAACCTCCAATAGACGATGCAGAAGTAGATGACTGGCTTCCGCGCTTCGTTGTTCTTCAAGGCGCTTGTCTTTTCTTCTTTTTACTGTCAACAGGTGAGTTAAAGTTTCAACTTCTATGATCTCGTTTCAAATTTCATAATACTTCTTGTAATGTCTCATGAAAACTCTGTATTGCAGATTTGAGCCCTCAAGACTCGACAATGCTAGCGGATATTGTTGAAGTTGGTTCGTTACCAAGCTACACGAGAGAATCCGATGAAGTCCACCATTGCTTTTACATCTTAACAAGTCAAGGTTTAAGATTTGAGTGCTCAAGCACTTCTAAAATACAGGTAAAAACCAAATAGATATACACATCTTAATGCATATAACCGTTGTTGAGAGATCTTGCAACATTTGAACATGATGTTTCAGGTGGATTCGTGGTTGTCGGTATTACGCCTTGATTGCAAGTCTGAACCAGAAGAAAGGTTTGCCAACGGATCAAGCGAAGTACCGCAATAAATCGAAGATATGTTCACTGCTCTGTATAGTTTTTCATTGCTATGTATATAAAATGCCTCGCTTTAGTTGTAGTAGAATTAACGTCATTGAAAGGTTCATTTATTGAACTGGTAACTACAATTACAACATCATATGTTACTGCTTGTTGTGAGTTAGTTGGAGAACTGATTTTGGCAGAAGTTTTAGCTTATAACTTCTAAGCTTGTCTTTGTCCAAAGGGATTTTAGGCAACAATATCGTGTCGTCTTTAGATTTCTAACTTTTGTAGAGAGAATACGTTACGTCACGCCATTCACATGCTTAATAGTAAATTACGTATTTGTAATTATTGCAATTTTCAGTTTAGTTTCAGTTTTCAACTATACATCATGTTGTATAACACATGATTGCCTACAACCATAAATCACTATTTGGACTACAAAAAAACATGCATTTTTCCGACAAATGTATTAGTTAGAATTTAGTAGGAAAATTATAAATTCCGACAATTTTTCGATAATCCAAAATTAGTCGGAATACGGCTGACGGACAATACTTTTTGTTGGAAAATAGTCAGAAAAAAAAATTCTAACAAAATTTCGACTATAAAAAAAAATCCGACAAAATTCTGACTAAAAAAATCTGACAAAATTCTGACTATATATATCGATTTATAAATAAAAAAAATTATAAAAAAATTCGGACTAATATTACAAATTTAGTCGAAAATTTGTCAGAAATATTTATATTTTAAAAAAACAAAAATTGTCAAAACAAATTTGTTGGTTGAATTTATATAAACGATTTATATGAAACTTGTTAAAGAAAATTTTTTTAAATAGGGAAATATTTTTAAAAAATTAAAATTAATATCTTAAATGGTTGAATGTTTGGTAAGATTTTATAAAGTTTTAGAGATTTAAAATTTGTAGATAGATGTTTGAATATATAGATAGATTTTAGAGAGATTATAGAGAGAATGTAGAAAGATGTTTGAAAATAAAAAGTGTTTTTCGAAGGAAAAATTGTGTGAGTTATATAGAAAAACAGTTTATTTTTCGACTAATTTCCGAGTAAAAAATAATTCTGACAAAATTCCAATAAAAAAAAAATTCTGATAAAATTTCGACTAAATATATCGATTTATATATATATATAAACATTCCGACAAAATTTTGACTAAATATATCGATTTATATATATATATATATATAAATTCCGACTATATATATCAATATTAAAAAAAAAATTCCTACAAAATTCCAACTAGATATATCGATTTAAAAACAAATTAAAAAAAAATTCCAACTAATTTCCGACAAAAAACAAAATTTAGTCGGAAATTAGTCGAAAATTTTCTGAGTAAATTCCAACTAAATTTTTTCTTTTTTTTTACCAACAAAATTCCAACAATTTTTTTACAATCCTCAAATTTGTTGGAAATTAGTAGAAAAATAGTCGAAAAAATAAAAAAAAATTCCGACCAATATTATTAGCCGGAAATTATAGTCGGAAATGTCCATGTTTTCTTGTAGTGTTGTAAAAAAAACGGAGAAAACATTAGAGAGTGTATTGAAATAAGTATTTGGAGGGATTTGAGTTTAAATGATAAATCATGTGTTATTGAAATATGAATTTTAAAATATCTTTCAAAATCCAGTATTATTGGATTGATGATTTTAAATTATACACTAAAATCCACTGTTATTGAAAACATGATTAGGATTTGGTTTATGTTTTACAGGTTTTTACACATCTTAAAATACCTCTCCCTTGTACAAAGATGTATGTTTTTGAGGTTTTTACACATCTTAAGAAATTAATACCAAATATAATATCACTTTATTAATACCAAATTTATTGATATAACCAAGATATACTAATATTATACCGTATTTAGTTGATATGGATAAATTAGAAAACAGAACATTAAATTTTCATAGAAAATTGAAAACATCTCTTTGTGAAACAAAAAACATATCTCAAAACATTATGAAAAAGCAAAAAGTTTTAGCTAGAGACATTGGAATAGATTCGTTTCTTGAATAGGCAATAAATCTTATGCCTTTGAGTTCTGCTCCGATCCGACCTGACCTTAGTTGGACCGAACCATGCTGATATAAAACCATCCAACAGGTTCTCTGTTTTTTCACATTACTCTTTTCAGTCCTCTCGTAACGTATTACAGAGATGAGCTCCCAAATGTGCAGATCAGCTTCTAGAGCAGCCAGGTCTCTTCTTTCTTCAACTAAGAACACTCGTTTCTTCTCGGGTACGTAACTTTTCTTTGCTTCTCTTTTTTTTTCTCTATTGAAAATGAGATTAAATTCATAGGAGGATATATGTAGGTAATACCGTAATAGATAGATAGATGCCTCAAATATTTTCTGAATTGAATTGGTAATCTGCTGAATCGTTCTTAATCTAAAAAAATATGGTCGACGCTTTTATGATCCTCTATTCCCTCGTTTATTATTCGTTAGCCTACATGTGTTTTCTGAATATGGCTCTTATGTGGCTAGTCCTGTAGAGTTATATATATTCATGTGATAATATCCTTCCTGCTAACACATTTCATGTGACATTTCTTGGATAAACAAATCAGAATTTAGGCTCTCATGTTCCTGTTCTTGTCTCATGATTGATTTGTCTACATAAGATAAATAAGTTATCTTTTTCTTAATCCTATATGGATAAAAAATAATTCATTGACATGTTGAGGATAAATTGATTACATTTTCCTGTTTTCAGAAGGCCGAGCCATTGGTGCAGCTACAGTGGTTTATGCGTCTGGAAAAATCCCTCAGTATGCATCCAACTTTGGAAAATCGGGTTCTGGCTTTGCCTCTAACAACTGGATCACCGGACTTATTGCTCTTCCTGCTGCAGGTTTTACATACATAATGCTTGCGGTCACATCACTGTGTTATGAAAATATATTCACTAGCAATTCCAACATTCTGACTCCAAAATGATGGCTAACACAGCTTATTCATTTTGCTTTTTTTCATCGTTTCTGTTATAGCCTTCATGCTCAGAGATCAGGAAGTACTTGCTGCTGAGGTAATATATCGCCAAACCAAACACATACCAATCTATCTTTCTGTGCCTTTTCTTTTTCATTGGATTTCTCTGTTTTCATCAGATGGAGCGCACTTTCATCGCTATCAAGCCTGATGGAGTGCAGAGAGGACTGGTAACCGAGTTTGTTTCTTGTTTTTCTCTTTTGACATTCATGGATGTTACATGTTACATTAAATGCTCACAGAGTTCTTTAATGTTACGGCTATGACCAGATATCAGAAATCATTTCACGTTTTGAACGCAAAGGATTCAAGCTTGTTGGTATCAAAATCATGGTTCCTTCAAAGGGTTTTACGCAGAAGCATTACCATGATCTAAAGGAGAGACCTTTCTTTAACGGCTTGTGTAACTTCCTTAGCTCAGGCCCTGTTGTTGCCATGGTAAAGAACTTTTGATAAATCCCATAAAACCAACTTGATTTAATTAATTCTCATACCTAAAAAAAATTGAAACTTGGTTTAGGTATGGGAAGGTGAAGGAGTGATTAGATACGGACGTAAACTGATTGGAGCCACTGATCCTCAGAAATCTGAACCTGGAACTATCCGAGGCGATCTCGCTGTTGTTGTTGGAAGGTATACATTCTATTTTCTTCATCATTGTATATGTTCTGTTTCACAGATATTATAGATTTGGTTTTGTTTGTGTGTTATTGGGACATTTGCAGGAACATTATCCATGGAAGTGACGGACCAGAGACAGCTAAAGACGAGATTAGCTTGTGGTTTAAGCCTGAAGAACTCGTTTCTTTCATCAACAATGCTGACAAATGGATCTACGGCCAGAACTGAATTAATCCTTCTTTCTTCCTTTTTTCAGCCGTTAGATCAAACCGCTAAAAAAACTGTTTTTTTTTGTTTTCCTTCCCAAACAATAAAAACGATAATTAACCGGGAAAATAACTAATTATTAATGGTTTGTTGTTAATTAATTTTCATAAGTTTATTGTTGTTATTCAATAATAGCGGACCCAATAATGTTTTGCCACGTCAGACGTGAGCGATCGATGAAACTGTTTAATCCGGTACGGTGAGACGCATAATACGGACTTGAAATCTGATTTAGCAAGCCGGTGGAATCCGCCGACTCCATAGACGCGTATAAATATCTCAGAGAACTCATTTTTTTGCTAACGAGTTGACTCATCGTCTCTTCTGAAAGACTCTTTTAGCTTCGATCTCTCTCCGTCTTCTTCTTCTTCGTTTCTCGCATCGCTTTCTCTCGCAGATTTTACTTCCTAATCGGTAAATCTTCATATTCTTAGGGTTTTTCATCGATTCTTCACGAGAGAACCCGATATTTTAGGTTTTTGATTCGCGTCGTAGCTCAATTGAATTATGTAAATTAGGGTTACTTTGCTTCTCATGGATTCGGTTGATGTTTTCTTATCGGAATTTTAGTACTACTCGCTAGCTCTATTCTTTACGGATTGATTTTGTGTAGATTCATCCTATAGTTTAATTCTTTTGATTTTCTTGACTACTGCCTTAGAATATCAATCTACATTTACTGTGTACAATTTTATAGATATCGTATGATGTTTTATATTTTCGGTAAATTAATTTGTTCTGATTGTGTAGATGGAGACTGAAGTACCATTTGTTCCCGAGATCATTGCCCTTACTGAGAAGAAAGTCGCCATGGCTTTAGGTATTTTTTTATGTATATCATACATCTCCGTTGCTTTTATGTTTCCACTTGTTTGATTGCTTATTCATAATATCTACATTTTCTTGTCTTAGATGATATCATCAAGTTGTCAAAGAGAAAGACTAATGTAAATAAGGGAAAGAAATCAAGGAGAGGAAAGGTATAAACCTTCACAAAGGTCTCTTGACGTTACTGTCATTTAAAACTATTCGTTGACGTATATAATTTCATTTTTCTGTGCAGAACAAAAACCAAAAGTTAAATGGTGCTGCGAGAGATAATACCACTAGAGTACAGCATCATATGAACTCGCTTTCTGCTGTTAGACAGGTTAGCTTTGCAATGTTATCATCTGGTTTAGACTTTGTTTGGATTTGTCTTGTAACTCATCTCGTAATTTTCAGGGTGCTGTTGCTAAGAGAAGGTCTAATGTCCAAGGAAATCAGTTTTCTGTAACAACAACAAACATTGCTCGTAAACATGCTACTATTCCTCCCCTCAGTGTCCGTGGTAGAGCTTTTAATGGTGGAAGGATGACTAGTGCCAATCAGTCAAGGTCTTGAATGCTGGATATTTCTCTGACCTTTTTGTTAATCTGGCGTCCTTTTCGATTATTTCTGATTCAAGAAATTTCTATACTAAGTATCACAAGGCGTTTGTTTGGAAAGTATCTAGTTTGGTTTTCATGACCTGGTCTTCCTAGTCACTGGATGGTCGATAGATAGTACTGCATAATGTTGGATTGGGGATTTGAGCTAGGGTGTTTGTCTCAAGACTTGGTTGGCTTTTGATATAACCACAGTTGTTAGGGTGTGGCTAGGTTGAGCATAAAATTTGCTGTTGGTTGAAGTTGTGTATTTATTGTCAGATTAAGAAGTTGAGCAATCGGATACTGTACTCGGCCTTTGATATGACCTCAGTGGATTCGTGAAACTCATTTGCATTCATATCAGCCTCGTAGGTGTTATGTTTTATCTTCTTGCTGCATGCTGGATATTATAGCTTAGCTCACTGAGGTTGTAACACTGTATTTGTAGAAGCCTGTTACTGGGAACTTTAAGAAGAGTCAGACTTTCGTATCGTCATCAATATACATCTCATTGTTACTTGGTTTCGCCTTGGGTCATCTCTCGAGCATTCTTCTCTTAGTCTGTGATGACTTGCTTTGTCGGGGGGAAAAGACCATCTCTTAGTGGGTTGACCTGAAAATCTTTCAAGAGCTGCACTTTTCTGTGTAGTTACTGCGAGATTGGAGTCGTTGTGTCAGTGTCACTGTCTGGGCGCATCTAGGAAATGGAAGTGAAGTGTTGCATTGCTTATAATGAAATGGCTATTTCCCATCCTTTTTGTTACTTAGATTTCGCCTTAGATCATCCTTCTATTGTATGAAGAGTTTCAGCTTTTGTCAGTTCATTTCATCTGTTGGTGCCTGTTACCGGTTGTACTTCAAGTTTCTCATGTTTTTAAAGGTTGCCTCTCTATACGTCTTTTCGGTTCCTCAGCAATTCCTTTTTGGTTTTCTTTTGTGCAGGCGTATTGCTCCACCAGTTCAGAATAGACCTCTACATACTGGAGCCAACACTAAGGTAACTTACTGATAGTCATCTGTTAAAATGCATTAGACTTGCTTCATTATGTCACTCCCTTGGACTATTTTTGATATGTTTATGGGGATCCGAAGATTTGCCTTTTAACTTTCTGCATCCATAGCTAGATCTGCCCGTTGATGGTTATTAATTAACATTCTTTATCCGCAGAGGCACGAGGTAGATGGGAAAGTAGAAAACAGAGGAGGGAAGAGGAAGACACTGGACTCTCGTTTCGCAAGCATGATAAAGCAGAGAGAGACAAATAACAACTACGGTGGCGTTACAGTGCAAGTTCCAAGGTTGCCACCATGGGCTAGAGCTAGAAGATTTTCTCACTGAGAAACCACAGCTTTTATGGGTGTTCCTGTTTAGATATTAGCTTGTGGGTTTAGGTTCTTGTTAGGCCACTAAGCAATGCAATTCTTTTGTGAATCTATTGACACTATTACTACTATCTTGAAAATGCATCTAATAAAGAAACAAAAAGTTGCAATTTTTCAGCTAGTCACGTTTACATTTCTGTAAATCGCATGTTTGCTCCTACGTGTCGTCAAGAAAGCCTATGAGATCAAGCTAATCTGTGACCGCTTCCAGTTATAGGTTGGGCTACTAATTTTGTAACATCTCATTTCTCAAACAGGGGGTGTAGCTCATATGGTAGAGCGCTCGCTTCGCATGCGAGAGGCACGGGGTTCGATTCCCCGCACCTCCACTCTTCAACTTAATTTTTCTGCATTTTCTTTTCCTCGTACGTATTAGTGGCCTAGTGGGCTTCAGTTAATTCAGGCGAAAGAAATTGGCAACTTTATTTTCTTTCCTTTGGCCATGACTATTCCACTTTTCTTTGTTTCGAAGATGTTAATTACTTAAGGAAACAATAAATTATGATTTTAAGTAGTCCAATATCGCCTACTCCAAAAACTGAACTAAACAATATTTACGTTTTAGTGTGTTAATTACACATTAAATATTTAAATTATGGTCCCGGGACCTAAATTACCATCGAGCTAGAAGCGGCTAAAGACTTCGTACCTAACTGGCTAACTCCATCAGATCATTATCTTCTTATCTTCTGACTCTTTTGTTTTTAGTTTGACGTAATCAGTTTATCTACAGATTTTAACTCGTTCATCCATTTCCAATTTTCGTATGTATTTCGTTTTCATACTTTGTAACCCACAAAATTATATAACATTCATTTCGTTTCCATATTGTACACGTAACACTTTTTTTTTTGTTAATTTGTACACGTAAACACTTGTTCACTCATATTACCGACATATATGCATTATCTTGACTATGGGGACTACTTCAAAAGCATTAAATGGTTGATTTTTCTTAGGAATCCACGTTATTCATATCCATGTTTGACTTTAAACAAACAAAATTACACAAGTAAATAAAGATTTTGACGTTAAATTGGTGCATAAAGAGAATTAAAGAAGTCTATGCAGTGGACTATATTCTTTATTTTTATTTATTTTGATAAAGCATTCAATGGATTAACATTGAAGCATATCCACAGTTAGTCGGGTATTGAGTCACTTATTTTGTTATTGACTTTTAGCCATTTAACGGAGTTTTGTTTTTATATTTTGATACATCTCACTTAATTTGTCAAGCGGAGCTGCGTAAGGAACCATACACATCAAGACTTCTCTAAAAGGGTCATCGTTGGTTGCTTGATTTATAAAAATGAATTCAAATCAAGACTTCCACGTTACAATCTATCTACCTGTGACTGTATGCTGATTTCTTTGAATATTCACGAGGAACGTAGGAAAACTATGAACTGTAAAAAGAGAGAATAATGTGATAAAAGTAGAAATAGTGATCATACTTATCGTGGCTGACCTCAAGTCACGGAAAATCCTTGGAGAAGTTGATATCAACGGTGCCACCAATATTAAGTGAGTGATTTTATGATATGATACAATATTTCCTTTAAATATTTTAAAATCTAATTTAGATTTAGTTATCATCCAATGTGCTCAATTCTTGCAAAAAAAATGCATCCACTACTAGTATGTTGCCATAATTTGTAGCTTTTGTTTCTTTCCCATTTTGAAGGAAATGACAATGTTTTGGAAAGCAGAATGTACCTAAAATTGAAAAAATGGAATATATATGGCCTATTAAGTTATTTTTTGTCTTTTAGATTTTTGTATCTTTCTGAATTCCTTAAAAAAGTAATGGCAACATAATGTTGGAGTATATACCTAAAGTACACACAATCCTAAAATGGTAGCATACTTACATATTCTCAAATCTCGTGACCCCGAATTCTATGGGGAAACAAATCTATGGTCTACCTAAACTCGTTACCAAATACATTAATTTCCATTGGTTCCTTTAATCCTTCGTTGATAAAACTAATAAATTACTACATTAATTACCCCAAAAATAAATTCAACTTCTAATAAATACACTTCCAATAACAAAAACTAAAGGGTAGTTAAGACAATTTCACAAAATTCCAGTATATTCGCACCCACACCAAATTCTGCCACGTAGCATAACTTTCTCTTCTCCTTTAGAAGAAACGTAGAATCACAGAAGTAAAATACAGAGTCAAAATTCCCAGCAACGCTCTTATTATTTATATAAATCCCTTTTCGCTCGATCCCTTAAAAACAAAAACGCTTTACGAATTTTGAAATTCTAACTTCCTTCAAATACGATGACGAAGAACATTCTGGTCACCGGCGGAGCTGGCTACATCGGAAGTCATACTGTACTTCAGTTGCTTAACGGTGGTTACTCCGCCGTAGTTGTTGATAATCTCGACAATTCATCCTCTGTTTCTCTCCAGCGCGTGAAGAAACTCGCCGGTGATAACGGAAACCGTCTCTCCTTCCACCAGGTTCCGTTTTTTTTTTTTTTTTTTTTTTAATCTCTCTATTGTGGAATTGAATTTTCTCGGCGAGTTTTTCCTGGATTAGGTTTTTATGAAACGTGTGCTTGAAGAATTTTGTATCATCGTTTTCATTTGGTTTTTGGATTTACCGGTTTTGATTAAACTTTATCGATGATGATGTTTTTGATTCCAGGGTTTTGGTTAATGATACCATGTGGCTAATTGTTGTTGTGTGTACATAATCTCTGATTAAAATATTGAGAATAAAGCTTCTATGCCATGTGAATGATTAATATAATATTTATTATCTTGAGAAAGCTATATTTATATTTTGACAAAATTGATCTGTCTGGAGAGTCTGCCATTGCTGAAATCAGAATCTATTGAGTCAATTTAGTGTTAGTGTCAATTTTTTTAATTTGGTTTTGGTATCTGCAGGTGGATCTCCGAGACAGGCCTGCGCTAGAGAAGATTTTCTCAGAAACAAAGTAAAAAATTCTCTTTTTTTTAACGTTTCTATGGCTAAGAAAATGATTTAGAGTGTTTTATAATTGGGGGTGGAAATATTGTTAATAGGTTTGATGCAGTGATACATTTTGCTGGACTTAAAGCAGTAGGTGAGAGTGTGGAGAAGCCTTTGCTGTATTATAATAATAATCTTGTTGGTACTATTACACTTTTGGAGGTTATGGCTCAATACGGCTGCAAAAATGTAATTATTTCTTCTCACATGGATTCCATTTTTCAGTTTTTGTCTTCATTGATCTCATAATTGTCCTTTGTTTTCCAGCTTGTGTTCTCATCATCAGCTACTGTCTATGGCTGGCCAAAAGAGGTTCCTTGCACAGAGGAATCTCCAATTTCTGCAACAAACCCATATGGTCGTACTAAGGTAGTCATTTTAGCCTCCAAGACTTGATAGTTAGTGTTGATGATAATAATGAGGAAATGAATTCTGACTGAGACTCTTTTTGCTTGTGTGCTGTATTAAGCTTTTTATCGAAGAAATTTGCCGGGATGTACATCGTTCTGACTCTGAATGGAAGATCATATTACTTAGATACTTTAACCCTGTTGGTGCACATCCTAGTGGTTACATTGGTGAAGATCCTCTTGGTGTTCCCAACAACCTCATGCCTTATGTTCAACAAGTTGCAGTTGGCCGGAGACCTCACCTCACCGTCTTTGGAACTGACTATAAGACAAAGGACGGTACAGGGGTATGTATGTAGTATGATGTCTCTCATAGACAATAAACCATTTGACAAATTTATATCACAACCTTATATTGTGTTGGAATGTGAACTATGGGTTGTGATTTATCTTAACATATTTTCCCCCTTTTTGTTGTTTATCTTTCAGGTTAGAGATTACATTCATGTCATGGATTTAGCAGATGGACATATTGCCGCTCTGCGCAAGCTTGATGACCTCAAAATCAGTAAGTATTTTCCTTGAAACTATTATCTGTTTCTTCTCTCATTATGATTTGCTATTGGATTTTAAGCTAAATTCTTGGAAAATGGTCAGATTGTGAGGTATACAATCTTGGAACGGGTAATGGAACATCGGTCTTACAAATGGTCGCAGCCTTTGAAAAGGCATCCGGAAAGGTAAACATTGATTGGTTTGTTTGTTTACCTACTAGCACAATGGACTGACCAAATGAGCTGTTATTAAGCCTTTAGTAGTTGATTTTGCACTCATTGGTTTTAACTTTTTTTATTGTTACCGATTAGAAAATCCCGTTGGTGATGGCTGGACGACGTCCTGGAGATGCTGAAACTGTTTACGCCTCAACAAAAAAAGCAGAACGCGAACTAAATTGGAAGTAAGCTCATATAACTTGGAACAAGTGGCAATTTATTACTGATTTTATTGTGTATTTAGTCTTAAGTTTTTTTGGTTTGGTATGATATGAATGCAGAGCTAAGAATGGGATAGAGGAGATGTGTAGGGATCTATGGAATTGGGCAAGCACTAACCCTTACGGCTACGATTCCTCCTCCAATGGCACCTCTTCATAGTTCTCCTTTTTTTTTTTTTTTTTGGCCTTTTTCCTTGATTACTTAAAAAAAAAACACTTACAAAACCAAATCTTAGAAGGAAACTAGGGAAAATCCATGTACTAATTTATCATAGAAACTCTTGATATTTAAATACATTTCAACCGTTGAACATTTTCTCTCATAATTTATGTACTATTTTTGTTTTTATTTCATTTTTCTTAAATTCCATTAGTGTACTAATTTGGGAAACTATGCACAATTGTGGATCATTATTTCATTTTCGTTTCCTATAACTTGTCTAGTGAAGGAGAACAAAGGAAATGATGAACTATGGTTATGTACTTATGTTTATGTTTATGAACAACATTGACAAATTTACTTTTAAATTTGGCTCTAATATAACTCCAAAATCAATTTACTTTATCACTAAAATATACAAATTTAGTGTAGGTACAAAATCGACTGTATTCATATTTGCAGTTTTCTAACTTTTTTTAGGATTCAGAAAAGAACCCAAGATGTTACATTTTGGTATCAACAACGGACGGCTACGATCGAACCATCACTCGTGGAAATCGCGATCCTGCAACTAGATTTCGCCGCGATTCGGTGAGTAAACAAACCGAGAACCCGAACCCGACCCGCCATCTCCAGCTTCGACTCTATCTCCACTGTGGACCCGGATCGATTATCCGCTTCAACTAACCCAGTTCCGAAATCGGATCCAGATCGCTGAAACTCAGCTGCGGAATTCTGAGAATTAGAGGCCGCAAGAGGAAACGACTGCACAGAGAAATTGGCAGCCATACGCTTCGTTCGACCCGATTCGATCTCACCAGCTGGTATAAAAGTGTAACCGATCCGGTTTCCGTAGTAGAAGAGCTGGATTACGTTGTTATAGTGAGAGAAAGCGGCGCGGTTTGGGTTTCTAATGGCGGAGAATTGAGAAAAAGTAAAGCTAACGGAGCTATTCGCGACTGAGAATGATGGAACCTTGACGTTAGTGACGGAGATCTCAGGATCTCTCGGTCTGAATACGGTTAAGTAAACGGTAACGGCGGCGATTATAAGGAAGACGATGAAGACGGTAGCGACGGCACAGGAGGCGAGGTTTGAAGAAGACTTCGCCATCTCAAAAGAGATGTTTGGTAGCGGTGATTTCACTCTTCTCCGGTGAGGATAAGAGTTTTATTAACTTTTTTAAAAAGAGAAGAAATCAAAGCGGCGGGTAAAGTAAAAGGATGTTTGTTTGGCCATAGGAATAACGTTACAACGGAATCGGATAGAGAAGTTTGGGCCCGTTTTTAACAATTTTAATCTCTTGACCCGACCCGGTATGGGAACCGGGGTTTTTAATCGGATCCGATAAAGAGCAAATATTGCAGTTTTACTGTGAGCTCCCAGCAAACAGAAGAACCCCTGATTCGATAAACCCACAAATTCCTCATTTCTTATCCATAGAGGGAAATTTCAAAAACCCGCAATGGGAGTTCGTTGGTGAAGCTTTTTGAATCTGTACATGGTTATCGTTGAAAAATGGCTTCTTTAGACACTGTCTTCTCACTCGGCACTCGTTTCCCCAGAAATATCCGAGAAAAGCCTCAGAAATTGATCTGGAAACACGCGAATGCATCGAGTTTAGCTGGCAAAACTCGATGGAGAGCTCCAATTCTGCGTCGTTCGTTTACAGTTCTATGCGAATTGAAATCTGGGAAATCACAATCCGGGGAAGCGAAAAATCCAGCTGCTGATGATTTCATAACTAGGGTTCTGAAAGAGAATCCTAGCCAGGTGGAGCCTCGTTATCGAGTTGGGGATAAGCTCTATAATCTCAAGGAAAGAGAGGATTTAAACAAAGGCGCCAATGCGACTGATGCGTTTGAATTTATCAAAAGGAAGTTTGATTCGAAGACGAAAATGGAGACGGAGAAAAACGAAACTGGGAATGAGTCTGTTTATTTGAATGATATTCTGAGGGAATACAAAGGAAAGCTTTATGTTCCTGAGCAAGTTTTTGGTCCAGGGTTATCTGAAGAAGAGGCTTTTGAGAAAACTGTTAAAGATTTGCCAAAGATGAGCTTGGAAGATTTTAGAAAAGCTATGAAGAATGATAAAGTCAAGCTGCTTACATCGAAGGAAGCTTCTGGTGTTACTTACACCAGCGATTATAGAGATTTTATTGTTGATCTTAAGGAGATTCCTGGAGTCAAGAGCTTACAGAGAACTAAATGGTGAATTATTAGGATTATTATGTTTTCTGAATATTTGCTTTTATTTCTTATTGATTTGCTTCTTGATAGGTCAATGAAGCTTGAAGTTGGAGAGGCTCAAGCTCTTCTGAAAGAATACACAGGACCGCAGTACGAAATAGAAAGGCACATGACGGTGATCACTCTTTTGTTCATTTGGATCTTATTTACTACTAATGTCCTTTGATATTTTTGTACTCTGTTGGTTAGGATTTGTTCAGAATCTATTCTCTAGGTCGACAAACAGATTTATGGTGTTAGGTTATTGACTTAGTTTTCTGCTATTAAATGTTTATTTGCAGTCTTGGGTTGGAAAAGTGACGGACTTCCCAAACCCAGTCGCGTCTTCTATTTCAAGTAGAGTGATGGTTGAGCTTGGAATGGTGACAGCAGTTATTGCTGCAGCGGCAGTTGTTGTTGGAGGATTCTTAGCCTCAGCTGTTTTTGCAGTCACTAGTTTCGCCTTTGTCACTACAGTTTATGTTGCTTGGCCTATAGCAAAGCCATTCCTCAAACTATTTTTTGGCATCTTGCTTGGGGTCCTTGAAAAATCATGGGATTACCTTATTGATGTTCTCGGCGACGGGGGGATCTTCTCAAAGCTTTCTGATTTCTACACATTTGGTGGTGTATCATCAAGCCTTGAGATGCTTAAACCAATCCTACTTGTTGTTATGACTATGGTTCTTCTTGTTCGTTTCACACTGTCACGGAGACCAAAGAACTTTAGGAAATGGGTATAATACTTGTAATCTTATAATCCATGTTTTTACTTGTTTCCACTGATATTACTTTTGCTCTCAATTACTTTAAAACTTTTTTGCAGGATTTATGGCAAGGGATTGCTTTTTCTCAGTCTAAAGCTGAAGCTCGTGTTGATGTAAGTTTCTAGCCATTACTCCTATATGCACGATTTTCCAATTCTAATATATTTTTGGTTGAGTTTTTGACGACATCGAATGATTATGTTACAGGGTTCAACTGGTGTTAAGTTCGGTGATGTTGCAGGGATTGATGAAGCAGTTGACGAACTTCAAGAGGTTATCTCATTTCCTTTTTATATGTTAAATTCTTAGCCTCTAAAACCCTTACAATCAGGGCTTTACCGCTAAACCATCATGTAGAAAGTTGCATGACATTATTTTCTTTGAAATCTTGAAAGCTTGAGAGAAGTTGGGAACTGAAGCTTACTAACTTCTTTTTGTTGTTACGATGATCACGTGTTTTGATAGCTCGTAAAGTACTTGAAGAATCCCGACCTGTTTGATAAAATGGGAATCAAACCTCCTCATGGAGTTCTTCTTGAAGGTCCCCCAGGTTGTGGCAAGGTATATGTAACCGTCTATATCTAAAAGATTTTTTTTGTTGCAAGTAGTGGATAGTATTTTGTAGGAGCATGATACTGTAGAATACTAAGAAATATTATAGAAACCTTTGACAATCAAACTTGTAGCGGTAACTGTTGTGAATCTTGTTATCAACTGCTGCTCAAGTTAAACCTAAATTTTTTCCAAATTTTTTTTTTGAATGTTATGCTTTTTTCAAGTTATTAAGGATTCCCTATACTCGTTATCAAATAAGATTTTATAAAATTGTCAGTGATCAGTTTAACTCTTATTGTAGTTGAATAGCTTTCCCTAACCTGATTTGCTTTCGTAGACGCTTGTTGCAAAAGCCATTGCCGGGGAAGCTGGTGTGCCGTTCTACCAAATGGCAGGATCTGAGTTCGTCGAAGTTCTTGTTGGGGTTGGTTCAGCGCGTATCAGAGATCTATTTAAAAGAGCTAAGGTGATTAGGCATATGTGTATATATGCATTTCTGTGCAGAGACATTCAATAGTATTTTGATGATATATATGTCCTTGTGCAGGTAAACAAGCCATCCGTTATTTTCATCGATGAAATTGATGCCTTGGCAACTCGGTATACACAATATTTTTCCCTTGTGTCTAAATTTTGATATAGTTACTGCCTTTCCCTGCGTTATTTATCAACTTGAGACAAAATTTAACCGAAACCATCTTTTATATTTTGGTATTTGTTAGACGTCAAGGGATTTTCAAGGAAAACTCAGACCAATTGTACAATGCGGCCACTCAAGAAAGAGAAACCACATTGAACCAGTTACTCATCGAGCTTGATGGTTTTGACACTGGCAAAGGTGTGATTTTCTTGGCTGCAACCAATCGAAGAGATTTGTTAGACCCTGCTCTTCTACGTCCAGGTCGTTTTGATCGAAAGGTTTGTTGTTTAAAAATCCAGGCATAAATTCTTCTGTACTTCATGTTAGAATTGACTACCAAACCACAATAGCAAGCCTTTTGGTTTTATCTTGCATTAGTTTAGTAGACCAGGAGTTTCTGAAAAGCTAACAAAAAATAACCTTCTTATCAGATAAGAATTCGTCCCCCTAATGCGAAAGGGAGATTTGATATTTTGAAGATTCACTCCAGCAAAGTCAAGATGTCGGATTCTGTTGACTTGTCATCGTATGCAAGTAACTTACCAGGTATAAAAATCTACAATTGATCTTGTAGAGATATATATTTTTCTGCTCAAGGTTTGCCTTTTACCACAGAGAACTTCTGTGTTTGAATGTATTGGTGTGTATAAATCTTTGATGCGAGTATTGGTTTATTATTACATCCAGGATGGTCCGGAGCAAAACTGGCACAGTTGGTTCAAGAGGCTGCCCTTGTAGCAGTCAGGAAAAAGCATAACTCGATTCTCCAATCGGACTTGGACGACGCTGTTGACCGACTTACTGTTGGTCCAACACGTATCGGTTTAGAATTGGGACACCAAGGCCAGTGTCGTAGAGCTACAACTGAAGTTGGAGTTGCAATCACTTCACATCTTTTATTGCGGTATGAGAATGCAAAGATTGAGCGGTGTGATCGCATTTCTATCATCCCTCGTGGTCAGACATTGTCTCAAGTTGTGTTTCATCGTCTTGATGATGAATCCTACATGTTTGGTCGTCGTCCACAATTGCTTCATCGTCTTCAGGTGCATTCAGTGTTTTCAGTTGGGTTTTTCTTTTTTGGTTTTCTGATTGGTGTTAGTGTTCGTTTATATTTATAAAAAAACTGATGTCGCAGGTCTTGCTTGGAGGAAGAGCTGCAGAAGAAGTGATCTACGGATCAGATACTTCAAAGGCATCAGTCGATTATCTCTCAGACGCCTCCTGGCTAGCTCGTAAAATCTTAACCATGTGAGCCCAATTTTTTAACACATCTTTACATTCCCCTTTAAAGTAAAAGCTTCTTATTGTTCAATACTTCTTATATTTGGGTTAGATGGAACCTGGAGAACCCAATGGTGATACATGGCGAACCACCACCATGGAGAAAGAGGGTTCAGTTCGTGGGACCACGATTAGACTTTGAAGGATCTCTCTACGATGATTATGACCTCGTTGAACCGCCGGTTAACTTCAACATGGATGATGAAGTTGCACAGAGAAGTGAAGAACTCATTAGCCAGATGTATAACAAAACCGTTGCTCTCCTCACCGAAAACCAAACCGCTCTCCTCAAAACCGTTAAGGTAATTATTTTCATACATTTAATGGCAGTCGCTGCTTTCATTGTTTGTTGATATAAATTGTGTGCGCGTATAGGTTCTGCTGAACCAGAAAGAGATAAGTGGAGAAGCAATAGATTTCATACTTGACCAATACCCTCCTCAGACTCCATTAAATTCACTCTTACAAGAGCAGAATCCAGGAACTCTTCCTTTTGTCCCTGAACATCTCCGGCAAGTTTCCGGCGACTTTGTTCTCCTGAACCACCCTACCGACGTCAATGCTCCGGCATAGTATCGGTTACATCAAAATTACCAAGCTTAGGTTTATTCTTTGATCGGCAATGTAAAATTGACTCTCTCTCAAGTTTCGGACTGTTTTATTCAATAGAAGAAGAAAAAAACAGTGGTCAGACTTTTCTGAATTTGCTAACAATAGATTGGATGGATCATAAATGTCAAAAACCAAGATTGTTGCATGTAACAATGAAGATTATGAAGAAAGAAAAATAAATTAAAATCCGAAGAAATCGGTCTTTGGACAGGAAAAAGTGAGGTTCGTGTTTCAAACCACACAAGAAAGCAACACGAGTCATGAAACTCTCTCTCTCTCTCTCTTTCTCCATTTCTTCTTCCTCCTGTGTCTTTTTCGCTTTTGTTCCTCGTGCCCTCTTCTCCGTTTCTCCATATACAAGTCATCACACGACCAACGCTTTTCTCTGTCTCTACATCTGTGTATGTTACACACGAGTATAGATCTTTGCTTTGCTTGTAGAGATGACGAAGCGCGGAAGTTGTTCGACGATATGTCTGAATGAGAAATTTCGTCGGCAAAACAAGGATTTTAGGTTTCGGATTGTCAGAATCTCCGATAAGGCCGATACTAATTCAAGAGAGCGTTCTATCTCTCTCGTTCTTTTGCTCTGGTGTTTCCTCTTCCTCGTCTACTCCAAGCTCGGCCTTAGCCAGAATTATGAAGGTAAATGTTTGTGTTGTGTTTGTTTAATCTTCTAATACCAAATGTGTTGTTGGTTGCCTAAAATGTAGAAATCTTAAAAGGAGAAAGACGCCATAATAATTTTTCAGATGCTAATTTAGGAAAGTTTGATCTATGAATTTGAGCTTTGTTATTTAGAAAATGGAATTGAGTACTGCATCGTGATCACTTTGTTATTCCAATCTCTGAAGAAGAAACCCATTTATTTTGTAGATAGAATTGGGAATTACACTGATGGATCAGTCTCAAAGATCCTAAACGCCACGAGTTCTGGAGATTACGTCTTCCCTCAAGCCACTGGGAAAGAAGACAACTATTGTCTCCTCAGAAACGGACAGTTACAAGACGTCTATGAACACGTTCTTGGAAACAACGCTTTGTTGATCTGCAAAATCGTGCTACCAGAAAGAAGAATAGGCAAGACCTTGGAAGCTCGTGATCCCAGATATGTCAATCTTGAAGACAAAACTCTCAAAGTAAATGGCTCAAGCGTGCCATCACAGCTTGTGAATAATAATGTCACCCATTATAGGTTAGAACCTGATGGAACTGGATATAACTACGCTTCTGCTATGAAAGGCGCAAAAGTAGTTGACCACAACAAGGAAGCAAAAGGAGCTAGCAATGTACTTGGTAAAGATCATGACAAGTATCTTAGAAACCCGTGTTCTGTGTCGAACAAGTATGTCGTGATTGAACTCGCGGAGGAGACGCTTGTTGACACGGTGAGGATTGCTAATTTTGAGCATTACTCTTCGAATGTCAAAGAGTTTAGCTTGTCAGGGAGTTTGAGCTATCCAACGGAGATGTGGACGCCTGCTGGGAGTTTCGTGGCTGCAAACGTTAAACAGATTCAGACATTTCGGCTACCGGAACCTAAATGGTTGAGATATCTTAAACTGAACTTAACTAATCACTACGGGTCTGAGTTTTACTGTACTTTAAGTGTTGTGGAGGTTTTTGGTATTGATGCTCTTGAGCAAATGCTTGAAGATCTGTTTGTTCCTACAGAGACTCTTCCTAGTAAACCAGCTATGCTAGAAGTAAAGACGGCCGATGAGAAACATGATGGGGAAGTGAAAAGTAATAATAAGACAGATCAGATTGGTAAGGAGAAAGATGATGTTGTGAAGACGGTTAATATTATGGGAGGAGACAAGAAATATGAAGTTAGGGAGAAGCATAACGTGTTGAAAGTGATGATGCAGAAAGTGAAATTGATTGAGATGAATTTATCGGCTCTTGAGGACTCTGTAAAGGAAATGAAGGAGAAGCAACCAGAAGTTAGCTTGGAGATGAAGAGAACCCTTATGCTTGTTGAGAAAAGCAAAGCTGACATCAGAGAGATCACAGAGTGGAAAGGGAAATTGGTAAATTCAATAGTCTTATGATTTAAATCTTTGTCAGTTGAAATAAAATAGTAATGAATTTGGTATTCTTTGAGCAGGAAAAGGAACTTAGAGACCTAGAGCTGTGGAAAACTCTTGTAGCTTCTCGTGTAGAATCGTTGGCCAGAGGAAACAATGCATTGAGGTCAGTACTCTTTTGTATTCTTAGATAAAGCGAACATTCAAAATCTACTAGAGCGTTTTCTTCAGTTGACTCCATTGTTCTGCTTGTTTCTTGACATCAGATTGGATGTAGAGAAGATTGTGAAAGAGCAAGCAAATCTAGAGATGAAAGAGGTGGGAGTTCTGTTGATAAGTCTATTTTTCGTGGTCTTAGCAACGATTCGGTTAGTCTCAACGCGACTCTGGGCGTTTCTGGGGTTGTCTTTTACGGATAAAGCGCGATCGCTGTGGCCGGATAGCGGTTGGGTCATGATACTACTAAGCAGTAGCATCATGATTTTCATTACTTTGCTCTCTTAGTTAGTAGTACACATATAGGAATTAGGCTTAGGTTTATTTTTAACAGTACCTTGCTATTTAAGTTAATGTTGTTACCCTAGGGTTAGGAATAGAAAGGAATGTTTCTTCATTCAGTGACAACCTGATTTTATTTTATTAACTTAGGACTTTAGAATTCAGAGCTTATATCTTAACCGTGTGTGATGCTTCAAACCGACGAGACACTATTTTATTTACATTTGAAATGACATATGTAATCAGTAATCTCGATTTATCAAAGTTAATAACCAAATGTAAATTGATAACCCAAAAAACAACTAACCAAATACTGCAATTTCCAAGAACCGGGACGACGATTGTTCTAGGGTTAATTAATTTAAGGAAACATTTGAAAATGATGGCCTTGATCGTTTTCATCCTCATTTTCACATAGCCGCAATCGCAATCGTTTAGTCTCTCTTCGAATCCACCTTCAATATATTACATATGGAGCTTTCCACCGTGGCTTATGATAAGCCGGAATTGTCAATGATCGAAGAGTTGGTTTCGGAGGTTACGTGCTACGCGCTGAGTACTTTGGATTACTCAAGCCTCTGCCAGTTGTCAATGACAAGTTCCTCCATTTGGAAAGCCGCTAATGACGATAAGCTTTGGAAATCTCTTTATCTCAAGGTAATCAAAATCACTCATTATCCATTTTGTGTTATAGTATAAATGTGGTTTTAGGGTTTTTTAATTTGGCTGATGGTTGTTTTTGGTCATTGTAATATAAATAATCTACAAGGAATTTACAGAGGGTCACGTTGATGCAAACCCGGTAAATGGGTGGAAGGCACACTATGCAGCTACTAAAGCAGTCCTGCATTTGAATTATTAATTCTTCGACATCATTATTTCGAGGTCACTTGAAAGAATGGCTAGTTTATGGCTCAACGCAGTGCATTGACGGTGAACATACCTCCGGATACGACGCAGTGATGCGAAGATGGGAGTTTTGTTTCGAGAACTGGCCGATAGGGTTTGACTTAGAGGATCTCGATGTGCAGTTACGTATTGATCAGACCAATCTTGCTTGTGTCACCACGCACGCTATCGATCATGTGATTGGCGGGCTATTCCGCCTTAGTAATGTCTTTCAACTTCATAATGGCCGCTGGCTCGTGGTGCATCATGACGCCTCCTACGTTGATCCCCTCACCAACGGTGCTGAGAATCATTAACTGCTTGTTTTTTTTGTTTTTCATATGGAAGAACAAATTAAAACTTGGTCTTCTTTTCTAGTAATTTTCAAGTTTCGTACGGAAGATTTTGACTTGACATACGTCTTGGTCTTTTCTCGTTTCTGGTTAAGTTGTCTTTTGGACAAAATTATATTTCTTATACAGACAGTGGAAATTGCAAGTTGATGTGCTAATTCTTTTCTTGAGTCGATCTCATTGTTTAAGTCATCATCACTATGAAATAATGCACATTTTTATTTCATTGTTTCACAATGGTTTATTTCTGTTGGTTTGATTTTGTACTAGGATGGGTATTTTTCTGTTTACAGTTTGCTTTCGATAATAAAGTTTAACTAAATCATAAAAGGATCATCTGTAATTTGGTTTGGTTTGATCCGGTTGTTTTCGTTTTTGTTTTTGGTTATTGGGTTTGCAAAAATTGAAACCCCTATTAAATCCATTTGATAGTATTATTTTAGATTTTTCTTTTGTTTTTGGTGATTTTTAGAAAACATTCATTATATTTTATTTTGTCTGCATAACATATACATTACAAATACAACTATCATGATTAGCTAATGAACACAAACATAAATAAGTGTCACCTTCATCTCCTTGAACATAATCGAGTAATTAAAAATTGTGCTTGTCATGTTCTGGAATCCACACATGCTTAACATAATTGTGATATTACTTAAATCATCAGTGTTTTGTAAGACACCACTTACCTAAAAGCACGAAGTTTCAAGATGGGCTTAACATCGATGTGGTCTCACTTGCCAATACTCGCTAGTGGGCATGGGTCAGTGGCCTTCATCCTAAACAAAATAACAGCATCGGCAGCACACGCTTCTTTGTGTATTAAGTTATAACCGTAACCATGTTCATCAAGGGAGAAAAAACACATATAATGCATCGCTTACAGTGTGTCTGAACGATGTTGACGATACCCACTATATAGACGAATACCATGCTCAAACACCTAACGACAACAGTAACACTCACCGATGGAAAGTTGTTATATTATACATGAAAAATCGTATATTTCTATTTCATGAAAAAAAATTAGAGTTATCCTTGTAAGTCATTTCTATATTAAAATTGGATTATAGATAGTGTTTTTCTTTTTCTTGCTTTTAATTGCTTCTTAAGAGTGAAATTTAATATCAAAATACTAATAGTTTTTGTACTAAAAATTACAAAATAAATTCGTTAAAACAGTAGATACTAGTGAAAAATGTCGTTGACCCTCGTACAAACAATAAAAAGACGTTGTAAGTTGTAACTGCACCAGATTCAGGACGATGGTATTCCAAGATTTGGAACCTCCGAATCTAACGGACTGAAAAGAGTACTAAAAGATCCTACGGCTAGGGGGAATCTCAGAGAGTAAGTCAAAGAAAGTCAACATCATTAGGGGGGAAACGTGGGGAACAAAGATCCCACTTATCCCGGAAACTTTGTGTTGTAGCCCGTCCAATAATCAATACTCAATAGAATTATGAATTATTAACTTACTAAATATAATAATAAGAGCATCAACGACCAATAACATTTCCATGTATAAATTTATATATCCGGCTGCTTGAATTAATAAAAAAAAAATGTGTGGTCCCTTGCTATTCAATTTACACTACATTTTTGCAAGTTTATTATTCAATTTATATTTTGGTTATAAAAATATTTTGTTTGTTTTTTAAGTTCGTTTTATTTAGACGTTTCTTTAATATATTAGCTTATTAAAATATGAGTAAGTGTCCCTCTCAAGTTCGGATTATTTTTAACACTCAAAATAATATATTCCCGTGGAAAATGCCGTCACGTGGAATCCAGACAAATATGCTTCTTTTCTTTCAAGCATTTTCCAAGTTACGCATTTATATTTTAAGATTTTTTTAAATGATAGACAGTAACAAAAACAAAATGTGTCTTCTCTAAATTTATAAATTTGCATTTTGTCTAAACACGAATCTTCAGACATAAAGATCTGCTAATGTATCTAAATTTAGTGTTTTTATTTTTAATATGTCTATACAAATTCAAAAGCGGTAATGATGCCCTCTAGTTTCAGATTCAAATTTCATTATTTATCCATTGTAATATATTTTGTGTTATTTTGAAAAATAACTCTATCAAACAAAGTGACTATTATCTTATACAATTTCATGTAATATGTTATGCAACTGGTCTAAATTGCAAATTTAGTGTAGTTTGTATAATAAATCCACTAGTTAATATAAATATAGACCATGAAACATCCAAATAGTTGGTCTCCACATGGGTGCGCAAACGCTATCTTTGTCCAGCCAATCATAGTACCTTTTTGCTATTATTTGTTCTCTTTATTCAATTTTATTTTGATTTATTCATTATATTTGTTAATCACTATGTATTTTAACTGTTAAATCTTCATTCAAATTATTTTCCATTACCGTTAACGTGTGCAGAAAAACAATCTAGTTAACGTATAACAGGCTTAAGCTTATAATATTGTATCTAAGTATGACATTTTACTATATAAACCTATCTATCTTTTTATTTTCGTTTGACAAGATTAAATCTAGCTATCGTTACAGTGTTGTTGTTCACACGTATACAAACTTAATACAATAGTCCATTTATATCTTATTCCGGTTTTATATGACGCATCTTAGAATTCTCGTTTAAATATTTCTAAACAGTATACGGCAAGATAACTTGTTCAACTAGAATATCGATAACACAGTTAAGTACCATTTTAATTATTTAACAATGCCAAATGTGACCCTTGACTCTTAAGAGGGGGTTAAGGGACACTATGATTAAAAGTATCAAGTTAAAAACACACACACACACGAGCATATACCTAATTTTAAAGTATAGTCCATTATGTAAAACTACAGGTGTCAAGCAATAAAGCAATTCATACAAATTTTTATTTCCAACCATTGTGGCGCAATAATGACCAGTGCAAAGACAAATCATTTACACAAATCCTTACATTGATTGGCAATTTCTCTCCTTTTTGTACCTTTTTATGATTTATAATAGAACTCTCATTTGATTTTAAAGGCCAAATTATAGATGTTTAAACCGTAATTATCCTTCCCACTATCGTACTCTGTAGTTTTTATGTGTAGATGTACGTACGAAGCCTACTCTTATTCCTTTTGCTTAGCCACTTGTAGTTGTAGGACATATATAATTCATTTATTAAATTTCTAACTATACGAATATTTCAAGTTTTTTCATGTGTGGTGATATAAACAATATATAGCGACTGTGGCTAAGTTCGAACAAAATATGTGTTATCTAAATGTACTTAGTCGTGTTTACTAAAAATATAATTAAATATTTAATCTATAAATTTACGTATTTGTTGGGAACAAATTTCGAGTACCTCATCAACAGGAAGAAATCCAAAAACATGGCAACTAGCTACTTGAATTAGCAAAATTGGGGTTAAAAGACGGATAAAAATTTCTTATAGCTTATGGTCTATACTTAATTATTGAAGCCAATATTTGATTATATCAACCTAAATTTTACTTTTTACTGATCACTAAACCTCAACTAAGAAAAAGAGTCTATTACAGTATTAATCAAGCATATCAAACCCCATAAACTAGCAAAGGACAGTAAAAATACGTAATCGAGTAAACACATAAGGATCAAAGTATATATATATATATATATAATGAATAACGGAATTCAGCTTATATATCTATAGTAGTACTAAATTGACTAAAACTTCAGTATATGAAATTGAACCCATTTGAGACCAAACATATGGGAATTAAATGATTCTAAATGGACCGTGCTTACTAATTTTGAGATTCGTTTGAACAAGCTCTGCGAATATACGGGGGACAAGATACCAAGTTATTATTAAAAAAAAGTACAATTAAGATAGTCTAAAATGAGAAAGAGAAAATCCGGAGATGGTGGTGGTGGGTTTGAAGGCATCTTTCTTATTTATATCCTTAAAGGGAACAGAAGTTGTCAAATACGTCATAGGTGACGTTTTTCTGACATATTTATTTCTATATTAATCATAATAAAACAGAACTAAACAATAAAGTAATTATTATTTTTGGTACAAAAAGATGGACTAGGGAGTATAGACTTTTCATATGTGTATTTTGTTTATTATTTGGCATTATTCATTGCCAAATGACTACATCAAATATTCGTTTTGTAAAGTTAAAATTTATCTGTCTTTTTAAGAGCACATACTTATTTTATATACTAGAGACCTACTAGAGAGTAGAGATGGTGCATATGTTAAGGAAATAATGTTATTTACCAACACTAATATTAAGGAAATTAATTTTGCGTGCTACAATATAGAATACAATATGTTTATTGGTCAAGAACGTACATGATATAATTATGCGAATGAGAATTCGAAACAATAATTTTAACATATATTATCAGTGATATATACATATAGGAGTATTCTGTTTTTTCTAATGCCAAATTTTCTAACTATTTTTCTTGTTCTTAATGCCTTTTGAAAATTTTAAAATTTGTTTTTGTATATAAAACTGTTTGAATTTAAAATTTGTTTATGTATATAAAACTGTTTGAAGAGCACTTAATTTAAAGATATTTTCACCTAAATTTCCTCTGCATCAACTGATTTATAATATCATCTGAATGAACAAATGATTCCGATTAGATAAACTCCATTAAAAATGACCTAAACCAAAATTATGTATACATATATAATAAAATAAATATTTTGTTTCGAAATACTCCCTGTAGTTTTAACCTGATCATATTTTTTTCTATCAATCATGGTTATATTAAATTTCCATGTTTTAAAATAGTAAATTATATGAAGTTGGCCAAAATAAATTTTGCAAGTTGAAATTGTGTTTAAAAAAAAAAACATCTGGCTTATGACGCGTGTAGCCAGTGCGGGGTATCTGGTAAAACCGCGAAAAAAAAAAACCAGAGAGATCCAACACTTCCCACATGCTTATAATGGTCCCACCTGCTTAGTGGCAAAAAGGTAATATATCGAAAGAACGAGGTCAATTCTGATCCTGCTTTCCAACTCTATTCACTCGTGTTGCCTGCATTGGAGCAGCCGGTGAAAGTGACGGAATCTTAACGATGACGGGTGTTTACCACTCCCTACCATCCTCCTAGTCGTTACTGTAACGGCACGGCACGCGCCATCAAGCTCCAAACCAGCCTTAAAAGCCAACACATTTATGAGTTATATTAATAAATCCAGTAAGGCAGTAACTAATATTTTTTCATCCACGAACGCATTTGCATTTGATTGTTTAGTACGTATAAAGTCTGCTTTAATTAGTAGAGTGTAAAAGTTGTTATCCTTATTGTGAATACACACCATCATATACTCGTACCGTTTTAAAATGTAAGATGTTTTAGCTAAACTAGTTGAGACCAAGAAATTATTTTTACTTCCAAAAGTAGTTAATTAATATATTAAATTAAAACAACTAAACCTACTATGAAAAAGATTACATGTAATTCAATAAAGTTAAAAAGTACGTAGAAATATAAAAATATTTTATATTTTAGAACAAGAATTATTGTTTAAAACATTTTATATTTTGCAACGGAAAAGTTATTAAACTAGAAAATTGAGTTACAAAAGATATATATTTTTAAAAATGTTATTTGTATCCAAAAATTACAATTGGTTATAAGTAGATAAAACAATTATGAGTCTTGGGTCAGAAAAAAAGTGTCCAAATTACAGACATATTATTATATTAAATCAATATAAAAAGTAATTAAAATAATAACATTATGCTATTGGTAGAGAGACAATGAAACGGAAGATAAAAAGCAAGGAAGATGTGTGTGGCGTTAAACATTTCTAAACGGCTTTTAAGTCAGAGCGAGTGAGATTCTGTAACGGCGCAGTAGTCACCAAAGTGGTTTTGCGATTGAGAAGAGGTTACAGTTACAGAGCGGCGAGCAGTATTGAGGTGATTTGGTTGCGTTACGATTCAGATCTCGCGCGTTCGTTACATGCGTTAGAGAACACAGAGAGAAACCTGGAGACGCAATCAAAGCTCTTCCTTCAATTTAATTCTCTGTTATTAGGTCACTACTAATTTCCACCTTAATTGATCCGAGAGAGCATCAGTAGTCTCTGTGTGTGTGTGTGATTGATTTATTAAAAAATCAGCTTCGGATTTGGATTGTTGACTTCCAGGCGGCGGCGACGGCTGCTGGTTTTAAAAAGCTTGAGCAGCTCATGGCGAATCGTGGAGGTATAGTTTATTTTCCTAGCTGAAGAAATGGACCTGAGTTTTTTATGCAAATTTTCCGGCGACGTTTCTAAGAAATTTTCCGGTAATACATTGACTAAACAGGTGAATATTTGTACGATGAGTTGTGGAAATTATGCGCGGGGCCTCTTGTTGATGTTCCTCAACCTGAAGAAATAGTTTATTACTTTCCTCAAGGTCACATGGAACAAGTAAGCTTCTTCCATTATCCTCTTTTGATATTTTAGATGGGTGGAAATTGAGAAAGTTTTCTGAGATATTTTCTATTTTTGGTGCCATTTTTTTTCAGCTAGAAGCGTCAACGCAACAAGACTTAAATACAAGGAAGCCTCTTTTTGATCTTCCTCCCAAGATTCTCTGTAATGTTATGAACGTGCGTCTTGAGGTATGTATTCTAGTACATCCATGGACCAGGTTTTAAATTTAGCTTTATGTGGTAATTGTTGGGTTGGATAGCTTTAATTTCTCAATTTAGCAAGATGGAATTAAATTAATCTGATGGTGTATGTTCTTCTTCTTCTTGTAGGGAATGATCATTAGTTACATAAATAGATAGATACTATAGAATCTTACTAGCTAAAATGATTAGAGACCAAATATGGGTGGCTATGTTGTTTGACTTTGTCATAGAATACAAAAAAAGTTTGATGGTTGATCGATCAGCTCCAACTTATCATTTGCGTTGTTGTCAGGCGGAGAAAGATACGGATGAGGTATATGCCCAGATTACTTTGATCCCTGTAGGAACTGTTGATGAACCTATGACTCCTGATCCTACTCCTCCCGACTTGCAAAGGCCAAAAGTTCACTCTTTCAGCAAGGTTTTAACAGCTTCTGATACAAGCACACATGGTGGCTTTTCTGTTCTAAGGAAACATGCTACCGAATGCCTTCCTCCACTGGTAATAGAACATCCTGAACATTTGTGCTTTGTTTCCTACCAAATGTGTTCACACATTTGACTTGGATTTCAACCTTTAATATGAAATTCATTTGTTGTTATCCTCTAGGATATGACACAGCAAACACCGACCCAGGAGTTAGTAGCCGAAGATGTTCACGGTTATCAGTGGAAATTCAAGCATATTTTTAGAGGTGATGAATCCATTTCCTGTGCACTCATATCAAACTTTGTGTACTATGAAAAAGTTAAAATGAAATGATCATTTCCAGATTTCCTATGGGCTATATCCACTAGATTTACTGATCTTGATTTACCTTAAACCTATTAAACAGGCCAACCACGGAGGCATCTATTGACGACAGGGTGGAGCACCTTTGTTACATCAAAGAGATTGGTTGCTGGGGACACCTTTGTATTCCTGAGGTATATTTCACTCTTCTACCTTGCTTTGTTTCTTTTGTTTGTCCATTGGTAGATTTTTAACTTAACTTTTCCAAACTGTATTATATTGTCCAGAGGGGAGAATGGAGAGTTGCGGGTTGGAGTCAGACGTGCTAATCGTCAACAGAGCAGTATGCCTTCATCAGTCATATCAAGTCATAGCATGCATCTGGGAGTGCTTGCTACTGCATGCCATGCTACTCAAACCCGAACTATGTTCACTGTATACTATAAACCAAGGTATACAAGATTATTACTCTACAGTTACATCTGGGAGGAGTTTGTGTAATACTCTGCTTACTGCTTTAGTATTGGTTTGAGCAGGACAAGCCAATTCATCATTAGCTTGAACAAATATCTAGAAGCCATGAACAATAAGTTCTCTGTAGGGATGAGATTTAAGATGCGTTTTGAGGGAGAGGATTCCCCTGAAAGAAGGTAGTCTGAAATTTTTCGTTTGTTATGTACCTTACAAATTCTTTATCCCCAATAATGTTCTCTAACATATCTGTTTCTTCACAAAGATATTCTGGCACGGTTGTTGGCGTTAAAGACTGCTCCCCTCACTGGAAAGACTCAAAATGGCGATGCCTAGAAGTATAATTCCTTCAACTTTTTAACATGTTCTTAAAATGTTTCTTAGTTGTAAAAACTAAACAGTCTGCTACATTTTCTTAGGTTCATTGGGATGAGCCTGCATCGATTTCAAGACCGGATAAGGTTTCCCCATGGGAAATCGAGCCGTTTGTAACTTCAGAAAATGTTCCCCAGCCAGTTATGCTAAAGAACAAAAGGCCTCGTCAAGCTAGTGAAGTATCTGCACTGGGTGAGGCACAATCTAATCGTCAGTTTTACATAGCTCAAGTTTCCTTCCTACATATCCCACTCATACATTATGTATTTAGATGTAGGCATAACAGCTTCAAACGTTTGGAGTTCTGTATTGACGCAATCCCATGAGTTTGCACAATCGTGCATCACTTCACAGAGGAGCTCTCCTCAGCAGTATTATCGTGATGCAACCGAGGATGCTAAGAATTCTGACCGGCGAGTTAGCTGTTACTCTGTGTCCAATGTGTCAAAAGACTCAACGTTGAACGACCAAATGGTTTCCTCACTCGAGCAGAAGAAACCTGAGACAACCGGTATCTATAGATTATTTGGAATTGATCTGATGAGTTCCTCTCTAGCTGCTTCTGAGGAGAAAACTGCACCCATGCGACCAATCAACATAACCAAACCGACTCTGGACAGCAACTCAGACCCAAAATCCGAGATTTCAAAACTATCAGAAGAGAAAAAGCAGGAACCTGCGCAGGCATCACCAAAAGAGGTCCAAAGCAAGCAAAATGGTTCTACTAGAAGCCGTACCAAGGTATATAAATTAACACTTGTTAAGCACATATACATCTTATTTTACATGATCTAGTTATATAGACATGCATTGTGTAATCCGTGTGTTTACTGGAACTGAACATGATCCTGATTCCATGATTGCTTAACAGGTGCAGATGCAAGGCGTACCCGTGGGCAGGGCTGTGGATTTAACTGCACTAAATGGGTACAGTGAGCTTATAGACGACCTTGAGAAGCTGTTTGAGATAAAAGGGGAACTGAGGAGTCGCAATGAATGGGAAATAGTGTTCACAGACGATGAGGGAGATATGATGCTTGTCGGTGATGACCCATGGCCGTAAGTAACACTCTTTGTATGTATTTAATGTAATCACTACACAAGAACTCATAATATATTTTCTGGTTGCAGTGAGTTCTGCAACATGGTGAAGAGAATATTCATATGGTCAAAAGAAGAAGTGAAGAAAATGACGCCGGGGAACCAACTCCGAATGATGTTAATGGAAGTTGAAACAATATTAACATCCAAAACAGATAACCACACCAACTAATTTACTTCTCATTCTTGCCTTCTTATCTGCTTTTGTCTTTTGGGAACTGTCTTGTTCTGTGTCTGTGTTTTGTCGCTGTGGGTAGAACAAAAAATGGCTTAAACAGAAAACTACGTCCCCTTAGACTAAAAAAATGGCTTGTTTTTTTGGGAGCCTCTTGCGGAGAAAGAGAGTTAATGGGGAGAGAGTTTTCTATTTTTAAGGTAGGCTTTTCGAAGTTTTTATTTTTTTTTCCTTTTCTTATTAGGAACTTGTGTGTAAGAGAACTAAGAAGAGAAACGTAGATGTAACGAACAGAAAAAAAAAGAGAAAAATGAGATTTGTGAATGAATAACTTGGGAAGGACTTTTGAATTATATAAGGGATTACCACGTATGCCTTCATTTTTCTTTTCTTTTTTTCTTTTAAGTTTCGTATATTTCTTCTCCTTTTATTTTTATAATTTTGTTATCTTTCAGTTTTCATGTAAGAGTCGATGTATATATGTCTTCTTGATAAAGAAAACTTCAAACACGATTTTTCTCCTTTTCTCCATCGGTATTGAGAAATCGCTTTATCTTATTTTAAAAAATTTCGATATATCTATCTCATCAACTCAAACATTTGAATTTACTACATTAACTTGTATAATTATGCAGCAAAGTTATATATTAACCATCATGTAGCATTTGCATGTGGTTCTGGGTGAACCAATCAAAATTATAAAAAAGTGTGTTTACTCAAATACATATGTGATATGAGAGTGTATATCATTTGGCTCTTTATACATACACATACTCAAATCCTCTAATAAATTATTTTTTGAAAGTCTTACCGTAAGAACATTTAACTAGATTGACAGCTCAATCTTATATACATATCATGACTCCTTTCATTTTACCTTCTCATTACTACCTTAACCGTATGGACCACCTTCTCAATACTACCTCTGGATCCGATTTTGTTCGTAAGTATTTTATTCCATTAAATAACTTATAAACATTATACGTACCTAATTCTGGAAAAATATGAGTTGGTTTTTTATTTAAATTGTTCTTCAGATATCCTTTGGGTTATGCACACTATTTGGATTAGTCCAATCACTCGTGTATAATGTGTATTACCGATCTACCCAGAGGATTTTTGCGGCAAGACCACTACTTATTAACTGTAAGTTGTATGTCTGTAAGTATAGTCGCGCGTTTGTTGTGATAATTTTCGACAAATTATCAACATCGTTGATATTTTATTTTTGAAAAGTTAACAATTTAGTTCGTGACATAAATCATCTAATATGTGGTTTAAGAACATAGATATTTAGTGCCACTTGTATTGGTATTTTTTGGTTTAGTTAGTAATGATAATGATCGTTTATTTTAATTGTATCAATTCAAATCTATTAATTATTTTATTTTTAGTAAATTTTTTTTTTCCATTTTGTTTTACTTATATTTTCCTTAGTTTTTGCTTTATGATTGCTTTATTTGGCTTACTTTGTTCATTTTTTATTAAATTACTTTACTTTATATGGAGAACAACGAAATTTACTAATTTAGATACAACAATAGCCGAAGTTTACTCTAGACTCTTAATATCTTCTTTGTTTATCCACTCGGATATTGATTCTTAACATTTTCTCGTTTTTTTTTTTTGTTTTTTTGTTTTTCTTGCAATGATTATGGATATCTACGAGGCTCGACTCGTGTTGTCGATCATAGGTAAGCACTTACATTTTCTCATCTTTATATATGAAAAACTCTTTAAATATAAAATTTAATTCGCTAATGTTGATTTGTTTTTCAGGCAACATACTTAGCGGCTGTTTCTTTTTGGCACCAACGTAAGTTTCTACTTTAAGCAGTATATATTTTGGAAACCCTCAACAATTTTAAAACAAACATTTGAACTCAAGTTCTTACTAATCCAATGGAAAATCACTAAACGAATCCAAAATTTCTCACATTGATTTTAGTCGATTGAGTGTTTTACAGAGATTCGTGTAATTAGTAATTGATAATGATATTTTATTTTAATTGCCTCAATTCAAATCTATTAATTGTTTTCTTTTGGGTAAATTTTTGGGTTTTTCACTTTTTTCTTTTCAACTTGTATTTTGCTTATTTTTGGTTAACTTGCTTTATTTATTTTACCTTATTTCAGTTGTTTGAACAAATACCATTTTTTTTTTGTGTGGTCAGGGCATAACTTTCAAGAAAGTTTAGAGCAGCTTTTGCAATAGTCTGCTAACAAATTTGCACTTAAACATAGATTTTTGGATATATTGGAGGATACCGAATAGTTTCGTATTGAGATCTTGGTCGTTCTATCACAATATAGACCACCAATGGATTCCTACTTTCTCATCATATGGGTTGGGTCAATACTTCGAGTAATCCCACAACTATTTCTGCCCATTTTGGTAATTATCAATCCTATGTTTCCTCCTTTAACTATTTATATCGTTTTTATATTCTAAGAAAACCTTTATGTAGAGTTGCTTTGTATTTTAGTTAAATTAAACCATTTTAACAAAACCGAAAAGAACAAAACAAAATAGCTTGCATGGTTGCAATAGATATAGTAACACTCTTCACAAAATATGCTTTCTGCGTTTTTACTTAATATTAAAAACGATGCGATAGAAGTAAACAACATTTTTCCCCAACGAAACTAATTGACAGAATACACAACATTTCGTGTACACGAAAATATTGAATCTATGCGTGTGGGAGCGTTGTGGTACGTAAATACTATATGTCTAGGTGTTAGATAGTGAAGTGATGACGTTATTTATTATTTGTACACTTTCACTCTTCTCCCACCCCGAGATTTGTGACTAAAACGTGATTCAAAGGTTTTTAAACTAGATACTCTTAAAATAATAATTAAAATTGAGAAAAAAGAGAATGAAAAAGTGTGAGAATTTCTCATTTGAAATACTAGGAGTTTTAAACTATATATCTATCTTACATGTGTCACTTACATATTTGTTTAATAATTTCAACTAAAGTAAATTTAATTTAATTCAATAAATAAATTGTATTAAATACTTTATTTTATTTTATTATTAAGATACTCATAAAAGTATCTTAAGTGATGGAGATGCTCTGACTCTCACAACCCTATCTTCGTGCACATGGTATTTTCTTCAATAGAATTTCAATTTAGCCCTTTCTAACTCACCAAATAGAAAAGAAATTCACAAAAAAAAACTCACCAATTACCATCTTTTAAAAGGAACACGTCAATGTATAATTCAAGAGTTTTATATGCATGTGAGTTTAATTAAATACACACTAGAAAACATTACTAAAAAATGATAAATCATCAAATAACGTTTTTGATTAATTTTAGTAATAATCTAACGAAGAAACTATACATTAAATTTAAACACAGATGTAATCATTGATTTGCACATTTTCAAAATCCTAAAAATCGAGGTGATAAATGGGTCTACTCTAAAAAAAAAAACTGCCTATAAATATCAATATAGTAGTGAAGAGTTTTGTTCAATGTACCAATCTTTCTCCAAAAACCATTTGTTTTCTATTAAAAGGAAAAAAAAATTAAGAAAAGCAGTAACACGATGGAGCTTCATACAAAACACTCGGTCGGCGGCGGCACAACACTCCACACGTGTCACCCGTGCCGGCGAACCATCCCATACAGAATCTACGCCGTATTTCACATGTGTGGCATCATAGCTCTCATGTATCATCATGTACACTCACTTCTCACAGAAGACAAAACTTTAACAACATCTCTTCTTCTCCTCTCCGATATTGTTCTCTCCTTCATGTGGACCACCACAACATGCCTCCGGTTAAACCCGGTTCACCGGTCTGAGTACCCTGAGAAGTATGCAGCTGAATCAGAAGACTTTCCAAAGCTGGACGTGTTTATATGCACAGCTGATCCTTACAAGGAGCCTCCTATGATGGTGGTCAATACTGCTCTATCTGTCATGGCCTATGATTATCCGTCGGATAAGATTTCGGTCTACGTATCGGACGATGGAGGATCTTCGTTGACTTTGTTTGCTTTGATGGAGGCTGCTAAGTTCTCTAAGCTTTGGTTGCCCTTTTGTAAGAAGAACAATGTTCAAGATCGGTCCCCTGAAGTTTATTTCTCCTCAGATTCACATTCTTGGACTGATGAAGCTAAAAATCTTCAGGTATGTATTATTTATCAACTAATCTCTAGTTTTACAAAATAAACACTTTAGTCTTATTTTGACAAATGCGCAGACGTAGGTCAACTTATAAGTCTTACGAGTTAGTTTCGTACTAACCATCATGACCTATCCAATTCTTGTGAGTTGTGAACAATTTAACCCATATTTCCTTAAAATGTGTCTTTCATCGAATGTTCAGATTGTAATTCATTTTAAATACTTTTCACCATGGAATTATCTCATGCTTTTTAACAAAAGAAATGGGTAAAAAACAAAATATGTTTGGAATGGAAGGAGTGATTCATACTAAAAACAAAGAAAAATTAAATGAGTAGAAACAGACAAAATAATTTAGACTTCATTTATTTATAAAATAATTAGGGAGCCATTGTTGAAAGGTCAATACTTCAGAACCTTATCGTATCTTGTAGAAAATAATGGGGATTTTTTTTCCATGTTTATGATCCCAAGATTTTGGGCGACTGTGACCTTATCGTATCTCCTAAACGATAAGAGTAAGACTCGTAGTAGTGACCTAAATGTTTCTCCTAAAACGATAGTAGTAGTATATATATATAACTTTTTGTTTGTCTTGAATTTTAAAACATCCATGATTTTGCATAAGAATACTTGAATAGAATATTTTATGTGAATAGCTAACTATATTGTTCCTTAATATTTGTCAATTATGAGTTAGATAAAGAAAACAGTAATTCCGAATTTGAAATTTTGAAAACAAATTGGAAAGACTGTTGAGAAAAAAAAAAGAATTTACAAAAAGATATGGAGATTCTTTGATAAATGGTTTACAAAAATATCACGTACCGATTAATGGTTTTCTATGACAAAAGGACAGTAGAACACTAAAATTAATACACATATGTCGTCACAAGTTGTAAGGATTTTATTTTTCTCACAAATAGTAGAACACTATTACTAGTAAATTGTATGAGACAAAAGTTATTGAATTGTGCAAGTGGAACAGATGATGTACGAAGATATGAAGAGTAGAGTTGAACATGTGGTGGAGAGTGGAAAAGTTGAGGCTGAATTTATCACATGTGACCAAATTCGTGGCGTATTTGATTTGTGGACCGACAAATTCACTCGCCATGACCATCCCGCTATTATTCAGGTATTATAACTAAATAAAAAACTTGGAAAATCCTTTTTTCACTACTATATATAGTATGTGGTATAAAGTTTTACATTTTAAGCATCTTTTTAAATAATAATTATTGCCATATGTTATTTAACAAAATCACATTTTTGTTTTTGCTAATTTGAGGATAGGTGTTACAAAATAGCAAGGCAGCTGATATGAATGATAATACTGAAACATATACGATGCCAAATCTAATATATGTTTCAAGAGAGAAGAGTAAAGTTTCACAACATCATTTCAAAGCCGGTGCTCTTAATACCTTGGTATCAACTAAAGCCCTACTTTTAACTACAATTTCGTTTTTCTTTTAAAAAGTTAATTGCGTGTATTATTTTCGTTGTAGCTGCGAGTGTCTGGAGTGATGACGAATTCACCGGTCATTTTAACATTGGACTGTGATATGTACTCGAACGATCCTACAACACCGGTTCGTGCTTTATGTTATTTAACAGATCCCGAAATTACATCCGGTTTAGGGTACGTGCAGTTTCCTCAAAAATTTGATGGTGTAAGCAAGAATGATATCTATGCGTGCGAATACAAACGTCTCTTCGATATTAATATGGTTGGATTGGATGGTCTAATGGGACCGAATTATGTGGGAACTGGATGTTTCTTCAATAGACGAGTTTTCTATGGACCTCCATCTAATTTTGTTTTACCTGAGAGAGATGAACTTAACCTCAATAGGACTGTGGATAAATCCATTGAAGCCCAAAATGTTTTGGCATTGGCACTAGATGTAGCCGGATGTAACTACGAGCACAACACCACTTGGGGATCCAAGGTAAGATCAAATCAACTCTCATAATTAACTATATCTAGTATACAAATTATATTTTCTCCGATCTTGGATAGTGTGGTTACTCAAATAAAAACAAAATTTGATTTCTTGATTGATATAAAAATTAGAAAATAATATTATCTTTGATGATAAGTTTTGTAAAGGCTAGCTAAAGACATGCCTTTTTAAGACTAATAGTTATCTTTATTTTCCCAATTTCTATACTATATATATAACACCAAGTTATCATTTAAAACTATGCAGATTGGATTCAGGTATGGGTCTTTAGTAGAAGACTACTACACAGGGTATAGGCTCCATTGTGAAGGATGGAGAGCAGTTTTTTGCAGTCCTAAAAGAGCTGCATTCCGAGGAGATGCT
Organism: Cardamine flexuosa; assembly: GCA_963555745.1. NCBI lineage: Eukaryota > Viridiplantae > Streptophyta > Magnoliopsida > Brassicales > Brassicaceae > Cardamine > Cardamine flexuosa. The sequence continues at coordinate 6,310,395 of OY743215.1, read as the reverse complement.
CCAAAATGTCTCATTGATTTGGTTAGCCAACAAAAAAGATGGGCCATCGGGCTTCTTGAAGTTGCCTTGTCAAGGTATAGCACCATAACATACGGGGTTAAATCAATGGGCATGTTAATGGGCGTAGGCTATTCTCAAATAGCATTTTGGGCTTTTTGGTCAATTCCTCTAATCATATATGGATTCTTGCCCCAAGTTTCACTCTTCCATGGGGTTAGCGTCTTCCCCAAGTCATCAGAATTATGGTTTTGGCTTTATATCTCCTTGTTTCTCGGTGCATATGCGCAAGATCTACTAGACTTCGTATTAGAAGGAGGAACTTATCGCGGATGGTGGAACGATCAAAGAATGTGGTCGATAAGAGGATTCTCTTCATATCTCTTTGGCTTCATAGAGTTTACTCTTAAAGCCCTAAACCTCTCTTCGCATGGATTCAACCTCACCAGCAAAGCTAACGACGATGCTGGACAGAGCAAGAGGTACGAGCAAGAGATATTTGATTTTGGGACCTCATCGTCCATGTTCTTGCCCATGACCACGATGGCGATCGTGAATGTTCTTGCCCTCGTCTCAGGGCTTTATCGTCTTCTTGCTTGGGGAGAAGGACTCGTACTTGAACTGATGTTGACGAGCTTTGCTGTGGTGAATTGCTTGCCTATCTATGAGGCTATGGTGTTGAGGAAAGACGATGGAAAATTACCAAAAAGGGTTTGTTTCTTAGCTGGGATCCTCACACTTGTTCTGATTGTGTTAGGTGACTTCTTGATCAAGTAACTACCACTCTAATGGGGTATAAACTAGATGCAGGAGAAAATAATGTTATGCATGCATCTATGTAGGCGACATGTATTTAAAAGGTTATGTTATGTATTAAAATTACCATGATAGTAATATGTCCAGTGTAGGTGCAATGTATATATTGTCAATAAAGTGTTAGCTGCCAAAAAGAAAAGGTATTAAATTATTTTAATGCATGAGTAAATACGTTTCTACGCAATACGTCAATAGTTGTACTATAGATATGATTTTGTTAAGGAAAATTTAATTTTCTTATTCAGATATATTAATTCTTTTACATATTAGTGTTACCAATACTATAATCTAAATATATACAAAACTCAACTAGTGACAGGTAATAAAATGACTTAAACTATTGACTTTGGTTTTTTTCCTCAAGTTTTTTCGAATAAATAAAACTTTTCTTTTGTCATCATATACTCTAGAAAAAGAACAAAACAAACAAATATTTGCGTCTAGTAGCGGTGAGTTGCGTTCTAGGTTATGTTCTCTGTACCAATCTTCTCCAAAACACATTTGTGTTCTTATTATGGAGCCTCACAGAAACCACTCGGTCGGCGGCACAACACTCCACACGTGTCATCCGTGCCGGCGCACTATTCCATACAAAATCTACGCCGTATTTCACACGTGTGGCATCATAGCTCTCATGTATCACCATGTACACTCACTTCTCACTGAAGACAAAACTTTAATAACATCTCTTCTCCTCCTCTCCGATATTGTTCTCTCTTTCATGTGGACCACCAGAACATGCCTCCGGTTAAACCCGGTTCACCGGTCTGAGTACCCTGAGAAGTATGCAGCTGAATCAGAAGACTTTCCAAAGCTGGACGTGTTTATATGCACAGCTGATCCTTACAAGGAGCCTCCTATGATGGTGGTCAATACTGCTCTATCTGTCATGGCCTATGATTATCCGTCGGATAAGATTTCGGTCTACGTATCGGACGATGGAGGATCTTCGTTGACTTTGTTTGCTTTGATGGAGGCTGCTAAGTTTTCTAAGCTTTGGTTGCCCTTTTGCAAGAAGAATAATGTTCAAGATCGGTCCCCGGAAATTTATTTCTCCTCAAATTCATATTCTCGGAGTGATGAAGCTAAAATTCTTAAGGTAATGAAGGTATGATGTATGATTTATCAACTAATCACTTATAATTAGTTTTTGAACCTGTTTTAATCTTTTTTAGGTCAACTTAAGTATTACGAGTTAAATCTCGTTCTAACAATCACGAGTTCACGACCGTTCCAATAATTGATAACACTTAACTAATTCATAATTTCCCTAGTATTATATTTCATCGAGTATTAATTTTAGAGAAAATTATTGAATTGTTCGCCTGGGTGGAACAGATGAAGTATGATGACTTGAAGAGAAGAGTAGAAAATGTGGTGGAGAGTGGCGAAGTTGAGACTGAATTTATCACATGTGATCAAAAGCGTGGCGTATTTGATTTGTGGACCGACAGATTCACTCGTCATGACCATCCCACTATTATTCAGGTAGTTATGACTTATGACTAATAAAAACTTGGAAATTTCTTTTCTCACTACTATATACGTAGTTAACAAAATCACAATTTTTATTACTTTGAGGATAGGTGTTACAAAATAACAAGATTGATATGTATGATACTAAAACATATACGATGCCAAATCTAATATATGTTTCAAGAGAGAAGAGTAAAGTTTCACAACATCATTTCAAAGCCGGTGCTCTTAATACCTTGGTATCAACTAAAACCCTACTTTTAACCGGCTTTTAGTTTGGTTAACTAGCATTTTAAAAAAAAGAAGAAGAAGCTAATTGTGTGTATTCTTTTCATTCAGCTACGAGTGTCAGGGGTGATGACAAATTCACCAATCATTCTAACACTAGACTGTGATATGTACTCGAACGATCCTACAACACTGGTTCGTGCTTTGTGCTATTTAACAGATTCCGAAATTACATCCAGTTTAGGGTATGTGCAGTTTCCTCAAAAATTTGATGGTGTGGGCAAGAATGATATCTACGCGTGCGAATTCAGACGAGCCTTCGATATCAGTATGATTGGATTTGATGGTCTAATGGGACCGGATTATGTGGGAACTGGATGTTTCTTCAATAGACGGGCTTTCTACGGACCTCCATCTAATTTTATTTTACCTGAGATAGATGAACTTAAGCCCAATCGGATTGTGGATAAACCTATCGAAGCCCAAGATGTATTGACATTGGCATACAATGTAGCAGGATGTAACTACGAGCACAACACTAAATGGGGATCCAAGGTAATAATATAAAGGCAACACTCAAAACAAGTTTGAGTTAAATGATTATAAATTGCTTTTTTTCTCCACTCTTGGCTATAGTGCATGTAGTTTAATTATTTTATTTATAACTAATTATGATTTCTTGATTGATATAAAACTTAGAAAATAATATCTTTCATACTAAGTTTCGTAAAGGCTAAAGACATGTCGTTTAATGGTTATCTTTGGACAATGGTAATATCTTTACTTCCCTATTGGCCATACTATATAACGCCAAGGCATCATTCAAAACTATGCAGATTGGATTCAGGTATGGGTCTTTAGTAGAAGACTATTACACAGGGTATAGGCTCCATTGTGAAGGATGGAGATCGGTTTTTTGCAATCCCAAAAGAGCTGCATTTCGCGGAGATGCTCCAAAATGTCTCATTGATTTGGTTAGCCAACAAAAAAGATGGGCCATCGGATTTCTTGAAGTTGCCTTGTCAAGGTATAGCCCTATAACCTACGGGATTAAATCAATGGGTTTGTTAATGGGTGTAAGCTATTGTCAACATGCATTTTGGGCTTTTTGGTCAATTCTTTTGATCATCTATGGATTCTTGCCCCAACTTGCTCTCTTTTATGGGGTTAGTGTCTTCCCCAAATCATCAGAATTATGGTTTTGGCTTTATATTTTCTTGTTCCTCGGTGCATATACGCAAGATCTACTAGAATTCGTATTAGAAGGAGGGACTTATCGCAGATGGTGGAACGATCAAAGAATGTGGTTGATAAGAGGGTTCTCTTCATATCTTTTTGGTTTGATAGAGTTTACTCTTAAAACCCTAAAACTCTCTTCGCATGGATTCAACCTCACCAGCAAAGCCAACGACGATGCCGAACAGAGCAAGAGATACGAGCAAGAGATCTTTGATTTTGGGACCTCATCATCCATGTTCTTGCCCATGACCACGATTGCGATCGTGAATCTCTTTGCACTCATCTTGGGGCTTTATCGCCTTCTTACTTGGGGAGAGGGACTCGTACTTGAACTGATGTTGGTGAGCTTCGCTGTGGTGAATTGTTTACCAATCTATGAGGCTATGGTGTTGAGGAAAGACGATGGAAAACTACCAAAAAGGGTTTGTTTTTTAGCTGGGATCCTCACATTTGTTATGATTGTGTCAGGTTACGTTTTCGTCAAGTAACCACACCCTAAAGGGTTTTGTAGTTTCATTTACAACAAAATAATAATATTACGTTTTGGATAGTGGGAAACTAGAAGCAGGAGAAAATAATCTAATGAAACCCCACCTCTCACATCATCGTAGAACATGCATTCAGTAAACTGAAGAAAAGTAGTCATTTATTGGGATCGGAGGAGAGCAAACTTTCCCAATATAGTAAGAATCTTTGTTGCCAAGAAAAATTTCCTCTTTAATTGTGGTGGGAATATATTCTCCCACTTGTTACTAACGATTACATGTCAAAGCACTTCAGTCTTCAGTAGGTAGGTGAGAATCTGAGATACATTGACCGTATGTTATGTTTACATATATTTTATGTGTGTGTGAGTGTGAGAGAGTAACTATAATCGATATTTTGCTGGAAACTAAAGAAGTTAAAGAGTAATCATGACGTGAAGCTATCAGTAAATTAATATACTTCCTTATCAATATTCCTAAGTATTGGATCGTTGCTTACGTTATACTATATTAGAGCATCTTCAATAGTGAACTCTAATTGGGTTTATAAGAAATATTTTATTATAAATTTTGTGTATCCAAAATTAAAAATTTCACTAAAATTTTTTAATCACGCTCCAATAGTAAACCTCATTAAACCATTTCCATTGATTAGTGCTTATAAAGAATACTTAGCATTTAATTTATTTGTAAATAACTAAAACTAATATTAAAAACTTTGTTAAGCATTTTTATTATTTTGCTCTTCCATTGGTTAGAATCACACATAGGTTGCTAAAAAAAAAATATGTTTTTTTTTTCCAAATTTATAATTTTTTGGTAAGTAAAAAAATTATTGCATTCATAAAATTTTAAACATATATGACATAAAAATATAAAATTAATAAATATAAAAAGCAAAAACTGAAAATAATTTTAAACATAAAAAAAAAAATTATGTAAAATTTATTTTGTTTCAATTTTTTTTTTATTATGTAAAATTTATTTTGGTATTGAACTCCGTCTGGTTACAGTTGAATTTCAGATGGTTTAATGAATGAATTAAACATAATATTGAATTTTGATTGAACCAGACGGAGTTTAACTATAACCAGACGAAGTTTAACTAAACCAGACGAAGTTTAACTAAACCAGACGGAGTTCAACTATAACCATCTTGAGTTCAACTATAACCAGACGGAGTTCAAATACAATAATTTAAAATTTTATGAATGCAATAATTTTTTTACTTAGCAAAAATTTATAAATTTGAAAAATAAAAAAAATGAATGCAAAATTTATTTTGTATTTCATAAAATTTTAAACATAAAAAATATGGATATTTAAACTGGACAAAAAATATCTCATAAAATTTTTTAGAGAAATGATTTTTTTCGAAGAAAAAAATACACTTCTTTTCTTCCACAATCAAATGTTGCCACATCACCTTATGAACCGATTCTTAAACTCCTTAGTTAAGGAATAGTTCAGATCATAACTCTAATTTTTTTATTTAATTTTCTTTTTTAAATGGATGAAAAACTTCAAATGAACTCCTTGTGAACTTTGTTGGAGATGGTCTTAGGCACGGAATAAGTGACTCTCGCATATCCCCCTGTCTTCATCCATTTAATCTTTGAGATATATAGATCCGTCTCTTTTCCAATTATAGAGAATTTTAATTTAACTTCTCCACTGAAAAAATCACACACCTCTAGTCAAAAACTAAATTTCGTCAAAAAAATGTCTCTCCAAAAGATACCAAAGGACTTTTCATAAGAAACGCAACTGTCTATATATATACATATAAGTTATTATTTCCACTAAGACCATTTCTTTTCATTAAAAAGATGGAAGCTAAGAGAAAACACTCGACAACTCTTCACACGTGTCATCCTTGCCGGCGCACCACTCTATACAGAATCTACGCCGTGATTCACACGTGTGGCATCGTAGCCCTCATGTACCACCATGCACACTCACTTCTAACATCAAACACAACTTTCATAACATCTCTTCTTCTCCTCTCCGATATTGTTCTCGCCTTCATGTGGGCCACGACAACTTCCCTCCGGTTATATCCGGTTCACCGGTCCGCGTACCCTGAGAAATATGCAGTTAAACCGGAGGGAGTGTACGACTTTCCAAAGCTGGACGTGTTCATATGCACAGCTGATCCGTACAAGGAGCCTCCGATGATGGTGGTCAACACCACCTTGTCAGTCATGGCTTATGATTACCCGTCGGATAAGATCTCGGTCTACGTATCGGACGATGGAGGATCCTCGTTGACTTTGTTTGCTTTGATTAAGGCTGCCAAGTTCTCTGAGCATTGGTTGCCTTTTTGCAAGAAGAATAATGTTAAAGATCGGTCTCCTGAAGTTTACTTCTCTTCAACTTCACATTCTTGGACAAAGGATGCTGAAAATCTTAAGGTACTATATATAGACAGACTGAGAAAATTAAAATTACATAAACATTATGATGTAGTGATATATCAAATATTGTAGAGGATATGGAGGACAATTAGAATAGCAAAACAAGTTGTTGTTAAAAATATAAAATAAAAATTGTAAGGAAATTTCAAGTATCACACTAGGTTTTTTTTTTCAGATATGATAAACTAACTAAATTTATTATTGTCATTTAACGCGATATTGTTTAAAATATAAAATATGAATGCAACAAATAATATTTGTTTATGGTGAAACAGAAAATGTATGAAGATATGAAGAAGAGAGTAGAGCAAGTGGTGGTGAGTAGTGACAAAGTTGACAATGATCAGCTTATCCCATGTGATCAATTTCGTGGAGTATTCGATTTGTGGACCCACAAATTCACTCCTCAGGACCATCCTACTATTATTAAGGTAACTCAAAATTTAATATAGCATCATAAAAATATATTTTTGAAACAAAAGTTTCTATAATAAGAGCTCATTTTCCTATTAAATATTGATGGGTAGGTGCTACAATATAACGAGAATGAGATAATGCCAAACCTAATCTATGTTTCAAGAGAGAAGAATAAAGCTTCACCACATCACTTCAAAGCTGGTGCTCTAAACACTTTGGTATTAACTAATTCCTTACCTTAAACTGATATTTGTTAACTAACATTTCAGTTTAATTTTTCGTTACTTAAGAGTCTTATTTTTGTTGTAGTTACGAGTATCTGCAGTTATGACAAACTCACCGATCATTCTAACACTAGATTGTGACATGTACTCAAATAACCCTACAACACCGCTTCATGCTTTATGCTATTTATCAGACCCTACGATCAATTCTTCTTTAGGGTTTGTGCAGTTTCCTCAGAGGTTTCAAGGAATAAACAAAAATGATATTTATGGATCTGAGCTCAGACGCCCCTTTGACATCAATATGGTTGGCTATGATGGGCTTATGGGCCCAATTTACGTGGGAACTGGGTGTTTCTTCAAACGACGTGCTTTATATGGGTCTCCAACTAATTTGATTTTGCCTGAGATAAATGAACTTGGACCAAATCGGATTGCTGATAAGCCTATTAATGACGAAGATGTTTTGGCATTGGCACACGACGTAGCAGGGTGTTACTACGAGCTCAACAACACCAATTGGGGATCCAAGGTTAGATAAACCAACCTATCATAAAACCTTAATCTAGTTTTGATTTCCATAATATTACTTTGTTACTCCCTCTTTTTCAAATTATAAGAACTTTTAGGTAAAATCATACTTATTAAAAAAATTATTTTTTCTAAACCAAAATCATCATTAGTCACTTTTATCACATCAAAAGCAACATAAATGACTAGTTTAAAATCTTTTAATTATATTAATTTAAAATTTATTAGAAAAGTGCATTGATATTTAAAAACCTTCTTATAAAATAAAACAAGTAAATTTAACTAAAAATACTTATAATTTGGAACGGATGAAGTATTAACTAGTCTTTGATGACTAATTAATAACAAAGTTAGAATATTATCTTAGTCATTACATAAGAATCTTTTAAGATAATAATTCTGTTTTCAACGTTCGTTTATTTTGTATAACATAACATTATCATTAGAAAATATAAACAGACTGGATTCAGATATGGATCATTAGTAGAAGACTACTACACTTCATTTAAGCTCCATTGTGAAGGATGGAGATCAGTTTTTTGCAGCCCTAAACGAGCTGCATTTTATGGAGATTTCCCTAAATCTCTAGTTGATGTAGTGAGCCAACAAATGCGATGGTCCATTGGGGTTCTTGAAGTAGCCTTCTCAAGGTATAGTCCCCTCACATATGGATTCAAATCATTGGGACCGTTAATGGGATTAGGTTATTGCCACTATGCGTTTTGGCCGTTTTGGTCAATTCCTCTCACTGTTTATGGACTTTTACCCCAACTTGCTTTCCTATGTGGAGTAAGCGTTTTCCCCAAGGCATCTGATCCGTGGTTTTGGCTTTACATCTTCTTGTTCCTCGGTGCATATGCGCAAGATCTATTGGACTTTTTATTAGAAGGAGGAACTTATAGGAAATGGTGGAACGATCAAAGAATGTGGATGATAAGAGGACTCTCTTCATTGTTTGGTTTTATAGAGTTCATTCTCATAACCTTAAACCTCTCCACACAAGGATTCAACGTCACTAGTAAAGCTAACGACGATGACGAACAGAGGAAGCGGTACGAGCAAGAGATTTTTGATTTCGGGACCTCTTCGTCCATGTTCTTGCCCATAACTACCATGGCAATTGTGAATCTCTTCGCCTTCGTCTGTGGGCTTTATAGTGTTTTCTTATGTGGAGGAGGGCTCGTCCTTGAGCTGATGCTGGCAAGCTTTGCAGTGGTGAATAGCTTGCCGATCTATGAGGCTATGGCGTTGAGGAAAGATGATGGGAAGTTACCAAAAAGAGTTTGTTTCTTAGCTGGGATCCTCACATTTATTCTTGTAATGTTAGGTTACTTTTTCCTCAAGTAACTTCACCGGTTAGAACAATAATACATCTGGCTTACGATGAAAGCAAGAGAGACTAATGTGATGAATCTGTGTAACCAATATGTAATGTGATAAAAATACATTTTGATCTCTTGAATCAGCCAAAATTATGATTTACACTCTGTATTGATCTATTCACTAACAAAACTTGTATTTCTTTATTTCTTTCGGGAGTTTGAGTCAAACCGGTGAAGTTTGAGGAGAATCTTGATGGGCGTGGTCGTCGTCGTCGTCCAAAGAGGTTTTGGTGGAGGAGATGGAGACAGAGGAGCGACAGAGAGGACAAGTGGAGTGGGAATAAAGCCAAAGCTGGATACAGTCTAGATGAAATATATGTTTACATGAAGGCATTTCCACCAACTCTTCCTTCAACTCGAATTCTCCCAAACATACGCAACATCTGCAACAATTTTCATTTATTATACCAAATCAGTCAGTGACCATCTTGAAAAGTCATAATATTCAAACTAGGATACAAAAATCAAGCAGACTTTTATTAGATTTTTGAAAAGTTTTCGAGATTTTGCTATTTAGAATGAGGACAAAAATCTAGTGAATAAAGGTAATATTTTGTCTACAATCTTGGTTTTGGTTTTATCTGGAATTTAAAACTTTCCGTCTTTACTTTTTAATATTCCTTAGCTCTAAGCAACGGCCTAAAAACACTTATGAACAAAGAGCATCTGAATTCGTATATTTCAACTTTCAAGAGGATAATTCTTACACATCTCAATACGTGTAGTGACAATGTTAACAGAGTTGACAATTGTCTAGACGAATATTGAAAATAAGATTGAATTGGCCAATAAAAAGATTTGATAAATTCATTTTGAATATCAAGACTTTGAGATGAACTCAAAGGTTTTTGTAAAAGTGAATTTTTGAATTACAAAGTGGTTTTCTTTTTGTGGGACTAAGTTTCTCAAAAAAGAGCAATTCAAATTGTTTTTCTACTTTCGAAAAACAGAAGGACAAAAGGAGATTAAGGATGAAACAAGAAAGAGTAACTTACAGAGAATCTCTGGTTCCTAGTTCTTCATTGAACAAAACGACATGAAGCTTGTCTTTGAGCTCTATTTTCACATCAATCAAACAAACCTGCAAAGTAAAAACACACTCAATCTCATTCTCAACACTATTCTTCATAGCAATATAAACACTTCTTTAGTAACTCACATCCCATGGAGAAACAAGACCATAGCTCTACTATTTCTTAATGTAAATGATTCAGTACAGTGACATTAGGACACTTACCGAAGGTAGATGAGAAGAAGGCTGGTAAATTGAAGAAACAGGAAGAATCATTGGAGAAGGAGCGGGTAAGGAAGAGGCTCTTCTCTTAAGGTAAAAGAGATAGAACAAGAGGAAGAGAATGATGGAAAATAAGATTGGGATGGAGAAGATGAATGCTTGGTAGAGTTTCAGTTGGATTGCTTGTGGGTATAAGTGTGGTGTGATTGGTGATTGAGGATCAACCATAACTTCAAAAAGTTTTTTTGAAATCAAACACAACAAAAAAGTAAAAAGAAAAACTGAAAGGGATTAACCAAATGAGAAATGAGGGTTTTGATGGGAGCTGAGGAGGCACATGAGGAGGTATATATATATATATATTGTATATATCTACCAAAAGCAAGTAACTGTGCAACCATATTGGATTTGAGCTCAGATTCTATAATCAAATAAAATATCTATAAACTTTTTTCTTGGTACAATGAAAGCAACTTTGTACACACTATTTGAAATGCATGTTTTACAAACCAAAATTGCAAGTGAGTTACTATCAACCAATTGTAACCAATTTTGTTTTCTATATGAGAGATTTTAGTTCTGAAAAAAATGAAGATTTCAACATATATCCTAAACAATATGGGGGTTAGATTTTGATGACATAAAAAAATTAAAACTGTACACACATCACATGTGATGTGAAAACATGTTTATGTGCATCATCAGCAAGGGAAAGTGGTGGAAGAAAAAGAGTATTTTGGGTAATATAAAATTTTAAGGGTATATATTCCTTATGGCTCTTTTAATATAATTAAAAAAGAAAGACGTGAGTAAGCAGGTGATAAGGCTCCACTAAACAAAGATGAATAGAAACTTTATAATGCTTAAGGATTAGATTCAAGTGTCTCAATCCTCAATAACATGGGACCTATGTATATAATTATAACCTATCATTTCATTTGCTGACTCATTTTTGGTTTATTAGATTATTCGACACTTGCTAAGAATCAATCATAAGCTTCTTCTTTGCCTTACCCTTCCCGAGAAAAATTGAAACAAAAACATATGTAAAAGTTTTTTCTTTGGCAACTAGGTTTCTATACCCAAATCTAGAATCCGTGGTATGCAAGCAGTAAAAATCGATCACCAATACCAATAGACCAAAGCCACTTGAATACAAACTACACTGTTACTATGTACATCTTCTTTTGGTTTATTCTTCTCTTTTACTTTCGGAAAGTGGTGATTACTTAAATAAAGATATTTGTTTATTAGGACAAGATTCTCAACCCAAATCTAAGTATTGTCAGTTATTTGTTTGTTTATTTAAGTAAGATTCGAAACAAGTCGCCCACCTACTAATATTTGTTAATCACCGAGATTATATGTTTTTAACTTAGGAAAATTATCCTAATCATTTTTCACATTTCATCCAAAAGAACAGGATTTTCTAGTGCACTCCTGAACTCAAGCACAAATCATCAGTCAAAATGTGTCTATACTTTTTAAACAATAATTTTTCACTACCAGGCTACCAGCAAAAGCAGGAAAGTTTTTTATGACATCTTTTTAATAAACTGACACATAAACTTACCAAGATGATTGTGCCTAGGACCCAAAACAAATATCTTGATTTAGGATTTGGTTTGTGACCCACATTGATCACTTTTTCCCCCTTTTTTTCTTTAGTGATAGACAGCTTTTTGTTTTTTTCTCATTTCTTTATAATCAACTTGGCATAATTTTATCAGGACATATATATTGCTTATACTGTTGAAGTGTTCTATCAAATTAGCTAAAACTTATCATATCATACTCCAATATAATATCTGGTGTGAGAAAAGAACATCTACATCTATGCACACTGAGACTAATCTAAATAAGTTCCATGAGCTAAATTATACATATTTATATGTATATCTCTATCACTGGTGGTAGTGGATCCTAAGGAGTGATCTCCCTCGCTCATAGTGGGAATGATATAAAGAGATCACTAACTTTTATATTCTAAATAGATCAGTTTAGGGATTATAAAACAACTTTATAAAGTTTTGCTCAAATACAAAATATAAAGACCCCTGAACTTTTCAAATCGGTTTAAAGATCTTGTTAGGAGCAGACACAAACTAACTTTTAAGGTTACTGTTATGATGTTCTTACGATCACTGGCTAAAGGACTCTCTAGTTTTCTCCAATTTCTCTATTCTACATTTTCTTCTAAACCTCATAAAGAGAAACAAGCTTTTTTATCTCTACTATACCTTGGATTAAATCCAATATAACACTCAATCATTTTGAAACGTTAAAGGCATAGAAAGAATCAGGTAGAAAGAGGGAAATTTACCTTTTTAGGTGAAAATGTGAAGTAGGTGTTTGCTTCGATTCTAAGGTCAAAACTTGGAGGGTGTTGAAGATGTGTCTTTGAGCCATCATTTGCGCCACCAAAAGAGCTTTCACGCATCAGAAACTGTTAGGGGTAAGAAATTTTAAAGGTTGGCAGAGGCTAAAGACATGTCACACTGTAGAACAATAAGTACATCAAAAGCTGACCTTTAGAGTCTGTAAAGAATCTGTGATGCCAGTGTCATGGGACATTTTCTGATCTCTAAATGCTGTTGTCGAGCAAACATAAGCCAGTCAGTATGAGTAATATATGTTTTCTTAGTGGACCCAATTTTCCGTCAAGTTGATAACTTAGTATTACATGTAAGTTATAACCAAAAAAGAAATTGTACTTTGATTCTATTAAGCTGTACAATCTACACTAGTCTAACTACGTACTCACCTCTTAATGAAACATACTCTATTATGTGCCTTTTACTGGTATCAGATTCTCGTGGTGGGCTTTTGTAGAAGACAATGACATTTGCGGCTTATTACCAGAACATGTTCCCCGGCATGGTCGTCTCTGAAGAATGACAAGTATCTAAGTGACTGCAAAGAGAAGATAAAGAGGGTTTATGTCTGTTCTAGAGAATTTCTTGAATTAATACTTAATAGTATGAAGAAAGCTGGAACATATAAAGAACAGTCAAATAAAGGCTTATTTGTTAAAAAATCTGAACATGGCTTTAAAAGAAATGGAAGAAACTGGAACAAACACCGTGTCTTATAGGAGAGAAATAGAAATATCATAACCTTAAGTGACCCGTTTGGTGATGAGAATGGCCTAATTCTAGGTTTCAAGCCTAATGTGATGTAAAGGGTTAACACAAAATGTAGCAAGACAGAGCTTCAGTGTGATTGTAGGTAAAACAAAGTTTAGGTATAGTAATCATTATGATTAGTAGTAACATGTGAAGTATTGCTACCTACTAACAGTTGCAAGTGTGAACCAATTTCACAGTATGCTAAAAGAAACAAGATTCAGCTTCTGTTGTACATGTATTGAGGCCAAAATATTATGAACCAGAAATGAAAGGATACAGCATTGTGGTAGTCACTATCTCTAACAAAACAAAATACAAAAAACAGATAAGGAAGCATGCAAACAAGATAAGCATCGAACCTTTTGTTATTGGATTATACTGTGTCTTGATTTCGTGCTCCGTACTTATGCAATTCTCTCTTTTTTTTATTACTGAAAACTGTTAAAAAGAAACATATAAGAAGCCTCAAGTGCTCACTTTTTCACAGCCAATACAATAACTAGTCAAGAAGTCAGCATCATAACAAGTTCTTGATTTAAAAAAAAAAAACAAAAAAAAAGGTTAGAATTCACCAAAGCAATGGCATTACCAACTCAATTTATCTACACCTCTAATGATTTTTCTCAACTCAATACCAAATCAGTCACCATTTCAAAATCCACAACGAAATTAATTGAAGATAATCACCGAATAGCAATGTGACGTAATTAGTCATTTACAGATACCAATAGGAGAAAATAAAATCCTGTAACGGTCTTCAATTTTAAGGAAACTAATTGAAGAAGGAGATTGAGCTCTGAATAAACAAATGTTTTGAGTAATTTTTTCAGATCTTTCTACAATATAATACGGAACATAGCAAACGAAATGTCTAGAATGAATAGTAGATAACCTTTCTGGTGGAGATCTGCAACTTCAGAAAATAACTATCGTCGCAGTCTCGCTGCTTGAGCTCTTCTTCTTCTCCGCAAGTTGCGTTTTGCTGTTTAGAATTTTGAAAATGGGCCCCCAAAACTTTGTTCACTACTGCCCGTTAGTTATTAAAAACTTTTTAGCTTATCGGTTACAGTTATTATATCCGGTTTAAACTTGGTTTAGTTTGGTTCTTGTCTTTGGTTTAGTTTGCTATGTACGTATTTAAGCTTTGTTACGTAGACATTTTCACTTGAATGAAGAAAATATCTTTTCAGCAATTTTGGTTTTTGAAGTTGTACATTTCCCTTATTCACTGATGTGGTTTAGATCATTGCATGACAATATTTTTTTAAAAATAATTGATAATGTTGAGATTTCAATATTGCAATCTTACTCTTTTGGAATTGTTGTTTGTTTATCATGAACTGATCCAACGTTGACTAATATATTATTATAGATGCAATCATGTTTTCATTTCTTATTTTTTTAAGATGGAATTATGTTGCATGTTTTTATTAATTTGGTGTTACGGGATATTCTTGATTTAACAGTAATTGAGAAAAGTGTCCGAGTCATATGAAACTAATTTTTTAGAGTTAATTAGATAATAACTTTTGAGGAAGGTTAAATCGATCACTAAAATCATTCAAATTTTTATTATATATTTAATGTAATTTCATTTTCTTCTAAATTCTTTTTTTGTGTCGAACTTCTAAATTCTTATATGTAAGTTTTTGTACACGTATAGTTTATTTTTGTTTGTTAAGAAAATGAAGTAAGTTGACCAAAAGATAAGCGAAATTAAGAAAACTTAAAGGCAAATTAAGCAAAATATATAATATGACGTAGATGTCGAAACTAGTGGAGTTTTTCTGAACATACATGTATAGTTTCCTCAATTAAAATAGGGGTTATGGTTAAGTATCTTCATACTTTCCATAATATGTTTTCACAAAACCTAACATTGAATCCCAAACTAGGTTGTACGCACACCCTTGATTTCTTTAAGCGGATAATGACACATCGAGACGGCATCTACCGCGTCTTTTTCTATCTAACGCATATGATCATTTACGTTTTTACGTTTGAAATATATTGCAACTCTAACGCATATTTTTGTCCACAACAATAAAGGCACTGACCTTGGAATGCTTTCACTGGTTTAGTATGTTGTATGTAGGACATCTTAAACTACATACCTTTCGTATGCAATATGGTAAGTATTTTATTAATCAATAAACTACTATTTTTGTTTTAAAATATTATTTCAACTAATTTCATCAACATAATTTTACATTTACAAAATCTGTAAATGTAATTTTATATAGATTAAATTTTGTTTATATGAAAAAGTGAATTGATAAACAACTAAAACATAATATATATATATATATTACTTCAACTAAAACATAAATAAAATATAATTCATTTTGTTTTCTCTATCTATTTACACTTGCTCTTCTTTTACTTCAACACTCCTCTCTACATACTATCAAGCAAAAAAATGGTAGATGAACACTGAAGTTTGAAGGCTCGGGGAAACAAAAACACTCCAACTCGTTACTACAGTTTTTTTTTTGTTACCAAATTTTTTAGTTTTTAGTCAAAATTAAAAGTTTTGAGGGTATTTGTTCTTCTTTTTTGGGAAAATGATATGTAGATATTTATACAAAATATTTTGACAGAAAATTATTTATATAATCAAAATAATTAAAAGATATATAAATATGGCGCGAGAACAAAAATCTGAGTTTTTCTTTATACTCTAAACCAGTCACCAGTCAAAACTGTAATATGATGGGGGGAAAAAGAAGAAAAATGGTATGTGCTGCTGCACCAAGCTGAAATTCTGAGACTTTTTTTTTTTTTAAGAATGTCAATTTTCAACCGTTTGCAATTGTTATCAGTTGAATTGTTGATCATAATTTTTGTTTAGTTGTACATGTACTGGTGTCGTTGGAAATTTCAGTCTATGATATCATAATCTGTTGGCATTGTAGTCTGTATATCATGATTAGGTCCAACATTAACCACTATAGTATATATTAGTATGAGTATGCAATCATGTTGGAGGTTTTTATTTGTTAGTAAGGGAGAGGTTTTTATTTACAATTTGAGAAAAGACTTGTCAGTCATATTAAATTATTTTTCTTAATGTTTAATTAGAAAACACCTATTGAGGAAGGTTTGAGCGATAAATTCAAATCGTCGACATCTCGATCGTTTTCTTCATGTAATTTGCTATCTCCGATCTACAAATTGACCCCGTTATCTTGGAAATGTAGGCTATACGTTGACATTTTTTAGATTTATCATTTTTTTGTCTGTGTTTTTTTGTCAACTATCATTTTTTATGTGTCCTCGTTTATTCAATAATTACATATTTTCCACTTTTAATTTAATTTTACTTTCTTAAGTTGTTCGACTTCATTAATAGGCAGCCGAATTTGAACAAGTCCATCTTACGTATGATTATAACATAATCGTTCTTGCGGTTCTTTTTGGATATTTTCCACATGAATTATTAAAAAAAACAAAACAAATTACTTAGGAAATGTGATGTCTGTTTTTTTTACAACAGTACATGTGATATCTATATTAAACGATTTTTTAATTCAATATATATATGAGCACACTAAAGCTTAATTAGTAGTATTATAAAAAGATTCGTTTAAAGGAAAAGTAATTAACTAATATATATTGCTCTTTGACGTCGTCAGACTCAAAACCACTGAATAAAGTAATTTTACCAGCGAGGAAAAAAACAAATTATTTCATTGTATCTTTGTTATTTTATATAGCCGACCATCCATAATGATTACTCTTAAAATGTTAATTCTTATGTTAGTGACACCACTGCTTGTCGTTTTGTTTTATAACAACACTGACTAGTAGACATTTAGAATCTAACGTTTTAGTCACATTGGTTTGTCTCCAATCCATACATACATTTTTTTTTTTAAGTTGTCTCCGTATATATTGTTATCTTAAGTTCGTAACATAATGACAGTTTAGTCCGCTCCAGCAGAACAAATAGAGCAGAACGAAGTTAAAAAGAACTGAGAATAGTGGTCTCATGTAGATTCTTTTGAGATATACAAATCAATTGATTTACTTATTGTGGATGGTTTCACAACAGTTATGTTGGAAGAGAGAACTATGACACATGGCTACTGAAACTCCCTAATTATCGATACATGAGAAGTTGATGTTTGTAAAAAGTATAGAGCAAACATATAAGTGTTGTTGAAGTTTTAATTTGTAACTCATCCTAATTGCTTATTGATTGAAATACTTAGCTTGCATGCTTTTGCAGTTAAAAGTGTTTAGATATTTGCAAAACGGACTGATATTTCTATCAGTGGTATTTCATTTTTCTAAACTGAACATGTTTGGTGTTGGAATTGGAACATGCTTTTATGCCAAATGATTACTCTATAACAAGATTTGAAAGTCTTTGTTAATTTATACATAAAGAAGGCTCAGCATGGTGATGACTTTTATGCCAAATGATGAGATGCTTCTACTAAAAGTTTGCTTTTGTGATTATAAACTAATAGAAAGAATAATTATACAAAACAAAATATAGCTTCATGCTTTGAACTTTTCTCTGATCTTCGCATACGTTTTTTTTTTTTTTTTGTCAACATACGTTTTGTGACTCAATGTATGTTTAATCTTCTCCATTTCAACTCTTTAAAAACTGTTTGACATTAGGTCTATGTAACTTTGATCTTATTTAAATTGCAAACCCTTAATCAGAAGAAAAACAAAACAAAATATAAAAGACTGGTATAAGAGTGTTGGAAAGATTGCTAGGAGTAAGAGATAGAAGTTGATCTTTAGGAACTGTGTTAATTTAGACATTGGTCGGTAGCAAAATTAAGTGTGTTATTCTTATTCCGTGACCTTAATTGTGTGACACTTGTTCACATGAATAAGTTTTAAAGGATTTATAATTGTTTTAATTAAGAAAACTGGTGTGTCCAAATTCGTGAGTTAGCTGATATGGCGTCCGGTTCTTTATACACTTCAAGATTTAGCCATCAAAATATTTTGTTTTGTTGACTAATTAAATTATAACTCTGATCTGTTTCATGGACAAGAACGACTTATAGCCAATAAGCAAGTTTATGGCCCTAATTATAAGTTATCCACTCAAAAACTCGGAATAAATGAAATCTTGAAAGAAATCGAGACGATAATTCCAGATCTTGTGATGGATCTCATATAACTTCCCGACCACTACTTTGGGACATTGATGTATAAACGCCAAAGGGAATGATGACTTGGTGAGGGTGACATTCTTTTTTCTAAATCAATTTAATTAAAATATTTTTTAACTCGGAAATTTAGAATTATGACATATTATGCAACTAAAGATAAAGCAGATAGTGGGTTTATCTTTAACTTTTAAATCATTTTATGGTTGAAATATATGATCTCCATAATCATATAAGTACAAACTATTGGAAGTGGAACCCCGTATCACGATTTTGCCTTTATTTTATTCGTTGGTTGCTAAAACCAAAAGATGGCTAATGAATACTCTCGCATGTTCCATTTAGATTCTGGACTAACCCTTTTTGTTTTTGGTTTCGTAAGTTTCTAATTCATTTTCATGTTTTCTTTTTGGTTTTTATCAAAGCCTCTCGCTCATGTTTATGAATACTGATTAGCTCAACTGAATTTTTATTGCTAACCAATGATTTAGAGCATTTAATTTTTTAATTATTTGATTTTTACGTTAATTCTAGACATTACGTTTTAAGCATAGATTAATAGGAAAATGTCGGCTCCGAAAAAGTATAATCCAGTTACAATATTCCAATCAAAACACAAGGCTACAAAGTACAAACTACATACTCTATATGAGACTATATCAATTCTATACTTCATCTTGCCGATTTTTTATCAAGTTGACCCTTTCATTTTTATTTTTATGTTCGGTCAAACCCTTTCTTAAATTGTATTAAAATTATATTTTTATTACAAGTGGCAGAAGATTCTATAACAGTTCTCCCATCATTTATCCTAATACTCAGGGTTCTTATCATTTTGTGGTAGCATTTTTTTTTTTAAAAAAAGAGTTTTAAACTTTTGATTCATAATCTCTTTGTCTGAAAACTAACTGCAAAATTTTGGAGTTTTGATTAAAAATTCGATTCTATAAAATAGATGAACGTCAACAAAATACTAATATTAATTAGGGACGTAATTGTTATATTTCTGATAAAGATTACATAGATATCACTTATTTTTACAGTATATCTCATCTCAAATTTGAATCAAAGTTTCTCTGATAAAATTTAAAATATTCAGTAGAACGAATACCACAAAGGATAGTTTTTGTATTTTAGATTTTAGTACAAACAACTTGATTATTATATCTTTACCAAAAAAAAACATGATTATTATAACACTAATCAACGCAACTTGATGGATGTTAAAAATAAAAATTAACTAATCCATCAAATTAAGAGACAAAAAAAAAATCCGTCAAACAACTAGTGAATCGCACTAGTAATTCTAAAAGAACCAGGTGGGCCCAGACTTTGTCTTTTCTCCACTTCTCAATTCGCATTAACACTCCCGAAAAGGCATTACGTAATAAACATTTCAAAAGTTTTACAAATTTACAAGACTTTATAATAATTAATTAAGGATAAAGAGAAAACAAAGTATCATTTGATTGGTGCATTCCCACCCCGAGTATGCTGAACGTGTCGTTAAATCAGTCGTCGGACTTGACAATGCAGATATGCTAAATGAAGCTAAATTACTATTGTCGCAATAATATCCACTAATTATTAACAATGTCATAACTTATTTATTTATCAAATAAAATGAATTGCAGAATTTGAAGAATTGTTACCAAAAACCAGAATAATGATCTTTATTATATGCTTCATGTCAAATATCATTTTCATTTTTTTTCTAGCTGTCCAAATTATGATATACATAAGGAACATGATTTTGGTGAATAAAATCTCGAGGAATATTAAAAAAAAGATCTAAAGGAATAATAATATTAAATTATGGCGGGCACAGTTGTAATGTGAAGCAGAGAATCGGTTCTCAATATATTATCCGAAAAATGTTTTATTTGTTTTTATTTTATTCAATTATTTTATTTGTTTGATTCTGCGATATTATGGAATCACACTCTGCCAATTTGACCTTTCTCGTTTCTCTTTCCCTATCCAATCGAAAAGAGATCAACGAAGAGAACTTGCAGACGATAACTTTCCCCGGTGAAAATTCCAGAAAACTGCAAAAAAAATGTGCGAGCCCGACGAAAACTCCGTCAGAAACGGCGTTACTCCTCCACCGTCGAGGTCAAGGGAGCTTCTGATGGATGTAGATGACTTAGATCTCGACGGTTCATGGCCGTTAGATCAAATCCCTTACCAATTTTCAACTAATCGAATGATTTCTCCTATTTTCGTTTCGTCTTCCTCCGAGCAGCCTTGCTCACCTCTTTGGGCTTTCTCCGACGGTGGAGGAAACGCTATTCACCACGCAACCGCCGATGGTGATGATGAGAAGATCAGCTCTACCTCCGGTGTTCCTTCTTTCCGTCTCGCTGAGTATCCTCTGTTTCTCCCTTGTTAGTCTCTCGCCGAACTCTAAGCTCTTTTTTTCTTTTCCGATCATTTCCGTTTTTGAAAATTTTATTGGAATTTTTGATACAGATTGATCATAGACTCGAGGTTTTGAATTTTGTTATCGTAATCAAATGTTTTTAAACTTGGATTCTTATGTTTCTGCTTACGGATTAAATAGAGATTTTGGTTTTGATTGATTGATTGTGATTCGTCGTTTGACTTTGTTTGTCCCTTTTCAGAAAGTTTTATCATACACGTAATTTAGGTGTTTTGCAAATTCTGGACCTGAGTGTTTGAATTTTCCCGTATTCATTTATGGTAGTTCATAAAATTGCCAAAAATAGATGATTTCTATAAAAAGTAGTGAGCGTGATTTTTGTTAGCAAGTTCTTATCTGAAAGTGTGAAATCTCTGAATCTCGCAGACTCTTCTCCATCAGTAGTAGCTGAGAACACAACAGAGAAACATAACAATTTCCAGTTTCCTTCTCCATTGATGAGCCTAGTACCACCAGAGAATGCTGACAACTACTGTGTGATCAAAGAGAGGATGACTCAGGCGCTTCGATACTTCAAAGAATCAACCGAACAACAACACGTTTTGGCTCAGGTCTGGGCTCCTGTGAGAAAGAATGGTCGTGATTTGCTGACGACTTTGGGTCAACCTTTTGTTCTTAATCCTAATGGTAATGGGCTTAATCAATACAGGATGATCTCTCTCACATATATGTTTTCTGTGGATAGTGAAAGTGACGTAGAGCTCGGACTCCCTGGTCGAGTTTTCCGTCAGAAATTGCCTGAATGGACTCCAAATGTTCAGTACTATTCCAGCAAAGAATTCTCCCGCCTTGACCACGCCTTGCACTATAACGTGCGTGGTACACTGGCCTTGCCTGTCTTTAATCCTTCTGGTCAGTCATGCATAGGTGTTGTGGAACTTATAATGACCTCTGAGAAGATTCACTATGCACCTGAAGTGGACAAAGTTTGCAAAGCCCTTGAGGTTTGGCTCTCTTTCCTCACTACTATACATATTACACCCTTGCTCTGTTTGTCCTGTATCTGAACTGATTCCAAGAACCTGGTGTTGCAAGTTTTGCCTTGCTTGTTAAATTGAGGCATAACTGTTGATAAAAAGTATTTGCACATTCTTTTTCCTGTCCTTTTTGAAGCCCTATCTCTCTAAAGCACAGTTTGTTCTTTGATAATATCGACAAATTCATATCAGTGTCTTGTTGGTTTCTATATTAGTTATGGTTTCTTCAATATCTGTCATTATGTTGTATTTGTTTTTGTGATTTACTGCAGCTTTGATGTATTTCTTCGTACAGAGCACTATATTCTAATTCCTCATAAATGATAACAAAATTCACCGAATTTTTCAGGCTGTAAATCTGAAAAGCTCGGAAATACTTGATCACCAAACCACTCAGGTTAACTACAACTTACAAGTATCATTTTTTGGTTTACCATTTAAGCACTGGGTTCTCACTGTTTTTAATTAACTTGGTATTCACAGATATGCAACGAGAGTCGTCAAAACGCGCTTGCTGAGATTCTGGAAGTGCTGACAGTTGTATGTGAGACCCATAACTTGCCTCTGGCTCAGACTTGGGTTCCATGCCAGCATGGGAGCGTTCTTGCCAATGGTGGTGGCCTAAAGAAAAACTGCACCAGCTTTGACGGTAGCTGCATGGGCCAAATCTGTATGTCTACAACTGACATGGCCTGCTATGTTGTGGATGCTCATGTCTGGGGCTTCAGAGATGCTTGTCTTGAACACCATCTCCAGAAAGGACAAGGAGTCGCTGGCCGAGCTTTTCTCAACGGCGGCTCATGTTTCTGCAGAGACATCACCAAGTTCTGCAAAACGCAGTACCCACTGGTCCATTATGCGCTCATGTTCAAGTTAACCACATGCTTTGCAATCTCCCTCCAGAGCTCTTACACGGGCGACGACAGTTACATTCTTGAATTCTTTCTTCCTTCAAGTATAACAGACGACCAAGCCCAAGATTCGCTGTTGGGTTCTATTTTAGTAACAATGAAAGAACATTTTCAGAGTCTGAGGGTTGCATCTGGGGTTGACTTTGGTGAAGATGATGACAAATTGTCTTTCGAGATCATCCAAGCATTACCGGACAAGAAGATTCATTCAAAAATAGAATCCATTCGAGTTCCCTTTTCTGGTTACAAGTCAAACGCGACAGAGCCGTTGTTGATTCCTCAGCCTGTGGTTCAGTCTTCTGATCCAGTAAACGAGAAAATCAATGTGGCCACCACTAATGGTGTGGTTAAGGAGAAGAAGAAAACAGAGAAGAAGCGTGGAAAGACTGAGAAAACAATTAGTCTCGATGTACTTCAGCAGTATTTCACAGGAAGTCTCAAAGACGCTGCAAAGAGCCTAGGAGGTAATTTATATCTATGTACCATTTCATGGTTTGGTTAGTTTCTGGCTAGAAATATTTAAACTAAACTCTATATTACTCTTGTCTTAGTTTGCCCGACGACAATGAAGCGAATTTGCAGACAACACGGAATCTCGCGGTGGCCATCAAGGAAGATCAAGAAAGTGAATCGTTCAATCACAAAGCTGAAACGCGTCATCGAATCTGTTCAAGGCACTGATGGAGGAATCGACCTGACTTCCATGGCCGTTAGTTCCATCCCTTGGACACACGGTCAAACAGCAGCACAGCCGTTAAACTCACCCAGTGGTTCCAAACCGCCCGAGCTACCAAACACCAATAATTCACCTAACCACTGGTCAAGTGATCACAGTCCTCAAGAGGCAAATGGTTCACCCGAGTTACCAAGCAATGGTCACAAGCGGTCACGAACGGGTGATGAGAGCGCTGGGACCCCGACCTCTCACGGCTCATGTGAGGGCAACCAATTAGATGAAACGAAAGTTCAGAACCAAGATCCGCTTTTCACGGTTGGTGGATCACCTGGGCTGTTTTTTCCACCTTATTCTAGAGATCATGATGTATCCGCTGCATCATTTGCAATGCCGAACAGGCTTCTCGGTACTATAGACCACTTCCGAGGAATGCCCATTGAAGACGCTGGAAGTTCAAAAGATCTGAGAAATCTCTGCTCCACTACAGCTTTCGACGATAAGTTTCCGGACTCAAACTGGATGAACAATGATAATAACAGCAACAACAACAACAACTTATACGCTCCTCCAAATGAAGAGGCCAATATTCCAAATATTACACGTGAACCAACAGGATCAGAAACAAGAACAGTTACAATTAAAGCAAGTTACAAAGAAGACATAATACGGTTCAGGATATCCTCGGGGTCGGGTATAATGGAATTAAAGGATGAAGTGGCGAAGAGACTGAAAATTGATGCAGGCACATTTGATATCAAGTATCTTGATGATGATAACGAATGGGTTTTGATAGCTTGTGATGCTGATCTTCAAGAATGTCTCGAGATCCCTAGATACTCCCGCACTAATATCGTAAGGCTCTTAGTTCATGATGTAACGACGAATCTAGGGAGCTCTTGCGAGAGCACTGGAGAATTGTGACCGAGGTAATTCATTTGAACTTTTTTTGTAAATAATCCTTTTTGAATACTTTTTACTGTTTAGGGTTTGTTTTTATTGTTCTTGGGTTTCCGTTGAAGAAGAAACAAGAATGTGTTTTGGGACAAAGGTGTAAGAAAAAAACATTTGTTTGTAATTGTAAGAGGAAGAGTGAGGTTAGAAGTAAATTAGTTGTAAGCTAACTCCTCCATACATGGTTTTTCTTTTTTTGTTTGTTCAAGTTGAAACAAGAATCAAAGAAAAGGCTTGTTAACGAAAAGCCGAAATTTTGCATTTGTTGAAAGTTTTGTAAAATGCAAAATCGAGCCAATCTGTTTAATGTTGTTTACTTGTTTCTTTGATAAAGCATTCTGTTAAAAGTTAAAAACCCTCTTTTTTACTGATTATTGGTTCAATCCCTTTGCTAAAACCGTTGTCACAGTCACCAACAATATCAACCCGCAAACAGTCTTAACAATAAGCTGTAAATCTAGAGATGATGATCTTGGCGAGCATGTGTTGCAGCCTAGACAAGGATTTCGATGGAAATTTAGACCAAATTGGTTTAGAAGAACATTGTTCACCTGCAGGTTTGCTTGGAATAACCAGGTTAAGTGGTTCGATGTATGGAGAGCTGTCAGAAATCAAGGCCAATGTTATCCATGGAATTAATAGTAGTAGTATAATATAAACATTGACAGAAATCAAGGCCAATCAGAATGTGTGTTTTATTGATTTCAACGTTTAATAGTTGGTATGTCTACGTGTTTCTTCTTTCATGTGTTTGTATATTTGTTTTTAGAGTCTTTATACTACTACTACTACTACATTATTTTTGTCGACAAAATACATAACCATGAAAACACACATTCTGATTGGATGAAAGAGACACATTGTCGATGGTGGCAAAGGTTATGCACGGGTTTTGAAAAATTAGCATGTTATTTTATCAGATGAGTATAAGATAAGTTATTTATTCAATATTCATATAGCGGGTTAACACGTTATCCCTATATTTATGTGATGTGAGAAGTCTGGGCCTGGATTTCGGCCCAAACAGTTTTTTCCTTCTTTTTTTTGTTTACTCGAGTCGGACTTCTTTTCTTTACTTGTGTGGTCCCTTTTGTCTTTTGTTTTATTGATATAATTTGTTTTTTGAAATAAAATCTAAGATGATGTTTAAAAAAAACACTTCATACCATTAGAATAATTAACTGAAATTTTAGCAATTATGATTTGATGATAAAATAACATCGATTCTATTATGTATGCGGTTTTGAATAAAAAAATATATACAATATATAATAGAAATTGAACAACTATGTAAAAAACATTCTTACTAACGGAAATTATTTCACATCATACGAAATTACAATGTTAAACAGAAACACACAGAAAAGAGAGGTAAAATAAAAGAGCGTAGCTAAACTTATTTCTATGAATTTAAGCTAGGCACACTTCATTTCTTCTTGTAGACCGTGAAGATAATTACTTGGACCAATCCATCAAAAGTGCAAATTACGTTTGATATCTGCAAACAAAAATTTCATTAGAGATTATAATAAGATTAAAAAATTCAATTAATTAAATCTGTTAGAAAATTTCCATTACCCCCATAAATGGATCGAGTGGGAATAAGGCATACACACTCCATACGAATGAATTTCCCAGCCCCAATAGAACCATCCAATGGATATATCTTCTATACCTGTTGTTTTTATTACCTTTTTCTGTGTTTCAAATAAAAAAATGATTAGCATTTGTTTTTTATTATTTAAATGATTAGCGTTTTAATTAGGTTGTTATTACCAAAACAGCAAAATATACTTACCACTAAAATGATTAGTGGATATGCATTTGTTGTAATGTTAATAAAAGAGTCAAAGAATGTTACGATCAAGGTCCGAAAGTTAATGGTCAAGAAGGTAAATGTCGGCATGATCAAAATTTCAACTATATATACAACAATAATTAGAAGCCGCACTTTTAAGCGGTTGGTAATTATGCTGAATATTATTAATTATGTCCATCTTTGTTTTGTTTTAAAATATATAAATAGAGGTTTTGATGAAAATTATCATGTTTCTTTGTAAAATTCTGATTAAAACTTTTGATATAAAAATTAAATTAGTAAAAATTAAGCAAAAATTAAGCAAAAATAAAGTAAAATATAAACAAAACATAAGCAAATATTTAAATACATTTAAAATACTAATGCAATTGGTTTAAATAGTTATAAACAAACAAAACTACAAATATAAAACTCTAATCATATGTTATTTGTAACTCATAGATGGTAAGACTAGTAATGAAGTCTATGCAAAATTGTAAAATGTCAAACTCCGAATTTGAGTTTTTTTTTCTTTCATTTATTCTAATTCTCAAATGCTTGTCGATTCTAATTTTTTTTTCTTTCATTTATACTTGTGTTTGAATAAATACATATGTTTGAGTGACAAAAAAAAAAAAGAAGAATAAATACATATGTTTGATCTTTTAATTTTTAAATCTTTGACAATATGTATCAAAAACATGATCATTTTGGTTGACGTCTCACTTGTGATCACTTTCTGGATATAGATTTCATTTTTGAGTTTTCTGTTTAAGTATTTAAACTAGAATATGACTGTAAGGTCCAACCTGTCCCTAAAGCAAGAATTTTCTCTTCCTTTGCTTTAGGCTACAAAATATATTCAATATAGGAGATTCCCGTTTTAAGTAGTTTAGCTAGGTCACATTGGTGAGGTGATCATCTACGAAATGATAGATTTAAAATTCGATTCCTCCTTCCTAGCACTGTTTGTTTTCCTTATCTTTAGCGTTATTTTACATTCATTTTTTACTTTCTATTATTTTCCGTGGACATTTCCCTTCTTCTTTTTTCTTTGTACCTTTCTTATTACTAATTAATTTGTATCCTTTTTTTCTTTGCCAAAGGAAATTTCTTAACATAAACTTTTTTTTTAAAGGTCTCTTAATATTTGGCTTGTATAAACAAGAGATTTGTTTCTATGTCAAACAAAATATAACAGTTTTCAATGAAATCAGATTACTTTACCCAGTGATTCGAAAAAACTTAATTTTTTAGATCACATATTTTAAGTATGTTGTAGGCCACTTAAACCAAAGGACCGGCCTATTTCATTACTTCAGTGCAACCGATTCTGTTACTTATATTATTTCATAGTTTCAAATTTGCGAAAATGTGATTTTTGATCAACTATATGGACTTTGGTTTGATATAAATGATTCAACGGTTCATAGTAAATGTCGTATTTCATTGGAAATGCCCAATTTTGTGTTTCCTTAGCTTAGTTCCAAGGTTTCTTCAAAATAAGATTAAATATTGTTTAAAGGTCGTTGTCATGTGTATATCATAGGACCATATTGAGTCTCTCTCAAACCTTTTTTCGTAGAAAATCTCACTTGATACCTTGAACACAAGTTGGTTAAATTGTTTTTTGCTTTAAGATTCTTAAGTATACATTATTGTAGACTGCAGTGGATCTCATACGGCACACCATCGTTCCAATTGCTGACGAAGCAATATGTTGACTCAACAATGACTGATCACATTATATATATATCTTTCTCATTTTTGATCAAATTGCATCTGAAATAAAAATATTTTTCCTCAATCTTAATTCCTCAGCAAAAGCAGCACGCATTCACATTATCTAAGTTTCATCAATTATTATTTGTTAAAAATAAAAAGGTTGTGTTTGTGTACGGTTAGGCATGTTTCCTCTATAAATTAAGAAAAAAAGCAACATGGTTACACGGGATGTGTATGCTTCAACTATAAATTATATATAATTTAAATTATTAATCCCACTGACAACGTTGTGAAAGAGACGTTAGTACTTTGAAGCGTGTCACTTTTTGCCCGTGATTTAGCTTCGTTAAACACCAAAACAACGAGTTTTGTTTTTTGCTAACTTTATTAAAGCCGCGTTCTATTTTGAGAAAATCTTGTTTTTTTTATATAAGTTCGTATTGAAATTGACCTCTTTGGAAACTATAGCTTTTTATAAGAAAGAAATTTCCAAAATCTCAAGCTTATCAAAAACAAAAACAAAAAAAAATCTAATTGTTCTCATCCTAAGACAACCAATCAATATGATCCATCTGACTCAGCAACATCTGCCAATTATATTCATACTCTTCCCACTTCCGTATGCGTTATTATTCTACCAAATCCTAGTCAAATCTAAACATTGGCAATGAAATCACAAAAACATAAATCTAATGTCTTATTCTTATCTTCTTCTCCTTCTCCTTCTCCCAATAATTTCTTAATCTCTTTTCCTCCCTTCATCTTCTTCTTCTTCTTCTTCCTTTGTTTTACATTGACTACTTCCATGGTGTGCTCCGACACAGGTCCCGTGGTTCCTACAACACCACTCGTCAAATTCCTAGAGCGCGTGCAGCTCACGGCACTTCGATCCTACCCCAAAACCCTAACCACCCTTGACCCCAAATCCTACATTGATCTTTCTCTCAAACGTCCTTACAATCTCTCCACCATCGAATCAGCCTTCGAAGATCTCACGAGAGAGTCACGTGACCTGAAAGTGCCAGTAGACAAGTTCGAGAGGTTCGTCAAAGAATACTTCGACGGCGCAGGGGAAGATCTGGTGCACCACGAACCAGAGGATTTCGTCTCAGATCCCTCCGAGTTCCTCTCAAACGTGGAGAACGAGAAAGTCAGAGAATGGGCGCGTGAGGTTCACGGACTGTGGAGAAACCTGAGTTGCAAAGTCTCTGACTCCGTTAAAGAGTCTCCCGACCGGCACACGCTTCTCCCTTTGCCGGAACCGGTTATCATTCCCGGTTCGAGATTTAGAGAGGTTTATTACTGGGATTCTTATTGGGTCATCAAGTTAGTGTTTCCTACTTTTTAAATCTCAAATCTCAAAATCAAATTATATTATTTTATTGATTCCTCTCTTCTCTCTTTTTTTTAAATTTTATTTCGTGTTGACTACGTAACGAGAGCTCACGTGTGACTTTTTGTAATGTTGTGCTTTATGCACATGCAGAGGACTTATGACGAGTAAAATGCTCACTACGGCCAAAGGTTTAGTTACGAATCTGATGTCACTTGTGGAGACTTATGGTTACGCTCTTAATGGGGCTAGAGCTTATTACACTAACAGAAGGTAACCAAAATTTTATTTATTTATTTGTCTTCAGTATTAGCTATAATAAAGGGGAAAAAAATGTTATGTTTTATATGTTTTAATTGTTATATAAAGCCAACCTCCTCTACTGAGCTCAATGGTCTATGAGATTTATAATGTAACCAAAGATGAGGAACTTGTGAGGAAAGCTATCCCTGTCCTTCTCAAAGAGTACGAGTTTTGGAACTCAGGTTAGTTATCTAGTTTGTAAGTTAATTATTACAATGGCTTGGTTTATTCTTAGATTTCATTTAGTTATGATATTTTTTTTGTAGGAAAACATAAAGTGATTATTCAAGATGCTAGTGGTAATCATCACATTCTAAGCCGTTATTACGCTATGTGGAACATGCCACGGCCTGAATCCTCTGTTTTCGTATGTTTCTTTGTCTATTTGATAACAGTTTTTTTCTATTTTTTTTGTGAGAAAAATGTTGACTCTCTTAACCTCTCTATGTGTACTACAGGATCAAGAATCCGCTTCAGGGTTCTCGAGTATGTTAGAGAGACAACAGTTCCATCGTGATGTAGCCACGGCTGCTGAATCAGGATGCGATTTTAGCACGCGTTGGATGAGGTTAGTGTTAGTTAAACAAACTATTAAGAATATTAGTTAACAAACTATTAAGAATATTAGTTAATGTCACTACCATCACACTTAATTAATCACGGAATAATAATGCAGAAATCCTCCTAATTTCACAACGATGGCTACAACATCAGTTGTACCAGTTGATCTAAACGTCTTTCTTCTCAAGGTTTTCTCTACTTTCATAGTCAAACTCTCTTTGTGGTTATTGCACATTTTCTATGTGAATATGCTCTAATAAACATTGAGTGTGATCTTGTTTACTGTAGATGGAACTCGATATCGCATTCATGATGGATATTTCCGGGGACAAACATGGTTCAGAACGTTTTGTGAAAGCGTCAAAAGCAAGAGAGAAAGCGTTTGAAACCGTGTTTTGGAACGAGAAAGCAGGACAATGGCTAGATTACTGGCTCTCCTCCAATGGTGATGTAAGCTACAAAATCTTTCACCAAAATTTAGGGTTTCTGTAGTATATAAATTCTTGATGAGAAAGCATTTGAGAGCGTGTTTGTGTTCTTACAGGAGCCAGAGACATGGAAAGCTGAGAACCAAAACACAAATGTTTTTGCATCTAACTTTGCTCCAATCTGGATTCATTCCTTCTACTCAGGTTAACTATCTCTACTTGTATATGTACTACATATTTATTTTATTATATAATGAATATGAACGTTTTATATTGTACCATGTAGATGAAAAACTTGTCAAGAAAGTTGTGAAAGCTCTTAAAAACTCAGGGCTTACAGCTCCTGCTGGAATCCTAACCTCTTTGACACACTCAAAACAACAATGGTAAATGAAGCTTGCGGTTCAAGTTTCATTTTGAAAATCTTGAAATTACTTTGTATCTTAAGATTTTCTTGTATTTGGAAACAGGGATTCTCCGAATGGATGGGCACCGCAACAAGAGATGATTGTGACAGGGCTTGCGAGATCGGATCTAAAGGAAGCTAAAGAGATGGCAGAGGAGATTGCTAGGAGATGGATCAAAAGTAGTTATCTTGTTTACAAGACAAGTGGGACTATTCATGAGAAGCTCGACGTTACAAAGCCTGGTGAATATGGTGGTGGAGGAGAATATAAGCCACAGGTAAAGATTCTTATTGTTACCTTTCCTTCTTCAATTTTCTTATTATTGCATGGGTTTTAGGGGTCTAAAATTGACAAACATAAATATGAGGGGTAAATTACAGTTTAGGGAGATATTTGAGGGGGGAGTTTCCAATAATGTTGACTTTATTTTCTGTTCAAAAAATTTCAGACAGGATTTGGATGGTCAAACGGGGTTATATTAGCATTCCTGGAGGAGTTTGGATGGCCCTCTCACCTCAGCATTGAACATTAGATTTACTACTTTTAAAAGTTTAACTAAACATTGAATAAAGGAATTAGTCATTTTTTATTTATAAAAACCTCATGATAATGGTTATTAATTTGATCGTAGTTTCTTTGTTGTGGATCTTTTTCGGTAGGAATGTTTCTGTCAGAATGTTTTAGGGTGAATTTTTTCTGTCAGAATGTTTTAGAGTTCCAAATGTTTTATGATCAATAGTACAAGATATGCAAAAATGAAAATAAGGTTTAGTTTGAAAAGGAAATACAAATGTTTATGTTTCTTTTAACAAAAAAAAAGTTTCTGGTTGTCATGGATGTGTTTAACCAAACAAAACTACCCTATCATGTTTTAATCCGGATTTTATATATAGCTAATAAGTTGTGAACTTTAAACTCATAATTTCTTTGAGCCAGGGAATTAGATCATGTTAAACTAGTCCCCTTTTGTTAGGATTTCTTTTTTTGTATCTTCTACAAATGATAACAAAATTCTAATCTTACTAAAACAATAATAACAGCACCAAACTGTATGTATTAAACAAAAGAAAAATCAAACTGATTATAGATCTATTACAAAATAAATTAAAAGCTAACCTAAAGCATCATACAAATAGAGTATATATAATCAAAAATAATTGATTTCACTTTGGTTCATATTTTAAATCGAAAAACTGGGTGAGCTATAAAATGAATTGAGGAGCTATGGGGTTTAAATGTTTAGTAAAAATAGGGTATATATAATCAAAATATAACATACAAAATATATTGGTGAAAGTTCAGTTAGCCAAAATTTTGAGTATATATAATAAGCTTCTAATGGTACATGGAAAAATTAGTGGATTCAGTTGGTTAACACGTGTGAATAAGATGACAAAAGGCTTAATCTTTAAATCAAATTATCACATTCATAATCTCTTCTCTGCCTAAACCACTTGATAGATTCTTTGAATGATGGACAAACTAACTTCCTTTTTAGTGTCCTTGAAAAGTAATTTTATAAAGGCATCAAAAAGTCATTTTTTAAAGACATCAAATTTCTTTTCTCGAATATCATAATTTGATATCCAAAATGAGAACACTATAACAAATCAAATATCTTGTAGTATGTTAAATAACAATGTAAGAGCTTTGCAACTATTTAAGAATTTAAACTGAAAATAAGTTAGAGACGTAAAAACGTACAAGTGAATGCGATCGAAAAATAAAATCAAAATCAAATGGCTTTCTCCCAAAAAAAAACATAGAATATGGAAAAAAAGAAAAGAAAAGAATGCGTTAACATAAGACAGTAAATATATAAGAGAGATTATAAAGAGGCAATAACAAAAATAAAACATAACGAAATTAATGAATTTTAATTAATAAATTGTTTTTTTTTTTTACTTAAATCCAGTTTCTTAAAACAAAACAAAGTGTGTAGAGTTTTATATTTGCAAAACTCATAATTTGGTGTAAGGGCGGGCCGATAAAAAGAGTGGCAATCATTAAGTTGTCCTCTTCTTTTTATTTTAAAAGACCTTTTAAATTATTTTCTAAAACCATCCCAGTTTGATTTACACAACTTGATCCATCTTAAAGTTTCCAACGGGCTATACAATTACTTGTTATTCCAGCAATCTTTTTAAACAGTGAATCATTAACATATTGGTGAACACCACTTTATTTTAACAGCATAGATCGATCAAAGATCGGTTGAATGCGATTTATATCTCCAACATTTCATTACGCCATGCTAAGCTGCAGCTAGGACTATATACAAGTTGGCTTGCCCAGGGAAAGCCATATCCACATACTAAAGTCGAAAGCAATCAACAAAATAAAACTATATTAAATTATGACTATAAAACTATGTAATCTAACACTTAATTTGGTGTTATTTGAGTTGTTGGTTTGAAATGGATGAGTGGAAACTGAATTATTCATAGAAGCTACTTAATTAAGTGATAATGATTAATGAGTGATTAAAAAGTGGTTTATTAGTCAAATATAGTTGGCCAAATATATATATATAGTAATTATTTTAATTCATTCAAGTTGGAAAAAGGTGATCATAAACAGAATCTCCGTTGGGATGAATCAGATTGTACCAGAAAAAAATCGTAATAGAACCTTTGCAGCTTCTTTAGTTTATATTCGAACTCATGTTTATTATAGAAAAATAACCATTTTGTTATATATATGTTGGTTATTATATATCGGTCGTTTTATAAAAATAAAACAATAAGTTAGATGGCTGTAAATTGTTCTTGAATCGGGAATGCAAGTTGCAATAAACCAATGATATTAAAACATTAGTTATAAACTTAAAATTAAATTAAAAATACAACTAGGGTGGGTAATAATGGTTAATAGTTTAGATTATGCCAACGGATGATGGCATGATGCATAGAGAATCTTCCGTCCAAGTAGGGATTGGTTTGGTGTTGGTCAAAACTCATTTCGTTTCCCAAAACCCCATGTGCACTTTCTCATTAGTCAAACTTAAAAATGCTTTAAGTAAAATTTAACTTTCTTTAATAACTGTTTGTGGTAGAATTTGGACTGTTCGATTAAGATTTGGTTCGTTTACGTTTCACTTCACCATGCTTGCCTGCATTCTTTTGATAATAATTTTCCTTAACAGTTTTGAAACCATATTATATTTAACCCAAAAAACCCGTAAGAACTTAACATGTAACTGTTATTTTTTATATGTTAGTAATTCGAAAGTTAATGACATTTAGAAAAGAAAAAAAGTATTAAGTGTTAATGACATTTAGAAAAGAAAAAAAGTATTAAGTGTTAATGACATTTTAACACCGTCATATATGTTGCAATCATTTCAGCCACTCTATGTGCCAAAGAAATTTCTATAAAGGAAGCTACTACCTTCACAAAATAATTGTTCCGATAGTCTTTTTTTTTTTTAAATGGAAATTTATTCCGTGCAAGTGACTAGCGGTCCTAACCATTTGACTCACAGTAATAGTTTTTCATTTCAGTCATCCTATTGTGTATAAAAGAAGTTCAATTAATTATCAAAATGGTTTATTTTTGTAATTCATAGGTGAAATATGAATAATATATGAAAGTAGGAGCTGGACCATGAGTACGATTAGGTGTTGAACGACATTGGCATTTTAGCTGTTTCCTTTCATCCCCGTGTAGACAAAAGTCTTATAATGTACGATTTCATGATTAACTAATCATGTTATCATAATTATTTTATACTAAAACTCAAATAGTTAACCAAATCATCACATAAGAACACAAGTGTGAAGAATGGTACTACGTGATTTTCTACTACTAACTTATCAATTTAAATTGTCAGCTTTGTGTTATATGATTGATTTTATGTAAGCCACAAATTTGTCCCATGACACCTTTTCGCTTGATAAGGAAGACGCCATTCCATTCGTTATGATGAGGAACTTTACTTTTTTCCAAATTATTATAACAAAGAGAAACGCATACGCCAGAAAAGAATATTCATAAAGTAGAACACATTATAAAAAAGTACTTTGAAATTCGATAGAACATATGTCATATATATTGATAACTCTTTAGATAACTACGCATTTAAAAGTATATACATCAACATCATAATTCTAAAAGAGGTACTTTGGGGTGAGTATTGAAAGTGACGAACGAATTCTCAATAACCAATTTTCGGGAAATCAAAATGCAGATATGATTTCATGTGATGTATCTTGGTTACGTAATAAATATTAAACGGCTTTCATGAAAGAAAAATAAGAAAGAAAAGAAAAGAAAAAAAGTATTGATCCAAGGAAGAAGATATATGAATAAGATGGGTCCTCAGTTTCGTTGGCGTTAGCAAATAGCTAGTATAAGTGCTCCAAAAAGCTGATTTTCCATTATCTCTATTTTTTTTTTCAATTTTGCCTTTGTTCAAACCGAAAGTATTTTCTTATTTAGTTTAATAATCTATCTGGACACAATAACATTTTTATTCCAAAATTGGGGTATTAGATTGAAGCAAGTTTCTCACAAAACCAGGGTACTCAAAGACACTTGATCAAAAGGATTAATACTTTCAACACATTGTCTCAAGAAAGAAAAACAAAGTAGGTAAAAGACAGTGATTGAGTGTAAAAGTTTCAAAAATCACTCAAAACTCACTTTAAGATAAGCTCTAATGACTCGAGCTACGAACATGACAATGAGCTGGAATCTTGTACCCAAGACACAACAAGGACAATACGAAAAAGATGAGGAGGGAGAAGATTTGCATCCGTTAATATATATTGTCGTTTGTTTGCTATGTTTTGTTATGAAAGGGAACATACATGAGGAGGCTCTTGGATGGGCCAAACAAGAGAGATAATATCATAATACATAGGTTCCCTGTTTTTTGAATGTTCTCAATCGTTGAAAGATTACGTATTTTGTGAATATGGGGATGAATCCCGTAAGTTCCAAAATGTAAACACAAGAAAATAAATAGGATAAATTATAAACCACATGTGATGATGTGAATATGTGGTAGAAGAGACCAAGGGGATATGAAAGTGAGCTATAACTTTTTAGTTCCATTCCTTTCTCTACAATTTTATATTTAGTTCATTTTAAATATTTTTAGAGGAACTGAAAAGAAAAAGAAAATCATTACTACAACAGTTATATTAAAACTGTCTGTCTTATTTATATTTTAAGTTTTGTTGTCTTTGTTGTGGTAATATATATTCGTTCGTGAGAGGTGCATGTGAATATTCAAACAAAATTTCGAACATACATAATGATTGGATGAGTACTCACAAAAACTTATACTAACGAAGTTAACAATTTAGTTGCCTTCTACATGGTCATTGAATTATTGAAAAATGATTGATGACTAACAATTATTAACAACCAAACTAATTAGTTAACAAATTAAATAAAAATGATCGGTGACCGTGTTCCAAGGGAGAGGATTCTTCCGATCCAGCACGCAGTTTGTAAACCTCACGTGCGTTAACGGTAAATCCTAGGATTCTTCTCTTATTCATCCACTTTTGCATATCCTGCTGTTTTCACCTTCCCTCTTCAACTACTTGCCGTCTCACTCTCACTCTCCACATCAAATAATAAACCTACAACAATAAATAATTAAATAATACTATACACTACCATTTTATTTAATTATAGTAGTTAATTGAGTAAGTTACATTACATTCTAAAATCGATTTTAACTTGAATCTATCGTAACTTACTCAGTTAACTTAACTGCGTTTGTATATTCATTTAAAAAAAAAAAGTAATATTTCCATTGATCTATTTTTTATTAACTTTTAGCACTAATACATATGTTCGTAATTTTTGTAATACAGTACTTAATTCCTTCAAGCTAATAGTAATACTTTTCACATTATTTAACGCTAATTCTGAAACTTTTCATTAAACTATGGTTTACGGTAGTCCCAAGACCGGCGCTTATTCCAAGATTGATATAGGAAAAGAAAAAACTACTACTCCGTATGAAAATATAATTATTTTGTTTAATTGAGGATTAGTAAATGAGGATAGAATAATGAGTTAATGAGTGACACCAAGTATACAACTAATACGTCACGATTGTATAATTGTCCCCTATTAGTAGTCAAACCTTAGGCCGTTTGACCGCTAATATTTGCCTTCGACGACAATCTTTCCCGTTTTCTTAGCTGATTCCCATTCAATCGTTTTTGCGGTACAAATATAGTATATAACCGTTGGTAATTAATTTATAAACAAATTAAATCAAGGAAAATAGGAAACCACGTCATTTTTATTCTCGAATAAGAGATTGACAGCTCTTCATTTAGTTTGGATACTAGTATTTAATTAGGTTTGACCCAAATGGCTTAATAAATAATTCGTCAATCCACTGATTTAAGCTACACAATTTTGTTTAAAAATGATAATTACCAAAAGCCACATGATAGCAACTCTAAATATTGATTTGCATACCAAAACTTGATGATTTGTTTCTCACTACACCATTTATATGTTTTAAGATTTTCATTGAATAGATTAGAATATTCTTCCAGTTTTAGTTAATATTTTCAAATGGTTATATATTACCTTAATATAGCACAATATCGCAAAAGAAATCTCTTTGCTGATTCGGATGAACTTAAAAATGGATAAGTATGTATTTGGTTTTAAAGAGGCTTATTTCAAATTGATTTTTGCTTAATTTTTAAAGATGCCTTCTAATGGTATCCGTAATTTATCTTCTTCAACGTATTGTAACATCGTTTGTTAAACACGTACATTTTATTCTAGATTTTAAATCAGAACTAATATTGTTGAATTAAAATACATTAGTATATAAGATACATCATACAAGTGCTAGACCTACCACCGCGAAAATGATTTAAACAAGAAGAGAGTACAAAAGAATGATAATTTAATATATATTTTCATCGATCCTATTGATAAAAAATTGAATCTACTTTCTTTTTTTACCTCATAAAATCAAAGTTGACTATAAAAACCACATTACTATTTCCCCTCTCTTGCCAGGCGGCGTTGCCTACAAAAATCCTGACATGAGAAACAGAGTTTTCTGATTAATACCTGATTTTACCATTCTACCCTCCTAACTGAAAACCGCAATTACGTTCCCTTCTTATTTGTTTTCTTCTTCTTATTTTTGGTTTGTGGCTTTAAAATTTTTCAAATTATTTCGGAAAGAGAAGAAGAAGACTCGTCACTCTAATAACAGTCGCCGGTAACAGAATACTCCGGCGAAGATATAAATGATTGAGACTGGAAGATACCTTCTCGGCGCCGCCGGTGCTAGCGGCTTCGGTTCTAAATCCACCGCCGAGGAGGTTACAGAGAACTGCGACATTCGTTCCATCACAGCGGTAATCACCGGTGAGATTTTTATTTTAATTCTGCTCGTTCGAGTTTTCCGGTGAGTCGAATCGTCTGGATCCTCATTTTGTTGATGATTTGACGAAGGCGCGACGTCGGGGATCGGAGCGGAGACGGCGAGAGTGCTGGCGAAACGAGGAGCGAGGTTGATTTTTCCGGCGAGAAACGTGAAAGCTGCGGAGGAAGCGAAAGGAAGGATCGTCTCTGAGTTTCCGGAGACGGAGATCGTCGTTATGGAGCTTGATCTCAGCTCTATCGCCTCCGTACGGAGCTTCGTCGCCGATTTCGAATCTCTCGATTTACCTCTTAATCTTCTCATGTAAGTCTAATTTCCTCTTAACTTTTTCCCATATTTTTGTGTATTGTTTGCTTTAATTACGTAATAATATAAACGGCATGAGAAATTAAACAAGATTAATATAAAAAAATTACCGAAAAATCAAAATCTTTTTAAATGCATGTATATATTTTCACAAAGACATACGTGCGGGTGCTTCTGGAAAATTTATGTGAACGGAACACTATCTCAGTTTTATTTTATTTTGTTTTTTCGAGTTTGTTTTAAATATTACCAAGTGTGATTTTTATTAATTGTTTTAAAATACAATTGTGGAATCAGAAACAACGCAGGGAGGTTAGCACATGAACATGCAATATCCGAAGACGGGATCGAGATGACATTTGCCACTAATTATCTCGGTAAATAATTTCTTAATACGATTCCTTCAGTCTATGACACACATCTTAATTACTCAATATTCT
Source organism: Cardamine flexuosa (assembly GCA_963555745.1). Classification (NCBI taxonomy): domain Eukaryota; kingdom Viridiplantae; phylum Streptophyta; class Magnoliopsida; order Brassicales; family Brassicaceae; genus Cardamine; species Cardamine flexuosa. Next base: position 6,271,043 of record OY743215.1, on the reverse strand, counting down.
AATATTTAGTAGCGTTCTTAATTACTATTAACCAATTCAAATTTCTTTTATTTATTAATCAGGCCATTTTCTCTTGACCAATCTAATGCTTAAGAAGATGATTCAAACGGCAGAGGAAACAGGAGTCCAAGGACGGATTATTAACGTCACGTCGGGTATTCACGGCTGGTTTTCCGGTGACTTGATTGAATATCTCCGACTCATTTCACAACCCAAGTGGTAAAGATAATATCTTTTTTTTTCTTTTTTTTGGTTTCTCTTATCCTCTGGTTGAGTCAGGAGGCATGAATGTTCCATTCTTCCATAATTAATTCTTCAAATCAGAAAAAGTAAATATACCTACAATTCAAATAAGAGAAACCTAATAAGCTAGGAGCATAGGACTGTAAATGATAGAAGTAGGATTGGTGTGTCTTGAAAGGTGATAAAAAAAAATGGTCAGGAAATTTACTTTTTACGTAAGGAAAAAGCTGCGTAGTTTTTAATTTTTTTGACTGCTGAGTGACAGTAAGTTAATAATAAATGGGAAAGAGAAGTAAAAGGTTTTGACATTTGGAGATGTATAGTTAATATATTTTCTTCTTTTTTTGTTGGTTTGATCGATTAGTCAATTCGATGCGACACGTGCGTATGCTCTCTCGAAGCTTGCCAACGTTTTGCATACCAAGGAGCTCTCTTCGAGACTCCAGGTCTCTTTCTCTCCCCTTCTCTCTTATTTACATTACTCACCCCAAATAAATAAACTATCCCAAAAGCATAATGGTAGAAATAAATGTGTGTCATAATGGTCAAAATATTTATTGAGTTTTTTTGTGAGTGTAAATGAAAAGGTGAAAAAGGGTATGGAAAGGGGGACACCAAGAAACCTAGATAACTAGGATTTTGTATTCTAACCAAATATATGAAAGTGTTTAAGTCACAACACTATAAAGTTTATTTGACTATTGACCCATAGTTAGGATTTAGGACAATCATGTGGGTCATTAAAATAAAGTGATTAAGTTTAGTGTATTAAAATAGAATTTTAATGGAAAATAATAAAAAAAAATTGCAGAAAATTGGAGCCAACGTGACTGTAAACTGCGTACACCCAGGAGTTGTTAAAACTCGGTTAACAAGAGACCGGGAAGGCTTATTGACAGGTTTGGTTTATTTTTAATTTTTTCTCACTGCATTAGCATATTTTTTTATCTTGAATTAGAATCATATAGTACTAATTAAGATTCCTAATTAAATCTTACTTGACTTGACTTACCTCTGTCTTTTACCTACTCAGATCTCGTCTTCTTCCTGGCTTCCAAGCTCGTTAAGACCGTCTCTCAAGTAATAACATTGTTATTTTTAAAAAAATTATAAAGTTGATAACATAATCTGTGGTGGATAAGTTATCCTTTTTGTTTGTTAATCTTATTAAATATTAAGGATTATTGGATTTATGTGTTACAATTTTTTTTATTTTGGCATGGGATTAGGCAGCAGCAACGACGTGTTACGTGGCAACGAATCCAAGGTTGGTGAATGTATCGGGGAAGTACTTTACGGATTGTAATGAAACGACACCGTCTGGACTCGGAACGAACTCCGCCGAAGCTACCAAATTATGGGCTGCTTCTGAGATTTTGGTGACTCAACATTCCAAGGCCGGTTTCGAGTTTCGACCCATTTAGCTATTAAATAAAAGAAAAGTAATTATCTGATTTTATATACATACCCTTAGTGATATTAAAATCTTATTAGACGAGAAAAGTATCATAAAGTTTAGTTGATCCCCCGAACTTATACTGTTATCAAGAGACTTATAAACATATGTAGTTGTCTAGTTGATATATACTACTAGTATCCTGTTTCTATAGTGCGAATGCGAAGCTAATGTACTTTGTAGCCTTTGTTTATACTTAGTTGGAGTATTATATACGACTACTAAGTTTTTTTCATGTTTTCTGTACATTACAATGTAAAGTCCAACTTGTATTAGTATTATACTAAAGTTAGAATAATAAAGCTAAGTGGGAAATCATAATGTCAATCATTAGTTTCGAAAGTGCTTGAAGTCCTTCGCATCTTTTGATAATTTTGTGATTAACTCATTTGGACTGATATGTGAGATCTCTCTCTCTCTCTTATCGTTTTTTTTCCTAAAATAATATTTTTGACATTGACTATTCACATGTCCATGTGAGAGAGATATTAAAAGGAAGTTCTTGCTTTCCATCATTGTTTTATTATTACGTGTAATACTGCTATTTGGATGTTTGATTCTTTTTTTAATAATGAGTTTGCACTTTGCATTGATTAGATAGCCTCTTGCTTTAATAGTGAAATCTATCGTGAGGAATAGAGGAAAGTGTTTATGCTTTTAAATGCTGTATACTCGTGATTTTATGTAAAATTCAGTTAATTCAAGCTAGTATTATGACTTTATAGAAGATAAATATATAAGAGAAAATAGTATAGCTAAAATATGGATAAGAAAACTACAAAGAATGGAAGGAAACAAAAACATAATATGAAAAAGATAGATGAGGATCGGTTAGAGATGGGACTTCAAGATTTAGGACCATATAACATGGCGCATGATAATGCTTTTGCGCGTGGGTCTTGCTCGATCGTTTCTTTTTCTTTTGGTAAAAGGGACCCTACTAACATGCGCCAGGAGTTTTCACTTCTCAAAAAGAGCTCTCGGGCGCCCATCAAATTGCTTCGTCCTTTTGGAATTTTAATCATTACTTAAGAGACGAAAAAGGGCAAGAAGGTTGGCGCAAAGAAGAGAGCTAGCTTGAAATTTAAAGAACAAAGTGACAAACTATGCACATTCTTTCTTAGTTTCAACTTACAAGAGTACTTTAGTGTTATATAATAATTAAGCATGTATGCAATGTCAAAATAGTTCGTAACTCATAAGTGCGATACATTGAAAGTTTATTCGGTAATAAAAATATTACATCACCCAAAGCTACAATTAGCAATTTGTTTAGATAACGGGCTAATCTTTAATGGACCTATATCTGATTTAGAGAAGGCACTAACTATAAATTAAAAGCCCAAATGTTTTAGTACCTCAAACTCAAAGTCCGTAATGCGAATGTTTTTTCTTTTTAGTTTGCCAATGATGCGATGCTTCAACTTTTAAGTAAGTGCTGTTTATTGGTTGGTCGTCCTCATCCAAGAGTTCATCGTAAAAAATGTATCTACTATGTAAAAGTTAAGTTTTAGCTCATCTATGCGACTATGCCATTAATCTTTTTGATGGTTAATATTATTAACATAGTGTGTTGTATTCTGTCATGTTTTTTTTTTTTTTTTTCGTCTTATTCTGTCATGATTAAAAGAGCATTATGATCTCTTTCTTACCAATTGCATATTTTACACGTCTTTTTCATGTACAACTTCTTTATCTATGTTCATGGAAGCAAAAAAAAAAAACAAAAAAGAAGAATATTACATGTGATTGCCCGAAGGATTTGAAAGGTATTTTACATAAATTTGAGTCAGGGTACCAAATTTTGGGTCCGATGCTGCAGATAAAAGTAATGTCACCAAAAAGTAACTTGAGGCAGTGCCAGGCTACCAAATTAATGGAAGTTGTGTATGAGATTTACATTTATATAGTGTTTATACTCTATGTTCTACGTAAATAGAAAAATTCGGCCTTAAGCATATTCTTATATGAAATATATGCATGATATTTTTTCTTTGTTATGCCTTATGGATTGAAAGGTTCTGGAGGGGAAAGAAATATCGAATTAAGGTGTTGCTAGAGTAAAACTGAAAGAAGAAAGCCCAATAAGATCATCAATTTTAGGCGAGCCCATTAGTACAAATGAAAACTAAATTATAGCAACCAATTTAGCCAAAACATTTAAACATTCACTAAGTCTAAAACCAGCTAGCTAACCATTACTTTTTGCCAAATCTTTTTCATTTTTTTCCTTTTTACTTGAGTGCTTTCTTTTCGGTGGAGCTCCAATAGTTCAATTGCTTACTAAGTTATTCATAAATAACATTTTATTTTTATTTTATACAAAAATAACATTTTTATTAAAAAAATATTTTCTTTCTATAGCACAAAATCTCATACTCTCATATTTTTAGAGTTTGAAATTTAAAATTTAAAATTTAAAAACCCTAAACTTTAAGTTCTAAACCCTAAACTATACTTTTCACCCCAAACAAAATATACCCTAAATTTTATAATACTTAACTCAACATTTTTTTTTAAATTTTGTCTTTTATAAAAATGTAATTTTTATTCAAAATGAAAATAAATACTATTTATGGAACAAAAACTTCAACTAGCGCTATTTGAGAGAATTTTTCTTTTGTACAAAATATGGTTTTTGTGATAACTAATGAAATATCTATTACCAATGAATAAATAAACGATGGAACAACAAATAATTTTGTTATGATTAAATAGATGAAATATATTTTATATAAATAATAATGTATGTGTATTTATCCCTTTTTAGTTGTTTTTCTAAGACATTCATAAAAAATGCGTCATTATTAAAAAAATGAAATCTTGACTAATAATATGAATAGTACAAAATACATGATAGAATCTGAAAATATGGTATAATGATCATCGTCTAAAGCTAACATGTTGATTAAAGTTATAACAGGAAATAAAAACATCTTAATCAAGACTATTTTTTGTTATTCGAAACATGTTGATTTAAACTCTTGCTTTAGATTTTTTATTTGCTCAACACAAAAATACTGTTGGTAAAGTTGCTATAAGGTGCAGAGGATGGATGGCAAGTTGTTAAGGTGCGGGTTTGTCCACACACGCTGACATGGACCGCAACTTCAAAGATGCTATCCACGCACTAAGTGGGACCCATACCTAAATCCAACGGCTTAGATTCCGTGGACCTTTTCTTCGGCTAGAATTATCAGAGAAGGCACGCGCATGAGCAAATGTGGGACCCAACTTCACCGGCCTCAACAAGCTGTAATAACCGTTCATTATTCGACCCGGTCAACTTAAATTATGACACTTGTCAACATCTCAGACACCAGTATGTTATATGATTACTGCTTTAGGAAACCAAGAATATTTTTTAAAGTATTTCGAGCATAAATATTGCATATGATCGAATGACATTTAACTATTTAAAGTTCAATACTACCAAATATAAGATTAAGTAGAAAATTTTCCATGCATTTGTGCTTAATTTTATTTATTTTTCTTATAAAAAAGTATATCTAATGTGTTTGGTAACTTCATTGGTGATAAGAAGATGACTAATAAGGGAGCGTGGCATGTGGAGTGAAAGAAAATTAGGTGTCCCTGAGCTGTTTTGTACACTAAGATAGCTCACGTGGCGATGACACATAGGTCATGTTAAATCTGGGTCCCGGACTAATCAAACACACCCACAACGTTATGATGGAGTAGATCGTGATCGTCAAATAAACTCAGCTTAAATTCGTGCGATACAGGTAATCATAACCTAATTGGAATCTTAAGTCACACGTGAAAATACGGATAAGTTGTATGAATAAACAGATAGATGAGCTTTTTAATCTGGGGCATGTGGACCTTTTAAGGGGGGTGTTTGGTTTCCTCTTCTTAACATTGGCACATAATATTGTTTCTATATATTTGACTTATACGTGTAAATAAGTCCTAAGAAACATGTTAGAGATAAATGAAATTGTGTTCATTTTGTTGTTATTTGATTTAAGAATAGAATAGATCGACCAAACACGTACGAGAGAATATAAGAGGTCAATTGATGGTCAACTTATAGGTCTTTGAATTTAAGTCATCTGTACATATATGATACTAATAATATACTTTATATCGTGAACTATTTTTGATAGCTTTTGGACTATTTATTTCATTCGATAATTATTTAAATCGATAGTTTTCTAACAAGTTAGTTAAAAAGGACACAAATATCACTGTTCGTAACGATTTTGTCTTCAAAAGGGTAATTGATTTAACGTTTAATTCTATGATTGATGTAGCAGACTAGTTGTGTTTATACGTAGTACTTGTAAAGTAGTATACTAACATGCTAATACAATGCTATATAAAAAAAAAATACAATGCTATATGTAATAAGCAGATCGCTTATACATGAATAAAATAGTGTTAAGTGTGTCAAAAATGGTCTCTTCTAGTAGTTAACTACATGATATAAATAGTTCAGTTTTATGTTTATCTTTATCGGTCGTTTTTTATATACAAGTTCATTTAACATATAGCTAAGTTAAATATTTTGGGGAATTATATATATTAACTTATTGACGTGTAATAATACCAAAATAGACATATATATATATATATATATATATATATATGTTACAGATTTGATTCTCAGTAAGTGACATGATACATATGCAGAATAGTATATATTTTGTTAAAAATGTATCCATATTTACATTAAACTAAGAAATATTCTTGGTTATATTTTTGTCCAAAATATTGCAGAACTATTGCCTAATAACTTTCTGAAAACCATAATAACGAATTTTTTATGTGTAAAGAGCCCACTTTCCGTCATTTTACAATGGAAAGAGCCGTCGAATTTTGAAATAAAAGAAGAGAACGACCTACTTTTAAGCTGAGGCATTCCAATCAAACTAGGAAGTTTTGATGTATAATAAATTTATAATTTAATTTTAAACATAATCGATATAGTTGTGGACGCTAAGACTTAAATATCCAATACCTAACTAATGACCAAAAATACAATCTGAGTCGAAATTTCAATTTGAGAACTCTTGAACTGAGAAACAACAGGTGAAATATACTAAACAATAGAAATAGATAGTTGATGTGGTCTAAAATAATAGCCACATGGTCAAAATATTTCCAAAAGCAGAAGAACCGTATTATTCTGCTTGTCGAATAGGAGTTATACAATGTAACTTGTTTTATGAGTTAACGCGTAATTGAAACTGTCCATCATTCATCAAAGCCTTTTACGAAAAAATATATTTTGTGTTATGTTGGAAATGTAATTAACCAGTTAAATCATGTGTGAATCGCATTAACATATAAGTATTTATATCACTAATCTAAATTGCAGCATTATTCTCTATCCATCCATACATTTTCAATTGTCCAATTTACATTTGAATAATTACTATTCGATATACAAAAAAAACATGTTTAATCAATGTGAAAAATATATAATCAATCGTATGAGAAGTGAGAAATTCCACCTAGTTTACTATGCTTCAATTAAGTTCACTGCCAAAATATATACGTATATGTAATATAGCCCATACATACATGCTTATGTTAATGTTATATATATATATATATATATATATATATGGACGCGTATTAAAGCATTTGTTTATTTTGAGTACGACAAAGATTCCCACTCGGAATGTTTTGGTAATCTTATAATATACAAATTGTTCTCTCTATTTCTCTCTCTACCATAAAGCAAATGTGACCCGAGAAGCATACGAAGAAGTTCCTCATTCAAAAAAGATTTCTCAGCCATCAAAGTTCCCTTTCTCTTCATTCAACCAAAAAAAAAAAAAACATACCTTTTTTTTCTTCTTCCTCCAAATATAAAATTAAACTAAGAAAAGGAAATATCAGGTTTTGTTTCCGCTGATCTGAGGAAGTTCATCTAATGGATACGGCTCAATGGCCACAGGTACTATATATCTATCTTTTTACAACTGAATATGTATATATGTTCATGTAGGTTAATTAGATAATTTGATTCATCTTGTGCTCAGTACTTGATCTTAACTTGGATTTTTGTTTTTGTTTTTGGATCTTTAATTCTTTTTGATGTTTCTATTCTCTTTAATTAACAGTTTTTTGTTTTATTAAATATATAGTTTTCACTTTACCCTTTACTAATTTGCTTTTTTTCTTTTCTTTTATGTTTTTAGTGAAAGCCTTTCTCAAATATCACAATCATTTTTATCTTGATGAAAAAAAAACCCTTTAATTTTATTGATAGACACATGTTATTTAATTATGTCTTTACATATAAGGTTTTTGTCCTAATGGTGTGAAGAGATGTGTTTGTGATTTTGATGATCAGGAGATCGTAGTGAAGCCCTTGGAAGAAATAGTAACAAACACATGCCCAAAGCCACAACAGCTACAACCACCCCAACCGCAACAGCAACCATCGGCTGGGGCAGCTGCCGGAGAGAGGAAGGCAAGGCCGGAGAAGGACCAAGCTATAAACTGTCCAAGATGTAACTCAACGAACACAAAGTTTTGTTACTATAATAATTATAGCTTGACGCAGCCAAGATACTTCTGCAAAGGTTGTAGAAGGTATTGGACAGAAGGAGGCTCGCTTAGGAACATTCCTGTTGGTGGTGGCTCAAGAAAGAACAAGAGGTCTCACTCCAATTCGATTTCTTCATCTTCTGATATTAGCAACAATCACTCGGATTCGACACAACAAGCTACAAAGAAGCATCTCTCTGATCATCACCACCACCTCATGAACATGTCTCAACGAGGTTTGACCGGTCAAAACCCTAAATTCCTTGAGACGACACAACAAGATCTCAATTTAGGTTTTCCACCACATGGTTTGATCAGGACCAACTTCACCGACCTCATCCACAACATTGGAAACAACAACGCCAACAAGAGTAATAACAACAACAACAACAATCCGTTGGTTGTTTCTTCATGTTCTGCCATGGCAACTTCTTCTCTGGATCTCATAAGAAACAATAGTAATACTGGGAATTCTTCCTTTATGGGATTTCCAGTTCATAATCAAGATCCAACATCTGGAGGGTTTTCAATGCAAGATCATTACAAGCCTTGCAACACAAACACAACACTGCTAGGGTTTTCATTAGATCATCATCATAACAATGGATTCAATGGAGGGTTTCAAGGAGGAGAAGGTGGTGCTGATGATGGGAATGGAAGGCACTTGTTTCCTTTTGAGGATTTGAAGTTGCCAGTTTCTTCTTCATCAGCATCAGTTAACGTCGACATTAATGATCATCAGAAGCGAGGAGGTAGTGGTGATGCAGCTGCCACATCTGGTGGATATTGGACTGGGATGTTGAGTGGAGGATCATGGTGCTAATTTCTCGGTTTGATGATGAAAATAGTACTACTAGTGGTTAATTATTGCTATTTATTTAATTAATCAATATGTTCTTAATTTTACTTCGAATTTTCTTATTGGTGGGGTGTTTTTTTTTTTTTTTTGGAGTTAATTTGGATTTAAAAGATATTATTTGGGGTGCATGCATATTGAATGACTTTAATTTGTTTGGAATTTTGTTATCGCTAACACAGGTTATAAATGATACATTAGTTTGTCTTTCGATGTTTCTTCTCTTGTTGATTCTATATATTTTTCATGTCTTTTCCCCCCAATAATTTCAGATTACATAATGAAAAAATTAATGCTAAATATGTTGTATTTTCAGTGAGTGACTATATAAACAACAGCATCGTATTTTTTTTCATCGCAACGTATGTATGTTCTTTTGTTAAAGAACAGGTACTTATTATTAAAACATGAAGATAAATTAAGTTAAAAGCGACAGGTAAGCTCTGATGACTTTCACATGATCATCACTAAATACACTTATCTATTATTTATTGCTAAAGATGGTTTAGCCCTACCATCCCAATTAATTAATAAAACCATATTCCATTTAATACCCATATAAATTTTAAGTTATTGGATTCGTTCGTGACCAACAAAAATTGATTGGGTTCGTTTACAATAACAAGGAAAGGTTCCTAATTAAGTTGATGCATTTTGATTATATATACATATGGCATGAGTGAGTTTGGAAAATGTTGATATCATGGACTTCCATAGTAGTATTCTTTTGGTTCCGAAAACAATTTGGAATGAAGTAGTGTGTTTTGGTTTTTCGATGTGTAGACTGAATAGGCAAATTAATTACAAAAAGAAAAATTGAATATAAAGAGAGGGAAGAATAATGTGAGAGACAAGTCACAAGTCCAAGGACTACTAAAGAAGGAGGGGCCCACAGAAACATTCCCCTTGAAATCTGTGTGTTTGAAATTATACATCCCACTATGGTTTCAGTTTCATCAATCTAGATCTTGACCCTTGCTATTTATTTTTCCTTTTCCTAGTATTTTATTTCTTCACATCTGCTTAAACTGAGAACACGAACGTTATATATTTTATTTAAAACTATAGTATTTTAAATTAAATTCTATAGTTTTACTGAAAATTAAATTTATTAACGAATAAAATGAGGCTGAGTATTTCAGCTATATAATTTTCATGGGGCTGCTTTTTTCTCGAACAGCTTTAATAAAAGTTTCTGTGAAACATCAGACAAATTTGGAATTTGACGGTAAGAAAAAAAAAACCAAATCGAACACCTGTCAAATGGCAGTTGAGAATATTTCAACAATCTTTTTTTTTTTTGCCGGGAATATTTCAACTATCTTAACATGAAAGGTATTAGCATAATTCAGATATAAGACACTTCACAATTCAAACATAACCCTGCCTCAACGCCGCTTAGGTTTAGTTAGACCAATGATAACCACATGATCATACCTAACTAATCAAAGGATATATATTTTTTTTTGTTAACATAATCAAAGGCAATTAATATACCACAAGGATTTGATAATCTCAAAAACTCTTAGATAACGAGTTTTCGGGGCATTAGTTTTACATTTACAAGAATTCACATTATTAGTATGTTATTCGTTTCGAAAATCAGTTTTCTCATTTGGTATAGTTTAGTACAAATGTGAGTAAATTCGTAAAAAGATATATAAATGATACAAAAAGATTAAAAAGACATATCATGTTTTTTTTTGTTAAAGAAAAGACATACAATCATGATAATTCTGCAGAAGAAGCATTACACCCTAAGATCGCCATATTGTTAGAATAAAAATCTTCTTAAGTTGATAAAATTTAATGAGACTTTTACAGTTTTACAGCGTCGAACAACAAAGACATCGAGGTCAAAGGACTTAGGTGATGTGTTATGGTGGCCACTATAAAAAGAGAGAGAAAAAGAATCCGACCAACGTCAAATAATTTTGTCTGAAAGTGACAACGACTCGACCTTAAGAACATACTTCTACACTAAGTTTTAAATTCGGTGTGCTTGTGTTGAAGTGAGTATTCAAGTATATATGGATGTGATCTCACGGATTAGTTCTAGTGGAGAACGGAACATTTAAAAATAAAATTAATTGATGTCAAGTTAAATTTTCCCTCAGATTGTAGCTCAACAACTTCGAATAATAAATCCACGGCCATGAAATTAGTTGAATCTTTATCATAATCTTTTTCGAACACTTTTAGTTTGCTCTTAGATTTTTTATTTTATTTTCTTGTAATAAGATCTTCTTCTCGACAAAGTATTAGTTTTGAAATCCAATGCCACTAGCTAATTCAAAATTCACATTTGGCCAACTTTAAATAATTTTTGGAGCATCACTTGAACATTATGGAAATAGTTTATAAGTTAACTAGGATTAATACAATCTTTCGCACAGATTCAATTTCTGTCATATGTTTTCTTTGTAAAATTGTATTATAACTAAATAAATAATCAATTAATTAATTATATTTTTTTTATAACAATTGCATGTCTATTGTCTACAAATATTTCGAAAGTGGATTTCAAGTTGTTCGGCAAGTACTGGAGTACTATAAATTAAAAGATAAAAGGATGGACCCTGACATGTAATGTACATACTATACAAGGTAAAAGAGTACTATATATATATTTGGTTCTTTTTAAAAGAATAATATATTTCTAAATTATTTGGTAATTAACTAAAATAATTGATACGATGGAAAAATATTTTGAATCGATGAGTAGAAGAATTCTACTTAGTTATTCAACTTTTCATCTTATAGTATATAATGGTTTGGTAAGAAATAAAAACAAATTAGATAATTTGGACCGGTATGTAGCTCCTCTGATTGCGTTTTGAATTTTGGTTTGATTAGCAATAAGGATATTTGTGATAGCATAGTTGGTGTGAATATTTTACCTTGTATTGAGGTTTACTTTGGACAAGCTCTAGTCAATTATAATGTTACAGACTTAGTTCATTTTAGCAGATATGGTACCTATTGCCTTGTAGTTGCTCGAGTAGCTGCTGTGTTTCACTGTGTTTCAGGTTACTATTTTGAAGGTTTAGCCATGATAATCATCTCGGTGACGATTATAAAGTTCATGTTCAACCCAAAATATCCACTTATAGTGAGTGGTTTCATGGCTCAAAACGTGTTGGTATTGCAAGGTTTTTCCTCTCGACAATGTCTCTCCCCTGCCTTTGGTGCAGGTTCTGTAGCCTGGCAGTTGAAGATCTCATTCTCCTTGCTTCAGGAGAGATGAGGAATGGAGTTCAAGAAACTTTTGTATTTTCCTTTGATATTAATTGGACTTTCGTTAGGTTTTGATATTAAATGTCATGTACATCCTATTTTTGATTTAGGTTATGTTGTCATTGTTATGGTTTTTGTTTGGGCATGTATTGTATTTGTTTGTACTTTCTCCTCCTTCAATGGAGTTTGAGACTCTATTTCAATAGAAAATTTTGGCCAAAAAAAAGATAACTTGGGAAGGAAGATATCATGTGAATCAAGTATCTTAGTATATGAAGATGAAGTGAAACTCCCAAAACTTAAGATGTTCACCATTAACCTGTAATGGCCATTTACCATTAGACTATTTAAACGTTACTCAAATAACGACTAAAAAGATAAATAAAAGGTTAAAGGCTGCAAAACCAAAGTCCCTTGAACAAAACCAAAGTCCCTTGAACAAAACCAACTCTGTACACTCGGAAATATATTCTCTATATATTTCCAATATTATTTTTGTACAAACACATTTGTATTAGCAAATTTATAGTAAGTAGGTATTAGTAGGTATAGTTAGACGTGGGTATTAGAAGGTTTAGATTTATACTGCTAGTTTAATATTAAAATACAACTCGAAAGATATACTCGATAACTACCCAATGTGTCAAAAACCTTAAGAATTATAAAAGGTCTTCTTGAGTTTATTGATCGGCTCTCAAGGCTTTTATATATTACATTACAATGTTTAACCTAATATTTAGACTTGTAAGGAGATATTTCTAATTTATAAAGAGGAAAATATATACAAAATGATATATTTTTACCTACTCTTTCAAGTTGGAGGATGTAGATCACAAACGTCTAACTTATGAAGAAAATACTTGAATTTCCATTGTCTGAGAGTTTTCATAAAAATATCTGCCAATTGGTTGTTTGCTCTGATACCATGTTAAGTTTTATAAATTTTTAATTTAAAACTAATTAGCGTATATCCCTTATATATTAATGTTATTTTTTTTAATTAAATCGATATAGAATTTTAATTTTTGACACATCTATTCGAAATGATAGTTTTTATCAGCCCATTTCAAACTGAATTTTCATTATAGAACTAATATATAATAAGTTCTTCTTGAATCACCCTATACTTGGATTAACAAACGAGTCTGATACTATGTCAAAAAATTTGTATAAAATGTTTTCTTGAGGTTATTGATCGTCTCTCAAGACCTTTATATATTACATTACAATTAAGAATATTAGAATACAACTCAAAAAATATACTCGATAACTACCCAATGTGTCAAAAACCTTAAGAATTATAAAAGGTTTTCTTGAGTTTATTGATCGGCTCTCAAGACTTTTATATATTACATTACTAAGAAGATATTCTTAATTTACAAAGAGAAAAATATATACCAAAGATATCATCAAAATACGATGATGTCTTAATAGTTTTTTTTCCTCAAATAAGAAGGGTAAGTTTCCATACAATTAGCTTAAGATCACTCTAAAAACAAGCAATAGTTTAATACAATGAATGTGATATCTTATCTTATCTTAATAGTTAATACAATGAATGTGATAAACTTTGATGCTACCATTGACATAAAAAAGAAGAAGATTCGATGCTACCTACGCATAGGTTTTGAAAGGCGTTGGGAATAAAGGTATATATGACCCATTTTCGTATATATGCGGAGTATTTTTATTAGAAATCTTATAATCTTATATTTTCTTAATATTCTTCTATTTATTTCCCATTTTATCAAATTATTTGATTTGTTTTCTTTTAAAAATAAATATTTATGAACATTTTAGTTCTATTTCTTATTGTATTAAGTATTTTGAATTTTGACCCTTTTAAATATTTGATATGTTTTATATTTTAAAGTTCTATTTCTTATAACTATCAAATTTGATATTTTCTTAATTTAATCTATAAATATCATCTACATATTCACCAATCAGCCTACCACCATCACCATGGCGACGCAGAGTTCAATTCTGTGAGTTTGATCACTCTTTGTTATGAAACTGTACATTCGTCAATATAGTTGATTTTGCTGTTCTTTCTCTCATGTATTGGATAATAAATCTCTCGGAAATCCGTTACTTATCTCAGAAATTAGAATTTGGAGTTGGCCTTTACTCTTGTATCATTTCTCAATGTATAGTTAGTTCAGATCTCGTGTCTTTGACAAGTATTTTTGTTATGGGACAATTAGGTACGGTAAGGCTGATCAGGCTGTGTCACAAGAAGTTGATATCTCCATTAGCCCTCGTGTAAATGTTATAAAGCCTTCCAAGACTATGCTTATAGCCGACCATGCTACGACCCTTGCTCAAGCCGGTGTTCCGATTATCCGACTAGCAGCAGGAGAGCCCGATTTCGATACTCCTCCTGTTATAGCTGAGGTAACCCTAAGAATTTGTCTACATTTCTCAAGTGGCTATAACTATTCTCTCGGTGTAATTAATTTGTTGATTTTGTAACAATGGATCATTGTTTGCATTAGGCTGGGATCAATGCTATTCGTGGAGGTTTCACAAAGTACACTCTTAATGAAGGTATTCCAGAACTTCGTGAAGCAATATGTCGCAAGTTAAATGGTACAAACTAAACACTTTTCTTTATGTTCAATTATGCCACTAATTGTTGTTTTGCAATGGAGTTTGTAATGTTTTGATGTTTGTATTTGGCTTTGTAGAGGAAAATGGACTGTCTTATAAGCCGGATCAAATCTTAGTTAGCAATGGAGCTAAACAAAGTATCATACAAGTAGTGCTTGCAGTTTGTTCTCCTGGAGATGAAGTAACTAAAACAAATCTTTCTTTCGGAGTTTATTATTATTATTATTATTAAACAGTAAATGATGGTTTTGTTTGCAATATATTTTTTCAGGTTATAATTCCTGCACCGTATTGGGTGAGCTATCCAGAACAGGCAAGATTGGCTGATGCAACACCAGTGATTATTCCTACCAAGATTTCTGACAATTTCTTACTGGATCCAAAGATGCTTGAGTCTAAACTAACTGAAAAATCTAGACTCCTTATTCTCTGTTCTCCCTCAAACCCTAGTGGATCTGTGTACCCCAAGAATTTGCTTGAAGATATTGCAAGGATCGTGGCTAAGCATCCAAAGCTTCTGGTACGTAGAGACTTCTATAACCTTGTTAATTTGTTTGCTAAGCTGTTTAAAATAATCTCTAAAAAGCTCTGTTTCTTCATTGGTTATTTTATATAGGTGCTGTCAGATGAAATATATGAACACATAATTTATGCGCCAGCAACACACACAAGCTTTGCTTCTTTGCCAAGCATGTATGAAAGAACTTTGACGATAAACGGTTTCTCCAAGGTAGTTATCATGATCATGTCTACTTCTATTTCTTAGCTAATGAAATGTGTCTCTTGAGTTAGTTATCTATCATATATGATATATGCATGCACAGGCTTTTGCAATGACTGGGTGGCGACTTGGATATCTTGCTGGTCCCAAACATTTTGTGGCAGCTTGTCGTAAATTACAAGGCCAGGTACTTGATATGCATGTAATGTCCATCCAAATCTTCTTTCAGATGATTATCATAAAAGCTAAAATTGGTTGTGTGGTTTTCAGTTAACTTCAGGAGCAAGTAGCATCGCTCAGAAAGCAGGAGTTGCTGCGCTAGGATTAGGGAAAGGCGGAGGAGAAATAGTGTCAAATATGGTGAAAGCATACAAAGAAAGACGAGATTTCTTGGTTAAAAGCCTTGGTGAACTAAAAGGCGTAAAAATCTCTCAACCTCAAGGAGCTTTTTATCTCTTTATTGACTTCAGTGCTTACTATGGATCAGAAGCTGAAGGTTTTGGTTTGATCCATGACTCCTCCTCTCTAGCTTTATATTTCCTTGACAAGTTTCAGGTAAACTAATCCATCCTTTTTCTTAGTTATAATTTTTATAAAATTATTCATATGAATCGTTTGAATAAATTTGGACCTGGTTCAAAATGTTCATACGTTTTTTTATTGTTTTAAAAGGTTGCAATGGTTCCGGGGGATGCTTTTGGAGACGATAGTTGTATTCGAATGTCTTACGCCACATCTCTGGAAGATCTACAAGTCGGGGTTGAGAGGATCACGAAAGCCCTTGAGCCACTCAGTGTAACTACTGGTTCAGACACAAAAGGTCTTTGATCATATGATGTCGTAATGGTCTTTGTACCATTTAATAAAAGGTCTTTTCTTTTGTTGAAAGGTCCAGTAAAACTCTCGTCTAAGCTTTGTTTCTTTCCTTGAAGTTCATGTAGCCATGGGAACATCTATTTTTAATAAGCATGTGTTTGATATACTCCCTCTCTTTTCCTTATTAATTCAAAAAAACATTTTTTAGGTTTTGTATACATGTTTTATTTCAAGAAAAATAATTGAATAAAATTGTTATTTACAAAGAGGAAGAAAAAGCTTGGGAGAGATCAGAGCGAGAAACTGCAAGACTTAGAAAGAGACAAGAGAAAGCAATTGCTCTTGGGGATATAACACAACTTTGAGTTCTTTTTGCACCCTTTGATAAATAAGAAAATTGCTCTCGTAAAAGTTTATTCTTATCTGCCTTTATCGAGTACATGAGGTAGCGAATCAATATTTCAATACAAATATGTATATTGCTTTCAGTAAATCGAAAAAAATATGGAAGTTTTACATATTGTCATGTGATTCAACTACGCAATCTACACTCATACAAGTGGGTCACGCAAACATAAGTTCCTAAAAAAGATGCTGTCTCACACTCACATTTGTTTCTTTCTTTTTTTGTGATTGTGTGAAAGTGTCAATAGTAAGCTATAAAACAAAAATAAGTTTATAAAAATAATAACTCGAATAAATAATATTCGAAATATGTACTTACTTTATAACTCTAACTCTAAGTTATTAGTCAAAGATTTGTTTTAATCAAAATACAAAGATTCCACCTACGTTTTGATAAGAAAAAAATATATAAAGATAATATCCTATAAACATATCATTAAAATTTGGAAAAGAATTGTAGCAAACCAATTCAATTCAAAATAAGATTCTCTAAATAAAGAAAGAATAACGTGTACGATATAAACCCTGTAAACACAACATAATAACACTACCCTACGCTTCTTCTTCCCAAAATTCTCCACAACTTTTAGTTACACTAACAATGGCGTCACCGTTCCAACTTAAAAAAACTCTCAAATCTCGTCTCCGGGAAGGAGAAACTCTGCACGGCCATTTCCTTCTCTCGTTCTCCCCGGAGCTCGCAGAGATCGCTGCACACGCTGGATTCGACTTCATCATCGTCGATCTAGAGCACGGCGCCGGCGGAATCCGAGAAGCTGTTCACTGTCTTCGAGCAATTGAAGCCGCCGGTTGCTCCACTGTGATCCGTGTCCCTGACATCAGCCAAGCTTGGGCTAAGAAAGCCTTGGATCTCGGACCCGACGGGATTATGTTTCCGATGGTAGAAACCGGAATATCTGCTTCCGAGGCGGTCTCGTTTTGCCGTTATCGTCCCGACGGTGTCCGTGGATGCGCGTTCTCCGTCGTGAGAGACTCCGGGTTTGGGTTCAACGAGGGCTATTTAGGTCATTACGCCGATAAGCTGTTCATCATGTGCCAGGTACGATTCGATTCCCTCCTTGAAATTTTGTTAAAAAAATGCATTTGATTTTAAATGTTAGCTTGAACTCTACGAGGATAAAAGTTTTATTCGAATATTGTTAAAAAGTTTGGAATTTTTTTATATTTATGAAATTGGTATATTGTTGAGGGTGTAGATTGAATCGGAGGAAGGTGTTAAGAACGTTGACCAGATCTTAGCCGTTGATGGGATGGATTGTGTGATGATGGGGCCCAGAGATCTGAGTGCGAGTTTGGGCCTACTTGATGACCCAGGGAACCCGAAGTTGAAGTCCGTGATGACGATGGCTGAGACGGCGGTTTTGACCTCTGATCCGGCGAATGGTGGGGCTTACTTGGCTGGGATGGCTACGGCACGAGACAAAGCCGTCGATCTCAAGGCACGTGGCTATCACGTTGTACTCGGGTCAACTGACGTGGCGCTGTTTAAGAAAGCAGTGCTTGAAGAGGTTAAAGCTTTTAAAGCTTAATTAGGTTGGATTAGATTTCGGATAAACGAGAGAGGTGTGGTGCATTGTTTGTTGTAGGTGATTAAGGACTCATTAAACCTCAAAATATCCGAATGTGCTAAAATATCTGAAAATACCAAAATGCAATATTCATATCGGATCAACCAGATGAGCTTTACTTTTTCTTTTTTTTACCCCCTTTATCAAAATGCAATATTTATCTCTTTAATCGCTTCCATGGAAATGGAAACAAAATCCAATGATTTTTAAAAAAATTGTGAGTGAATTTAAATCAATATTTACAACAAATCCAAAAAATAGTATTTCCTCTGTTTCAGTTTATAATTTATATGTAGTTTAAGTTTTTAAAATTTGTGTGTTTTAAGTGTTGTTTTACATTTTCAATATAGATGTTTGATAAAATTTTCAAATTTTTTTATAATGTTTTAATGTTTTGATCAATAAATATTAATTAAGGATAAAACAGAAAAATCAATTGTTTTTTCTAATAAGTGTAAAAACCTAAAAGTACTAATCAAATTTTAAAAAAGAGTATGAGAGAAGGGTACACTTTTTCTCTCATGATATAATCAAAGAAAAAAAAAGAGAAGGTGAAGAATAAAGATGGTCGTGTTTCAGCAAAGGTGTATTTTCTTCGGATCAAAATTTCAAATGATCCAGTTCATATTTCTTTACCAAAATATGGCCATGCTACAAATTCACGCTTAACTAAGATATCAAATATAACAAAACTCACTGAAAACAAATTCCTTACGTGGTCAAATTTTATATAATAATTTTCCAATCTAGAATAAAATTATGCTATTGAGTGACACAAAAAATATAAAAAAAATTATGCTGATGCTATCTAATGATTCCTAATGTTATCTATAGAATTATTTATTACCATTTTAAAATGAAGTCCTGCCGTGTGTATTCATGAATATGGTATTTATCCAACTTTTGTTTGCTTTTTTATTTCAATATTTTATTCTATTTTTGCATTTATTTCTCATCAATTTTGTTCATATTCAACTAATTTTATCAGGATCAACTTACTAAAAATCCCTCTATATTGCTGTTTCTGCATCCATCCAGCTAGACTCTAAAACTTTTGATTTTTTTCGTATATACTATCATATTGTTTTATTGTTATCCCTGAATTATTTTTCTCTACACAATTGCACATACAAAGCTTAAAATCTGAAATTGCGATCAAGAGTTTCTTCTTCATTCTTTTTTTATTGATTTCTCAGTTTTGTAAAAGGAGAAAATGTTGGAATGGTACAGCCAAAATGTCGCAGTAAGGAGAACAATTGATATGAAACTCGATTTCTGGGTTTTTGTTAAATCCAACAATTGAAGAATCAAGTAAAATTGGGAATTAATATCGATTTCTAGGTTTTGTTAAAATCAATTCAGTTGAGTTCGGTTTAAAACGGGTTTGTTTATTCCAAATTTTAATTGGTTTGGGTTAAATCGCGATTTTTTTTAGATATTTGATCGTGATTTTACTTAATTTGATCGCAATTTGGATCAATCAGATTTGTAGGTAAAATCGGGCACAGAAAAAAAGATTAGGGGCTTTCGTAAAACAATGTGATAGATTAGGGGAGGGGGGAGAAATTAAGAGTTTGAAAATATGTGTTTGGCAGTCAAACCCTTTTTATCAAATACATTCACTGGCGTATCCACATTTTCCAAGACTGCATTAGGTATGTTTCATATAACCTATTTTGAAGGAATTAGTCCTATAAATAAGACACTTGACTAACTAATTGAATCCAAAACAAAAACGAAACGTTACACTAAACAAAATTGAAAATATTCGTAGTTCTTTCTATAATTTTTTGTTATGCCATGACCTCTTGTCAGGGATTCAGTCCTTTTGGTCACATTCTTGTCACAGTTACCAATGATATCGGTCCCGGAATAGTCTTAACTATACATTGTCAAGCCAAACATGACGATTTGGGAGAGCAAGTCTTGCAGCCCGGACAACAATTCCAGTGGAAATTTAAAGAAGCCTTCATTAAAAACACAGAGTACTCCTGCATATGTGGTTGGAATAATCAGCAGAAAGAGTTTATTGCATGGACATCGAGTGCTCAAGAAGGTCATTGCACTAAATGTTATTGGTCTATTCAAGCAAATGGTACATGTATTCATGAAAATATTGATAAGGATCATGACAAACATCCGTGCCATCCTTGGTAGAACAATTAATATTTAATGATCTCGAATGTTTGTGTTATTAATATTCACAATAAACTAAAATAATGGTATTGTTGACGTTGTAATTTTTGTTTTGGCAAAGTGTTGATGTTATAACAAAATCGAGTCTGCAAGACTGCGACATGTTTCTTATGTTTGTGTTTGACAAAAAGCTCAAGTATTTTCTTTTTTCTGTAAAGTACCAAGAAAATTAAAGTAGTGAATGCGACTACCGGAAAAGAGGGGAAAGAAAACACTCAATTGAACGGTAACGCTTAACCAAGGTTTTTAAAATCAGACCGGTCCCACCGGGAACCAGTGCACAAACCAAGTCCGGGTAAGGTATAAAATTGGATGTGAGTAAAACTGGCAAAAGCGGTCCAACCTCGGCAAAATCAGTGACCCGAGTTAGTATTAAAATCCAATTTACCAAATTTAAGGAAAATTTATTTAAATCAATAAATGACAAATCATTTAATTTTTTAACCTAGCTGTCTACTTCTTTATTGCTATGTTTTTTTTTCCATTTTTCATTTAAGAAATATCAAAAGTCCTAAAACTATCTAACATCACGTTTCCAGTTTATTTTTTTCTATTAATTTAAAGAAAACAAGTAAAACACTAACTATTTTTCACTAAGCAAATGAGAAGGTGTGGATCATTTGAATACTTCATCGTTATTTTTCTTATACATTTTGACTTTTTTTTCTTCAAAGTTTTCTAGTTTGTGTTAGTGATTATATATCTAAGTATATTTATATATAGTGTGTTTATTTTCTTCTAGTATAATGGAGACAAACAATTGAAAATGATATTTCTTTTTAGTATAAGATACATAATCACCCTTTTCAACTTGTCTTTAGTTAATTGTATATTTTGGATTTTAAAATTGTCTTTTGTTAATTTTATATTTAAAATATGTTATATATATAATATACTATATTATATATATAAGAAATAAATACTTATATTAAAAACTCGATCCAACTTGTTGAACCGGTCCGACCAACCATTCAGTAATAATGATGATTCAATGTCTGATCCGGTTTTAAAAACATTACGTTTAACTAATGTATAAAAGAGTAACTTAAGTTCTTCTCTTTGTTACAGTATACATGAAGAAACAAAAGGTTAAAATTATTCCCTATTCTTGAGTCTTGACAAAAAAAATAAAATAGAAAATAAATAGAACAAAGCTCCTAATTTGATGGGACACATTTCGAAGCTTCTATGGCTGCATCAGTTACCTACAAAGAAAAGATAAAACTCTCATAATCAAGGAAATAATATATACTATAACAATACATAAACTTTGCAATGTATAAAATCTTACCGGGTCGAGTCAAACTAGATCAATAGATTGTTGCCGTCTCGTGGCACGAATCCTCTGGGTAGACCGGTAATAGGCAGCATACACAACTACTGGGACTGATCCAAGTAATGTGCATAATCCAAAGGATAGCTGAATGATACAAAAAAATCAAGTTTTATTAGAGTATATCAATTCATTTTTATCTTTTCTAGAATTAAATATATTTAATGTATGCCAGTGATGTAAGAATAAAACACTTACAAACATAAGCTTATCCACAAATAAAAATGAGGAAACGGTCCCAACGGTTGCGTTTGCTAACATCGCCAACACAACCAAAAACGACATATGCTCCACGCTCTTGGCTTTTACAACTTCTATCTGCAGTTACAATGATTTACATATTTAATGATTTAAAAATATTTATGTTTTTTTCAAGTAAGAATTAAGAGCCTTTATTAATTTTAAAATATTAAACTTACCAAAACAGAGATCGGAGAAATATACATGATGATGTTGCATATGCAACAAGCGACGCCAATCACAAATCTCTGGAGCCCTCTCAAATCGACTAAATTCGAAGTCAATATAATAAGAACTATCAAAATAATGACTTTGACTATCGAAACAACGATGGTAACTAATCATTATTTAGGTTTGTCGCAATATCGAAAATAAATCGCAAGAAATATTCTAGTAATAAAAGCTCTTATCACATTAGTAATGTATGTCATAGTGCCAGAAGGGTGCACCAAGCCGTACACACACCATACCAGAGAGCTCCCAAGAGTAGCTGGATATGGTAACGGTGTTTTCTCTCCCACATAATGACTCCTAACTATGTGCATAATTGTTGGCCTATTTAACAAATTGTAGTAAAATTAATTAAAATAACTTATGATTATTTCTAATATATAAAATAAAAATATGTAACATAAACTGAAATTATATAAATTAATAAAAATATTAAAAATATTTTAAGAAAATAAAGTAAAATAATATATAATAAAATAAAAATACACTAAATTATATAAAATGAAACTAAAATAAAATAAATTAAATTTAAGTAAAGTAAATTAAATAAAAATACATTAACTTTTTCAATATATAATATTTATACATTTTATTTTTTAAATCTAAAAGTATTTTCTTATATGTCAAAAAAATTATTAACTAAAAATAAAAATTAATTGCAGCGACTATGAAACAAATAATATAGTGATCAGTCACTGAAATTGGTCGATGATTGCTATGACAGTAAACGAACAATAAAACGACTAATTGCGACGACTATTTTTTTTTATTATCAAACGAACAACTGAATAATTCGGTGGTTGCAGTTGCTAATTTCTAGTTTTGATCACTGTAGCTAACGACTGCTAAACGAGCATGATAAGTATAGATAATTGGCGCGAGTGGCCTTGATTTGCTATTAAGTTATTTCTTTTTCTTCATTCCCACGTTACCATTAATATCACACGTGCGTAAAATCCAAAAAAATTAACAGAAAATAATGCACTTTCTTGGGCATAAGTGGGCTTGGAATGTTAAAAAAGGAGGGCTTATACACCATTATCATTATTTTCTTTTGAAACTTTGATTGGAAAAAATATTGTAAAAAATCAATACTATTATTACATATACATAATTTTGCATAGAATAAAAAATAATGCATTTTAAAACTTTGAAACTAGTCTGTTAACTATGTTTTTTAACTGATTTAGGATTCAGGTTTTGTGTTTAATGATGTAAGTATTTTTTGAATAATGGACTATGCATGTATTTAAATGCTTTGAAAGTTTGGATATTGATAAATTTAATTACAATAATTTAGAACCTTGGTCGTTAAGGAGGGAACAAGATACCCTACCGCCTTTACGGAAACCCATGTAAAACCTTACAAAACTTCTTTTTCCTTTACTATAGTTTAGAGATCGCAGTACAAGAAAATAGAGCATTTTTGGACCACCTTTTCCGACCACTATTTGTGACCAATTCTGGTTGAGAGTCAGAAAATTTCCAACCATTTTATGATAATATTTAAAATCATTAGAAAATAGTCAACAATTAATCGGAAATTTTTGGTCGGCAAATTTCTGACCAACCCTTAAACTGGTCGAATTTTTTTTATTTTTAAATAATAACTTTTATTAAATTATTATCATTAAATTTTTTTAAAAATGTTCAGGAATTGGTAGGAAATTTGTATATTGGTCGGTAATTAGTTAGAATTTTTTGACCAATTTCTGACATATGTGTTTCTTATAAATCACACAATTTTTCTTCTCAAATCATTTTTAACCTTTAAACTTCTTTCTAAAATTAAAATCTCTCTAACTTCAAATCAGTTATTTTTTAATTTCATTAAAACAAAATCTCAATAAACTTTTTAAAAAATAAAATTTCTATAATCTCTAAAATATAAACTTTTCAAATTTGTTTTTGTTTCTAATAATATTACTTTAAAAATATTTCAATTTATTTTCGTTTAAAAAAGTTTCCAACCAAATTTATTAAAAACAAAATTTTATATCGTTATATATATGTAGTCAAAAATTGTTAGGTTCATGTTGGTTTGAAATTTTTGACCAATTTTTAACCAAATCTCGTTTTTAATTCTTAGATTCCAACTAATTGAGTTTCGTTGAGATTTAGTCAAAATACCCATGTTCTGACTAAATTCCGACGAAAATTCTGGTAAGAAAATGCAATGTTTTCTTGTAGTGTCACATTTTATATAATAGGTCCAAACCCATATTAGCCTAAGATTGTTAAGGGTTATCTTTTCTGCATGCCAATTAAACTTTTAGGTTATTTGATCATTGATTTTAAAATATTTGTTTAAAGCATGTGTTTTCCGTTTAGTAAATTGTAAATAGTAGAAATCTAGTGTTATTCGTGTAGTGTTTTCCCATTGGTTTTAATAATATTTTAACTTAATTAGTGTTTGATGTTAAAATTGATGAGGATTTTCAAATATAGTTGAGTTGACAAAATAAAATAAAATAAAAACACTTACGAGGGTGCCAAGAAGAAACAGCCGCTAATAATGCTGCCTGAAAAATAAATCAACATTAGAAAATCAAATTGTATATTGAAAGGTTTTTCTCATATTATATAAGGAATAAAATAGAAATGTCTACCTATGATTGTCAACACGAACCGAGCCTCTAACATAGCCATAACCACTGCATAAAAATAAAGAATACATTGTTATAGATGTCTACCTATTTTTATTTCAAAAGTAACAAATAAAAAAAACAATTGACTTTGTAAAACTAACAAATAAAAACAATTAATTTTGTAAAACTGGAATCCGATGAAACAAATCAAAAGGTTGTGTTTCTTTAATGAAAAAATAATGAATTTTACACAAAAAAAATCAAAGAATGAAATGAATAAACAAACCTTCCCAAATAACCTATTTTTATCACTCAAATTACTACCATTATATTAAAAAACATCAACCTAAGGAGGGGGGGAATTATTATCAAAACTTTTGAGCGTTAAAACACAAACTCCATAATGGAGAGAGGTGGTGGAACGGTTCTCTTCTTAAGGAAAGAGGATAAAATAATAGACTAGACGTTGTATCCATGTCAACACTATCTTTGAAAGCGGTCCTCGACCAAACAAATCAAGACGTTGGCTTAGGTAAATAAAAAGAAAAGTCAACTACTTTTCAAGACAGCCATGATCCTCGAGGGGATTGATGATATGCCGCCAAACTTGGAAAAGAGCCAAGAGGAGATAAGTCTTTGCTTGGATGTCAACTCAAATCTCGAGTAGAGTTCTCAACCCCTAGAAGTATTGTGTCGTTGAGACCAAACAGAAAACAATTTCAGCTTAAACCCTATGAGTGTGAGCAAGTTATCTCCATAAAGAAGATAAACGGCTTCTGTATATACCCATGATTTTCAACTATCACTAATAATAACTTGGGGAGAAGCTTAGCAAAAGACTCGGTATAGATAATGGTCGGTGTGAACGAAGTGGATGTACCAATTAAGGTGATGCTCACAATCACACCATATTGTTCTGCAATACATTAATTTCGCCTTCCTTGACTATGCCTTGATGGCGCCACAACCTTCGTCCTTTGCTACCACCTTTATGTTTCTACGTAATCCAAATCCTGGGATCTGAAACAGGCAATGTCGTGAAATGCTTCTTTCTGCTCTGGACTCAATTCGTCATAACTCACTTGTAAGCGACACTTCCAATATAAGAGATGGGACTTTGAGCAAGTTTTATTAGCTGTGAATCCCAAATCTTTTTTTGTTTCTCCCACGGAGCTCTCCACCCAATACTTTGAGAGCTAGTGGATGCCCTTTTGCATAATTAACGAACTCTTGTGACAGCTTGATGAAATCTTCGGGAGGATTGTCTTGATCAAAGGCATATGATAGCTAAAAAGATTCAAGCTATCGGCAAGAATCACAAAAACTCTTCGTTTGAGTAGTTGACTCTTAATACATTCCGAATGGGTCTTCCACATTGGTTAAGTCTGACTCATTCAACGCTAGTAATTAACTTTTGTACAAGCAATCTGGGCAAGATATCGAATTCCTTCCACTCCCAGGCTTTTGATTTTTCACGGATTTGATCAATTAATGCGCGCTTCATAAAACTCTTCTCCCACTTCTTCAGCAGTGTGGTTTTGCCAATTCCAACAACTCCGATGATGCGAGTACTTTTCCAACTTCTTTTCCAATTCCTCTAGCCCTTGTTTGATTCCAAAAGTTTTGTCCTTCTGTGGGCTGGAAGAAGTTGAGGAGTTGCTATTCTCTGTAGTCTCCTCTACAGAGACAATTTGGCCAAATACTAACACTATTACAAAACACACAAAGCCCAATTTCCTTTTGTTGACTTGTGTAGTTGACTCTCTTCTTCTTTTGGTCACGACACTTCTTCTTCATCTTCTTCTTCGCTTTGCTTTTTTACTCAATTCTCAACAAGAACCAAACAAAAGGGAGAAAAGACAATCTATATAAAAGAACAGATGCCAAGCCAGATCTCATTTAGATGATAATGACTGACCTTCGAATTCACAGCACAGAGACTATTGTTGAAGTAAAAGACCGATCTTGAAGTTGCGGCGTTTTTATTTTTTGTTCAAAAGTAAAACAAAAAACTGCACGTGATGCAACCTCAGCAGAAAACCCTTCTCCTAGACAGTCCTCGGGGGCAAAAATTACACAGTTGAATCCATCAATTAGAAAGAAGATGACTCAAGTAGAAACTAATTTTTATTTTTTTCAAATGTAAACCCTAATTGTGGAGCAAGACTTGAAGAAAAATTTACCAATCAGGAATTCGTAATACCTGGAGGAGAGAAACGAATTGACTGACAACTACAACTGGTACACAGAGACTATCGAGCTATTAGAAAGAAGATGACTCAAGTAGAAACTAATTTTCTTTTCAAAGGTAAGCCCTAAATGGAGCCAGAATTGACGAAAATTTACCGATCAGGAATTCGTAATACCAGGAGGAGAGAAACGAATTGAATGACGGTGAGATCGGAGCTACAACTGTTACACAACTGAATTGAGCAATTAGAAAGAAAATGAGTAAGAGGTGAGATGACAGACGATGCATGTGTATAACACTAAAAATAGAAATAATTTATTACCGTATTATATTCATGTAAATAAACTGGTTACAACAATTTAGGAAGAATCTTGATACATTTATATGATTTAACACTTTATCAACATAATGAATCTATAGTGACTATCAGTAGCGGATCCAACCATTTATTTTATCCAAGATAATATATATATATATAACATTATTTTAATAAATAAACTATATATTTTGAAACCTGCTTTTATTTTTAAAAAATAGGTTTAACAAAAAAATTATGAAATGAAAAAATACAAAAAATATTTCTTTAAAAACCTTATCATAACTATGTATTTCTTCACAAGTTTTTTTTTTACTCAAGAAATGAATACCAATATTCTTCTTATTAGAATTAATTAAAAGTATAAATATATTTAGTTACCATTTACTACTTGGATGAATAAATAGGTGGTGGTTGGTCAATTATTAAATGATATGTTAGCTGAAACTGTATTATTTAACCATCGGCCGAATTAATAATGTAGCCGATGGTTTAGCCAAAGAGTCTCTAATGACTTTTGTAAACCGGATTGTTTAAATTAATGAATTAATTGAGGTTAAATGGTTAAATGGGTTGACCTTATACCTATTTATTGAATGGGATTTTAACAAAATTAAATGGATATTCATTTAAATCCATTAATCTTAAATAAATTATATTTATATTTATATTTTTTTTTGGCAAGAAAATATGAGTTCAGTGATAATATCGAATTCTATAATTTGACGGATAATTGTAACACCACAATTTTGACGAAAAGATGCGGTTTTGGCGAGAAAACATATTTTTTATTAAAAAATGAGATTTTGACAAGAAAATATGATTTTTGCAGAAAAGACTATTTTGGCGACAAGATTTTGTGAAAAATGTTGTTTAGGCGAGAAAATACGATTTTGTGGAAAAATATGATTTTTGCGGGAAAAACACGGTTTTGGCGAAAAACACATTTTCACAAAACTGTGATTTTGACAAGAAAATGCAATTTTTGCGGAAAAGACAATTTTGGCAAAAAACACAATTTACGAGGAAATGTGGTTATGGCGAGAAAACACAATTTTGGCGACACATTTTTGCGGAAAATATTGTTTAGGCGTGAAAATACGATTTTGGTTGGAAAATACGATTTTTGCGGGAAAACGTGATTTTGACGGAAAATCACCTTTTGCTGAAAACGCAGTTTTGACGAAAAAATACAGAAAAATATGATTTTCGCTGGAAAACATATTTTTTCGAGAAAATGTTATTTTGGCGAGACAATACGATTTTGGCGGCAAAATGCAATTTTCGCAGGAAAATATAATTTTAGCGGCAAAACATAATTTTGGCTTCTCCGATTGGTGACAAAAAATGTGCAGATCAACTCTATGAACCATATTATACCAAATGTTGTTGGAAAAAAGAGTTGCATGTGTACTTATGCTTTTATTCTAAATTTGGACACATATATAAACGCCTACGTACACTAAAATGGAAAGAAGCTATTAGGGGACCAATATGCGTATATACAGCTTCCAGTGTAATTAATAATTATAAATTTTAATAAATGTAACACTTTATTAAAGATCATTTATTTCGGTAATACATGCATGTAAATAAAATTTTACAAGTAGGAAGTATACTGTATAATGTACGTGCAAGGAGTAGGAGTGAGAACGAACGGCAGCCAAGGTTGGAGTGGAACTTAGAGGGACGAAGGTAGTGATCGTTGATTAAGAACGGAACTGTGTATGGGTAGTGAATCTTGTGATGTTTGTCGTGAATGAGAGAAGAAAATTTTGTAGATCTAGGGTTTTTGTTTTTTTGTTTTTTGTTTCTTGACGTGTTTTCCTGTTTTTTTTTTGTTTCTTAGTTTGTTAAATACATGACTTTATAACTATTAATTATGTTACTCATATAATGAAGCAAGTAACAAATGATTAATGATTTTGTTTAAAACATTAATTAAATAACACGTTGATTTTAAATCAATACTATAATAAGACATATGCCTTTCTTCTTGTTGACATATCAGACTTTTTATAAATTCTGGTGTTGTTGACAGGTCAATAAATGAAAAAACTTAATCTTTCAATCAAATTATTTTATTTGTACACATAAGTAAACACATCAGGTTTTTTATGCCACATTAACTATGAAAAAAAAACTGTGTAAACCAATCAAATTATTTTAATTATACACATAAGATAATAATCATAATTTTGTTTTACCATGAATAAATTAATAAACAAATTTTCTAAACTAATCATATCATGTTTATTATACACATCCTATAATATTTTTTTTTTTTTACCATAAATAAATCACTGAAAAAACTTTATAAACAAACCAAATCATTTTAGTTATACATACCCTATAATATTTATTTTTACCATGAATAAAAATACATATGTTGATTACCTAAATTTTTAACCGATTTAATCGAGTCTCATGTTGTTGATTAGCATTATTTTAGATTTTCTTAAGCTAATTTGTTTTTGTTCGATTGAAAGTGCAGAGCTAAAAATTTCTTCAATTTGAGTTTTAATAAAAATAATAAAGTTTTGAAATTCTCAAACAGAGATTTGAGAATTAGGATTTTTGGATTGGGGGGAGGGGTCTTTAATTATGGTATTCTCAAAATGTTTTGAAATTATGAGTTTTTTCAATATTGTATATCTATGATTATCAACTCAAAAAATATTTCCTCATAAATGAAAATTTTATGAATTAATGAATATTTTTTAATGAATGAAAACTAAGTAAAAAAACATGACAACAAATTGTTTGATATGTTAGATACGAATAAAAAACATAAGTAATGGAGAAGAGAACATGGTTATAGGGTAAGAGTGGATGTAACATAAAAAAAGTGGATGTAAAACTTATTTTGTGCTCCAAAAGTTTCTAATATGTTTCACTTTAATGTCACTAATTCAAAGTAGGAGATGAGTTTTTTTTTTTCATAAAACATCCACTAGGATTTGTTTGTTATTTCTTGAATTTCTTTAATTTTCTTATAGAGTTTAAAATATATTTTTACACATAATATAAAAACTTTTTGATAAAAAAAGATTTTTTAATGAAATGTAAATCATTAACTGTTTTCTAATACTTTTACAAAATAGACTATTAACTATTTTCTAATAGTTTTATTTTGTTATATTAAAAAATGATCATATGATATTTAATATACTAATTTGATATTAAAACAAAGAAAATAAGAAAAAAAACATGGGAAAGCATTGACAATATGAAAAAGATTAGGGGAAAAATTGACACTAAGGAGAAAAACTAATGATATCTTATATGTTAATTATGTAACATGCTAAATATTCAAACCAAATGAATTAATAAGGGCAATTCTCAAAATAGCACCAAATCAACTTTTTGTTCCATAAATAACACTATTTTTTTAAGACAAAAATAACATTTTTATTAAAGATTTATTTCCTTATATAGCAAAAAATCTCCTATCCTCATACTTTAAAGGTTTAGGATTTAGATTTTAAGGTTTAAAAACCCTAAACTCTAAGCCCTAAACCATAAACTATACCTTCCACCCCAAATGATTTATAAGCTAAATTGTACAATATTTAACCCAAAAAAAAAATTAAAATTTTATCTTTTATAAAAATGCTATTTTTATCAAAATAAAAATAGAGTGCTATTTGTGGAACAAAAACATCATTTGGTGCTATTTGAGGGAATTTCTCAATTAATAATAACATTACTTCCTTTAATATATTTTTTTTCACAACATATTGCACATTCACACGGGAAATATTAGACTATTAAATTCAAATCAAATACAATTTAACAAATTACTCATTAATCTCAATAAATATTAAAATATTTTATAATATTGAAATATAAATCAGTTTATTAAAAAAATTCAATCGTTCATAAAACCATTTCACTAAAACTCAATTGTTCATAAAAACATTTCACTAAAACTAAGTATAAATAATTTATTTATTGAAAAATCTGCAGCGTAGCGCAGGTATTTACCTAGTTTACTATAATAAAACAAAGTAAACAAAACATAAAGCAAAAAGTAGAATAAAACTAAGCAAAATATAAGTACAAAGTTTATTAAATAGTCAACAATAGATTTGAATTGATACAATGAAAAATCAAAGATCATTATCATTTACTAATTACACCAAAATTTACCAATACAAATGGCACTAAATATCTATATTTATGCTACAAACTAGTAAATTGTTAATTTTTCAGACGATGAAATATTAACGAAGTTGACAACTTGTGAGAAATTGGTTCTGTTTGTTTGGCAGTTGCAGGCGACTGTGACCAGCGACAGCGACTACCAACTATTCATTTGGTAGTCGCAGTGACCAGTGACCAGTTGCACCAACTGATTTCAGCGATTAGCGACTGCTATTTTTAGTCGCTGAACTATCGAACGACCAGTCACAGTTTTCAACGATCGGTCGCTATATCTAGTCGCATGACTGCAAAACCAACAACGACGATGATCAGCGACCAAAAAATTATAAAATAAAATTATTTAAATACATAAATAAAATAAAATTATATCATCTAAAGAATTTAAATATTTTTTTTTTCTTTTAAATTTAAAATTTTCAAGTTTAAAACTATTAACATTAATAACACCCAAAACATTAATTTATTTAGATCAATTTTTTTATATTATATTTTTAAATTTTATTAAACTCTCTATAAATTAATAAATATTATTTTGTATTACAAATTAATAACATAGATAAATTAATATAGTGAAATTTTATTAATAATTTATAGATTTATGAATTATTAATTTATAGAAGTTTTACTGTATAATAAAATAAAATTATATAAATATAGTAAATTATGTAAAACTAAATAAATAAAGATCTACTTAAACTAATTAAAATATTGTTATAAAAATTATATAAATGAAATTAAAATAAAATTTATCTTAATTAGATCAAATCTAATTACTTTAAAAATTTTCAATATATAAAAATATATAATCTTTACATGTTTTATCTTAAAATTTTAAAATATTTTTTTATGTGGCAAAAACTCATTAATTAAAAATAAAACTAATCATAGCGATTGTGAAACAAACAACATAGTGATTTGTCGCTGCGACTAGTCGCTGATTGCTGCGATTAACAAACGAATAAAAGAACGATCAATCACGGTGACTGATCGCAGCAACTACCAAACGATCAACTAAACAAATTGCTGGTTATAATCGCTGATCGTTAGTTTTAGTCGCTGTCGCAAGCGACTGCGAAACAAACAGGGCCATTATCTCAACAAATGAGCGACTAAACTTACCAACACCATTTTCCCGCCATTATTTTTTTAATATCTAAGCGATTAAGATTAGTCTAATTACTCATGTATAATATGTATTTCCCGTCTAACTATAGGATTCTCGCGGCGAGACAACTACTTATTAATTGTTAATGTATATATGGTCTCAGGAGTCAGGCCTAAGGGTTATTATTTTTGTAGTTTCACATGCGAAGAAAAACTAAATTGGAAGCTAAAACCTACATCGACTTAAAATTAAAATTGTAGTATTTAACCATCTTATTTCTTTTTTGGTGAAAAGTATATTATTTTTATTTCAAAATAAATCAGTGTGAACCAGAAACAGTCACTGGAAACTAAAGGTTTGGAACTCAAGAATTGAATGAACAACAGTCGGAGAAAACAGGTCAAGTGTTAATTAACGT
This sequence comes from Cardamine flexuosa, assembly GCA_963555745.1. Taxonomy (NCBI): domain Eukaryota; kingdom Viridiplantae; phylum Streptophyta; class Magnoliopsida; order Brassicales; family Brassicaceae; genus Cardamine; species Cardamine flexuosa. The sequence goes on along the minus strand of OY743215.1, from coordinate 6,237,797 downwards.
CTAGAAAACTATATTTGTGTGTATTTTTCAAAAATGAAAGTATATTTTTAGTGATTGCGTAGAAACGATATTCGTTCCATGTAGCTTCGTCCTTATTAATTGATCACATAAAACAACAATTAATACCTTAATTTGAAATACGAATATCAAAACACAACACACATATGTGTAATACATATATATAAATGTGTCTACCTTTGAAAGATATATGAATGCAAATGGAATCATGAAAAGGGTGGCGAAGACGAGACGATATGCACTAAGCACTGGTAGGATCATACCATCATTGATTGCAAGTTTGACACGAATAAACAAAAAAAAAACAACTAAATATTAAAAAGTAAGCAAACTAGAGCAAAAACTAAGCAAAAAGGAAAAATACACCAAGTTTATTAAAAAGTAAACAATTAATAGATTTGAATTGACAAAAATCAAAGATCATTATCAGAAGCAGACTCTGAAACATAACAAACAAAGCTACCGTACCAGAATCCAACCAAAGGTCAACCATTTGGATTTTAGAAAGAGAACAATCTCATGTGTTGCCAGGGTCGGCGGAGAGGGTAGGCAAAAGAAACATTGACCTAGGACCCCCATTTTTGTGGAGCCCCCATTAATATATATATATATATATACTGAAAATTATGAAATTAAATATTAGAATAATAAAGAAAGATAATATGAAAATAAGTGAATTAAAAAATTAATTAAAATTAAAAAAAAATTCTTATATGATGTTTACTGTTTTTTCTTTTATATTGATGTTTCTGCTTCTGTTTTTTGTTCTCTATCGTAACATCTTCTTAATAGTTATGTTACTATTTTCTTTTTAAAACTATATTATATTTGGTTACATTTCTTGGGGCCTCCGTTTTTTATTTTGTTTGGTGCTCCAAATTCTCGGAACCGGCCCTGTGTGTTGCAAAAGTAAACAAAATTATGTTTATGACATAACTCCAAAAATAATTAACAGAAAAAACCATAACTACATAAAATACTATTTGAATAAGTACATATTTAATTATTTATATATATTTTATAACTCTAATTATGATATAATTATGCGAATGGCTTTAGTTCAAACATTTCTCAATTAGTTTGCTTTGGTATATATTTTTTCTCCTGAGGCATAGAATTGAAATGCATGCATGCCGTATAAAAATTTAAAGATTGCAAATCATATGCCTAATTCCAGTTAAAAAAATATTTACACAGTTGAATCGAGCAATTAGAAAGAAGATGACTCAAGTAGAAACTATTTTTGGTTCAAAAGTAAACCCTAAATGGAGAAGATTTACCAATCATGAATTCGTAATACCAAGAGGAGAGAAACGAATTGAATGACGGTGAGATCGGAGCTACAACTGTTTTTTTTTTTTTTGAATTTTTGTTACATTATATTCAAAAAAAAATAAACGTTTGTTATATTTTAATGCATACTTTTCACTCATGTAAAACATAACCCCAAAAGATATTGCTATCTTTGATGTTGTCTTGCTGCAAACCACATTTGAATGCCCCCTTCATACCTTAAATCTCTTCCGCTTCTAATTGTGCTTAACCGGTTTTGAATGTTTTTGTCAATCATTTTCACCAGTTTTTCCGTCGGTGATGGTTGCTCCCCATGTCTTCTATCATTTCGTTCCCGCCAAACAGAGTGGATGGTGTTTTGGAACACATACTTGAGTATAAAAGCTTTTGTGTGGTCTAGATTGTTGTCACTCATGAGCTTGAGAATTTCTCTCCAGTCTGTTGAGAACTTATCAAGAAGAACTCCTCTCATTAGTTTCTCTCATACCTTTGATGAGTAAGAGCAGATAAAGAATAGATGGTCTCTTGTCTCCATCGGAGTCTGACAAAATATGCATCTCGTATCAACATTTTGGTTCCAATTTATCATCCTATCTCCTGTTGCCATTCTATTCTTTGTGGCTAGCCAAGTAATGAAAGAGTACTTAGGGGTAGAATAAGAGAACCAGATCCCTTTGTAACCCTCCATCAACGGCTTTGCAATACGTAGGTATGACCATGTTTCTTTGCATGAGAATCTGTTTCGGTATTTGTCATTTTTTCCTTTCCCTAGGGCAACATCATGTTCCTCCACTTTCCAGGCCAGTCTCTGTTTTCGCACTTCCTCTTCAACAAGATTTAAATCTGTGTTCCTGTGTTTTTGTCTTCGATTCATATTCAGAACCTCTCCCACTGTAGCAGATATCGGAATCCCCAAATCAATACGTCCTCTTTCCCCAAACTTCTCATAGAGACAGCCAAGTGAACTCCAAGAATCAAACCAAAATGAAGTAAGCTCACTATTTTTTACTTCCACTCTGTGAAATTGTTTTGCTTTGTCTCTATACTTCAGCATTTTTTTCCAGATCCAAGATCCTCTCGAAGAGTTATCTTTTACAGCCCAAAAAGAACCACTTCGTATTAAATATCTCTTCACCCAATCTACCCATAGTGATCCTTTTGCAGAGAGAATACGCCATATAAGTTTCAGAACACATACTCTATTTGCTTCTTCAACTGATCGCAAGCCTAAACCACCTTCACTTTTCGGGGTGCATACGTCTGACCATGCCACCTTAGCCTTCCGAGGATTTAAAGTTGGTCCAGACCATAAGAAAGCGGAGCACATTTTATCTATCTCGCGTATACAAGCTTTTGGCAATCTAAACGCAGCAATCCAAAAATTTGTAAGACTCAAAATTACCGAACTAATTAGTTGGAGTCTTCTGGCAAAGGATAGAAAGCGAGTTGTCCATGAACTTATCTGAGATCTAATATTTTCCACCAGTGGAAGATAGTCTGATGAAGTCATCTTCTTCGTTAACAATGGAAGTCCCAAGTACCTTACCGGTAACATTCCATACTCGAAAGGAAATTGTTGAAGTATCTCCTCTTTTTGACCCATGGGAACACCTGCCATGTATATAGTAGACTTTTCTAGACTTATCTTCAGACCCGAGTGTGTGGCAAAATCATCAAACACCTCTAGAGCACCTTTAATCGATTTCTTATCCCCTTTCACAAATACCATCAAACCATTTGCGAAACAGAGATGTGTTAGCTTCATATGTTTGCAGTTCGGGTGATAACCAAATAAATTATCCCTTGCTGCTTTGTCTAATTTTCGAGAGAGCACATTCATGCAAATAACAAACAGGTAGGGGCTGAGAGAACAGCCTTGTCGGAGTCCTCTCTCACTTCCAAAATAGCCCGTTAGTTCTCCATTCACTTGCACTGAGAAGGATGCAGTGGTAATACAAACCTGAATCTATTGGATATACTTGTCTGGAAAATCGATAGCTCGTAACGTGTTAAGTAAGAAACCCCACTGAACAGAGTCAAAAGCTTTTGAGATGTCAATTTTCATCGCACTCCGAGGCGAAACTGAATCTTTATGGTAATATTCGATATCGGCTTGTAATCTTTCATGACTTTAGCTTCTTTCTTCTTTGGGATCAAAGCCAGTATTGTTGAATTAACTCCTTTAGGTAAGAAACCTGTCTTGAAAAAAGACTGAATTGCTACCACAAAATCTCCGCCTACAATCGACCATGTCTCCTTAAAAACTTCACAAGTGAACCCATCTGGACCTGGTGATTTGTTACTAGGCATTGAAAATAACACTTTCTTCACCTCTTCCGCTGAGACTTCCTTTGCAAGCATTTCCTTGTCTTCCTCCTCACATTTAAAATCCAATAGGTCTCCCAGCTCTTCACTCATCCATTCCTTATAGTCCAAAGGTTTTATCGTTAGAAACTCTTTAAAATATCTCTGTCTCTGCCTTAATCCGATCTTGATCGGATGCTATTTGTCCATCTTCACAATGAATTTCCTGAATATTATTCTGGATTTCTCTGAGTTTAGCCGCAGTATAGAAAGCTTTATTGTTCTGGTCCCCTATTTGCATCCAGTGAAGCTTTGCTTTCTGTCTTAAATACCCTTCCTCAATGTCTGCCAACCTCTTCGGCCACCACAGATTGCTGAGATGGACTTGCCATTGTCGCAGCCTGTAAATCACACAGAGTTTTATATGCCTCTTTTGTTCGATTTGTTATACTACCAAACATCTGCTTTCCCATTCTCCTTAAGTGGGGTTTTAAATCCTTTAATTTCTTTGACAACCTGTGCTGCCGATGTAGAGTGAAAAATAGGTGGTGATGTTTTCTATCTCTCGTCTACCTCTTGCTTTTATCCCACATAAGTAGTTAAGGTGTTTAGAAATTTAAAAGGTCTCTTAACCCGCTTCTGCTCCTCATTTATATAAAACCTGCATCTCAAATGATCAGAGCAACCTCCTGGCTCGAAAACAGAGTATGATTGATCATATTGTTGGATCCATTGCTTACTTACTAAAGCTCTATCTAACTTCTTACAAATGACTCCTTCCTGCCTCTTATTGCACCAAGTGAAACGTTGACCATGGTATTTCAAATCAGTTAGTTCACACTGACGAACAATATTCTGAAAATCCCTCATTCCCATCGGAATAGATGGCGTTGTTTCATATAGCGAGTGTTCCTCTCCCTCCAAAATTTAATTGAAATCACCACATATTAACCAAGCCTTATTGTGAAACAGAGGAGAGTTATGATGATCGCAGAGGTCTGTAATAAAAGTGACAAAGAATTCTTCTTTTCTTCCTTCAATATAGATCGAGCAAGTAATAAGCTGCGAGGTTTTATAAATAGGAGTGACACGCACATTATTTCTCCAAATCACCCATAGTCTTCCTAGCCGATACTCTTCATAGTTTGAAATAAAGGACCAGTCATAAAGGATGAACGTTTGCGATCTCGAGTTCTACGGAGAGGTATGTGGAATCTCTGTGGAGTTCATGTGGTTTTATCAAAATGGAGTCCCATTGTTGAAGAAGACCAGGAAGAGATAAAGACTATTCCTCTTTGGGTAATAGTAAAAAATGTCCCGCCGAAGTATTTTTCTTGGAAGGTTCTGTCTGCTATCACGAGTCCATTGGGGACACCTAAAAGACTACACCCCGATACAGAGGCATGTAAATCTTTTGAGGAGGCAAAAGTATTTGTAGAATTGGATTTAACGAAGACACTACCAAAGTTGTTTTCATTTAAATCCGAAAAAGGAGGAGACACAGTAGTGGAATTTGTTTATCCGTGGTTGCCTCCACGATGCACTGATTGTTCTAAATGGGGTCATCTAAATTCAGACTGTTTGACGGGGAAGAAAAAAAACAGAGTTGATAATGGAGCAACAAGAGTAACAAAGGTTACAGAAACAGAAGTTAGGGATGGAAATTTGGAGGAACAAAAAGATACAAATGATTTTACAAAAAGAGTTCATTTGAAAGAAAAGGAAAAGAAAAACAAGGTGAAAACGGGAGGGGCAGAGATTGAGATGGAGGAAGGTGAGCTGGGATGGAGTACGCCAACAAAATTGGGACGAAGCCCCAACAAAACTAACGAGTTACGATTTGGAGAAGTGACTATCATGTCAAACTCTTTCTCATGTCTTAGTGACAACAATGAAAAGGGAGAAGAGACTGAATCCACAGATGCAGAGAGGGTGGAGGAAATAAAGGTTTCTGAGAAAATAGAAGAAGAAACAGAGATTTTAAATCCAGATGGGAATATTCAAAAACAGTGTGAAGAGGAAAAGAAAAGTGATTCAAATGAAATACGTGAGGTGATGATGAGGCAATCGCTTCCAAGAGCTTCAAAAACGGGTCACAAATTCTTGTCCACAACTGTAACGCAGAACTCTAGGATCACTAATCCTAGTATTTTGAAGCCACGTCAATCACAAAAACATAATTAATGGCAGGATTCTTTTGGAATATTAGGGGTTTTAATAAGAAAGGAAAGCATGGAGTGGTTAGAGATTGGATGAATTTGGGAAAGTTTGATTTTGTTTGAGCAAAGGTAAAAGAAAGCAGAGCAGATGGAATTGTTAAATTGGAGCTACAACTGTTACAAAATTGAATTGAGCAATTAGAAAGATATTGACTAGAGACGATAACAGATGGTACATGTGTATAACATTAAAAATAGAAATAATTTATTACCGTATTACATTCGTGTAAATAAAATGGTTACAACAATTTAGGAAGAATCTGGATACATTTATATAATTTAACACTTTATCAACATAATGCACATATAGTGGATATTAGTGGCTGATCCAACTATTTATTTTACCCGGGGTAATATATTATATATATATATATATTTATTTATTTTTAATAAAAATATAAATTTGGAAACCAGCTTTTATTTTTAAAATAGGTTTATAACAAAAAATTATGAAATGAAAAATTAAACAAATATTTCTTAAAAATCAAAGCATAACTATGTTTTTCTTCACAATTTTTGTTTGTACTCAAGGAATGAATACCCATATTCATCTTATTAGAACTAATTAAAAGTAGAAATATATTTAGTTACCATTTACTACTTCCATGAATAAATAAATGGTGGTTGGTGTCTTGGTGATTGGTCAAAGAAATAGAGATTGATTGTTTGGTAGGCCATATGCATCGGGATGTTAAGGTTGGTCAAGGTTTTGTGTAGATACACCCTATCAAAGTTTCGTGATGTAATTACACATCGAGATGGAAGTTTCGTGTAATACTTAACTGAAATTTTGTAAGGGGATATAACCTGTCGACCACTGTATAAATGAAAACGATTCCTTAAGTCTTGACAAAGAAAATAAATAGAACAAAGCTCCTAATTTGATGGGACACATAAAATCCATTGTAGTGTCCACTAAAACCCATTTAGAAGCTTTTATAGGCTGTATCAGTTTCCTACAAAGAAAATATAGTACTCTCATAATCAATGAGATAAATAAGTACTATAATAATACACGGACTTTTCAGTGTATAAAATCTTACTGGGTCCAGCCAAACTATGCCAACCGATTGTTGCCATCTGGCCGCACGAATTCTCTGGGTAGACCTTTTATAGGTAGCATACACAACTACTTAGTTGGACTGATTCAAGTAATGTTCATAACTCAAAGGATAACTGAATTACAAATATATAATGTGTGCGAGTGATGTAAGAATAAAATACTTACAAACATAATCTGATCCAGAAGTAAAAATGAGAAACCGGTCCATAAGCCAACGCAACCAAAAACGACATATACTCCACACTTTTAGCTTTTACAACTTCTATCTGCATTTACAACCCCCGTGATCTCAGCTCACACTCACCCACAAACAAACTTGAGTATAATTACTATTTTTAATTACAAATCTGTCCCGCATCAATACTGTTAATAAATTAATGAATAAATTATCCAACTGCTTCTATGTACATGAAGAACCTCAAGGGGAAACTATATTTTAATTTTTTTGCTAAATTCGAACAGAGTATTCCTCCTGTTCGTGCTATGTAACTCTTATTTCCCTAGTATTGGACTAAATTGAATCTAGCAAAGACACGAATCAAACAAAGTAAGCCAAACATAAAGCAAACATAAAGCAAAGAGTAGAACAAAACTAAGCAAAATATAAGTAAGGAAAATATAAGTACAAAGTTTATCAAAAAGTAAACAATAGATTTGAATTGATACAAAAAAAATCAAAGATCATTATCAATTACTAAATACACCAAAAATTACCAATACAAATGGCACTAAATATCTATGTTCTTAAACCATAGATTAACAAGCTGGTATTTCTCTATTATGTCAAAATCTCTTAACTCCACGATTAATTTCTATAGTTAAAGCACCCAGGTTTTATTTCTATTAGTAATGATATTTGACCGTAGCTGTTAAATGCATTAGCATGTATAATGTAGAAACATCAAATCCCCAATAACAATTTCAGAATCACAAAACTCATTGTTAAACTAGGGCATGAACACTAGCTAGATTGTAACTGCAATCTAATTGGTTGTTGAAATTAGGCCCTAATTTCAACAAATTCAGTGAAAAACCAAGCAGTCCAAGTAAACCTTACTAATGAAACGGCGAAAAATGTTGGAGGTGAGACCAGAACAGCGGCTACAAAATGAACAATGACAAAACAGCGATTGACCCACGACGAGATGGAACTACGGCCAAGGTTGGAGTGAGAACGAACGGCGGCCAAAGTTGGAGTGAGTCAGTGAGAACGGCAAGGTTGGAGTGAAAAACATATATACAACATTACTTTTAATAATAAAACCATTTATAATGGTTGTATGGTTATTTCAACAGTTGAAAGAGTGCAATGATTGTTTGTTAACAAGTGTTGAATGTGATATGGCAAGTTTGGTGTTGATAATTTTTAACACCGTGAATTTGTGTTGGTGAGGGGAGAATCTGACATATGTCAAGTCTTAAATGATTCAAATATTTATTAGATAATAATAATATAAATTATTATATGTGTTGAATTCTCATTGGTTTATCTGATTTTTGATATATTTGTTTCCATCCAATTTATTTAATATCATTTATTTCATAAAATATTATATATAAATATCTATATTTTATATCAAAATTCATCATTTAAAATACTTTATAAAAAAAGATTAATTTCATTTGATTTGGACACAAAGAAAAAACATCATTTATTAAACTTTTATTATTAGTTTCCATTAAAATCTTATTTTTAGTATACTTTTCTATAAAACGAAAACGAAATAAATTTATTTTATATAATTATTTAACTTTTAGTTATTTAGTTTAATTTTAGTTGATAATTGTTATTATTTATAATTAATATATAATCACAAAAAAAAATCCTAAAACATAAAAGAAAATAAAATTAATAGGGTATGGTGTTGTAATTTTTTCAACAAAACTATTATAGGATATAGAAATTGAGTGGATATTGAATAATGATATGGAAGAAAGAAAAAATGATATGGAATGTTAAAAGTTAAAAAGTGAGTATTGTAACAATAAAACCAATGTAGATAGTCTTACTGTTTTCAATATGCCGTAGAAAAAGATAACAAACAAATATTTACTGTTTTCAAAAGTTAACTCAACATCAAAATGCAAACGGAACGAAACTCGAATGCACAATTTTAGATAATAAAAATGCATGTCGTTTGGGGAGTCTAGGACCGAAAGTGTTGTTGTTGCTTTTTGAAAAAACATGCCGTTTTTCTCCCATATCGTTTTAGTGGCCACAAGACGAGCTTGAAATGTTTTTTTTTCCTTTATCAAAATGCAATATTTATCTCTACAATCGCTTCCATGGAAACCAAATCCACTGCTTTTATCGGAAACCTATCTTTTGAATCCCAAACAAGCGACATCCTTCAGTTCTCCGCACCGCAGAACTCGAAACTGGAGAATTAGAAGTTCCCAGGAAGAGAAATTAACAAATTCGAGTGACGACGGAGATTTGAAAAAGTCATTGTCCGGTATTGTGGGAAATCAAGTAGAGGAGCTATTGATCAGAGAAGAGAACAAGAATTTGCTTGATGGTCTGGAAAAAGCTTCGTTGAGAGTGGAGATAGCGAAGAGAGAGCTCGAAGAGATAGAGAGACAAGAAATCGAGGCGAAATTGCTTCAGGATTATGTTAATAAGCTCGAATCAAGAGCCTCAGAGGTGAGACAGCTTTTATCCCCAAATATGAGTTTTGATTCTTTTGCGCTTGGAATCTGATGTTTTGTGAGTTTCTGTATAGTGAATTTTTGCATTGTATGGGATTAGGTTTAAGTTGTTTCAGAGGTTTCAATCACTATCTATAGTTTTGCTTTCGTGCTTGAAACCTAGAAATATGTTTTCTTTTATAGTTTGTGTGAAGATGATCCATAAGATAAGGTTACTAAAACATGAATTTGGTAGCATTTTGAGTTTTTTCTACCATCAAAAGAAACTATGACAAGAACATGTTCATCTGATTCAAGATCGCAGAATGCCAGCAAGAGATTATCGCAGCAAAATCTATGGTTGAGGAAGCAGAACGCTCACTGTCCTTAGCAGATACGGCAGCAATTAGTTATTCGATCGATAAAGATAAAGAGAGATTAGAATCAGCGAAAGCGGCAGTGGTTGCAGCTGTGGTTGGAACCATAGCAGAAGTCCCATTTGCTCTTTCTCAAGTCTCGAGCATCGAGCAGCTTCTTCTTCCATTGGGAATAGCCTTTGCAAGCTGTGCATTGTTTGGAGTCACATTTAGGTATGCAGTGAGAAGAGACTTGGATGATAGTCATCTCAAATCTGGAGCTGTTGCAGCCTTTGGGTTTGTTAAAGGTAACACATTTTGATATATATATATATAACTTATTTGAATTGGTCAAAAAGAGTTTTTGCGTTTGTGATTGAATTTTTGTGTGTGCTTTGTTCCATAAAGCTTAAGGGAAAGAGTAAAAGAAAAAGACGTTCTTTGTCTTGTTGTTATATTGTGTGGAAGTGTGAGCTGGAAATACCCATCGCTGTCGTGACTTTAGTTGTTTAAATTATAATTTAACAAGTAATAGAATACTAATCAACGATTAAAATAGTTTCTTACTAAAATGATTGATGAGTTGATTACTAAATCTCTGAGTCTCTGATCTGTATTATTTTGAATCTGTCTACTTTTAACAGATATATTATAAATTTGTGTCTTTCTTTTTGGTATTATAGGACTTGGTATGTTGAGCAGAGGACCGCCATTGGAACTGAGCTGGGAAAGCTTTGCTTCACATGGCATTGACGGCGCCGTTTTAGTGTCTCAGAGCGTTTTGATATTTGCGTTTGCGTCTATAGGCTTGGACTTTTGTTTCAAGATGAAGCTCTTAAGACCATTTCCTAGCTCTGGTCAGATGTAGAACTGAACAAATTATTATGAATTTTCGTTTGAAGACTTTTATATACTTGTTGAATATTATTAGTTGGTTCAAAAATGTAAATTATTCATTTTCTTTAGTAATAAAGATGACTAAAAATACAGTTAAAAATAGATATGTAGTAGCGTATCATGAAGAATCTGAATATTTATTTATGATATTCTGGACAAAAAGGAATATTAGATATTTTCTTAATTGTTTTTTACCCGTTTTCGTAACTTTTTTAGAAGAATTATTTTATCCTTTTTCAACGCCAACAAAGTCATAGTCACTCGTGAAACTTAGCCAAAGAGGTAGATGGGGTCAAGCCCATTCCTAGCCATTCACTATTAAACTTCATCCACGTGTAACAATCTTAGATACTTACTAATTTACCACGTCAGCAAAAACAGCTCTTTTGTCTCTCAAATCCTTTTCAATCGCGCTTGTCGTTGAGGTCAACTGCTGAGGAAAAAAAAATATAAACAGCGAAAGTGAAAACCAAAATGACAAACAAAAAGAGCTGAATAATCATTTTTAATAAACAAAAATTAAAAAACTACTATCCAATTTCAATGGGATTTCGACTTGTTCTCGAGTAAGCAATTACTAAGTCTCTCTCCCGCTTTCAGATTTTGTTAATTTTTTTCTGTAAATTCAATTTTAATTTTTCCGGTTTTTGATTTTGGTGGTATTCAGAGCGGTTTTAAAGCGACGGAAGAAGATGGTGGGAGGTGTTACTGGTGCTGTATTCCGTGGTAGTGGAAGTAGTAAGCAGCAGAGAGGTTTCTCTATGAATCGTAAGGATTATAAGCTTATGGAAGAAATAGGCCATGGAGCTAGCGCTGTTGTATATCGAGCGATCTATCTCCCAACTAATCAAGTCGTCGCTATCAAATGTTTGGATCTCGATCGTTGCAATAGCAATCTGGTTCGTTTTCCTTTAAGAGACGCTTGAGCTTTTTTTGGTGTTAGATTTGTGATTTTAGCAGAAAAAATTTCTGGTTTATTAGAGTTTTTAATCATCTTATTAGTCTTTAGATGATTTTCTTAGTTTGCATTAGCGTGAATTAGATCTGTTCTTTAGCGTTTTTATATATTTCCAGAATTGAATTACTGATGTATCTGTGTGTTTAATTTGTTTTAGGATGATATAAGGAGGGAATCTCAGACTATGAGTTTGATAGACCATCCCAACGTTATAAAGTCGTTTTGTTCATTTTCTGTCGACCATAGTCTTTGGGTAGTTATGCCATTCATGGCACAAGGTTCGTGTTTGCATCTTATGAAGACTGCTTATTCAGATGGGTTTGAAGAGTCGGAGATTTGTTGTGTACTTAAAGAAACTCTTAAAGCTCTTGATTATCTTCATAAACAAGGTCATATCCATCGGGATGTTAAGGTTGGTAAAAAGTTAAAACTTTATTATTTCAGCCATCCTTTTAGTGTATTCAAATTTTTGTTGTTTCTTTTTCTTCCTAGGCTGGAAACATACTTCTTGATGATAATGGGGAGATTAAGCTTGGTGATTTTGGCGTCTCTGCTTGCTTGTTCGACAATGGTGATAGGCAACGTGCTAGAAATACATTTGTTGGTACTCCTTGCTGGTCTGTTACTGTACTTTCTTTCTTTTTTTACTTTACCATCACTTTATATTTCAGTGGTTCACATTTAAACTCTTGATTTCTGTTTGTAGGATGGCACCTGAAGTCTTGCAGCCCGGTAATGGATACAATTCCAAGTGAGTTTATACCATCACTATCTTTTTCTACTTGTTTCCTTGTCTAATATGTAAAGTAGCTCACTTTGTTATGCATCTTAAGATAACTTGTCAAGCTAGTCTGCGTCTAATCCGAATTTAATCATTTTTGCTTGATGATTCATATCAAATACTGTGTGGAACAAAGAAATGCAATAATAGCTTATTGGTTTTATGTCTTTCCTTAACAGGGCTGATATTTGGTCGTTTGGTATAACAGCGCTTGAATTGGCTCATGGTCATGCACCTTTCTCAAAATATCCTCCCATGAAGGTGTTTTTAACGTTTCTTTTTCGGCTTATGTTCGTGTTTGAATCTATAGAGTGGTTCTGATTCTTTTTTTTTCTTTCTTTCTTTCTGGTTACAGGTGCTCCTAATGACTATTCAAAATGCACCTCCCGGACTTGATTATGATCGTGACAAGAAATTTACTAAGGTACTCGTGTTCTTTCTAGGTGTAATCCTTTATGTTGGATTTTCTGACGTTTCTGTTTATCATTTCCAAAATTTATATTTTTACTAAACTAACTAGAGGACTTTCAGTTGTGCCCAGTCCTTTAAAGAGATGGTTGCAATGTGTTTGGTGAAAGATCAAACAAAAAGACCAACTGCTGAAAAACTGCTGAAACACTCCTGTTTCAGAAACACCAAGCCTCCTGAGCTTTGTGTGAAAAAGTTGTTTTCTAATTTACCACCTCTTTGGACACGTGTAAAATCTCTTCAGGTATAGCCATGTTTTTTTCCTGTATGTTTCAGCTTGTTTGTTGAAATTATCATGTTCTTACTTTGGCTTGTTTGTATGACAGGCTAAAGATGCTCAACAGCTTGCATTAAAGAGAATGGCCACTGCTGACGAGGAAGCTATATCACAGGTGACAAAACGCCTAAGTTTGATATCATTCATTACCTAAATACTTTATGAGTCGAATTGTCGAGTGGACATATAAAACAATACTTTTAATGTCAGAGTGAATACCAAAGAGGAGTAAGCGCTTGGAATTTTGATATCAGAGACTTGAAAACACAAGCATCTTTGGTAATTTAATTTCCTCAAGTGATCTATGATTGTACTATCTTTAATATATGTTCATTGGTCCATCACATAATCCCTGACTGTTCTTATATTCTTTGTTTGTGTAATAGCTAAGTGATGACGATTATCTATCAGAGAGTAAGGAGGACGAAGAAATATTACGTGCCCAGTTTAATAAGGCGAGTTATCTGAAGATTAAATTTAGAAAAAGACATCTGTAAAATTTGTCCTTTGTATCCAAGTCTTGTGGTCTGAACATATCTTAGAAAACCACTGCAGGTGAACGACAGAGCTCAAGAATTTGATAGTCCGCTACTATGTGAAAACATGAACGGAAAGGAAAAGGTTTTCCGAACTGCGGTGGAAGAACCAACCTACGAAGAGAAATTCACTTTCGTTACAACTGCTTCTTCTGTAGAACAAGTGACACCAAATTCAGAGCATAACATTCCTGAAGCCAAGGTTAAGCCAGTAAGACGCCAAACTCAGAGTGGACCACTTACAAGCAGGACTGTTTTAAGCCACTCAGCTTCAGAGAAAGGTCCTATCTTTGAAAGGTTCGATACATTTGTTATTTGTTGTTTGAGACTACACTTTAGATCTGCTTGTCCTTTATTTAAAAAGTTTTCAAAAAATCCAACTTGTGATTTGTCTCTGTTAGATCTGGGAGTGAACACCAGACGGCATCAACAGTTCAAAGAACACCGAGCTTTAGTGGTCCTTTGAACCTTCCGACCCGTGCTTCTGCTAACAGTTTGTCAGCTCCTATTAAATACTCAGGAGGTGACATTAGCAATCTTCTTGCAGCTAACTGGTTTTATTGCTTCTCTAGCAGTTGTGTTAATAAGTGTTTTGTCCATCTCCAATAGGTTTCCGCGATTCTCTGGATGACAAGTCAAAGGCTAATCTAGTTCAGAAAGGACGATTTTCAGTAACATCAGGAAATGTAGATCTTGCAAAGGTTGGTATTTTAATTTACTACTAATTTGTTTTCCTCTTTATTTGACAGTAACTAACAATACAATCTATATACTCTAGGATGTTCCATTAAATATAGTCCCTCGTCGATCTCCACAGGTTGGTTTCTAGTCTCTTCTTGTTAGTGTAGACTGATGATTTCTTCTCACCTGATAAATTATACACTTATTTTTCAGGTTTCCACTCTGAGAAAATCTGCAAGTGTCGGTAACTGGACACTTGAGCCCAAAATGGTCAGTGTGCCACCTAGTGTCCTTCAAGTCATTCATTAGTAGTTTTTAATTTTAATTCTGTTTCTTAATCTTAGTCTTTATTTTCCATCCTGCAGCCAACAGTTCAGCCTCAGACCATCAAGGAGTCAAGTAGCCATCCTACGTCTTCCTCACTCATCATACCTCAACTTCAATATCTATTCCAGCAAAACACAATACAACAGGTGAGTAAGAGTAATATACATCAAGATCATGAGACTTATCTCCTACTAGTGAATTAACAAGATATTTAACTAGTGCAATTTGAACTATATCACTGCAGGATCTTATTATGAATTTACTGAATAGCGTACAACCTGTGGAGGCAACAGAAGGTATGATAGACAATCATACTTCAATCTGCTGTGACATCATAATTAAGTAATGATGAAATCTTTCAGTAACGGTACCTTCACCTTTCTTGTAGGTTCTCAATCTGGAAAGTTACCACATTTGTCTCGCTCAGACAGTAATGGAAACGTAAGTTGATTTATCTGATATGTTCTCAAATTATTCATCAAAGATATTGCTCAACAGCTATGTAACTGTGACTATGTTGCTTATAGGTTGAACCTGTGGCTTCTGAGAGGGAGAGGTTATTACTTATCGGTATCTCTGAGCTCCGGGCTAGGTTAGTTCTCTTCTTCAAGCAAAGTTTTTGTTTCTAGAGATGTAGTGTGTTTATCTAAGCTTTTAACTGCCAAATATTCAGGCTGAATGACATAACGGAAGAACTCGATACAGAGAAATCAAAATACAACCAAGTAAGTTACACACTTTCACCTCGTTAAAACGCAAAAAACTGCATGTATCTTCCTTTGCCATCAAGCAGTTATTTCGTTTATGTTTGTGTACAGTTACAGCAGAAATTGAAAGCATTCACAGGTCGAGAACAAGTGTAAAGCAGAGGGAAAGCGATACTGGAAACACTGAGCCAGGCCGGCCCATTTATAAAGCATATGCATTAGGGAGTAAAAAAAAAAAACCAACATGGAACGAGCCTGTTTTTGAGTCTGACTTCAGAAAACCACGAAAACTTGAAACCCTAATAGTGTAATCCAAAGATCGGGTTTACTTGCGGGTACCTCATTTTTTCATTTTTTTTTTGGTGTATTTTGTTGGTTTAATTTGTTTTTAAAATATTTACATCAACAATAAATTATAATATATGAACTGTAAATTTGTTAAACATGTAAAATCATAAATAATATTTTATTTATTTCTGAATTAATTTTATAAATATTGATATAACTATTTTCAAAAATGTTATGATGTATTAAGCATTACATTTGTTGATATTGTTTTTATGGCAAAAAATGTCATTTTGTGATGTTCCTGCCTAAAATGCAATTCCAAGATTTTACGGTTTTAACTCGAAAACCTAATTATGAAAATGTTATTCTGGTTTTAAATAGATTGTGTGAATTTATGGTTTTGATTGTTTTCTTATAAAATACTATCCTCTATCTTAAGTCCTACATTTTTTTTTTGGTTATTCAGTAGAACTTTTAGATATCTTAAGAGTATATAAAAATAAAATCTGTGGTACAACACGTGTCAATGTTTTCTTAATTATATAATAAATGTTTATATTTTACTATTTAATATCTTGTGATCAGTTTTTCATATAATTTATAAATTTATAGATTTTGTTTGTCTAGTTTTTATAAAATATTTTTACTTATATGTAATTTTAATTTTATTTAATTATAAAATATTAATATTGTTGGTTAGTTAGCTTATATATATATATATATATATATATATATATGTGTAAGTAGTTTATTTGTCCAACTTTTCTCCACTGTCCAACATGTTAGCAAGACCCAAATATTTGATTATTAAATTTAAATACTTTTAAAAATAGAATAAAAAATAGTAAAAATAATTCTTTTAATATTCTCTTTTTATAGTAAATGTTACAATTTTATACATAAATTTCTTTATATTTTCAAATATATCATATATTGTACTTTATCAACTATACATAATTATTAATTTATATATATTAAAATTTGGTAGTTTACGGCCTACCCATCAATTAGCGGGAAAAGTTTGATATATATCTGGTCCAGTATGAGTTTATTATGATGTCCGCTTAGTATTGTACATAAACTTGTATGTTTATACCTGCTTTATATCGGATTTACTTATACTTATCCTGTAACATATAGGTCACCGGTTCGATTGATATCTCTACCAATATGTGATATTGAAAACATATTTGTTTTTTTATTGACTGATTAATATATGTCCGTTTATAAAAAATTAAATCACAACATATTCATAAAAAAAATCTTAAATTTTATTAATCGTATATTTTATATAATAATTTAAAATAATTTAGAAATAATATCAAATAAAAATGTAGGAGAATCATAATTTATATTATTAAATTCATAATATTATATAAGAAAATGATTATAGATAAATATTAAATAAGAAAAAAAATATAAAAAATTAATTAATTAAAAAGTGTTCAAATGTAAGATTAAAATATAGTGTTTGGTAGAGTGTCCATATTTGAACTTCTTTTTTAATAGTATAAGATTTTTCCTTAATTCATCAAGTTAAGGGATTCAATCGACACTAGAAAGATAATTGTTCTCTGTTCAAATAAACAGGAACTCTTCAACTCTTGTTTTAATTACACTTCGAACGTTATTGACTTATATTTGTACAATTAAACTGATTGATTACACACAACAAAAAACTAGAAGAAAGTTCTTGTCCTTCTTCTTCTCCCACTTGTCAAGGTTTTGGTAGATGCCTTAGACACCAAATAGCCCACACCCAAACACATAACCCAAATCCCCAAATCAACGGCCCAGCCCATTCCCTCCGTCTCATACTCCATCTCAGCCGTCCATTCCACCTCCTCCCACTCTCCCTCTCCGTCGTCAGATTCACCGCCGCCGCTACACGTACAAAAATACTCACCGGCGTCAGTTTCCTTCCCTTCCTCTCTCTCTTCAGGAATCTCCTCCAAACACTCAAACCCAATCTTTTGCTTCCTCCTTCGTCTATGTTTCCTCGCCATCGTGGCCGTTGCCACGTGTCCCTCCGTCGCTACAACAACCTCCGCCGCTCCTTCTTCTTCCATCTCACACTCACACTCAAGTTTCCACTTGTCTCCTTCGTCTTTTCTGAAAATACCTTTGATGACTCTCTCCTCACTCATGTACACCTCGAACCGGATCCCTTCCCAAACCCGAACCCGTTCTTTAGACCCGTAAATAGCCTCTCCTCCCTTAACGACCCGGTGGAGCGTCACGAACGCTGGAGAATCGGGTCGGATCTTGGACCCGTCGAGCTCGAAAGCAGCTTCGTTTAGTCGGCGTGGGTAAAGAAGAGTAAGAGAATCGGGTGGAGTAGATAAACCGGAGAACCGGACAAAGAAAGCTTTAACCTTTAAGCTCTCTTTCTCAACGTAACGCTCGAAATCCGTCGATCTACACATTTCTCTCTTTTGGGTTCTTTGAAAAGTCTCTTCTTCTTTTGTTTTTCTCGGATTACTAAAATTTGATTTGAAACATGTGAAAGTATGGGCTCTGTTTTAAGAGGGAAAAATAGAGAAAGGTGGCGACTTTTGGGGGGCATTGGTTTTGTTCAGATTCTAGGGGTGGCACGCGGTTTAGCTGCTAACGTGGACATTTCGTCTACATGTCATATGATCCTATCTTATTTATTTATTATTTCTGGTCAAAAATAGGCGTTGGGTATGGTTGGTTACATCAGGGTTGCATCATTTGTATCGGTCTAACATATCAAACAGTGCATGCAGTCAGGTATTAGCATGAACATGGTTTCTCTTGAGTTGCACAATTTTGTACAGACAATTATTTTGTTTTCTACGTACACTTGTCTTCTTTCTATATTTCCTTTGTCGTTCTCTACGGTTTGGTTTAAGAGAATTTATATCACAATTAAAAAACCTTAGTTTGTCTTACTCTTTTTTCTTCAATCTTGTAATTAAACTAAATAAATCCCAGGCTATACCAAACCAATATTCGAAAAAGTTAGAGTGACTAACTGTAATTTAATATTAACATTCGATTGAACATAGTTGATGATAAGATTATCCGATTAGATTGTAGTAACGACGATTTCTAACAAGAAAAATTGTTGTTATAAAATTTTGTTGCGATTTTTCAAATACTGTTAGTTTGTTACAGTTTATTTGTTTTATACTTCATCGTATAAGGAACTAAACAACATATATCGAATTTAGATTAAAAATTTCTTGTTGAAAGTAATAATGACTTTTTTCATTTTTTATTTCAGTTAAACAAGATAGGTGATTAATTGATTGTTGTCATAGCTTACAAAGTAAAAAAATTGCAATGAAACAACATATTTTTAGTTGAATAATATAATGATATGTTAACTTTCATGTTTTGTTTTTGAAATATATTTAAAGCTGTAATGATTAGACATGAGTTTAAAATTATAAAATTAAATGTATGTTTTGATATCTTTTCAACTCATACATACTTCTTTTGCGCTTTAAATGGAAAGTTTGCTTTTAACACGCCAATGTAAAATTATTAAATAACATAGAGCTGATGTCAAGCTCAAATAATATAGAGTTCTCCTTAATGGGCCGGGCATTAACGATTTGAAATGGTTCAATTATTTTTGGTCTTCCACTTACTTGTGGTTTAAAAAATTGAAAGAAAACGTGTTTTTTTCATTACTCAGATTCAGCTCATGAACCGGCTAGATTGCTTGCAAACCGAACAAACAATCTCTAAACAAGACCAAAGTTTAGTTATGTTTAAATTTTATAACAAGACTGTGGCCAAATTTATACCCGAGTAGTCGTTTTACCATGTTCTATATGATTAAACCAAAATAAAATTCGGAATAAAAAACAGTGGATACTTTGATCATTTTCAGAGACATGATGTATTTTTTTCAGGAAACCAAACATTTCGTGAACTAATACTGAAACCAATTAATTATGACAATTGAACCCATAACAAAAACTTAACCACAAAAAGGATTGGTAATTCTTTGTCAACAAAATAAAAGATTGGCGTGTTATATGGCACACTACAGAATTTTTGACATTCGATTTTATGATTTGGGTTTTCATAGAGTTTATAGCAAGTAGTCATCTGTTTTGGACAGTGCAAATTGAGATTTTTTAACAATAAACCAAGTAGACACTAGACAGTCCGTCGTTTGTCGTTTGGAAGAAAACTAATATAGGATTCAAACACGGATTACAAAGCGACACATAAATTTAAACAAAGAAACTTTACACTAGATAGAGGCATGTGACTGATATTTTACGCTCATTGTATGGATAGCCAATTTTATTGTGATAGATTAACTTGGGGTAACGTGGAAAAACAAACTTAGGGTAACGTGGACATGTAACTAAGAACATTGTTAAATCTCTTCTTTGTTTTCCCTCCCAACTAGTCACTAAAATAACCAAAGGTAAACCTTTCCAACAAAAACAAAAACGTAGGGTAACATGACAATGAGAGTAAAGAATATAGTACTCGTCAATAAAACGCTGTCCATGACTCCATATAAGTGGTTTGGACGCAAACGCAGAAGTTAGAGGGAAAAGGATACAAATCTTTAGCAGAAGGGTCAAAAGAGGAGTCATTGTCATAGTTTGGGGTCAATGTAGGGCTATAGGAGGATAAGTTGTGACTTTGAGAGTGAATGAGATTCTCTCAAATGAATGGTGTCAAGGAGTAGTATTCATTTTTTCTTCTTTCGTCTCCATCCACCTTTCAATATCCCTACTCTATTTGTATTTCAAAATGTTTTGTTTTTTTCCACGGTTTTAGTCTTTTAGATGATAATTCGACGAATCTAATCCCTACAAGGCCTAATCCCCTATTTAATACACGCATATTAGTTTTTTTCCGATTAGAAAGCCCTATGGTAGTTGAAAAGTTTATAAAGTGTTTTAGTTTCAGCTTTGTACCCACTATTAGATTTTAATTAATAAGTTTGGTTTGTGACTTATTTATCGTTTTTAATAGTAATATATGTTAGGAATTTTCTCACATAGCTTAAATACTGTGAAGGATTTCGTAGAATAATTGAGAAGAAGGAT
This sequence comes from Cardamine flexuosa, assembly GCA_963555745.1. Taxonomy (NCBI): domain Eukaryota; kingdom Viridiplantae; phylum Streptophyta; class Magnoliopsida; order Brassicales; family Brassicaceae; genus Cardamine; species Cardamine flexuosa. Next base: position 6,216,948 of record OY743215.1, on the reverse strand, counting down.
TGCGTAGAAACTAGAAAAAGAAACGAAAAAAGAAGAAAGTGCATTGCCTTTGTCGTGATATATTGAAGTATCAATCTTGTGGTGGTCCATAGAGCCACACTCAGTTAGAATCTCACTACTTTCATCATATTCACATCTATACACGATTACAGCATCTATTTCCTTTTCTATTAAACTTCAGTTCTTGGTTTTGGATATTCATGTCTTTGATCATAAAAATGTTATAAATCTCTTAAACAAATATCAGATTTCGAATAAGGTTATTATATTATATATTATGTCTGTTTCAACAGTGTGTAATACATCCTCATGTTTGGAAAAAACAAAATGGAGTTCTAGATAATCCGTTAATTTTCTTTCAACTGATGACGATAATTTAAGTCTTTATAGCTTATTTTAAAATTTGATTCCATAAAACTTTACTATTAATGTGTCAAAAATTTAAGGCATATGCTACATCGTACATATAGCAGCTATAAGCTCTTCATTTAAAATAAGAGAAAATGTTCAAAATTATGAGTTCGAGTACTCCATAGGAAATGTAAAAGCATGCATGTTTCTGCTAATCTTGTAAAAGTGAATAATAATAATTCAATATTTTTTTCTGATCAAACTATGAAGTTGGAAACCGAGTGACTAGTCCACTTTGTTGAGAACTCGACAACACATAAGTACACTAGATATTATATATCTTAAGTGACTTTATGAAAGTTTTTGGAAGTTTTTACATGACATAAATGTAGGTCCGATCGAGTCGAAAGCTTTTACGCGAAAGTCAAAACAAACTATCATGGTTATCTTTGAAAATTTTCAAAATCAAAAATTTAAGGAGAGTGGAAATTCTACACGTAATGCTGTACGAGACATTTCTAATTATTACGATGTGATTGGCGGAATTTTTGTGATTAAAAAGGACATTTAAATCATTGCACCCATACAAACCACCCATGTTCATTTGGCTGTAATAAAAATCAAAGATTCTAACAAAAAAAATAAAAGAAAAGTAAAAATATCATTAAATGTGTCCTTCAGAACTAGATGCCAACAACAATCTACTTGTCCACTTGACTTGTGTACCAAATCTCTTTCAACTCTTTACCTTTTATTTTCTTCACACAAATTGCGTTTACTACTTTTGCGTTTGTGTTTTGACGGATTCGGTCGCCGTCGGACAGACGGACAATGCGCGTGTCGGACATGCGCACTTAAGAAGGTAGAGACAATGAGTTCTTTTAGCTTTCCTTATATTCTCTTCCAAACCAAAAACAAAAAAGTATTTTTTTGTATTCTCAGGTTTAAAGAAGAGAGTTTCATAAATCCTCAAAACTAAAGATAAAGCCAACCGTAAAAGAATTTTCATTTGCAAAACATCAAATCTTTTTCTTTAGTTTCCATGGAGATAGAGCAGAGAAAGATCGTGAAGAGGGAAGAAGAAGAAGAGGACAACAACAATAACAACAACAACCAACTGTCACTAGAAGAAGAAGAGCCAGAAACAGAGGAAAAGAAGTCTGGGAGGACGAACGAACCATGGACTAAGCAGATAACAGTGAGAGGAGTACTAGTGAGCATAGTGATCGGAGTTGTGTTCAGTGTGATAGCTCAGAAGCTGAATCTCACGACAGGGATTGTTCCAAATCTCAACAGCTCCGCAGCTTTACTGGCTTTTGTCTTTGTCCAGACATGGACTAAGATTCTCAAGAAATCAGGATTTGTGGCGAAGCCTTTCACAAGACAAGAGAACACTATGATTCAGACATCTGCCGTTGCTTGTTACGGCATTGCCGTTGGAGGTTACAACATATATAATAGTTTCTTTTTCTTTTCTTGCCAAACAAGCAACGTTTAAGTGAAAGGATCTATAAAACAGTTCCAGACATATACAAAAATTATTAACTTTATGAAAACTTTTGGGTTTGTTAAGTCAGAAGAAAGGTTTGCTTTTGCTTTTGGATGTGTATATAATATAAAACCAAATTGCGGAATTTTTTGCTTAAAAATATTGTTTTACTTTTTATTTTCAGGTGGGTTTGCTTCATATCTTTTGGGGTTAAACCATAAGACATATGTGTTGTCTGGTGTGAATCTGGAAGGTAACTCTCCCAACAGTGTGAAAGAACCAGGTCTTGGTTGGATGACTGCTTATCTATTTGCTGTCTGTTTCATCGGTCTTTTCGTGTTAATCCCTCTCCGTAAGGTTATGATTATTGACCTTAAGTTAACATATCCTAGTGGTTTAGCTACTGCGGTTCTCATCAATGGCTTCCACACACAAGGAGATGCACAGTCCAAGTAAATAACAAACCTATTTTTACTAGAAATGATCGTTACTTAAAAGTTTCCTAATCTTTAGTTGAAATGTTATTTCAGGAAACAAGTGCGCGGTTTCATGAAATATTTCTCATTTAGTTTCTTGTGGGGATTCTTCCAGTGGTTTTTCTCTGGTATTGAAGGTTGTGGTTTTTCTCAATTTCCAACCTTTGGCTTGAAAGCTTGGAAACAAACGTAAGCATCCATTATATACAGAGACATGTACTTCAGTGAGTCTAAGTTCCTTGAATCTTGAATCTTGAAATTGAAATCCTTTACTTTGCAGGTTCTTCTTTGATTTCAGCATGACATTTGTAGGAGCAGGAATGATCTGTTCACATCTTGTTAACATTTCTTTGCTTTTAGGAGCTATTCTCTCTTATGGCTTAATGTGGCCTCTTCTTGATAAACTCAAAGGCTCTTGGTTCCCTGAGAATCTCGACGAACACAACATGAAGAGCGTATACGGCTACAAAGTCTTCTTATCCGTAGCTCTAATCCTCGGTGACGGTCTCTACACTTTCGTTAAAATCATCTTTGTCACCGTTGTCAGTATCAACGCAAGATTGAAGAACAAACCTAATGATCTTGATGACGTGGGTCACAAGAAACAAAGAAAAGACCTAAGGGAAGATGAGAATTTCCTCAGAGATAAAATCCCCATGTGGCTAGGTGTTTCCGGATACCTTACCTGCGCCGCAATCTCAACCGTCGTAATTCCTCTGATATTTCCTCAGCTCAAATGGTACTACGTTATCGTGGCTTACATTTTCGCGCCTTCTCTAGCCTTCTGTAACGCCTATGGAGCTGGACTTACAGACATTAACATGGCTTATAACTACGGGAAAATCGGTCTTTTCGTTATCGCGGCTGTGACGGGAAGAGAGAACGGAGTTGTGGCCGGACTCGCCGGTTGTGGACTGATCAAATCGGTTGTTTCGGTTTCTTGTGTTTTGATGCAAGATTTCAAGACGGCTCATTACACGGAGACGTCACCTAAGGCTATGTTCGTTAGCCAAATGATCGGAACGATCGTTGGATGCATCGTGACGCCGTTAAGTTTCTTCTTGTTCTACAAAGCGTTCGACATTGGAAACCCTAACGGAGAATTCAAGGCTCCTTACGCTGTGATTTACAGAAACATTGCGATTCTTGGGGTGCAAGGCTTCTCTGCTCTGCCTCTTCACTGTGTACAAATGTGCTACGGGTTTTTTGGGTTTGCGGTTTTGGTCAACGTCGTCAGAGATCTTTCTCCGGCAAAGATTGGGAGGTTCATGCCGCTTCCGACGGCGATGGCGGTTCCGTTTCTGGTCGGTGCTTATTTCGCGATCGACATGTGTGTTGGGACTTTGGTTGTGTTTATATGGGAGAAGATAAACCGGAAGAAAGCAGAATTTATGGTTCCGGCGGTGGCTTCAGGACTAATCTGCGGTGAAGGGCTTTGGACTTTACCTGCGGCGGTTCTTGCACTCGCCGGAGTAAAACCTCCGATATGTATGAAGTTCTTAGCTTCATAGGAGCAGTCAAGAATATATTAATCGTCTTATTTTTAGAATAACAAGAAGACTTGTGAAACCAAAAAAGTCATCTCTTTTTTTTGTAGGAACTAAGAGTAAAATCTACATACATGGAATCGTTGTTTAATCAAAATAAAATTGTTATAGATGATTAATATTAATCCGGAATACATGATACATCGCTCTCTGTTTTTTTTGTTTCGTTTTAATTTGTTGTCATCTAGATCTGTTCCATTTCCGGTTTTAGGTCAGGGTATCTTCTATTGGGCTATCTGAAACAATTGTGGGCTTGGCCTATATATTCAAACCTTGGGATCCATCTACTTTAACAGTGCAATGTTCATGTGACAAATAGAAAATGTTGAAATGATCAGAAAGTTTCATAATTCCGGAAAATATCTTAAATTTCCATAAACTTACAAATATGAAATTATTTGAATTTTCTTACAAAGAAACATTTACTGGCTTTGACCTAAAAAATATATATTTGTGGGCAATCTTGTTATAATTTCATTTTCCAAATAATTTAAAAACTTTCCAATTGTTCCGTTACAAATCTACCATTTTCTTCATGACAGAAATGCCTCCAAATACAGCATTGCTTATCGCGTGTTTAACAGTGCCACTTCATGGTGATAAAACATTAAAAATTGTTGAAAATATCAAAAAGTTTCATATTCGGAAACAAAATCTAAAATTTTCATAAAATTACAAAAATCAAATTATTTGAATTTTTTAAAAAGAAATATTTACTGTATTTGACCCCCCAAAAAAATATCTAAAACTTCCATAAACTCAATTCAAAATGAAAAATATTTGACCTTCTAAAAAGATAATATTTACTCGCTTTGACAGAAAAACTCTATATAATGGCAATTAGGTGACCAAACAAAAACCATACGAAAGTACCAAGAGAGAAAATTAGGCAAACAAATAAATGAGACACACAACCCACCGCTCAACCACCAACCCCATATTATAATATCTCCCTTCTTCTTCTTTTTTTTCATTTCATTAAATTTATACATCTTCCAAAAATCCTCACCAAATTCTATTAATCCCTCTTCATATTTTGGAGAAAACATTGATTTTTTTCTTGTAGAATTCTATATCTTGTAACTAAATGGCGAGTGAAGGAGTGGTGGTTGTCGGAGGGGAAAGAGAAGGGGCTGAGATCGTGCATGGAGCGGAGGAGTGTTACAAGCAATCGATAGAGCTTCTTGAGGAACTAGGGTTTCCAAAAGGAGTGATGCCTTTGAAGAATCTTGTGGAGTGTGGAAGAGTTAAAGCCACTGGTTTTGTGTGGATGAAGCAAACCACTCCTTACGAGCATTTCTTCGAAGCCACCAACACTCGTGTCTCCTATGGTCTCGAGGTCACCGCCTATGTTGAAAAGTGTTGTATGAAGAAGATGACAGGTACTAAATAAATTCGAGTATATAATTGTGGATATATGGCTAATTTATTTATGTGTATGTGTTTGTGTTTGTATATACATATAGGAGTGAAGAGTAAGCAGATGTTTTTGTGGGTACCGATCGTGGAGATGAGCATGGAGAAGCCAAAAAGCAAGAAGATTTACTTCAAGACTCCTATGGGAATAGGCAAGTCTTTCCCTGTCACCGCATTCATGGACGAGGAAGAGAAACGCAACTTTTACTTGGAGAATCCTAAAAATTAACCCATGTTATAATTATTTGGTTCTTCTTACGATTATTACTTTTTGGGTTGCTTTTGTCGTTGTTTTTTTATTTCTATGCATCTGTAAGGTTGCTCTATTGCTACTATCACAACTTTTAATATTGATAAATTTTCTTGGAGCGTTGATTATAAGTGGAAAATTGTTTTGTTATGCAATGAACTGAACGTATCAATTAGATCGATAAATTAAATAATTTCATAATAATAATTGTATTTTGTGTAAGTAATAGAAAATTTATTATTATTCTCTTTTTGTACCTCTGTTGAAAAGTGAAGAATGCCTCGGTTTTAATTTACTGAATGAATCACATTAACTTATGCTGTTATGAATGTCGGTAGAGCTTAAAAGTAACGGAATGTTATAGTTGGGGTGGGTCCAAGGCATTCATAATACAGAAACGTTTCTGATTATAAATTGTCAAAAATAATTGAAGAAATTTATTTGACAAATGTTTACATATTGGTTTATTTTTTAGTAATTAAATTTTATTAAACATATTAAAACAATTAAATAAGAAGGAAAATAAATATAAGATTGAGGAAAAAATATACAGAAGAAGTTAACCAAAACTTTTGAGACTAGAGATCTATATTGGCCAACACATAAAGTATATGGTGGTTTGTATTATTGTGTTATTGGTTGCCAATCTGAATTCAAAATTGATATAATACATGTTTTCTTCATTAAAAAAAAATTTGTATAGTTACTATTAGAATGAGGAACTCCGTTTCAAATATCATATACATATTTCTCAATATAATGTGAAATTTGGGCAAAAAAAGGAATGAATAATGGCAGGATTCAGGAAACCAACTGATTTACAATTGACTGAGTAAATCATAATTGTTTTTCTATATTTTGGTTATCCATATTTTTTGGGTATTTGAAAGATTATGGGCCTACGGCCTTAATCTCTTCAAACCGAGGACTATAGCAAATAAACTTTTCGACTCCATATGAATGATTCAAACAAGTGAACTACCGGCTCCAAATTTGTCATATTTACAAGTGAACTACTAGTCATATTCTCAAACAACTACTTCTTAGGTTTTAAGGATAAAATCTATTTACATTTTAGTAATCGACATCTAATGATAAAGAATTTAAATATTATTTCTGAACATCAGCTTTGTAGAGTTTAATGATAAACAAAGCTTTCCTACAGAATCTTTTATATATAATGCGTGTGTTCTATATTTGTGTTAACTAACGGGTCCAAGAAAAGAAAGCATAAAATCTTACAAAGTCACACCTTCTATTTATACATGGAATATATATGATATATGATGATGTATTAAAGCATACTAAAACATATGGGAAATTATTATTTGATATTTCATTATCTCTCATGATACATTAGGGATTTCCTTAATTTATAATGATAAAACTTATAAGAATAATTTACCAACCAACATAGACAATTGCAAATCTATAACAAGGTTTTATCAAACATAATTTAGCAAGAAGAAGTCTTCCAAATCTCTTGGAGCTCTCTGGCAAACTCATCTTGTCTCCCAACTACCATGGTTATATGATCTTTGTGCTCAATAACCTTAACTCTTGCCCGAGGAATCCGCTGTTTAACGTTGTAGCTACACTCGACGGGGATGAGTTCGTCGTCTCCTCCGTGGAAGATGGTCACGTTGCACTTTAGCTTATCTCGTACAATGTCTAGATACATATCGAGTTTGCTTCCTGTCCCACATATAATGTTGTGCAGGGTATGCCACGCTGCGTTGTGCGTGTGACACATGAAACCTTCTATTAAAAAGTTTACGGTCCTGATGGAGAAATTAATTATTAGTGATAAAACAAAAGTTTACGTACGTATTTCTTTTTATTGTTTGTTAATTAAAATGTATAGTTCTTACTTATAATAATCAGTATATCTGTAGTATATGTACTACAGAAATAAAGAGTCATAGAGTTTGATTCCGTTTTTCTTATCTAATTTCATTTCGAAGGAGTTGGTGGTTTTGGTAGGACGAGCGAGAGAATTATTTCAAACCATGTATGTATTTTAACTTTTAGATACCTATAAGGTAAACTATAGAATAGAGTCGTAACATCTATATAGACTTGTCACTGAAATAGGCCGATCAACCAACCTAGACATGTAAAAAGTAAAATCAATTTAAATTGCTCCAAGTGAACATAGTCATGAGTACTTAGGTTGGAATTTTAAAATTTAGCATAGCACTAAAGTCAGGTAGGTTGCCTAAATCTCCATTTGTCTTAAAGCTCTTCTCCAAAGAACGAAGTTAATATACTAAATTGCTAATGGCATGTCAATACACGTGGCTCTCTATATTTGGTTATTTAAATTGACTTGTGGGTCAAGCTAACACCACGTATAGAGTTGTACTCAATTTGTATATATGTAAATAAATTTGGTGAGTATAAGTTGAAGTAATAATCGTAAAGTGAGTAGACACTAACTAGCCAGCGACCAGATGCGGCTGCGTATTAAATTTGTTTGTAGATTTAGTTCATTGGAGGTGATTTGGTAACTGATGACAGCAACTAACTAGCTACATCAACCCTCAATTGTCTCCTATCAATTGATTATGATTATAAACTTATGATAAAAAATTTAAACAGAAATTACAAAGGAAAATAATCTAAGTTTAGGCTAAACCTAACTTTATAGAATTCCCTATCCAGATATAATATAATTCGAGTTTGGTTGGACTTGGATAGATTAATAAAATGAAAAATAGTTGAGAAAATAAACACCTGTTATTACGGGTGACAAGATTGGCAAGGAATTGCCAAAGACGGTGGTGTTTGCAGATGAGGAGGCAAATGGTACGGCTAATGTGTTCGTACCAACAAGCCATCGACGCTCCTAAAGCTATTGGCGGCCAAACCTTCCTCGGCGCCACCTTCTTCATCACGTACTGTCTCGGCTCAGCCTCTCCCGCCGGTACCGGATAATACGGCTGCCCACACGTATACACGCACAAGTGTTGTATTAGTCTTTTTTAAAACATATGTGTTGTCTCAAACCAATAAATTTGATTTTTTCAAAAAAAAAAAACACAAAGAAAGAAAAAGGATATATTATGTTGTCTTTCAAAATAAAAGCAGCAATTTAAATTGTAACCATCTAAAATTGTAACTAAGAGGATTAAGAACATACATCTATTGTTTTTTAAGCAATATATATATATATATATATATATATATATATATATATCATGTAAATTCTATAGTTCTGCTATAAAAAAAAAACTAAAAAATATTGTATGTTCTGCATGGTTAAAAACCAATATATAGTGACGGTCCAAATATGCTAAAAGTAATTAACTCACCGGAGCAAGGAGGGTAAGCGACTTGATTAAGCTGCCATGTCTAGCGGCGAGGCTAAGCGCCAAAATGCATCCCAAAGAGTGAGCCACGATGTGAAAAGACTTCACATTGTGTTTGTGTAAGACCGATTTCTCGATCATCTCTACGTGTTCTCTCAATGTGTAGAGTGAATCAGCCGGCTTAGGACTCTTCCCAAATCCTAAAAGATCCACCGCGAAGAGTCTATAAGCCGACGAGGAAGCTAACAAGCTTGGAAACACCGTCTCCGTCCAAAAAGCTGACGAAGATATGAAACCATGGATGAACAACACATCTTCCTTTGCTATTACCCCTGTTGTAATGAATCCGATTGTTTGAAAACGCAAAAATATGAAACTTTAGTTTATATTTTTGTATACCAAACACTTGAAATTATAAACGTTAATTAAGGATGTATGATAAGTTAATGAACATAAAATTGAACTCGTAAATTTTTCCTAAAAACTATAGGTAAATGTATACAAATAAAGGCAGACAAAAAAAAAAACTGATAGTGCTGTTACATTTCCAAATTATATAAACTTCAAATAAAAAATGTGAACTCTTTACCATTTGGGATTTGAGTTTTGACAAAGAGGGAATGATCTTTGTTGGAAGTAGAGGCCCACGATGTACAAAACCCACAATCACAATCCGACCATCGAGAAACATCGTGGCTCAAATTCTGCGGTCTGATTTTTCCCCGAAGCATCTCAACGACCGTGAAGTTCACCGTCAAGCTTGACTTCGTTATTGATCTCCTCTTTTTGTTTTTAGTCTTCTCATGATGGTCGGTACACTTGGTCTCCGACCGAGTAACCTTAACGAACCGTTTATTGAGCTCAGTTACCGAGAGACTAGAGAAGTCAGATAGAAGAGAAGGACGTGTGTAAAGGGTCTCGGAGACATCCTCTAGCTCAATCTTGGAACGTCCGCTACAAAAAAAAAGGTCAAACGGAGTTCATGTTGGCCGAAGTAAATGTCAAAATATTCAACTCCTAGGGGAAAAAATTGGCTCAAGGTAATATTTATCATGAGTCGATATTATGATAAATAGTGACCATTTATAGTTTTAAAAAATACGTAAAATTATTTATAACTATTTGGTTTACACCATTACATGAGTTGTCCAAAGATATGCTATTATGATAAATATATATATATTTCGAAAAATATTCATTCTTTATCTCTTGCATTATGTTTTTTTGTGGTTGTTGTTAAACTTTTGCATTATGTTTATAAAATCTATTAACATATTTTTTGTTGTTTTTGTAAATAGCATATCTTTGGACAATTCTGGATTAATTAGCAAAATAATAATAATACCCGAGTTCTTGAAGCGGAGAAAGAGTGAGGATCTTGGATTCGCCATTATTGTGAGACAAGAGGATCTTCCCTCGAGTCGTCGTGATAGGTTCCTTGGCCGACAAGCAATAGCAAGGCTTCCACTCGGCTTCGAAGAGATAGTCTGCTGCTTTGTAGAGGAGACAAAGCAATGAATCTACGATGTCTAAGACACAAAACACGACGAAGCTAACTGCTTCGTTTAGCCATGTCCCTGATACGGTCGCTGCTCTTTTTAACTCCATCACGGCGCTCAACAAAGTTTAGAGATGTTTTAATACACAAAACTTCTTTATATATTTGAGATATAAGAAGAGATCCGTGATGAAGGCTGTAATGTATTTTATATTATATAAATCTAGCCCCTCTCTCTCTTTGAGAGTTGAGAATAGAAGAATATGAAGAGAAACAAGAATCTGAGGGTTGTATGAATGTTTATAGTCCATAAATAATACGTGATTAATATATAACATGATGTCATAACTCATAAGGTGAGATATTGTTAATTATAAGATACTCGAAAATTACGATATAAAGGTCACGGATCCACCGGTTTGACCGGTCTGGTATTAAAAACAGTAGCTAAATAACATGTGGCTGTGAGTTGAATTTAGTTACCCTTATGGAGTTGTCGAAATATCTGCGTATATTGATAGGAAGATGTTGACTTTATAGCAATTAACCTTATTTATATATATAGATATAAATGGAACATAGATTTTTTGTTAAGAAATTCGCAATGGCTCCATAGTCAAAGCGTGTAAGAGAAACTATGTGTATTTTTGTTAACTTGCGAGTTGGGAATGAAGTGAGTGACAGATTGAGGATCTTTTTCTATTCTATGCACAATGCGGTACATACTTGTATACCATAAATATTATTCTTTATACATAACTAAATGAAAAAATGCCTGTCTGCAGTGAAAAAATAAGAATTTCGTGAATGTGTGAAGTTGCCAAATTCTTCAGACGAAAATGTACTATGTACGAAAAGACACGGAAATTGAGAAAAATTCGAAGATAAAAAAGAAAAATAACAGTTGATATATAACCAAATAAATTAAAAATAAAGGATATAAAAAGAAAATTTCGGGTTGTGTCATTAAACGCCCAAAGAAAAGAGGTGCGTGGTGGTTGAACTATCCTGTGAAACAAGAGAACGAGTCCATGACTTGGCTTTATCATATGATCATGCACAAATACTCATTTCATTTATATATATTATATTACTTTATTATCCATCTGAGTAATCATTTCTTGTTCTACTAAAACTTGCTAATCCAATTTTTCTTATCTAACTCGTTACAACTTTTTTTTTCTTTTGTCTCAAGAGTCAAGACACGCAATTATATATCTATTTTCAGACCAAACGTAAATGTTGCAATAAACAATATCACCTTTCTTTTTTTAACATTGCCGCTTTCGGACGTAAAAGTTTGCTATGCAAAAATAAAAAAAGTTTGATATGGCAAAATGGTTAATTCTCCCTTATATTTAATATTTATATCCATTGCTAACTTCAATTCGTTCATAACAGCAAGAAAGCAACTAATCAATCCCATTATACTAGTTGCGACAAATATATGGCAAGATTTCTAACATTCCGGTGTTAAATAATCGAATACACATCTAACTGTAAAAGGGTACGGATCACGTAGGTTAAGAAAAGGACATGCATGATCTTAGAGGAGGTACTATGTCTTTCTATCAACTTTAATTTCTTTCCTTCAATTCCGAATGTATTTCAGTTTTCACACAATATATTATTTGTGTGTTATATTAACTTGGATATTTGGTTATCGTACTGAGTGACAGTCCATACATTTTCATGTTGTATAGAAAAACTTGTTTGCCTTGGCTATTTCTATCTTTCGTTTACTCCATAGATTATTTGTTACATATATATACTACAGTACAACGTGCTAGTTCAATTTCCATTCAAAGGTTCGCATTTTTACCTCTCATAATCATTCATACTTTCGCGGGAAATTTTAAAAACTTTGTACAAGTAAAAATGATTATATATGGACTTTCTAGTAATGGGCCATTCTTGAGCCCATGTGAGCTGAAACACGTGTGTAATATTCTTGTTTCGTTTAGGCTACCTGATCCTTTGATTCCTTTCCCATTGGGGTTTATCCAAATTGCTGCCATTTGTTTTATTTTCATGATTAACGAATATTCTTGTTTTAGATTGGTAATGCTCTCAACATTTTACGTGTTGGACACATGTAGAGCATTACCTCCTAATAAGAGGCTAAGGCCGATGCTGAAAACCAGAGGAATTTTTTATGTTTAGCCCTTAGGTAAGTTTTTATTCTCATTGCTAGGTTAACAAAGTCATCTCTTATATTTGCTTCCAAATTACCGAATCTGTATAAAACTGATAGACTTGGGGGCAATACAGTTTGGAACATGTTTGTGATATGTAGCCAAATCATAACATGAATTTTTATGAGTTTATATGACTATTACTGTCTCTCTAGTTGGAGACTTGGAGTGATTTCCAGTATTCAAAAAATTGGGGGTTCACTCTGTAGTCTTAAATGAATATGGTCCTATTTTGGTAAAAAAACGTTTAAAAAAAAAAAAAAAACTATAACCACCGATTGAATCACTTACAAACAAATGACCTTAAATAACCCATAATTTATGACGTTTGAACATAAGTGAGTGGTCCTATAATTCCAAAAACTAGAATTAGCCTATACGACAAAACCAAAAAAATAAAATTAGCCTGTTAAAAAAATAGGATAAGTAGTTTTTATTCTTCTAATCATCCTACTTTTTCCCCTTCTTCCCGCAATAATTATCATGTGATCTACGAAAGAGGGAATTTAACTAAATCAGAAACCAAAATAGAGATATAAAAATAGTGGGGTCGAAAAGAGAAAGAAGAAAAGAAATGGGGTGGAAAATTTAATAAAATCTAACCAGATGAGCGAAGATGGAAAAAAAAAAGAGAAATGAGGGTAAATAAATTTAGTTAGAGCATCACATCTCTATGGTCCCCTATGAGAGAACTCTTCATATGGGTCCCATTACCAAACACACATCTCCAAGCAACGACGTTACTTAACGGAACTTTATCCTCATCTAAAAGTCCTCTGTCTATACTCTGTAAAACGGTACGATGTAGATGAGAAGGAAGAAGACAAAGAAAGGACGTTACCTAAGGTCGAAGTAAAAGATATTGAAGAGGCGGTGAGAGTTAACGGCGTTAGTTTGTAGGAAACGACAACGTGGGGGATGCTGTCTGTGTCAGGGTGAAGAGAGAGATTTAGTAGCTGACAGTTAATGAAGATTTTTGTCTGTATTCTGAAACAAGGTCGAATGTTGGAGACTAAGGAAGCAAAAATTGAAAAATTAAAGCTTTTTATGATGGCTCATGAAGCTGGCCTTTGCTTGCTTGCTTTCAAATAGCGGCACCGCTCCTCTTAACTTCGTTTTTAACCTAAATCCCCAATTTCTTTCTTTCCCCATCCTCTCATTTTTTTTTTTAAAGTGGGCACTGAGTGAAATAGAGAGAAAGACAAATATATCAAAAAAAGAGAGAGCCTTTGTGTTCTTTGTGGTTTTTTTAAAGGTTTTTCCTTTCTCTCTGTTTTTCTCTGTTTTGTTTTTCTTTCTTGGACTTGTTTGAAGGATAAAGAGTAACTCCAAGGTTTCCATTACAGAGACAAAGGGTCTTGGAGTTTTGTTTTCTGTAAAGGTTGAGACTTTTTGAGTCAGAAAAGTAAAGAGAGAAATTGAGAGCTTTTTAGTTAAATGGGAACAAGAACAGAACGTAAGGAAGATTTTGTTAGTGAGTTTGGATTTGGAGTTGTAGAACATTCGCATAAAGACGTTATGGTATTACCTCATCATCATCATCATCATCATCCAGCGTATCCTTCGCCTTCTTCTTCTTCTTCTTTGTGTTACTGTCCTGCTGGTGTTGGTGATCCTATGTTCTCTGCTTCAAGCAATCTGCCATACACTTCTTCTCTCGGTGATATGTTCTCTCTCGCCGGTTCTGGTTCTGCACCTGTGACTGTAGCAGATCCTTTTTTCACCTTGAGCTCTTCAGGTATCAAAGTTCTTACCTTTTTGTGACTTTTGAGCTGTGAAAAAGATTGAATTTTTATATGTTGGTTTTAATGTGAAATTGGTGAATAAAAAAAATTCAGGGGAGATGGGAAGGAGTATGAGTGAAAAGACAGGTGCAGGTTTCAGTGAAGCTCAATGGCAGGAGCTTGAGAGACAGAGGAATATATATAAGTACATAATGGCTTCTGTTCCTGTTCCTTCTGAGCTTCTCTCATCCTTTCCTAAGAACCTATCAAACATTAACCCTGATGGTAAAATCTCCCTAGCTTTTCACTTAAACAGTAGTTTCCCTATTTTTGTCATTTTCTCTTGGTTACATGTGTTCTTGACTCTTGTTTTCATGTTTGATGCTACTAAAACCCATTATGATAGTATTGGAATGGTTTTAGTACTTATGCTGAATACAAGAATCTGTTGTGTTCTCTGTTGGGTGACAGTAACAGTGGCAATGGCTAAAGGAGGTTCGTTGCAGCTAGGGATTGCTTCAAACGCAAGCAACAACGCAGCTGATATGGAGCCATGGAGGTGCAAGAGAACAGATGGGAAGAAATGGAGATGCTCTAGAAATGTGATTCCTGATCAGAAATACTGTGAGAGACACACACACAAGAGCCGTCCTCGTTCAAGAAAGCATGTGGAATCATCATCATCATCTCACAACATTGAAGCTCGTACCTCTAAGAACGATGCAACTCAGTTTCCTAAAACTTATCCTCAGTTTTACGGACAAACAACCGAAAGCCAATTCCCTGTGCTCTCTACTCTTCCTGCTGCTTCTTCCTCTTCATATGATCACCACAGGTTTGTGTTTTACTTACCTTCTTGTCATAGCATTAAGATTGAAATCATTTAAAAGATTGGAACTTTTTGGTTTGATATGTGAAGAGGGTTAAGGTGGTTTATGAAAGAAAACGATGGCATTGCATCTTTGACCCCGGAGATTCATGAAGCTCTCCCGGTGAAAGTTGGATCAAGCAGAGAGCTCAAACGCAGATACGATCATCATGATCTGAGTTTCAGGCAGAAGGTGCCCTTAGTAGACCAGAGCTTTGGAACATTGCAGGGTCTACTGAGTCTAAACCAGACACCCCATAACCAAGAGACAAGAAGGTTTGTTGTAGTAGGGGAGCAAGATGAAGCAATGGGAAGCTCTCTGACACTATCAATGGCTGGAGGAGGAATGGAGGAAGCAGTGGGAACAAACCAGCATCAGTGGGTTAGCCATGAAGGTCCATCATGGCTGTATTCGAGAACACCAGGTGGACCATTGGCTGAAGCACTCTGTCTTGGTGTCTCCAACAACCAAAGTTCTACTACTACCGCTAGTAGCTGCAGCAGAAGCTCAAGCTAAAGAAAATGCTCGAGTTTACGAGTCAAAACCGGTTTAGTGATTAGAAATCATCGGTTTTAGCGAGTTGTTTCAAAAAACTGAGACTTTTTAGCTTGTGTGGTTGGATTTTACAGAAAACTAAAATGTGAAGACCCTTCAAATAAGATTTTACTTGTGGAAATTTGAAATTATTGTCATACACAAATTCATGTGCTAATTTGGAACTGAGAGACACAAACCGGTTTACATCTGAATCACTACTTTAATATAGTTTGACCAAAATAAATAAATATTACTTTACTGTAATCTTTCTTCTATAGTTGTAAATATTAGATAACAAAAATAAGTTTTTTCACCTTACGTGAATCCTAATATTCACTTTTTGATATCTAACACAAATTAAATAAAGAGTTGACCAGACCGACGACAGGTCAAACTTTGCAACCGAGAACCTTCCTGGTGTGCTTTATTGCTCTGCAAGATACGTGACGTCAGCAATGACGCGTGCCTTTGGGATGGGAAAAAAATGAAAAAGCATATAAAATCCCTTACGACTTCGCAGCAAAACCTCTCGTCTCGTCCTTTCTACAAATTTAGTTAATTTATATATAAAGAAATATCTGGATTCCTTTATTCCTGGGGAAAAATTTCATCTCCGTAGATTATTTGTTGATTGTTGTATGAAATTGAGCCGTCTTTCGTCAAGAATAAGAATGGCTGAAGAAATCTCTAAGAAAAAGTTTGGATCTTCTTCTACTGCTTCCGTCGCTGATTCATCTGCTGCTACCTCTGCTGCTACCAATGCTGCCAAATCCAGATGGAAAATTTTGTGGCCTAATTCTCTCCGTTGGATTCCTACCTCCACCGATTACATCATCGCCGCCGAGAAACGTCTTCTATCCATCCTCAAGTACGTCTCTTTATCCCTCTATATGTCTAAAGCTCAGATTTTTATTACAGGGAATTCAATTACACAGCTTTTAGGGATATATCTATCAATTTGGTTGGTTTTGACTCTGTTTTTGCGAAATGTGAAAGGAGAATCATTTTAGTTTTAAGATGAAAAATATGGTTTCTAAGTCTTTTTGGTATGAACGATTAATCTCAGGACGCCTTATGTACAAGAACAAGTGAATATTGGTTCAGGACCACCAGGGTCTAAAGTCAGGTGGTTTAGGTCTTCGAGCGATGAGGCACGCCACATCAACACTGTTACTTTTGATGCCAAGGAAGGTTCTCCCACACTTGTTATGGTTCATGGTTATGGTGCTTCTCAAGGTTTCTTCTTTCGTAATTTCGATGCTCTTGCAAGCCGATTTAGAGTGATCGCTATTGATCAGCTTGGGTAAGCAACTTTGCTATCATGTCTTATAAACATCGAAGCCAGGATGTTGCAGCTCTTTATATTTATTTATTGTATACATTGTGACTGTATGATAAAGTAGTTCTCTTTATTTCTTTCTTAGGTGGGGTGGATCAAGTAGGCCTGATTTTACATGTAAAAGCACAGAAGGTATTTTATTACTCTATTGTTAATGATTGGCTTTGTATATATGGAGTTGCTTAGATCAGTAATGGAACTGCATTGTTTCTTCTTTAATTGTGCAGAAACTGAGGCATGGTTTATTGACTCTTTTGAGGAATGGCGTAAGGCTCAGAATCTCAGTAACTTTATTCTGTTAGGACATTCTTTTGGAGGTTATGTTGCTGCTAAATATGCTCTTAAGGTGAATTTCATCCTTGGTATATATAACTCAATGAGGTGGATGTTTATGGTTTCTGACTTTTCATTGGGTATATCTCTTGATCTTTCAGCATCCTGAGCATGTTCAACACTTAATTCTGGTGGGATCTGCTGGGTTCTCAGCAGAAACAGATGCCAAATCGGAATGGCTCACTAAATTTAGAGCTACATGGAAAGGCGCAGTCCTAAATCATTTATGGGAGTCTAATTTCACTCCTCAAAAGCTGGTTAGGTAAGTTAACTATTCACCAATAAATTCGGTGATACACTCAATTAAAACCATTTGATGAGCCTGTTTAGAGGGCATGGGAACACTTGTTTGGTGATGAAGTTAGTTTATAGGACGATTAGATTAACTATATATATCTAAATGTGCTTTGGTTGCAGAGGATTAGGTCCTTGGGGTCCAGGTCTTGTAAATAGGTATACATCTGCAAGATTTGGTGCACATTCGGAGGGAACTGTGCTAACGGATGAAGAAGCCAAATTGCTAACCGGTGAGTAAATTCTTTCTGTAAGTTCCAAGGAAGTTAATGGAGGGTGATGATGAATTGCTGATAGTGATGGTTTTGTTTTGCATTGTAGATTATGTGTACCATACTTTGGCTGCAAAGGCTAGTGGAGAGTTGTGCTTGAAATACATCTTCTCATTTGGAGCATTTGCTCGGAAGCCTCTCTTACAAAGGTTTGTCAACCAAATTTGATGCAATCACAATACAGATGTAGTTTTTACTTAAACTCAAATTCAATGACTGTTTTGTTGTTGTTGTTGCAGTGCATCAGAGTGGAAAGTGCCAACAACTTTTATTTATGGAATGAATGATTGGATGAACTATCAAGGTGCGGTTGAAGCGCGGAAATACATGAAGGTCCCTTGTGAAATCATTCGGGTTCCAGAGGTCAATCTCTAAATTCATACATTGGTTTTCACATTTAAGAGAAGAAAATGATACTTATGAGAGATTTTGTTTGGTTTAAATGTTGCAGGGTGGTCATTTTGTGTTCATAGACAATCCAAGTGGGTTTCATTCTGCAGTGATGTATGCTTGCCGTAGGTTTATATCTCAAGAGTCCTCTCAAGATCAACAACAACTCCCAGATGGGTTACGAATGGTTTAGTTGTAGTATGTTTGTTGTTCATTTACCTTCAAACTTTCATTATATATGTGTGTACAAAAGAATTATACATAAAAGAGAACAAAACAAAAAAAGATTATTTTTCTTTGGAATTCCAATACCTTTCTTTTTCCATGTCTATAATTATGTTTGTAAACGTTCTTGATTCCTCTCTAAAACCTCTCGAAAGTTTTCCAAATAAGATCAGATGCTTAAGTTATCCTAATTGTAATCTTTACTATTCCAAAACAATCTCTAACTATATATTTTGTGTCATCTAATTTCTTACATTCATTGATGAAACAAATCAATACTCCCTCCGTTTCTAAAAAATCATATTTCTAGAAAAAATTTTTGTTTCAAAATGATAATATTTCTCTCTTTTCTATGCATAATTATCTTTACATTTTCTATTATATCTTTATTTAGTTTTTTTTTTTAAATTTAAAATTAATTATTCAATAAAGATAAAGTTATAATTATCATTTTAAAGATTTTCTTAAAAACTGTAAAAATCCAAAAAATAGAATTTTTTGGAAAGGAGTACAATCTAAACGTTTGAAATGGGGACCACTTGGTCTTGTCAATTGCATTTAATTTCTTTGAACAGCAATTTAAGGAAATATTAGGTTTCCTTGTACAGCAAGTCAATAGTGTAATTACCATAAGGGGAAGGTAAAAGATGGTAACAATTGGCAACATGCTTATTATAGTAGTGAGACTAGGTGGTCGAAAACGTGATCAACGGCCATGCCGACATGTTCTCTCTCAGACAGCTCAATAAGTAAAAAAAAAAATGAAGAAATTACAGAGGAGTTTAATTATCTTGGCTGACTCATTCATCTCCCAACTAATTTTCGTTGATTTGTCTATATGGTAAATCAAAAAGCTTTTCTTTAATTTTTTAATCTGTCACAATCCAAAATCATGCCTCTCTCTCAATTTGCAGCAACTCGGTGATAATTAATCAAAAGGTGAGCCAAGTCTCTTATACATATCGATCTGTTTGGTCAAAATAACTTTGAATATTTCACCAACTCTTTTTTTTACGGTATATCTAAAGTCTGCATTTACGTTTCTGATCATTTTGATTTTTTGATCAAATGAATTGATCATGGGTTTGAATTTGAAGAAAAGGAAGATTTATAGAGAGGAAGAAAAGATGGTGGCGGGAGGAGGAGAAGAGAAGATATTGGTGTCGGTGAGGGTTAGGCCGTTAAACGAAAAAGAAAAAACGAGGAATGATAGGTGTGATTGGGAATGTATCAACGACACAACAATCATCTGCAATTATCATAATCTTCCTGATAAATCTTCTTATACGTTTGGTAAATATGTTTCTCAATCTTTAAACACCATTTTGATTTTGAGGTATTACTATAAACTATAAAACCCTATCATCAATTTAATGTGTTACAGATAAGGTGTTTGGATTCGAATCCCCTACGAAACAAGTTTATGATGATGGAGCTAAAGAAGTTGCACTTTGTGTCCTCTCCGGAATTAACTGTAAGAAAATGAGTTTTGTTTTTTTAATTTGCATTTCTTCTTATGATCAATCATTTTTTATATGTACTAAACCAATTCTTGATGTTGCAGCGAGCATTTTTGCTTATGGACAGACAAGTAGTGGGAAAACGTATACGATGAGTGGAATCACTCAATTTGCAATGAATGATATCTTTGCTTACATTGACAAGGTTTAACATACACTAAACCTCTTCTCATCTTTACCTATAGTTTCAGCCATCTGAGATCCTCTCTTGTTTCCTTTAGCATCAACAAGAAAGAAAATTCATTCTTAAATTCTCCGCAATGGAGATATACAATGAAGCTGTGAGGGATCTTCTTTGTGAAGATAGTAATACTCCACTTAGGCTTCTTGATGATCCAGAGGTCAGTCACATTCATCTTCTTTCCCACGGCATTAATTAACACTCTAATCATCATTAGGTACTAATTTACTGATATTATTTTTGATATAGAGAGGAACGGTCGTTGAGAAACTTAAAGAGGAGACACTAACAGACAGAAACCATCTACAAGAACTCATTTCTATATGCGAGAGTAATTAACCAAACTTAAATTCTTCTTTCTTTCTTATCAGCAAATAGATGAAATATTGAATCTGTGGTTTTTTGCAGATCAGAGAAAGATTGGAGAGACGTCTTTAAACGAGATTAGCTCAAGATCTCATCAGATTCTCAGACTGGTAAACACTATTATCATTTCTCTTTTTTTTCTTTGTTTTTGACATTCTTAATGAAAACATTAAAGTTCTTTTTTGTTCTTGTTTAGACAATAGAAAGCTCCAGTCAAGAGTTTTCTCCAGAGAGCTCAGCGACTCTAGCAGCATCAGTATGCTTTGTTGATCTAGCAGGAAGTGAAAGAGCTTCTCAGACATTATCTGCTGGTTCACGACTCAAAGAAGGTTGTCACATTAATCGTAGTTTACTTACTCTCGGAACTGTCATCCGAAAACTCAGGTCAATATTTTTGCAACAGCCAAAGTCTTTTAAGTTTCATAAGTTTCTTGAGCTGACGCGAGAGTATTTACAGCAAAGGGAAAAATGGACACATACCATATAGAGACTCAAAGCTAACTCGAATACTTCAGAACTCATTGGGAGGAAACGCAAGAACAGCTATCATCTGTACAATGAGCCCTGCTCGTAGTCATCTCGAACAATCAAGAAACACGCTTCTCTTTGCAACTTGTGCTAAAGAGGTGACCACAAATGCTCAAGTCAATTTGGTTGTCTCTGAGAAAGCTTTGGTGAAGCAACTGCAGCGAGAATTAGCAAGAATGGAGAATGAGTTGAAGAATCTTGGACCTGCTTCTTCTTCTTCTACAACCTCTGAGTTCTACGCATTGCTACTCAAACAGAAAGAGGACTTGATTGCAAAGGTTGTTTTCTTGAATGTTTCTTCTTTCACATTTTTTGAAATGAGAAAATATTAACACATTTCTTGTGTTACAGATGGAGGAACAAATCCATGAACTTAAATGGCAACGAGACGTAGCCCAGTCTCGGGTAGAGAATTTGCTTAAATCAACAGCTGATGAGAGATCATCTTCAAGCTCAATGGACAACAACAAGAGAAGAAGAAGCTATGATTCAACGGAATTTAATGAGCCTCGTTTGGTACATAACTTGGGGAAGAGTAACTTGTACTCTCCTGATGAGGATGGTTTCCTGCTTGATGATACTACCCCTCAGTTTCCAGGGTATGACGTGAACGATAAGTGGGAAGAGATGGCTCAAAGCACCACTCAAGAACCAGAAGTTGCTTGCAAAGAAGTTAGATGCATCGAAGCAGAAAGAGTTCAAATCCAAGAGTCACTAGACGACATTGTTGAAAAGAAAGAGTGTGAGCAAAACTACAAATCTTTTACGCCTGATGAGTCCGAGAAGAAAAATGCTGATTCATCTACAAAAAGCATAGATATGGAGTTGAATTTATATGATAAACTTGAAGGTGAAGATGAAGTGCAAGAGACTGTGCAAACAGTAGAGAAACAAAAGCAATCTTCAGAGAAAGAAGACATGGAACAGTATTCGTCTAGAGATCAGTCAGCGCAAGTAACCAAATCAACAACCCCTGAGGAAGACCAATGTGTATTAGTCTCTGGAGGCTCTGATAAACTTGAAACTGAAGATGAGTCAACTATATACAACTTAGTAGAAGACGTCCAAGAGTCTGATAAACCTGTGGAGAAACAAAAACAATCTTCAAATAAAGAAGACATGGATCACTCAGTGCAAGTGATGGAATCAGCCCCTGAGGAAGACCAATGTGTACAAGACTATGGAGGCTCTGATAAGCTTGAAGCCGAAGATGAGCTGACTATAAAAGAGTTAGTAGAAGACGTCCAAGAGACTGAGCAACTTGTGGAGAAGCAAAAGCAATCTTCAAAGAAAGAAGACATGGATCAGTCAGAGGAAGTAATGAAATCAGCCATTGAGGAAGAACAATGTACACAAGTCTATGAAGGCTCTGATAAAGTTGAAGCACAAGATGAGCTAACTATGAACAAGTTAGAAGAATCCCAAGAGACTGAGCAATCTGTAGAGAAGGAAGACATAGAACAGGATTTATCTATGGATGAGTCAGAGAAATTAAGCAAATCACCCCCTGAGGAAGAGAAACGTGTACAAGTCCATGGAGGATCTGATAAAGATGATAACACATATGAGGCGCTGAAGACAAAGGTGAAGGAAATGCAGAAGACAATCGAATACTTTATGAGTATGCAATCAGCAGAAGAGAAACAATCTCCCTCTTTCAACACTATAGATGACATTATGAGTCCGAGAGATTACTTGAAGATGAGAAGAAGCCGAAGTTGCAGAGAAAATCTCTTATTTACAAAGGCTGCTGGTGCTGCTAGTAGAGGCTTCATAGTTGAGACTTCTAACGCATCATTTGATTCTTCAGACTACACTGTCTCCATGGACGTACAAAGCATGAAAGATTCCGATACTGAGACTAGTAGTAGCAGCTTCCATGAGTTTATGGCAGGACTTAAAGAAAGTGCAATGGAACATGATCCAGATCATAGAGATACCGAAACAAAGACGATGAGACCAGAAAACAGCGAGAAAACAGAATTTGAGAGACAGCAAAGCCAAATAATCGAGCTTTGGGAAGTATGTAATGTACCTTTGGTTCACAGAACTTACTTCTTCTTGCTATTCAAAGGCGATCCATCAGACTTTGTTTACATGGAAGTTGAACTAAGAAGACTATCTTTTCTCAAGGACTCACCTGAGGCAATGAGGAAACAAACTTCAAAAGCATTAACACGAGAGAGAGAATGGTTAGCTAAGCAAATACCAAACAAGTTTGGAAGAAAGCAAAGAGAAGAAGAAGTTTACAAGAAATGGGATGTTGAACTGAGCTCAAAGCGGAGAAGCTTACAAGTAACTCACAAGCTATGGAACGATACTAAAGACATAGAGCAATGCAAAGAGAGTGCTTCTCTTGTAGCTACATTGGTTGGATTCGTTGAATCAACTCTGACACCAAAGGAAATGTTTGGGCTTAGCTTCTCACCTACAACGTTCAACGTTAAACCTTCTTCAGGCTGGAGTTTTTCAAACTCTTTCTCTCGTATTAGCTTCACCGGATGATAACACAAAAATCAGATCTTTTATATACAAAATTCCCAGGCTTTGTGTGTATAACAATAAAGTTGTGTAATTTGTGTATGTATGTATGTATGGATTAGAAATTGTCTCTGGTTCAATTGGTATTTGTGTTAACCGACTTTGATAAAAGAGAAAGCTTTAGGAAGTGTACAGTAGATAGATAAAGCTCCGATTTTTGAACGATTTGCCGGAGGTGCCATGGCGCAACTAATACGACCGATAAGGCAATTGTCGCCGCAGTGTAATCACCATTTTCGTAATCTCCGACATTTGTTTTCGAAAAAGCTTCCTCAGCCACCTTCTTGTACACCCACTCTTCTACTCTTCTCGTCTTTCTCCACCGTAAGGTCTCCACCTCGTCGGCGAGTTCGTCACACGCCACTGGGAGCTCTGGCTCCAACTGTTGTTGCTGAAGAAGATGGTGATAGCAATGGTTCTGAGTCTGACTCGTTGAAGAGTAGAAACCAGCGGAAGCGTGATGCTCGTCGTGCAGTTCGATGGGGTATGGAACTCTCTTCCTTCTCCGGTGATCAGGTTAAGCGGATTGTGAGGTAAAATCTCAGAAATTGGAAACATCAATCTCTTAAAAATCTCAACTTTTTGTATTGTGTTTGGAGTTTCTGGTTTAGAATGAATTGGGTTTGTCATCATCGTAGAGCTGCGTCGCTTGGTGAAGAGGTTTATGATGCTTTGATGCTTGCCAAGGTAAGCACTTTGACGCCATTGCTCGTTTATCGTAAGTCTGGGACAATGCACATAAGGTGTTTGTTGTTTTGCCGCAGAGACTAGGCTCAGATGTTAGAGAAGGAAGGCGTAGACATTTCAACTTTATCGGTGAGAAATTCATACATTCTTTATCTAGATGAATAAAGGGAAATTGGCATCTAGTTTGATTTTGGCTAATATGGTTATAATGCATTCAGGGAAATTGTTGCGTGAAGTTGAGCCTGATTTGATGGACACTCTGATTAATGCTACAAGGCAGGGTGATCATACA
Organism: Cardamine flexuosa; assembly: GCA_963555745.1. Lineage (NCBI taxonomy): Eukaryota > Viridiplantae > Streptophyta > Magnoliopsida > Brassicales > Brassicaceae > Cardamine > Cardamine flexuosa. The sequence continues at coordinate 6,192,317 of OY743215.1, read as the reverse complement.
ACGCTGCAGGCATTGATTAGTTCAGCCAAGGATGACGCAGGTGATGCTGTAGACAGCAGTATTGATGATACAGAAACAGAGTCAGAAGATGAAGAGGAGGTAAGTGTAAAACCAGTATCTCAACATAAGTATAAAATGAATGATTAAACCAGAGAATTTTGTCTCCTGGATTATATAGTTAAACTATAGGATTACTACAATAAGTGAATAGGGGCAGGATTCTGTAGTGAGGGGAAGATCTTGTCGTTCATTGCAGAGGATTTTATTAGTATAGCGGCTAATAGAGTAGTGGATAGGACATGTTGGGTTCTTAGGAGGAAGGAAGGAGCTTCCATTAAGGGAAATAGAAGAGTACTGATTAGATTTCTAAATGGACGAAGAAAACTGTTTTTGGTGTTTTCTAAGTTGAGTTTTGTCCAAACTCATATAGTTTTTGAAATAATTTCAGAATTCTGAAGAATATATCGATATAGCTGCGAGATGGTTTGATGGGCTGATCAGTCAGAATGTGGAGGTCACAAATGAAGTTTATTCTCTTCAGAGTGTTGATTTCGATCGACAGGTTAGTCATATATGAGTTGAATAATGTCAGGAGATGTGTATCAGGTGTATGATGGGGTCTTTGAACCTAGAGGTGTGATCCAAAAAAAGCATCATATGGTTTAATGATATAATACTTGACATGTATTTTTGTCTCATTATTTGTTGATAGGAATTGCGTAAGCTTGTTCGGAAAGTACAGTTGGTCCATGAGCAAAGGAAAGTCATAACCGAGGAGAAGCAGAAAGAAGCAGATGCTGCAATAGTGACTGCTGAAAAGTCTCTGAGTCAATTTCTCCGTTCCATGGCAAAACAAATGCAGAGTGAGCAGAGTGATTTGTACGTATGATTTAATAAGTGTTTCTTGACTCAAATCCATTCTTTCCAAAGACACATACAAGAACCATATTTACTCTTGTTAATTGAATGATATCACAAGGCATAAGCTTGGGAAAACGAAACATTATTCTATAAGCTTTGTATTGATAAGCATCGGTTTGGGATTAGGTTTTAACCTACTTTACTTAGTATCAAAGTCTCTTTCATCTTATTTTTCTCAGAAGAGTGGATCCCATAAAAAAAAATTCGTATAAATATGGAGGACTGATAGAAATATAAGCTTATCATCAAAAAGGTTACGTGAAAATATCAGTATAAAGAAGAGACATACATAAATTATCAAGCAGGATCAATCACTTAGATCTTTAGCTGATCTCATATCTCAACTCTGTCTACTTTACTTCGTCTTACTTACTTCATACTTTATGAAAGTCTCCGTAGATGTTTTTTTTTTTTTTTGGGCTCATGTAATTTCGTCCTTTGTTTCTTTCTGTTATCTTTTTGTCCAACTTTTGTTTCCTTTTTTACACTCCAAGTTTTTGCATTTCTCGTCATCTCTCCATCAATGTAAAATCTTATCGGACACATCATCCATCATCAAAGCAAAACCAAAACTATTACTATTTATATCGCTCTATAAAGTATAATAAATACACGAGTTTTTTTTTTTCATTTAGTAGTAGTATTTTATTATTTAGTTACAACGAGACTACTTTCCAACTGAAATTGGTTGCAATACCGCGACAACAAACTCTATCCACAACAGTCACAAAATGCCACTAGCTTATTTGCTTTTCATCTCATATTCTTTGCATTTGATTACGGTTTTACAAAGACCAATTCATAATAACCTTTTTTCCCAATGGAACTAATTTAGACTAGTCTTGCATGGTCATAATTTTTGTTAAATTCCTAATAAATAGTTAAATGTTCGTTAATGTGCAACATCTTGAAACATATCAATGTAATATGAAAATGAGAAAAAAATTTAAAATTCCCATAGAAGAAGAAACAACATAGTAAAGATAAGTAAACATTGGGAAGACTGAATATATGACGAATCAGAGGTGAAAACATTCGACAGCCACGTCGACAATGGCGACGATGAGCTTTCTGCCAATCCACCGCTCTCTTTCCACCCATTCGCTGCTGATTTTTGGCTGTAAAAAATATTCCAACTTTAATCAATAAGTTGAATAATAATATATGTGTGCTTCCGCGTTACATAATGGTAGGCCTATTATATGTTCTAATAACTTTTTTGGTTTTTTTCCTTTTCTTTGATGTAATGACTATTATATATTCCTTTATTACGTGTAAAAAAAAAAAGAATCAACCTCCTTTTTTAAGCCAATCACATTCCCCTGCTAGCTAAGCTCGTCGTGTGCACACTCAAAAGCAAGTATAGTTAAATATGAAAAACGAAAAAAAAAAAAAATGTTAATTAACCTACCTAGGCAAGGAAGGGCATAGAGTGATGGTGTAATCAGCATCAGTACATGTAAAAGTACTTGTAGCATCGTCAAACGCATAACTATACGATCTTGGACACGCGGCTTTGAATATCTCCGAGTACATCGATGGTTTACACTCAGTGGGTGAAGCGTACGCGCCACTACAACAATACTCTGGACTACCAAAAGCCTCACACGCGCTTTTACACGCTGACCCGGATCCGAACCGGAGCTCCGTTGGACATCTTTGGTTTAGATCCGTTACGCATCCTGTAGTTAGACAACTACCTTCTGACTCGCCACTTGCTTCCACTAACATGGGAACGTTGTAACCGTCCACGAGGCTCACGTCGTAGAAGTCTTGTTTTCGGGCCGGGTCAGCGGGTCCTGATCCTATTGTGAATTCGGCTAGTGTAGCGGGAGGTTTTGCACCGGCACCGTTACACTCGACTTGGTTAGAGCCGCAGTCTCCTGTTAAGCACGTGCCTTGGCCTGTGTTAGAGTCGAAGTTGCAACCGGTTCTTGCCCAAAACCGACCTGACCAGCTAGGTGGAGCTTGGAATGAACGTGAACCACCGGAGACGAGCTCGAAACCGGTGGTTCCTATGTCGCCGCTCCCGGCGTTGGATAATATTCCTGGCCAGACAGTGAAGCTGCACCGGTTTACTATGGTGATTGTAGCACCATTACTTCCTACCAAATGCAATGCTATAATTATAAGATATGTTAAAAATTTACATTTTTCTATGTAAACATTCATAATATTAATATAGATCTGTATGAATTATGATAGGTGTGAATATTACCATTGAAGAAGAGAAAGCTAAGGATGTTGATGAAATAGAATGAGACAGGAGAATTAAGGACTGTTATGACCATCACTGTTTTTTTTTCTTCTTTTCTTCTCTTTTCAAAAGAAAAAAGTATTTTGGGTGGAGAAATCAAGTTTGGAATATTCAAGATTGGAGATAACAAGACCAAAGAGAGAAAGAGAGAAAAGAAACTAAGAGATAGAGTTGAAAGAGTATTTACGATGTCATCAGCACCTCTATATATATGTTCTCCCAAGGGTCAAGCTCAAGAATCAAGATCGTGATCTCACAAAAGTATCATGACCATTTTCTTTTATGTTTTTAAAGTTATACAAGATAAACAGTATGAAAAAACAATTATGTTGAAAAGTTATTTTATCACGAATTGAGTCTTTTTGTAAATATTATCTAATACCTTTTACAGAATATATATGTTTGAAAATTTGACTTAATTTTCAAAAGTCATATAAGTTAAGTTAAGTTCGTGGAAAATAACTCCGAGCAGGCGAGTTTATATGCACTTCTAGGTGGCTAATACTATTAAAAGACCACAAGAATAAATCCGTATAACTAACCAACAAAAATGTTCGTGTCTTGACAGTTGCTAGTTCATACTATAGCTCGCCATCGTTAGAAAGACCGTTTGCTAATAGCTACGGGATCGCACCAAAACATAGATGAACTTGGATAATATAAAACTAACGAGAAGACATTGTAGAAGAAAATGCTCAAGTTTGGGTTCGTTGATCTGTAGAATCCAAGTACTGCTTTTACAAAATCCATCAAAAACCACATAATATAAAAACTAATCTTAAGATTCGATTAAGAACGATGTTGTTCTGTTTTTTAACTAAGAGAGCAGAGAAACATAAGAAGTGAAATCTACAGTTCGTCCTTGGTGTACTCTTCCGGTTGCTCAACGGGTTCAGCTTCAATGTTTAGACCACCAGCCAAGTCATCTGATTTCGTCTCAGTGGACTCACTGGTCTCTGTTTCCTCTGCTGCCTCGACTTCCTCGTCGGCTACTGCATCAGGGCTGATGTTCAGACCGCTCTTGACTGAGTTGTAAATACGGGCTGCAAAGTCTTTTGGGTCGTTGAGTATGAATCCACTCTCGATCAAAGCTGTCTGGTACATGAGCTGTGCTGTTTCTTTCACACTCTCATCCTGAGACAATTTTGTGCGGTGAGTTTTATTCTCAATCACTCATCTGATTAAAAATTGCACACAAAGTAATAAAGGAATGAATGGGTCTTCTTATGTTTGCTTACCTCTGGGTCGCTTGCAATCCTTTCCTTGAGTTCTTTGATGATAGGATGTCGTGGGTTGATCTCGAGGACTCGCTTTCCGCGCATGTAAGCTTGCTTATTAGCATCAGAGAGAGTTTGGGACTGCATGATCCTTTCCATGTTTGCACTCCATCCATACTTGGATGTTACTACAATACATGGAGTGTCAGCCAAACGGTTGCTGATCTTGACATCGTCCACGTTCTCGCTAGCGAGATTTCCTTTCCACCACTTGGTTAGCTCCTTGAATGAGTCCTTCAGCTCCTTGTCTTTTGCATCTTTCCCGACCTTCAGTCCTTCTTTAGACACATTCTGGAACTTTTTGTCTTCGTATTCCATCAGGTATTGCATCAAGTATTCATCAACTGGGTCTGTGAAGAAGATGACCTGAGAACACAAGTATTGGAACGTGTGATGCGAGTTGGCAATCAAGAGCGAAGTATTAATTATCTGTGTTCGATGCAAACCTCATAGCCCTTCTTGATGAGCCTCTCCAGGAATGGAGATTTCTCCAGTTGTTCTTTGCTACTCCCTGTAATGTAGAATACGTCCTTTTGCGCCTTTTTCATTCTCTTAATGTACTGATCCAGGGAAGTCAATTTTCCATCCGACTTTGTTCTGAAATAGCAAACTATGATTAGTTAGCCTGCTGGTGCTAATAAGTAAACAGAATTTTATAAAAAAAGCAACAGAAACATACGTCTCAAACCGAAGAAGTTTTGCCAAACGGTTCCTGTTAGCAGCATCCTCAATAATACCAAGTTTAATCGACTTGCCAAACTCATTCCAGAATTTTGTGTATTGACCCTTCTTCTCATCATTCTCACCAGACTTCTCCACATCTACATGCCAATAATTCAAATAAGTTTAACCATGTTTCAGAAAGATGGACAGTAAAAGTGAATTGACACCAAGGAACTAGTTTTATAGACTACCTTTTTTGTCATCATCATGGACCTCATCAGGATCTTCTTCAGCAAGCTTGCGGATCATATCAAGCGCCTTTCGGATAAGCTTCTTCTTAATTGTCTTCAAGCTGCTGTGTTGTTGAAGCATTTCTCGTGATACATTTAGAGGCAATGTATCAGAGTCAACAAGACCCTGCAGAAGTAAGTTACATCAGGGATTTAGCCTTGAATTCGAATTGAAGGTACCCCTTAATATGTATTCCAGTTACTTACCTTCAAGAAACTCAAATACTTAGGCAGAAGGTCATCAAATTCATCCGAGATGAACACCCTCCTGACATATAGCTTCAAGTTCGCCTTGTTGCTGTTGTAGTAGCTCTCGTACAGATCATGGGGAGCTTTCGGAGGAACATACAACACAGCCTTAAATTCAACATCACCTTCAGCATTAAAGTGACTCCAAGCCATTGGCTTCTCGTCAGTAAAGTCCTGTACAGCAATTTAGAGTCAGGAAAATACACAAGAGAAATTTACACTAGTGTGTAACAAGTATTCTTTTTTTCATGCATGATTTTCACCTTTGAGAGAGAGTGGTAGAATTTAGTGTACTCTTCCTCCGTCACCTCCTTTGGACTTCTCAGCCATATGGCCTTAACGTCATTCAGAAGCTCCCATTCATAAACTGTTTCTTTCACCTTCTTGGTTTTCTGCTTCTTCTCACTGTCTTCATCCTCAGCATCTTCTTCCTTTTCTTCCTCGGTAGAGGTGGTTTCTGAAGAAAAATATCATTAATAAAACTCAACACCGCCTGACTTGTAGGAATAAAGACACATTGCAGCAGAAAATTATAATGCGGTGTTTCATTATTACTCACCAGTCTCCTCCTCAGTTGATTCATCTTCCTCAACTGGGACCTCGGTTTCAACCTCTTTGCTTGCCCAGAGGGAAATGGGGAAGTTAATGAATTCAGAATATCTCTTCACCAATTCCTGTAGTAGACAACGATGATAATAAGCAACCAAAATGAGATGATAAACAGAAATAAGCAGTGTACAGTATTCATAATTATGTTGAACCGCTTGTAATGAAAGAGAGATTTACTTTCTTATCAAACTAATACACACCTTAAGTTTACTCTCTTCTAGGTACTCGCCAGCTTCATCTCTAAGATGTAATCTAATCTCGGTTCCACGTCCAAGAGGCTCATTCCATGTATCCTCGGAAACCGCAAATTTACCATCAGCTTTTGATTCCCATACATGCCTGAATACGGGAAATAAAATATCAGAAAGCTTTTCAAATGATTTTATATGCATACAAGTATATCTCCAAACGGAACCCTCTCAAAAATCAACTCACTGGCTATCATCATTGTGCTTGCTAATGACTTCAATGTAGTCAGCAACAAGATAGGCAGAATAGAATCCAACTCCAAACTGTCCAATAAGGTTCAAATCTCCACTTGATTGCATTTTCTCAACAAAAGCTGCAAAAAGGAAAAATCTTGAATACATGGAATTTTATCGATCCAGACTATAACGCAGGGGAACAAATCACCACATCAGCAACGTACCTGATGTTCCGGATTTTGCTATTGTACCAAGGTTCTTGATTAAATCTTCCTTAGTCATACCAATTCCCCGGTCCCGAATAGAAAGAATTTTCTTGGCTTTGTCTAGCTTAATCTGCATATCATCGCATTATTTTAGAACTTAAATGAGTTAAAAGCTTGGACTAGAAATTGAACTACAACATAAATAGCTTAAGAACAACTTCAAACCAAACGCATACTGTACTTGGATGACAAACAAATCTATGAAATTCTTATTCTTTTCAACACTCTCAACTTTCAAATCACATGCTTTATACAACAAGAAAACGATTATTGAGAAAGATGTAGCTAACCTGGATCTCAAGCTTAGTATTGTCACCTTCACCCAAAACTTCTTTGTCAGTGAGTGCAAGGAACCTAATTTTGTCCAGGGCCTAAAAAGTTAAGAACACAGACACTTATTAGTTCCCCTATTTAACGAGCTATCCAAAAACCAATAACCAAGTAGACGCAGCTTACATCAGAAGCATTAGAGATCAACTCTCTAAGGAAAATGTCCTTGTTACTGTAGAGAGAGTTGATAATAATGTCCATAAGCCGAGAAACCTCAGCCTGGAACTCAAACTTCTCCGCGTTACTGCGAAGTGTCTTCTTTGACATCGACTCTGATTCTCTGCCAATTAAACAAATTCGAATTAAGCGAGATTTATGCAATCAAATCGAAATTTCAATCGTAAAAGTAACAGGGAACTAACCTATGAACTACATCGGAATCCGTCGACAAACCGCCGTGACCACCAATCTTTTCCTCCACCTTTGGTGGATCTGTAGACTCAACAGAACTATCTTCTGCATTCGCGTGTAACTTTCTTCCTATGATAAACATAACATAAACCTCATCATCATTAGCATAGAGATCCCAAGCAAACACTTATCTACTCAAATCAAGTAATATACATCGAAGCGTTATCGAGAAGAAATGGTGTATAGATCGTACCTTGATCTGGAAGAAGAAACAGAAGCGAGAAAAGGAACAAAACGGACACGATCGTCCTCTTCCTCATTGTTAGATCGTAGTAGCCTCCTCCGATATCTCAGACTAGCTCTCAGGTTATACTACTCACTGATGATTCAGCTCGATAGATCCATATATAATAGGAAATGATTCCGTGTATGTGTGAACTGTGTAATTGCGTACACTTCGGTTTCTCGTGATTGTTTAGCTTCGTCATGATTTGCCAACGTGGCTGATCTAACGGTTTGGAGTGCTGAGAATGCCACGTGGTAGTTTTATATTGGAGCAAGGTTTTTATTTGACGTGGAGCGACGTGGCTTTCGGGTTGTAGCGTGGAATTTACATAATATAAATAAAATAATTTTGACGATAACAATTATGAATTATCCAATCATAAAACATTTTGGTTTAATTCTTTTAGAAATACTGTGGAAAACTAAATACTAGATGAAAATATATATTTATATGAGGAGTTTTTACATGAAAGAATCTAAAATTTTAAAATTTAATTTGAAAAATAGAGAAATGTCTTTTAATTTGGAAAATGCTTGAATTGTGTTGAATTCTTCGTTTACTAGAGTCTAGAACACAAGGCCGTAGGTAGGCCTATTTGGCTTGCGTTAAGAGAAATAACATCACGAAAATAAACAACAAAATAGAACATATTTGGCTTGCGTTATGAAACGCAACAGAGAAAAACCATTTAATCAAACCTTGCTGTATCTTATAACTATATATTTATTTATGGAGAAAAACCCAACAAGGTTAAAAAGAAGCTTGAGATATACCAATGTTTGAACTACTCCTCCTATATATGTTATGAAATAAAATTAAAAAAAAAACCGAAAAAAGGGAAAACTGAGGGGAAAAAAAAAAGTTTCAGCAAAGACAAATTATAAGTTATCTCAACACTTGTCATCCTTTGACCAATAAAATCAATCCATCCACCTATTCAAGAACTCACCTCCATGGAGGAGGATACTCCCAACGTGGCTCCGGTTCTTTTCGCTTTCCACCACCCATGCTAATAGATGAACTCGAAGAAGGCTCTACATTTGCACCTGAATGCTCTCCCATACCCCCGCTTTGTGACGGTGATAAAAACTGCCTCAGACTTAGCGACTCTCTGTTTCCTCCTATCTCATGTCCAAACCCAGAGCTCTGATCAAAGTGTGGCCGCACTGATCCATTCATACTAGGCGATCCACCTGCCATGCCCATGAACAAGTGTTGCTGAGGGAATGGTGGCTGCTGCACATATGGGGTCGATCCGATTATCTGAGGCATCATCACTGGAGTACCTCTCGAGTCCACCATGTATGGAATAGCAGTTCCAGGAACATACATGGGAGATGACATTGACATACCAGCAGGACCAGGCAATCCGTTGTAGCCATAGATAGGAGCTGGAGAAAAGGAGACACCAGAGGCTAAACCTAAAGAGTTTCCCGTTCTTCCCATGTATGATCCTCCTGTGGGATCGAGGGACTTACCATTGGACAAGAACGAAGCCATCTGGTTTACAGAGTCTTTCCTGTCAACCTCCATTTTTGTACCCAAGAACGAAAGAACCGGTTCTTCCACTTTCTGACCTCCATATGGAGCTGTACTCCATGGGTGCCGTCCATAGTAAGGAACCTGATCTCGTGAATCGATGAAAAACTGTGGCCTGTCGTTCAAATCAAAGTTTACTTCCTTTCCTGATTGCTGAGCACCTGACGAAGAGGAGACAGGTGATGCGCTTTGCTGACCATTGTGACTTAGAAACAATCTTGTTTCCATCTTCGACTCAGAAGGTGGAGGAGGCATGTCAACGTCCTCGTTCGTACAATTCAAATCTAGGTTGAACCTGTTTGATCCCCTGAGATTAGCTTCATGTGAAGACTCTCCATCCCTAGTGTTTGATGAGGAGAAAGGAAACTGTTTCCATGGACTTTGATCGTCAGCTTGATCATCTCCTACCTCAGCCACATTCAGATCAATACCACGGCTAATCACCTGCTTTTCTCTTAGACTCTCACTAGGAACTTTATGAGGTAAGAATGCTGGGGAAAATACACTAGTAGCAGCTGATCCTTTCCCACTAAAAGATCTTTCCAACTGCAACGGTGCTGCTGCCGGCATTCCAGTAGATGAGACAGAATGGGAAACAGACATAGGAGTAGTAGTGGTGGTAGATATTGAAGACATAATGACATCTGTTTCATCAGGACAAATATCTTGATTAAGATCGAAGCCACATGGGCTTTTCTCTCTGCCTACTTCAGATTTAGCAGCTGCTGCTGCTAGGTGGCTTTCTTCAACATCATCACTGTCCATCATCCCATTTCCAGGTTCCATTACGTTGTCATCTCCAACATGAGGTTCTTCAAAGGAATGGTTTTCACCCACTGATAATCCCTTAGATGGTGAGCCTGTATGTCGATCATCATCGCGGGAGTCTTCCGAACCAGACTGCCCACTTTCATCGGACAGTTCTTCTGAAGAACTGTGAGAAGGTTCTCCTGAGTCCACTTCTCTTGCGACTTCCTGTGCGACTTTGGTAGCGACCTCCAAGGCATCCAAAATACCAAGATCAATGTCAGTTGTTGTTTTGTCAATTGCTCCAAGCCGTTGGGATATGGTCATTGATCTAGAAGAGCTGCGTTTTTTCCTCCGTTTTACTCTTCTCTTTATGTCAGAGTAGCCCTTATCATCCTTTTTTCCTTTAATGTCAGCATGAGCAGTTACATTGTCACTCTCAACTTTTCTATTTCTACCATGGCCACCTGATAATCTTGATGAATTGTCAGAATCCTGATTGTCTGTTACATGAGTCAATGAAGGCATCTGTTTGCTATTATGGGTTACGCTCGCATCGTGCGTCTCAGATGCATTCCGGCTCACCTCATTTGAATCAAGACTACTCTGCAAAAGATTATTTTTCTCCAACTCCATGCTAGCAATCATAGAATCAGAAGACACAGCTACATGTCCTGCTGAACTAGATGTCCCTGCTACTGCTTCGCCCCTTTTTTCAAGAAAATGTGCATAATTTGCCATCTGCTTTTCCTTGGATACCTCAGCACCCAGTGGAGCATTTGATGGGCCTTCAGCAGTGTCACGCTCTGAAGAAAGAAGACAACTAGAACCAGTAGGCATGGTAGTAAACATTCCGGGACCACTTGACTCCTTCACAGAAAGTTTTTCTTGAACCTCTTTCATGATATCATCAGTAGAAGAACCATTGAAAGTTTCAGTCATCGGATTAGAGCAGTGGGAATTCACGTTCGAGTCAAACCCAGCCTTGTCTTTCTGCAGTTCCAAACCCTTCTCTAGATCTGGGTTGTTTTCTACAGAGCTTGCTGACACCAATGCTTCATCTGCTGTTTCAGGACGATGCTGTTCATTATTACTTTGCATTGAACAAAGAGTAAGAGCAGACTTTTGCCCACTGCTGTCCCTGCTTGCTGCTACGACTCTCATCTCATCTTCGCGAACTTTGCTACAGCTTTCAGTGTCACGCTCAGAATGGTCATAAACTTCCTTATCCTTCCAACTACCAAAGAGCTTTCTCGCCTGATCCTGAACACGAGAACTACCATGGTCAACAAGTTTCTTGACAGCAACCCATATCCCAGAAGAAACTAACTTGGAACTGTCTACACCTAGATTTTCAATAGCTTCTAACAAAGCAAGAATTGACGCCTCTAAAGATTTGTCAACTGAATCGTTAGCCAACATCTGAGCTTCAGCTAGCCAGCTGCTTAAGTAAAGGAGTCCATCTAAATTTACAAAAACATCAAGACATTCTCTGTCCTTTGTGGCTGCGATCGTGCTTGCAACAGCTGTCCATTGTCTACAAGCATCGCCATTATTCTTCAAAACTGAATCTTTATTACTCTGTATGACAGACACGAGCTCTTCAACACGAGAAGTGACCGTGAGTCCATCTTTTATTTCTGTAAGGGTAAAGAAATCTTCAAGCGTCATATTGCTTTTTACATATGAAAACTCCAAAAATGTAGAACACCCTTAAAATCCAAAAAGGTTCTTTCTCCCATTCGACAAGGTCCTGAAGGAAAAAAAACATAACAAACAAAAAACTTTATGGCATTTGCTTACTGGAACAAGTACAGAAGACACTATCACACTGTTCAGTAAAATTTGAATATGAAATTGAGTTCATCATGCGTTTCGCAAGTATGTACTTTCGTGTTTGTATGTAGCTCCAATTCATATGCAAGAAATCCAACAGAAAAAAGTTTAATCTATTGTCGAGAAATAAAATAAAACTTTTGCATTTGACATATAAATCAGGTATAGTACAAAAGCAAATAACTACAATTTGCATTTGTGATCTAAACAGCGATACAGTCAATTTTTCAAATTGATGGTACAGAAAAAGGACAATAAATCGCCCAATTTCAAAAACTATTGAATAAATCTATTTCAATACACTGCCAACCTAATCCAGTGTCCAGAATCAAAACCCTAAATTCGGAAAAAAAAAAGAAAAACCCCAGAGAAATTCAACAAATATGGAAAAACTAAATAGCAAGTTATATGAGATTAAGCCAATTCATTGAACAAGATTCCAATGATCAATTAAGGCAAATCAAAACGAAGACAGATGACGAAATGAACACCGCTAATAAACCCTAGGCGAATTTTCACAGCTATTCATCATTCTAAATAGAGATAAGAAATAAATAATACTCACCACAGAGCACAAGGAAGACGAAACCCTAGGTCGAGCGAGTTAACCGTTCCGACAAAACCGATGCTCACTCGCATCTCCCAATCCTTTACCTTGTCCCTCTATATATGTGTGTATATATACTCTATTACAATCTTCACCACTTCAATCTCCGGCAACGACGATTGGAAAGCTCAGAGAGAAAACCTCGTCTTCTTCTTCTTCGAGGAAAAAGGTTGTGGCGAAAACGAGAGAGAAGAAAAGGTTTTCTTCGTTTATTCTTTTGGTAAATTTAATAAAATTAATGAAGCGATTGGTGAATATTATTACTGATACCGCTTTTTTCAATTTTCTTTCGCCTTGGATGAATCTGCACGTGCGAAGCGTGTGTGATATGGTGTGTGTGATATGGTGTGTGTGAAATGGTAGGGACTGCTGCACGGCCCGGCTCATTATGTAAAAAACATGTCCAGTCAACAATTACCCAATTCGGTTCAACCACAACTAGTCGTCATTTCGCGGAAATCTATGGGAACAACAAAAGTCAGAAAAAATATCCAAATTAATAGTACTAAGAATATGATAACAGAAGTCAGAAGATTTTGTCATATGGTTGTTAAAACATATTTTTGAACGATTTTTACTTGGTCACTTCATTATTTTGGAATCGATAATTTTTTTCATTAGCATACTAGATTCGTATACACACTACACAGCGCAAAATCATGATTTTTAAAAAATATTTTATAATATTACTAAAATAATTACTTTAAAAATAAATCGATGCATTTTATAATCTCACAACAAATAAATAATCGACAAAAGTTATCCATTGTCCAGTTTATGATTCAGAGGGTTATAGAACACATAGTCTAAGAAGAAGATGGATAGTGAATGATGTTTTTGGACAATACTTTAGTATATTTTGGATGAAAGACGATGTTCTTATACAACTAATGTTCTTATACAACATTTAGTGTGTGATTATCTAAAAAAGAACGATTTTTTAATAATATGTTGACTTTATTATGTTGGGTATAATTTTATGATCGATGAAATCTGAAATAAATGCGATGAAATCCAAATAAATGTGGTAAATTACTATAGAAAATCGGGTAAATAATAGAATATTCTAAAATATTTTAGACAAAATCAACATGAATCTTATGAAATTGTATAAAGATAAATTTGATCATATATCTATGATATCTACGATTGATTTTATCAGCAAAAAAATCTAGCTACCGGCTCCAAATCTTATGAGAATTAAAAATAAATTAATAAATGAATAAGGAATGACTCTATATAAATAAGGAGGTTTTAACCTGAAAACAAGAACAGAAAACAGAAAACGAGAGCAAAAAATTACAAGATTAACTGCGATCAACCTTTATCACGACAAAAAATTCATAAAATTTATTAATAATATTTTTGAATCTTATTATTTACCAGCAATATTCGATCAATAAAACATATATATTTGACTATTTTTTTTACTTTCTGTAGATTTTAAGGAATTTTTTAAATTTCCGTAAACAATTACGTAGCGCAATGTGTTTCTAGACAATATTTCCTCTGCTATACACATGGTAGATGTTTTTATTCATCAACACTGATCTATCATATCCCCTTTAAACCAAAAAAGAAAGGAAAAAAAAAAAAAAAACTGGTCTGCAATGTAAGGTGAACAATTAATGTTTCGATCTAAAACGGATTAAATGATCTTCTGTATTTTATTTCAAACAGAGTTATAAATTGTCTTTAAATAATTATAGTGAAAGATCAACACACATATGACTGAGAAATTTTCCTGGAAGCATGAGATAACAAAATGGTGATTAGGAAAAAAGCAAGAAACGTTCAACGCTTCAACACTAATCTCTTAGATTTGCGTATTACCCTCCGGCAAATTGGACACACCTTACTATCTTCCGACAGGATCCTCTGAGCACAGCCGCGACAAGTGGCAGAGTGACCACACGGTACGAAGAAACAATTTCTCCGTTCCTCAAAACATATGACACACAATGTCGAGTAGTCCACATCATCCGACGAGCTAAACGACGCCGTTTCTAGATCTCCCTTCCCCATTGCCTCCGATGGCTCGTTGATCAACGGCGTCCAAACACTGATGACTTCTACTTCTTCTTCTTCTGCCTCCAATGCTAGCCTCTCGGTTTCATACTCTACATCACATTCGCTTAGGTATTTCAATATAAAAAATATAATCATCATTATAGTCCCTGAGAAACAATAACAAAGAAGAAGAAAAAAACAAATAAGCGTTTTACATTGAATATCATATAGTATGTGTTATATAACTATAGGAGATATATATTGTACCCAAAACTGTCATATAAATCACCAATCTAGCTGTGAAAGATAGCCCAAAGTACCATCGAACAAACTTATCCTGCAAAATACCAATGATCACTTGTATAAAACTAACTGATTGTTAATTTCGTAAATTGTGATAGAAAAAATATGTAGAGAAGAGGAGTAATCACGTCATAGGGTGGTTTCGTGATGGAATTTGGTTTACCGGAGAACATATCTATAAGCTGCTGACATTTTGTTGAGATCGTCGCATCAAACATCTTCGAGCGATGACTAAGAATGATTAAGTGAAGATAGATATATGATTAGTTCTCATCTGAAGTTATATTGGAACTCTTCTTATTTGTTAGAAAAGGATTAAACAAAGTGAATTGTTGATTAATTCCAAGGCATTGTTATAATTTTTTCACTGTTTATTCGATTGTGTCAAAGGACGCGTCGTGCAATCCATATTTATTAATTTGATCAGAAAAAGAGGAAGTATACAAGCAAGTTGCTGACACCAAAAAAAAAAAGAAGAAGATAATTTCCCAAATTCTGTTTTTAATAATTTTATAAAGTACAAATGAAGTGGGAATTGAAAATGTCTCCAAATGATTCACTCCGTTTACTCCTAAACGACTCATTATTTTGTTCATAGTTGAAGATAAAATTTTATTAATGAGTTATCCGTTAAAAGGGTTTAATTAATAATTATATAAACAATTTTCTGTGAGCATCTTTTTATTAGTTGAAAATCAAAATATTAAAGAATTTGACCCCAAAAATAACACGAAACTCCGAAAGATAAAACAGCTGTGAGGGGTAAACTCGTCATTTTGATAAAAGCATATTATCTTCTTCATTTTTTGTCGTCTTCGATATTACTGAAAGAGTAGGCCTTTGAGAATCCCATCTCTCATCTTCCTTCAATTCAATACTTTCTCTTCATCTCTCTTCTCAATCAAACAAAAAGTTTCGATCTTCACAATAAATTCCACATGAAGCGCAGTGCAACCAACTCTCTTTTGGACGGTGACGCTCATACCGAGAAAAACAAGAAGATGAAGAAGAGCGCAGAGGAAGAAGAAGAAGAATCAGAAATCGGATTCTCCAATTTAGACGAGAACCTAGTGTACGAGGTATTGAAGCACGTAGACGCAAGGACCTTAGCGATGTCTTCTTGCGTGAACAAGATCTGGCACAAGACGGCAAAAGACGAGCGGCTTTGGGAGCTGATCTGTACACGTCACTGGGTTAACATCGGCTGCGGCAAAAACCAGCTCAGATCTGTGGTCTTGGCGCTTGGTGGCTTCCGACGACTCCATTCTCTGTACCTTTGGCCTCTTTCGAATCCTAATCCACGCGCTAGATTTGGTAAGGACGAGCTTAAGCTCTCGCTTTCTCTTCTCTCGATTCGTTACTTTGAGAAGATGAGTTTCACTAAGAGAGGTGGATCAGCTCTCCCAGACTCCAAATGATTACTTCAAATTTTCTCTGTATTTTTCAAGCATCTTCATTTTAGGTTTGGTTTCATCTTTGTGGGTATTTGGACTTGGTTAGATTGGTTGGTTAGTAAGTAATTAAGTGATGATGCTCAAGGCTGGCAATAAAATTGTTGTATTCATTAGCCAGAGTGTCAGTAATAGTTTTATGTTTATGCAATAATAGAGGCTGGTGAGAATATTAGTTTGATTGGATCTGATTGTTTTAGATGGTCCTTGTCGTGAAGATAAGTTGGCTTGTAGTTGGACAATCGTTGTAACAAAGATCCAGTTTGATTTAAAGATTTAAGGAAGGTTTAGAAACGATTTTGTTTTTATTATTCAATGAAAGAGCGATGAACATGCGTAAGTATGCTACTAATTTGATAATCAACCGAACGTTCACCGCTATTCATAAATTGGTAGCGGCAGTAATGTGGTCGAGAGATGAGATCAAATCAACCGGAACAATTTAACCAAACAAAGTCGGATTAATTGTTATCTTGGGTACTGATGAAATCAATCTACATTTTTTAATAACAATTACTTAACAATGTTAATTATTTATTCAAACTATGTAATCCTTGTTATTTTATTCTTGTCTTTTTCGCCGTAACATTTTGCCGACATATATAACTCCGCCAGATCCTTTTTTACGTGGTTTTGGTGTAATTACGATTTCATCTGCGATGCAAGTCTAATTCCGCCAAATTTGCCAAATGTGTGTTGTCATCACTGATTCATGACATCTCTTGATTCATTCACCACTTCTATTTACTAATTTTCAAAAACAAAACAATATACAAACCTTGTGTCAATTTATGAAAATAATTTGTTTATGGTTATGATATTTATAGACAAACTCGAGTGTTTTAAATAAAACTATAAAAGATTTATGTCGGCATACTAAAAATAACAAAAGTTAATGTTACTATGTAGTTTAGTGAAAGGAATATTTTTTCATCTTTTTTCAGTATGATGACGGTTTAGTAAGAAGATACACCTTATCTTTGTATAAAATGCCAATAAAAACACTCGAAAGACAACCCCCACACGGCTTTCGAACCTATTTACTTAGCCACGACTAGAAGAAACACAAACATATCTTCTAAATCAGAAATACCAATTTTGATCGAGAAATGAGTTGGTGGTGGGCTGGCGCCATCGGAGCTGCCAAGGTAATTTCAACTCAATCCCTAAATCATGCATCCTTCGTTGCTCCGATCTTCATTTCTCCTTGATTGTCACTGATTTAAAATCTCTTTGTGTTCCCGCAGAAGAAACTCGATGATGATGAACCGACGCAAAGCTACGAGAGCGTCGCCCTCATCGTCGGCGTCACCGGAATCGTCGGAAACAGCCTGGCGGAAATTCTCCCTCTCTCCGACACACCAGGCGGTCCCTGGAAAGTCTACGGCGTCGCTCGCCGTCCTCGTCCCAGCTGGAACGCCGATCATCCGATCGATTACATTCAGTGTGACGTCTCCAACGAAGAAGATGCTAGATCCAAGCTTTCCCCTTTAACCGACGTCACACACGTCTTCTACGTGACCTGGACCAGCCGCGAATCGGAACACGAAAACTGCGAGGCTAACGGCTCAATGCTCCGTAACGTCCTCCGAGCGATTGTCCCACACGCGCCTAATCTCCGTCACGTTTGTCTCCAGACGGGGACAAAACACTACGTCGGCCCTTTCGACAACCACGGCAGATCCCGCCACGAGGCGCCGTTCACGGAGGATATGCCGAGATTGGAGATCCAGAATTTCTATTACACTCTTGAGGATGTTCTGTTTGAAGAGGTCAAGAAGAAGGAAAACGTGACGTGGTCTATACATAGACCGAACACGATCTTTGGTTTCTCTCCGTATAGTCTGATGAACATTGTTGGGACTCTCTGTGTCTATGCAGCGATATGTAAGCACGAAGGGTCTCCTTTGGTTTTCCCTGGGAGCAAGAAGGCTTGGGAAGGGTTCACTGCAACCTCAGACGCGGACTTGATCGCTGAGCAGCAGATTTGGGCTGCGGTTGATGAGTATGCTAAGAACGAGGCGTTTAACTGCAACAACGCTGATGTCTTCAAGTGGAAACATCTGTGGAAGATTTTGGCTGAGCAGTTTGGGATTGAGGAGTATGGATTTGAGGAAGGGAAGAATTTGGGGTTAGTGGAGATGATGAAAGGGAAAGAGAGAGTGTGGGAGGAGATGGTGAAGGAGAATCAGTTGCAGGAGAGGAAGCTTGAGGAAGTTGGTGTTTGGTGGTTTGCTGATATTATACTTGGAGTTGAAGGTATGATTGATAGTATGAATAAGAGCAAGGAACATGGGTTTCTTGGTTTTAGGAACTCCAACAGCTCTTTTATCTCTTGGATTGACAAGTACAAGGCGTTCAAGATCGTGCCTTGATTTCAACATAGTTTGATGATGTTTCTCTGGTTTCGTCATATGTTTCTTCCAGAATCTCAGTTCGTTGTTGTCTGCCAAAACAATAAAATAAAGAGCAGAATCACCTTTTTTTTGTTTTTTTTTTCTCTGTTTTTGAACATTCCATCTCTACTCTTGTAAACCTTTTGTTACCTTTTCAAAATTCTACTCTTTTGGGTATAGTTTTTCAGATATTATTTTGGACAGTGGTGGTCATAAAGGGGGAAGAGCTTTAAGGCTAACGGAATAACCAGATTCTGTGTATTGGAATTGGAGTGTATTGCTCGCTATGGTTCCATAAGTTCACATGGACTTATCTCAAATTTCTCTTGTAAGTAAGAAAGCTGTTTGTTTATTTCGAAAGAGTGTCGATGACAAATCTATAGCCTTAAGCTCGTCTGGATCTTGGAATAAAACCAAAGGCAAACCTACTAGGAGGATAAAACATCCTTTGCTTGATTCATAGGTCTTAGCATTATCTATGCACTATAAATCAACCAACGCACACATACATACATATATACACAAATATTTTAAGGGATTTTGTTCGTTGCAACTCCTTGAACCAAAAGGAAACGCAATGAAAAGCTTAAAAACCATTGGGTGAGGATACTGAATTATTTAGACACTCGACAGCCCAAGTTGCACGTAATGGTCAGATTTGTTTGATAAAAATACTTATATGCAAAAGAATAGATTTGCCTTTGTTTTCACCTTTTCTTCAAGCCTTGCCTGCTCAAACACTGGATTCACCTTTCCCCTGAAATTATTGCTAGACGAGTTAGCCGCTTGCAGTAAAAAAAAAGGAATAGACAATTGGGTATTTGAGCCATTAAAAACATCATTAACTCATAGGGAAATAGCTCTACCATTTTGCTGGAATCAACACCAGTTGTGTCTAAGGTGGTCCCTGAGTTAGGAGGTAAGACAACAGAGGTTTCAAGTTCTGGCATCTTCACTAAACCAGGGATCTCCTTTGAAATAAGTGTAAGATACTGCTCCATTGCCTCTTCTTGATTCATGTTCCCAAGTTTTTGCCAAGCATTCCTAGCACAAGATAAATACCGTTTGTCACCCGCACATAGTAATTGTTGAAAAAAATGCTATAAAGAAACCAATACAGAGATATATCCCTAAGCACCTAACCATTGTACCAGATTTATCAATTACCAAAGCCAAATAAGAGATTCAAAGTAAGATACCATTTGGCACGAGCAGAGGCCATGATAGCCATAGGTTGAGCTTCTCGACATGGCCCTTCAGTGGCGATCTTGTGCAAGCCGTACAATTCCATTTTAACATCAGCACTAATTTCTCCCACTTTCCCGGATTCGTCCAAAATATTTGAAGCAGCCACAAAGGCTTTCTCCAGTTCACTCCTCTCAATTCCTTCCCAATCATCATCTTCTTCGTTCTTTTCTTCACTATAACTCTCTTCCACCGTATTACTACTCTCTTCAACTTTAACCTCCTCAGATTCAGCTCCTATAACATCACCGCTTTCTTCGTTTTCTACACAAGCACTTATTTTCTCTGTTCCTTGACTCAAAGTCTCCTCCGGCGAGATACAAGGAGTCGTGGTTTCAACCATCAAATCTTCGCGTTCAACACCAATTTCTTCCGCCGAGTTGCTCTGTTTGTCCTGTTCACGGACTATCACCTCCTCGGCGACCACATTATCCGCCGTGGACTCAGCTTCTTCGCGATCAGCACGGATTTTAGCGTTTCCCGTAGCTGCTTCCTCAACTTCATCAACTCGATCACCTTCACTTACAAACCGATCCACAAGTTCCACATTCTCATCAACAACAACTCGAAAATTTCTCTCGCTCTCGATCACTTCAGCATCCATCAACTTCATAATATAAAGAAGCTCCCCCCTATCAAAACCATCACCACCGACACCGATCTCCGCCTGATCGAAAATCGGATCGTCTCCTCCGCCGCCGCTGGCGGCAGAAACGAGCTTGGCGACGAGGAAAGAAAACAGCAAGGCAACAACCGCCGTGAGAAGCATCTCAAGGAAAAACTCCATGATTATAATTTGGTGAAAGGAAAGTATGATACTTAGGATCTGAATGTAATAAATAAGGTTTAAGAAGAAAGGGAAAAAAATAAAGGAAAAGGGAAAGAAGAAGAGAGGAAGAAGGAATAAATAAGAGAGAAGAAGGAAGCATATTCTTTCCTGGGGGATTTATACGGCATGGGTCCTTCTTCTTAACCTTCTCTAACCGCTGTGACTGCTGACTTGGCTCTTACGGTTTACGCTTATCCTCTACCACCTCATTATGCAACGGCCCGTTTTTTTTCTTTTTGGGTCTTTTATTCTTTGGACTCTATGATTAGATACACTATAAATTCATTCACTTATTTAATGATGCTCAGATTTTTATTTTATTTAATTGTACACAAATCGATAGAAACAAGAATAAAAGGCAGATTTAGAGAAATACACAAATTTGTTTTTTTTTATATCTAGGGGTTTATTTATTTAAAGACTTTAAAAGGCTATAGATATTTTTACTATTTTTTATGTCTTTGAAGTTATATTTTTTTTTACCATATTAAGCTTTTGAAACTTTTACGGCTTAATTATTCTCTTAAATATATTTTTACGTCATACTTTGTTGTTTTGTTCATGCAATTGTTATTTTTTTTTTCTAAAACAACGATATATAATTTTTAAAGTCACATATATATTTTGAATTCAAAATTTTTGCTGTCAACGATTTAAAGCAATTGTTTACTAATACTATAATAGTTTCAACCGATTAGTATTGTAGTGTCTACATTTTCAAATGAGTTTACATAAACAAAAATTGCATTTAAGCTATAGTTTTATTGATTGTTAAACAAAATGCAATTAACAAAAAAAAAATCACGAATAACTAGGAGAAGGAGACACATTGGCTCGGATGATGGAGAGAACTTCTTAGAGTCACGAATAAACCCTCCTACCCATTCACCTCCATCGCCAAAGCAATGGATAGTTTTTTAGTGTAAAGTGTTAACTAACATACAATCACGATACATGTTATTAATTACTATCTCGGCTACAGTAAAAAGAAGAAAAGTTGTCAACGCCGGTCGTTTCATCACAAATTGATACTTTGAAGTTTGAAGCTTCAAATGTTTCAAACACTCCTTAAAATTATGCTACCTAGTGAGAACAAATCTTATACTTTCTCTATTTCATAATGTAAAATGGGTTAGTTATTTTCTTCTTCTTTTAATTATAAGATGCTTTTCAAGTTTTTATGCAAATTTATTTGGTAGATACTTTATGACTCTTCAATATTTTGTAGTCTTCAAACGAATTTGAAAAACAAAATCTTGTACTTCGTTTACAATGCCCTCAAATCAAACTTAAAACTGATATTTGGATAAAAGACCGCATATATATGGAAAATCTCTACATAACAATACATTTTTTTCTTAATTTAACGCTTTGTTCTTGTATGCCTCTGACTTATTGAATCTGCATTTTGTCCACCGTGATAGTGAACACTTGATCAATCCTCCCATCCCAACCCAAAAGTATTTCTCAATTGTTCTTACAACTTTTCAAACCGGTTGAAAACTTAAGGTCTTGTTTCATATCTCATATGGTTAGAAAACCATTTTCAAACTAATTTCTAGACCAATATATTTTCAGTTGTTTGTACTTTATTCTCAAAACAAAGTCAAGCAATCCATACCTACTCACGATCATCATAAGAGGAGGAAGATAAATAAGAGTTAATATATGAACAATAGTCAATGCTTTAGTATGTATGATTGATTTTTTTTCCAGATATATGAAATACAGTATTTTTTTATTTTTTATTTTTTAAAACATAGTGAATATCTAGATTTTTCCAATCTATAATATATATTCGAAACGAATAATAATCAATTTATTCGAGCACCACTAGTTCCAATTTAAAATCATTGACGTTTGAGAGTGTCAAAACAGTAACACGTGGAGGTCTAAGAGTGGTAGTCTATTTGACTGATGCACTATCTACAAATCCCTAAAGAGAAACGCTTTGGGTTGACTCGCCCCTTTAATTTCATTTCCTTTTTATCACTACTCGTTGCTTTCTTCATCATCATCTTCTTAAACTACACAAACCAAATTTGACGAAACCGTGTCTTTTATATTTACATCTCCTTTTGACTTTTGTCGAAGATCACAGTGGGGTTTCTTCTGGTGAAGAGATATGGCGGTGGAGCTGATGATGAACAGCTACGGCGGCAACGGAAGAGTCAAAACAGGAGACGGCGGCTTTCCTGCAATCACAGCGGCGGCAGCGGCTAAAATGGAAGATACCGCTTTGAGAGAAGCGGCTTCCGCTGGGATTCACGGCGTGGAGGAGTTTCTTAAACTGATCGGTCAAAGTCAACCGACGGAGAATCAGAAGACGGAGATAACAGCTGTGACTGACGTCGCCGTTAACAGTTTCAAGAAGGTCATTTCTTTGCTCGGTAGATCTAGAACTGGACACGCTAGATTCAGAAAAGCTCCTTTAACAACAACGCAAACGCCGTTTAAACAAGCGACTGCGGCGGTGGAGGTGGCGGAAGAGGAGGTGGAGGAGAAGAAGCCAGGAATCACCTCTGTGTTTACTACTCAGAAAACAGAGCAATATCACGGCGGATCTGCGTTTAGGGTTTATTGTCCGACTCCGATTCATCGTCGTCCTCCTCTATCACACAACAACAACAACAATCAGATAAAGAACGGTTCGTCTTCTTCACCTCAAGAGCCACCGTCAACGATAAACTTCGCACCGTCACCACAAGTCTCAGGGGCGAACTCGTTCATGTCTTCTCATAGATGTGACACCGACAGTAATCAAATGTCATCAGGCTTCGAGTTCACTAACCCATCTCAGTTCTCAGGTTCTAGGGGTAAACCTCCTTTATCATCAGTTTCCTTGAAGAGAAGATGTAACTCATCTTCTTCAAGCCGTTGTCATTGTTCCAAGAAAAGGTTTGGTTTTAATCTCATATATTATTAGATCTAAATCTGTGATTAATTAAAAACCTTATTATAATGGTTTTATAAATACAGGAAATCTAGAGTTAAAAGAGTGATTAGAGTTCCAGCAGTAAGCAGCAAAATGGCTGATATACCATCAGACGAATTTTCATGGAGAAAATATGGTCAGAAACCTATCAAAGGCTCTCCTCATCCTCGGTTAGTCTCTTTTTTTTTTTTTTTTTTTAATGTTCGATCTACTCCATATTTAGCCATTTGATTTAGAAAAATTTACCAACTTGTGTATTGTCAATATTACCAAAAAAAAAAGTATTTTTTTTCTATATCGGTTGTACCAAACGTGTCGTCTAGTAGTAGTGGGTTCACGCTCTTTTTGACTTGTTGTTTCCAAGGAAAAATTAAATAAAGAAGCCGAGTTGACTCATGTTTATTAAATAAACTCGATCTGAACTCGGTGTTTGTAACAGAGGATATTACAAGTGCAGCAGTGTAAGAGGGTGTCCGGCGCGTAAGCATGTGGAGCGTGCACTAGACGACGCCATGATGCTTATCGTGACGTACGAAGGAGACCACAACCACGCTTTGGTGCTCGAGACGCATCATGACAAAACTGTTTAATTCGGTCGTTGCCGCGGCGTGTAATCTGGGCCGTTAGATCTTGGTCTTTAAAGCAAGTCGCTGTTGCTGTGTCCACAATCCAGATTAGTCAACGACAGAGTGGGGCCTCGACTGCACTTTTATTATATTCTTTTTTTCTTTTTTGAAAAAGAAGAAAAATAGAAAAAAGTTCTTTGCTTTAATTTTGCCTTTAATTTGAGAGGATAGGGGCACACTAAGTGAAGATAAAGACCAGAGAAACGTTGTGGTGGATCTTGATGGAAGTTGAATCATGTGAAAGTCCTTTTCCGTTTATATTTTTTTTGGATAATATTAAGACTATATAATATATATATCTCGAATCTGATTCTTTTATCTGCAAGAAAGTTTTCTTCTGATTATTAAAATTTTACATAAATTCAAGAACTATTATTATCATCAAATTAACTGATGTTAGTGGAAATATAAACCTATCTTTTAATTAAAGAAATGAAAATTATAAAAATTGTTTGCAAAAAGACAGCTAACATAGTTCAAAACTTCAAAATTTAGTCAAAACTGAAAAGCTTTACGACAAAAGTCTCCCTGTGCATTAGCTGTTGGATACAGGAAAACAAAAGTGTTTGTGATCCAAATGTTTTTAAAATTTTCTAGAAAATACAAAGAATTCGTGTATGTTTATGAAAACAAATTATCGTCTGTCCCAAAAAAAATGTAAAGCGGTTTGATATACCTCATCCGTTCAGATCATTGAAAAATTCAAATGTCGCCAAATTACTAAAAAAACTTATAAGCAACAACTCTTTTATTTTTATTCATGTACATATTCTATGTGAACTAACATGTCAACTAAAAATCTAGTAGCCTAAAAAGTAGAAATGAAAAACATTGGCAGATCGACTTAACAGATCCAGATGAGGATCTTATTGGATGACTACATAAATTGCAACTTAAGGATGTTCAGATTCTATGACTTGGACATTAAAAGAATCAGGAGTCATAGGTTGTTTCTCCATTCTACGACTTTCGCTCGTTGATTCGCCTTTGTTCCTCATATCGTTCACCCATCCTTCCAATGTGGACTGTACTACAGTGTCGAATATCCCTTTCTTGAATTTGCTACCCATCTAATTTAAAAAAAAAATGATTCACAATTTGTGATGCCATACTTGTGTGAACTAGGCATGTGGTTTAAGTACACACTTACTTGTGTGACAAGGGCATATAGTGGCAATGTGCTGTAACTGCAAAGCACTTGGACTAACACTCTGTATGAACAAAGACTCAATCAGATCAAACCAAAATATTAGCCAAATCTTTGAATTTCATAGGTCTTGTTACTTAGAGACTTAAAGGGTATATATGTTATTATTACCCCATAACGAGTCGTGGGATAAGGAAGCCTATTTTCTCCATAATACACGAACGTATTCCGTATGTGAACTGATGATATAAGATGGAGAAATCATTAATAAGAATGTGATTGTTCCTAACACCAAAATCTGAAGAAAGAAGAAAGTGAAGCTATAATACCAAAATCCAGAAGAAGAAAGCTATCTCAAATGAATTCTGAAAGAGGATGAAGTGGATGAGTTGGAGAACAATGCCTGGCCTATGGAACCAAAAGAGTTCATCAGAAGGTGTAATGACTGCTTCTTCTGCACGGTCTCTCTTCTCGGTAACATCCAGAGCTAAGCTACTTATTATATTTTCCAATTTGGCCCCAACCATTAGTAACAGCTGCATTTTCGAAACACAACAAGTTTTAGCCATTCAGAAAGATAAAAAAAAAGAGAGTTAAAATTTGTTGTAAAAGGCCAATGAAAGAACTTACGATCAAAGGCAAGAAAGACAACCAGAAGTAAGTGTTCCAACCTCCAACATTCAGCAGCAAAAAGACGACGACAAAGAGCCATAGATACCAGCTTTATATTTATATTATGATCACATCAACAAAAATATGTCAAGGCAAAATTTACTGATCAAACCATTGGTGTGTTTATATAAAGTGTAGCTGATTAATTAGTTTACCTTATGCTCACAACTTTCTTGAAATCTATTTCCAATGTTCTTAGCATGTACTTGTGAAAATCAAATTTAGGGTTTGTGCGGCAATGGGTCTGGCAAGGTGAAGGAAACATACTAATTAATGTTACATAAGAGATTTGGTAAAAGAAATAATATGTTGGAAAAAAAAAAAGACAGTAAAGTAAAGACCAAGATAAACCCTTGTCGCAGAGCTATATATTCTGATTTGGTGACAGAACCATAAAACTGCTTGAAGAATGCTCTCTGCAAGAACAGTACACATTGGATAAATCTCATAAGAAATCAAATAACATCTTAGTTAGTAAATAATCTTATTCAATCTATGTTTAACACTTTTGGCATAACTCACCAGCCAGCTAATGACAACAGATCTTCTCCAGAATCCTCCAGCATGCTTCTCGAAGAATTCGTGATTTGTGTTAAATAACTCGTGAAGTGCATGAGCGTGAGCATGAGCATGACCACGCCTTGGTGTGCCTGCGACCTTTCGAGAGAGATCATTCTTGATCCCATCCTCCCAATGTTTCCATTGTTGTATCTAACATACATCAATATACTAGTCAAACCCAAAAAAGGGACAGATTTTGAAGAAAATATTCAAGGTTATATTGACTTGTGCAAAAAGATATAAAAGAAGGTTACATTATTACCCTAGCTACTCCAAGAACCATGGTTGAGGCACAGAAGATAACGTGAAAAACCGCAAGCACGAAGATGAAGATATGGAGTTGATGCAATGCTTCCACTGATACTAACGGAACCTGACCCTGAAACCAAAGCAAGAGATCAATGATTAATAGAAAAAGGTTATAGTAAAAGAGAGGTAATGAGCAAAAAAAGAAAAGATAAAAGATGATTTGCCTTGGCAGCACAATGGTCTGGACTTTCTCCTGTTGAAAGAAGATGTCGTGCATTGATGATAAGCGAATGAGATGACTCTGGAGCATGATGCTTCTCCAATGGCTTCTTACAAGGGAACATGTTGTTTACAAGAGCTGGTGGGACACAGATATGCCTAATTGCAGCTTGAGATACAGTCAACATAAGGGAGATGAATCCGAGGAGCATCAGTTCTGTGTCAAGGATATCAATATGGTCAGGTTCGGTGTAATCAAAACAACAGATTCATGTTTTGAAATTGCAGAGGAAATTGAAGGAAGAAGAAGAAACCTTCTTTAAGTTTCTGCAAGGCTTCAAACAAGGCATCTTGTCGTCTACGCTTCAGAAACTGGAACAGAGAAGAATGGAGAGTTTGAAGAAGAATTGACATTAAATCTCCTACAGACAGAGACATTGATACTATACCTTTCCAAGATGATGAAGACCACGTTCAGCGAGAAGAGATAAGAGAACAATGATGAAACAGATAAACGCAACGACCCATGTTGGTGTATATTCAAGAGACCCGGACATCGATTCTGCCATTTCTGCACCTTAAGATGTAGACAACTCTTAATTATTATTATTTAAAGCAGAGAATATAAAAAACGGAAGAAGTCGAGGGAAAAGAATAGAGAGAAAGAACAATCTTTGGGTTATCTCTACTAGTAAAAGCAAACAACCTTTTCTTCTGTCACACGCAACTACTTACAAAATTCGAAAACAAAGAATATATACACTGTGCACCTTACAAAAACCAAAAAGAGAGTAATGTTTGGTTTCTCAGACCACATTTTATGTAATATAAGCTAAAGAAAACTACTTCACTTTTTCAGCAAATGAAACTACTTTTTATTTAGGCAAAAAAAAAACAGATGACTTATTACATTCTAATTTTTTTTTTGAGTTTTCTTTAAGGTGTCCAAGGTGATGGAGGAGGCGGTGTGGCTGGGTATAATGGAGGTACGGCAGAGAACATAGTGTTTCTGTCAATACCAACAAAAGCTTTCTCTCCTGATAAAGCCACCAGAGCAGCGACCAGACCAGCATTGCCCGCTAGAGTTGGCTCAGTGTAGTTGTAGTATGAACGAACGTCGTGGAACCCATCCTTGTTGTCCGGTCCAGCAACCATTGCTCCAACAATTACGTTTGGGTTATCTTTTTTGGTGTCTCTCCATTTCCATCCTCCTTTGCAGGTTTCTTTCTTTACGTTCTTTGGAATCGAAGCTCCTCTATGATGTACATGTTTCGGGTAACGCTTCCCAAAATCCACAACATAGCTCATTTTCCTAGGGTTTTTGCCGAGTATGTAATCAATCTGCACACGATATAAAGCCTTTTAATCTTATTTGTTTTCTTTTCATTTGTGGGATTTAAAGAATGTATACCTGAGATCTTGAAAATTTGCGTAGCTCATCAGTTTTATAGAACTGAGGACCACAGTACCATCCAGGAGTATCAGCAGCATCTAGATAATCACTGAATAATGCGGCTAAGAAAGCAGCATTTGCAGCATATTGTAGAGGCTGTGGACCTCCATGGTTCAACTGGATCAAACCACCTATAGAGATGACACCAATATTATTACTCTTGATCACATTTCCAAAACATGAATAATTAAGGTAAAATCCGCAGAGAACTCACCGTTGGTTCTCTTGAATTTGTGGAAATAAGGTAAGTAGGAGCACATAAATACGCCTGTTTGGTTATGAAATGCACTCAAAATGTCTTCATATGGATATCCAGGGCTCAGAAACAGCCTCATCCGAGTCAACAGCAACTACAAAAAAAACCAGCTAATTACAGAATTCCAAAAAACAGAACCAATGATGTCTCATAGACTACTAACCTGAGCACCTGGAAGCTTGTTGTCCCAGCTAAACACACCATAATAAGGGCTACTATAGAAGGCACCAGCCTTCTTTGCGATATCGAGAGTGGTAATTTCTTCAAGGTAAGTTACATTTCCAGTAGCATAATACAACCAAGCACCACCCCATAAAAGCTCATCCCAAACTAGGCTAGAGTTATAAAACTTACTACCCTCTTTAGATTTTTCAGCGTAACTGTCTTTGTGCGCCATTGCAAACTTATAAAGCGCCGTAGCACCGTGAACAAGCGTTTTCGAATAATTTTTGTCGTCTTTGAACACAATGGAAGCAGAAGCTAAAGCAGCTGCCATCTCTCCAGCAAGATCCCCACATGAACTGTAGCATTGAAACACTTGCCTTTTATAATCAATATCCTCAGGACGCATCCAGCAGTAATGCTCATTATCCAATCCACTTCCTTCTTTTCCACCGGTAATCCCAATTCCAACCTGTTAGAAAAAAAAACAAACCTTTAACTAAACCCACAAAAATGTCCTAGAATATGTGTGTGTATTTGATACCTGTTCCACCATCATATTGATTATATCAGCACTACTATTAAAGGTCTTGAGAAAATAGTCAGTTCCCCATTTAATAAGTCCTTTAACATGTTCAAGCTCTCCAACAGCTTCGTACTTTGCACTGTATTCAATCACACTCCAGCTCAACATTGTCATTGCATAAGACATTGGGAAGTTGAATTTGATAGCATCTCCAGCATCATAATATCCTCCTACTAAATCTTTATAGCATTGTCCTTGATCACCTTTCCCATCTTGTAGACAAGAATCATGTCTCCATGTTACGTTATTGCTCTTTGGAAGTTTCCCAGCTGTAACAAATAACAACATCACATAATAAAAAATTAGATTAGGACATAACATCACATAATAAGAATCGTAATCCCTCAAGACCCGAAACCACATCATGTAATAAATCATGCATTACAAGTTAGTGCTTATTACATCTTTGAGCATTGAAGAACATGAGAGCTTTGTGGAGGGCAAGAGTGTAATTGTCTGGTTGTGGTGGTTTGGGTTTGTGGTGTGGAACACTTTTGACGATTATAGTTATGAATCCGGCGAGAAACGCGGTAAGTAGAATGGTTCCAAGAGTCCAGAGAAAGATTTTGCGGCTGATTAAGATAAAACCGAGATCGACGTACTTCTTCTTCTTTTTAACGGGTGGTCCGAGTAGCCAGCTTTGTTGCGTCTCGTCTAGAGGACGTGGAAGAGCTGAACGGTCTAGTTCGTGTAGGTTTCGACTACGAAACTCGTCGGTGATGGAGTCAGCCGTATTGATCTCTAAAGGACCTCCCCATGGATCACGTCCGTACATAGTGTTTGATCAGATCTGTTGGTGAATTTGTTTGAGAGAAGAGGAAGAGAAAGAGGAAGAGGAAGAGTCGGAGTGTCTTGTTGAAAGGTGCAAAAACTGGTAAGTGAAGATGAAGAATGTGAGCTGAGAGCGTAAAGTTAGTCAATAGTTTGCCACGTGGAATCGGTCATGGTGCAATTTTGATTCTATGCTTCAATTCTTCTTTTTTTTTTTTTTTTTGTAACGTCCGGGATTTATGTTTTGCCACGTGTGATTCGGTCGTTGTGTGAATGCATTTGCAGATTTGATTATACTAAGTACGTTTATTTTTTTCCTTTTTCTTTTTGTTTGTTTGTAAACGTGACTATAGCATGTCTTAAAAACTTGATGAAAGAACGCATTTATAGTTGTTATGAATATAATGTTGGCTTTGTTTAAATTATTAATGATTTTGATTGAAGAATTTTGCGTTTGCGTTGCTGATTTAAGCTTTACCATATGCGTATGTAACGTATAGTTTGTGAAAATGTATCTTATTGTGAGTTTGTGACGCACGGATGAGATTCTTGGGAAAATATCACTGTCCAATGCTATTTTCAGACAATGATCTTCTTCCAATCAGATTTGTAATCAAGCAACAAATTGTGTCGTGACAACTACATTGAATTTGTAAGTGTCCCTACCGACTACTTTTTTGTTGTTGTTGTGTGTGGTACAGCTCAATGTTATTCATAATTGATAGCTAATCTTAGCGATTACGCCGATTATGCCATACAAACATAGCAAATCAGCTTTTAAGACACACCGCCTTTACTTAGACTTATATTTCTCGAATTATTTGGCATTTGCCTATATAGAAATACATAATTCATTAATCAAAGTTTTTTTTTATAATTTACATTAACCAAAAAAGCACTTAATTTGCTAGAGAAACTTTCTCACTGCAGCACCAAATATGGTTATTAAGGTTGCTTTTTCCATTTGCAATTTGAAACTTACAAATAATGACTAGACTTTTATAACATGTAAATGTAAACGCAAATACAAAGTTTAATTTTTACATCTCTAAAAAAAGGATTTTAACTTGATAGATAGTGATGATGATGATGTAATGGGAAGATGTAAAGATACATGTAACCTGTCAAAGATGTTGAGTTATGCTCATAGATCGGTTTCATTATTGCTAAATCACGGAAAGAAACAACGAACTAGATTGGAACTTAACTCGATAACACAACCGAATATTCCCACTGATCTCTTGGCTGTAGCTCCATCTGGTTCTACGATGGGGACGCTACAAGTTGGATTCGGCACCATGTACTGCTGATAAGACTGGTAGATGCAAACATCAGACACTTGAGACAACAACGGGTTTGTCTCAACGATGGTTTCTTCTTTTTGTTGTTGAGTATTCCAAGGAAATGCTGATGCCTCTGGCGGACAAAGACTCTGAGTCTCATCGAACCAAAACGGCAGAGGAGGTGCTGTGGGCTCAACCGCCTGGAAGGAATACTCACAAGAGCAATGGTGAGGCTGAGATGAGCCAGGTTGCTTACGTTTCCTCTTCTTTCTTGACCAGAACTTGAGCTTCTTCATTGCTTTCATAACCTTCATTTAGTAATAATAATGCTCAAGGCTTGGAAATGGTCATCGTGTTTTGTATCAAAAGGAGACAAGTTTTGTAACCGTTGTAGAACAAAAAGTCAAAAGCATAGAAAAAACATCATCTGCTATTACTCTTCTTTTAGCTTTTTAGGATTTTCAATCTTTGTGACCGTTTAATTATCACAATCTTGCACAGAGGTCCCCACAGGCTCTACCACTAGTAATGACATGTGACATCCTTTTCTAACTGTACAGTGTACACGTACGCTTTTCTCGTTTGACAATCACTGGAATAGATCCCAAGTGTAAAAGTGAAATTCTTCTTCCATGTAAAATTGTTTCATGACAAGGGTTTTAGCTCCTCTTCAAAGAAAACATGAAAAATCACTTCGTAAAGAGGAACATTTCTGGTCTTGGAAAAAAAAAAACATGTAACTAGTTATCTCGCAAAAAGAGAGTAGCAGATGCGATATTGCTGGTCTACAACAACAGATTACTTCCTAATGGTAGAAAATATTAGTATCCAGGGACCAAGCAAAAAAGCTCACTTTTTAAGGAACATATTCCTGAACTCGTCATTTGATTTTGGCGTCTCATCGGTGCTGGGTTTGGGTGTTGTGTAGCCGAGTGGTTTAACATTTCTTGGGACAGCGAACGTGTTCTTACCCCTCATTTCGACTTCATTTCCTCGCCTTTCACCTTCAGTTTCTCCACCAAGTGGTGCTTTCGCCTTATCAGAAATCTGCGATGCATCCTTTGAACTCCCAGAACCTTCTACGGAAGCAAAATCATACCAGGTTAAAACTATTCACACCAGAAGCAGCTATGAATCCAATACACACAGGGACATTATGAAGAAAACCAGAAAGAGAGATAGATTCTCACCATTTCCACGCCTAGTGAATTCCTTTTTACCCTTCTTTGGATTTGACCGAGCTATACTGATCTTCTTACCAAGAAACATCTTTCTGTTCTTTGCTATAGCTCCTGCAAGGTGTTCATCATCCACAAAATCGACATATGCCAGTCCCTGAAAGACACAAGAGAATCGAGCACATTAAGCCACCATACTGGCATAATTCATTAAAACATGCATAAGGTGTGTCAGAGAGAGACCCTTGGTTTTCCAGTGTCTTTGTGAAGGAGAATACGAATGGAATCTACCCCACCAACATCGCTAAAAAACTTACGTATATCTTCCTCTTGCACCTGCCAACAACAATATTAGCTTATATCGGACAATCCCACAAATCTAATTTCAGTAGGCTGTCTTGGTAAATTTGAAATGAAGCTCATATACTTACCTTGACACTGAGATTTGAAAGAAAAGCTGTACACTCGTCAGTATAAACTTTCGGCTTCACTGGTTTGACGTCTTCTGTCTCTTCTTTATTCGAATTAACTGCCTTTCTATTCTCTGCTTTAACGTTTTTTGTGTTTGGTACAGTTGCACTCTGACCTTCTACCTCCACTTCATTCACTTTTTGACCCTTCCTCTTTTGCCGCTTAGCCGAAGACTCTTCTTCAACATTCGGTCCTGCTTTTCTCTTTTCGCGTGTACTCTTTTGAGAATTATGCTCTTTCAGGCCAGCTGGCGGTTTGACTGGTGTAGACTCCTGTTGTAACCTAATCAATCGTAGCTCTTCCAAGCGTGGCATTACCTACCAAACAACAATCAAGTAATTCGTATAATCTCTACAACTTTCTGCATGTTTTTTTGGCACGAAATGCATCGCTCTTAAAACTAAACATAAG
Organism: Cardamine flexuosa; assembly: GCA_963555745.1. Lineage (NCBI taxonomy): Eukaryota > Viridiplantae > Streptophyta > Magnoliopsida > Brassicales > Brassicaceae > Cardamine > Cardamine flexuosa. Next base: position 6,158,450 of record OY743215.1, on the reverse strand, counting down.
AGTCAAATATAGGGGAACTGAATTTAGGAAGCCATGAGCAGTGCAGTAGACATGTATAGAATCTTAATTTAACAGATCGATCTAATGTATTTATCACATCAGAGTTAACAAAATAATTCAAAACCAGCAAAATTTATCAATCTTCACCATTTTCTAGAAATGCCAAATAGTAAAACAATAATACCTTTTGAACTGCATGGTCATAATCTTCCAAATCCCCATGCTCTCTTTCAAACCGCAACCATCCTTGGCATATGTCCTGGAAAATTGTTCTTCTTAGGAAATCAATATAGGCATTTAGAAATTATAGATGCCAATTATACATTTATACAGCTCTCATGTTTCAAAGAATTGTCATGTAATGAAAATCTTCCTCATCCATCAAAAACAGAAAAACTCAACAAGATAAAAGAAGAGATTTGAACCAATTGAACTATATTGAGCATAGCTTAATTATGATACAAACTTTACCCTCCAAAAATTAATAAACCAAATGATTTGAAAGAGCATGATAGAGTAACAATCTTACATGAAAATGCATTTGATCAATCATGGCATATCTCATTCGAAGATCCAACTATCCAATCACACATTCAACACAAGTGAATGAAGTCAAGTTATGAAGTAATAGTATATCTTCTAGTGACCCTTGGTGTTCTATGTCTATAGATTCATTCCATAGATCAAACCAGTACCCAACTATGTTTTCCATAGGAAACCATCATGCAATCAAGATGGAAACCATCATGCAATCAAGATGGATATTCTTCAACATTGCGAAATAGAAGAGAAACATTGACTAACTGAATCTGAATGATTGCATTTCAGTTGCCACATCTATATATGGTTTCTCTAGTTTCCATTTAATAGACTGTGCCATTTCAGTTGCATGTGAAGCTAAAGAATGTGTTCTCAGTTTTAAATAAATCCTACTTAAATAACAAAATAAAAAAATTACTGTAAAACATAAAAGAAGAGGGAAGCGAGTGCATACTTCTGAGCCAGTCCCTTCAAACTTTCTTGAATAGCACCTTCGATAAATAGACCTAGCTTCCTTTATATGCCCCAAACGCACTTCCATATCAATGTATGCATGCCACACTGCTAGAATCCCACCACTAGAGAGAACCAAGTAAAATGAACCACAGTGAATCAGATTGCCTTGTTCTGACAAACGCTGTAATCTTCTTGGATTATTTCAAGTTTAAATCTGTAATTTATCAAATATAGAGGATATAGCTTGCAAACCTCTTCTTTAGAAAGCTATCCCATACACCTCGTGCTCCAGCTAGATCTTTTCCAATATTAAGTTCCAAGTTAGCCCAATAAGCGTGCAAAAGCAGCAAATGGTCTGTATTTTGCATGTGAGGCGTTAGGTAATCTGATGCTTGCTGACAGGAAAGAAACATTGAGTTAACAACTCAAGTAATTCAAAATAGGTTCAAATCAGGAGAAAAGCTAAATGAAGTAACACTATGTTTACAGAAAACGGTTACCAATATAGCCTCTCAAATGGAAAGCTACGAAAATAATGCAATTAACTAAAAAAACTGCAACCATACAAAGATCTTGAAAGCTGGGAACAGGAATTTGAAGATACTATTGATGGTACAAGCAGCAGACAAACCTGAAAAGTTTCTCTTATCAGGGAAAATTCCAAAGTCTCTACCATCCTAGTTGATAACATTCTCCTTCTCAGGCCATCTACTCGAGTGAGGTATAAGTCCAGGTACTGATGAGAAACATCTCATAAGTAAAAGATGGATAGAAACGGATACATGCTACAAAAGGGATTAAAAAACTATGAAAGCCAAAAGTGTACCTCCTCAAAGGACGAAAATGTGCACTGCAATGACTTCTCAAAGACCTGTGCGCAACAATTTGAATAATAGGATATTCTCATTACAACTTTATGAATACCTCATAAGCATAACATTAAGGAGATGGTAAGAGCAAGATAACAGACATAAATCAATGTTAGGCAAGTATCCTTTCCTTCACTATATTTCTTTTGTTTGCAATTTAAACTATTGAGACTTACAGCATTGATCTCTTTCTCAGATGCAGAACCACGCTCTAAAGCAAGCAAATAACGTGCCCAGAGATCTCCGGTCCATGGGCAACTTCTAGTCGCCCTAGAATAGGCATGCGTAATAGCTTTTCCAATCTGAAGCAGAAAGTCCAGAGTGCAGATCAAGTCGAAATTGCAAAAAGAAAAACCTCCATAAAATGAACATTTAGAAAAGATGATAGATTAAAAAAAGACCAGAGAGCAGCTCTATAACTAGTTCTTGACAAACCTTCAAAGTTTTGTCAAGATAGACGGTGTAGTCTACCCACAAGTCACTTGAAACCGGGTATTCAGCCACAGCACGTTCATATATAGCTTGAACTCGGGTAGGATCTCCAGAAGCCTTCTCAAACTTTATATAATTCTATAAAAAATAATTACAACCATCACGTTTCCATATTGATACTTTCTTTCACTTGATAAAGCCAATTACAGGAACAAAAATCGAGGAAACAAAAAAAATAAAAAGGTGGAAAAAATGCAAACAACATGCCCAAGCCTGCAGATTCAGAATCCTAACAAAATATGATCACAGATGGTAGACTTATTACAATCCAACTTCCACACAACATTTATGACAAATATCAACTGCACAATAAACCATACTTACCATGAATTCCTGAAACTTTTCTATGTCAGATACATCTTTCTTAGATATGTGCTCTTCAAGATGGGCACGTTCACTGTACATCTGCTGTGCCTTCTTGTTTGCAGCAGCAACCTGATGAGAAACCTTACTCAAATCATCAGATCCAATATCAAGGTCAATGCCCTGATCCAACTCCCAAGCTTTGTAAGCATTAAGGGTGGAGCTCAAGTTTGCCAGCGGAACAGACAGGTGACGGTGGAATATACTTCTAACTCTTTGTATCTGCTTATTCCTCTCCTGAAAAATAAAACTATATTCATGATTCCAAAAAGAACTATAATCATATATGTAAACAGAGACTTATTTATACTTAAGAATATAGGGACCACTAGCTCTTGTTTATAACAAGGTGTTAGTTCTTTCCATTGAAAACTGAACGCAACATCCCACAACGTACTTCTATTCACTCAGTCTAGGAATCAAACATGCTACTAGACGATTCAATGAATGAAATGTATATGAACAAAATCAAGAAAATGGATTTAACCTCAACGTCAGCCTCATCAATACTCTCTAAGACGCCTTGCTCAAATTCTCTATATCCTTCCCATATTCTATTGCCTTCAGTAACATGGAAGCCCGCAGCCGGAATAGCACGTTCAAAAAGACTCCTCATTTTCGAAATACCATCAGATGTGTATCCATGGACTGATAGATCAAATTCTCGCAAAAAGTTCAGGTAGTCACACCAAAGAGATACAGACTGCAGAAAAGAAAAGCCATAAGTTTTTTTTTTTTTTTCCAACAAGCCATAAGTTTATTAAATTCAATGTAGAATGCACTATTAGTCGAACAATAGATTATAAAGCCTCACTATCTAATAATTAATAGAAGAAGAAATTTGAATACTAAAATATAGAAGATTATTCAAGCTTTGGTAATCCTAACAGAACAATTCGAAATAGCATACCAGAGTATTTCTTCGGTCAACCTATCAAACAAACCCTTCCACCAATATGGTAATAATATATATGACTACAAAAGCTGTTATTTCAGCTGTTGTTTCCAGTACAGAAGAGAAGACCATACCTGATAATCAGAAAGTCCCCGTTCATAAAGCATCGCAATTTCAGGTACCTTTTCACTGCAGAAGAGAAGAGAGATAGTATAACAAAACTTTCAAGGGTGTGTGAGCAACTATCTGAAGCCCATGATAAACCGGACGTATGAGCTATAGATCATTTAAGAGCCAAAGAACAGTAAAAGATTATTTTACCTAGAAGCTAGAGAAGCTTCATCTCTTGCCCAGTCTAGCCACAAAGAAGGACTCAATGGAAATATGGCACTCATAGCTTCTCTCGCTTGTCTTAGCTTTTCAAGGTTAGCTGTTTTCCTGAGAAGCTTTATATACTGAAATAAGAAATCCAAAAAAGTCAGAGAAACTAAAACCAAGAAAACCATCGATATCCAACAAGAGAGAAGACAATGCACAATTTCAAAGTTTCTCAAAACATACACAGCAAAAACATGATTGAACAATACGAAGTTGACAGTGAAACATGAAATTTCTGTATTAAAAAAGTTTCATTTCATTTGATCCCTAAGATATCGCTAATAGAGATAAGCAAAATCTGATACACTACGATGTTCTGAGTGAGTTAAAAAGAGAATTGTAGCAAAAGGGAAGGTAGAAGATGATTGTTACTTGGACATAAGCATCGTAGTTGTAAGGGTTGGCGGAGAGCTCCGACTCAAGGGTTTCAATCTGACGATTCGACTCGGCCTCATCCTCCGAGTCGGAATCAGAGTCGCTGGAATCATCCGACGAGGGGGAATCAGCTCCGGCAGCTGCAAGATTTTCGATAGAAGCGTCGTCCATCTTCTGTTCGCTGGTAGTGAGTAGTTCAGTGTCATCCATCTTCTGAAATTTCCGAGTCGTGGCTTTTTGGGTTTAGGGTTTAAAATCTGCAAAATTAGGGTTTCTTATAAATTCTGTGTGGAAACTCTGGTGACTGTGACGACCAAATTGCAATCCTTCTCCGGCCTCGCCACGCCTTTCTCAAACACCGCTAGTCAATTATTATTACTTGGTGTTAATTTTAAAAATTTGCCTTTCGAAAAATCGAAAATTACTTTAAGATGCGGTATTTTAATACCTCAGGTCAACAACTATTTTATGTAAAAACTTTATACATAGCACGAATCATCAATGAAAATATTATTTCTTCTTGATTTTTTTTTTTAAAGAAGGAGCAACTATACAAATATTAAAAAACAAATATCTTTAGTTTTTTTATCTTAATTTTTTCTTATCCGGGAATCAAATATTCATTGTTTATTTGTAGCTAATTTAAAAAAAATATATACATTGTTAATTGGTCAAGAGATAACTAGTATTAAGTATTAACAATGGATTTGCAGTGTTTTTAGCAAACCTACATTGAAAACCAATAAAATGACCACTTTTTAGCACAATAGTATTAATTAAGTTAGCACAAAACTAAACAAAATTAAACCATTTGTCTCCCGTTTATTAATTTTTAACATATTTATGATGGTACACCTGCACCAGTGTGAATCCACATTGCCTGAATGTAATGCCAAACATTTGCCAGACAAGTGCACATGTCCATTGTTAAAACGGATCTCATGGTAATTAAAATTCCACGATTCATTCACCTCTACACATTTATATATATACAAGGCACACACTATAGCTAGAGTCCATCCATTATCAGAAAAAAAAAAGCAGAACAAGAAGAAATAGAGAGAACAACACATCATGAGTGGCTATTCCAAAATGGATTCACCCGACCCGGTCGATCCCCAGACCCAAAAGCTCGATCCAGAACCTGTTGAAATGATCAAACCGAGGCTGAGCAGGAACAGGTCAGTGTCTGCATCAGCACAAGCGGTTCCTTCAACAGTGAAGACTGCTATGTCTATGAGAAGATCTTCATCTGTCTCTGAACGTTACTGTAGAATCTACGACCAGAGCTCTGCCACGTGGCCTCTTCCTTTCCCTGAAGAAGATGGAGACGAAAATGATAAAGACAAGGTGCAGACGAAGAAGAAGAGCAACAGCATCAAGAGAAAAGCATTCGTTAAGGCTTGTAAGCGTTTTTTTGGGATCTCGTGAAATCTTCTTGTCTTCCTATCTATCATATAATATATCTCATTGTTATTTTCCGATTAGAGTGTCGATCTTTTTTCCATGAAACGTTTAATACAAGAACATTTTCCTTATAATTGTTATCGGTTGTTTCGAATCTTGGATCAGTGGTTTAACGTATTTTACGTTCTTGATGAGAGTACACTATTCAGAATTTTTTTAAAAATCTTGTATTGAAACTCACAAACCACTTGCGGTATTATTACTTACTTCAGAGACGACCTTGTTGTGTTTTGTACGTATGAATCCGAAAAAAAAGACAGACGCTGTCTAAAGATAATATTTAACAAATATCATACAACCAATAAGATGAATATTATATATTTGGAAGATGAAGTTGACCCTTGACTCCAAGATTGTCTTGTTGTGATAAACTGGAGCAAGACTCGTCGAGCCCAATGCACTTCACATTGGAGTTCGATTTCTCTCATTCTCTCATTCTCTGTTCTTTCTTTAATATTAGTTGTTTCTGATATAAACCACTTAAGAGATTAAAATACTTTAATCAAAACGTATCTAAACTGATAAAACTACTTATTATCACCACGGATCTCGAGTTATAAGAGACATTTTGTTAGCAATAAGTATTTAGAACATTTTTTTATCAGTAGATTGGAAAAAAAGAAAACAAAAAGACAATACCATATTTCATCCAAACATTGATTATCTTCCTAAAAGGCAAGTTTAATTTACATTGTGAAACAGTCAATATATTTACGGTAAGAAACAACATTTGCTAACACTAACTAAAACAAGTGAAAACATCAAATAAGAGTAGTTCTTCTCGAGCTGTATGTATATAAACAAGCATTTTATTGACTACATCCAAAATCAGTGTAATCAGTTTAAAATTACCACTATCAATAAGCCAATACAATACTATCATCGTACCCAACTTGATTCTCGCAAAACATATATGAAATTTCGAAGAATTTTGGCTATAAGTGACCCGTGGCTTATGAGAGACACATGGTACGATACGTAAGAGAGGTGGGCTTTAGTGAAAACTGAAAAGTCTAGATGTTTCTCGTGAGAGAAATCTGGATACCTCTAGGATGGGTGTCAAACTCACAAACACTTATTAGCATTGTCAAGAAGCCCATCCAACCATCCATCCGTTTTTACACGGTACTGCAATTAAGAGACACAACTAAGTATCCAATATTGCATTATAACTGTTAACGACTTAACGTACGCTTGTCACTTAATTATTGTTCTGAACATGATATCAAAATGTTAGGACCAATTTGATAATTCAAAAGTCAAAACCGGATTGTTCAAGATAAACGTATACGTAGGCTCACATATTCAAAAAGTAAATGTGCATATTTTAATTGAATTTGGAGTTCCAAGCTAGATCTTGAATTATTCGAACATTGATTTTGGAATCTTTACAGATTGAAAAGTGATTACAGATTTTATATATAATCTGTAATGTATATTACTAAAAAAATCTTCATACTACTACTAAACAACAAACCAAGAAATCAGTCCAATAATTTAGGTTTCCCTCTTCCCAGGTAACTTGTTTAAAAAAATTAATCACATTCTCACCTTTTTAGTAGATCTCTCTTCGAAATATGACAAGTTTCGAGCAAGAAAATATTTTGTCGTTGTTGTCATGTCATATCGTTATAGGTGCATTTTACTAGAAAAAATAAATAATTAAAATCCCAGCAAAGCATATGTATAATGTAACAAACAGGCTGTCAAATCATCATCACATAAAAATATAAAACCTTTTTAAAAATGCAATGGGAGAGTAATAAAGGTAGAGAATATCAAATAGCCATACACAATTCCCTATTTTTTGACCAGCAGTGGACTTTTCTTCCTTCACCAAAAATCCAAAACTGTTTTTTTAGTAATTTTCACTTCACCTGTTACCATCTACCTTCTTCTTCTTAATCACTTTTAATTATTTTACAGAAACATATTAACAAATACCTAATTTACTGCCATTGGATTCTGGGCAAGCTTTTCTTCTTCCTCCTTCCTTCCGAATCTCTCCTTAATCCTAATCCACGTTGCTCCGTCGTCTCCTTCGAGAATTCTTCTCAGCGTTCGTTTAGATCGTGGTTGTTTTTTGAGCTCTGTCGGCGATGTCTACCTTAACGAATCTCCTGAAGTCATATGTTTGAAAAACAAAACGTACTTGAGCTGAAACTTCTTCTTATTTCAAGGTCCAAGCCTTTTGCAGTCTTACTATTGACTTTTTCAGCTTCTGTTGAATTGTTTTTGATACATTTTGACTTGGTCGTTTCTCATAGATTCTTCTTCTAGGTCTTTGAGCTACGATTTGGTATTATACTTGGAAACTTACGATTTCGATTATTGCTCATGTTTTCTGGGTCTCTCTTTGACACCAAAATTGGAAAATTTCCTTTCATTCTGGGGCTAATTAATAATACTATTTTGTTTGACTTTAGTTTTGCCAAAAGAAAGCGTTGAGCTGAAAGCATGGCACTTCGGCTACCAGCTTCTAAAGCAGCTGAAGTTGCGATTGGATCAATTGGCTGTGGTTATGATCTAGCTATTGATGTACGGTTGAAGTATTGCAAAGGAGATTCTAAAGATTCTAGATTGCTTGACATTAAAGACGGTGATGACAATTCTGAGATTGTTTTACCTGGTGGTATCTCAGTCCCTAATGTTTCAAAGTCTATCAAATGTGATAAAGGGGAGCGCATGCGGTTTAAGTCTGATATTCTTCCTTTCCAACAGGTAAAATTTTTCATATTTTGTACCCTTGTTTGATTTTTTATGTTGGTCAGTATTGGTTTGTGTTGTTGTAGGTTTTGAGTAGATAATAGAGCCAGAAGTTTAAAACTTTAACTAGATTCTGTGTACATTACTCGTGGATTTATACTTTCAGTCCTCTTAGCTATGATCTAGAGATTGAGTCTCCTACTTAGCTTTCTGAATGCTTAGTTGTTTATATATTTTATTATGGTTTTCTAGATGGCAGAGCAGTTCAACCAGGAAGTATCTTTGGCTGGTAAAATACCGTCAGGTCTCTTCAATGCGATGTTTGAGTTCTCAAGCTGTTGGCAGAAAGATGCTGCCTATACCAAAAACCTTGCTTTTGATGGGATATTCATCTCATTATACACGGTTGCTTTGGACAAATCTCAGCTGCTCCTCCGTGACCATGTAAAGCAGGCCGTCCCATCTTCATGGGACCCTGCTGCATTAGCAAGGTGATGTGCTCTCTTCATAATAGGGTTGTGTTATTCTATTGGAAAGTTACTTACGGCTGCAGTTCTTCTATGAAATTGTTTGCTAGTATGGCAATAACATGGCAAGAATCTATATTTTGATGGGATTTTTGTTGCAACAGTTATGTGTATTAGTCCAGATTCTTTCAGGCGATCAGCAATTCATTTCCTCGGCCTAGTTTCTCTGTCTCTGAGTCAAACTGTTTCTGTTACTTTTTGCTGGCATTGTTCCATTAGTTACAATACATTATTAATTGGAGGCGGGGATTTAGAACTAACACCTATTCAATATATCTTTGTCAGGTTTATAGATATTTATGGGACGCATATAATTGTTGGTGTTAATATGGGAGGGAAAGATGTGATTTATGCGAAACAGCAACATTCCTCAAAACTTCAACCTGATGATCTTCAGAAAAGGTTAAAAGAGGTGGCAGATAAGAGGTTTGTGGAAGCTAGCGGAATGAATAATATGGCTTCAGAAAGAACACAAGCAAGTAGTAAGGTCTGTGAAACAGTTAATATTTTTTTGTTCCCCTTCTTCAGAACTTTCTTATTAATATTTTGACTGCATGTCAGATGTGCTGTGATTTGATATCTAGAAGAATTACACTAACAATCTAGTGTTGCAACTCTCAAGTCTGTAATTCATGTTTTAATCCCTTTTTTCAGGTGGAAACGAAGGAGCAACGCTTGAGATTTGCAGATACCAGTTCATTGGGCTCTTATGCAAATAAGGAGGTAATTTCTGTTGGTACCATAACTAATCATAAAAGACATGTTATGGTGTGTGTTAGCTTCTTTTCTCATGAGTTACATGTACTTGTAGGACGTTGTTTTCTTGGGTAAAAGGCGAGGTGGAAACGATAATAGAAATCTGACGCATAATGAATGGCTGCAAACAGTTCAGATGGAGCCTGATGTTATCTCAATGTCCTTTATTCCAATTACGTCTTTGCTAAATGGAGTTCCAGGAAGTGGATTCTTAAGCCATGCCATAAATCTGTATCTAAGATGTAAGCCTACTCTACACATCATTCTCACTGTGTGCATGTTTAATCTTTATTGGATTATTCTTCAGAGTCGTGGTTTCTTCTACCTTTGGATTAGAAGTTTGATATAGGCAAGAACAGTATAATCCATCCCAAATGAAAAATACATCTTAAAGTTCATTTTGCATAAAATGAAACATACTAGAAAAGAAAAGCCTTCGGTTCACAATCCAATATTATTTGAGGTTTGTTTTTGTAGATAAGCCACCGATTTCAGAGCTACACCAGTTTTTAGAGTTTCAGCTACCAAGGCAGTGGGCACCAGTGTTTAGTGAACTTCCTCTTGGTCCGCAACGGAAGCAACAAAGTTGTGCGTCTCTGCAATTCAGTTTCTTTGGACCTAAGCTATACGTGAATACCACTCCGGTATGGGTTCATTTCATCCCTAAATTTATAGCTTGCTGATGCCGGTTGTGGGTTTAACATTGCATGGATGATTCTGCAGGCAGTGAGGTTCAGATTTTGATTAGTGTCCTTGTTTCTCGTTTACGTTTTTTCAGGTTGATGTTGGTAAGAGGCCAATCACTGGAATGCGGCTCTACCTAGAAGGTAGAAGAAGCAACCGTTTGGCAATTCATTTGCAGCACCTTTCATCCCTTCCCAAGATATATCAGCTCGAAGATTATCCAAATAAAAGCATCCGACAAGAGTCTCATGATCGTCGATACTTTGAGAGAGTAAACTGGAAGAACTACTCTCACGTCTGCACAGCACCCGTCGAATCAGATGACGATCTTTCGGTAGTAACAGGTGCGCAGCTTCATGTAGAGAGCCATGGATTCAAGAACGTGCTCTTCTTGCGCCTTTGTTTCTCGAAAGTTGTGGGAGCGACACTAGTAAAGAATTCTGAATGGGATGAAGCGGTAGGCTTTGCTCCAAAATCAGGACTGATCTCAACGTTAATAAGCCATCACTTCACCGCAGCACAAAAGCCCCCTCCACGACCTGCAGATGTGAATATAAACTCGGCTATCTATCCTGGTGGACCACCAGTGCCGACGCAAGCTCCTAAACTTTTGAAATTTGTGGATACAAGTGAGATGACAAGGGGACCACAAGAATCACCAGGGTATTGGGTTGTATCGGGTGCAAGATTGTTGGTGGAGAAAGGCAAAATCTCACTGAAGGTGAAGTATTCCCTATTGACTGCGATATTGGAAGATGAATCGATTGAGGAAGCCTATGAAGGTTAAGAGAAATGGTGATTGTCTGGTTCAAAAAGGTTAAAGAGGAAGACTGAAAATAGGATGGGTGGGTGTGTTTGTGTCTGTGTACATTCTTCAACCTTTTGTCATTTGTAATGTAACGTTGTGTGTATGGGTGTTGGTGTGGGTGTGGTGGGAAGTTATGTCTTGTACATTTCCTAACCTTGTGCCAGAGATTTTTGTTCACACGGAGAAGCAAATTAAACTACACATTGCATCTAAATCCATGAGCCTATATATTTTTTAAAACATTTCTAAATCTGATAAATTTGAATGTAATTGTCACATCTGTATTGAAATTCAGAGAATTTTCAATAAAATTAAAATTCAAAAATGTTTTGGACTTTGTCAAAGTACAATTAATACAACTTGCACGCAAACATTAAATTGCACAAGTGTTTTGGCATATTTTAGAAAAAGTTTGGAAGGTCACGTAAGAATAATCAACTATGAAACACGTTTGAAAGTCTTAACTAAGGGAGGCTGAGTTTTTAAGAATGAGTCGAATAAGACTCGCCTTCGCCTGTTGACTTATCATTTCAATACATTTGAGAACTTTAACAAACATTTTCAAAAACTCAATCGCACGTTCTAATTTTGTATATATTCGATCATAGTCATCCCCTTAATTCTCCACGCAAACAGAAACAACGAAAAATCAAGAAACAAAACTAAGAAAAAATGTCTTCATCATCTTCCCTGACGCAGAGAAACCCGCAAGCAGATGACTCACAAGATCAATCGGAGTCTCCTCCAAAACGAAGGCTACAGAGACAGCCTTCGACCACTCAGCGTGCCATGGCACAGACGCTAACATCAGTTGCAAACTTAGCCAATCTCTTACCTACCGGAACGCTCTTAGCTTTCCAGTTCCTCATGCCCGTCTTCACATCCAACGGCGCCTGTGATTACGCGACTCACGTTTTAACCACAGTGCTCTTAACGCTCCTATCTATTTCTTGTTTCCTCAGCTCCTTCACCGATAGCGTCATGGCTGAAGACGGTAATGTTTATTACGGGTTCGTCACTCCCAAGGGCATGTGGGTTTTTGACTACCCTGACCCCAACGGTGTGGGTTTGCCTGATCTCAGTAAATACCGGATGCAGACCGTTGACTGGATCCACGCCGTTTTGTCTGTTCTTGTGTTCATTGCGGTGGCTCTAAGGGACAAGAACACGGTTGATTGTTTTTATCCGATGCCGGAGCAAGGAACCAAGAAGGTTTTGGATATTGTTCCGATGGGTGTTGGGGTTATATGTGGCATGTTGTTCATGGTTTTCCCGGCGAGAAGGCACGGTATCGGATATCCAGTCACTCGTTAGATTCTTTTATTTATTTCTAAAATACACATAAACAATTGGGTAATGGTGGTTGACTAATTCGTTTGTGTGATGTGATCATTTCGTGTTAATTTGTCTATGTTTATTCATTCCTTCTTCTCAATCTATCATCTACTTCCTATATTATATTCTTAAGAGAGATTAAACTATGTAGTTCTTTGAGTGCAAAACTAATTGACGCAAACAATCTTATAATATGTTCTACTAGGTCATAAACTTATAATTCACTCAGTGCTAAATACTTAAAATGAAACAACTGGTAAACTCTGATAATTAAGGGCAAATGCACAACACAATTATTGTAAAAAAGTTGGTGGGAATAATAACTTCGTACTTGTCATATGGTTTACTTTGACTTTCATCTCTTGCCAGTTGCCATGCGTCTCCCAAGTTCCAACCTATGTAGGTTTATAATTGCTTCATGCTTTCTCTGCATTCCTTTAACTTGTTTGTAAGTATAAAAAACTTACACATGCATTTCTGTTAAGCATTTTAAGTTACCTTAAGACACACAAAGGGATCCACAACATGCAGTGGCTAGAAACCGTTGCTAGCTAAGATGCGAGATCCTATCGACAGCAAAACCTCTGAGTTATGTTTACTCAGTCGCCCAGCTGAGTCTGCAAGAAGCTAATTCAGGACCCAACACACAAAATCAGCAATTGATTAAATATTACACTTCTAAATATATGCTTGGACAGTCAATTCAGTGGTCCTTACTTGATCAGTCATAGCAACTTATTCATCCTACATTCTGAATTCCGGCTATATGACTACGATCACCTATGCACCATCTTCACAAGCTTTGATTGCTCTCTTTTTTAGGTTACTTCTCTCAAACCCATGAACATAGTCTCGTTTTTTTCCTCTCTCTGATTTGCTCATAAGATAAATGTACATATGTCTCATCCCCATCAATGGATGCTTCTCCAGCAAAAAAGCTTTGTGATAACCTTCTCTTAGGACAACAGTCTGAGTCCGAATCTTGTGTGACATGTAAAATATACCAGGGTGGTGCACCAAAGCCTTCTTGAACCTCATCCCGAACCCTAAATACTCACCTAAGCAAAGCACATTCTCTGTCTCAGTCTTCTTTGACACCAAGAGACACAAAAGCTCATGAAGTACTGCCACAGCCCACTTCTCAGCTTGATCACTACTCGGCCCTAAATGAAATGCGTTTTCATAAGGTGAAATGTAAGGAAGATTCTGCCATTGCTCCACCCAATTCTTCACTCTTTTATCCAACTCATACCCTTTGGGGAAATTCATCGAATACCTTATGCGCGACCCTTTTTTCACACGAAACCTATCAACAGTAGCTTCTCTTCTCTCCATTTCCGACACAGCGAGGCTGCTCCGCCGCGAAGTAAGCGACAAAGCGAGCGTCGTTTCACCGGTTAACCGATCTTTGATCTCCGTTACTTCAAAGTAATCCGGATAATCGCAGATCAGCGAAGTAATGTAATCGTGAGGGAGACCTAAATCGAATCTGAAACGATCGACGAGATTGAGAGGGAGACTTCCAGCTCCAGTTAGCATCAAGAATTTGGTTAACCGTTGAATGTTGGCGTTACGGTGAGGCGGCAAGAGGTGAATTGTTTCTTCTTCTTTGTGGAGGCTGAGGGCTTCTGGAGTGAGGCGGACGTGGAGAGGAAATGAAGGAGAAGGTTGAAATGTGGTGAAGACAGAACGGTATTTCTGCAAAAACGCGGCGGCGGTAATATGGAGATTGACGAGAGGTTTGAGAAGTGAGAGGGAAGATAGAGGGAGTGATTTCGAAGGAGACGATACGATTCGATCCTTGAGAAAGAGAAGTTGATTGAGGTTTTTCTCTCGCTGAACAGCTTCGTCGAGATACGGGTCACATACCCATTTGACTCTCGCGTTCACGAAGGTGCGTCTTTGTTGCAGATTTCTCGCTAGCTTTGTCGTTGCAGCTGCCATTAGAGAGCTCAGTGGAAAGTTCTGATCAAATGTTTGACTTTTGAGTGACCCCTGGCATTGGCTAAAATGTGACGTTTCGAATGCAATTACTGAATTGCCCCTGTATTTCAGTTGACTAATCCCATTAAATACTTCAATTTTTAATTTTTTAAGGGTATAACAGTAATGAAGTGAAAATCAACTGGAAAATATCTAATGGAAAGGACTAGGAAGCAAAGCTATTATTCCAATGGCAAACATGAGACACTGTGACCGTAACGATGTCCCTATGCTCGAGTCTAGTGACCGTGACTCATCTTAATGACTTTTTCATCTGGCTTGTACATTCTTTTGCTTCTGTATCTTCCTTAGAGCCTTTTCGTAAAGCTTTGTCTCACATTGTGAAGTTCTTCGTACGCTTCCTGAGCCACCTTTTGCCTAGCACCCTCGGTTTTGTTCCTTGCCTGAATACAGAAAATGTGATTTTATTCGACCGAGATAACACATAACGGTAACATGGCAAGTGGAAATAAAGTTTATCCCTTATACCTGGGAGCTGAGCTTGTAGCGTCCAACTAAGTCGATGTAATACGGAATTAGCGATACCAACCGAACCGTATCTTCCATGTGTTTAGCATCAGGTAACGCAAACTTGAAACGTAGCATCTTCCTGTTTTTGCCAAGATTTTGGTCTGAAAAATGCATTGACGTGAAATACTTCCCAAACTTTTCAAACGACTTGTCACCAAATACCTACAGAGCATAATCGCATCATCAAATTAAACTGAAATGTTTTGGCTGAACTATGAATTCAAAGAAGAAACTAAACTAAACTACTCTCATAGACTATGGTCAATCATCTGACCTGATCAAGTACAACATCTGTGATCAAGGTCTCAGCTACCTCCTTAGACTCAGAGATCACAGCTAACTCCTCTGATACCCACTTCCTCCCGACGGGAACTGGCACCGTCTCTCCGAATCTCTGCAGATCCCTCAGCTTCTTGTGCATCGTTTTCGCGGTCTTGTTCCTCGCCATGGCAAACACGATGTGATCCATAGCTTCATCGTTCATATATACCTCGAAACTGATCTCATCTTTACAAGGTACCACCGAGTTGAAGAGCCTTGAGATAAGATCGTGTCTGCTCTTAAGCTCCATAGTCGCCAGCAGCCCATGGCAATACCTACGCCCGCTCGCATAGAGCTTGAACACGTTCGTTGCTTCTTTCACCAACAAAGGCGAGTCCTCTTCTTCACCAACTCCCAGCAAACTGAAATTTTTGTCGAATATAGAGTCTTTAACACAGAACTTAGAGGCCCAAGCCAAAGCAAGGTTTTCGTTCTCACGTTTTCCAATGAAGTAGTTGACTGTGTAACCAATCAAGATAGAGACGCAGACGATCTCCACCGTGTACGACGGCTTCATCTCCTGTTTCTTCACCTACAACGTCAAGGCCGACAAAGGTAAAGGTGGTTGACTAATTTGGATGTGTGTTCATTTTTCTCATCTACTCTTGCTATATAGATAATGATTTCAACTTTGTCGTTCCTTGAGTGGGAAATTATTGACGCAAGCAATCTTATAATATGTTCTACTAGGTCATAAGTTTATATATGTTTATATGACCTAGTAGAACAATATAGTCAACCACCTCTGACCTCTCCAGCAGAATAGAAACCTTTGAGGAAAATTCCCGTCTCTGTGTTGATTATTCAGTAACTCTAGTCTCTAGATATGACTTCTGACATTAATATTTCCGTTGTAACTCTTTGTTTTGCATAACCAAATGAGAATAATGGAAGTTACTTTCAGTGAGCAAGAAACGAGGCCTATAACTTCAAAACTCAACTTATGATTTAAAGAGGTCCCCAAGGATTTATCGAAAGGATGGTCTCTGTGCCACTATAAGGTAAACCGTAATGAAGTTAAAATCAACTGCAAATAGAGAGATTTATGAAAGTAAGAAAAAAATCTAATCGAAAGGGCTAAAAAGGGGAGTAGAAGGAATAAATAGCTATTCCAAAGGGGAAACATGAGACTGTGACCTTAGAGTGATGTCCCTATGCTTAGTATCTAGTGACCACGACTCATCTTAACTTTTGGCATTGATTTTTTCATCTGGCGTGCACGTTCTTTTGCTTCTTTCTTCCTTAGAGCCTCGGCGCTAAGCTTTGCCTCTGCCTCCTCCAACATTTTCTTCTTTTCAGCTTTCTTTCTCAGCAATGCCTCTTGCCTTACATTCTCAAGTTCCTTGTAAGCTTCCTGAGCAGCCTTCTGCCTAGCACCATCGGTCTTGTTTCGTGCCTGCATAGAGATATTTCATTTTATTCCTCCTGTCACACATAGAGATAAAGTGGCAAGTGATAATAAGTTTGCCCCTATACCTGGGAGCTGAGCTTGTATCGTCCAATTAAGTCAATGTAATACGGAACAAGCGCTATCAACCGAACCATATCATCCATGTTTTTAGCATCAGGCAGGGCAAACTTGAAAAGCAGCATCTTCCTGTGTTTGCCAGGAAGTTGGTCCGAAAAATGCATTGAAATGAAATACTTCCCAAACTTTTCGAAAGACTTGTCACCAAAAACCTACAGAGCACAATTGCATCATTGAAGTTTGATTAGAATAACAGATAATATGAGGGTGCAGATCATCATGCACCAATTCACGAAAGGCAACTGTGTCACTATATTGGGATATCTAATTTAAATTTATGACAATGAAACACTAGCGAGACCATAGCAACAGCAATTGTTAACTGTCATGTACAGATGCTACTCTTTGATTAGTGATAAATACAGTATCACATGCTACTGTGATTATAGCCAGAGAAAACATCATGACACCACAAATTACTTCAGCCTTATTACATTCCGGCACATCATTACCATCTGGTCTAAATATATCATAACAAGAGGAACATAAAGAAAATTCTGTAGAACACGTACATCATAAGTATTTACCCTACATCTTTGTACAGTTTGACAAAGAGACCAGCCCTATTGGTATTCAAAAGAAAAAAAGAAGTTGTATGGTTCTTAGAAAATGGAACTTGCTAGCTATAGTTCCAACTTCCAAGCTAACTGATCACAGTTCTTACTCTGAATCAGCACGCCCCTTTGACTTAAAAATGTTCATTTTTCTTATTATCATGAGAATCGATAAATCTATGTCGTTTTAGTGACTAAGTCACCAATGAGGGCAGGGCCTAAATAACCAGTTAAATCTCTCAAAACTTCCTATGACCTTGCATACTCATCAATTAGATGTTTAGGAGTCCAAGAAGCAACTAAAGCAAACTGCTATTACCGTCAATCATCAAACAACAAGAAAACCAAAAAAGATTCAGTATCTGACCTGATCAAGTGCAATATCTGTGATCATATCCCCAGCTACTTCCTTAGACTCAGAGACCACAGCTAAGTCCTCCGAAACCCACTTCCTCCCGCCAGGAACTGGCACAATCCCTCCAAATCTCTGCAGATCCCTCAGCTCCTTGTGCATCGCTTTCGCCGCCTTCTTCCTCGCCATAGCAAACACGATGTGATCCATAGCTTCATCGTTCATATAAACTTCGAAACTGATCTCATCTTTACAAGGAACCACCGCGTTAAATAGCCTCGAGATCAGATCGTGTCTGCTCTTAAGCTCCATAGTCGCCAACAACCCATTGCAATACCTACGCCCGCTCGCGTAAAACTTAAACACATTCGTCGCTTCTTTCAGCAACAACGGCGAGTCCTCTCCTTCACCAACTCCAAGCAAACTGAAGTTCTTCTCAAAAATCGTATCCTTAAGACCAAATTTAGAAGCCCAAGCCAAAGCGAGATTCTCATTCTCACGTTTTCCAGTGAAGTAGTTGATTGCGTAACCAATCAAGATAGAGACGCAGACGATCTCCACCGTGTACGACTGTTTCTTCCTCGGAATCTCAGTATCTGAAGTTTCTGAAGCAGATTCCGGATCTGACGTCTGTGGATTGGATGGAGAAGTGTTTCCGGAAACAACCGGAGATTCCGGCGTTTTTTCCTCCTCGGGCAATCCCTCGAACTCATCTTCATCCCAGAAATCGAACGAGGTGGGAGAGGGATTCCGGGAAGTGGACTGAGTCGGAGGATCCGGATTAGATACCGGAGTAGAATCGGAATCTGAGGGTTGTTCTAGATCTAGAACCGTTGACTCAGACTGAGTCAGAAGAGGAGGAGGAAGGGAGTGGTGAAGCTCAGTGGAATCGTCTAAAACATCGTCGTCTTCAGCATCGAAACCTTCGAAATGAGAAGATGCGAGAACACGATGATGGAAGCAGAGAAGAGCGATGAAGAATAAAGTAAAGAGACGATTCATTGTTGGATCCGGAGAACTCAGCTCCGAGAAAGAAGAAAAAAAAAGTGAAAATAGCTGCAAATGAGTTGAGTCGTGCTTCGCCACCAAAACGTGAATACTAGATCTTTATTTTATTTTCCAGAAAACAAACTAAATATAAAAATTTAGAATATAAAGCTCAGAATTAAAACTAAGTTTTTAAGGATAAAACTAAATTTATCCGTAAATGCAATTTTATACCATTGATTGAGTTTATAGGATACTGATTCCATCCAAAAAAACAAGCATTGGAAACATGAAATATTCAAAGAAATATCAATGATTTAAAACAAATAAATATAGGTGAATGATGTTGTGATGTTGTGAACCAAACAATCAAAGATAAACAGAAGCAACTACAATACTTAATTAGGTGTGACGGGAAGCTAAATGTCAACTAGCCCTGAAAAAAAAAATTTGTTAGATTCATTTCGATGTTATTCGTTTCGATTGCTTTGAAAAAAACTGAATATTTATAGTTTTATGAAACAAAACAAATATTAAAAACTAATATTCGTTAAAAGCGAAACAGATATTATACTAATATTTAAAGATGAGGATATTTGCTTCGCTTCAATATATATTCACATATATGTAGATATATATGTATATATAAATAGATAATTATATATATATATTACATATTGATAATGTCTATATGAAAATTATAAAAATTTATTCATCAAATTAGTTATATAAATATTAAAATTTAATCAATTAAGAAAAATAAATGTAATTTTAATAAAATAATAATTTTTTGAGATAATTTTTTTGAAATTTCTATATTTTGTTTTATATTTTATAATTTTAGAAAATTATTGCGAAACGTAGATTCGCGAATACTTCAAATTTTAACGAATATTCAGAATAACTGAATATTTGGAAAGTTCGAAGTGAATACGTATGCGAAACGAATCACAAATATTTTCAAAATTCCGAATATTCATTTTGTGCATACAACTAGTTTGCTGGAGAATGAATAGCGAGATTAATTTATTTTACGATATCTTAATCACCTATACTAAGCGCGTCAGGTATAGAATCAATAAAATCATAGTACTTCTTAACCCATTAAGCGTTATCCCAAAGTCTTAAATTAAGACTCTTAATCACCGTTGGGTCGTCTTTTTCTTGATGCTCCTGCGCATCCATCAGGCCTCCGCTTTTGCCCTAGTTAGTAGCTACAAACGTTGATAAAGCCTTTGTTGATCAATTGAAAGGCCAGACGTTTTTTAAAGCCCAAACAAACAAACATAATTAAACTCGTATATATTCAGCCATCACTCATCCAGCTGCGCCTTTCATTCCAACGTCTATTTTGGGTCCCTCGGCTCGATGCAGGTCTCTTGTCTCCGTCTTTATTTTGTCACCAATATAATTAGCTTGACGGGAATTGTAAGGGCATGTAGAAAGTATTATAGATGTTGTAATACAATAATTGAGATTCATAAACATCTTAGTTTAGAAAATAATTTATGTACAAGTGTTTACAAATAAATAACTTATCTATTATACAAGTATACCTTTTTTGTTAACAACATACAATGATAGTAGGCTACAATCCATGATATCATGTAAAAACCGAAACTAAAGATGCAAGTTTCATTTTGGGTCCCTCGGCTCTATGCATGTTTCATATTTTATATAACCGAAAAATCAAAAAACCCTAACCGAAACCAAACCGTAAATTGGAATGCCCATCTTTTACATTCAATCATCTAGTTTATCAAAGATATATCTAGTTAGGACTCAAAATTAAATGTGCGCAGCCGTGTTTATACTTTATAAAGATATTATTAGTTTTGCTGAAACGAGAACCACATGGAAAGAAGAATCATCATACTTATTACTTTAGTTTCAGTTCATGTGGGCTTGTAGAAGTTTGACTTGGATGCCTATATATGCGTACAAATGAAGCTGGGAATTTAAATCTCAAACCCATACCCACCAATTTTATGGCTTCCCAGGACCACAACTTTTCTCTTATTCCTATGCTCTTCATCATCACCTTCATCTCTTCCTTTCACGTTTTGCCTGCTTCACCCACAACTTCACAGAAACTAAAATCCGCCACTGCCATCAGAAAAATCAACCGCAGAGGACCTTACATTGGTCTCGTGACGGTCTTTGTGACCGAAGAAAATGCTTTTATGAGCAGTGCTGATTTCAGACCCGATCCTACTATTCCCTTCTTGGATCTCTCTGGTATCTACTGAGCTTATAATCACCATTTGAATGGTTTCTTTTCAGGTTTTCTATCAGGAGTACTCCATTTGAGATGATTATGTAAATAGTTTTATGAGTAAATGAGTGCAGGGAGACGTTTTCGGATTGGGAAGATTCATGGGAAGAAGGTTGTGTATGTCAGATGTGGGGAAGGAATGGTCAGTAACTTACAACACTAGTATGAAATATAGTTTGTTTGGTTAGTATTATTTTCTTACATAAAAGAGTAAACAGACACCGTGTTGTTCTATATAGTTTACTTTAAAATAGAATGTTTCTTTTTTTAATCATTTAGTCAAAACTAAGACCATGAATGTCTAAGAGTTTTTAAATGTTTTTTAGATTCTAGTTTTTGGATTTTGGTTTTTAGACTCTAGCTTTTGGATTTTGAAAAAAAAAAAAAAATTAAACAAAAATCTTGTTCAATAATCTAAAAAACTTACAAAAAATAGTTTCTAGCTTTTGTTTAAAAATTTGGAAAAACTCTTAGAATCAAGATTCTCTATTTTTATTTTTAAAATCCACTTTTCACATAATCTAGGTCTAAGTTTAATTTACAGTATATTTAAATGTTTTATAATCCTTGTAAAAAAAAGTATCAAACCGACACAACATAGTAAATGTGTAGGTGAATGCAGCAGCAGCAACACAACAGATGATAGATTTGTTCAGTGTAAAAGGGATAGTCCATTTTGGGATTGCAGGAAATACAAACTACTCAATGTCCATAGGAGATGTGACCATTCCTAAGCAAATCACGCATGCTGGCTTGTGGGAATGGCTGGTAAATTTTAAAATTTACAATAATTTGATATAAGTAATTATTTCATCTTCATGTTGTCTGATGATTTGGTTTCGAGTAAAACAGAATCCAGACAGCGCAAAGAGAAATGAAGATGTAGCATACTTAGATGTCGGCAACTATAATATTCCACAAGGAGATGGCAAAAACAAGTTAGGGACTATTGGATTCAGCTACGAGGAACAATATTCAGTCACTGGTCCTGTCAATTCACCTCAGAAAGTGTTTTGGATCAATACAACTCAAGAGTGGCTTCATCTTGCAGCTGATCTAGAGGTTGTTAAGAATGATAAACATCGATTAGATTAGAAAACTAAAGAAATAAATTTCTTATCTATGGGTGCAGGGGATGGAGCTGTTGCAGTGTGTGAATTCAACTTTGTGTCTCCCAAAGAAACCAAAATTGGTAGTTGGATTAAAGGCAGCCACTGCTAATATATTTGTGGATAATGCAGCCTATAGAAACTTCTTATACGGTAATTTTGGGGTTTCCTCCTCAGACATGGAGAGTTCTGCAGTGGCTATGGTAACTTATTACACACTTTTTGAGTCATTATTTTTTTACACAAAGAAATATGATATTTTATTGTGTGTTTTCATTTGAGCAGACGTGTGTGTCAAATGGGTATCCCATAATAGTGATTAGGGGATTATCAGATTTAGCTGGAGTAGGAGATACCACTGTTCGCAAATTTGGACCTTTGGCTGCCATTAACGCTGCCAAAGCTGTTTTAAAGTTCATCAAGAAGCTCCCGCCATCTTAAAACACTAACTACAACGTCTAAAACTATCATTACGAATGTTTTTAAATCTGTATTTTCTTTTACTTTATCAAATATGTATCCAACTATATCAGCCTTCAAAACTTCAGTCACACTTGAGTATTCGCAACATTAGAAGAAGATACAACAATTTCATTGCAAAATCCAAACTTAAAACTTAATCTTGTTACGTTTTTCAAAAGCTTATCATAAGAGAAATATAAGAATGGATTCTCAACTGTAACTAACGTGATGTATATACCTTATAGCAAGAGAGCTAAAGTAGTTATAATTAGGGTTTGACATCTCTCGTTGAATCAGTCTCATCATCGTCATCGGAACTCTGGCTGTGATCATCATCATCATCAGAAGGAGGAGAAGGATCGAGACGCGCAGCATCTATAGCCCATTGGATCAGCTTCTCTACTTCAGCATCTTCTCCAATTTCATCAGAATCTTCATTCGGAAGAAGAACAGAGGATGATGACGAGGAGGATGAGGGGAGAGAAGTCTTCAGAGCTGAGAATCTGAGCATGAGATCTTCTGGCGTTTCTTCAACCACATCCTTTGATTTCGGAAGCGGCGGCGATCTCGGCCGTCGTTTCTGTTGATCCTTCTTCTTCGACGACGGTTTAGATCTGAGGGCGAGAAATCTAGAATGGAGATCCGGATCAAGGTAATCAGAAGAGGAACGAGAAGTGTGAGAATTTACAGAGAGCTTCAGTATCATCTCATCTTGAGCTGCTTGAAGAAACTGTTCCACTTCGTCTTCTTCCTTGCAGTTGCCTCTCCTCATCTCTCTCGCTCTCTCCTTCTCGAATCTGTTCGATCAATTTCTTAAAACCGGATTTGAGTTATATGATCTATACAAATTCCGGTTTAATAATGGTTCGAATTAATTTTAGACCGACGCCTAACTTGAGGCCTTGAATATAGTTTCGGCGTTTCCAACGCGGTTGGATTGAGATGTTTGATCTGTCACCGTCGGTTGAACGAACAGTAGATATTTTTTACCAACAATTGCCAACCAATCAGGTTTGGTTTGGCCCAAAAAGAAAAGGAACAAAACCTGAATTTCTCAATTTTCCATGTGACGATATATTAAAAAAAATGGAAGAAAATCTAAAATAATTTATGATCAAAATGTGAACACCACGATGGTTCCTAGAAGGAAGAAGAAAGGACAGAGCTTTATAAAAAGGCTAAGACAAACGGAGAAAACGATAACAAAACAAAACTGTGAATATCTGAAAAATGGGAAGCGAAGGAGGATCAATTGTGAGGAAACCTAGATTTCTATGTCTTCATGGATTCCGTACTAGCGGAGAGATAATGAAGATACAGCTTCACAAATGGCCTAAATCTGTAATTGACAGACTCGATCTCGTCTTCCTTGACGCACCTTTTCCTTGTCAAGGCAAATCCGATGTCGAAGGCATCTTTGATCCTCCTTATTACGAGTGGTTTCAGTTTAACAAGGTCCTTTGTTTTTTTATTTCCCCCTTTTATCCTCTCGATTACGTGTATTCACGTTTTGAGAGATTTGAATTTCAGGAATTCACCGAGTATACGAATTTTGAGAACTGTTTGGAGTACTTAGAGGATCGTATGATCAAACTTGGTCCTTTTGATGGTCTCATTGGGTTTTCCCAGGTAATTAATTTACTACATTTCAAATTGCATCACCTCTGTTTTTTTTTTTTTTTTAACTATGAATTTGATTTTGCAGGGTGCAATTTTGTCTGGGGGTTTACCAGGAATGCAAGCTAAAGTACGTCAATAATAATACATTAGTACCTGATTTTTATTAACAAAGGCTGTTTTTAATTTTAAAATTTTACAAAATTTGCAGGGAATTGCACTCCAGAAAGTACCAAAGCTCAAGTTTATCATAATCATTGGAGGAGCTAAGTTCAAAACTGCTAAGTTGGTGGAGAATGCGTATTCGTCTTCCTTGGAAACTCTCTCCCTCCACTTTTTAGGTAAACTGATGCTTAATTTGCTTATGATTCCTCAATTCTCCAAAATCTCATTCATTTGATGATCGAATCTGTTGCAGGAGAGACTGATTTCTTGAGACCTTACGGAACTGAGCTGATAAAATCATTCAACAACCCGGTCGTCGTCCACCATCCCAAAGGCCATACCGTCCCAAGGCTTGATGAAAAAAGCTTGGAGAAAGTTACAGGATTCATCGAGACCATAGAGCAACATCTGGTAATGGAGGAAGACAAGAATGGTGATCTGGTGATGGAGGAAGACAAGAATGGTGAAGAAAATAGTTTGTAAGTCAAAACTAGAAAAGCCTACTACAATGTAATGTTATAAACGAATAAAGTCATTAGCACAATTCCTGAAAAAAATGGCTGTAAATAAATCTGCTAATAATGTTTGTGAAACAAACCCATTATTACCACATAAACAAATAAATAGACGATTCTTTCGTTCATTTTTATAACCTTTTTCTTACTTCTCGTTACACTTTTTTCATAATATTGTTACAAACTTTGGAGCATCCTTCCTTGGGCCATCAAGGGACCGATACATGTACAATGTCTCAACATAATCCCTAGTCAAGTCTTCGTCATCATCGTCATCTGAACCAAACACTTCCAACACTACATTAGACAGATCATGAGCAACATCCTTGCAGCCTCCCCTGGATAAAGTACACGATGACATCCAAAGAAACCTCATATTGTAATACCGATGCATACCAGACCTCAACCCAATGTCCCCAAAGGGACTGTCCCTGATTTCAAGCTTTTGTAGTTTAGGACAACCTTCAAGAACATATCTCAGAGCCATGTCACTATCCCCAGAAAAACCTACAGATAGCGTACGGATCAATTTCCCATATTCTCCTATATAGCTAAAAGCTTCATCTGTTAGTAACCCCGATACCGCAAGCCGGGTTAGTTTCTTGCAGTTTTTAACAATGGCACCAAATCCTTCGTCCATTGGCTTTCCTGTCACGTGGTCAGGCCTATGACGACCCATTATGCAAAGCCTAAACACAGTAAGATCGGGACAGTTCTCAGACATGGCTATCACAGCTGCATTAGTCATCCGCTGGCAAAAGTAGAGGATAGATTCTAGTTTCCTACAGCCCTCTGAAATTGCTTGGAAGCCTACTTCTGAGATTGGACCTTCACTGTCTTCACGAGGATCAAAAGGGAAAACCCGAAGCTCACGGAGCTCCTTGCATGTTGCAGCCACTGCTTGTAGTCCTTCATCGCATATCGAGTCAAGAGCCTGCATTATAAAAGTTTCAAGACATGCATACAACACAAACTATACAATGTGATCAAGAAAGATACATACCCAGAAGACTTGGATATTGTGACAGTTGACTATGATGGGCTTGAGAACGTCAGGTGAAATGTTAGCATAACTGAAGTTAAGAGAGGTGAGATTAGCACAAACAGGAGAGATAGCTGGGAGATACTCCGGAGTGAATTCCTTGAATCCAGAGAGACAAACTAAGGATTTACAAGCACGAAAAGCAGCTGCATAATCTGGTTCTTGTTCACCCTGAGACATATCTTCTGGACTGAATGAGCCAGTCCCAAGACTCGTTAACTTCGGCGCTCTAACCATCAGTCGATGCAGCTCTTCGAGAGAAACAAACCTGTTGGTTCTAAGTTTCTCCAAGAACGGAGACCTAACCACAAGCTCCTCCAACGCCTTGAAATTGATAGGTGAATCTACACAGTCGAAAGATAAAGACTCGAGCTGCGTTTCACCTTCAGGAAAACAAGATATCCAATCCACCTCCCCATCGGTGACTTCTGACTCTATCAGATCAAGCACTTTTAGCTGCCTGAAACACACAAAAAAATCTCACTTTATTCAAAAAGACTGAGAAGAATCAACGAAAGAGAAGAGATGTAGAAGTTACCTGCATTTGTTGGCAACAATAGCGATACCACTGGTCCCAAAACCTTCACAGCAGACCAAAGTAAGCTCCTTGAAATTAGGAAACGACTCAGCTAAAAGCGCTAAATCGTCATCGGTGACAAACATACGCTTCAAATTGACCTTCTCAAGCCAAGGGTAAGCCTTGGAAGTAGCAGCAACCCAAGGAGCGAATTGAGCTCCCCAATTGGGAGGCATGAGATTGAAATCAGCAAACCTAGGTTTCCCTTTGACCACCAGTGACCTAACACGCTTGAACCGGTGAATAAGCCGAGCGGGAGATAAGGAGTAACAGTTTCCGATAAATACTTCAAACCGAGTCTGAGCTTCGACTCGCCACCACGATTTGCAAACCAATGAAACGGCGTTTCGATCGCATTTTGATGTGAGGAACTGAAGCACGTTCTCTAGAACGTTCTCGAGGACGTGATCTGGACACGGAGAGTTGCAGTTGCGAGATTTGTTCGCCGGAGATACGAATGCGGCGGCGGAGGAAGAGGAGGAGGAGGAAGATGGTTGAGAAACAGCGGCGGAGGTTGGATCCAGCTTCAGATAACGCTCAACATTATCAGACATTTCTGAAGTATCTTCTCTCATATATCAAAACAACAATTCTCAAAAAAATCCCCAGTGCTCTGATTCGGATGAAGAAGAAGATTGGTACAAAGAAGCTGGTCTTGGAGTTTGGACTCTATCTCTCTCTCTCTCTGTCCACTATACCTCCATTATTTGGGTTGAAGACCATTTCTTCAATTTTTTAAATATAAAATGTATTTTTGTAGCTTTGTAGATTTATTTTCAATTTACCAATTGATGAATTAAAAAAGAGGAATGATGTCAAAAAGAAAAAGAGAGGAGGAAGAAGAAGAAATAATCATTTAGTTTTGACAAGAGAGAAAAAAAAAAGGGAAAACGATTTTATCCATTAAAGGTTCGTCCTTCTATTTTAAGCTGTGACGGTGACATTTTATGTGTTTTAAACTGGTAATCATGTTAATAAACTTGTATCTTGAACAAAATTAGATGGATTTTAAAGTGTTTTTGTACTGTTTTATAAAAAAAATCACTTTTATCCACTTTTTAAGTTATGATTGTTGAAACTTAAAAAGCTGGTCTCATTTGGTAAGGAGTTTTTCTTCAAAATACATCACATTTGATGAAAGGCTTCAAGGTTTTCGTTGACATATATGTGAAGTAAGTGTGGGCTTTTTGATTGGGCCTTTTATATCATAATGTGGCCCAGAACAAGAAGCAAAAGAGGTGATTATGGGACGTTTAAAGGGTTGTATGATTTTGTATCCTTTCAAAATACTTTTATATCACTCAACTAGTTGTATGATTTTGTATCCTTTCAAAATACTTGGTAACATTTCCAGAAGGCAATTGTTACAAAATAGATCCATTCAAATATGGTTTTTAACATTTTCAAAAGGCAATTGTTACTTAAGAATATGGATACTTTTCAAATAAGCTTCCGAAGACAACTTCAATAAAATAGGTCAAATCGATCATAAGACTATAGAGAGGTGGCTAGTATGAGTCGTATCTGTGTGGATTTATGGTATAAATGATTGACCTTAAACAAAAAGATGACGTGTAGAACCAATAAAAAGAATGTGGCAAGTAGTCGCCGAACACGTTTCGTCGTCAAAGTCTCTTTTTATGACTTCTCTTAAGCGACTTCTCAGTTCTCACAGTTTTGGTTTTAGATTCGCAATTAACAACATTTTTATAAACTTATCTCTTTCCCAAATCCGGGTCATTTCATATTAATTAAGCTTATTTAATTTCCCATCTTCTACTCCATACAATTGTCGCCATAATTTAATTCAAAAATTCGAAAGGTCTCATCAACACTTGCCTTTTTTTTTTGCCTAATTCTTCTCCTTTCCTCTTTCTCTTTTATCTCTACTAAACTGAAAAAATGCAGTGAAATTGAAATTGAAATTGAGCAGAGATGGTGGTAAGGAAGGTTGGTAAGTATGAATTAGGTAGAACAATCGGCGAAGGTACCTTCGCTAAAGTCAAGTTCGCTCAGAACACTGAGACCGGTGAGAGCGTCGCCATGAAAATCGTCGATCGTAGCACCATCATCAAACGCAAGATGACCGATCAGGTTTTGTATCTGCCACTTCTTAATACTCCATTGATTTGATTGTGGCTGAGATTAATTGTTCAATTGTTATCAGATTAAGAGGGAGATCTCGATTATGAAGCTAGTTCGTCATCCTTGTGTTGTTCGTCTCTATGAGGTAAGTGCATGTTTTGTTTCTTCTTCTTATTTTGCTCTTTTGATGAAAAAAAAAACTTGCTTTATATGGAAGTTTGATCTTCTTTGTTCCTTTTAGGTTCTAGCAAGCCGTACGAAGATTTATATAATCCTGGAGTACATTACAGGTGGTGAACTGTTTGATAAAATTGTAAGTATGCTTAACTCAAAGTACCTTCTCCGGTGATGGATTTACGCGTTTTGTTTACTTTGTATGACTTTATTAGTATCATCACTTGTTTTCATGGTTCAGGTTCGTAATGGGCGTCTTAGTGAAGCAGAAGCTAGGAAATACTTTCAACAGCTTATTGATGGAGTTGATTACTGCCATAGCAAAGGGGTCTACCACAGAGATCTTAAGGTGATTTCTTGCTGAGTGAGAATCAACAACCTTTCTTCATCCCCTGTGTTGTTGATCTGATGATTGCCTTGTGTCAATTGCAGCCGGAAAATCTTCTGCTAGATTCTCAAGGAAATCTCAAGATATCTGATTTTGGCCTCAGTGCATTACCCGAGCCAGTAATGGAGGCTCTCAGTTTTATGATTTCTTTCAGATTAGTTTGTTGTTGAATCATTATCAACTAATTTATCTTTACTTTGTTCTGAAGGGAGTCACCCTCCTGAAGACAACATGTGGAACTCCCAATTATGTGGCTCCTGAGGTAAATTATATATCAGAGTGTTTGAATATGATGTCTTTTTTTCTTTCTATTGTAGCTTATGTGCTCTTCTGTGTTTTGGTTTAGGTTCTCAGTCACAAGGGTTACAATGGTGCTGTGGCAGATGTATGGTCATGTGGTATTATACTTTATGTACTTATGGCAGGATATCTTCCATTTGATGAACTTGATCTCCCAACTTTATATAGTAAGGCATGACCTCTACTGCTGTTGCTGCTTGATTCTTGATAATCCGTATCATAAAGTTTCTTGTTTCTGATATGGTTTCCTTTTCTTCTCATCTTCCAACATTTTCAGATCGACAAAGCTGAGTTCTCTTGCCCCTCATATTTTGCCTTGGGGGCAAAGTCCTTGATTAATAGAATTTTGGATCCAAATCCTGAAACTGTAAGTTTTTGAGTTTCCTTGTGGAAATCTTTGCTTTAATATTTTTCAATCCCGGCTGCTGTATTTGAGAGATGTATTACATGTTGAAATAATAGCAGCTTGAAAGAGCCGATATCGATTACAGTATAGTCTTTGACCAGGTGCTGTTCAATCATATCATTCTTTTCTACACTTGAATAGACCCTAAAACTCTTAAGCATATTCTTCCATAAATTTCTTGATTCATTTGGAAGGTCTAAACTATATGGATAATGTTCCAATTCAAAGCATTATATGACATAGTTGCCGAGTGAAGTTGTTCACGGGTGCTCTTTTCATCTCAAGTTTCAAATTCTGACAAACGTAGCCTTGCTCCTTTTTCTTTGGCAGCGAATTACAATTGAAGAAATCAGGAAAGATGAGTGGTTTGTAAAGGATTACACTCCTGTACAGCTTATTGATTATGAACATGTAAACCTGGATGATGTATATGCTGCTTTTGATGATCCAGAGGTAAGATTCAGTTGGCAGAATTCTTTGTTCTCCATTTGATTGCTGTTGAGCATTGTGTATAAAGCTTGTGTCTTCAGAGTCACTGTTGGTAAAGAATCAGTGACATTATTCTTCTGCCTGCTCTCAGCATGATTAAATATTTTTGATTTTCTATGTAACATAATATGTTGCAGGAACAAAAGGATGCACATGATGGAACAGGAGATACAGGTCCACTGACTCTAAATGCGTTTGACCTAATTATTCTATCTCAGGGCCTGAACCTAGCAACTCTTTTTGACCGTGGAAAGGTACAATGCTATGCATGACCCCTCTGTGTGCATTCCGTATCCTTATTCAGTTGTTTTTTTCTTCTCATTTCACTATGTTATACAATTATTGCGTTAATCTTTTCAAGTGTATTGACAGGACTCCATGAAGCATCAGACACGGTTCATCTCACACAGGCCAGCAAACGTGGTTCTTTCAAGCATGGAAGTTGTGTCCCAATCCATGGGCTTTAAGACCCATATTCGCAATTACAAGGTGAGAAACTAGATTAAGTTGGTTAGGCATTCTCATCGGTTGCAATTGCTTCATTGATTTTGGTGATGTGTAGCTTTCTATATCTTGAGAGTTTCATATTTCATTTCATCATCTAAACCCGTCATTGGGCTCCGCAAGCTCCTAACTGGTGTAAACCCATTTCAATTTGCAGATGAGAGTAGAAGGATTATCTGCAAATAAGTCGTCTCATTTCTCCGTCATTCTAGAAGTAACTTCTCTTACATCTCTGAAAACCAATATATTCTCTGTATGCTCAAGTTGCTCACGAATGATTTTCAAATCTGAAGGTCTTCAAAATTGCACCATCATTTCTCGTGGTAGACATTCAAAATTCAACAGGAGACGCAGAAGAATACCTTAAGGTTAGATGCAGGAAAATGCCTTACGGTTAAGTTATCCTTGAGCTTTGTGTGACTCATCTCAGAATAGTAAAACAAGTTTTATGGTTTTGCAGTTCTACAAGACATTTTGTAGTAAGCTTGATGACATAATTTGGAAGCCGCCAGATGCATCTGTGAGAAATCGAGTAACCAAGACTAAGAGTAAAAGACGTTGAATCTTATGTATTATTTAAGCAGAGCTTTCACAGGAGACAGGTAGATATATTATATATCTAACTCTTTGTTTCTTAACTGCTTCAAACGAATGAATGTATGTACAAGCGTGTTGTTTTGGGTTTAACTATTTAATACATAGAAGGTTTGTACTAAACTCATGTGATACCAAAGCTATATATTTTCTTGAATATATTTTTTCAGTTTTAGCAAATGACATTTTACATTCATTATTTGATGACTTATATGTTTAACAAGTCATAAAGTCCTTATTATCTACGTTGGGTTGTGAACAAATGACGACTGGATATTATGTACATCCATCTTGTTATATCGTATCATATTTTGAACATAATATCTTGTCGTCATTTGTTCATTATGTAAGACCCTTAATTACTACAGCAAGACAACTGATAATTATAAAAGATAAATTAACATGAATAAAAGAATATAATATGAGATTCTAAAGATGAAAAGGAATTGTAGAGGCGAGATAAATTTCTTTCTCTAAATTTTAAACGCTTGTAGTGTGACGGTTTTGTAGCGGTAAAACTCTTAGGATACAATTGCAGATATTTTCTTTTTATTAACACTGAAAAATAAAAGCTTGCGAACCAAAATTTGTTGTGTGTACTTTAAAACTCAAACTAAAAACAAAGAGAGAAGAAAGATATTTTGTTGTGTGTGTCAATCAGAATGTTAAGTCGATGACTTTGTGTTTTAATATACAAAGTGCAGCAACATTTGAATTAAAGTGAGGAGGTTACGACCATAATTGATAATTTATTAATATTGATTCTCATTGACAAAGTCAAATACAAATCAGTCTTTAGTTATCTTAAATGTTGACAGATTTTTATTGTTACAAATAAACAATTCAAGTAAAGATATTTGTTTATTTAGTTAACAATTTTAAATAAAATGAATTTGGGAAATTTAAAATACATTATAGGTTGTTAGCTCATTTTCCAAATTTCATGTTTTTAAATCAAGATTCAATAAAGTTGGATTATTCTACTAATTTCTAAAGTGAAATATTTGATATTTGATCAAATTTTAAAGTTTGTAATTTTTATTAAACTTTTCATTTTAGACATTAATTTCGTATTCAAACAAATTTCGTTTTTGACATTTTAAAACAATACTTGCGGCTATAATACTATTGTATCTAAGACTGATCATTTCGGTAGACGTCTTTACCAAAAAATGGCTAAAGCCATTTTGTCAAAATATGAGTTCCAACACATTATACTAAAAATGATGATCTTGTTATTATCGATTTAGTCACATAGTTTGAATCGCAGACGCGCATTCTCTATATAAGTTATATGATTCGTTGTGTCTACTAACAAAAGGATGAAGGAGAAAACCGTATATTGTCTAAGTATATGTAATACAAAACAAAAAGATTGAAAAAATCAGGTTTGATCTAATTTAGTGAACAAAAGAATCATCAAATCAGTTTTTCATTTATTTAACCAAACAATCGTGACAAAACTATTCATGTGAACGGTGAGCCACAAGTGTTTGTTTACTCTAGCTATGAATTTTAACGAAAAGTTTTCAGCCACTTAAATGAAATATGCTGACCAGTGACCACGTTTGTAAAGTGATCTCATATTAAGACGAGTCGACATGGATTTTTAACGATTAAATAACTGTTTGAATGGTTGTGAACGCTTTTTCTTTAGTCGTAACTATTAGTGATTCGAACATTCGGTGTCGACGGAAGGCACTGATGATCAAGTAGATATACTCACTTTGAATAATAGTATTCGTCAACCATGATATAGAGTTTAAAGTGATATCTTTTTTGTTTTTATTTATTTATAGTTTTAGGTTTTTTCACATATATTAAAAAAATATTTAATTTATTTATTTTTATTGATAATTGATTTTATTTTATTATTTATAAGTCTTATAACAATAAAATAAAAAGAGTAAAAACAGAAGTTTCACCAAATATTTATACTGAAAATCTAAAACAACAAATCAAATAAAATAAATTTTTAAATTTTTAAATATAAAAAAAAAACGGAGAAAATACTTAGTTTGACATATCATTTTCATTTTTTTTCTCGAACATTTTATTATTTCTTAATGTAAGAGTAGCATTATTTAACAAAAAAAAAAACATTATCCGTCAATCCTGATATAGAATTGAAAATGATGTTGAGTTTGACAGTTAATTATTCCTTAATTTGAAATAATAATACTCATCAACTTTATCATAATGTTTTCCACACTCGAGTCTAATCTCACTGTATAACCTACCGAGTATTATAGGTGCTCGTCAAATGCTGATCAAATATATTTTATGCCGAACTATTTACTATTTTTTTTAGTTGGAGAATTTAAAATCCTTAATCTATGATGTTCTTAGACTTGCAATGTAGTTTTACGAAAAATACATTAGTTTAAAATCGATTTATAAACATTACTGTTCCCAAAATATTAGACTAATACAACCATCATCGTGATCACCATTCACCATCGTTGTCATCAATTTTCTTATATTATTGTACGGCTTGAACCTACAGCGGTCGTGGCTCTTCCGAATTCACAAATCTAAAGTTGTTTATGACAAAAAGACGAGTGCAAGTTGGTCCATAACACCATAAACATATAACCAAACCTGCAACTTGGTACTTCATGCTTAATATTATATACTTATATATATTATACATATTTTTGTTTCTCTTGATAGTGACGACGAAGAATTCGACATCAGTATAACAATTTGGCTTGTTTTTCATTACTTAAACTAGAGCAAGTTACGACACATCTTTCTATGATTCTGTTCTTTTAACTAAAGTTTCCATATTGCTTTTGAAAATTGGAATAATATAATATACAAGAAGTCATGAACAATAATATATATTCCAACAACTAAGTTTATGTACATATTGTTATGGCAAGTTGTTTATTTTGTGGCCTAGTTGTGCCACAATGGACAATGGATTTGGTTTAATAGAGCATGCAAACTGAAAAAAAATGAATATGTATACTTGATTTGAATGAGCTTAAACATAAACATATCAGTGTCGAACATCATGCATGACGTCTTTTAAACTCTAAATATATAAGAAATGAGAAACTGCTCATACTTAGAAACTCAAACGAATAAGAACTATCATATAAAGATTACATCTAGCTAAAACCCTGCACGTGATGATAAGTTGATAACCACTTCATTTTCTTTTTAGTAAATATCAGCATTTTACCATTACTTTGTGAGAAGATGCATTGCAAAAACATCTTAATTTATATATTCTATAAAACGGAAAATTTTGGGTTATCAACCTGACTACGTAACTTGTTGAACTGAGTTTTCAGATTCACGTTTGTAACCTACGAACATACAAAGCCAGCTACTATACATAAACTTACACAGCTGCAATACACAAGAAGTTAAGAACCTTCACGTTAGATTTTCGTCAGATTATAGAACGTACACATGTGTGTTTATTTTAATAACTGTTCGATGGTGAGCATTTCCGTTAAAAGTTTTTTACGTCAGTTAAATAGCGGATACTCACAACTACACTACTTGATTAAAACAATTACTTTCTTAATATATGGGTTCTAGAAGCTCTTAAATTTGAAATATATTCTTAAAAATCGACCGATTGAAATATTCCTACTTAATAAAAAAATACAAAGAGACGAAAATGTGACCTATGAGATGTATTATCCGTGGTCCTTCAAAGACTAACCAGCGAAATCTGTATAAGCAATGAGTTTATTATTTGAAATAAATATATACGTATCAATAAAAGAGGGAAGGCTGACAGATCCGGAAAGAGCTAGAAAAGAAACGTGACTGATTTGTATTCATTCAAGGAGACAAAAATTAAAGCTTTAACTGTATTTGGTCCATATGGTCAACTTATAGCTGGACATGTGTCTTTTCTACTTTTTCTTCTTGCTTCGCGACACTTCTTTTTTCTTCTTTTTTGTTCTCTCTGTTTTTTTAAATTGAGGTTCACTGTACAGCTAAAGGCGCTTGCCTCCGTTCAGCTTGGCCGACATACTCTATTACCCTAACAATTCTTTTCTTCTTTGCTCTCTAGAGTGGATTTCTAAAAGGTTAATTTTAGGCAAGTTCTTAGCACATAAATTTCTAAATATAATAAAAATGTACCCCAAAAATTCGTTAGTGCATAAATTTATAGCGTATTCAAAATTATTTGCTGTTTATTGTTTTATACGTATCTAAAATACATTATAATAAAATGAAATAAGATAAGAACTTGATTATGCATATGATACTTGAAAAATGTTTGAAGGTAAATATTACTATATCTCTACTTAGATCTTTTGTATGGAAGTGTAAATCAACATTATATCATAAATAGATTTAGATGACAGAATTTTTTTTGGTAGTCTGTCATATTATTATTAAAATTATTTGATCTAATTTTTTTATGATGAGATTCGATTACCTACAATATAATTAATAATTATGATGAATAGTTTTCACAGTTAACAATTTTTTCATATAAACGTTTCTCAATAAACAGTTTAACATTTATATTATTTTTATGATAGACATATTTTTTTTTTGTAATATTCGAATTAACAACACATAATTTTATATGTACACCATGTTTATAATGGATAAGTCATGTCTACAACACACGAAACTAATAACATAATTTTACATGATGTTATTAAAAACGTTAAATATTTATGTAAATCACCACCAATCGACATAAATTTTGTAGCATTGAGCCTTATGCTGTTATGCGAGAATTGGAAAGCCCTACATGTCACAATTAAATAATACTAATGAAATCTGATTAACGCACTAATGGAATAGTTAAGTTTTTAAATTAAGCTCGTTCTTCCTTACATTATACTTGTATAAAACCCTCTCACCTTCTTAGATAAATCCTCCGTATTCTCTTCTCCTTCTCCCTCTCGCTTTCGCTCTCTTTCTCCTTCGTGCCCTATCTACTCCTTCTTCTTCTCAATTCCCGTTACACACCATCTTCTCCCCACTGGAAACGCCTTTTTTTCCCGACGGTTTTCCGTTGATTCTTCAGCGGGATCTCGTGACTGAGAAATCGCCATTTTCAAAAATGTCTTACGCAGACGCATCTCTTCCTAGCGTCGATTATTTTGACGGTTAGTCTAATTTCGTATATATATTTTCCTAACTTGCAATTTGATGCTAAAATTATGACAATTTTTTTTTGCTGAGTGGTTCTGATGTGTGTAAGAAAATAAGTTTGAGGAGCCGGACTTAGTTTTGCTATCATATTGTTAGATCAGCTGCATGAGCTGTACATATTTATAATTCCTGAGCTGCGGATCCAATTTTAGTACTGTTCCGGAAATCATCGTTTAGGACAATGATGAAATGCTTTAGGGCAATGATGTAATAAGTTGTGTTTGCATGTGCAGATTGATGGCCAGGGGTGAGTGAGAGAGAGCTTTCCCAATCTTAAGTGGATCTTGTCTCTTGTTTTCAGGTTTGGTTTCTCATCTTCATCTTTTTTTGTTAGATACAATTATTTCTTACCCTGGATCATACTTCCATTGTATTTTTTTTTGGGTATAATGCATATGTCTACATATACATATATTGTGATTCTTGTCATTATAGATTTGTTACTTACTTGTTCTACATTCCTTTTGATTAAGAGCAAGCTTAATAGTTATGACTTATGAGCATAAAATAAAAGCAAATGATAGATTCATTATTTTCTCTTTAACTGTATTCATTTATTTAACTGTATTCCTCAAATAAAACTTTTCAAACAACTAGTATATGATAAGAGAATATGTCAAATCGAACCCATGAGGTTCAAGGGTGAGAGTTGACAAGACCTTGGGAGTTTTACATCAGCCTCTTTTAAACATCAATATAGGAAAGCTCGATCTGTGAACACAGTCTCAAAATGTCCAAAAGTGAAATGTAACTCCTTTGAGAAAACAATTGCTTGAATAAAATTTCATACAGTAAAGAAGGTTTTTTTATTTTTTTTATTTTGCACAATGTCTTCAAACAAGAGATAGCGAAGGGAACTTGTTTTACTAACCAGAAATTTAGAATTCTATTGATTGAATATGAGCAATTCACTTTTTTCTTGTTAAATCAATTAAATTTTAAATGGAACTTTGCTGTTGCATAAACTAGCAATGCATGAATTTCAGGTTTATATCCACATATCTCTATAAGTGTATGCTGTTCCTTGTTTGTAATATGAATTTGAATCTGAAAATTCATCTGCCTTTTTGTTAATGCAGTGGCAAACTCTGTTAATGAGATAAGATTCTGAAGGTCCTGGTGGTGAGGTGTTGGGCATCACCATTTTAGTAATGGGAATGCGGTGGTTGATTAAACTGGACAGCGACAGGTTTGCTTGAGTTGTCTCTCATGTCTAGACCATTTGTGAGAAGGGAATTTTTAGTTTGCACCCATATCCCACCAATCTCTAAATTTGCAATAGCCAATAAGTATTATATGCTCAGTTAAGTAAAATAGCTTGTTCAATACATCACACTACCCTTTTAGAAACATTCATATATTTCAAATGATTCTGTAGCCTGAAGTACATTGTTTTGTTATGTAATTATGTCATACTCCTGGCGCAGCAGGGTTAGTTCCTTGTGTAACTCTAGATATACTGAACTGTTCCCTAAGCCCCATCCAATAAGATAGGTCTACTCTGTAGGTCACAGCCATAAGAACCATACTCACCTCTCGGTTGAGCTGTTTTTTAATTTCTTCCATCATAGTTAGGTATACAAGTAAGTAGATGCTGCGTACATAACTTTGAGTTGATTCCGAATCATATAAAATCATTTGCTCTTTTGTCTAGAGTATCTGAGCTTTTTCCATGATAGCTAAGAGTTTTTATCTTACACAAGTAGTTACACTAGTTTTCATAATAAATAAAAATGAGGAGTGGGGAGGTGTTGGGTTATTCCCTTCTCATCGATGGTCTAGATGTGCGAGGTGACTCTCATGGAGGTAAAAAGAAATTATGATTTTGGGAAGCATCCACATTAATGGTAATTCCTACAGAGGTTAGAAGGTTTTCATCTTGTGAAATTGTTGTAGTAGTAAATTTCCTGACCAGTGATATTTTTTTGGGAAGAGTACATCATCCCATTGTTCAAACTAATGTAAATGATGGATGCAGTAGCAGTGATTTTGCTGCAAGGTTAATAGTAGGTGTTGAAGAAGACAGAAACATGTTGTAAAATTGAAGTTAAGAAAGCCAAAGTGTGTTCACTGTTTGTGGATGAAAGTTGAAAGTGATATCCAAAAGGCACCTTTGACTTGTTGTCACTGATTCTTTCATTCATCCATTTCATGCTGCAACAAGGAAAGAGACACAACATAAGGAATGGGTGGCGTAACGCCAAAGCATTAGGAGTTTGCTTGTAAATAAATACATTCCATTACTAACGTATTCTTTGTACGAACATGAATCGGTGGATTCTGACTACGTATGAAGACTATGTATCTTCTTGCCCAATGTATACTATTTTGTTCCAGTGTATAATTAATCTTTTAATTACTTCTATACCTATGAATAATTCAGTGGGATCATGGTTACTGGTTAGGGATAATAATAGTGGAGTATTATTTTATCGTGGGACCATGGTTATTTATTTACTTCTTTAATAATGTGAGATAAACAAAAAAAGTAGGCACAAAAGTAATTTTGAATCAATGAACATTAGTTTGATTCAATGTATGTGTGTGTACCTACCTACAATAAGTTGTACACGAATGTAACTGCCCACCAACGTAAACAATGGAATAATATGTGCTAGATATGCATTACATACCAAAAAGTAAATTAAAAGCAGCTCAAAGCTTAAAGATACCACTTGTCTAATCTTGACGATGAATCAAACTCATCCAAAGATTGTTTCTATATAAAAGCTTCGACCTCATCATAACTTAGAGAACACATAAGAAAGAAAGAGAGCCAGAGAAAGTGATGTCAGACCAAGGTTCTGTTCACTTGGTTGTCCAAGAAAACCATGTAATTTTAGTATCTCTGTCCCTTATAGATAGCTTCATCTACGCATGTTGGTCGAATTATACATATGATGAATATGGCAAATGCAGGTTGTGATGAACAATGGTATAGTCAAAATGACTATATCAAAACCAGATGGTTTTGTCACCGGAATCTCTTACCAGGGCGTCACCAATCTACTAGAAAGTCACAACGAAGACTACAATCGAGGGTAAATACATTATACATAAATGAATCAGTCTATTAGCTATATATACAACATATGAAAATGTTGTGACCAAACTCAGGTATTGGGATCTTGTTTGGAGCGACGAAGGGACGCCAGGAACCACAGGGAATTCTGAACGGTAAGTATGAATCGTATAGCATATACCAAACTAAGTCTTAACATAACATTTAAAAATGTGGTTGAGGCAGGATCAAAGGCACAAGTTTTCAAGTAGTAGTGGAAAATGAAGAACTGGTAGAGATTTCATTCACTAGAAAATGGGATGCTTCTCTTCAAGGCAGTATTGCTCCTATTAGTGTTGACAAAAGGTATCTCACCAATATAACATAACATGCATATATATATATATATATATATATGTGTGACAGTGACCAAGAGTTTTGATTTGGATTTTGTATGGTTTCAGGTTCATAATGCGTAAAAATGTAACTGGATTCTACTCATATGCAATATTTGAACATCTAGCGGAATGGCCAGCTTTTAACTTGCCTCAGACAAGGATAGTCTATAAGCTTCGTAAAGACAAGTATAACTAAATGTTCAAAATCATTTTTGTTTTTCCTTTTAGTTGATATTAGTGTATTTATATGTGGAAATGTTATTGTAGGTTTCAGTATATGGCGATTGCGGATAACAGGCAGAGAAACATGCCGCTTCCAGAAGATAGATTAGGTAAAAGAGGAAGACCTTTGGCTTATCCTGAAGCTGTTCTTCTTGTTCATCCTGTTGAAGATGAGTTTAAAGGAGAGGTTGATGACAAGTACGAGTACTCATGTGAGAATAAAGATCTAAAAGTTCATGGATGGATCTCACGTAACCTGGATTTGGGTTGCTGGCAGATCATTCCTAGCAATGAGTTTAGATCTGGTGGCTTATCCAAACAGAATCTTACCTCTCATGTTGGTCCCATCAGTCTCGCTGTATGTTCGTTTTCTTCCTTCCTCCTAAAAACATGTTCTATTATGTATGTTTTACTTGGTGATTTGGTAAACACAGATGTTTTTGAGTGCTCATTACGCTGGTGAGGATATGGTGATGAAGGTGAAAGCAGGGGAGTCATGGAAGAAAGTGTTTGGTCCTGTTTTTACTTACTTTAATTCATTGCCTGACAAAACCTCTGATCCTCTTTTGCTATGGCAAGATGCCCAAAACCAGGTTTCTCCATTTACCAACCTTTTACTTTTGTGCATGTTAAAAACTTATCTAACCTTGTTGGACATGGTGTTTGATTAGATGTTAACTGAAGTTCAAAGCTGGCCTTACGATTTCCCCGCTTCAGAAGACTTTGCAGTGTCCAATAAGCGCGGTTGCATCAGTGGTAGATTACTAGTACGCGACAAGTAAGCCTCACATTTCATCATTTCCTCTGGTTTTTATTCCTTTTTAGTTTTTAGTATCAATCACTTAATGTTTTTTCTTAATTCCTTCAGATTCCTTAGTGATGAACTTTTACCGGCAAATGGTGCTTTCGTGGGTTTGGCTCCACCAGGACAAGTTGGATCTTGGCAACTAGAATCTAAGGTAAGCCTGAAATTATATTCTTGGACCATATAATAATAATATCTATATAAGTTGGAAATTTTTTATTTATATATACAGGGATATCAATTCTGGACAGAAGCAGATGCAGATGGATATTTTGTGATAAATAATATCAGAGAAGGCGAATATAATATCAATGCTTATGTGACAGGATGGATTGGAGACTATCAATATGAACAATTGATTAACATTACAGCAGGTCAATTTTTCTTAAACTTTACATTGTAGTCAAAATTATATACTCTGTGTCAATATGTGCATGTTTATTTAACACTAGCTACACTTTGCAACTAAAACCAGGGTGTGACATTGACGTTAGCAATATTGTGTATGAACCGCCTCGAGATGGGCCAACACTGTGGGAAATTGGAATACCTGATCGTTCTGCAGCTGAGTTCTTTGTTCCTGACCCTAATCCTAAATACATCAATAAACTATATATTGGTCATCCTGATAGGTAATATCCGTTATCAAAGATATTACAGATGGGTTATAAAACTTGAGGCTTATGACAATTATGCAGTTGCTTTTACATGTCAACCATTTTTATTGAATCAATTTACATGCTCATAAATTTACATGCATTTGCAACTTACAGTAGAATTTTGTTTTAAAATGCTGTAAAAATTGTTGGTTTATTTGAAACACAATAAACTCTAGAGACCTATAGTAATGGTTGTAATTATACA
The DNA here is from genome assembly GCA_963555745.1 of Cardamine flexuosa. NCBI lineage: Eukaryota > Viridiplantae > Streptophyta > Magnoliopsida > Brassicales > Brassicaceae > Cardamine > Cardamine flexuosa. The sequence continues at coordinate 6,116,409 of OY743215.1, read as the reverse complement.
GGTTTAGGCAATACGGGCTATGGGAAAGATACACAGAACTATATCCTAAGGAAGATTTGGTGTTCACCATTGGCGTCAGTGATTACAAAACAGATTGGTTCTTTGCACACGTCACCAGGTAACATATATTTCACATATATATTCTTAGAAGCGTAAAAAATGAAACCTAACATATCTTATAATTGATTATAGGAAAATAGGAGATGACACATATCAGAAAACGACATGGCAAATCAAATTTAAGTTAGACAAGGTCCAAAAAAACAGCACATATAAACTCCGGATTGCACTTGCGACAGCAAATGTAGCAGAACTACAGGTGGAGATGAATGAATATGACATTGAAAAGAGTACTCCGATGTTCACAACAGGTGTAATCGGGCACGACAACTCCATTGCAAGACATGGAATACATGGAATCTATAGGCTTTATAACGTTGATGTACCAAGTGAGAAGCTTATCGAAGGAGACAATACTTTGTTCTTGACACAAGCCTTGACCACCACTGGACCATTCAATGGTCTCATGTACGACTATATTCGTCTCGAAGCACCTCCTTTAGATTCAAACCTTCTTCACTTATAAGTCTTTTTTTTTGGTTTATGTGTGTTATGACTTTGTGATGCTTATGAAAAAAACTATACGACAATTTATCTTATGGGTTGCTTACTATTAAAAAAATACATTAATGGGCTTTTAAGTTGGGCCTTCTTTTAATCTCAGATTTTGACTTGTACAAAATGCAAGGGTAAAATCGTAATTTCAATTGACCCCTGATCTATCGCTGCCTATATATACAGTTGCCTGCAAAATCTAGGGTATAAAAGCCCCTAATTTTTTCTCCGCCCAAGAGACAAAATCCTTTGAAATCGACCAACGGAAGCTCCTGAATTCACCGGCCATCTCTCTTCTACCGGCGCCGGAGATCGGTAAACCGTTTTATCTCTCATGTCCGTCTCCGATTGAGGTCTTAGATTCATCTAGCTTCTTTTTTATTTGCATCGAAACTTTCAGATTCTCGATTTGTTTATTAGTTACCAATTCGATTCGACCATTTGTTTTGTTGCTCAAATTTGTTTCCGCAGATCGTTGGGAAGTAGAAAATGGCGACGTTTGAGCTGTATAGGAGATCGACGATTGGGATGTGTCTGACGGAGACTCTCGATGATATGGTTCAGAACGGCACGCTCAGCCCTGAGCTAGCCATCCAAGTCCTTGTTCAGTTTGACAAGGTTTAATTTAACTTTTCTTCGACTGTTCTTGGCTTGTTTCTGTGGTTTTTCTTCTTCTGATGCATTTGTGCTTGTAGTCCATGACTGAAGCTCTGGAGAGCCAAGTGAAGACCAAGGTGTCCATTAAGGTGATCTCACTTTTGTTTCAATTTTAGTCGGTTTAGTTTTAACTTAATGTGAATTTTGGAATCTTAGTCAACGGAATTAGATAGAAGAAAATATCCAGTTTCTGTCCTATACCTGTTCATTCATTTCCTCTTTGATAGTTCTAAGCTATCTTGGTCTAGTTCGTTCGTTTTGGTTTTGCAGTTTGAAACTAATGCAAAATTCATAATTCATGGATACTAATGTCTGTAGTATTTGAGCGCAATTCTGGCTAGCTGTTTAACTTGAAATAAGGCTGTATGGATTCAGTTACCTACCTGATAATTAGTTGCTTACATTTGTTACCTCAGGAAGTACTAACAATCTCATGAATACTCTGAAGTTTAGAGTTTCTTTACTCGGAATATACTTTTTTCTCATATCTGAATCTCAAGATAAGATAAAATTTTGGCTGATGAGACAAATCAGATACTTAATCTTGTTCTTCTTTATTGTATCTTGTACAGGGGCACCTTCACACTTACAGGTTCTGTGACAACGTCTGGACCTTCATATTACAGGACGCAATGTTCAAGAGTGACGATCGTCAAGAGAATGTGAGCCGGGTGAAGATAGTGGCATGTGATTCTAAGCTACTCACTCAGTGAGATGCAAATTGTCAGCAGGAAATATGGTTTTCTTTGTAATAGATTTTGAGTTTTTTTTCACTTTGTAAACTCAGCACTTGCTATATGTTGAGCCCATCTGCAGCCATCAATTTCGCCTATATGTAAATTCTCGGCTCGGGGACATATGGGATGTTCTGTTGCTATGAGAAAGTTCTTAAGATTCATCTTGAGATTGACCTTTATCTTAAATTATCTGTAACTTCCGAATCTCGAATTGATAATAGTGGCTTTGTACAAACATGGAACTGATTACTCTTAAACTCTTTGTTTCTCTTGGCTCTCCTCACTCTCCTTTTTCCTTTTTCTCTTTTTGGTGGGATTGTGAGTATATATGTATGCTTGTCCTTTTTGACTTTACAGATGTCTTTCTTCGCCAAAGCAGAAGAGAATATGATTCTTGTAAGTTCCTTTATGATTCTGGAACTTTGAAGCATAGCGGCTAATGTCCCGTTTTAAAGCCACACGGCATTTTTTTCACGTTTTAGATGTTCGTGAGAGAGCCAAGTGAATATAATCCTTCGCTTTAAAATGGAACATAGTCTTTGCTTTTCTCAAGTTCTCTCTTATGTTGTACCTGTGTAATTGATGCTGTTTACAAATTGATATTTTGATCCAGGAAACTTGTTGTGTATTTCTGGAAGGTTATTAACACATAAAAACAGCTCAGCTTCGTGAAGAGCTACAGCCAAAAGTGAAAAAGGTAAACATTAGGAAAACATTTGGTTGGACTAGTTTTGCAGTTTGATGTGTAGTAGGATTTTTTTATAAATAGAGTTGTTGTTATGTACTCTGATGCTGTCTCAAGATGACATTAATGATCAATGGTCCATCAATTGGAAATTCAACTTTTCATTATTTGAACAATCTCAATTAAGTTCATAAGTTTTATTTGGGTTCATTTGTTACTTCTTTTTATGAATAGCTGCCATGGCAACCTCTAGAGCCCAACAATTCCAGCTAATAGAAGGGATGGAGCTTCAGGTATGTTCTTTCTTCTGTCCTGGTGGGATTTACAATATCAGATTTTGGACTTAAATCTTCATATCCATTTCAGATCACTGTTACTGGGTCGCCAAATGGTAGCAGTGTAAGAGCTGAGTTTCACCTCAAGAACTGCACTCGCACATGGATTCTTCACTGGGGTTGTATTTACCAAGGAAATAAGTGAGTGATGGACAATCTTTCAAGATAACATTGATACTTTAGGTAATCTGTATATATGATTTGACTTATGTTATCTACAGCAATTGGTTTGTTCCATCTGAACATGCCTCGAAGCTAGGTGCATTGCAGACTCCCTTTGTCAAGGTCTTGAAACATAACCCTTTCAATTCTTGTTCATCTACAAGTTCGATTTTTTTCTTTCTGCAAACTGTTTCTTCTTAGCTGCAGAGTGGGAATGCTTATGTAGTGATCCTTGAGTTGCGAGATCCAAAAATACATGCCATTGAATTTGTATTGAAAGATGGTGGCCATAACAGATGGTGCGTAGTTTTTTATTTTCTATAACTGAGCCATACTTGTGACTTGTGAGGGATGAATGGACTGCAATTTATGTGTCCACCTTGATGCCTAATGGAAATTTTCAGGTTGAAACAGCATACTGGAAATTTCCGTGTTGAGATTCCCTGGAATGAACTGCATGCTCATCATCGGATACCGAAGAATCTGATTGAAAGAAGAGCTCATAAGATATGGGACCGGAAAGGCCGACCTCAAAGCTCTGCACATGAACAACAGGTAAAATTGGTACTTTTAATATCCACTGTCTGTTTATTACTTAGCAAGTCTTTGCGCTACATTACTCATCTCTATGTCTCTCTATCTTGAATGTGTTTCATTTCAGATAGACTATGACAATGCGGTAAGAGAACTCCAAACCGAGCTGGCTAGAGGAATAACTATAGATGACCTTGAGGCTAACTCTAAAGTAACAGTTGAGAAAGGAGTAAGCAGTGAGCCAAATCAAACAACAAACCAATCACATCGCCGGAAGCATGATGTTCAGAAATGGTTACAGAAATATGTCGAACCAATCAACAGAAATGGAAGTATGCAAAGTTCAGCCCTTGCAGAACTCTCCAAGAAATCTGTAGGCCATGAAAATGTAGTTTCACAGAAAAGCTTTCATGTCAGAAACTACGAAATCACGGTTTGTAATATGCAATTTAGTTCATACGGTTATTTTCATTATTAGTAGGTTTAATAACTTCTTGATCATTTCTGGTTTATGTACTTTTGGCTAATAGGTCCTCCAGAGAAATGTTAAGGGAGATTGTCGCTTATGGGTTGCCACAAATATGGCAGGCCCAACAGTTCTCCACTGGGGAGTCGCAAAGTCCTCTGCAGGAGAGTGGTTGGTAAGATGTTCTTTGCTTCTTTAGTTATTCCTTATCACAATCTTCTCAACAAGAGACTGATTTTGATAACTCTAAATAGATTCCACCACATGATGTGTTGCCTGAGAAATCAAATATTGTTCACGGAGCATGTCAAACACATTTTACAGTTATGTCTAGCAGAGAACACTCTTATCAGGTGAAGCATGCATAAATTAAAGTACTTCTATCTTATGATCTCTTAATATACTTATGCATTTCATCTTTTTGGCATTGGAAAAGTTTGTTGATATAAATTTAAAACGAGGCGGTTTTGTTGGCATCCAATTTGTAATATGGTCTGGAGGCTACTGGATAAACAATAATGGTGCCAACTTTGTTGTAAGCCTGAGATCAGTAGACAGTACCAGTGGTAAGGTGAGTAAAAGTCATAGCACCATTAGTGGAATTAAGAGTAATGTTGGAATGTTTTTATCACTCTATATTTCACATCTAAAGACGTTTATCTTCCTCAGCTTGATGTGGATGGAAAGTATATTCTCAAGTGGCTTCTTGATGAAATATCTGAGCGAGAGAAAGAGGCTGAGAGATCACTGATGCACAGGTAAGTGAATGTTTCTATGTAACCTTATGTCCTTGTTAATAATGTCAGTGAAGTTACTTATTAGCATAGCTTGGTAGGTTCAACATCGCAACAGAGTTGACCGAGCGTTGTAAGGATGAGGGAGAAGGTGGATGTATTGGTATAATGGTGTGGATGAAATTCATGGCTACTAGACATCTCACTTGGAATAAGAACTATAACGTGAAACCTCGGTAAAGCTATTGTTTCATTGGCTACTATTAGTTGATTCCTTTTTCTTCTCTCTTTTGTTTGGACCTTTTATACATTAAAACTCTTTTTATACAGGGAAATTAGTGAAGCGCTAGAGAAATTCACCAATTTGATGGAGAAAATATATTTGCAGCAACCATATAAGAGAGAAATTGTGAGACTAATTATGGCACTTGTGGGTCGTGGAGGTGAAGGTGATGTTGGCCAGAGAATCCGTGACGAAATCCTTGTTATTCAGGTACATAATTCATTATGATAAAACTTTTGCTAATCTTGTCAGAGTAGTTTATTATCTTGAATGTATTTTTTAGAGAAACAACCACTGCAAATCCGGCATGATGGAAGAGTGGCACCAAAAGTTGCACAACAACAGTAGCGCAGATGATGTGATAATTTGCGAGGTACATATTTGACTTATTTCGGTTTGAAGATTGGTAAATATCAGCCTTTTTTCCAAGATTATATTCCTGGAGAATCTCTGATGAGTCTTATGCTTCCGCCATAGGCTCTCTTAAACTATGTGAGATCTGACTTTAGGATTGATGCCTACTGGCAAACACTAAAAGTCAATGGTCTCACAAAAGAAAGGCTTGCAAGTTATGACCGTGCTATTGTATCAGAGCCTCGTTTCAGAAGTGATGCTAAAGAAGGACTCATCCGTGACCTTACAATGTACTTGAAAACATTAAAGGTATAGCTATAGCAATCACATCTCTGTTTTCTCCTACCACTTACAGCCTTGTATCTTCTCTTGATCCCTTGAAGAATTCTCAGAAGCAAACTGCAACGGTTAATTATCTTAGTTTAGCCCAAATACTGCTGTAGAAATGAGCATAATAGTCCCTATTGCCTCTATTAGATTATGGTTCCTTCGCATTTTGGACCTAGTTTCTAACTAAAGTTACTAAACAAACTGTTTGTGCCTGCCTTTGTAGGCAGTTCATTCAGGTGCAGACCTTGAGTCTGCTATTGATACGTTCCTTTCTCCATATAAGGTAATTAGTTAATGTTAGAAACCTTCACTTTGATTTTCTTGGACATGTATCTCGAATGACCATAGCGATATGTTAAGAGCAATACATCATTCTTTCATTTTCTTTTTTCAGGGTCATAATGTCTTTGCTGTCAATGGTTTATCACCAAAATTGCAGGCACACTTTCCTCATACTATCTTCTCAATACAGATATATTTCACTGTGGTATACATTGTAAAGACATCAAAAAGCTTAACAGATCGGCCATTTTGTATTGTATGTTAGGATCTACTTCATTTAGTGAAGAGGCTTGTTCGCGCAGAGAACGCTGAGCCCCTAATAGAGGTTCTAAGACCACACCTTCTTCATATAGCCAGTCTTCTTCTTATTATTATTGTTGATTTATTATTTATTTTTTTGTCGTCAATTGTTGATTTATTTGTCCTTATGATTGCTTTGTTTTCTTCGCTTCTGTAGAAATTAGTTGATGCTCGCATTGAGTTACACCCTGCACTACGAGCACCTCGTAGGAGAGCAAAAGATTTACTATTCTTGGACATTGCATTGGAGTCGTGTTTTAAAACAACAATAGAGAAGAGAATCATCTCTTTAAACTTCAATAGTCCACCGGTATCTGTTTTCTCTGTAGTTTAAAACTATTTACTTTTCCTCTGTAGCCAAATATTAGTCTTTACACCAAAGAGTGAGATATGGATTGATCTGTTTTTTCCTCTTTGGAACAGGAAGTTATGTATGTCATCTGCGTAGTGCTTGAAAACCTGTGCTTATCTTCATTTGACAGTGAAGAACTTATCTTCTGTACAAAGGTAGGTTTTTTTTTTCTGCATCATTTCTCTTTCAAAGTTTGACTCAGTATTCATATGTGAATATTAATCGTTCTGCTCTTTTGCATTCAGGATTGGTACCGTGTCAGTGAGTCTAACAGACCTCATGATGTTCAGTGGGCATTACAAACAAAAGCGGTCCTTGATCGTTTACAACTAGTACTTGCTGATAGATGTCAGCATTATTTTTCACTAATACAGCCTACTGCAAAATACCTTGGTCAATTGTTACGTGTTGACAAGCATGGGGTATTATTTTACAACTAAACTCCAGTTTCTTCTTTGTGTAATAAGTCTAAATGCATATGTATTCATTTGAGTTTTTGTTCTTTTTAGATTGATGTTTTCACAGAAGAGGTTATAAGATCAGGACCAGGAGCCGTTCTATCAACTCTTGTTAATAGATTTGATCCTTCTCTCAGGAAAATCGCGAATTTAGGCTGGTAAGATACAATTTGTTGAGCTATAAAATTAGACTAAAATACTGAACCCGTTTATCTGTATTTTTCCGTTGAGCAGTTGGCAGGTTATCAGCTCGGCTGATGCAAATGGGTATTTGGTTTGTGTGAATGAGTTAATTGTAGTTCAGAATAAAGTCTACTCGAAGCCAACTGTAATAATTGCAAGTAAAGTCACAGGAGAAGAGGAGATCCCTGATGGTGTTGTGGCGGTACTGACTCCTAGTATGATTGATGTCTTGTCTCATGTCTCTATTAGAGCAAGAAACAGCAAGGCATGTACTATTATTGTCTGTTCCTATATATATCATCAAACTATGCTGCAAATATATTTTACTAGGAAATTCATATGTCCACTTCTCATCTTAATTTTGTCTTGATGCAGATATGCTTTGCTACATGCTTCGATCAGAATGTTCTCAGGAATCTGATGTCGAAGGAAGGAAGAGCAATATCTATTCATACAAAGTCTACTGGTTTAGTTATCAGGTAATCCAACTCTTATGCTGCATTGCACTGTTCTCTATGCTAAGAGCAGGAGGATTTTCTAATATTTGGGAGATTATGTCTTTTGCAGTGATGGAAACAACTCTGATGTCTCTGTTCGTCATATTTATATTTCTTCTGTTCCACGGGGAGTGATCTCTAAAGGAAATAATTTTTGTGGCCACTATGTGATTTCGTCTAAGGAATTCACTGATGAAAGGGTAAGTAAAAAAACTAGAGTGATGAAGATAAAAGTTGTGTTTTTGAGAATACCATTTGGATTTTCATTTTTTCACTGAAATTTTAGGTTGGTTCAAAATCATTAAATATCAAATTTCTACGAGAAAGAGTACCATCATGGATCAAGATACCTACCTCAGTTGCTCTTCCATTTGGAACATTTGAGCATGCACTCTCAGATGATTCCAATAAGGTATTACCTTAAAATCATATTTGCCTTATCATCTGATCAAAATACAACTCTCATTAAGTTTGTAATCCAGAGCTCTCTTGAATATTTTCAGGATGTAGCACGTAGGATTTATGCCCTTAAAGATTCTCTTTACAGAGGAGACCAGACAAAACTTAAGGCGATTCAAGAAGCTATTTTACAAATGAACGCTCCAATGGGTCTGGTAATAACTAGGCATATAATTGTCTTTTTTTCCCTCTCTCTTCATGTTTTCTATGTATCAATATGTTAAGTTTTTGAACTCTTTGGTAGAGAAATGAACTGATCAACAAATTGAGAAGTGAAAGAATGCCGAGTCTAGGAGATGAATCAGGCTGGAACCTATCGTGGAAAGCAATTAAGAAGGTAAGAATCTCTCTCTTTGAAGGTTTGTTTCTTAAGAAAGGAACCAAGTGTTTCTCTGATCTTTTAAAATCTACACAGGTGTGGGCTTCAAAGTGGAACGAGAGAGCTTACGTCAGTTGCAAAAAAACTAAGCTTGATCATGATGCCATCTGCATGGCGATGCTAATTCAAGAAGTCATATGTGGCGAATATGCTTTCGTCATTCACACAAACAATCCTGTCTCTGGTGACTCTTCGGAAATATACACTGAGGTCAGAGTCAATTTCTCCATTTTCTACAAATCCAGTAACAGCATTATCAAGATATTGTGTGTCTCAGATTGTGAAGGGTTTGGGAGAGACTCTTGTTGGAGCATATCCGGGACGAGCAATGAGCTTCATCACCAAGAAAACAAACCTCAAGTCTCCAACCGTAAGAAACAAACAGATTGTATAATTTTGTATCTTAATTTTAAGTTGTAAATTAACAAAGTGAGTGGGAATTTGGGTTTGTATAGGTGATCAGTTACCCAAGTAAGAGGATAGGTCTGTACTCTAAGCCTTCAATCATATTCCGATCAGATTCAAACAACGAGGATCTCGAGGGCTACGCAGGCGCTGGACTTTACGACAGGTTTGTTTTGTGTGTGTTCTCTTCTCTGTTTTCTTTGTCCTTGTGGGGAACTCAGAAGCTGAAACGTGGTTAATAAGTGGTGCAGTGTGATAATGGATGAAGCGGAGGAAGTAGTGGTGGATTACTCAAGGGAGCCGTTAATAGTAGACAAAGCCTTTCAAGTGCATCTGTTCTCAGCGATTGCAGAAGCTGGAAATGTGATAGAGACAATCTATGGTTGTCCTCAGGACATTGAAGGTGTTGTCAAAGGTGGCCATATTTACGTCGTCCAAGCTAGACCCCAAGTTTAATAAGCTACCTCTTGCTCTACCATATTCCCTAGTTTTCAAACGAATCTCATAAAATTACAAATTATATGTAGCTATTACATGTCATATTTCCAAATCATGGCACACTCCTGATACAAACAAACATGATTCAAACATTGATTCATAATAATATTTAGCCTAAAATCACTATTGTAACTGGTATGTATGTAAACTTATGTTGAGACAAAAGTTGAATACAAACTTGTTCAAAAACGGCATCGTATAAGAGAGGGAGATGAAACGCTGTCGTGTAGGCTATGATAACTCAAAAAAATGTATTCAGAAGCAGAGAAAGTCCCGCTAATGGATACCGTTCTCATGGCGACACGTACACCAATCAGATGTCTTCCTCCGTCGATTCCTACGGTATCCCGTTCGCCGGCGATTTTCCAGGTCTATTACCGTCGCGCACCATTTTTGTCCTACCAATCGGAGAATATGACAATGTGTTTCTTCAGACGGTCCGATTTGAGATCTCGTTTCCTCAGTAGTCGGAAAACTACTTTTCCGATGAGACGTAACTTTTCCGTCAATGCGTCGACGGAGGAGACTTCTATTCCTTCGAATCGGAACCTTATTGTGGTTAACTCCGTCGTAATCGTAGCCTTAGCTGTAGCGAATCGCGTGCTATACAAACTCGCTTTGGTTCCCATGAAACAGTACCCTTTTTTCATGGCTCAGCTCAATACTTTCGGGTAACTTAAAACGAAATTGGCTATGGTTAAATTATGCAATGAAGGAAGCTTAGCTTATTATGGTAAATTGAATGGTTTTGGCAGATACGTAGTGATCTATTTCACCATTCTGTACATGAGGCGGCGTCTAGGGATTGTTACCAATGAAATGATGGGTGTGCCCAAATGGAGATTTGCAATCATTGGTTTTTTAGAAGCTCTTGGAGTTGCCACTGGCATGGCTGCAGCAGGTATCTCTTTATAGTCATGATGGGAAAAACTTTACATTTTCGTAAGGTTTATATATCAAAGTGATTCGACTCCTCTGTTGCAGCCATGCTTCCTGGACCAGTTATACCCATTCTGAATCAGGTCTCTTTGCTTTTTATCTTCTTGCTCATTGATTCTCATGGGGTTATTATGCTTTTAGTTGGAACTCATGTTTTCATATGTTTGGCAGACATTTTTGGTGTGGCAGCTGCTTTTTGCCATTCTTATTTTAGGCAGGAGGTTTTTGCTTAAGCAAATTGCTGGTTGCATGCTTGTCGCTGTGGGCGTTGTGGTGGCTGTTTCAAGGTACGCTCTTCTCTATTTCCAAAGTTGCTTTTATCTTGGCTTAGTGATATGTGCGTGTATCCATACACATAGCAATCAGAAGGCCTTGATACTAGAGAAGTATGCATGGCATGTGTTAGTGTTTTAACTGTTTATGCAAATGCTGACTGTAACTCATCTGCAGTGGATCTGGTGCAGATCATACACTTTCCAGAATCGGTTTCCTATGGCCTGCTATAATGGTAGCATCTGCTGCTTTTCAAGCTGGTGCATCTATTATAAAGGTGTAAAGGCTGCTCTCTTATCATTTTTTTTTTCATTTTGCCACCATCCAAGTTGTTAAGTGTTTTTTTTGTCTGTTAACAGGAATTTGTTTTCATTGATTCTTCAAAGCGTCTTGAGGTATCTGGCACCTATTTCCTGCATCAAAATGGAATGCGTTTCTTTTATAACTTTGCTGAATTCTAAGCATAACGCACTAATGCAGGGAAAATCACTGGATATATTTGTGGTAAACTCATTTGGATCTGGATTTCAGGTATCTACTACAATATGGCAGCTAAATATATTAATATGTTCCAACCAAAACAATGCATATAATAGAGTCCCACCGAGGCATGCTTATCATTTACTTGAAGAGTCTGTGCAGAAAACATTTAAAAGCTGCTTGTTGCACCTTTCCTCTATCCTTCATTTTGTTTTGTTTTGTTTAATGTTACGTTGTGCTTGCACAGGCTCTTTTTGTGTTCCTGTTGTTGCCTTTCCTCTCAAATTTGAAAGGCATTCCATTTGGCAGCCTTCTTTCGTATCTAAAAGATGGTGCCGGCTGCTTCCTCAATACTGGAGCTAAGATTTCTGGTTAGATACCGTTCAACACTTGGTTTTTACTTATTATTTTATTCACTGCCAACTCTCTTTGTGATCCATTGAGCATTTCAGGCTGCGAGGGTGCCCCTATACTCCCACTGCTCTATATAGCCACCAATCTCGCTTTCAACATCTCATTGCTCCATCTGGTGAAAATATCTTCAGCAATCGTTTCCTCTCTCGCTGTGATGCTCTCAGGTTCGTTTTTCTATCTTTTCTTGGAAACCTCTTTTCCATGTCACCAAATCCATATGAACTTATGAGATATAGTTTTGGTGTTACAGTGCCATTATCGGTGTACATAATGTCAAAACCATTGCCGTATCTACCGGGAGGATCAAGCTTGAGCTCAAATTTCATGATGGGATGTATAGTTCTGGTTCTAGGTCTTCTTCTCTACAACATTCCCACCACTTCAACGAAACAACACACCAAGACATCTTAACACATTATTCATATCAGATACCTCTGATCATCCATTTCAGGGTTTATCAACCAACCGCTTGTGAATTGGTTCTTACAAGAAAGAAAAATAAATTTATAATTAACACGAAGTCCCACTTTTCTTTTCTCTCTTTGTAATCTTCCTCCTACTTCAGATTTCCAATAGCCTTTTACAGTATTTTCCTAGTCCAGTAGTTTTCTTTTCTTTTGCAACTCATAGTCTAGTAGATACATATCACTCCTTCCACTATTTTTTTCTTATATTGAAAAAATGATTGAGAGTTACATGAGTTAGAGTTTGTAACACCACCACATATCTGTTTAACTGTACTGACAATAATTATTTGGAATCTTCCGAAGATTGTGAAAGTCGTTAGACTCGTAATATAGAATCTTGGATTCATATTTCAAACTTGAGTTTTGGTCAGCTTTACAATATCTTTTAATTAATCTGTTACGGTTACACGAAACAAGAATCACGGAAAACATGATACGCATTAAAAAAAAATCCGCACAAAAGGAAAAATAAGATAAAACAAAACCGAAAGCCTCAACATCAGCAGTAGACTGGCCATAAAAAAAAAAAAAAAAAAAAAATTGACAAAAATTTCGAGAATAAAAAAGAAAATCGAACGGTCCATAATTGGTAAATCCAGTTCCAAGAGTGGAGTCGTCGGGTCGTCTCGGAAGTGGTGCGATTTTTACCCTGAAGTCACCGTTTTTTTTTACCGTTCAGTAAATTCCACGACGGCTAATCTCCCTCCTCCACACGCGCCGACGACCAATCTCCCACACCTCTCTGTAATCGCACTTCTCGATGTCAACTATTTCCTTCCTCTCTTCTTCCTCTTAGGGTTAGGGTTTTCTTCTTTTTTTTAATCCTTGAATCAATGTGATAAAGCTCTTCTCTTTGACAGTTTCCGATGTTTGGTCGCCATCCTCAACCGGCGATTATCCCCAATCAGATTGGTACCAGCTCTTCTACTCCCGCCGGTGAAGACCATGTCTCTGCCTCCGCAACGTCCGGTCACATTCCCTACGACGATATGGACGAAATCCCTCATCCTGATTCTATCTATGGTCATGGTGCTGCCTCCGATTTGATTCCCGATGGCTCTCAATTGATTGCTCACCGATCCGAGGGCTCCGAATTACTAGTTTCCCGGCCACCGGACGGGGCCAATCAGCTAACGATCACGTTCCGTGGCCAGGTTTACGTTTTCGATGCTGTTGGTCATGACAAGGTAATTTCTACTTTCTCCCTTTTTTGTTATTCCTAATCTGATGCCTTAGGGTACGTAAAGTTTGAATCTTCTTCCACTTTTTTTTTCAAGTGAATGGTTAAAACTGGGGCACTTTTGTGCTTGAGCTAGTCTTATCGAACTTTTTGGGAATTGGTTTCATAGGTTAATGATGTGTTGTCGCTCTTGGGTGGAGGTAATACTGAGCTCGCTTCTGGTCCTCAGGTGATGGAATTAGCTCAGCAGAATCATATGGTAACTTTTGTTATTTGTGTTCAGATTCTGAGTATATATGGTCATTATATTCATCTATGTCTTTGTCATTTTAGTGTTGTTTTTTTTAGCCTGTTGTAGAATACCATAACCGTTGTAGCCTTCCGCAACGAGCACAATCCTTGGATAGGTTTCGGAAGAAGAGGAATGCTAGATGTTTCGAGAAGAAAGTTAGATATGGTGTTCGCCAAGAAGTTGCTTTAAGGTCAGGAGATTTATCTGTTTCGGTTCAGTTATTTAGCCTTGAGTTTTACCAATCTATGCCAACCAAAAGCTGTTACAATCCCACATTGATTAGCAGAAGAGTTTAACCAATTTCTTAGGCCTAGGGGCTCCCTCAGTATTGAGCTAGCTTTTATTGTAAGTGGGATCGTAACAAAATTTCTTGAAAGCTTGACTAATACAAATGTCTAATCTTTCAAGAGGCTGGACATATTTCTTTCACGTTTCCTAGGATCAATAACGTAGTATGCTTTTATAGCTAAGCTGGAATTTTTCTTTTCTTTTTCTTTGGCTATGCTCTGGTTTGTTAAATACTTACCTCACCATTGTGCGCTATGGACTGAAAGCAAACCTGGTTCGTATTCAACTAGTTCACTATCATTGCTACTTTTCTTATATTTGTTTCAAAGAAGTTTGGTGACCATGTAGGTGTTTCAGTGTCTATGGCTTGCTATATGAGAATTCGCTATCATATGAGTATATGTTTGTAGTTTAGCAGGATAGATCTGAGCTGTGGTTAGTGTATTAATTAGCTTTAACTGGGAATAATCGACATGTCTATTTCATCCACAAGAGATAGGATTTTGTCACCTTTTCTACAACTCTGACCTTTTAAAGTCTTTTACCAGAATGGCACGTAATAAAGGTCAGTTCACCTCTTCAAAGATGACAGATGGAGCTTATAACTCGGGCACAGATCAAGATTCTGCTCAAGATGATAGCCATCCAGAAATTTCGTACGTTCTGACTCTTTCTGTTCTGCAAATTTTATCTTGCTCTTACTTTAAACGTGGTTATGTCTTCCTTAGGTGTACTCATTGCGGCATCAGTTCCAAATGTACACCAATGATGCGACGTGGCCCTTCAGGCCCCAGAACTCTCTGCAATGCGTGTGGACTTTTTTGGGCTAACAGGGTGAGTATGAATCTCCACAAAGTGATATAAATACACCACCTTCCCTTTTTACTATGCTCAGGTCATAAAGCTACTGGTATATAGTGAATGTGTGTGGTGTTTTAAATTGTTCGATTCTTGTAGGGTACACTGAGGGATCTCTTCAAGAAAACAGATGAGAATCAGTTGGCAATAAAACTGGTAAGCTCATATAATTTTTACCAGATGTTTCTGATTAGTTTTACCATAAGAGGCAGAGTTTCAATCATCGGTTAATAATGTAGGGCGAGGGTGGGATCGATGCTGATGGTAACAATTTGGACTCAGAACCTGCAACCGTTGAAGAACACACTACCTTGGATTCTCTTGCTAATGGAGATAAATCTAATATGTTAGGTAATCATTAAATATTGTGATAAGAATCAGAAGATAGAATTCCTTGTAGAAACAGTTTGGTCTTTTCTCTATGAATTTATCATCGTCTCAGCATCACATGTATTATAGAAACCATAACCGAACTTCAAATCAAATACCATATCAGATGTCGATGGTTTTTCAGAGTTTGATAATCGAAATTGTATTGTTACTGTGCCGGTAACCGTATGCAGTGACATGGTGAGGTTAAACAGTAAAATTGATTGTGAGGGAAGAAAGCTTACTTTATCTGCAAATTTTTTTATCTAATTGAACTTATTAGCCGTAAGTGATAATTGGTCTCATAAATCATTTACTAACAAATAATTGTTTCAAATGACTATTTTGTTTCCCGTTTGTCAATATCAGAAAAGAATTAAAATATAAGATACACATATGCCATAATGGGACTAATTGGAGGAAGCACTAATGGGACAATGCATCTTAGATCTCAATCCTACCTTATAAGAGTTGAATAGAGATGTCTTCATACGCATTATATAGTAAACCAAAACCATGTGGGATTGCAAAATCCGGCTCGGGACCACTAGTTAGATAAGATTATATATTCATCACAATATTATGGACATAAGTTAAGAAATACTAGAATATTAATCACACCAAAATGTATTGAAGAAAGAGGACCGTCCAACCAGTTTGATGATAATTAAATATAAAAATGTTTTTGCCAACAATATAATTATAAAACTCAGTAGTTTATGATCGAATTTATGATGAGATTATTCGAGAAGGTGTCGCTTTTAAGTGACTCGATCCTCGTGACGACTCATCGCGATTTCTTTATTTTAGTTTGTTCAAACAAAGAAAAAGTATCTACAACGAATAAACTAATTGGTTTATCTGTTTCAGTATAAAAACAGGTCCATGCATGTATTGATCCCATATATTAAATAAATAGTCTATACATAATTTGTTGGGTTTCTATTAGTGTATGAGTCACGAGTTAAATCTGAAGGCTTCACCAAACCTAAGACTAAAGCTATCAAAACAGATACACACTCTTGTGATCTCAGCCTTGTATTATTATTATAATTGTAGGATTTTTTATGTTGTGCTAGTGTCTTACAAGTTAAAATTTCGTTTTATATAAGGATAATTTGCAAATTGTGCGTGTTATGGTGTATTTTTTTCTGTAATAGAAGCAAATATTTTAATTTACATAAAAATATTAAGCACTTAAGATAGATAAGATTCAAAAAGGAGTTTGGTGGTGGGATGATAGTTTTGTAAAAAGTCAAGGAAAAAAACTAAAAGCGCGCAGCAAACAAAGATTTCATGCGGGAAATGCGAGTGAGATCACGCACTCCTTATGTTGTCTTTCCACAACATCAATAGGCGCAGTAAAAAAAAATTTGGTGTGCGTCATAACCTGGAGACAAGTAATATGGATTCCCTGAATATTATGGATCATATTATAACTTATGCTGACTTTGGTAAATCATCAAACCAATTCAACTTAGGATAGACACATATGCTGACTTTGATAACCATATATATTCATGCAGTCAAAACTTATAGATTTAATTTGGTGTATTTAGTTTTAAAACTATATGAAAAGTGAAACAAACAAAAAGGTTGAAAATTAAAAGATATTGGTTTACGATTATGAAGAATTTATAGATTCTTCTAAAACCAAAAATCACCAAATTAACCATATATAATAGTGAAAAAATAGTTATTTAGGAGATAATTGGTTGCACCTAGACACATCCTAAGTCTAGAACAATGCCTGATTAGTCATGATCAGTTATCTCTACCTTAGAGTAAAATTTCGCTCATGAGATCAAGCAATTGTCCAAGTGTGTGATCATCCTAATCCAAGAACGTCATAAAATCTCTTATAATATCACCTAAAAAGCTAAAACTGTTAAAAATCACTCATAATTAGTGATAAAAATATCTGCTTTTAATATCTAAAAGATAGTTACCAAAATTTAAGACCTTATTAGCACTAGACACCCCCTAGATCTTAGGAGAATGCATAATTAGTCATCCTTACCTTATAAAGTAAAACTAAAAACTGCGCTCATAAAAGAAAGCAAGCAATGCATGAATAAGGATGATAATCCACGTGTCATTATCTTATTGCAAGAAGAGTATACGTGTAAGCTCATCACATAAAGTTCCTCCCTCCATCTTCAAATGCTTTACAGAGTTTTTAATTGGCCATTTGATTTTTCTAATTTTTCAAATATTTTATTCCATATTTGCTGTTGTCTTTCTTTTCCTTCTTCTTCCTTCCATTCCTCGTGCAATCTCAAAACCTTAACGCTTGTTGTTCAACCAAAACCCATCTCTCTTCCCCACACCGCAACCACCGTATATATATATAGCTTTTGTTTCACAGTGATTAGCTTCTTCCGTCGTTTCTTATTTTTCCCGGTGGTTTACGATTTTGACTATATCTACTACAATCTGAACGAAACAGAAGAAGATATCAGAGCAAGCTTCTCCATTCTCTTCTCCTCTTGATCGTCTGTGATTTTTCTTTGCTGGATTCAATGACGGGATTTGGTTGATCGATCTGTAATTTTGTTCAAGGTGAGATTTCAAAGCATACGGCTGAGAATTTAACGAAATGCCTCACCGGACTACTTACTTCTTCCCTCGGCAATTCCCTGATCGTGGATTCGATTCGTTTCCTGATAAGAACGATCACGAGAAGAAATCTTCGTCTAACGTTGCGGAGAGTTTTGGATTTGGAAGGGATATTAATAAATCTAATGGAGGCGAAGATTCGATCAAGGAGAAGGAGACTCTGTTCTCTTCTTCTTCTCTGCTTGCTAAAAGCTCCGCCGTTTCAGATCTTTTTACCGGTGGTTTTGATGATCGCAAGTCGGAGAAGAAGCAGCAGCAGCAATTAGCAGCGTTTTACGAGTGGTTGGCGGAGAAGAAGGCCAATCTATCTCGGTACTCTACTCATGGACGCGTGAAGCCCACGCGCCTCTCTATGTCTAGGGACGCCGATGAGGAGAGGGAGCTTCTGCTTTCTCCGGCTGATCCGGCTCCTTCGCCAGATTCTATCATCGCGGCGTCGTCTTCTTCGGCTCGAAGGATCAACATGAACGAGCGAAATATCGACAGGAGCTTTGATAGGGAAGTATCGCTTCCTCGAATGTCGAGTGAGAGCAGTTTCGGCGGAAGTTTCTTCTCCGGGACGACGGTGGATGGGACTTTCTCGAGCTTTTCAAGTCCAACAGACGCAAGGGAAACCTCTACCACCACGTGTGTTTCCGTGACCAAGGAGGAGGAAGAAGAATTTGAGGTTAGGGAGGATAACAAAGAGCAAACCTTAGCGCAGAAGTCATTAGAAGGCTATTACTTGCAAGTCACGCTAGCGAGGAGGTTAAGTTCTCAAGCTAACCTATCCAACTGTGACTCTGTTCATATACAGAGCACAGAAACTGTCTCCTATCGTTTTTGGGTATGAAATACGTTTATTCCGATCCTTTATAACTTTGGACTCAAATCTATGAGTGTGATTTAGGTTTAAATTGTGATTTTTGTGTTCTCCAGGTAAGCGGTTGTTTATCATACAGTGACAAAATATCAGATGGATTTTACTGTATTTTAGGGATGGATCCGTATCTTTGGTTGATGTGTAACAATTCGGATGAAGGAAAACGAATTCCATCTCTTCTCTTACTAAAGGAGACTGAGCCGAGTGATACATCAATGGAAGTGGTTTTGATAGACAGACGTGAGGACTCGCGTCTTAAAGAACTGGAGGACAAGGCACATGAGCTCTATTGTGCATCAGACAACATGTTAGTCCTCGTTGAGAAACTTGGCAGACTTGTTGCTGTTTATATGGGGTACAGTTTCTGTTAAACTTCTTAGTTGTGCATGTACATATATATATAAGATGTGTATGCTGAGGTTGTGGAGCTTTTAGTGGAAATTTTCAGATGGAGGAAGGTGATCTCAAGAAAAGATGGAAACTGGTTAGCAATAGACTCAAGGAAATTCGGAAATGTATCATTCTTCCTATAGGTAGTCTAAACATGGGCCTTTGCCGGCATCGTGCCATCCTATTTAAGGTCAGTTATGAACTGGATGGAAAAAACAAAATTTGTCTAAATGGTATTTGGATGCTGATTTGGTCATCTTGAATATGCAGAAATTGGCTGATTACATAGGTTTACCATGTCGGATAGCTCGAGGTTGCAGGTACTGTAAAGAGGATCACCAATCTTCTTGCCTTGTCAAGATTGACGATGACAAGAAGCTTACAAGGTTTGATAGTGCTTAAGCTTTTAAGCCTCCCCATTGGCTTTTTTTCTTTTGTTTCCTTCTCTGTTGTCTACTTACATACAGCCAGATTTCTCAGTGGGTTATTAGTAGACTCTCACTCAGCCTGTTAGCAAAACACAGTCTGATGCCTCCACTTGTGGATGTTTCAGGCCATGTTTTACTCTCCAGGGGTCTTGCTTGTGTATGTCCTTGATTCTGTGCTTACAATTGGTTGCTAGTTTCGGAGTATCATTGAGTTTTTTTTTTTTCGCTTATGTTCTACATTTTGAGTGTAGTTTGATATCGTTTCTCTACAGGGAATATGTAGTTGATCTTATTGGGGAACCAGGAAATGTCCATGATCCGGATTCCTCTATCAACGGTGGAACACAGTGTCAGATTCCTTCACCTCTTCGGATGAGCCATCAGCTTTGTGAATTTTCAACATCTCCTTGTCAGACTGTAGTGTCAAAGGCTTCACGCAGCGCTCTTTATGAAAATATTCAACGTTCAGGTAGGCTGCAGTTAGTAAAGATAAAGAAGTTTGTAATACAAATATTCTAACTGAGTTCTTGTAGGGAGTCAAGGCCATGCACACGAAGAAATTGAGGTACCTGATATTACAGCGACAATATGTTGTGCTCGTGTTGATCACACTTGCTTTGCAAAAGTATCATCAATGGTTTCGACAGAATCTGTTATTCGAGCTCTACCACTTGATATCCCAAAACTTAGTGAAGACAAGATTGCCTCACAAGAAAACTGCAAAGAAGAAACCGTTCTCTTAGAAGATCCAATTGGAAACAGTTCTATCAAGCAGACAAAGGGAGACTTATCAGTTGAACCAGAGATAGCCGAGGCTGACACTCGAAAAGATAACAAAGGAAGGTTACCAGTTGACGCCATCTCACCATACTTGACTATTGAACCTTCTTTAGCATCAGATTGGCTTGAGGTATCATGGAATGAATTGCATATCAAAGAGCGTGTGGGTGCTGGTATGTCCTGCTTTTTCCATTATTTTTTTAATGTACAAAAGATTTCTTATTTAGCACCATAAGTCCATAATAACTAAATCTTCTCAACGTTTTTTTCAGGATCTTTTGGAACTGTTCATCGTGCTGAGTGGCATGGATCAGTAGGTTTCATTTTAAAAACAGTTCTAATCTGTTTTCACCTATATTTTTTAGCACAAGATGCTAATTAAGTTTTTGTTTATGGTGAAGGATGTGGCTGTCAAGATTTTGTCTATTCAAGATTTCCATGATGACCAATTCAGAGAATTTCTTAGAGAGGTATGTAAACTAAAGGATATATCTCTTTTAAATAACTAACTCCATGTGATCACTTTAGACCTCTCTGAAACTCTCAATCCTGTGATTTGGATTGCAGGTTGCAATAATGAAACGTGTCCGTCACCCAAATGTTGTTCTCTTCATGGGTGCTGTCACAGAGCGACCCCGCTTATCAATAATAACAGAATACTTGCCACGGTAAACCAATCAGCATAGTTTTTTGTTTTGTCCGGGCCAAAGTTTGCATAGTTGAGTTACGTGATGTTTCATCTTTAACGTCCGCATTACCGTGTAGCTTATGTTTCTATCTTACTTCTTGAGACAGGGGCAGTCTTTTTCGGCTCATCCATAGGCCAGCTTCTGGAGAGTTACTAGATCAGAGGAGGAGGCTACGTATGGCATTGGATGTGGTTTGTGGTCTTTCAACTTATGTCATATCATTGAAAATGTTTTCTGAATCAAAATGACTAAAATATCTGCGTTTTTTTTGGAACAGGCCAAGGGGCTCAACTATCTACACTGTCTTAATCCTCCTGTAGTGCATTGGGACCTGAAATCTCCAAATCTACTGGTTGATAAGAACTGGACAGTGAAGGTAATGATGTTAAACACAAAAATCTTTATTTATACATGAAGCCTCCATTGGTCTGTTTTTGTAACATACCATTCTCAATTTTGCCTCTGTCTCAGGTTTGTGATTTTGGACTTTCCAGATTCAAGGCAAACACTTTCATACCATCAAAATCTGTTGCAGGAACAGTAAGCTCTCTTATGATTTGAAATACTGTGGAGATTTTTAGGTGGAAAAAAATGTTCTGACATGTGAAGCTTCTTTTCTTTGGTCTGTTTTAACAGCCTGAGTGGATGGCTCCAGAGTTCCTTAGAGGGGAGCCAACAAATGAGAAATCAGATGTTTACAGTTTCGGAGTAGTTCTATGGGAGTTGATTACTTTGCAACAGCCTTGGAATGGACTCAGTCCTGCTCAGGTAATATATGAATCTTCAAAGTTTTTGTTCACATATGAGTTAAGTTAACATATACCTTTAGTATTAGAGTTTTTAGTTTTAGTATATATTTTGAGTGTTGGTCTGGTGATCACAGGTGGTTGGAGCGGTTGCGTTCCAGAACAGGCGGCTTGTAATTCCTCCCAATACGTCTCCAGTTTTGGTTTCTCTAATGGAAGCTTGCTGGGCAGATGAGCCGGCTAAGCGGCCAGCATTTGGTGGCATAGTGGACACACTGAAGAAGCTATTAAAGTCCCCAGTGCAGCTAATCCAAATGGGTGGAGACAAAGGGGTAGTAACTCCAGCAAAATCAGTCTCAATTCCGTAGTTAAATTACTTAAATATAAAGGTACTAACTTACACACTGTAGGTGCGATGCGCTGATTAGCTCCTGAGTTTGATTTTTAAATAGAAAAAAATCAATGAGACGAGGCCTTGCCTGGAAGAATGGAAGGCTTTCCTTTCTTTCTTTTTTGGTTTTTGCTTGTATAGTTTCTATATGCTTTTACTTGCGAGACGATGAATAAAATTATGAGATTTGGTTTCTTGCGATTGGAAACCCTTGGATTTTTCTTTAGTTGCAGTATATGTTGCTACTTGGTAGACAAAAAAAAAGTCAGTTTTTAAGAAAATATCAAGCCAAACTTGTTAAACAAAAACTGCAGTCATTAATCATTATACAAGGTCATAAACAAGACTGTTGACAAACATATCACAACAACAAAGATCATCAAGAGTCCTAATTGCTTTGGGAATTTGATGATGTATAGATAAAGAAAATAACTTGGCCTATGATCTAACTCCCAAGTTTCTGACCATCGAGCCATACAAGCGTTGGCACAACTTGGTGGACAAAAGAGCTGAATTCGTCGTCCCCTGCAATTACGTTTCCTGCTATACTGAACTGTTTGAGATTCAAATCTCTTAACACGAAATACGCATCCCAGTATTTGGTGACCAATCCAGGCTTATGTCTTCCAACATCATCTTGAATACATTCTGAATTAGAGAGCGGTGAAGCACAAAGGTACCGAGTTGTGTCCACTGAGTGCTTCCCAATGTGGTTGTGTGAAACATCCAACACTCTCAGCTGCTTCAAATGTCTTAGAGAGTCCAGCGCTGAAAAACTCCGGATTCTGTTGTGACTCAAATTTAGGCAAGAGAGAAGTTGCATTGCCTCCAAACCTGCAAGACCCACATATATCATTTGATCACATCTACATGCAACAACTGAATCGAGGACATAAGCATGAAAAAACACAGGACATTTTTAGCAACTTACCTTCAGTTGAATGAAGCTCATTGTGACTGAGGTCTAACATTTGGATAAATAGCAACTTCTCGACAGAGGCTATCCGAGATAGTGATAAGTTATTTAGCCGTAGACATACAAGATTGTTCATATCCCTATATCGAAAGAGGTGTCTTGACAAGGATTCAGTGCTTGAGGTCACCTGCATGAACATTCTCTTCATCAGTAGTAGGCATGATGAAAATGGGGGAAAAAATCATAAATCAGGAGAAGAAGCTCAACTAGAGATTCACAGCTAAAAGTAAGACTAAAGACCTTGTGGAGAAAAGCTTGGCTGTGCGCATCCTTGTAATACTGGTAATGCGAAGAATCCAGTGCCATCAAATCGTTATACAGCTGGAGGATTTCTTCATAATGAACACCTTTAACAGCAGCATCTGATATCATAGCTTCATAAGCCATCAAAAGCCTTGCAAGACTGAGCTTTCCAATTTTGCTAAAAAGGAAAAAAGAACACAAAAAGTTTAAGACTACAATTTCTCTTTCCCATCAAAGCAAGAAAGTATATAGGATATACCTATCTGGCAATAAACGGAAACATTCAACCTCTTCCAATATAGCTGCCTCACGCCATTTAACATCCACCTCAGCGTTTAACTGATCCAAGATGACAAGAGGGTTTAAATCTTTTGACTGTGCATCCCAAATATCAAAACCATCTGTCCATGAAACAGTGCCTTCTTGTGAATCTTTGACAGTTTCAAGAACATGTGCTGTAAAGACAAACTCATAAGGAGCGCTGAAGTTATATCCTCTGGAAGAAACAATTCCTGGAGAGTTCCCAACTCTGACCTTCACTTTGTATTCGCAAGGTTTTGAGCTGAAATATTTTAGACGAGCAACCCATACACGAGACATTTGAGAAGTTTTATTCGAAACTGGTTCCCAAACAAGGTCCTCATTCCCTTTTAATTCAGAATCAACCGTAACAGTAGCTGAGCTTACTCCACCAACAGCTTGATCAAAGTAGAGAATCAGTGGAAAAGAACCCGACTCAGAACAAAAAGTAGTGAACTTAGAAGAAGAGCTATTCAAGTACCCAGGTCCAGATACAATGATAGTGGAACCATGTGAAGGCCACGAGGAAGTGAGAAGAGGAGTCTCCACATTAACAGTTTGATCAAGAAGCCAAAGATGATAAAACCAGCCACTTTGATCATCTGGGTCCGTAAAAATAGCGTTATGTACGAGGTCATATTCTTCAGGAATCTTTTGATTTGGTATAAAGCCATCAGCGTTATTTGCAAGCAAACTTGAAAGAAGTACACTGCACAAATTCAAACATAGAAAAGGTATATCGTAAGCTAACTCTTTTAGACATGTAAATATGCTGATGTGCAGAGAAACTCTTTTGCGATGTTTACTGAATCCGAAAAAGCTGTAGTGTAATTAAACCTTAGCTTTTCTTAATATCCAATATATATGTAGTGTTGATATCAACCAAATAGTAAAGCAGCCATGTGACCCAAAAATGAAAGTTCCATCGAAGAAAATTTCATACAGTTCATGAGCAAATTGCATCCCTCCATGGATAAACTCCATTTTTGTTCTATTAATTCCTTTGGTTTTAGTCCAAAAACACTTCCTTTATGCAAATCAGCAAATTTTCCAAAAACGCCAAATAATATGCATACCTACGATTATGCCACGCGGAATAGTTGCTGAAATTGTTACTGATCATATCATCTGTATACTGCAACTCATCCTGTTCTGATCTGTTGGTTAGCTCTACAACAAACCTACAAAGAAACAACAACACATGAATATGCAAGCCTGATTGACATGCTCAATGCGCCATACAAAAAGTGTCGATATTCCCTAATTTATCACCTGCGATAGTTCCAAGCATGAAAATTCCTTGAATCCAGCCTCTGGAATTTATCCAGAAGTTGCAACTCATTCCCTATGGAGGAATGCCCTTTACTCAAAACCCACTTTCGATGATGCCAAGCACCATACGACTTGAAATTCTGCCTCAAAGCACTTTCTACCTGAATTTAGAACATAATCCACAGGAAACCAATGAGAAACAACTTTCATAAAGTGAAAATTTGATTATTTTAACTGTTCTATTGGCAGGAAAACTCACCACATTAAGTTCTTCATCCAGAATAGACTTGACCAAGTTTTGATCAGACTCAATTCGAGAAAGCTTATCCTCCACCGCAAGCTTTCGATAGTTCCACGCTGTATACGCCTCCGGATTGATTTCTAGAAGTTTCGTGCTCAATTCAATAGCTTCCTTGGTGTAACTAGAAACCCCAAAAAATACAGAAGATTCAGAACGTAGCAGATGATTAGTAGATAAACAGATAATCCTGGAAATCGTATTAGAAAGAAAAACTGATCCGATCCGATCCGTAAGACTCTCTGAGAAAATGAAAGAGAAGACTATACATTTTGTCATGGTGATTGGCCATGAACTGAGACTGGAGAGACCGGAGCTTGGCAGCTTTAGCATCGGAGGCTGCTTCCTCTTCTGGCTTTGACGCCTTCCTCGGTCGACCGTGCATTCTTCTCCGCCGAATGTGAGAGTGAGGTTTAACTTTTACAGTAAATCTGATCAGAAATTGGAGAACACTAGATCGATAAAGAAATCGTGATCGGAATCTAGAAAACAACAGAGATGATGAAAAGGAGAAGCAGATATCACCTGCGGTAGCGGCGTCGATCGAGAACGACGAACTGAGAGATTTGGTTCGTGCAATTGAGAGACTGAGAGGAGTTCTATTGGGAATTTCCCGGTCCGATTTCATGGTTTTCAGGCGCGTAAACCGGTAAACCGGTTTTAATTATAAAACACGATTGAACATGAATTTTTTGGGAGCTTCGTTTATATTGTGAAAGGCTTTGCAAAGTTTCAGTTGCGTTATCATTCAACCTCTACATTGGGAGACGAGGAAGTGGAGATTTTGAAGAAACTGCACTTTGTGAAGGTTCGAATCACCTTCAATTTCGTTTTTCCAATTTGAGTATCCGATGAATTTAAGAATTTAGGGTTTAGGGTTAAGATTATTTTCTTTGCGTCTTTACAGTGTTGGTCTTATGAATTTTGATGGATGGTTTCTGAAATTCCGTGTATGTTGTAGTTGATTATCTCTGAACCTGAGGCACAATGGAGGATTCAGAGAAAAGAAAAGAAATGTTAAAAGCAATGCGAATGGAAGCTGCTGCACAGAATAATGGTGATTCTACGGGTCCTGAAACCTCTATGAACACAGCTCACCTCTCCAATCCCTTGGCAGAGACATCCACTCAGCAGCAGGAATCATATGAACCGCCAAGGTTTGATTATTACACCGATCCCATGTCTGCTTATTCTAGTTTCAAGAAAAACAAGACCCCTAAGCAACAATACAGCTCATCTCCTAGTCATCAAATCAGCTCTCCACTACCTCATTTTCCACCATCTGCTCCAGGTGCTTCTTCTTTTTCTCATATTGTCTCTTGTTTCTGCTGCAATACCCTTTGATAGTCAACGGTTCTGTCATTATTCTCAATTCGGCTATATTCGTGTTAGGCCAAAGAGTCTAGTCCATTGATTAAGAAGATTGCCTAATACCACGTCAGCTTAGCTAGTTGTGTGTCAGCCATGTTAGTTGGTGAGTAAGTATAGGATTGAACAGAATCATGGACTAACTTTTGGAAGCTGGTTGTTGGGAATCCTCTTGACTTTGGGAGAGTTCAGTTCTTCAACTAATCTTTAGTTAGGGTTCGGTCATGTGTTTTTAATTGTAATCAACTATTCAAGATCAATGAATGTATCGTCACTGTTCGTCAGGAATCAGTTTCCTAACCTATTAGCTTCAACTAGCTGAATTTGATATATGTAATATCCCCTTATGTTTCACTTATTAGGACCTGGTAGTATTATAATCACATCATTTGTGGAATTTATTTATTTATGTGTTTGCTTTCTTGTTATGAACTGTAATCATGCTCTGATCCTTGCAATATCGTAACTATGAACAGGAACATTGGGCAGTGAGTATCAGGCGCCTATCAATCATGGCGGTTTTCAAGCATCTCATTATGATGGTGGTAATCTGACTACCGAGCCAAGAGGGATGTCACATCTTTCACCTTCACCCAGAGGTCCACCTGCTGCTTGGAATAACAACTTTAGGCCTCCACCAGTTAACCATTTAGGTCCACCTCAATGGGTACCACGCCCTTTTCCATTCTCTCAAGAAAACCCTGACATGAGGAATAATAGATTTGGTGGTCAAGGCAGCTACAACAATACCGCTCCACAGTTTCCCCAGTATGGACGACAAAATTCTAACTGGGTTGGAAACACACATCCTGGTTCTGGAAGAGGCAGAAGCAGAGGACGCGGTATGAACACAAACTTTGGGAGAGATGGAGGAAGGAGACCCATGGAGCTAGGGGCAGAACGATTTTACTCCAATTCCATGGCTGAAGATCCATGGAAGTATGTTAAGCCAGTGTTGTGGAAGAGCTGCTCGGATGCTTCTAGCAGCAACTCAACGGGTCAAGCCTGGCTTCCCAATTCTATAGCACCAAAGAAACCTATGATCTCAAAAGCTTCTCACAAACCTAGCAATAATCAGCAGAGCCTTGCTGAGTTCCTTGCTGCGTCTCTAGATGAGGCTACGTGCGATGAGTCGAGCAATTAATCAGGATAACTAGCTGAGTGAAAACACCAGAGATACGGGATACAAGCATCTGGAGTACGATCAGGATGCCGGAAAGATCATGGATCACTCTTTCAAAACAGGTATTGTTCCATAGCCAGGTGTTTACTTTTTTGGCAATACACAACAGAGGATGATGGTTATCTTGGAAGGCAGGGGCCAACTAGAAGTAGAATTGTTGGCAATATGTCAATCCAGTTTAAGATTTGGTTTTTAGTTTGGGTTTCCGA
Source organism: Cardamine flexuosa (assembly GCA_963555745.1). Taxonomy (NCBI): domain Eukaryota; kingdom Viridiplantae; phylum Streptophyta; class Magnoliopsida; order Brassicales; family Brassicaceae; genus Cardamine; species Cardamine flexuosa. The sequence goes on along the minus strand of OY743215.1, from coordinate 6,088,390 downwards.
TTTATGAACACCAAACTAAAACATTAGTTTGTACGATTTGGCTCTGGTTTTTTAACCAATTATATATTTTTAGTTTTCAAATAAATTTACATCTTGGATTTGATGTTTCGTTTCTTTTTTTCGTCATACCGGTTTAGGTTTCCCGGATTAAAAATATGAATCTACCTGAGTTGACTATAATAAGCCTATTAAGACATGTGAACGTATTAGTTGAAGCTATTGGACACGGGCATGGTGGCGGTAATAAAAGGTGTTTGTTTTTGGATGGGATGACTCAACTGTCCAAAGAGGCTCTCTATTCAATTGCAATGATTTGGTTATTACTTTTTAACCTGTAGTCTATATATTATAAACACCAAAATCCGGCATTTAATGTCACCGGAACAGTCGTTCCAACTGTCCCACATTAGTGACATCACGTTCGTATTCTTTTAACTCAATTAGATAAAGTTTGAGATGCTTATATAACACATCCCATTTAGACCATTAAGCTCCACGTATCATTATCTATCTATCTCTCGCTCTCTCTTCAAATGGAGGCAAGTCCAGTGACAGATGTTAGGATCTCGTCGGTGGTGCCTGCTTCTGTGACAGGACAGAACAAGCCCCGACAGCTCACGGCCATGGACTTAGCCATGAAGCTCCACTACGTCCGAGCTGTCTACTTCTTCAAGGGTACACGTGATTTCACCATCGTTGACTTGAAGAGGAACATGTTTCCTCTGCTCCAGTTGTATGACCACGTCTCGGGTCGGATCCGGATGCCTGACAACGACCCTTCAGCTCCGGCCATACCTTACATTCGCTGCAACGACAGTGGCATACGCACAGTCGAGGCCAAAGTCGAAGAGTTCACGGTGGAGAAGTGGCTCAACTTAGACGACCGTTCCATTGACCACCGCTTCCTTGTCTACGATCACGTTATTGGTCCCGATCTTAACTTCTCGCCACTCGTTTTCCTCCAGGTTTGTTTTAAAGCGTTTCTTTAGTTACTCATCAAACTGGCTTCCTATTACTACAATCAGACTAGAATAAATGTAACAACGCTTAGGTCCACCACACGCATAGAAGAGCAACTAAAATCTTTGTTCTTTGAAATTCCCTTTTTCAGATAACTCAGTTCAAATGTGGTGGCTTCTCTATTGGGCTGAGTTGGGCCCATATACTAGGAGATGTGTTTTCAGCAGCAACTTTCATGAAAACACTTGGACAACTGATGTCGGGTCATGACCCACCCAAACTCGCTTACCCGGAAGCTCCCGAACCGAGTCCTCATGCTCGTGATGGTGATGGTGAAGCTATTCCCATTAAAAAGATAGAATCAGTTGGTAAGTACTGGTCACTTACCAATAAATGCAAAATGGTGAGATACATTTTCAATCTTAGCCTAGACCAAATCGATCGTTTGATGGCTAAGTACACGCCACAAGACAACCAACCATTTTCCGAGGTTGATATTCTCTATGCAGTGATATGGAGATCGCTAGTGAAAATCCGCGGCGAATCAGATACGAATGTTATAACAATTTGTGACCGTAAAAAAACTTCAACATGTTGGAATGAGGATTTGATAATAAGCGTAGTGGAACGAAAGAAGGAAAAGATTGGCATATCCGAACTAGCGGCGTTGATTGCGAGTGGAAAAAGAGAAGAAAACGTTGGGATAAAGCGGATGATAGAACAAGATAGAGGGTTATCAGATTTTTTCACGTACGGTACAAATTTAACATTTGTGAATCCTGAAATGGTAAATATGTGCGAGTTTGAGATCAAAGGAAAGAAGCCAGATTTTGTAAACTATACGATTCATGGAGTCGGGGACAAAGGTGTTGTTTTGGTTTATCCCAAGGGAAAGTTTGCAAGGAGTGTGAGTGTGGTGATGCCTGAAGGAGAAGTTGCAAAACTAAAGGATGAGGTGATTAATATCATGATGTGACTTTTGTATTTTGGTTTCCTCTTCTTCTTGCGGTGCAACTAATATAAGTAAATGCTACTATTTGCACCTTTGTAGTATTTACATCATTATTGGTGATATTCGTTTCTCTTTGTCCCTACTAGTACTTATTTTGATCAATCCAATTATATAGTTGGGAAGCCTATAAATCAACTGTTTTTGATTATTTACTTTTTTTTCTGTCACTTTATCATTACTACATCACATCCAAAGTTGACAATCTATCTATTTTTCTAATGCTTACAATTAACTTTAGAACTTAGGAGTATCAAGAATTGTATCATTTGGATAACACAAAAGAAATGTTTACATTACTAAACCATTAACAAATCACGTTGTTTATGATTAACAAATAGAGTCACTTAAGAATATCTAAGTTTTAAAAAAAAAAAAAAAAAAAAAAGAAAATCTTTTTATGTAAGTAAATAAGAAATCTAAAAGAAAAATCTGTGTATTTACTATTTAGGATTCCAGCACGACACCTCATATTTCTCACGTGTGTGAAAAATGCCAAAATTTAATGTCAACAAAAAAAAAAAGAGGAAGAGAAAGAGTGGGAGATTCAAGTCTTTGTCTTTTGAGAAAACGACTCACTCAGATTCAACATTTGACCGACTAATCAAATCCTCTCTCAGTCTCCAGTCTGGGAGAGACATAGTAACGGGGAAGATCAGCTACCTATCCTGCTTCCTCATAATTTGGATTCAATCTTAACCCGAAACCAATTTTTTGCAAAGATGACATCTTCTGCTTTGGATGCTACTGCTTTGGCTAAACAGCTCAAGTCAGTTTTTGGAACCTCCCTAGTCGATTCCTTATCGGACGACGTCGTTCTTGTGATTGCATCCACGTCTTTGGCACTGGCTGTTGGCTTCGTGGTTTTGTTATGGAGCAAAACGGGGGCGAATCGGACTGCGGAGGTGAAACCTTTGATGATTCCCAAGTCTCTTATGGCTAAGGACAAGGATGGTGATGTGGATTTGGGATCAGGGAAGACCAGAGTCTCTATTTTCTTCGGTACGCAGACTGGCACAGCCGAAGGATTTGCTAAGGTACTGTGTCTGACCACTTACGCATTTCACGGTGATCGGCAATAGTGTTTATATAAAACTATTGCAAGTTGAAATTTCATCCATGATATTCTGATTCAAGGATTTGTCTTTATCTATAACTATTGCAAGTTCATATTTGATCCATGAGATTTTGATTCAAAGTTTGGTCTTTATGAGTCGTGGTCATTTGGTTTTCAATGCTCATAGGCATTAGCAGAAGAAATCAAAGCGAGATATGAGAAAGCCGCAGTTAAAGTCATTGACCTGGTATAATGATTTACACACTATCATTCTATTCACTTCTCCTCTACTTTAAACTACTCTTATTGGTTTTTCCTTTTTGCTGGGAATATTGGATTTAATTAGGATGACTATGCTGCCGATGATGACCAATATGAAGAGAAATTGAGCAAGGAATCTTTGGCATTTTTTTTGTGTTGCTACGTAAGAATTTATCTTATCTGATTATGACTTCTTTTGCTGAATATGCCCTTTAATAGTTTCTTAGATTCATTTTATTTGATAACATGTTTTAGTTATGGAGATGGAGAGCCTACTGACAATGCTGCCAGATTTTACAAATGGTTTACCGAGGTTTGTAGCCTTCTCAATATGTTTTCTTTAGATTTTAAAAGCTCTGTGTAGCTTATTTACAGTGGTTTTGTAGCTTCAATACTCTTTGTTTCACATGTCCAGGGAAATGAACGGGATATAAGGTTTCAACAACTAACATTTGGTGTGTTTGCTCTTGGTAATCGCCAGTATGAACATTTTAATAAGGTAATGTGGTAGAAAAATGTGTCTGCTTCTACATTATTGATTTTCTTCTGACCTTATCTGATGGTAAATTTTTGGAGCAGATCGGGATAGTTCTTGATGAAGAGCTCTGTAAGAAAGGTACATGACTCATGAGTATGCTTAGATATTTTTCAAGTCATAATGCTCATTTCCTAGTCTCTTTGGCGCATGAGGGGAAGCGTAAGTGGTATCATTACATTCAATGCAGGTGCAAAGCGTCTTATTCAAGTTGGTCTAGGAGATGATGATCAGAGCATTGAGGATGATTTTAATGCCTGGTTTGTTTCTGATTCTCTGTCTTATGTTTGCTCCTTTGAAAGACTTTCTCTACTCCTTCTACTCTATTACTGTAGAAAGGGAAGCTTCAGAGTTGGCTTGGTTAATTGTGTTTTTTGGTTTGCAGGAAAGAGTCGCTATGGCCTGAGCTAGACAAGCTCCTCAGAGACGAGGATGATAAAAGTGTGGTAACTCCTTATACAGCTGTTATACCTGAGTACCGGCTGGTGATTCATGATCCTAGTTCTACGTCTGAGAAACCAACAGACTCTAATATGGCCAACGGAAATGCTACTATTGACATTCACCATCCCTGCAGGTATATGGTGATGCCTGTAATTAATCCTGAGTCATAGTATTGCAGTTTCGGTTGCATTCAAAAATTTGTTTCTTATTCCAAGCAGAGTTAATGTTGCTGTGCAGAGGGAGCTTCACACACCAGAATCTGATCGGTCTTGTATACATCTCGAGTTCGACATATCCGGGACTAGTATTACGTAAGCATGCAACACTAAGTTAATTTATTTTACCTTTTACCCATGGATTAGTTACAACTTACAAGGTAGTACAATTACCTCAACTTACATAGACTATGCTTTTTCTTCAGTCACATCGGGTCATGTTAAAAAAAACTTGCAACTTACATAGAGTGAATATTTCTAATATTGGTTTGTGGCATAACATTCTTTTCTGTGACATGTTAATTTTGATGTTTTAGTCAACAGCTGATCGTTCTGTAAAAACTATGGCCTCTCTTTGCAGATATGAAACAGGAGACCATGTAGGTGTATATGCTGAAAATCATGTTGAAATAGTTGAGGAAGCTGGAAAACTGCTTGGACACTCTCTAGATTTAATCTTTTCAGTACATGGTGATAAGGAAGATGGCTCACCATTGGAAAGCTCGTTACCGCCTCCTTTCCCTGGTCCATGCACACTTGGTACTGGTTTGGCAAGATACGCAGACCTTTTGAACCCTCCTCGAAAGGTTAACCACTGTTTGTTTTGAGATTACCCGCACACAGCTCTTTGTTGTGGATTTGGTCTTTGCTTGTTCCCAAATATTAAACTTGTTTTTTGTTTTGTTTCAGTCTGCCTTAGTTGCCTTGGCGGCTTATGCCACTGAACCAAGTGAAGCCAAGAAACTTAAACATCTGACATCTCCTGAGGGAAAGGTTCTGAATCACTGGTGTATCTATTTTTCTCTTGGTTTTAAGTTTTCACGAGTTAACATCCTCGGTTTCTTTGCTGTAGGATGAATATTCACAATGGATTGTTGCAAGTCAGAGAAGTCTTTTAGAGGTGATGGCTGCTTTTCCATCTGCAAAACCCCCACTAGGTGTGTTTTTTGCTGTAATAGCTCCTCGTCTTCAACCTCGTTACTACTCCATCTCATCCTCGCCGAGGTGATTTTAGTTTTTTTGACTGAAATACCTGTTGTGGCTCTTGAGCGTCTCTGTCATTCAGTCTCTTTATATTGTTTTTTTTGTTTCTTTGTAATACAGATTGGCGCCAAGTAGAGTTCATGTAACGTCCGCTCTAGTATACGGTCCAACTCCTACTGGCAGAATCCACAAAGGGGTGTGTTCGACGTGGATGAAGGTAATACTTACCTTCATTTTTACTCTCCGTCAATTCACTGTTTTTGTTTCTAATAGTTTTGAAAAAAAATTAGAATGCAGTTCCTGCAGAGAAAAGTGATGGATGTAGTGGAGCCCAAATCTTTATTCGATCATCTAATTTCAAGTTGCCATCGAACCCTTCAACGCCAATAGTTATGGTGGGGCCTGGGACAGGCCTAGCACCTTTTAGAGGATTTCTGCAGGAAAGGATGGCACTTAAAGAAGATGGAGTAGAGCTAGGTTCATCTTTGCTCTTCTTTGGATGTAGAAATCGACGGATGGTGAGAATTTTACAATCGATGTATGTTGTTCATGTGCAGTGTCATCATGTTGAGCTAATGCTTATGTATATGTTGCAGGATTTTATCTACAAGGATGAACTCAACAATTTTGTGGATCAAGGTGTAATATCTGAGCTCATCGTGGCATTCTCCCGTGAGGGTGCGCAGAAAGAGTATGTTCAACATAAGATAACTGAGAAGGTAAGTTATATATCGAGGAATGCATCAGGCTTTGGGAAAAGGAATTTTGAAATAATCTTATCTCTTTTGCATTTCAGGCAGCACAAGTTTGGAATCTAATAAGGGAAGAAGGATATTTCTATGTGTGTGGTGATGCTAAGGGGATGGCGAGAGATGTCCACCGGACTCTACATACCATTGTTCAGGAGCAGGTATGATGAACATTGTGATGGAATTTATGTTTCACTTGGTTTGATATCTTGGAACGATCGATACCAAACTACTTGATATTACAAATTTTCAGGAAGGTGTGAGTTCATCAGAGGCAGAGGCTATAGTTAAGAAACTTCAGACTGAAGGAAGATACCTCAGAGATGTCTGGTGATTGATGATGATTCATTGGGATTTTCTCTGTTTTCTTAGTACTACGGGTATTTTTACCATTTTTTGTTTTTTTTGGTGTCGTCAGGGTATTTTTACCATTTAGATATATTTATTAAGATTATATTAAGATTATACAAATGATTACCAATATGTAGATATTCTACTTGTGTTTAGGAACTAGAAAATTTCCTATTCACGAGCATTTTTTTTTAGGAGAGAATGATCTTGAAAATATGAGGTATGCTTTTTCTTGGAAGAAAATTATTCAAAATATAAGATCCAACTTTACTATGACTTCGAGAACGCCATGGTTTCAATGACATAGGTGTCTGGGATTGCTAGAACGTTAACATAATGCAAAAAATCTAAAAGTTAAAAGATGTAGGGTATGAAGTTTTTTACTTGAAGTCTGAGAAAACCAGTGGATGACTAGCTGGATGCGATCCATATGCAATTATCAAAACAGAATAATTGCATTTAAGTTTTTAATAAATGAGTTTTGTGTGTTGATAATGTTTCTATGGAGGTTTTGTAATCATAAACAACAAAAATTAACAAATCCATGATGCAATGGAAGTTTTCAGTGAAAGAGAAGAAAACAATGAAAAAGTAATTACAAACACTTCAAAAAAGGTTTTGGTGAAAACCCAATTTCACAAAAAAAGAAAATGGTATTATTAACGAAATACTATGTCTTAAATTTTTCAACGTGTCCAAGAATGTAAACCTTCATAAAATTTATGCAATAGTTTATATGTTTGTGTTTTATAAAAAGGACCGTTGGTTAACTTTCAATATTTTTGTTCATTTAAATAGACAACATTTTGACCAATTGATTCATTGTCAAGAATGATTTTTCATATAGCATGATGCTAGAATCCATATTTATTTTGAGTTTTTGTTCATACAAAGACTACTTTGACAAACCATTTATGTTTGACTAGAATAATTAATATAAGCAAGTAAATGAGTGAGAGGAGAGAAAATAATCAAATAAATATATCTAAATGGTAAAAATACCTTTGGTACCAAGAAAATTTGAAAAAGAAAACAGAGAAAATACCAATGAATCATCATCAATCACCAGACATCTCTGAGGTATCTTCCTTCAGTTTGAAGTTTCTTAACTATAGCCTCTGCCTCTGACGAACTCACACCTTCCTGAAAATTTTTAAGATCAAAGAGTTGGGTATCGATCGTATCAATCTTCCACGATATTAAAACCAAGTGAAAACATAAATTCCATCACAATGTTCATCATACCTGCTCCTGAACAATGGTATGTAGAGTACGGTGGACATCTCTTGCCATGCCCTTAGCATCACCACACACATAGAAATATCCTTCTTCCTTGATTAGATTCCAAACTTGTGCTGCCTGAAATGCAAAAGAGATGAGATTATTTCAAAATTCCTTTTCCCAAAGCCTGATGCTTCCCTCGGTATATAACTTACCTTCTCAGTTATCTTATGTTGAACATACTCCTTCTGCGCACCCTCACGAGAAAATGCCACGATGAGCTCAGATATGACACCTTGATCCACAAAATTGTTGAGTTCATCCTTGTAAATAAAATCCTGCAACATATATATGTGCATTAGCTAAACATGATGACACTGCACATGAACAACATGCATCAATTGTACAATTCTCACCATCCGTCGATTTCTACATCCAAAGAAGAGCAAAGATGAACCTAGTTCTACTCCATCTTCTTTAAGGCCCATCCTTTCCTGCAGAAATCCTCTAAAAGGTGCTAGGCCTGTTCCAGGTCCTACCATAACTATTGGAGTTGAAGGGTTCGATGGCAACTTGAAATTAGATGCTCGAATAAAGATTTGGGCACCACTACATTCATCACTTTTCTCTGCAGGAACTGCATTCTGATTTTTTTTCAAAACTATTAGAAACAAAAATAGTAAATTGACAGATAGTAAAAAGGAAGGTAAGAATTACCTTCATCCATGTCGAACACAACCCCTTGTGGATTCTACCAGTAGGAGTTGGACCGTATACTAGGGCGCATGTAACATGAACTCTACTTGGTGCCAATCTGTATTACAAAGAAAAAAAGAAAAAAAAAAAGATAAAGAGAGACTGTTAATGACAGAGACGCCCAAGGGCCACATTAGGTATTCCAGACAAAAAAACTATAATAACCTCGGCGAGGATGAGATGGAGTAGTAACGTGGTTGTAGACGAGGAGCTATTGCAGCAAAAAACACACCTAGTGGGGGTTTTGCAGATGGAAAAGCAGCCATCACCTCTAAAAGACTTCTCTGACTTGCAACAATCCATTGTGAATATTCATCCTACAGCAAAGAAACCGAGGATGTTAACTCGTGAAAACTTAAAATCAAGAGAAAAATAGGTACACCAGTGACTCCGAACCTTTCCCTCAGGTGATGTCAGGTGTTTAAGTTTATTGGCTTCACTTGGTTCCGTGGCATAGGCCGCCAAGGCAACTAAGGCAGACTGAAACAAGAAAAACCAGGTTTAATATTTGGGAACAAGTAAAGACAAAATCCAAAAGAACCAGATATGTGCCGCTAATCTCAAAACAAACAGTCAGTCGTTAACCTTTCGAGGAGGGTTCAAAAGGTCTGTGTATTTTGCCAAACCAGCTCCAAGTGTGCATGGACCAGGGAAAGGAGGTGGTAATGAGCTTCCCAATGGTGAGCCATCTTCCTTCTCAGCATGTATTGAAAATACTAAATCTAGAGAGTGGCCAAGTAATTTTCCAGCTTCCTCGACAATTTCAACATGATTTTCAGCATATACACCTACATGGTCTCCTGTTTCATATCTGAAAAGAAAGGCCATAGTTTTTATACATGGTTTTCTAACCGTGATATTTTTACAGAACGATCAGCTCAGCTGTTGACTAAAACATCAAAATTAACATGTCACAGAAAAGAATATTATGCCAGAAACCAATATTAGAAATATTCACTGTGCAAGTTTTTTTTTAACATGACCCGATGTGGCTGATATTTAAAACCCCTATTATCCTTGTACAGAAAAAGTGAAGAAAAAGCATAGTCTATGTAAGTTGAGGTAATTGTACTGCCTTGTAAGTTGTAACTAATCCATGGGTAAAAGGCAATAAATTAACTTAGTGTTGGATGCTTACGTAATGCTTGTCCCGGATATATCGAACTCAAGATGAATACAAGACCGATCAGATTCAGGTGTGTGAAGCTCCCTCTGCACAGCAACATTGACTCTGTTTTGAATAAGAAACAAATTTTAGAATGCAACCGAAACTGTATTACAATGAACCAGTATTAATTACAGGCATCCATGATGAATTACAGGCATCACCATATACCTGCATGGATGATGAATATCAATAGTAGCATTGCCGTTGGCCATATTTGAGTCCGTTGATTTCTCAGGTGTAGAACTAGGATCATGAATCACCAGCCGGTATTCAGGAATAACAGCTGTATAAGGTGTTACCACACTTGTATCATCATCGTCTCTGAGGAGCTTGTCTAGCTCAGGCCATAGCGACTCTTTCCTGCAAACCAAAAAAAAAGATTGAAAAATTAAGAAACACAATTAACCAAGCTAACTCTGAAGCTTCCCTTTCTGCAGTAACAGAGTAGAAGGACTAGAGAAAGTCTTTCAAAGGAGCAAATATAAGACAGAGAATCAGAAGCAAACCAGGCATTAAAATCATCCTCAATGCTCTGATCATCATCTCCTAGACCAACTTGAATAAGACGCTTCGCACCTGAATCATCATGGGCAAAGACCAAACTAAAATCTCATACGGTCTCTTTTCAATATCTGGCAGTAGGTAAGACCTTAAAATGTGTAACATATTGAAATACCTTTCTTACAGAGCTCTTCATCAAGAACTATACCGATCTGCTCCAAGAAATTACCATGAGATAAGTAAAGATGATAATCAATAAGGTAGAAGCAGATAAAGTTTCTTAGGACACTACCTTATTAAAATGTTCATATTGGCGATTACCAAGAGCAAACACACCAAATGTTAGTTGTTGAAACCTTATATCCCGTTCATTTCCCTGGACATGTGAAACAAAGAGTATTGAAGCTACAAAACCACTGTAAATAAGCTACACAGAGCTTTTAAAATCTAAAGAAAACATATTGAGAAGGCTACAAACCTCGGTAAACCATTTGTAAAATCTGGCAGCATTGTCAGTAGGCTCTCCATCTCCATAACTAAAACATGTTATCAAATAAAATGAATCTAAGAAACTATTAAAGGGCATATTCAGCAAAAGAAGTTATAATCAGAAAAGATAAATCTTACGTAGCAACACAAAAAAAAGCCAAAGATTCCTTGCTCAATTTCTCTTCATATTGGTCATCATCAGCAGCATAGTCATCCTGATTAAATCCAAAACCAGCAAAAAGGAATAATCAATAAAAGTAGTTTAACTTTAAACTAGAGGAGAAGTGAATAGAATGATAGTGTAAGTAATTAAACTCATACCAGGTCAATGACTTTGACCGCAGCCTTTTCATATCTCGCTTTGATTTCTTCTGCTAATGCCTACGAAAAATGAAAATTTGACGACTTTAGATAAACCTTAATCATATGAGAGCCAACCACCGTGATATGCTTCACTACCTTAGCAAATCCCTCGGCCGTGCCAGTCTGTGTACCGAAGAAGATAGAGACTCTGGTCTTCCCTGATCCCAAATCCATATCGTCATCCTCATCCTTAGCCATAAGAGACTTAGGGATCATCAAAGGCTTCACCTCCCGGCTCTGATCCGCCGATGTTTTCTTCCATAACAGCACCACGAAGCCAACCACTAGTGCCAAAGACGTGGTTGCAATCACAAGGACGACGTCGTCGGACATCGAATTGGTCCCCAGAATCGACTTGAGCTGCTTAAACAAATCGGATTCATACAAAGCAGAGCTCATCTTCTCTCCTTAATTGAATCTTCCCCGTCCAGAGATGGATGATTCGGGAATGATCAAAGGAGGACGACGGAGGAGAGATCCGACTTGAAGAGAAGCAAAGAGGATTATTGAGTTGAATCTGTGTGGGCCCTTGTCCTTTTCTTATTGACTTTTTTTTTACTTTGACTTTTTACCTTTCTTTTTAATCGGAAAAGTTATTTTTATCAGAACTGGTTACTCTGGTCTCGTTTCCAATACACTCATAACGTGATTTTGTATACATTTATCATTGTACAACAAATTGAAATCTGTTAAAAATAAAGAGAGAAGAGATAATATAGAGTATATATAAGATACAAAACTAGGGTTTAGTTTGATAAACAAGTATTTTAGAATATTATAATGGGCATCCACATAATATGGATTTGTTTATAACACTTCCTCTTGGATGGCTATTATAAAAGGTTAGTTTCCAATGCGTTTGAGATGAATGCTGCCTCATTAAAAATCTTACTAGGAAAACCTAATGGGAAAAACCTAATGGGAAAAACCATGGTTAAGGGAAAAAGAGTGCAACGCACATTTACTTCTCTTCATAAATACATCACTGATCTTTGAGATGATGCGATCCAATCTTGGTGAACTAACATCTTGAAAGTGGCAGTTTGAAGCGTCTTGATAAATAAGTTGCAAAATCTTCACTTGAACGAATCTTCATTTCACGTACATTGTTGTTTTTCTGCAGTTTATATAACTCATAGATGACTTATATGAATCATCATCCTTTTCGCTACAAGCGATCTCACTAGTGTCTAATAAAGACTTTAAAACAATGATACACCTTTATCATTTGGATTCTTCTTAGGTGTCTATTATTTGTGTGTTTTTTGTGTCTCGTTAAAAACCTATTCATGCAAAAACCCAATGGAATAAAAATCATGATAAAGGAAAAAAGTACAACCACACATATAACAATATTCATTCTCTTGGAAGAATCATCCTCATGATATATTTTCTGATAATATACATAATCTTTAAGAGTTGTTATAAGTAAAGCATTACGCACTAACTCTTATTATTTTCATATAATCTCTTGAGTTATTGGACTTTTGTTCCATATATATCATCATTGTCACATAGATTATGTCTCATCTATTTGGACTTCAAGCCAAATTTCTTTTACATATTGTCTTCTAGACATTTATCCTCTTCTTGTAAAAGTTACTATTTGCTTTCCCTTTTAGCATAAAAATCCCATCTTTCAATTCTTAAAGAGATTAATAAATTGCTTAAGTAGCAGTTTAAGTATGGTACATCCATACCAAACATATGCTAATATCTCTTATGTAAAATCCTATAAGGATCTCTGAGATAACATCTTTATTTACTAGATGTTCTAATTAAGATACCTGAAAATAACTATATTTTTCAAGGTTCTTTATCTCATAGTATTCTCATCGTACTACTTTCATTAACTCTTTAAGAGTTTCGGTGATGTTCAAAAACTGATCCATGTTAAGTCATATGGACTTCCAACTTAAACCAATTTGCACGAGTGGATTTTTCCATAATCCCTTATATATTTATAATTCTCTTTATATAACCAATGTGGGATTCTAACACTCCCCCTCGAGATTATGGCTTTTCCCAGTCCATCTCGAACCAAATCCCACTTTAGGATCGATAATAGTCTCTTCTTGGACCACCCTACTTGGTTTAGCAAACGAGATTCTGATTTCATTTTTCAGTGCAAAAGTTTTGCATGCTGAGAACTGTACAAGATTCAGCTATAATCATATCCAGATAAAATATAGAATTCTTACAGAATTTTGTTTATGCAATACCAGCATAATCTGATTCGTGGAAAACACAGTTCGTGCAAATTTCGGATATCACGAGATAAAATATTTACAATTGTCATTAAGACTCATATTCATATACAACCCGTGCAAAATCTCATTTTGCCTTTTCTAGAAGAGTATTTTCATTTTATCTTCTTTCTTTAAATATTATAATGAATATAAATTCTCACCAGGAATTCTAAAAATTGCACATACACCCTTATACTTTATAGAATAGAATATATATCAATACCATTCTGGTAACTGAAACTTTTTCAAGTTGCTTTTAGCATCTTAAATTCTTATACATGCTTATAGCATCTTAAAGCCTCATGGCTGCTTTTAGTAGTTTAAATCTTTTTGAATTGCTTCTAGCAATTTAAATCCATTTAGGGTTGCTTCTAGCAGTTTAAATCTTTTTGAATTGCTTCTAACAATATAAATCACATTAGGGCTGCTTCTAGCAGTTTAAATCTTGAGACTAAATAAGGTATATCTCTTATTGCAAGACTATTTAGGAACTTAAACATAGTTGCATCCACCATTGGAGATTTCTAGGTTTTTCTCAGAACCTTTATATATCTCTTATAATATCACAATTTTGTTCCTCTTGTCCCACTTATTTTTTACACATTCGTGTGTATGGATTGCTAGTCCACATACTTATCTCTGTAAGAGATTATTTCCATTCAGTTTGTGTACACTTTTCATAAACTTCTATACCGCGGTTTATGATCCTCGATTTTCATCTTTACATCAACTGCTACATTGCATGCACAAATACTATCGACATCGATTTGCTTTTCTGGTTCCATATTATTCTAGACATGACTCAACTAGTTGAAATTTTTTAATTTTTTTTCATTACCAAGTACTTGGATTCTTTTCTTTGACATGTCTAATGTCTCTTCTCGAGATCATTCACAATTATTTGCTACCTCGGTCCAACCATTTTTAATATCTACTCGTTTTTAATTTCCGAGAATTTTATCTTTGGAACCAATAGGTCTCTCACGCTTTATGCGATTTTAGACTTATTTGCAGTTGATACAGTCCTTCTAGGGCATCAATTTTAATTGGAGCACAACTGAAATATGTGACTTTATCACTAGATTCAGGTCAGTAAGCGTCTGGCAATCGATACGCTAAACTTTGTAAATGAGTTATCTTTTAAACTTCTAGTTCACATTCGTTACAATGACGAGGATCGATGATAAATCCTTTCAATCTATTTCTTTTCCAGTTGTTTATCTTCCCCCCCCCCCCCTTTATGCTGGAATTACTAACTCACTTACATAACACTCTCCTCTTTAAGGGAGTTTTATATCCAACATACTTTCTCAACCTCATTTGAGGTCCGATCTTAGACTGCTTTGGTGGAGCAACTTATGTATATCATATTCAAAAACTTTAGTATGAGAAATATTTGGTTCCTGACCATAAACCAATTATTTTGGAGAGATCTTATAATATTTATTGGCATGATGCGAATCAATGTTACTGCATGTAATATCTTGTGTATGAACATGAACTACAAGATGTTTACTAAACCATGTAGCCTCACAAACACCATGTTGCGGGTCAATAACAAAGATATTAAGTGGGTGATCAATCCACAAACTTTCTTTGTATTCTGTCTTGAAAAATTAATTAAATCCAGAGTTTATCTTGGCTGGTGATAGCTTACCTTCTGAACAGACAGCACATATAATATCATAAGAAAAATCATCTCGTTCTTTAATAAAATTCCATATGAGTTCATCTTATTTTTCGCATCATCATCAAACCGGAATGGTCTAACCGGCTGAGCCAATCATTGAGGTTCTAAGTACACTTCTAATTTACTTTAACATTTGCCTCATTTGTACTATTCTTAGTATAGTACAATCAAGTGGAGAATGCAGGTAGTCTTTCCATAATAATTTTTAGAGCATTTGATAATCCTTATCATCTGAAGGTATTAATCATTTACTTCGCTCACAGCCTCAATATGATATCAATTTCTATGAACATCTTTAAAATCTAATTGATTTATATGAGACTTAGGAGAATATAACAGATTATATCTCGATATAATGCATCAACAGTTTTAAGTTGCATTCCCATAGGCAATAACATATATGCTCATTTTGAGCTTTTATTTATCTTTGCACAACCCGGGAGAGTATTCACACTAGCCTCTGTTATTTTCAAATGAGAATGAAATCTTATTTATATAATAGTGTGATTATTCGTATTCTCTTTCAAATATAAATCTCCACTATTTATTGCTCTTCATGAGAATTAAATCATAATCATATAATATCTAAATAAAATAACTCAATCAATATCATTATTCATTCACTAGTTTGCTATTATCTTGACATTAAACTAGGTTCTCAATCAAACAATCAATCAATAAACAGATCAAATGAGATGATTATAAATTTTATGCAAAAATAGTTTATCCTTGAGAACAAATAAGCAGCAAATAACAGTTCAAATATTGTGATAAAATAAATGATGATTGTTCTGTGTGAAATTAATTTCGTGCAAAATCCGTACAAAATCTTCTTTTTTTCTTGCAAAATACTGAATAAAACAGTTTCGTGCAAAATTCGAGAGACAATTATATATGTGCAAAATTTGGATTAAATAATTTTGTGCAAAATTTATATTAAATAATTTTGGTACAAAATTCGAGTGAAACAATATTAATTTAGTGATCGAAACAATCCAGATTTATGACCAAAAATCATGCAAAATTAGTTTAATGAATTTCATGAAATCTCTATCATTCATATAATCATTTCACCACCGTTTATCATAATTTTAAACTAACATGTCGGTTTATTGAGATGCATCACAAAACTTAGATTATTCATCTCATGACAAAAAAATGTAGCAATTATAAATCATAAATAAGCAGGAAGCATAATTAATTACCAAACGATTAACTAAACCAATAAATTGCTAAACCATGTAAATCAACGAATTTAGCTAATAATTAATAAAATATATCGTTAATAGAACTTATCTCGATTGGTGAAGAGACGAAGAGATCGGAGCTTGCCAACATGATCTTATGTCTTCAACATTACGGTTCCTTTTCTGAATTTTACTTTTTTGCACTTTTCGTTGATAAACTTTCTTGAAATAAGAACTTTCCTAAAATAAAAAAAAATTCAAATTAGAAACTTTCTCAAATTAGAAACTTTCCAAAAAATATAAATTAGGCTTTATGAAAAAAAAGTAAGTAGGGTTTCTCTGAAAATATGTAACAGCCGCCATCAGCTTCAGACAAAGATTCTGGTCGGAATTTACATCAGAATCACAATCGGCCAGCGGCTTTGGAAAGATGACGTCTGAAGGTTTATTTTGATATGTATATCTCCTTCTAACTCTTTATGGTTTGCCAAGAAAATACTCTTGAAGTTGGACAGCGGCGGAATCAGATCTGAAAAGATCTACTCTGATAAAAAGACGATAACTTTTCGACTAGAGTTCCGATTTAAGATCCGTTTGCGGCTATGGATAGATCTATGTGTTATCTATATCTCCATAAAATATAAGATAAAAGAGGATTTCGTTTGGTCTTCCATTTTTTTTTTCTACCAAAACCGGTTGAATCTGTTTTTCTTTTCATAAATTTATACGGCTAGGGTTTCTTTGCTTAAACGGCTATTTTTAATAAATAAATAAAAAATCAAGATATGAAGAAAATAATACTTTTCTCGATGGAGACATTATTAAAAATCAGAAACGGAGACATCTTCTGCTAATTAAAATTTGCTCAATCCTCTATATTAAATCATGTTGCAGCAGTAAACTCTGACAAAACAAACCAAACAAGTCAAACAATTTTATTTACTTTGATAAGTTTTACTATCGACAATTTAATAACAAAACATGAAAATAAAATGAATAAATCCCTAATGGATCTTGTAATTAAACAATAAAATAAAATCTCAGATTACCAAACCAACAATTCACAAACCAAATAATAAACATATCTCCTCCACCATGTGAAGGCCATAATTAAAATCAACAAATCAAACAATTATATCTATCTCTTATAACAAATAAGTTCTCCTCTTCGTCATAACTAAATCAATTAATTAAAACATGATTTCTAAAATAATAAAGCTGTTAACATTTGATAGATAATTTAAAGATCTGTGAATTAAACATGTATTGTAAAGCAACAACGAAATCATATAAAAGATAACTAAAATGATCGGACAGTGGTATATTAAAGGGTGAACATGTCTATATACATGAATTATTCATCCCACGTTATAACAAAAACATGCGGCCATGAGTATAACTAAACCATGAA
The DNA here is from genome assembly GCA_963555745.1 of Cardamine flexuosa. Lineage (NCBI taxonomy): Eukaryota > Viridiplantae > Streptophyta > Magnoliopsida > Brassicales > Brassicaceae > Cardamine > Cardamine flexuosa. The sequence continues at coordinate 6,070,790 of OY743215.1, read as the reverse complement.
TACTTATCTGGTTGGAAACGAATGGTCGGAGATCGAAGACGTCACAGTATCGATTAAAGTGTTGACATAAATCTTTTGTTACCGGAGATTACGTCGGATATATGGTTTTGGAAACGGAGACGGTGACGTCAATGAAAAAACAAAAACAACTTGTTTAGGTTTTTTTTTTTTTTTTTTCATAGGCAACTAGGATTTTTATTTTTTTAAGGTGGCTAGGGTTTATTTGCTCAGCGGTTAAAATCATGTTGATAACGTGTTAAAGATAAAAAGAGAAAAGATAAATATGCCACTTATTCCATGAATAATAAAGAATATATATAAGATACAAAACTAGAATTTAGCTTAATAAACAAATATTTTATAATATCATAATGGGCCGATAATAAACATCCACATAATATGGACTTGTTCATAACAAAATCAATAAAAAAACTAACTCATAACGTGATTTTATAACTTAACCAAAGTAAGATATTAACAGAATCAGTAAAGAGTTGGGATCCATTGACCAAAACAAAACGAATCAAGAGAAAGCTAAGCTACTTTACACATGCAATCAGGAGCTGGATAAGTGTAAATAGACTGTTTCTGCTTCCGTAAACGAAGCTGACCTTGCCTGTTCTTGTGCCCATTCACAACCGCTTCTTCAAACTCTGACCAACCTAAGCTCTTGTTCACAAAAACCTGTCCTAACAGTATCATGTTAGGCCTTATGGTTTTAAGATTCAAGTAAGCTCTATGCGCCTGCATTGCGTTGTGCATATTCCCTGGAGATGCAGAGATGAAGATATCGCTCTTCATACTCACGTAGTAATCTACTGCAGCCATTAGAGAAGCTTTCCCTTGTACATCAGCTAGTTCCTCCACAGAGGCTAAGCTTTTCTTGTTTTCTAACACTGGGAAGAGTTTACGCAGAGTCGAGATTCTTGCTTCTCCTCCGTAAACCTGGTGTGAAGCTAGATAGAGACGCGTATTGTTACTGAAACCTAAAGCTGAAAGAAGTAAACCAATCTCTTCTGGTGTCAATGGACACCTCCCTTTGTTTCTTAGCTCTTCATCTGTGAACTGTGAGTTTAAGACCCTTCCTTGCCAAATCAACTGGCGGTATTTTGCAAGTGCAAGTTTTTCTGCTTTTCCACCTTCAAAGTCACAGCCTGAATGAGCAGCCATGTCCTGAAAAAGGATAAAGCTATGTCAAAACTATAAATTTTACTACCAAAGAAATGGGACATGTTTTTTTAGAATCAAGATCACACTTTATCGAAACGAAGATGAAGCACGGCGAATTTTCCAGCTCCAGCTTTAGCGATGGTGTTTATTCTGTCTGTTGGATCCATAGATGTTTGAGAGGTGGAAGGAGGAGATCTGAGTCGATGCACAAGAGCGTCTCCTAGCTCTTGAATACGAGGAACAAAGTTTAATGCTTCAAAATTTACTTTACAGCGTAACCGCTGTATAGTTTCAGGCATATTTTCAAATGCCAAACGGTGAGAGAATGGTGCAACAGCAGCGATACCATAACTGCAGAAAATAGCAGATGATTCATATTAGTAACAATACACTGAGCTACAACAAAATAATTGTGACTTCACAGAGAAAAATGTGCATCAAACATCTCCTATAAGCATTTCAAACATCTCTTAATCTGAAAAGATCACTGAGGTTTAGAAGCCACAAACCTCTGGATAACAGGTAAGACATTTTCCAAATACCAATCTGCTGAAGCGTGGATAGGCGCAGTCTTAATCCTAGTAGCTCGAATACCTGTGGCGTAATAATCACGCGTGCTCCAAGCATACGGTGTTGGAAGCTCTCTAACAATCCGCACCTCGTCTTTAAGGACAGTTATAAAGTGATCTACATCAAATATATCTGTGAACGAACTGCCAAAAGAAACATCACAGCATGAATCAAACAAACTCATCAAGGAACAAGGCATTAGACAATTAAGTTTCTTAGTATGAGTACCTTGAATCTTGCCAAACAGGATTAACTTCAAGGCGTGGAATCACAAGTGTAACATTTAATATCTTGGCAACAGCAACCGCATCACATATCTGCAGAAACAAACCCGGAAGAGTCAGAAGGGAAACCACTATAAAAACTCTACACAGCTGATTGCTTCATAAGAAAAGCAGATTGTACTCACTCCCATTCTTTGTTGATTTAAACCGCCGTCAAGGAACACCTGAATTAACCCTTGAGATTTCTCTGGCAAGGCTATAAAGAGAGACAAATCCATCAATCCAAATTGGAAACTTGACAGGGCATATGAATGTAAATGATAAAAGAAGAAGCAAGCTTTAATATAGAGACTTACGAACGACTCTATAAGATTCAGGGCAAGGCTTCCAGCCTTGATCTGGCAAGGGAGACCATAACTCCACTTGTTGTCTGATTGACTGCGAATGAGAAGAAAAGGTTAAGAGGAAATAACATACATCGAAGAAACAGAGCAAATCCCACTTACAATTTGACGATCAAGAGCACCTTGGAGTAAACGCAAATGTCTAGGCCTTGGAGCATTCCATTCCTGCAAATGCACACTTATTTCTCAGCTTCAACAATCTCAAAATATGAAATTGAAGACAACTAAAGGTAATATTGATTCCACAAATAAATCGTCGGAGATAGAAGAAAGAGACTGACGGAGAAGAGAGAAGGAGAGGCGCGACCAAGAGGCCCGAAGAGATTCGGATAGAGAATCGGGAAAATGAGTAAGAAAACACCAGCTAAGGCTGTCTTCTGCGACTGATTAAGGTTCTGCAATGGCTGAAATTGCTTCATTTTGAGCATCGATTATCCTAAACTCAGCGACTAACGAATCAAAGACCAAACTTGTAGTAGGTGTTGTTGTATCTCCGAAATCCAGATCATATTTTTGATCCGAAAGTTTGGGAAATCCAATTTTGTCGAAAATCTGATGGAAGCTCGACGATATTGGAAATTGGTAACAAAGATCTACGACGACGGGAGATCCAATTTTAGGACACCAAGTCACCAATTTCCAGAATCTGTCTACGGTTCTAAATAATTTTGAACTATTATAGCAATTTGAACTTTGATGTATAGTTGAATGTAAGTCGGCTTGCGACGACCAGACCCGCGTCTAGTTTAACTCGTGAAAGGCAAATTTGTTGGGTTTAAACTTATAACATCCTCCTTGGGCTTGAAAGCCTTTTTTTTCTTTCTTAATGATAAAAAAAAATGACATTCATATATATGCTTTTTGCTTTACTATATGCGTCTTCAACATATTCATTACTATTGTTAATTGATTGGATTTATCTATCTATGATTATAGATTACATATTTGCATGTTAATCGGACCTATAATTTTTGGGTTACATACGAAAATTCAGAACTCATTTCTTTATTTTGATTTTCGTGATAGAGTGTAAGTAAAACATGTAATTAGGGCATCGTAATTAAAAAATAGTTAGCTTGCGCTTTGCTACATTATGAAATAATAAAGCAAAACAAATGGGGTTAAAAGATAAAGAATACGGACAATATAGGGCCCTCTCTTTGGTGCAAATTAAGTAGTTAAAAAAACAATAACATAATTTAGGTCTGAAACTTTCTCATATTCTCCACAAATGCAATGAGAATTCATTCTTCCCCATCTCAATATTTCCAACACTTATTAATGAAAGGAAAGGGAAAAGGTAGACTTGAAATTAATTTGTTTTATCCCAACTCAACTCTGCCGCACTTCTCTTTCTTTCTCCGATTCATTCCCAAGATGGAAGCCTAATTACCAATAAATATTTAGTAACATAGACACACTAAATATTTCAGTAAAAACTTTGAAATATTTTACCCAAGCTTCAGGGAAGTGTCGGATAAGTCATCCTCGAGAGGAGCTACACTGTCGTAGCTTGATACGTTTGTGGTCGCCGACTCTGTCTCCACAACATCAATAATCGCCATCGTTTTGGCCCTTTCCAACGTCTCTAGCTGCATGCCATATATAAGTTCCATCATCTTACATTAATTAATACAAAATTCAAGATTATGTTTATTATACTATTGTCTATTTTTTATATATATAATTATTTCTATATGGGTATATAGCATCATACTTTCTCCTTCAGTCTTCTATTCTCATCCACCAATTCCGATTCCTGCGAGGTCACTTATTAATCAACTCAACTATATATAGGTTTATCATTTAATTTCCAAATTATACGAATAGTACGTACTAACCCGTTTCTCAAGTGAATAAATCTGGCTCATCACACATTCGCCCTAGTTGCCAACAACAACAATAATGTCACAATTTATATAAACAGCTCATTATTGTATGTATGTTATACGTTAAGGTAATATGCATGCTAATGCCTATTAGTCAACGTATAGTTATAAACCTTTTTTTCAGAGACACGGCGAAGTCCGGATTCAAGCAGTTTCTCCAGGCGATGCAACTCTTCCAAGTTCAGTCCTTCAAGATCCTCTCCTCTCAGTTTCCTGTTTTACGTTTCGAGAATACAACATAATTTATCACTTCAATTTTATCAGAAGACTCATCAAACTCACATCATACACAGACACCGCGATGACTAATAGTTAGGAGAAAAACATTTAAGTATTTTATAATATCTAAGGACATCCAAACTATTAAGGTAGCTTGTGTTGTCATTTGTAGTTTTCTACCCAAAATTTTCTCTATATTTGTTTGGACCTAGCGTTCAGAAATTTATCCAATCAAATATTGGCTCATTATGTCTACCAAACAAAAGTATTCTCTACCTGTACTAGATGTTAATAGCTAGATGCATATTTTTAATAAAAATTAGAATAATTAGCTATATTTGACAACTATTAAACTCTTGTAATCTTTATAAATAATTTAAAATTTTATTAACAAAACACCATATGTTTCCTAGACACACCAAAACACGAATAGAACCTACACATGAAATGAAATATTCACACATCGTTGTCAAAACATTAGAACCACACACATGAAATAAATGATCTCTTACAGCTATATGAAAATTTTGTTTATCAGCATAACATATAAATGGAGTCATACCGTAGCTGTTTGGTTTTGTCTTCGACTTCCTTACTTAGTCTTGAGAGATTACAATTTTCAAGCTGCTAGATGCAAAACAACATTTTCAGGGTTCTATTATTAAAATGTAGAACCAATCAGTTAGATGCTTCAAGATTAATGATGCTATATGCCACTTTATGTTTCTATATTCAGACTTGCACCTAAAAATTAGAACAAACACGCATATGAATATCGGAGCATGTATATAGAGAGAGTGGTCTGATAAAAAAAAGACGAGAGTGAGTGTTAGACTGTTAGTGAGAATACCTGAAGATGAAGAGAAGGTGGATCCATCATTTTGTTGATGTTACTTGCATGAAGATTATACCTTCCCAATATCTCTTTCATTCTACACGTTTCAACAAACAATCCATCTTTGATATGAACCTTTCCTTCGTCCATATATGCATTTGTAAAATTACTTAATTAAATAATAATACCACTACAAGCCTTTTCTTTAGTTATAATAAAGAAAAAAGTAATCAAAAGTATCCATCTAGTCAAAAAATATATATATATATATGTGTGTGTACAAGTCAAAATTATCAGATGACTCCATTCCCAATTATGGTAATGCTTCCCAAGATAAAATAAACGAGCGGTTAAGACTTAATCCCCAATCATACCAGTACGTGACAGTGTCAAAGACTTTTATAATTCGTAAAGTGAAATGAAAAAAAAGGAAAAGAAATTCATTCTAATTGTGGTAAGTACTATGTATCATCTATATATACATATGCTTGCATAATTAACACACTCACACTATAATTACTTGATTAGAAAAATTCAAAATTTATAACCTACTTATGTTTCAGAATAGTTCAACGTCATCAGTTACATTATGTTCTAGATCATAAAAGTAATAAACATTAAATACAAATCCACATCAGAATCTCTAATTAATTATGCCATAAAACTGAGTAGATTTTGTACATGTTCCCAGAGTCCAAGGATAGTTTACTTGAGAATAAGAAAAAATAATTTTCATTTAAGTACATAAACCATCAAAATATATCTATATCTCCAAGCATATATTCTCTATAAGACAAACATATTAAATGAAACAAACAAAAAAAGGATTTAAGAGTATGAAAAGAAAGTAAGAAACCTTGAGCTAGAGAACTCGAAGAGCTTTCCGGTGGAAGAGAAGATGATGAGAGCAACATCAGCATCGCAAAGAACGGCAAGTTCATCAGCTTTCTTGAAGATTCCTCTTCTTCTCTTGGAGAAAGTAACTTGTCTCGCTGTTATGTTATCTATCTTCCTTATCCTTATCTTCTCTCTCGCCATTTTACCCGATCTCCTTCACTACTGATCTTGAATCTTCCCTACCATTTTAAACCAAGAAAGAAAACAAAGTGGAACAATGGTTAAATAATATTCTCAGGGAACCCTAGATGGGTAGAGAGAGAAAGAAATCAGATCCAGAAATCCAGAGAAGCAAAAGAGAGAACAGGACTAGATATACTTAACAAGAAAAAAAAGCAAAAAACAGATTCATAGCTTTTACCTTTCTTTGAGTTGAAAGATCTTGAATTAGGTTTTGCGATCTCAGCACCCACTTTATTAATTTGGGAGAAGATAAAAAAAAAGGTTTCCAGTTTGTTTTTTATTCCATAATGTGTTGTTGTGAGAGAGAGATAGTGACTGTGTTTATGCGCTCAAGATTGGTAAGACGAGGCTTCTTTTTTTAGCTAAACAGTGATTCACTCATCAATGGACCATATGTCTTGTTTCCGTTATTAAATATAATATTGACACACATAAACATACACTTTGTGTTTTGTCTGAATGAGCTGCCAGACGAGAGACTCCAACAGCTACTACTTCCTAGTTTTTGATTATAATAATGACCTAACTTCTAATTCTAACTCAACTAAATGGGCATTTTTAGTGGCTTTCACTTAAATGTATTTGGTCATGTATTAATCTGGATTGTAACGTACAGTACCACGTTTCCTAGTTTTTACTGTTTTAGTCTAGTTCGGATTTCCAATCTCGAGAAAAATAAAATTGGTTTCGATTTAATTTTCAGAAAACTGGTGTCTATTAAATATTTTCATCAATTTTTTTATCTTTCACCCACGCTAGATGCGACCCTTGATAAGATCTCTCGTATCCCACCATCATTATCTTTTTATTTTTGGGTCAGTACGTCATTTATACCTTTTAAACTTTTACGTTTTAGCCCTTATGGATGATCTCCGGTTACACTAGCTAGGGTGATATCAAAGGGTGATATCAATGGCAGGCATCAATGTTGTTTTGACTAACCTGACGGATCTTGTAAAGAGTTGAACAGTGATCGGATTAAGATCGTATACATTTAGAATCAAGCACTAATTGTAATTGTGATCTAAGAAATATTTTAAACATGTTTGAGTGTGTAAACAACCTCGTTATTCTTTTTCTTTTTTTTCCTTTTTCTTTTTTTGTGTGTGTGTGTGTGATTGTTTAACATTTTTACAAATGGTATTTAGCCCAACATGTTAGAAAAAAACTAACATATAATCCCACAAACAATGTAAGAACATAAAGACACAACCGAAGTTGCTTGTCATACATAAAAAATATATACTTATTTTTGGATATTGTGAGTTATATTATAGACATTGGAAAATCAAAATGATAAATTATAATATCATATAGATTAGAGATTCATGAGAATCCATTGGATAGGAACCTCCAAAATAAGATTTTGCAAACGAATTTATAGCAATGAAATCTATAATAAGACACAATGGTCAACATATTATAAAGTGACGGCAAGATTCAATTCTCTAGTCTTTTAACAACATTTTAACATGACTTACCCAATTTACACTTATCCAAAGTTGCATTCCGAGAAGAAAAAAATCATAGGAAGTTCTACAAATACCTTTTTGAAGGAACAGTAAAAGTGGAAAACGCTCAAGATTATATGTAATTGTCTCATCTGGAAATCTCATTCCCCTAGAAACAATACGAAGACTTCCTTTATCATGCTCGTAAACGAAAACACTCTCATGATGACCGAAGTCCCATTTTTTTTTTTGTGCGTGAAAGAAATATGATGAATTTTATATGCTAATTTGAAATTTAACATTTATCTTATTTTTTTCGACAAAAAAAAAAAACATTTATCTTATTTTATTTTATGCAGCTTAAAAAATTCGAAACAGAAATAGAAAGGTGATATAGTGATGTCAATATATAGGCCCATATAGTAGAGATTTGGGCCTATCGAAGAACAAAGCTTCGTAATTCTCAAAGTAACCTTCCGACTCGTGAAGAAGCTTTACGAAAACGACGACAAATGGTAAAACGTGAACCACCACCAGACAAATTACACAGAGACGAAACCGATCGGCGATCAATAGACTCAACCAAACTCGCGGTGAATCAGTCGGAAACAACCGCTAAGGAAAGATGATGATCTCCCAGTTCTTCGTCTTATCTCAGCGAGGAGATAACATCGTCTTCCGTGACTGTGAGCTCCCTTTGCTCTCTCTTCCGATCTGATCATCTCTGCTTCTTCCTCTTTTGTTTTTCTTTTCTTCAGAGTTGAGACTTATTGTCACTGTTTCGTGAGATATTTCCATTGAAGCTGCTCTAAGCTCATTGATCTGTTTGATCTATAAGCATTTCGCATCCGATGACATTTCTATTCAGCGGAATTTCCAAATGAGATTGAACGATATAATTGAGCTATCTAAATTGTCGAGGAAGATTGAATTTTTTGTAATCCTGCTGATCATTAGATATCTCGGTATTTACTAGAAGAACGTTGTGCGCTTTGGTTGGATCCACTAGAAATTTGAAGATGTGTAACGTTTTTGTTGCTACAGATCGAGCAGAGGTGCCAAAAGGAAGTACAGAGACATTCTTCCGTAAAGTCAAGTTCTGGAAGGAAGATGGAAATGCAGAGGCGCCACCTATCTTTGTAGGTATTATTGTACTTATAAGGGAAAATCACTAAACCATTATGTGTGTTTAATGAAAATGAATTGATTTTTGTTGCATATAGAATGTCGATGGTGTGAACTACTTCCATGTCAAGGTTGTTGGCCTATACTTTGTTGCGACAACGAGGGTTAACGTGTCACCGTCTCTTGTTTTGGAGCTTCTACAAAGGATTGCTCGTGTTATTAAGGATTATCTTGGTGTTTTGAATGAAGACTCCTTCAGGAAAAATTTCGTCCTCGTGTATGAGTTGCTCGATGAAGTGATTGTAAGTCTCATATATTAGCAAATATATTCCATGTTGTAGCAGTGTTTTCTTTTCTTTTCCAATTTTTATTTTTGATATGACTCTATGCTTTTTGGATTAGGATTTTGGTTATGTGCAAACTACATCTACCGAGGTTTTGAAATCCTATATATTCAATGAGCCAATTGTGGTTGCTCCTACACGCCTTCAACCTATCGATCCTGCTGCCATTTTCACAGTAAGATTGATTTTATTTTTCCTCCTCTTGGTATATGTTACTGACCCTTTGGTTTAATGTTATGCAGCAAGGAGCCAAAAGAATGCCTGGAACAGCAGTTACGAAATCGGTTGTAGCTAATGAGCCTGGGGGTCGGAGAAGAGAGGAAATTTTTGTGGACATCATCGAGAAAATCAGTGTTACTTTTAGCTCAAGCGTGAGTAGTTACTTTGTTTGTAGTATAAATATCAAAAGTACAGAAGTCTTGGCAGGCTCTCTTCACCTTGCCACAAAAAACGATCCATTTCTGCAGATTAATGCTATGTGATAAGTCCTAATATATGTAATTGCATCTAATATTAGTTTTCTTTCTGGAAATTATACATAACTTTTTTCTGATTTCTGAACAGGGTTACATACTGACTTCTGAGATTGATGGCACGATTCAAATGAAGAGCTATCTTTCTGGTAATCCAGAAATCCGTTTAGCTCTGAATGAAGACCTAAACATAGGAAGAGGAGGAAGATCAGTATATGGTATTGTTTATTTCACTCCTTTAAATCAACACTATTCTCTTAGGAAGGAATCTACGTCATATCCTATCTTGCTTCATTATTTCAAAATTTGGTGTCTGTTTCCTGGTTCCACTTACAAGATTTAAAATGTGAAATAAGCTGCATTGTTCCACTTATAAGCTTCCTTCATAACCGATGCTTTAATATATAGCTAGTGAGCTACTACTGTGGCATTCTTCTACCTCTTTGAGACACATCATTATCAACTACATACACATAAAGTGGGGTTGATCTAGTATAACGATCTAACCCTTGATATTTGTTTGTTTCAGATTATAGGAGTTCTTCAGGTTCAGGGGTGATACTTGATGATTGTAACTTTCATGAGTCTGTTCGTCTTGATAGCTTCGATTCGGACAGAACTTTGTCCCTGGTGAGCTTTGATGAATTTACCACAGAAAACATCTTGTCATAGTATATTGTTTTGCTCTTTAACTTGCGTTCTTATTTTCAGGTTCCACCAGATGGTGAATTTCCAGTAATGAATTACCGTATGACCCAGGAGTTCAAACCTCCTTTTCATGTTAATACCTTGATTGAAGAGGCCGGACGCCTTAAGGTGCAATATCATGTGTACATTTCTTCTTAGTTAGATGAAAATCATTATCCCAATGCTTAAGTTGTATATTTCTTCTTGTTGATATTTAGGCAGAAGTGATTATTAAAATACGCGCTGAGTTCCCTTCAGACATAGTTGCAAACACTATTACTGTTCAGATGCCGTTGCCAAATTATACTTCCAGGTACATAACTTAATTTTTTGCTACGTACAAGTGCATTACTGAGATACACGAGGAAGAGACTAAAATGAATTTTCATAAATTCCAGCAATAGTGATAATACTAAATTTTGAATCACATAAGAGATAGATTCGACGGATTATGTTTGTTGTGACAGGGCTAGTTTTGAGTTAGAACTGGGTGCGTCTGGACAGAGGACAGATTTCAAGGAATCCAACAAAATGCTTGAATGGAGTTTGAAAAAGGCAAGCCTTGAATTTCTCACATGGTTTGCTATTTAGGTATATTGAACTATTGTATTGTACTTCCATTAGCTAACTGTGTTGTTCCAGATTGTTGGCGGGGGTGAACATACACTGCGTGCAAAGCTGACATTTTCACAGGAGTTTCATGGTGACCATCTAAGACAAAAGTTTTCTTATTTTTTCTCGGAGAAAAATAGAGCATACCTCATAATTCTCAATTTCATTTTAGGTAATATCACAAAGGAAGCAGGGCCAGTAAGCATGACGTTTACGATACCAATGTACAATGTTTCTAAACTTCAGGTAAGTAGAATGCCCCTTCTTGCATTACCATCAACGTCTTCTTCAATAAATTCTAATGAATGGTGTGATGCAGGTCAAGTACTTGCAGATAGCAAAGAAGTCAAGTAGTTATAATCCATATCGTTGGGTGAGATATGTGACACAGGCCAATTCATATGTGGCTCGGATATGACCTGCTTTCAGATCATGTTTGTCACTTGTACTTTCTCTTTTCTTATCGATAGTGTGTGTTCATTTTCGGATCATACTTGTTCCTAGCTGTAAGAGGATGATTCACAGTACGTGTTGAATGTTGTCTCTCCTGTTTGGATGTTCTTTATATACATACTTCATGTTTGGAATTATCATATGCTTTCCATGGAATCCATCAAAAATTTCCTTAAATTTCTTAGGTCTAACTGAATCCAAGATTCCAAGTTATGCAAATTGCAAAGAAACAAAGGTGGAACGTCGAGACGAGATAAAATTAGCTTTATTGATGGATATTAATAACAATCAAGACAACTTATTAACAAAGGTAAAATCCCGTTCCATTAAGTGATACATTTTCATGGGCAAAATATCTCTTCCCCACTGTACACTACTTACTATATATACCACTCCTCATTAACCACTTTCACCAAGCCTAAGGGTTTGTTAATAAAACCACTCCATCTACCTGTAATCAATCTACTTTGTTCTACTACTTTGATTAAGTTGGGCCATTGGACAAAAAACCATCGTTTCCCTTACCTTTTTCCTCCCAAGGGTAACTGATGTCTCGAGGTTCCGTAAGTTTCTGGAGAAGAACGCCTTGAGTCACCTAGCGGTGAATGCCTTGTGGAGAGAGGTGACGACGATGAACAAGATGATGTTGGTGAGGGAGACTCAGATTGTCCGTGGGCCCGTCCTTGGTGATCTCCAAAAATGAAATCAGCAAAGTCATCCATGCTTGTACTGTCTGTGCTACAAGAGCATTCATCAGAGTTACTGTCAAATAGAGAAGAACTGTCGCTCGCCGAGTCATCTTCTAAGATTTTCTGCAGCCTCTGGAAACTGGAATAAAACGACTGTATATTGCCTGATCTACCACCGCTGGGAGTGTAGGAAGACAACACAGGACTTGGATTAGTCACAGAACGTGATATGGATGTGGTGCTTTTCTCATTAGCCTTGGGCACTCTGCCTTTTTTATTTGATGCATCAGTTTTGCCACATACTGCTAATCTTGGAGGCATTGGAGAGCACCTGTAGTAAAAATTCATTCGATATATACAATAAGTGACCAGATCAAACACAATCAACAATCTCAAAGAGTGCGAGAGATGCATTATAATGTTATTTACCTTGCGTAAAACAACATATACGCTCCCTTTGTCAAAACCCTTTCAACATCAGAAGTTACTACCTGAAAATAACCAATGCACAACAGAATTAAACATAGAATTTTTTTTGAAATGTAAGATCCAGAGATGATGAAGACAAGAAGAGACCAGTAAGTGAATAGAAGCCAAAGCTTTTTCTCTCTCACAAAACCAACCCTAAGACTTTTCAGACTACAATGAAGATAGAACAAATATTCTAGAAACCCCCCAATGGAACCTGCTAAAATATTCTATTTAGAATCAAATAAGCTAAACCTAAAATGTTGTCAGAGAGGTGGGAAACTCCTCCTAGTCCTAGTTACTTCTACAGTTCAAGAAATAACAAAGTCAGGTAAAAGCTAATGAAAAATAGAGCTTACTTAGAAACCAATTCACAACCAACTTTACATTGGTGATATATGAGTAACTTACCGTGCTATCATCAGCCTTGTACCACTTGTTTTGATTTCTAATATAGCATACATAGTGGCCAGAAAACGCCGCATTCATTATATCCAAGTGAACAATAACTCCATAGAGTTTATAGTCATGTGATTTCTCACTTCCTCCGCTGACATATGGAGCCAAATCTAGAGTTTCTGGAAATCTGATCAACTTATTGAGCTTTCCAAATTTCCCTGCCTTTAAAAATTAAGTGTTGCGAAACTGTGAGAAAACAAGAAAACACATATGGAACTCAACAGCAACAAACCAGGTCTTTATTGAAGATCTAAATTACCTGGAATCGTTTTAGGGCAATTGTAAGGACATTCGGAGGCTCTGTAATTTTTAGCTTCTTTTTGGCTCTTTCATAGGATTTACAGCTGCTCACAGAAAGAAAAGAGTAAGCACTTATCAACCATCATTTGTAAACCTCACTGCCAGAACTGAATGTAGTTTTATTCGAGGTTACTAGGTGATTGGCTAGAACTACGCAAATAAAAGACCATGATAGTACACCTAGAAAACCTGTCTTGATAGGCGAAAGGGGAACTTTATTGCAGCTGGTCATGGAACCTAGGTACTGTAACTGAAATTCATCAATCGATATCTACCCACCCGCATATAAAGCTCATGCATAATTCTATCCCCAAAACCATAAAAGAGAACTGGAAATATCAAAGGACCACATAAGTTCAACACATGGAAAGGAAATGAAGACCAACCTGCCGCATCTGTATTTGTTTTCTCCATCCAATATCTCAGTCCTTGTAAATCGACGCAAAGCATCATCCAAGGTGCTAATATCCCCATCAATCTCAACCGTTAGATCCATCATTTTCTCCCGCTGCTCAGATTTTCCTTGACATTTCATGCATTTAATCTAGCAGACACCATAATTGTTTCAAATGAAAAGCAAAGGACCAGGATTACAACTCCCACCAAAACAATGCTAAATGAGAAAGTAGTAGATATGTACAAGGTAATGATACCTTTGAACGGAGGTATCCCCCAAATGTCAAACCAATAAGAGTTGTATCTTCTAATTTGCTAGTCTTCGGTATAGCATATTCAGATGCCTTAATACACACAGACTGCATCGTGTCAACAACAAACCTGTAAATTGCAAGAAAAAGACGGAAATGAAATCAAAAAAAGATTCTTCCAGTTGTAATATACATATATGCATCAGGGCTCATTCCATTTCAGAAATGTCAGTTCACCTAAGGAATTCATGTGCATCTTCTTCCTTGCCATTCCCAAGACCGATTCCAATACTCTGCAGCTGAGATAGTAACCCATTAGGGGACAGCGGAGACTTCCCTTCTTTTGCCTTTAAGACCAGCTTCTCAAACCCACAGGTGAAGCACTGTTCTTTGTTTGGACCTATAGTTAAACCTATTAATAGCTTTATATAACGATGATAATAAAGCATAAACTTCCAACGATAAGTAGCATATATCACAGAAAAAGAAAAAAACTTAGGACCAGAGACGTACATGCTCTAGAATGAACTTGCTGGAGGAAGTATGTCGTCAGAGGAGGAGTGAACATCAGGCATTGGAAAATAACATTTGCAAAGCAGCTGCAAAAAAAAAGAGAGTATTTTCTTTCATCAGCGAGTGTACACATTATTAGTTTTTCTTACAGTACAAGCTGAAGATTATAAGAGCCACAAAAGAACATGCACTTCTTCAGAGAGTTCCAGGATAAATAGACTATGGAAACAGGAAATGGGGATTACCTATTCCCACAATTGATGATACCACAAGGCTGGAACTCAGTTTTATTTGTATACAGCTTAGCAAAGACTTCATATGGAAAGAGTCCCTGCATATTATAAAAAGATTGATAAGAATAAATAGCTATGCTACTTTGTTGATGTAGGAAGTTGGTGTTGCAGAATAATCCTAGAACTCAATGATTACCTTATGACCATGTCTTCCTGCCATCTCACTGTCACCTGATGACTTCGGTCTAGTCCAATGGTCTACAACTTTCAGTACAGATGCCTTCAAACCACTTCTTCCATGGAGGGAATTTATACGGTGAACGTCAACACCATTCTGTTTTTGATGGTCAAGAACTCTTCCAGATTTTGCACCTAGAGAAGAATGTTTCAAAACATCGGCACACTCCCTAGTATTTGAGGTCTTGGATGCCAAAAATTGGACTTCCCCAACCTTCAAAGGGGCCAACAACATACAACCACTTTCACTACTGGCGCTCTTTAACTTCTGAAGGGTCATAGGGGACAAATCAGTAGTGTCCAAAGGACTCGGCACATCAGTAGAAGAGGAAGTTGGTAATGAAATTTCAGCCTCTTCAGGTCTTTTAGCATTTCTTTCTTTTAAAATAACTTCATTAGCAGAGGTACCAGTCCCTAATGCAGCTCTAGGAGTTTTTTCTGAAATGCTACTCCTATGCTCAGACACTTTAGCAGCTGAGGTGTCTCTAGAGGAGCCAAAGGAGAAACGCAGAGTGGATTTACCAGGTCTATCAGCTTTAGAACTATCAATTTTCTCAATTACACATTCTGCTGATTCAAGAGCTGTACCCCAAAAATCAGATGACTTCAGTGGAGACGGGTCAACAGATCCAGGATGCCTATCCGTAACTAATGAGTTTAAGCTACTTGGTTGGCTCTGGTTCTGCCCAGCATCACCCTCAGGTTTATGCAGACTTAACTTAGGCAAATTAGCGAGGTTATCTACAGACTCAACCAAATGCACAAATTTAGGGGACAGTGGTTTGGATGGAGCATCATCAATGGTTCTGAAACAGGTCTTCTCTGGCTCTACAGACACGTGAGCATCAAGTGAGGACTCTGATCTCTCTGAATCAGATGAACTGAAGCTCTCGCAAAGAGAAATCTCATCACCAGAGTCATTACGGGGGGAGGAGGAGAAGCCAGAAAATGAGGATCCAGATGTATCGGCAACAGAAGCAGCTTCTTCCTTATCTATAAGGTCTTCTTTGTTATCTGCAATATCTACATTCCCATCTTCAGAAGATTTGGCAGGAATAGGATTAGATAATATTGCTTCCCTGGTTGGTATAGAAACTGGTTCTGGACGCACCAATAAAGTTTCATCAGGAGTATTCGGTAAATCTTCTTCTCTCACTCTCAAATCAGAATCACTTTTCTCATCTTCAGTATCATATAAAATGGAAGCAGGACGACATTCATCTTTGTGACCTTGCCGCCAGTGGATGATTTGGCATTTTCCGGAACTGAAAAAATAAAATACATAACATAAGTTCCAATATAACAAATATCACTAAGAAGACATATGTTGTGAAAAAAATTTCACAGATTGCGAAGGGGAAAAAGTTGAGAACTTGACAGACATTATTATAGTTCACTGCTTAAGCTATGCTATATAAAAAGACATAAATTTCTCAACAGCACATTATCACCCACAGAAATGAACTACACATAATTTTGTTGACATAGAAAACGAAGACCCTTTTCTCAAATCTCTGATCCAACATCATTCCAATATATCATATGCACTTTGAGTATTTCTAAAGTTACAGCACTAAATCTTATTATATCCCTTTTAATTACTCCAACTCATCATCACGTCTCATCAGAGAATGCAATGCAATCATATCATAAGAATCATACAACTTAACTTGGAAATCGAAAAGTGAGAAAATATTAGCATACCAATATCGAACGGATTTGCATCGAGAGCATCGAGTAGTGGCAAGACAATAGCACACAGGACAATGGAAGATATTAGAGACGGGAACAGCAGAGAACTCAGAAGAGGCCTCTAGCTCAGCCCTAGCAGCTTCCTCGGCCGCATGAATAAGAAGTCTCCTAATCTCTTGCCTTCTTCGAGCCGCGAGCCTCCATTTGTGCCGAACAAAGAGTCCGAACAGAGGTAGCACAAAAGAGATCACAAGGACAAGACTTGCAATCCCTAGATCCCAAACCAGGAGCATTTATCCTCCACCAGATGCACAAACACAATTGGGTATAAATCTGGACCACCAACCATAGATTTCACCGGCGAATTAGCCGGGAAGGTTGTAAAATTGAGAAGCACTCCGGCGAATTTGGCATGCAAAGAGAAGTCAGAAATCGGCGGAATTGATCCGCTGGGTGGGTAAGCTTCCAAAATGACGATTCGCCAAAATCCAAGATCAGACGATTAAACAAAACCCTCGAGAGCACAAGTTGGGTTTTCTATGTTTCCTGAAACAATTAAAAATCTAGACTTTGGTGCTTTAGGGTTTCCAAGGAAAGAAAACAAAAAATGCAAAGAGTGGAGAGATTCTTCGGTAGGAGGAGGAAGAAAATGGGAAAGGATATTACTTTTCTAAACCAAGACGTTTGCTTTTTTGATTTTTTCTATTACCAGGTCTTTTTCTTTTATTTTTTTACTTAAAACAAATTTTATGGTGATGAGTTATATTTTTCATATAGTAGATCATGAAAATAATAGTTCAACGAATTTTAATAAGTCTGTTGGCGAAAACCAAAAACAAAAATTTGTACTAGTCAATTAAGGGCGGAAAAAAATATCATAGGGTTACTAGCTGTATACTGTATAGTGTATATTACTGCCAATTTGGTGTCATAACTTGGCTTAATTAATTCATTTTTTCTATACAATTTTATGTATGCAGTATATCATTTGCTATTATCATCACTAAAACTGTTTAACTTACTACAAATGATTATTTGCCAATCTAAGTATTTACAGTATAGAAAGAAAAAACTATATCAAAAAAATCAATCTAACCATTTCGGGTAAATAATTGTATGAAGAAAAATTTCTAGTATATCAAACAAATTTAGAAAAAATAAATAGCAAATACACTTACAAATAAACTTTCCTAGCAAAAGTTCACTCTTAGAAATCACAATCAAGAGTTTATCTATTCTATAGATGTTATAACAATAAGTCGCTTTGGCCGAGTGGTTAAGGCGTGTGCCTGCTAAGTACATGGGGTTTCCCCGCGAGAGTTCGAATCTCTCAGGCGACGTTTAATTTTTTTGTCTAGAAAATTTATTAAGGAGAGCCCAATAATACTAACCTTTCTCATAAGCCCAATAATCGAACAATGGGCTGTCTCTGACTCACACACGTTTTCTTATTACTTTTGAATTTTGATGGCTTTTGACTTATTTACAACCGGCGAGTCTGACTTAATTAGGGTTTATTTTTAATGATTAGAGACCACCACCACTCTCACCTGTTCGTCGTCAACATTCAACAGACAAAACCGCGTCAACAAAACTCAACTACAAATACCTTCGTTCCCTCTCTTCTTCGTCCCACACACATTCATCTCAGTTTTTTCTCTCTTCCTTCACATTTTACAACAATGGGTGCCAAAAGTTTCTTAGAAGGTGGAATTGCCTCTGTAATCGCAGGTTGCTCTACTCACCCTCTCGATCTCATCAAGGTTCGTCTTCAGCTCCACGGCGAAACTTCTTCCTCCACCACCGTCACTCTCCTCCGTCCAGCTCTCGCTTTCCCTAATTCTTCTCCAGCTTTTCTACCCACGACGACCTCTTCAATTCCCAAACTAGGACCGATTTCACTCGGAATCAATATCGTCAAGTCGGAAGGCGCCGCCGCGTTATTCTCCGGCGTTTCCGCCACACTTCTCCGTCAGACGCTTTATTCCACGACCAGGATGGGTCTATACGAAGTGCTTAAGAATAAATGGACTGATCCTGAGTCAGGGAAGCTGAATCTGACTCGGAAGATCGGCGCGGGGCTAGTGGCTGGTGGAATCGGAGCCGCTGTTGGAAATCCAGCTGACGTGGCGATGGTTAGGATGCAAGCTGACGGGAGGCTTCCTCTAGCTCAGCGTCGTAACTACGCCGGAGTAGGAGACGCAATTAAAACGATGGTGAAGAGTGAAGGCGTGACGAGCTTGTGGCGTGGCTCGGCTCTGACGATTAATCGAGCCATGATTGTGACGGCGGCTCAGTTAGCGTCGTACGATCAGTTCAAGGAAGGGATAGTGGAGAGTGGTGTGATGAAGGATGGGCTTGGGACTCACGTGGTGGCGAGTTTCGCGGCGGGGTTCGTTGCGTCTGTGGCTTCGAATCCGGTGGATGTGATAAAGACGAGAGTGATGAATATGAAGGTGGGAGCGTACGAAGGCGCGTGGGATTGTGCGGTTAAGACGGTTAGAGCAGAGGGACCAATGGCTCTATATAAAGGTTTTGTTCCTACGGTTTGTAGGCAAGGACCTTTCACTGTTGTTCTCTTCGTTACATTGGAGCAAGTCAGGAAGCTGCTTCGAGATTTTTGATCGTATTCTTTGATTGATGATGATGGCAACTATTTATATCGATTGATTCATTTTTTGTAGTAACAAAAAGGAATAGAGGAGGAATTCAATATATTTTTGTTCAAACAATGTTGTTAAATAATAAATACAAAACAAATTTTGTTCTATACTGATGATGTGAATGTCTCTACCAAAAGTTCCAACACACAGTAAAACACACAAAAAAAAAGAGTGTAGTTTATTTTGGTCTTAAAAAAGTTTAAGCAATATAAGAGATAAGACTAAAAAGAAAGAATTTGTTATTTTGTTGTTGGGACGAAGAATATAAATGGAGGTGGTGTTAAAGGGCGGCTGTACATCTGTGGAAGGGGTTATAAGCAGCTCTAAGAAAGATATCATCTGGAGAAGGTTCTGGGAGTAGTGTTGGGATGGTTTCCTCCAGATCCTTTGCCTCTGTCTCCTCCTCCGTTCTCTGATCTTCCTCTGTCAAGAACATTTGGGCTCTGGAGTTTGCTGCCGTCTGGGTCCTGGTTCGACCCTGATCCTTTCTCAGTTTTCTCTGATACACGGTTTGGCCCCGTGGATGGACTGGATTGTCCAGAGCTTCTTCCTTTGTCCATGTTTTGGAGCTCATTTGCGATCTGACTCCGTCTCTCCTTCAGGAAGTTGAGTCTCATTGTCAATTTGGAGAGTGCAGAAGTTGTTGTTGTGCTTCCCTGTTTTGTTGCATTTCAACTTCTAGTCTTGAACGATATTTGGATCAAATTTAATGGTTTCAGTATGAAAACTTACATCTCCCTTTGTGCCTGACCTCTTAGACATGCCCGCCAGTTTTGAAGTGCCACGTGACGTTTCTTGTTGCGAGCTTTTGCTCCGTGAATCCTGTTGCTTTTCTAGCTCATTTTCTCTTGCAGCTCCTTGCCCATCCTGAAAAATGTTACCCATCTGTAGAGGATAAATACAGAGGAAGAAAATACAAAACTGATACATATATCAGATGTTTACATTGACTGTTGTTACCTTAGGCATTGACCTTTCGGAAAGGTGAGTACCAGCTGCTTCGGTATCCTTTTGTATTTCCTTCCTGTGGGACAAATTTGAAAGAAGACTAGTACTTAGCTTTGGTATGATCTAAAGCATAGGTTGCAAGGTTAAATGTGAATCTGTTTATTGAATCCTTACATCTTTGCATTGTGATCTGTATTTTTCCGAGAGTCTTTGCTGGCACCATGCGTGGAACCAGAGGCTTTTACGTCCTGCTGACCAAGTCTATTTTCAAGATCATCAACCTTATGTTCCAAGTTGGCAATATCAACCTCCGCCTGGGCTACGTCTTGCAGATCTTTCTTCAACTGCAAACATGACTTCCAAATTAGATATATACTTTAAAAAAAACAGACAACAATCAACTAGTTATTAGACAAAGAGGAGCAACTTTTTCATCGATTGTTTCTGGGATAGGTTGATTCCCCTTTGACATGTTCAGTCCTGATTCCAGAGCTAATTTCCTGTCTTTCTCTTGCTGCAACTGTTCTTGTAGTCTTACCACCTAGAGGAAGGTAAAGCACATTCGTATAACTAAATGTAAAACACTCGATAATAACAAGCTTCACATAGCTAAAATATGGTTTTATTTTACACTTACATCTTGCTCTAGAGCTTGGCGCCGCCCGTACAAAGCCTTCTTCCGTCGCTCCAAACTAGCCTGTAGAACTGCATTGTTTTTTACCTGTTCTACCAAAAAATAAAGATTGTTAAAGGTCACATATTCATTAGTACCATTTGTATAGCCTAACGAGTTGGCCAAAGAAAAATATTCAAAAAGGAATTATTGTAACCTCTTCTGTAATTTTGGTTTGCAGCTCCGATTTGGCTGATTCAAGTCTCTCAATGTCAGCACTGCAGAATATAAACATTGTAAGTTCTTCTTTTGAATTTCGGTCTAAACATCAAATGCAAATTAAGAAAAAGAAGCCACGAGGAAGAAACATAAAGATGTAAATCATTCATAGATATGATGATACTTACTTGTCCTCGTCCACTTCCACTGAGAAATCAATAGATTCCATAGACAGGTTTTTCTTCGCCTGAGTGCATAACAGACCAAACTTTAACTAAATGTCCGGATCCCTTAAGAGACGGGAAAACACAAGAAAAAACAGTGCCTTCGGGTTATTAAGGCAGTAGAAATTAAACTTACAGGGGTACGGCCCCAATTTCTTTTACTTCCTCCTGGTGCATCGGTTAACATCGATGCTACATCTGATATTGATGAATCCTTCTTATCATCAGTCGTCGAGACCTCTACAACAGGCTTTACCACTGTGTTAGTATCACCTTTAACCACAATATTCTCATCCTTTTTTCGGTCCTCCTGCCTTGATAGCGAAGATCGTCTAGAGCCGGATAAAAGCTTCTTAGTACGTCTGGGTTCTGGGGATTTTGATTCAGGGCTTAACTTATCATTTATCTGCAGAAAATAATTAGATGAGTAAAAAGAATGTATGTATTCATGAAAACACAGTCGCCAAGTAAAGAAGGAATGAGGACCAAGGAACTTGTATCATGAATAAAATTCTAGCATCCAATTATGTAATTTTCAACGTCAATATAAGTACCATCCTAGTAGTCATTTTCGAAAAATGGATTAAGCGAAGGTTAATATAGGACCGTGCCTTATGGTCAACATGAGCAATGCCATCCACATGATTGTCATCTGAGGCAGCACTCTCACTGTATGATCCATCAGATTCATTTTCAAGGTCCTCTTCCTCATCTGTGTACTCATCAGATCCCTGTGAACCATCATCGTCATCATCATACTCTTCATCCTCAGATCCCTCCTCCGTTCCACTACCACTCTCTTCTGAGTCAGAGTACAAGCCTGGTGACAAGGAACCTTCCTGCAGACAGATCATTAATGTAGCTAAATGTCAGTGTCTGGAAATAAACACACATGTATCCAAAGTAGGTTTCACTAAACTACAGCAATCAAGAGAGGAATACTATGCAGAGTGGTAACCACTTCATCAATTATAATCATGTGACTAAAAAGGCTATTAATCATAGGGAGAAGTAAAATCTTACTCCAAATATACTTTCATATTCTTCTAATAATGTTATCACTATAGCCTGGGCATGATTCGCTGCAGCAGCTGCTTGCAGAAGTTGCATAGAACCATCACCGCCGACATCAAAATCATTGTCAATTTCACAGTCACCAGCCAGAAGGGGTCGAAGAAGTAACGGTGCCATACAAGCTGCAACAGCGTTTGTGTTCATCCGGTTCACATTTTTGTTAGAGGCTATAATCTGCATCATCATCAGGATTCTTGCGAGAGGACAAAACAAACAACAGTATTAAAACAAATTTAACGTAACTCCCTATGCATGTTGAATAAATTGGAGCGGTGGAAGGCCGCAGAGGAGTTATAATGTAACAACGACGCAAACAAATTAAAAGGAAGCTGTACTTATTACACTCTCTATACGTAAGTTCTAAACTTTCGTGGAAACAAAAACAAAAGAAACTACCTTTGCAATAGGCGACGATTTGGTTCAGGGAATGATTCACAGATTGCTGCCCGCATAGCATTGACTCTATTGCCACGGTCAGTACCTGATAAAGTTACACGTCAGAAAACTGGGGAAAAGATATGCTGCAAGGAGAATACATATATGAACGTGTTCAGATCTGTCAATAAAGAAAATCAGCCAGGGCGAAGTTAGAAAAAAAAAACATAAAGAGAATCATAAACTTACGGCAAGCTTCCAGAAGGGCGTTGCAACAAGATGCAGGCACCGGAGAGGAAGGCAACTCTCTGAGAAAATACTGCGCATTTATAGATACAGTTAGAGAGGTTTAAGAGTGACAGGCTAACTCAGCGTTGTAATGAATAGTAGAAGGTACCTTAAGACAATCAGCAATGATATGAGCATCCTCTCCGGGAGTGAACTCATTTTTTCCTGAACCAAGTGACTACATATAAATACTTTTTACAAAGCAAGAAATCAAGAAAAAATGAGTAAACACACGTAAGCATGTACATATACATAAAAACTCAAACCTTGCTCGTATTCGCGAATCCGGTGTTCAACATCATCAACATCAGCAGCTTGTCTCAAGATTCCTTCTATCCTAACTCCTGCAAGATATATATTTTTTTGATTTTTAGCTTATAATAAGTCAAAGAAATGAGAAAATCAAGCTGAAAGCCTGAAACTAATACCATGAACTTCAACAAATCTAAGAGCCTTTTCCAAGAAAGATGGAGTTCCATCAACATCTTCTAGAGCAAGTAATACTGGTCGTCCAAGGACGGTTGATTTTGCTGGTGTCTCATCTTCTGTAAGAATATCAAAAAATGCATCATCGTCTAATGAAATGAAAGAGAAACTAATCTTCGGATGTTGCCATTATCTAAATAATTCCCATATTCTTGTGAGCCTTTCAACACTAACGGGTCAGCCTTACACTCCAGTTAACATGATAATGTTCTCTCGTTGTTTATTTTCTTGAGAATGCGAAACTTTGACAGTCTCACAACACTCAAGACATATCTTGTTATACATTTAAAAGCTTAACCATTGAAAAGGTGACAAACATACTCTTTTCATCAACACCAGCAGAGGTTTCTGCATGATCATTCCTGAAAATACCATTTTGACCCATAACATGGGAAGCACTAGGTGCTTGTGTCAAAGCGTTTTCCAGAGCAGCTTTCCACTCGTATAGATCCTCCATAGTGTCAGCCTGCAAAAAATCAAATCATAAGGTCAACGTTTATCCATCAGTGATTCTCTATCCTTGCATGATTTATAATTAGACCAAAATAATCTTCTTCAGTCAAATTTGAACTTATACTTCAAACCTATAATTTGCTAAGTCATATAGATGATAAAGAACAGACTATTAATCAGTGGAGTCAAATTTCTTGTGATAGAATTGGTCTAAATTTTTTGATAGCCAAAGAAAAAAGGAACGATTATGAAATGAACAAGAAAGATTAATAAGTATAATTTTTCAGAGCGTAAAGTAAGATGCAAGATGAGGTGGATGCAACTGATAAAAACAAGATTAAGGAGACCAAACAAAAGTTTTGAGGAAAACCTTGAGTGTAAAGGCGCGTCCATCACGACCGTCGGGGAAAAGAACAGTCAACAGCTTTTTATCTGCCTTAACAACCACACTAAAAAATAGTCCGAAGTTATTAGTAACACCGAACAAGATAATGACATGGGTTAAAATACTATTGATTATAGTGATTTAAACAATAAGCCAACCTGCCTGAATTGTTGAGATCAATTCCCCCAAGGGTTAAATTGACCTCACTGCCCTTCTGTTGGACTGCACTCTGAAAGATAAAAAACAGGAAATATGAGATACCCATCATCTGTAACAACAGGCTCATGCCTTGTAAATCTCATACTCACAGAGAAAAAAACACATCATAATCATAGAAGACCGTTACTTGTCTAGAAAGCGCACAAGAAAGTCCTGGTCAGAATATGAATGCTTACCGGGTCACTTCGAAAGAAAACGAGTGAAGTGCGAGTCAAAATAAACCATCTTTTCTTCCATGATGTCCACCCAATTCCTGTAATAAATGAAAATAGAAAGTGGTGAGAGACAATTTGAAGATATAGCCGCTGACCAGGACATGTAGCCGTCGTAGTATCACTATCCGGATTCAACCCTCATAATGCATCCTAACAAAACCCACTTGACGTGATATATGCCCTTACTATCTGCCAGTAACAGTTATCCCCAGTCAGAAATAAGAAAACATCTCATCCTAAGGAGAGTTTCTACAGAACAACTCGCATCATGGATTCATGGTACTGCAACATAAAAAAAAGCAATGCTACACTGAACTAAATGTATCACCATAAGAAATTAGACATACCTTTTGATGATATAGATAGCGGTCCACTCTTGAAAACCTACAAAGTAATTATAGCCGAACAAAAAAAAATTCCATTAGAGTGAGGGGTATCTAACATGAAATCAACAGCATAAACAAATCCATTGTTTCTCTGTGTTCAAATGAAATCAAAACAATTTAGTTTCGTTTGATGGCAAAACTAAATCCCTAAGTCAATGATGGCAATAATCCAATTCCAGTGAAGCATATACCGATCTGAACGTGATTTGGTCATAAGAAAAAAAAACAGCAAATGCCTAATGATTATATGAATGCTCAACCATGATCGATCGAAAATGGTAATCTGAACAAGCATTCACATACTTGAGTTCATTACGGAGGCAATTCGATCAAATAGCAAAAAAATATGTCGTTAGAAATTAACTTGAGCGCATTAGAAGATTATCTAAAAATGGTAATTACCGTGTTGCCACCACGGGAGCGCGGATCGGCGTTTCCAGACTGCGCAGGAGGAATGCTACACGTGTCACCCTGAGATCGCCAGAACAATTAGAATTCTGACGGAGAAGAAGAAGAAGAAGAAGAATATGGTTAGAGAAAGAGACGCACATGATGCTCCTGCTCTTGTTCATGAGCAATTGGCTGCTGCTGCGGTTGTTGTTGAGGCGGCTGCACCTGAGAAGGAGGCTGTGAAGATTCTGCGTTTTTGTTAGCCATATCTTGCTTCACGCCATTGACATGCGGCACTAAAAGAAACAAAAAAAATGTCCGATCAAAGTCGAGGAGGAAAACGCAATCGGAATCTCAGATTAAGAGATGCATGAATTCGAGAAACAAACCTCGATTTGAATTGATCTGGGGATGATGATAATAATTAACAATAATTAAAAATTGAAAAAATTAACCGATTTGGTATTTTAGGTTGTGAGAATTGAGAAATGGTAAAGATTGATTGATGTGTTCAACGGTGTTTGAGGGGAAGAGGTGAAGCGAAAATTTTGGGCGGAAAGAGAGGATGAAACCTCTGCTTTTATTCCTCATTTGTACACGTCATCATCTCTCTTTTCTTGGAGGGAAAATTTTCCCCCTTTTTTTCCCTTGTTGACCTCTTCTCTTCTCCAACCAATTCTCGATAATGAGAACTTGTTATATAAAACACACTATACTCTATACTAATATGGATTATATCCTAGTCTATAGTCTTAACAAAGACGTTTAAGACATTAATTTTGGAATATCAGATAAATAAGAGCCTCTCTTTTCCTATCATAAATTTTGTTTGTACTAAAAGGAAAAAGGAAATAAAAATGACAACCTTAATACACCTTGCATTGATTGATCCTTGTTATATACTGAATCGTGCTAAGCACGACCCTCCACTACTCTCTTTTTATTTTATTTTGTGTGTTTAATGGTGACACCTTTGGTCTCCATTTTTTATTTTTCTTCTTATGTGATGTGCATCTATATATTCGGTTTAAATAATTAATTAAAACTACGTGACCTTAATATAATCAAATTATCTTTTGGATAATGCTACTGCGTGCATGGGGACTCGTTCATTCGTCCATTAATTTGTTTTTTTGTTTGATGAGTGTTTCAATATATTATTCATAGGGTATTATTTATTAATTATGCATACATATAAGCTATGAAATCCACATTGGGATTATTGTAATATCAATCTTTTTTGCTGGATGTCTAAGCAACAGACATGCCCCGAATAACAATGTGATTTTGGATATACCTGTCTGCGACTTTAGTTAAGAACTTATTTGATCTGTAAAATAAATTATAGAAATCTGAGTAATGGTAACCAATACCAAGTCACGTTGATGTAATTTAAGGGAAAACAAATCGGGTGAAACTAAACCATAATTTCACCGGATTCCATTAGAACTTAACATTTACAACGAACAATTGAACATGCATGTAGCGAAAAAGTATAAGTATGTATATGATAAACCTCTTTACTTGGGCTTATTGGAAACATTTAACAACGGAAACGAGTTCAAATATCAGTTTCTAAGGTATGTCTTTCAAATACTGTTTGGTATGAGGTTGAGTACATGCATAAGAGGCTAATAAATTCTTGGTCATATGCACCCATCCAGAATGTATGTGAAGATTTTACTATTCGATTGAAACTTCTTTGCGTAAAAGGATGATCAGAGCTACAATGAGTCGACGATAAACATAACCTATTGGAAAAGCTAGAACGTGGAAACAAAATACAGTTGCAAAGTTGTTAAAATGAAGCAAGAAAAAAAATCTTTAAATAAGGAGTTGCGGTTGTTTTTGTGCTTAAGGCAACTAAAATCTTGATGTGGGGAGAAAAACATACTTGGTGTTGTGCTTTTTCTTCTCTCCAAAAGCAAAATGTGATGATCTACCGTCTACGCAACAACATTTTCGAGAGCTTAAACAAATTTATTATTAGAGTTGTCAATTTGCTAGCTAGTGTTCAATATTCTTAAGGAGAAAAATAGTAAACAAACTTTGAAACGTATTTCTGAAAAAGTTTTAAGTTTTTTGTTTTTTTTTTTGTTTTTTTTGGGTAAATAATATAATTTTAATTTTTAAAGGAAACTGCAGCATTAGATTGTTTTTGCAAAAAAATATCATTTGTATTAATAACATCATTTTGCTGTCTAAAGCAGTTGTTTATTGGATTTGGGTCAGGACTGGACTTATTTAGAAATAAAACCGGACAACCATAAAAGTTCTAAAGAAACTAAATCTTAAGAAAATGATGTTAGCGAAAAATTAAATAATTGACGCCAATTTTTTTTTGGTAATTTAAATATTTTATTTTACTTTGATGTTTGTGTGTGTGTTTAAATTAATTATGGTTTAATGGTGGTTACATATGGTTTGCTGCTGGTTTTAAATTAATCATTGCAATTTAATATGATTTCCTCAAATTTAATATTATTAATCTTTTTAAGTAATAAAAGATATTTAAATCTATCAAATTTCTTTAGTTTTTCAAAGCAATTATCTCCATAATAAAAGATTCAATAGATTCTCTATCTCGAGCAATTTAGTCTATGAGAGTTGCTTGTTGTCTTACTTACGACTCTTTTCCCTTTTCCGGTAGAAATTAAACAAAAAAACAAACAAATAGGTTGCATAAAATTAAAAACTGTGGAGGCGAACGATCAAATCGTCTTCTCCTTCAGATATTTCGGCAGATCTTCCCGATTTCGCAAAGAGTTTCGTCACAAGTAGGAAGCAACCATGGAAATCGAGGTATCTAGCTCGATTCCTAATTCCGTGAGCAAAGAGAAAAGTGTCGATTTGGATAGTATTCGTGTTAAGCGGAAGACGTTGCAGAATTTGCTCCATGATTGTCAGAGAGCTCTTGAGCTGCTGGATTTGACCGATGTTAGTGAATCAGAAAACGGCGGCGAACAGAGTGAATCACCGGAGGAGGAAGAGTCGTCGTCTCCTTCTTCCGATCCAGGAGATCCTGAAGCTGATAAAGTAATGCTTATTTATACAATTATACCTTACTCTCTCAGTCTAGCTTTTCTTATCTAGTAGGCTCTTTTATTGATCCATGATTTTTGTGCAGTTTTATGAGCTCATGAAATCTAGAGTTGAATGTAACGAATTTCGTGAAAAGATAGAATTAGCTCAAGTTTCAGTTCCCCAAGATCTTACTGGTAAGGATTTTCACTTTGTTTAACCCAATAAGATTTGCCAATTTATGTGTTATTTGGTTGTAGAGATAACTTAATAGTAAGTTGTTGAAATTGCAGAAGATGGTAGCTCTTGGGATGTAGTTAGTGAAGATGATATATGGGGTGAGGAAAGTTTGGGTCAAACGGAAGATGATTATGTTGTTGTTAGGGAAGAAGATATAGCAGATGGTATCGCTTGTTTCATGGCTACATATCTATCATCCCTTAAGCAGACTAAGGTATATACATGCGCATCTTTTCCATTGCTCGTTTTATCTCTTCTCATCAACTTTTTCATGTGAAATTATTCTGAGTTCTATCTTTGTGTAGGATGTATCACCTGATCAGCTTCAGAAAGGTAAATCTTGAACTTCCATGTGTTACTATTATGTTTTTGTTTTAGAGAACCACCCCAAAACTGTCTCTTCCCTAGGGCCCCAATTTATCTGTTCAATTAAACTACCTTTATAACAGAATGCTAGTGATGGGGACTCTTATGTCTCCTTATCAAAGACTATTTATCAGATACTAATAGTTTGTTTGCTTATGAACTGTGTTGTAGCACTTAGCACGATGTTTTCAGTTAAGAAGAGGAAGGGGAAGCTACGTAAAGCCTGGGAGGGAAGTAAAGTTATTTACAACGTAGCATCATGGAGCGCAACTGCGATAGGGTACGTCAAGCAAAGACGTCCTCTTTAACACATCCAATCATTAGTTTGTGTATCTGAATGTTTCTCATTGTCTCACTAATCTAATTGCTCTTGTAATTGTTTTGGCTACAGAATATATCAAAACCCGATGATCCTGAGTATTGCAACCAAAGCCTTCTGGGTGTCGTGCCAAGCTATATCAAAGCTTGTCTGAAATACAGACACATCTCACCTGATGATCATAAGTTACAGCAGCAGGCTTGTCTTGGCAATGTTTTATATCATTTAATTTATCTTTTGTACAAATGCCATTTGTTGCTTCTTCTCTCTCTCTCTCTGTAATATGCTCTGCCTTTTCCATTGTATCCTCAACATGCAATCTTAATGATTCGTGTGATCTCAGTTTGATATGCTTATTTCTGAAGTCGTAGTGTGATATTGTGATTGGATCTTGGAAATAATAAAGAACTAAAACAATTAACAGTAAGTCAATAAATATGACGATTCTAATCCATTGAAACACCCTTAATTGGTGATCCTAATCCATTGGAAATTTGAGCTGGTATTTGTGAAATTAATTAATATTCTGTCACGTTCATTCAATTTTGATAAGGGTTTTTGTGTAATCACCACATCGTGTTACTCTTTTATCACAACTCATATCCGATGTAATGCCAGTCTTGTATATTGACATTTAGTACTAGAGAAAAACGTGGTAATTGTTATACTTTATTATACATCCAAAAGCTTTCTGAAGGTTTCGATGATTTGCTCCACCAAGCAAAATTACTTGCAGCTCCAAGCAGACGAGCAAATGAGATCTGAACCTTTTGAGCTCCGGAATCTTTCGAGCAGTTATAGACGTTTCCATGCTTAGTAATAGAAAGACTTGGCTTTATTATCTGCAGTGTCCTTGCAAAGAATTGAGCGAACCTCCATGATCGATCTCGGAGGCTCCAAGTCTTGCTCTCTTAACGAGTTGCCTAGTAGCTGTTGCATCTGTGCTGCAAATGTATCGTCTAATATCTGCAAATACGCATAATTCCGTATAATATGTAAGATCAGGTAAAATATTTGACTCATACAACTTTAAGTAACTGCAGTTTTTATTGGGAGTACTTACAGAGACAGCAACTCTAGAACCCTTGTACCAAGCTCTGTTCTCTTTCCTGTTCTCCAAAAAGCTTAAAACAATCTGCCATGCACAGAAGAAGAATGAGTATTCAATACCACAAAACAAAAAAGTTAGGAGAGGCCATTAAAAATAGTCACCTGCCCCATACGATCCCAATATCCTCGGGACAATGCGATGAAGACATGCGTCTCACAAACCGAGTGTAAATGATTGACTGTTTTGGTGAGCTGATCCTTCAGGTTATTCATTTTGCTTCTGATGTCTGATTCTCCAACACTTTCTTTAGACTCCTGAAGAATCTTCTTCAACATTGTCGCCTTTTGTAGCTTGCTCTGACAAAAAACAAAAAATAACCGATTACAACAGACGCATGTAGTAGAGGGAGTAGGATCTCAAAACATGTTAAAAATCCAACAAAATATATGAAACATGGACAACCATTGCACAAGAAAAATCCAAAACAGTAGAAATGAGTAAGGGAAACTCACGTTTTCTACGAGTTTTTCGACCACAGCCTGAAGGTAACTCCGAAACTTGGCTCTGAGCATCACTGTCACTTCAGATAGACGATCACCAGGAGCTGCATTCCCACCATCAGGAATGCATGAAGACCATGCTTTAAATTTAGCCTCTATATTAGGTCGTAGAACATCAAGCATCCTCTTCATGGAGTTTAATAGAATACCCAGCTGAACCGAGGAGATAAAGAAACTTATCAGCAAAACAAATATTTTTCTAATAAAATGTAAGGGGGAAATGTAGGAATGTTAGGCTCACCTCATCCGGTACTACATATGCAATCACAGATCTCTTGGTCAGCTTTTGGACATACTTAAAGCTTAACTTTTTTGGAGCCAAGTTTGCTTTGAGAGGTGATAGGACATCTGCATACTGCTTCTCCAGAGCATCCACAATTGCTTTTTCAACATCAGCAATGGCCTAAAGAAATACAAGTTATGTCAACCTTTTCACTCCTGTGTCTTAAGATGAAAATTTTATCGCCAAGCCCTGATTATGATACTCCAAATTCATACCATAGATACAAATAAGTTGTACCAATAACAGGCAGCGGGATATACAAGCAAATATTTTCAAAATTTCGAAATCAAAAGGCATCAAAGAATAGATAAACTTACACTCTCCAAAACAAAGATATATTCCGGCCATCTGGAAATGATAACTTGATAGTCTTGGATGGTTTCGTTCAGCCTGGTGTACATTTCATCAACAAATGGGGTTGTTGAATGCTGTGTCTTGACTCCAGACCATTTTACCTGCTTGAATGACAAATTTGGAATGATACATTGAAGTTAGTTTTCAACGATGTGACATATGCTGAGAAGAACGAGAGACAAAAGAAGTATGGATCAAGGTTGAGGTTTTTTATTACTTATTAATGTGAAAATCCACATCTTGGTGAAAATACTTTTGCTTCTCCGTACAATTGATTTGAAAAAAAAAAAAAAATCTGAAGTAAACCACACAGAGAATTCAGTATACATACCTTATCAAGCTTGCATGACTCAAGTAAGGAAAGACGTCTATCTTGAATCCAAAGCATGATATAAAGGTGGAACAACTCTTTCGCATCAACACCGCCTTGGATAGGACTGTGAAATGAAATATGATACAAGTCAAAAAAAGCAGACAATCAACAAATCAAATAATCTAAACGACAAACCTAATATTCCAGCTGGAAAGATCACGTTGAAAGTCAGCAGTTGCAATCACAAGCTCTGCAACTGTTGGTGAAGGGCCAGAGGGCGGACATGCCACGAGGAATGCTCGAAGTCTATTGCAGAGATCAGTGCTATATATAGACGCTGACAGGTTAGGAAGATCAAGAAAGCTGCATAAAACAAAATATTGGGGCTATCAACACCTGCAGGAAGAGCCTATGGTACAGTACACACATCTAAACATCTCAATCACATAAAATTTGATACTATAATGGTACAACAGTGGCACAAAGATAGCAAATAACACAAAAAGACAGTAGTATGGGTGATGCTAACTAGATACAACCATAGATTGAAAGAGAAGCTAAGAAATGATGAAGGAAAAGAAGATTTAACCAAATCTCTGGAAAAAATTTGGTCATCTAGCTATTAAGTTAAGTTGACACGTTGTCTACTGTAAGATGAAAATATCGCCACTACTGCGTGTGACCAACACATAACTCACTAACAGTACAATTGACAAGGGTTGATCACTGATCAGCAAAGAATATATTGGTGTGCGATCTACTTGACGTATCTTGTATTTAGCAATAATTTTGAACAGAAGATAAATTGAACATACTTTCTTTTTTCACTTGCTTACTAACCTGGGAAGTATATCTTGATTTTGGATCTCAATATCAGTATAAATCTCACTCTTTACATTCTTGCAGACCATAGTCATTTTCTGGTAAGCAGCCGACATTGCAGAAGGATCCCAAAAATTGGGCTCACTGTTATTTGTAACAAACTCATCTGTCTCACCCATGTGCCTCCTAGATCTCTTCCTTGCTGCTGCCTGTAAAATCATTGATGCCAAATAGATGAGAAAAATGGCTGATCAAGAGTAAGGTAAAGCAATGGAGAGGCTGTATTTGATATACCTGGAAATAATGACAAAGATTAGTCTGATCCTCAGGAGACAAGATATCGTGCAGAAGCATGTATAATTTAACAGCAGGAGTGAGTGCTGGCGCTGGAACTCCTGTTGCAGAACTGACTACATCAACCATTCCAGAAAATGATGACTCGTCAAGCGATTTATAGTTCTCGAAAACGAGTTTCAGAATCTGCTCGATCTGGTCCTTGATTTCGTTCAGGATGCGATTCTGTTGAAAGCGAAAACAAAGTAAACCACATAGAAAATTAATCAAAGCATGGATGATCAAAATTTGATCAAAGTATACAATCTAACTTTAGGGTCGTATCCTATCCATGGCTTAACTTGAGACAAGAATCACATAACTCCGAAACTCACATAAAAGCAGAAAACCGCACAGAAAAATCAATGATATGTAACTGCAGATCTACCTCCTGATGACTCAAGGCGCTCTTGCCATTTCCCTTCATTATGACAGGTGTTAACAAGTCATGCACCAAATGGAGGCAGTCGGAAGTCGGTGTAGCGACATCCATTACGTAGGACAAGTATCTTAAATCAACACAACAAGCAAGGGGATCAAATAGAGTTATAGCATATCCCTCAAATGATAAGAAAAAAAAAGTTAGTACAATATACCTGAGCTTGGTGTAGACATCTGAAATCCCATAATAGGTGGCAAATTCTTCCAAAATCCATTTCCATGAACCATATAACAACAAGTTTCTTTGCTGAAACCTCTGCATTTTCATGGCCACTTCCAGGACTAAGTCATATGCGACTGTTTCCGCAACAGAACCACACTGCAGGGGAAAATCAATACACCAATATCTTATGAACACAATACAATGACTTTTATCTGTGTTTACAGACATAATCTTCGAAGGATAGATTTATCCTCTATCTTCAATAATTTTGACCAACGTTACAATAAATGGGTTGGAAATGAACGAATTCCATGTGAGAGGAGCTGAATATACGTGCATGAGCTCTTATAAAAACCCGTAAAAGGTCTCATATTTTTTAGTAGAATTGCTAATAACAAGTCTAACATCAACAACTATTGTAAAATAATATTTTCTAGTTGAAACAGTCTAGTTACTATCAACAAGAGAAGAGGCTACTATTGTACGAGATAAAGATTTAAAGTTGCTCAAGGAAATGGACTTCTGGAGTGTCTCTCGTATACCAAAAATAAAATCCAATCTACTAACAGAAGCAAAGAAAAAGAGAGATCACCAAAAGTACCAAAGAAAATGAATGATAGGGTAGTTAACACACCTTCAAATGGCTATTATCATCAAAACTTTCTGAATAATCAATATAAAGCTGGAGTTTTCCCACAGCTTGATGTTCTGGCTCACGAAAAACAGACCACCAGCGAAGTTTCTCACCCTGAATGCTTTCTTCATTAGAAGCATTTGAGATATACTAACATATAAAAAAGATAAGTAAAAATGACTTACAGATTCTTCAGAAATATTAGCTAGCTGGACAAGCACACGCCCAAAATCATTCCCCTTTGGATCAAGGATTTCAACAATCAGATCATCTCCATGACTATCAGGAAAGCTGTTGAAATTCCATGTACTTTGTCAGACATCACAAATACGGGATGTTAACCCAAGTGGATTTGGGAGAGGGAAAAGAAGAGTTGAGAACATAAGAACATACAAAACATGGCTTTCACCAGATCCGGGTTGCATCATAATGGTGTCATCTTCAGTTAAGCTTTTCAATCTTAACCTACACGAGTATGTTTCTGAATGACAGAACCAAACGGATCAATTCGTATTTATAAAAGTTATTGCACAAAATCAGAGAGTAGTGAACTGGAAACATGGAAATACAATTTTCTTCCTAACTTCCCCACACATACTGATAGTCATGCCCATGACATGCTATTAATTATTAACTCCCCGAATAGGCAAGTAGTTAATAACTTTCACATACCTTGTACAATATCATAAGACGTTGAACTATTACGCAGACTTGTAACACCAGTTTTCAGGAGACCAGAAACTTGTTTTAAGTACTGTGTACTGGCATGTACATATGCCAAGCTTTGACGTGAAAGAGAAGAACCATTGGCTGGTACACGGACATGAATCCTCCTTAGAGCCCGCCATCCAGAAAATAAGCATGTTGACATCTTGGAAAAGTGAATCCTGATTTTCTCAAACTTTATCAGTGATGGCTTCAGAGATGATATACTACAGCCAGTTGGAGCATCCAAAACTGTTTTAACACGTCGTACTACAAAAGTAGACAAGTTTGTGTTACGACTATGATGATAGGAGGGGCAGCCAAAGAAGCAAATGAAACATAGAATTCAAGCTTACCTTGCACCTTCATTTTGCCAATGTTTTTCTTGGGTTTTGGTGCAACTCCCTCATGTGGAGCTTGTGAAGATCGCTTCGCCAGCAGCTCCTCTTCTGATTGCAAAAGGAGTTGCTGCAACCTGTTATTCAGTATTCACCAAAAAACAACTTCAATTCGTATAAAGAAATCTAAAATATCTATTCAGGACAACAATATTGTGAAATTTAAGGAAAACCTATGAAAACTATGAAAGAGGCTATAATAAAATAAAAACTCACCCAAATGCTTCTCGCAGAAGAGCACACTCATTTTCTAAAAACATTGGAGCCTCCATGCAACCCTTTGCCCATGCCTGAAGGCAAAGTCGTACACATGCATCATAGGAAACCACAGCATGCCATGGCCCACGAGCACTGTATCATGGTACATAAAAAAATCAGCAAAGTGGTTAACAAAAGAATCTGACTTGTTTACTAAACTGATAGAAGATAACACTAGGGGTTCTCTATGTGTATCCACGTTCTCAAGAACGAACTAACAGATCACTACCTTGCATGAAAAGTAGGCAGCCGAGCTGGATGTTGATCAGATGGCCCAGATGACTCAGATGCAACACTTGGTCTAAAGGAACAAAACGAAAACGTCAAATTGGTTTAGCAAATAGAGAATTCATTTCATATAAAGAGCGAAAAAAGAGAATACCTAGTAAAGTGGCCTGTCTTTCTACTTTCTACACAATCTTCTGTTTTGACTTCTGAAACTTGAACGCTTGAAGTCGCTGGTTTAATTTCTTCAGATTCTTCTGCTGCCCCGGAAAATGGAGGGGCACTGGGAATATCACTTACTTCTTCAGAAGAACACTTTTCATCAAGCTCCTGCAATATGATTTAGAGCTTTGAGAAGATCAATAAAGAAACAAATCCCTCACTCACATCACTGTAGTTCTACCATTATACAAGGGAATACAGACGCATGTAAAACTTGAACAAGAAAAGCAAATCTTGTGTGGTGTTACATAAAGACATGTAGCATCAGCTCCTGACCATATTCAACGAAAACATCAAATAGAAAGCTAGTTCTCCAGTATGTTTACCAATGCGCCATATCTTTCCATTTGTATCATTTTATTGGTGATCCTAGTATTACTAACATTGAACAATCATTCATCATACTAATTTTTCTTGATCTAGCAACAATGCTATAGGATTGGAGATTTTAAACAAAATAATAAACGATGGCTAGATTCAACCTTCTCAACGGCTGTTCTCCCGTCCATCTTAGGAAAGTGAGTTTCATCCCGAGATACGCCGCCATTTATCCTCCCAGATGGCGGCGGAGGAGAAGATTGCGAGCTAGTAGCTGAATCGGTGGATTCATCTTCCGTATCACCATCAAATCTAGGCCCTGTCTCTTCCTGCGCACCGGCGAAAGTCTCTCTGGAGGAGCTAACCTCGGAGTAAGTATAATAAGACGAGTTTCTTCCGTAGCTGCGACCTACGGCACTGGACACTCTACTGTTCTCGGGAGACGAATCGAGAGAGACGTCCTCCGAATTTGTACTCATATCGTCTTCGGAAGTAACATCAGTATCGGCCACTAGGGTTCTTCTGGTGACTGCGACAGGAGCTGAAGGCGACACGTGGCCGTTACGGACCTTGGGCGCGGGCAATCTCAATTCTCTGCTGGAGATCATGGTCAAAAGGCG
Source organism: Cardamine flexuosa (assembly GCA_963555745.1). Taxonomy (NCBI): domain Eukaryota; kingdom Viridiplantae; phylum Streptophyta; class Magnoliopsida; order Brassicales; family Brassicaceae; genus Cardamine; species Cardamine flexuosa. The sequence goes on along the minus strand of OY743215.1, from coordinate 6,033,432 downwards.
GAGCTGGATCAAATCACAGTGTGAGTTGCTCAATTGAGCTAAGGAAGTTGCTAAAATTGAGCAGATGAAGTCTTGCTTTAGAAGGGAGATTCCTCAAGAAATCGAAGAAACTGTCACAGATTGCGATAGATTTTGCAATGGAGGAGACGGAGAAAGCTTAATCCGGAAGCTTTCTCTGAGAGAGGGAGAGAGACGATTGAAATCTGTGTGCACTTCAAAATGATTTCTCTTTGTTTTTTTTTGGTATTTCCTTTTTTTTTCTTACTTTAAATTTTAATTTTGAAAAATTGGGAATTCAAATTTGGGAAAGGGTAGAGAGGAAAGGCAATCGAGTTGGTAGACAACCGGAAACGGTGTCGTTTAGTTTGCGGACGAGATTGAATGGGGGAGCTGGGCATAACGGGTAGTTGTGACGTGGAAATGTGATTTAATATTTTTAATAAATGGTGCTCTCTTTTTTTTTTTTTATGTTAACACTTTTTTTAATAAATGGTTTTGAAAATGGGAAAAGGAATTGTAACGTTAGAATTTGTTGTTATGGTAGCTACTAAATAGGTGGTGGTGGGGACAATCGACGAGTGTTCTTTGTTTTCTTACGCAGATCTACCCATTTTTGTCAACATATTCCATTCAAAAATTTTAAGTGGTAAATGAAAAAACTAATGTCGGTATATAAAGTTTACTCTAATGTTTAAATACAGTGTTGTCTTTGTAACTAACTAGGAAACAAAAAATGAACTTTGTTGAAGACTCTACAAATTAGAAACATATCACTTGCTTGAGTTGCAGTACTAGTATTATCTAACCACATGGAGGAAATTTGTTGAGCACACCTGACAAAACATATACATCTCAAACTTATGAGCATAATTATCTCAATCTGCTGATTTGCATAAGCTTTTGTTTTGTTTATAGAGATGCAACAAACAAAACTTGTAAGTTGTAACCAACAACAAGCAAAAGAGTCTTGAGATCTAAACAAGTGTACTTCATTGTTGCCAATGAGCCTAATTGATTGGTGAATCCTCCAATGTTATCATTACAATCAACATTTTCCCCATTCTGAAATTATCTTTATTTCAAACAACTCCACAATTGTTTCCTGCCCTTATTGCACAATCTTTTTCCTTTCAAAATCAAAATCATAGAAATGGCAGAAATAAATAAGGAAAAGAGAGTAAGGAGACTCTTAGGAGTTTGAGAATGTGTCGTGTTTATTAAGCGTACAGGTCATCCACATTACACTCGCCCAGATACACTTTGACACTCCGTGGCGATCCACAGTTTCCTTCAGCTATCAGAACTCTGTCGTTTGCAGACATATGCGCTATGATTTTGTATATCATCTCGATCTGCAAATTCAAAGATAAAGACTTCTTGATACATCTGCTCGAAAATTTACCAATGAAAAAGAAATTCTCAAAGGATTTGGACTTTACTTGCTCAGGAGCATGGCAACGATCAGCTATCGCATCCAGTGTCAATGGCTCTACCGGATCTTTACAACTGCAGGGACAGAAAGAAGGATTACTATATAAGTGGTCTTTCTTGACAAGATTTGACAGAGAAGTGGACATGGTCTGATCCTTACGTGGCTTCATTAAGAACTGACAATACCCGCTTTTGCAGGGCCAGAACTTCTGCTGCTGCCTTTTTTCCGGCTTCCACACCTGAAATCATTGTTTTATTCAGATTTAAGTAAAGAAATTTCAATTAGGAAATTACAAAACATCGGTTTCAGATATGGGCGAAACATCTCTACCGGGTTGGTGGTATGCATTTATGTTGACAATCGAGGCATATAATCCAACCGCTCTTTCATAAAGTGCTATAAGAGCCCCAACAGTTCTTGGTGTCACTTCCTCAATAGTAACACTAATGGACTCTCTACCATTTGCATATAAAGCAGATCTAGTTCCCTGGACAAATTCAAACCAGAGGGGAAGATAGTTCAAAATCCAAATACAGTGTGTGTAAAGAATGAATATCATCTCCGACTACGTTGTGTAAAACGAGGTGTCAAAAATCTAACCTGTAGCATCCCAAAGAGGTAGTCTCCACAAGTGACACCTGGCTCAAGCTCCCAATCGTGACCTGGGGGTCTGTCTCGTAACACTTCTATGAAGGTTGCAAAGAAATTGTGCACACCCTCTCTCAGCTGTTGAATGTAGCTAATGAAATAAAGAAATTTATAAATACTGTTGCATAAAGAGCTCCATTTTTGCTATGTCTCTCAATAGGAAAACTATATTATTAGTAAAGGAAACTCACGCGTGCTGATCTGTGCTTCCCTTATTTCCGTATACAGTTAACCCTTGATTGACCTGCAAATTCATATAACCGCTCATTGGGATCACATCCGTAATAAGAGGGTTGAGGAAACAGTACACAGGTCTCAATTCTTCCATGCGCACAAGTAAGTGACCAAGATCCTCTGATTTTTAATTGCAAGAACTATTTACACTTCTCAAGACATTTTAAATGATCATGAACTCTCATTTGGGGTACTGCGGTGAAAATTGAAGAAAGTGTATGCTTACAGTGTTACCGTCAAGATCAAACTCCTTGCCTAATGATTCCATGACCAGCTGCTGCAGATATCGACTAAATAGTAATAAGCTATCCTTGTAAGGAAGGATAACCATATCCTGTCAAAAGAAAGGGAAAAAAAAGAGAGTAAAAAAGTCAATAGGAACTCAATCTCCTTGCTAGTCTTAGACACACTCAACAAAATTGAGAAAAAACACCTTGGAACCAACGCCACCGGAAGCCCAGTACCAACACATAGCTAAGAGTGCTGCAGGGTTATTCTTGATCTGAAAGAAAAAAAGAATTCACAGACTAGAGTGAGTCATGGTAGACTATCTTATGTGTATGAGTCAGGAAACCCAACTATGTGGTAAGTAAGTTCATCTTCCACAAAACCAAAATGAAATAGTTCCTACACAAGCTGCATGAAGTGGTTCCTACACAAGGTAAGACTTACCGAAGTTGTCCTAGTAGCCTCATCCATTAATGCAGCACCATCAAGCATCTCTCTAACATTGATCCCCTATACGATGACAGTGCATTAATAAACATAAAAGTAATGAATGAGATCGTACTAAGTCTAAGCTTATGTACCAAATTACCTGTAGTGCTGCTGGAAGCAGACCAACTGCAGACATTATCGATGTTCTTCCACCCACCCAGTCGTACATAGGAAATCTAGCTAGCCAACCTTCAATTCTTGCCGTATTATCCAGCAACGAGTTTTCTTGAGTAATTGCAACACCCTGCATAAGCATACAGCGCGAAATTGCTGCTGAGGAACTACAGTTGGGCAGAAGTTGAAGCTAAATTATATGCAATACATCGTGTAATGACCCATGGCAAGCCAGATTTTTTTTCTGTTGTTAATGAGACAAAATACTTAGTCTACTTGTCTCAGATTACTTCCAGCCGTGTAAACCAGTTTGGCCATTATAATACAGCATTCTTCCCATGTCGTATAGACATGGATTTCAGCAAAAAGCGGAAACAAAAACCTGAGATTAACACCTGTTTTGCGAAATTCAAACCAGCTTCACGGAATGCTTTCTGCACTTCCAATAGTCCATTTCTAGTTTCAGGAGTACCTCCACTCTGGAAACACACATAAGAAACTTCATCATGCTCGCCAATATCAAGACCAACAATCATATAAACAGCCCATGCATACAAATGAATATAACACACACCTTTGAGATGACAATTACTAAAGTTGAGGCAAGCTCTGGCCCAAGTTGTGCAATCTGATGATCGATTCCAGCAGGATCGGTGTTGTCAATGAATCTAATCTATAAACAACAAAAGTCATAAATCAGTAGATATCAAATTAACACTCTTTTAATCAGAAAAACCTAAGGCACGAGATCCTTCAATGAGGCAGAGATAAAAGAAGAGTCATTTGTTAAAAGGAGCTTAGCCAAGAGTCTTAACAGCAAGGGAAAGTAATGTTGACTGCAATTAGAACAGTGTGAGATACCTTCAACGGAGGATTATCAGGAGCCAAGGCCTCAGCGACAAATTGAGGTCCAAGAGCTGAGCCTCCAATGCCTACAGAAAGTATCTGTGTAAAACGACCCGTAGGAGAAGATGGTGGCTTTATCTGCAATGTACAAACAAAACTGAGTATTGTTAGCAAACAAACAAGATTCAAAAAGGTGAGCTAAGTAAGACTCTGCACAGAACTGAGATTGATTAAAGTCAACCAAATAATCAAAATTCAAAACAAGGTGGGATCAAATCCAGACCTTGCCAGAGATGATGTCATCAGAGAAAGCACAGATAGAATCAAGTGTCTTCTCGATCAAGGTCTTCAAAGTAGGCTTAGGTGCGAGCTTAGAGTTCCTAAGCCAATAGTGTCCAACCATCCTTCCTTCATCTGGATTCGCTATAGACCCCTTTTCAAGATCCTCCATAGCCTTAAACGCAGCTTTGAATCGATGCTCCATATCAGCAACAAACTCATCGGTGAATCCGACGCGACTGACATCGAGATACAAGCCGAGGTCTTTCTGCTGATACAACCAATCCAAGTATCGTTTCCACAGCGCATCTGGATCCTTGAGAAGCTCTTTCTTCGCATCCGTATGAGAAATGTCGCGCGCCACGGAGCGAGCAGCGGAGAGATTCAACGGTAGATTAGTGGGTCTGGAGGAATGTGGGAAAGAGAAGGAATCTCGAGATTGCGCCGGCAATGCTTTAAAGGAGAGGTTTTTGGCAGGTTTGAGAGAAGGAGAAGAAGAGTAGAGGCCTGAGAGAGAGGCCATCTTTTGAGACAGCGATGTTTACGAGAGAAGAGAGTCAACAATGGAGAGAGAGAAAGGGTGGGGCTTTATATTCAGGATTCGTTTTTAGTTTATTCCGATTTGATATTTGGGAAGAACCAATGAACAGAAATGAGTCGAGTGGGAGATTTTGTCCTTTGGTGGGAGCGAACGGTTCTGCTTTGATTAGGAGGATTCTCGAGCTTTATCACTCTTACGGACGACTATACTAATATTTATCTACCTTGGCATCATATTCTATTTCATATGTGTCCCGCCATTTCTAATGACTACCACTTCAACTACACCAAACCCATCTTCTTGTTGAAATAAAACAAACAAATTAGCACTCAATGCTTATATGTGTGTGTGTTGGGGATGAAATTTCGAGTTTTAAAAAGAAAAATGTTTATTCCAAGTATGGTTGTTCTTCAATGAACTTTGGGTTTGCTGGTTTGCCGGACTCCCAGTTAAAACTACGCTTCTTTTAGAACTATGAAATGCAAATGCCTATTACTTTGAATTGATGTTTCTTCATCGAGTTTTGTTTGGGTTTCTTTTGCATATGCTTAGCTTGTTGGGGGGGTTTTATGCTTTTTGTTGTGCTTAATACACAGAGAAGCTAGGTCAGGTATATATAGCGATTGCAAATGGTGCACCAGTTTCATATACATTGGGACTGGTTGGCTGGTTGATAAGGTGATGAGATCGACACATTAAATGTGATTTACGTTTATAGGTTCTACCTTGAAGCTCTTCTCCTGTTTTCTTACTTGTTAGTATGCATAAAAAATGTCATCTTTTCTATAAAGCATATGGCTCAATTTTGGTTAAAAGTGAGTAGAATTTCTGACTCTATCTTTCTCATAACATTACTAAAAAGTGAGTAGAACTTCTGCTTCTATCTTTCTCAAAACATTACTGATTTATTAGTCAAGACTGGCATGAAAATAATATATTTCTTCTTTCATAATCACTTTTAGTAGGTCTGGACACAAAACAAATATTTGAAATTTCTGATCTTTGTATTATATTATTTTTGTTGTTTTATGTAGTTTTGGATATTTCCGTCTTTTCAAACCATAGTTACCAATTAAAAATTATATTAAAACTTACATACACAAAAAAATGAGAGCATTGGTTTTTTTTTTCTCGTTTAAATGAGAATATTGTTTATAGCAACAAAAGATGTATCCATAGAAGAAATATATTGTATTTAAGGGAAAAGATATTACGACTTTAAATGTATTTAACAAACGGGATAGATGAATTATACATAAATTAAAAAATTTGATTCATAAATTTTAGTTTGTATTAATGCTGACAGGAAATAATAATAAAAAACTTGATGCAGATCAACGGTAAAATATCTCTTATGTTACATATTTTTTTTTACATTTCACTACATAATTTATATAATACATAGATGTTAAAACGCACCTCATTTAAAAGAGTATTTTGGTAAAAAGAAATCAAAACAAAGATTGTAAAATATTTTGATACTGATGTGGTGGTTCTCGGCATTGAGAGAACTCTAAAAAACAACTTTTAATAGTGTAAGTAACATATGATTTACTCCGTCGATAGTTTAGTCCACTACATCAGCGATAAACCATTTAAATCTTATATATGTTTATTCAAAAATATATCAATAGTTGTTTCATTGGAAAAAACAATTACTAAAATGGTTCAAACAATTCAAATAGGATCAGAATTAACCAACTAATTGACAATCAAATCAAATTCATATACTGTACTAATTTCTTTCAAATCATTAAAAATAAATATCCAACTAAAATTGTATACTCCATTTTTGGTTCCATCTTTGTTATGAACTTAACGCTTTTATGCTTTTTGAAAATAATATATTCTGATGAAAAAAAAAAAAAAATTGTATAGTTTGCACGAGGAATGGATTTGAGTCATTTGACAGAAAATGCGCGGAGAAAATTGAGGACACTAATTGTGGTTTAGGAGATAAACCCGATGACGTCATAAAAGCAATAGAAAGGGGAAAGAAAACGTAAGAGTTCCCAAAAAAAAGAAAAAAAAAGGTATCGTTCGTTCGTCGGGGGCCATTGAGGGGAGGTCAGACCAGAAGTCGCTCGCGAGCCTTATTAATTGCGTAAAAATCCATTTAGAGGTTTTGCTGGCGATCTCTGGTACTGTTAGGTTTTCATCGGGACAAAAAAAATCCCTTTCATTCGCCGGAGATAGCACGGAGGATTTGCCGACTTTTGAAAATGAAATAGATTACGGCGAGAATTATTCGCTATCCTCGAATTCCATCGCTGGGTAACTAAGAGATTTTCTGATTCCGTCTTCTCTCCATGACTAAAAGGGTATTTGAAGCCTGGAAAGGAAGTAATGTAAGTTTTTTCTTTTTCTTTTTCTTTTTTATCTTCGAGCGATTGAGCCTGGAATTCTGGAATTCTTTTCTAGTGCTGTCTCTTTATTGGAAGATGAATATTCTCTGAATTTTATTCTCTGGTATGACCGTGACTGGGTTTTAGTTGATTTTTGTGGTGTTTCTTGAGTTGTTTACATGAAAATGATTTTGGAATTAGGTTTTTTCTCGACTTCTCTGTGTAGCATATTGCAGAGCTTGGTTTGGTAGCTTTCTAGGGTTTTCAGAGGGAAAATTGTTAAATGTGTGCTTCAGAAACGGAAAGCATGTGTTAGTAAGGGCTTGAATTAACTACATTAGAGAATTAGTCATTATTTGATGGTATAAATGGAGATAGTTTCATGAATACTTGACTCTCTACACATGTATTGATTAGCTCTCTTTCCTTGCTCTTTTGCAGAAGTTCATCCTTGGTGGTAGATTGGTATTTGGTCCAGATGCTAAGTCACTGCCTGCTACCTTGCTACTGATCATAGTCCCAGTTGTGTTGTTCTGTGTATTTGTTGCTAGGCATCTTCGCCATGAGTTCTCACCTTACAATGCGGGATACGCTATCTTGGTGGTAGCAATTCTATTCACTATTTATGTAAGTCTTCTCCGATTCCCATTTCATACTGTGGCACTCAGACTTTTTTTTTTTTTGCTTTGCTGAATCGCTTAGTTGGTTTTGATAGGTATTGATTCTCCTGTCCTTCACATCTGCACGAGATCCTGGTATTGTTCCAAGAAATTTACATCCCCCAGAGGAAGAACTACGTTATGAGACAACAATATCAGCTGACGGAAGACAAACACCTAGTGTTCAGATTCCTAGGACGAAAGAAGTCATAGTTAATGGCATTTCCGTTAGAGTGAAATACTGTGATACGTGCATGCTTTACAGGCCTCCTCGTTGCTCTCATTGTTCTATTTGCAACAACTGTGTTGAGCGCTTTGATCATCATTGCCCGTGGGTGGGCCAATGCATTGGACTGGTAAGCTCATTCAAAAGCATAATGTTTTTTTCTGATGAAGATATAGTTCATAACTTTCTATCGCCAGATGAAGATCTGTTTTATCTGCTGTTTGGCCAATCTGTTTTCTGCCATCTTGTCTTGTTGCATGGTTAGACTCTGACATGGAAAATTTTGTGTCCATTGGCAGAGAAACTATAGGTATTTCTTTATGTTTGTTTCTTCGGCAACTCTTCTCTGCATCTATGTGTTCTCGATGTCGGCTTTATACATCAAGATTCTGATGGATAATCAACACGGAACTGTGTGGAGGGCGATGAAAGAATCACCTTGGGCAGTTGTGCTGATGGTATACTGCTTTATTGCCCTGTGGTTTGTTGGAGGGCTCACAGGGTTTCACTTGTACCTCATAAGCACCAACCAGGTCAGTTAGTCCCTTCTCTTTTCCACTCCTAATCACTGGTACTATCTTCTGGTATTCGTCCACGCCATTATAATATGCAAATTGATATTAACACTATGCAAGTTTTTCAGACAACCTATGAGAATTTCCGGTACAGACCAAACAGCAGAATGATTGTCTATAACCGTGGCTGTGCAAAGAATTTCATGGAGGTGTTTTGCTCGAAGGTGAAGCCCTCGAAGAACAACTTCAGAGCCTTCGTCGAAGAAGAACCTCCAAGAGCTGTTACTCTGCCTAGTACCACCAGGGAATCAGCCGAAGCAGAGGATGACAATGGAGCCCGGCGACAGAAAGTGGAAGACGATCTAGACATTGGAGACGATCTTATGAATTTCTCACAGCGTTGTAATCCAGAAGAAGCCAACAACGATCAACCTCATAACACTGTGGACATCGACCCTGAGAGAGCAGCCACGATAAGGACAGAAACAAGACATGAAAGCTGGGGAAGAAGAAGTGGAAACTGGGATGTTGCTTCAACAGATGTCAGGGAGAGCCGAAGCTATGCAACAGCAAAGGACGGAAGGGGATGAGTTTATTATCTTACTTTGATTAAATATTTCAAACACTTTGGGGGTTTCTCTTTTAGGTCAGAATTGCGTAGATTGGATTTGGTTTCGGGGATTTGCGAATCAGTTCATGTAATATTGAGTAGATACAATGCCAAGAGCAGTAGTTCTATCTTCTTTTCGTTTCCTTAATGTGTATTGTGCTATTTTGTTGATATTATGTGGATATTCCCATTCTGTATTACTTGCGTCCAAAATATCCACCATAACTTAACTTAAAATTGTCAATTTGTCATGCTGTGTTTAGCTTAGCTCAGCCAAAATCCAAATTATGATCTTCTCTTACGTGCAATTAACACTGGCATAAAGGAACTATATAAGAAGACTTCCGTAGTTTACGACTACATATAAGTATAACAACTACAATATGTATGTTTCTACAATGTGTTAATTACAATATCTATTAATTTTAAAACTCTACTAGCGGACAAAAGATATCAAAATGATAAATCCCAATGACAATAATATTTAGCGAAATTTATAAATTTAGATAATTTCCTTTCCGGCTGAACTATTGGATTTACTTTTCTTGAACATTTTGTCACGATATATCCAAGTTTGACAGTTTCTAAACAAAGACTTTTGACTAAACTTGTACAAACCACAAACTATTAACATAGGTACTCCAAATATAGCAAATATGAGCAAACTTTTAGTAAACTAAACGTGTTTGAATACCAATGATAATAATATAGTAGTTTCTAAAATTATCCAGCCCTGACGAAGTCCTAACCATACATACATACATATATATTCCTCTCAAACTAAGGCAAAACAACATAAAACTATCAACAAAATAAAACTAAAATTAAAAAAAAATTAAAAAAAAAACTTCCAACGCTTGGAAATGGCAACGTCCTCGGTTCTGTCCACCTTTGTCGCAGCTGCAATTACGTTGCAACTACTATTAGCTCCTGCTTCAGCCTCCCCTCACATGAAATACATTGACGCCGTCTGCGATCGCGCCCATGACCAAGATTACTGCGTTAAAACTTTGACCTCACATCCCCCTACCGCCGCTCCCATTGGCCTGGTACATCTCCATTCATTCTCTATTTTATATACTTGTGTTTAAAAAAATGGTAACGTTGTTTATATGCTAAATAAAATGGTTTTAAATTATCTCTCAAACAGCATCCAATGGCGGATGCGGTGATCGGGCTGGCAATATCCCACGCGGAGAACACAGCGGTTTTCGTAGATGAGACAGCGAAGAAAGATCCATCGGTGAAGAATGCGTTTACAGAGTGCCACAAGGCCTACTTGGCCGTGACTACTGGTCTCAAGGGCGCACTTTTGAAGCTCAAGACATCCCCGGACAAGGCTACCTACGACGTTAGGGCTACCAACGACCACATGGCTCTCGTTAATCAATTGCTTGGCAAAAACACTGACCCGGCTTCAACCAAGCTCAAGGAAATGACTGTGCAGATGGAGAAACTCCTTGATCTTGCTGCTGGAGCCGCTGATGCCATTGACGACGACGATGAGAACGTTCACCGTCGTGTCTAGATTGATGTTAAGGCAAGCGGGTTTCGTTTTTTGTTGGTTCACAATATATACAAATGGAAGTAAATAAATGAATATATGTATACATATAATACATACACATACAAATTGTGTTATGTTAAATTAGTTAAATAATGTGGTGGAGTTTTGCACCTCTTTATATTAAAAAGAAGAAAAGAGTTTTGCATCACTCACCAAATTTTATATCAATCTTATTGGTTTATAAAGAAAATAGTATTTACGGTGGTACGAGATTATTACCAATAAAAACCGTTAAATTATTTACTCACCACAAGTTAATTACTTCTGAGTTTTCATAGTAGAGTTTAACAAATTTAAATGTACTTTTGTATTTTGGCTAGTTGAAAGATCGCTCGCTTGTGCCCTACTAACATAAACCAAAGTTAGTATTTTCGTTGACTGTATCTTTATTATATATTTGTATTTAGTGATGAAATTATCATCTGATACATTATATTAAAAATAAATGCATATATAGATTATTCACTAAATACGAACACAAATTAATTTTTTTAACATCGAGTACTAAAATCTAAATTTGTAAGGTTTGGTGGGATGCTTGACACTAGTACATGGGGTCAGATTTGTAACTTAATTGCAGATGAAGAATCCGAAGAGTAATTTGATATGTTTACATCAAACCGTTACAGCAATTAAATGTGGTCAATTAATAGGGCTGTGTCGTGTTGTGAAAGAGACAAAAGAGTTAGATGTTTCAAGCGAAGCTCAAATACAAAAGTGCCAAATGAGAGAAGAGAGTTAAAGTGAGAAGCGGTGAGTTTTGGTAAGATAGCAGGAAGAAGGTGACAAATGTAAATTCATGCCTCTCCTCTCGTCATTTCCTCATCAAGTTGGGAATCTATCATCTCCATGTGAAATCATTGGTTTATCTTCAAGCGTATCCCATTCTAGATTTTATTTTCAGACAAAAACTGAACGATGCAGTCTTTTACAAAATTTAAATAAAAGTTTTCTAAGAATTTTTTTTTAAAAACATTTAGGTTGTTTTAGTATACTTTTTTCATGTTAAGTAGTTTTCGTATATATATCTTAATCAACTATTATGAAAACATTTTAAGAAAAAAATTCGACAGAAATATTTACTACATGAATATATGTGAAAACCTTATACAAAAAAATAGCATTTAGTTTCAACTTTCGGTTCACTTGATCTGGTTCAAAAGCATATAGATATACTTTTCTATCATGCACATGAAATATAGTACCTTTAATAAACACAAAACAAAAATCAGATTTTACTGTCTACAGTCACTTAATCATAAGCTCAATTACTTCATTTTTAACCACCCAAAAGGCCATAATATGTACTTTTTTAATTAGAAGAAAGCCAACGCTAGCTTCATGTTCTCTTGCAAAAGCTCCTGCATAAATTAACTCATGTTCTCTTTGCGAAAGCTCCTGTATTACAAACTGTTCCATTTGGTAAATAAATTCACATTTTATATAGAAAAATAGCCAGCGCTAGCTAAATTTCCCCTTTTCAACTAATTTGACTTACGAATATATATAGTAATATATAGACGCTTCACAGAATGATGAAAGAGCTCGGATTTAGTTCTATCTATATTGATTTTTTTTTTTAAGGATCGGAGTATATATGTTTTTTCTATTAATGACCAAAGATGTGTCCTCTGTAAATACAAAGAGCTAAGACAGTTAAAGGTGACGGTACTCCTTGGTCTACACACTTTATGTTCGGATAGATTGGTCCATTATAGCATAATCAGTAAATTTATCAGTTTAACCATTCGAAGTTTCGAACCAAAGTTAATGATGATTAATCGCAATATATGTGTCCTAAAACGTCCCAAACTACTAGATACGATTATTAACTAAAACAAGAAATAATGACAGGGACAAAACATAACTAGTAAGCAGAAGTAGTACTTACAGAAGATCAAGTCATACCCAAAAAAAAAAAAAAACAATTATGATCTCTAGTGTTTATTAAATCATGTCCTGAGCAAAATTAGGGTTTCTTACCAAGAGAGTTCTTGTTGTTATGCATCCAGATTTTAAGCACTTGTCTCCTAACACCTGTCTCCGCACAGAACTGCTCAACCGCCACGTCATCATGTTTCTGAATACGCCACCCCAACCTCTCCGCAAAGGCTAACATCTTCTCCTTCTGCTCCGCCGTGAATTTCGTTCTAAACCTCTTCGCCGTATTCCCTCCACTGCTGCTCGGATTCGACGTATCCTCCTCGTCCCCCGACGCTCCCGGTGGCCTGTAAGGCTGACCTACAGCCGCCGGAGATGTTAGATGAAGATATCCTGGCGGAGGATGCGGCTGCGGCGGCCGGTTGTAGTACGTTGGAACTGATCTATGGACCCTACCGCCGATGATTTCGGTTTCTTTGCGGTGGAAGTTACGGTGACAGCCACAAGCTGCACACTTGAGAGCGTCGAGCGTACCATCTTCACCGGAAGGCATGAACTCGCAGCAGCCATCCACGGCATGACCACCGATGTTCACGGCGTGATTCTTTAAGCACTCTCTGTATCTCAGCTTCCCTCCAACAGCTTTATTCCTTACTCCTCCTCCGCCGCTTGACGTGGCTCCCTCGCCGCTCAGAGAGTCGTAACCGCCGGGAGGATTAACACCTGATATCTCCATTTCTTCTTCTTTTTCCTCAAAATTCATTCTATTTCTCCCTTTCTTTATTTCTTAATCCTTTTGAGACATCCGTACAAAATGAATTGTTACTTAACTATTCCGGAGACCAATAATTCAAGAGAGTTAAAGAATAGAGCAAAAAAAATAAAAATATACAAATTAATTTAATCTGAATAAAAAGATAAAACAGTGAAGATAAGAGAGAGAGATAGATGATGAGAGTGTGGTCAACAATTCCCAAGCCTGCCGCTTAATAAAAGAGAGCCTCAACTTTTTTTGTTTTTTTTTTGTTTACCATAATACATATATATACATACAAGTTCATTAAAAATAAACCTCATAACCTTTCCTTTTAATGAAAGTACAAAACAAAAGGTTGTTCCATTGTGGGAGTGGTTTGAGATTGATTAGTGATTAGAAGGGTGTTTAGGGTTTTGTTCAAGATATGTCTGACTTTTGGGACTTTACCGCCAAAAAAGGATCAAATTAGAACTGTGGTGAAAGCAAAAGTGTATTTGGGAACTTACTGATCACAGCAAAGTGGCAAGAGCAAGAGACGTAGAGATAACGTGTCATGACTTAAGAGTATAAACTCGGTCTTAATTTTTGGTATTTCTTTTCCGTGTTGGTATCCTAAAAAATCTTTAATCGGGTACCAACTCTTCGACAAATTATAATACAAAACAAAATTCAGCCAGCCACTCACTGATCAGTGATTGGTGATTTGAAAGATTTAAGGTTATACAAACATTATATTAGTTATTATGATATTATTGTTTATGGTTAAATTACCTTAATCCTGTTTTTAGCTTCTACAAAGTTTTTTTTTTTTTTAATATGTGATAATATTGTGGTAATTTGTATATAACTCAACCTTTTTAGTTTAAGTTTGTAATCTATAATTTTAGTACACAGCTAGCGTAACATCTAACCGTTGTCGGTTCTAATAATTTGTGTGATTTGAAATGTAACAGTTTTTGGAATTTTTTATGCATTACTTATTGCTGCTATATAGGAATATATATTTGTTGCAGTGTTTGTCTCCAGGAACATTACTGTGAGCCAAAAATCTGTGGACCAACCGGTCTAGTCTTGTTTTTTTTTGTTTTAAAGAAATAATGTTGCCACTCGGAAGCATCATTATTCTTAAAACGGAACTAAACACGTTTTATGTAAGACATAGTAGATTAACAACAACAAAACAATATATATATATATATATATATATAAGTCGTTGGGCTTGCTTATGGTGAACGTGTGAAACACATATCTTGGCTGTAACCCTTTTTTTTTTTCTAACGAACCTTTAGCTAACAATTAATTTTTTGTGAAGAATTTGTGTCGTTGATGTTTTATGAGATATATATGCATCATACAAAAGAACGAACATGGTGATTTGAAAAGGATTGGAAACAAATACAAAACGCTCAAGATTCAAGAAAAGGTGTTAACTGGAACTCAAACTCAGATTCGGATCAATTTGGTATCAAAATAATAATTACGTATTTCTCTCAAGACAAAGACTGATTCGTGAAGAAGGAAAAAGACAAGTACAGTTATGTAGATGATCAAGTTGATAAAGAAGGTAGAGAGTTGATTGTGGAAAAGGACAAAGACGAACGGCCGGTTTGACGATGGAATAGTTCCACAAACAAATGTGATGTGGCGTAGTCAGGAGAAAGTTGATTATGAATTTTGCAGAAACATCATGTGAATCTCTGTGTGGTTGTGTTTAATTCATTCTTCTCCTCATCACCATGCTGTGGATATATCAACTAATGTATGTATAATATTCTAGGTTTGTTTTTTATAAGTTTTTTTGTTAGATAATTTGATCTTCCGTTTTGTTTTATAAGATGCTAAAAGATTTATCTGTGCAAAATTAAATTTATTTGATGTTTTGTTGCTATGTGTATTTTGAAGGTATTTTATAATTTGTTGAATTTTTTAGTTAAACACTAAATTGTACTTTTATGTAAGAGAATCAAAAGATTATAGTTATATATATGCACAACCATGGGTATAATAAACTTTTAAAGCAAATAGTGATAAAGCGTTTTGAGAATTTTCCCCAACTATGAATATAATAAGATGTGTATTGAACTTATAATTTTCTAAGAGATGTACTGAACTTAGTATTTTCAAATATTTGAGTAAAAATAACAAATTATGTGTTATTGAAACATAAATTTTAAATTTTTTAAAAAAATTTAGTGTTATAATGTTACTGGATTAATGACTTTTAAATGAACAATCAAATTCATTGTTACTCAAAACATTTTAAGAATTAGATTTGAAAATTTCAGTTGAGATTTGATGGGATTTCTTAGTTAAAAATATAAAAATACAATATATCAAGGTTTTATGTGAGTATTCAGAAAATTTAATAACAAATTACTAATTTTTCAAAATTCAACCAAATTATTTCAAAATAGTCAAATCTCGTTAAAAATCAAATCTCTCCAAATTATTCATCAAAAAACACCCAATGTTTTTGAGAATTTTTCAAAACTTACATTTTTGAGTTTTTTTTTTGGTGGGGAAGGGGGGAGAAGGGGGTGTTTTTCTGTTTGTTAGGTATCATAAAAATTTTGAAGAAAAAAAGAGAAATTATTTTTGGTTAAATCAAAAAATAAAAAGCTATAGAGAACTAGAAAAAAATTTTGAGATGACATGACATGATAGAGAAAATGTTCATAGTATTAGAGAGACTCGTAACAGAGCCCAAACTAATATTAAAAAGCCTAATATAAGCCCATATGTTTTAGGGTTTTATCACAAATATTTCCTATAAATATGTATCTAATGTAAACACTGAATTCAACCTAGAGAGCTGCCAGCCAATTTGTGCAACTCTTCTAATGCTAATCAATTAAAGATTTACTAAGTTTTCTCATTTTATATGTTTTCATCTCTTCAATCATCTCTTCTTATTCTCTTGTTCTTCTCTGTTTTGCAGTCAAGAGCTTTTGATTCTTAATCTTCAATTCATTTATCATTACTTCTTTTTCATTTTCTTTTCTCTTCATCTCCTCAACCATCATCTTCTTATACTTCTCTTTTTCTTTATATAAGAAGATGATTGAGGGAGTGGAGAGACTGGATAGTGAGGAAGATGCCATGATCAATGATTTGAGGAATTAAAAAAAAAATCAAAAATCTTTGTCTGCAAAAGAGAAAAAGGAAAAAAAAGTATAAGAAGAGGAGTTGAGGAGAAGAAAACAATGTAAAATGAAAAAAACTTAATGAAATAACATCAAACATGTTGGCTAATATTAGGCTTGTCAATATTAGTTTGGGTTTTGGTTATGAATCTCTTTAATACATAGAGCCAAACACTCTCCTCCCTATATGTCCAAAACTCAAAGACTTGCGTATACAGAAAAATGTTTTCTGTTATAAAATTACTCTTCTGTTTTTAAACAGAACTTTTTATTTATTTAGCAAACATGTGTTTGTCATATTGATAAATAAATTTTACTTTACATTTGTTTATGTTTATTGTGCCGCAGTGTATCAAAACAAGATAATACTACCAAAATTTTTGTTTGTAGTGATTACCTAATGTTGGATTTGAAAACTGAACAAAGCTATGAAATGTTTAGATCTTATCCTTTAAGAGATTACAACCAAGACTGTTCCATGCCGAAGACACTTGAATAAACCCTCGGTAAGGAATAAAGAATGCTTGTGCGTGCAGCCGAGATGGTTCGATGAATTGGTCTTTTATCTTGCATTATTAAAATTTCCAATAATATAGAGAAAACTCTTGTTACAATATTTGTTATGACAGAGATAATTATCACATACAATGCACTTACATTAATGTTGAGTTAAATTAAAGGAAGATAAAATCCTTTGAAGGAAAATATTAAAGTTAGTATCTCTATCTAACATGCTTATCCTCACATAACTTTGCTCATCTCCGAAATGCTTTCCACTTTTCGTTAGAATTTTCTTCTCTTCTCTTAGAAACCTCTCACAATCCACAATCCTTTCTTCACACTTAAACCATGCAAAAGCTGAACAAAATACACCAAACCAAATGTAAAAAAAAAAAAAAAAGGTTCTCTAGCTTTATAATCATTTTCTTTCTACGTACCTGGTTGTGCTTCAAAGACCTTGCCAAAGAAACTGCAGCGTTGAGAGGCGAAATCAGGAACTGTGAAACGTTTACTTCTCTTCGCTGCTTGTTTCAATAACTTCCACCTCTCAAACATGGCCTCATAACTATGGTCAAAAAAGGATTTAGTCGTTTCATTTCCACAACTGTCTGACACAACCTTTAGAACCTTGGCTGCTCGAAGCTGAGAGTCCTTTGAAACTCCAATCGTGTTGAGTTCTATATACTCTGTCATTTTCTCAGCCGTCTCTCTGTCTTTCACCAAAGCCCATCTGAATAATGAACAAAAAATGTCACGTTTAAGAGACTTGTTTTCTTGTTTTGTTCCCATGCAAAAGCAAAATGTAACAAGAATGTATATATATATACCCAATGCGCATCCCTGCATGGCCAGTGCTCTTTGAAACAGTAAAGAGCATTACGTCATGATCAGCGGCTGATATTATTGGTGTGTACTGCGGCCAATAGTAAGCCAAATCATGGATCAGCATACCTTCACTACGGTTCACTACTGGTTGTCTCAAGAACCCATCAGGATTGTTTGGAGATGTAACAAGTTCAATGTATGGACCATCTTCTTTGTATGTATTTGCATCTCCGCCCCATCTATATAAACCCGATTTGAGGCAGTCAGTAATCAACGGGTATGCCTACAACCAAAACGGTTATGCATGTTATATAGAAACCAAGAAAGCTAGAGATATAGTTTGAATATGACTCACACTATAGTATGGTGCAGCTGAGAGGACATTGATGGGACCAGAGTCATCATGTGGGGAGAGAGCATAAAGAGCAGCCTGATACAACTGTGTTGAGCCAGTGCCAACAACAATGAAGCGGTCTTGCGTTACAGCGTTCCCAACAACCTTATGTACCCTTACAATCTCTTTGCCAAGCTCTGGCTCAAGAAACCAACAAAGGTTGTTTTCATCTGAAATATAGCTGAGTGATTGCCATCCAGGTATTACCATTGTTGTCACATCTCCCATTTCCTGCCAATATTTCTCATACACCGTTGGATCGCCACTGCATATAGGTAGCATACATTATGTCTACAGTGTGACAAATAATTAATCTTTTATGGAGTCAAGGTAAATAATTGAAAGGGTCCTTTTTTAATTGGAGAACAAAAATACATCACCTTCTTAATTATTTATGAAACAGGAAAGAACATGGTCAAGTATATAACACCAAAGTAGTTTAGATTCTCTCAAAGGACATGAAATATTTAAGTATGCAGAACCATGCAAGTCCACCAAAATGTGGGCCTTCTTAACTTTGTTTTTTTCTGCATATTTATAAGTTTTCCCCTATCAATGGAATTGGAAAGAATCAAAAGCGTTTCATATTCTGATGTCTCAAACTTTAATTTTCTCCAGTCCATTGGCTATCACTAAATAAATTAATTCCGAGGATCAAAAAAGGAACATCACTCATTAAACTCCTTGCCTCTCACAACATTCCACATACCAATTAATATTTGTAAAGAAAGAGTCACTCTCTTCTTTACTTTACATTATGAACAAGAAGACATGGCCCATTTCCAATTTATTTGTATACTCTTAACAGTTGACATTTATGACCAACATAGACAAATTCCCAAAAAAGGAAAATAAATGGACCACCAATACCATGATCTATATACACAGATTTTATTTTTGTTTAACGAGTCATACGAAAAGTAAATAACAGAACCAAATATTCAAACTAGCGGCGTACGTTAAGGAACTCAAGCATACGCAGAACTAAGACAGAATTACAGTAACTTGCAAATATATATTGTTAGAAAATATAGGCTAGTCAATGAAGACCATGCATCCAAGAAAAAGAAAATCGAATTCTTTAGATTGACCATTTTGCCTTTCTTGAAGTTTGCATTTAAAATATAATGGTGATTATGGCATTAAAGCTGGGAGGCTTAAATTCACTTGCGTGCTTAAAACGATAATTCAGATTCCTTACTATAAAGTCTATAATCAGTGACTTTCAAAGCAATCAAGTATGGGATAAGGGAAAGATATGTCTATAGATTCTAGATGATACGCCATTATTACACACATTTACTAATCTAACAACACCAAGAAATAATTACCAAGCAATTAAAATTCCACTATAGTGACAAGTATTTGAAACCTAAAAACATCAAAGAGAGAAATAAGTAGAAACTTACAATTTGAGATTGATAATTCTGTCGTCATCTTCTTCGATCTTGCTATAGTTGTGAGATGGTAAAGACAATGAAGAAGATACTGAGGCCGATATGCTAACAGACGCCGCTTTATCCCAAGAATCTCCTCCTTCTCCATCACCTTTCAAAATCCTTAGAATCAAACTGAAGTTGAGGGCCAATGAGAGGACCAAGATATTCCTCCAAGACAAAATCTTTGGAATCTGTTCCATTTTCTCTCAAAACTAAAACACAAAACAAGTAAGAAAAAACAACAACAAATGGTTAAAGTCTTAAAGAAGAAGAGAACCTAGAAGCAGAGTGAAATAGCTGGAAAACGAGATCTTTTAAAAAACTATATAATATAGAATTTCATTTATAATAAGGTCACCAAAAAAAGAAAGAAAACAAGTGCTGTCCAACGAGACCGAACCTTTTTGGCTGATAACTGAAGTTAGTATTTAAAACAACCTTTGAAGAATCTCAACAGATAAAAAGTGTGTAACATGTGTTTATATTGAATTATGAACCTAACTCATACTTAACTCAAAAAACACTAAACCATGATTTATTTAAAAAAGTTTTGAATAAACTCAAATTTGCCGACAGTGAAGTGGTCACTGGAGGACTTTTTAGTTTATATGTAAGCTGAAAACGAAGAATGTGTAGTTTAGGTCGAAGCTCTTTGTTTTTTTGTCTCTCTCAGCGAGATTTTTTGTTTCCATTGATAACTTAAAAGTTAGCCTTTTGCCTTTAGCGTGACGAGTTTCAGCTTTTTTGCTTGTAAATGGCTGACATTGGAAACGACAGTGCATGAACCGAATAAGACCACCACTGGCGAATTCTTTTATTTGTAATATTTTTTAGATTTACGTCACTTATCAGTTTTTCATGTCTAATTCGGAATTTTCTTCTGAATTAGAGTTTTAGCTAAGCTAGGCTCATTGACTATTAAACTTTTGTCGTAAACATTATTTTTAGCCTAAATTAAAAATTTGATAGTAGCAAAGAGAAAATAATACTTGCAAGGGGTAAGATAGATCATAGATATATGATTCATGGACCAAAATTTTCATATTGTCACGGCCCATTTTTTCCAAAGGGTTTATCAAAGCTTATATGGGCCGGATACAAGAGGTTTATCCAAAAAATGATTTTATGAACTTTTTTTTTCTTTTTTTTTACGTCTATCTTCCAAGTAAATAATGAATGATGTATTTTGTTTTTGATTTTGTTATTGAGAAATCCTTTATTGTTGTTGTCTGCAGAGTTATTCGCTATTTTTTTTTCATTTTTTTTTTATTTTTCACTTTTATGATAGCGTAATGGGTCACCATTTACAAATTACAGGAAAAATAAATAAAAGAAAAGAAAAGCTGAGTAAAACCGTGCAGCCCTGAACTTCGACGCTTTCTCGTCTTTCAATTCAACCAATCCGTTGAACGTAAGCTTCACTTGTTTTCGTATTTTCCTCTACAGATCCTTCCTTTTCTCCTTCATCTTCTTTTTCCTTTCAATCATCACCTAAGGACATCATCCGATCTACCTCCTCCTTGTTGGATTCTCACAATATCTAGGGTTTGCTAGGACTCTCTCAATTCAAAGCAGATTATTCTATTTTTCCCTTTGGTTAGTGCTTTCTCTTCATCGCTTTCTCTCCTCGTTTTATTTTCCAGAAGAATCGAAGTTACGAGTTTATAGAAATTATCGACTATAAAAGTCTTGTTGAAGTAATTTGGTTCATTTTTGTAGAGAGGATTGACATTGGTGGATACATTTGTATATTTAAAAGGTCTCTCCTCTTTTCGTTGTTGATTTGCAGAGTACTGGTGAAATTTCAACACTTAGTTTGTTTAGGAATGTGGTCATTTAGCCTGTAACGACTTTTGATTCGCAGTTAGATGATTTTTGATATGGAATTTAGGTTTTCGTAGCAATTTGATTGTCGAACATTGTCTGTTTTGGCAATTGATGGATGTTTACGATTTTACTTAGCTTGAAATTTAGAAAGTATTAGTTTCTGTTTTTGAGTTTTGGAATTTGTTGCTACGGTTCTTTTAAGCATATGGTGTGGAACTTTTATTCAGGGTGGCAAATGATATATTTTTCTCAATGGTTTCATAGTCCGAGTTCTGTTAGCTCTGCATTTTGGCTTTGTGGATATCTACATCAGTTCCTTTATTGTATCAATAGTTCTTCAGAGTCGCTCTAGTTTGGTTCTTTGAAATTTGAGCTTGAATTCATTTTTGAATCTTATTCTGCATGTGCCTTACAGGTTCAAGAACTGCAGTTGAATCTTGTAGCTGCTTTATAATGACCTCTAGCACGACAGGAGATAGAAGGTTTCTATTATTTTCTGTCTTGAACTTTTCTATGTATAGATTCTGGGTTATGCGTTATCTTTTGGCCTCGTTTCGTGATGCCTGTATGATTTCTTTTTTGATGTGGCATTTTCTTAATATGATTTGCTTGTTTTCAGTTTGCTGTATGTTTCCAAGTGCTGTTAAAATATTGAATCACTATATGTGCCCGGGTTATAGAAGGAAACCTGTGTTTGGTTTTTCTTTCTTTGAAAGAGCTTGCTTGCACATGTATGAAAGGAGAATTTAAGACATTTTATTTCATTGCACTTGCGTTAAAAGTGTAGAATAATTGTATTCAACATGACTATTGCAAATCGTCATTTGGTTTAGCTGAGGAGAAATTTTTTGTTTAGTTATGTGAAGAAAACATATTATAATAACTGACTTTTTTTT
The DNA here is from genome assembly GCA_963555745.1 of Cardamine flexuosa. Lineage (NCBI taxonomy): Eukaryota > Viridiplantae > Streptophyta > Magnoliopsida > Brassicales > Brassicaceae > Cardamine > Cardamine flexuosa. The sequence continues at coordinate 6,011,036 of OY743215.1, read as the reverse complement.
TTACTAAAGTTATTACTTAAATGTGTAATCATTTATACTTTGCTCTTTTTTACTTAAAAGTTTTGTATCCTCTGTGGTGGTCTTTGATCATTGCTTTGATAACAAATTACATTTTCTGGATTAATTAGCAGATGGGGTACTACAAGAAGAAGTGGCATGACTATATTGGGAAAGGTTGCTGTTCCAAAACCGATTAACTTACCAAGCCAAAGGTATTTGATGCGCATGATCATACTTAGTCTTCACATATATATAATCTTGTTCTCTGAACACTTCTTTTCTGAATTTAAGGCTAGAGAATCAAGGCCTTGACCCGAATGTAGAAATTGTTCCAAAGTAAGTTTGTACCTGTTTCAGATGCTATTTTTCTTATTCTTTCGTCCTAAAATTTTAGATTGTTTAACTGGATATCTATTGTAGGGGAACCCTCAGTTGGGGCAGTAAATCATCACAGAATGCTTGGGGGACATCATCGTTATCACCACGAACTGAAAGTGGCCCTGGTTCACCAAGCCACCTCAGTAATCGCCCTTCTTCTGGTGGAAGTGTCACTCGACCTTCAACTGCTGATAGTAACAAAGCACATGAATCTTCTTCTGTAGTATGGGATTCAAACTCTCGGCCTTCATCAGCATCTGGGGTGTTTCCATCTAATCAGGCATCAGTTGCACTCCAGCGTCCACATAGTGCAGATACTAGACCTGGAAGTTCCCAGTTATCTCGATTTGCTGAAGCCGTATCAGAGACTTCTGCAACATGGGTACGTTGCTAATTATCTCTATTGTTAAATGTGACTCTGCTAAGCATCATCATTATCCTTTTTGTATCCTTATATATTTTGAGCTCCATGTTACTCTCCTCTTCACTTGTGGTTTGTTGCAACAAAGACACAAGGTCTTATCTTTGTGGGACAGTGAACGGTAATATTATTGGTGTTTGTTTGTGGGAACAAGATTGGAATTCTGAGTTTTTCGAAAAATTTAGGGTACTTGTTGTTTCTCTTAGAGAAAGGTTTTCTAGTGGGTAAGATGATCTGGCAAATTAGTGGCACATGCTCTCCAACAAGCAAGTTCGGAATTCTGGTTGGCAAATGGATTTGATGGAAGGGGGCTCATGATTATTTGACAGACTCCATGTCTTCAATGTTTTTTGTAGGATAGTGTGTTTAATTTACCCAACTTTATTATATACGATGAAATTATCTTCACTCTTCAATATTTCTCACCGTTTTCTACAGGGAGTTCCAACAAAGAATGATGGGTTTTCTTTGACTTCTGGAGATTTTCCTTCCCTTGGTGCTGAAAAAGAAAGTTCTGAAAAGAGCACAAAGCCACAAGGTATCATCTATGAAGCATAAAATTTATTGTCATTCATGCATTACAATGCTTTCATTTCAGAATAGCTCTCTGTGGTCTTTTCAAAACATACAATCAGCATTTTCTATGTTTAGCACCGAGTTCATTTTGTAAATTGGTACTGCTAGATGCGATTCCACTTAGAAAGTCTACATAGTTATTTCAACAATCTTAAAACTTTCAGGGACTGGTACTTCTGGCTTTCTGTTGGTTGAATACTTTTATGATATTAGATGGCCTCCTAATATGTGCCTGTTGAGGGTCTTAGGTTTAGCTATATATAATGTGATGTGATTTTCTGTAGTAGATATTTTAGACATGGCTCTTAGAAACTATGAATTTGCAGATGCTGGACTTGGGGCTCGTCCTGCATCTTCGTCTGGAATATCTGTGGAAAAGCGGGGTGTGGATTCCACAGAAGGTTATAATTCTCATATCTCTTTTCCATGTTCTGAGGATATAAAACAGATGTTGGCATCTCCTTTCAAGAGATGTTTATTATTAATAATTGTCCCTTAGGAGAGGGCCATTTTAGCCTCACAGGTTTTCATGTGAGTTCTTCTTATGCTCGTGGGCACTTCATCTGACCATATCTCGTCTTTTATCTGCAGAAGCTAATGAACGGATTGGAGATGTCAATTCCTGGAGAAGAGATAATCAACCATACAGTGAAGATGCACCTAGAGATTGTAGAGAGGAAGGGCAACTAGACTCCCGTGGTTCACACTCTTATCCTAATGCTAATTTTCCTCATCAATATGATGCATGGCGTGGTCCTCCAGTTAATAATCATCAAGGTGGTGGATGGTACAGAGGGAACCATCCATATGGTGCCCCAATGGGTCCTGGGGGGTTTCACATGGATCCGTATCCATTTTATCCTCCGCAAGTTCCACCTGTTCCCGGACCCGGACACGGGGCTGGTCCTAGGGGTAATCACGCTACTAATGAAAAAATGTTCAGACCTCCAATACTTGAGTCTTATGTCCACCCAAGGATGCAGACTAGGCCTGGGTTTTATCTTGGTCCAGTGCCATATGAAGGCTACTATGGTCCTCCCATGGCGTATGGCAATCCCAACAACAGAGACCTACCATTTGCAGGTAGGCCTGCTGGTCCTCACGCTTATAACAATCATTCTGGTCAAGGTGGATATGATACGACTGGAAGCTCCGTGTCTTTGGAACGGAATGAGCCATCACATTCTCAAGAAATACAAAGGCCGTACAAGGTTCTCTTAAAGCCGCAAGATGGGAGGTTTGAGGGCGATAAAGCAAAGCGAGAAGAATTTCTTGGAAATAGGCTCCCGAATGCAGAGAAGGTAGCTCAACAGATACAAACTTCAAGAAACGAGAGGAGAGAGAACAGAAATGAGACAAATGGTGAGGCACAACCAACTAAAGCAGAAAATGCTGCCCCTATAGATCCCAGTTTGATTCAGAAAATAGAGGGCTTAAATGCTAAAACTAGAATTAATGATGGTTGGCAAAATGCTTCATCTGTCGTCAATTCTGAGAACTTGGTAAATAAAGCTTCAGCAAGAAATCCTCGAACTGGTCATGCAAGTGATAGTAAGAACTCATTACACTATAATCAAGGTGATCCTGCCGCAAACAAAAATGCTGAGCTTGCAGCTATGAGTGGAACTGCCATCTCCAGGTCAGTTATCAATTTTCAATAGCGTTTCGGCCAGTTATGCCGTCTTTTATGTCCGGAAAGTGTTGATTTTAGTACGTACAGGAGACCTACTCAACAGACTCAAGGCAGAGCAGATCTTCAGACCAAAGGAAGAGTGAACAGTGAAAGCAATGACGGTTGGCGGAGGACAACTGTTATGTCAGGCTCCTCCCGTGCAACTTTAGCTACAAACTCAGAAACCTTTCCGGAGGTTAACGTAGGTGACTCTTTGGATACTGATTCCATCAGGAGGCCTGGGTCTGGAATATCTGCAGACCCAAGCGACAACCAGGTATAACTAGTTCATATGATTCTCGTTGTTATTTAGACTTTACTGTTTGTCTTGTTTCTCTTCTTTGTAGTCATCCTTTTTTGGTTTGACTGAGTGTTTGACATGTTCTCTTAAAGCGTTCCACGATGAGAGAGTTAGCCAGGCAGCGTGCTCAACAGAGGCAGAAAGAGGAGGAAGAAAGAGCAAGAGATCAGCGGGCTAAGGCTCTTGCTAAACTAGAAGAGTTGAATAGACGTTCTCAAGTATCTGAGGAGGGTTCAGTCAAGAACTTGGATGCTGCATCTAATGCTTCTCTCCCTGACATGCCAGAACATCCTGGGTCTCTTTCACCTGCACGTGTGCCATCAAACTCAGATAATGTTTTTGTCCGTTCATCTCCTGAGATGAAAACCACTGTTGCAGCTGGAAAGTCCGTAGAACCTACCGGAGAATCAGGAACTCCAATGCAAGACGTGATGACTTCAACAGAACATGCAAATAATTTCGGCCCTACTCAACAGGATAATCTTTCACGTGATCGGGATCGTGATGGCGCTGCCTCAAAACATAAGCGTTTGGGTTATAAGCAGAAGCAAAATATTATATTTGAGAAAAAAACAGCTGGGAGCTCTTTCTCTGGTGCTTCTACAGAGGTGTTCGATGTTGTTCCACCTCCAGAGGTTGTTAATGAAGGAATTTTAAGCCATAACTCAGATGTCCCAGCAACGTCAAGCATATCAACTGAGTCAACTTTCACGAAAAGAAAAAATAACAAGAATGGTAAGAAAAAGCATAAGCCTGAGGAGACAACAACAATGAATACGACAAGAGTTGCCGCTGGAAAAGAAACAAAATTGGGAGATGAGTCAATTGAGACTGTTGGAGCAAAGGCAGCTAAAATAGAGTTGGGGTCTGTTTCAGTTCCAAGCTTGGATATCAAAGCGTCTGGTGATTCGTCTGAGCAAAGCAGTGCCTTCACCAATGAAGAGTCCCAAAGCAGAGCAAAAAACAACTGGAAATCTCAACATATACGTAAGACTCAAAGAAACACACTGGTAAATAAGCCTGCAGAGAAATTTCCTGGCAACAATGCTGTTATTTGGGCTCCGGTACATCCACAGCAGAAAGCTGATGTCTCCACAGGTGTAGGGAGTCAGAATACTGTCCCTGAGTTTGGCTCTTCGAAGAATCTGCATCAAGGGCAGACTAGTACTAAAAGCAAAAGAGTGGAGATTGAAAGATATGTAGCGAAGCCCATAGTAAAGGAAATGGCTGACCAGATCATCAGTAAAAATCTATCAACTGCTGCTCCAGATATGTCGGAGAATGTTTCCCAAAAAGAAAGTTGTGGAAGTGAAGGTACAGGAATTCTCCAACCTTCTGGTTCAACTGCAGGGAATTCTGGGTCTCCTTCAAAGTCAAGACACGGGAATGGTAGGCAGGGTAAGCATGGTAGAGAACAAGGATCATGGCACCAGAGAGGTTCTGGAGCACCTACTAAAGCTTTGGAGGAAGGACAATTTGTGACCTCAAATCAGCCCATCCGAGGAACGGGGAACTATCATTCTAGTACCCAAACCGAACAAATTGCTGCCAAGGATCAAACCACATGTAAAGAAGATGGATGGAACGATGGCTGGTTCATGACTCCTGAAACGCATTACCCTGCTGCTGAAGAAATGGAAGCAAGTGCGGTTGGAAAAGATCAAGGAATGAACATCCACGGTAAGCAGCATGCATCCAGAAGCAATAAGGATGGAGGAAGTAACTACGGTGACCCTAAAAAAGCCAATAAGAGGGATCCCAATAAAGCTCATATGCAGCACTCTGGCCATGGGTTAAGTCAACCAGATCTACCTGTTACTTCAAAAGAAAGCCGTGGCCCTGGGGATCATGTGTGGGACACAGGTAATAGGACAGGTAAGTATGGTGGTCGTGAAAATACAAGGGAAAAATCTTATGGTTCTCAGAAAAATGATGTTGCTGGATACGAGCATCAAGGGTTTAGCACAGAACAGAAAAAGACGTCAGCTGATACACATGGCCAGCTGCAAAACCGATCTACCAATAAAGAGGTCCAGGTGGAACAAAATCCGAATAGTACGTTCCCTAAGAACACAGGGCAGAGTCGTCGGTTTGGAAGAGGGCAGGAGTCACAAGGAGGAGGAGGTTGGGGATTACTGGCGCAAGAGAATATGCAGCATCACCATCAGAGGCCAGCTTCAAACAGAGATAGACAGAAGCAAAATATGCATTACGAATACAAACCTGTTGGGTCTCACACTAATGACGGAGAGCGTAATAGAGAACAATTGAAAGACAATACTCAAACAGAAGGTCCTAGATACAGGGAGAAAGGACAGGGGCAGCAAAGGCATGGTGGATACCAACAGCAGAGGGGTACTAGTGCTGGGAGAAACACGGGTCATGGATTAACAGGTGAGAGAAACTAAGACTGGCCTCGTTGTTATTAGGTAGTAAGAGCTGAGGATAATTGGGTTTTTGAGATATGACAGATTGAGGAAGCTATTTCGTAGGCAAGCTTGGGTGATTGCGAGAGAAGACACATCTGAGGATGTGTGTATTGGCACATAAAACAAAGCGTTTTGCTCAAGGGTTATTAATATATTTCAGTCACTTGTTTGAATATGCATATCATATCAACTGTAGTCTTTTGTATACATTTGCTGGCAATTGGACTGACCTGTTTCGTTAAGCCGTTGCTTTTATTGCTGTTTCTTTTTTTTTTCCTTTGTTCTCAGAGTGGGAACCATCTAATACTGCCTACTTTGATTCAATTTTTTTTCTTAGACGCCGAGGCAAAAATTATGTATCACAAATCTGCTATCCCAAGTCCCAGCTTGTTGGTTTTTGCCCTTTGGTAATCCTAACTTCTACTAACAGAAGACATTTTATGATATATTCGATTCGTTTCCATAACTTTTGAATTAGAATAGACTTCAGAGTTTGGATTTTGGAAAGGGTGATATTTTATCAAATTCCTAGACCATTAATCAGGGTTTAATAAAATAAAATAGCGACTGACAGTTCATTTTATTGGTTGGGAATTAAAATTATTTTATTAAAATTAGATTTGGTCATGCTTTTTTGCGTGTTTATAATATCTAGTTATATTTGATATATTCTCGACCAATAAAATGGGAGGATTTGAAAATTTGGAAATTTAATAATGGAATAGTAATCCAGAAAAGCATAATATCTATGATTTTGGCTTACTTGGAGATGTCGGTTTGGCAAATCTTGGTGGATAAGCCAGTATAACCATAAAAGTCCATATCTTATTGGCTAAGTCAGAAATTAAATAAAGAAGGGCGAGGGCCCATTAATCGTCGTGGGATTTATATATAAACGCGACCGTCTTCATTGTTGGGTTGTTCACGATATAAGCGGATTACGGGTACGCTTCTCTTAGGGATAAATCTTTTCCGATTCCCAATTCTCTCTTACTCTCATCTTCCTTCTCTTTTCGGAATTAGGGTTCCTTCGCTTTCCTTTCGATTCTCTTCAGCTGATCTGAAATCCGTCACCGATGGATTCTTCTACTACTGCACTCGTCGTCAAGGTACATAACCTTTCTAATACTCAGTTTTGTTACCGTACCTGTCGCTGATTCTAGGTTTCCGGGCGATCGTCTCGATTTTCATGAATTGTTGTTATCGTTCTAGGGTTTACGAGCTTTGTTGTTGTTTTAATCGATTTTTTTTGTTTGATCGTTTTGAATTCGTTATTGATCGAGTCTCGTATCTCTCTGTCTGGGAATTAAAGCGTAATTCGAGTTTTCCTTGACTCACTTAGCAGTATCTACAAAAGCCCTAAGATAGATTAATAATAGAAAGTGATCGTATCGGAAAATCATAAATTGGTATTCAAATCTAAGATTGTTTTGGTCTTTCAATTTGTTTCTGCAGATTTTTTTGTTTGCCGCAACAGTCTGATGTTGTCTAGTTTATTTATTTCATTCAAGTGATATATTTTTGTTCGTAATCATGCAGGTGAGCTATGGTGGTGTGCTTAGGCGATTCAGGGTGCCTGTTCAAGCTAATGGAAAGCTTGATCTTAACATGATTGGTCTTAGAGAGAAGATCGCTGCTCTCTTTAGCTTCTCCGGGGATACTGAATTTTCCCTGACTTACTCTGATGAAGATGGAGATATGGTGGCCCTCGTTGATGACGGTGACCTCTCTGATGTTACCAATCAGCGCCTTAAGTTCTTGAAGATCAATGTGCAGTCGAACTCCGGCATACCCACAAACTCTATTGCTCCAGAGAGTAGTGGAAGTTCAACACCTGTGGGTAGGCCTAACAGCCAAAACCCGGTTTCCAAAATCCAAAAGGGTATTAACGAGGTTCTGATGGCTGTACCTAACCCGATGCGTGATTCCATATCGAAGGTATATACCGACTTTGCATCGAAAGCCGCAAGTTCTAGTCCTGTCGTTGGTGAGATGCTTGATTGCATCTCCAAGCTAGGCCAGCTCTCAGTTCCTCAGGAACGTAATCCTTGCGCACCTGTCACTACTATGCCTGATTCTTCAGGCCCTTCTCTGAGCAGGCAGATTCCTTCAGCTGGTGAAAAGAAGAATACCTCTGAGAGTAACCAGGCTGGAAGAAAACCTGATTCAAAGAGTTCTGGTCATGTACCAAAGTCGTTTGGACTGGGTGCTAGTTTCAACGAGTGTCCCTTTAGTGGCAATACTGTGAATGACTCCAGTACAAATCCAATTAGCTTCAACAAGCATGGGCGTCGTTCATGTCATTCCAAAAAAAGTGGCAATGGGGATTACTGGACATCATTGGGTGTATTCCATAAGGGAATCCGTTGTGATGGATGTGGAGTTCTTCCAATAACTGGGCCTAGATTTAAGTCTAAAGTGTAAGGAAGTCTTAACTCGCAACTATAGTAAGACATGTTAGAACTTATAACTAGTTTTACTTATTTGTTTCTGTGGTGAACTTCTTGCAGCAAAGAAGACTATGATCTTTGCAACATCTGCTTTTCGGTGATGGGTACTGAAGAGGAATACATAAGAATGGATAAGCCCGTTTCAGTGCACCATCTACATCCTTTTAGAGGCCAGCTTAGCCAAGTATTGCTCTTTTTCTATGTTTAAGATTCTTTTTTTTCTTTTTATTTTTCCTATGCTATCTCTTTCTGACAGCTACATGGAAATCTTACCTTTTGTTTTTTTCATGTAGATGTCGAATCCTTGGCTGAACCACCCTGTGCCCCGGCCACCCCATGGAGGTTTACATTTCAGGTGTACTCGGCCTAAGCTAGACAGTCGCTTTGTCCTTGATGTGAATGTACTTGATGGAACACTTGTTACTCCATCCGCTCCATTCACTAAGATCTGGAAAATGAGAAACAATGGTTCGTTGGTGTGGCCGCATGGCACACAGATGGTCTGGATCGGTGGGGACAAATTCAGCAACTCATTGTCTGTTGATTTACAGGTTAGGAACTAATTCCTTAGTTTTCACCTCTGTTACTTAATTCGTACCCTTTAGGTCCGCTTACAGATTAATCATGTGGTTTGAATTACACTCGGTGGCTTGAGTTAGTTGTTTCTCTGCACAAAGTGACAATAGCTGTTTATTTGTCTTTACACATAGCAGATTCCAGAGGGGGGTGTGCCTATTAACAGTGAGCTTGACGTCGCAGTTGATTTTGTAGCACCAGAGCTACCTGGTCGATACATTTCTTATTGGAGGATGGCTTCGTCTAATGGTGCTAAGTTTGGTCAACGTGTTTGGGTGTTGATACATGTACTTACTTGATCTTTACTGGTTGTTTCCTTGAATCTTCGTCTTCCCCTTATTAATTTGTTTTTTTATACCTTTTATTCTGTTTTGTGTTAGGTTGATGCATCTTTGAGGGGTTCTGTTGTGAATGAGTTGCATGGACTGAACTTGAATGTCTCCCCTGATGAAGCATTCTCAAGACCATTTACAGGGATCAACGTGAAATATGACTCACCTCAGCCTGGCAGCTCCAGCCTTAATCCTGTGATATTGAAAGGTGCAGATCTAGAACGTGAAGTTGTTCAAGCACCAATCCCGGAAAAAGAGGACCTGCTGGTTGCTGACCCTCACCCTGCTATTCCTCGCACACTTACTCCATCGTCATCCTCTTCATCATACAACATGGTCGAGTTCCCAAATATGCCTAGTGGTGAGGTCTTGTACGGTGGATCTTCATCCGCAAAAGACACCCCAGTTCCTCTTCAAGAGGATATAGAAAACAATGACGTGGAGATAACCATGCTCAAGGAGCTCGAGGAAATGGGTTTCAAGGAGATAGATTTGAACAAGGAGATCTTGAGGGACAATGAGTACAACTTGGAGCAGTCTGTTGATGCTCTCTGTGGAGTTAGCGAGTGGGATCCAATCCTGGAGGAGCTACAGGAAATGGTAAGTGTTGGGATTTTGTAATTTAAGATCTGATAAACAGAGTGGGATGTTGAAAATGTTCTGTTCTTTTGCAGGGTTTCTGTGATGATGTAACGAACAAGAGGCTGTTGAAGAAGAACAATGGAAGCATCAAAGGCGTGGTGATGGATCTCCTCACTGGAGAGAAGGAGGCTTGATGATTCTAGTAACTCTTAATCTATCTTATCTATCAATCAGGATAAATTATGTTATTATAAATAAAAACCTGATTCTCTAGTTCGGTTTCGTGTGGGCGTCACTTGTGACCCACTTTGGGTGTTGTCCTTTGCTTCGTGTTGGATATTAATTATGATGCTACTTACTATCTGAAATAAGTAATATTATTGTAAGACGTGGCTTTTTCTTTCTTGTTCAATTTATTTTCTGTTGACAGATTATTGTGCTCCATTTATTTATCCTACGACTCATTCGTTATTACAATAGTAGTAGTTTACATTTTGGTCTCTCGTCTCAATCGATCATATTGTCTAATAGATTGTGATTTCGAAAACTAAGATTCAGAAGTTACCACCTGCAAGTCTTTATTTTCGATAATTGTTCGACTCAGCATTGGAGTTGACCATAACTACAATTGATTTTTTTTTTAAAAGAGATTTAGTCTGATTTCGTCTACTGCCACCTATCAAAACCCTGCATCAAGCATAAGATTGTGGTGTGGGATATAACTGTAAGCACAACCAAAGGAGCAAGTTGAAGATTCTCATCATTGAATTAATTTTCTCTTTGGTTTAAATTTACAAGTTTGAAGAAGTAACATCAATCATGAGTTTGTTTAAAACTCCCTGAAGACGAACGAGCAAACAAACTCCTAAGGCTATTTCTTTTCCTATTCTTCTTCTTCTTCTTCTTGTAACCATTATCCGAAGACAAGCTACTGTGTTCTTCTAAAGTGAGTTCGCGTTCCAACTTCTTAGAGACCGAAAGAATCTCGTGAGAATCCCACAGAGACTGTCCGAATTCCCAATTCAAAAATGACGGATGAAGATGATGCTTTGTGGACAAGGCCTCCGTTTTGAAACGTGAAGCCTTACCTTTGACAAAAGCCTGCTTTCTTTGCGCCTCGAACTCTAAAACAGTGCGTTTTGAGGTTTGGGAGTGACTTAGCCAAGCTTGTGCGGCTGCCTTCATCAACTCTACCCTCTTCTTCTTCTCTTCTTCTTCCTTTTCATCTTTAGCCTCTCGTTTCTTCCTCATCTCTCTTATTCTCCATTTGGGACTTTTGAGGCTTCAATCCCAAGTTTTTATTTTGTATGGTTTAATGTCAGCCTTAAGTTTCTTGTTCGAATCTAGTCGTCTCTATCTTGTCTCTTCCTTTCTTTTTTTTTCCTTCTATATTATTTATTTTCATGCCTTGGTTTTTCTTAGCCTCTGGTTTTCAGATGACTTTGAAAAAAAAAAATCAGATAACTTGGTTTCTGACAGGTCACAAAGTAGGTCCCCGACAAAAGTGAGGAAACTTCCTAAAACAAAAGCATAAGCCAATTTTTACATTGACTAGTAATGATGATGAAAGAGATGCCCACCATTCAACATTTTTATTTGATTCAGTCTTAATTAGAAGTTTATGCTAAAGTAGAAGGTAAAATAGAAGCTTAGTTTCATATGGTGAAGAGATGTCAGTCTCTACATATGCAAAATTTCATACAAAAGTAAGTTGAGTCTTACAGTAAATATGTCAAACTAATACATGAAAAGAAGATGCTAATTGCTAAATATATATGATGACTCAATTTTAAAATAATTAAGGAAGGTAGCGTTTATCTGCGAGCCTTGGCAATAAGGTCGAATTCCTTTTTTGCATTGATCAACAAATAATTAGCATAACACTTTTCTGAATAAAACCATATCCACTGTTATTTGTTTATGACCTTACAAAATTGGTCATTCAGGATGTTCAGCCTTCTCTCTCTTAGCCGTCTCTATCATTGTACATAAGAAATTACTTGGATCATGGCTATATGGATCTGCAAGTGCTGCGTGTGCTAAAAACGGAAGTTTCCTCAGTGATCTCCCACTTAAACCCTGCACATCAACAAGTTTATCAATAACATTTTTTCAGAGTAAACTCAATTTTATTTTCACCGACTAACTGCTCAATAATAAGCACAAAAGTGTTCCCAAAGACTCACCTCACACCCTTTTGCAGCTTCTATCAACTGTTTACAGAACCAGGGAATTGTATTTGTATCATGAATCTCACTTTCATTTGCCTTTTCTTTCAAACTTGAAAAGCTTGGAATAGAGAGTCCATCACAGCCCTATACAAAGATTTTATGAAGCTTGTTAGGTATAATCGCTCCTCCTTCAGTTGAATTAACAGGAAAAGATGGAACTAGAAACCTATAAGGCGTGGCTCTTATGGTACCTGGAAACTTGATATGATTCCTTTACTTATTAACTCCTCAACACAAGACCTTAATATTTCATAACGAACATGAAGAGTTGGAGGGCCAACATAAGCTTTTATGTCAGCTCGATCCACGAAAGCAACATCTGCAACACGAATATTCATGTGTGAAATCTCACAAAACGTGAATGGCAAACTAGTTTCAGAGAGACTGAGAAATGAGACTAAGAATGTAAAGCATTAGTAGCAAGGTGAAGTCATATTCCTACTGCGAACTCAATGCTGAAGATTATCGAGGTCAAAGTAAGGATTTATATAAGAGAAAAAGTCATAAGGCTAAGGACAGGACCACAATAGGCTACCAGCTTACCAATAGCAGTAGTTATGTTTGACGTTGTAAGGATTATCACATTCGGTGCTGATTTCAATTTGTCCATTTGGGTGAGTAGTGCATTCACAACCTGCAACAAATACATAGGGAGATTTTGGTCTTCGAAGATTAAGAATTGATTCCTTCGCAAATACTAGCTGTATATGAAACTTAGAAGCTAGGTGGGCTACCCGGATAGAATCTGAAGGTTCTGAGCCAGACAATGCAGCTTTTCGAGCAGCAGCAAGACTTTCAACTTCATCTGCAGGCAGAACATCTCAGGCCTAACGGAAAAAACAAGCCTGCAACTATAGAAAGATATGACTAAATCATAACTCACCGATCAAAACAAATACTAAATTGCCATCTTCCTCCACCATCTCTTGGATTTTCTGGAAAAGCTTGGCAACCTATATTGGAATTAGTAGACATAGTGAGAATAATAGAATACTGCAATAAATCTTCTCTTCTAAGATAGAATGGCTTTACAATTGTAGGTGAAGTTTGTGATATCACTACTAGACATGAAATAAGATCCCAAGTCAGCCTACTATGACATGACAGATATTCACTGGCTGTGAGCAGTGACTAAAGTATAACGAGCATTGAAAATTCACTGGCCGTGAGCGATAAATAAAGTATAAGTAGGTACTAGGTACTTTTCTTGGAAGATCAAGTGACAGTTATAAATGGTTTCTTAATTACGTTGAGTTCCACAAATCTGGTTAGAGTCCAATAATCCCTGACTAGAAATCCAGCTTGTTGAACAGATCTACCGTATGCAATGCATGCTTAAGGGAAAACTAAGACAAGAGCTAAAGAAAGAAGAGCTTTGGATCATACCAGCTTGCCACTTTCAGAGAACCATTTACTAAATAGAGAGTGAGCATTGACTTCAATCAGTTGGCAATGTGGATATCTGATGAAGGAAACATAAATCAAAATCAGTATAGATAGATAATCGAGAAAATACAGTCAATATAGCTCATCCTGATGGATAAACATTTTGCCCAGAAGAGGACCTGGAGTTGCACCGAATTGAAAGCTTTTGAGCCAACGCCTTGCAAAGAGATGTTTTGCCAGTCCCTGGTGGTCCGTGTAAAAGAATAATCCTGCAGAAAATTTCAACAAATCATGAAGGCTAAGTTGTTGAAATCAGGCACAGGAAAAGAAAATATCAGATCTAGACACCAAAGAACAAATAAAACGGCATCAAACAAATTCAGCTTCCTAACCAACTCATGTATCTGAAAATTTTCATAACAATCTTATACTGTAGAATAGTAAACAAGAATAAGAATTGCCAGGTAAGTTTGGAGAATATGAACTGAAAACATGCCAACTTCCCTCACCTGTTCCATGAAACAAGATTTGGATTTACACCCTTCTGCGTGAACAGCAACGCACTTGCAGCATAACGTAGTAACCGTTGCTTAAGTCCAGATTCATATATTAAGCTACACAACACAAAAATCCAGACCAGTGAATAAATTGTTTCAGAGCCATTACTGCTTTATAACCATGGCAAGACCATACTTTTAAACAAACCTTTCCCATAATCCATCAAACTCTTTTGCAGGTAGAATCCATTCATTAAAACTAGCAGATTGTCCATCTGCGCTCAAGTCCTCACATGGTCCTTCCTCGAATAGCTGGATGCAAATTACAAACAAGTCATGTACCCAAGTCACCTAAAGAAAACAAAATTCATCACCTATTCAACTCACTCAGGTTTGTATTTACCTGATAAGCATGTACAACTGGCTTCACTTGCCAGAACAAGAGAACATCATTATTTTTCACCCATTCGTCTAGATACAGAACCCACATATATATCAGTAAAATTAAACCCGGAAAAGAGATTTAAATTTTCACAACTATGCTTATCATGAAATGCAGAATCCTCTCAAATGATACTAAATTTATGAAATGTAAATACCTGTATCACAAATGCATATTCTTTGCACATTTTCGACAAGAAATAAGTCGTCTGCAGGAATCAATACCAATCCATCTACATAGCTCATGCTTCTATTTTCCAGCATTCTAGAGCAAACACAAACTATCCCATTAACAAAAAAAGAATCACAGAGTAAAGAATAAGAAGAGCAATTATGTAACTACGAACCGTTCTACAGATCTCTTTACATCCTCTAGACGAGCCGTGCTTGAGGACTTTAAGCAAACCTCAACTAGAATAGAAGAGTCACAACACACAAGAGAGGTAAAGAGAGAGCTCAAAATGAGAAGTACGATGGATTCAGCAGCTAAATCAAAATCGAAAGGAAGGAGAATTGATTTTACCAGAAACGAGGAATTTGTTCTCGTGGAGGCAAGGAGGAGGCGAAGGATTGATTATAGCGATTGGCTCAGCGACGGTGGTTTGCTCAGGGATACTCGTTGCTTCAGTGTGATTTTGGTGAGAGACCTCCACGGGAGCGTTGGGAAGAGTAATCGTATCCTCCACCATAGGGATTTGCTCGGCAATCTCCATAGGAGTGCTCATGGTGTTCTGCAGATCGGGAAACACGAAGGCCGATGAAGTTTTCAATTTCAATTTTCAGATTTTTTCCCTTCCTCTGGGAATAGGCGGGATTCCCCACTACATTTTTTTATTTTTTTATAAATGGTGTTTGGCAATTAATTCACTGAAAAGTTTAGGAAAATTGAGAAATAAAATAACTATAAGAAATGTGTAGAACAGTCTCATAAATTTTTTTATTTGTCTTGTTATATTTAACTTTTTTTTTTGTTAACCGTATTTATAAACTTTTCGAAACCAATGTTAAAAGCCGAATCCTCTATATTCATCTGATGTGAGCCAAATTTTAAGTAAAAACAAACGATTCGATTTTGCTCCAACAGGCAACAAGATATGCATAAACAAAAGTAAACCAAAATATTTCAAACATTAAGGAACCATGATATAAATCAACGCTCTCTTTATTCGACTTAACAAAAGATCCCAAAGCTAACGAACTCACCTCCTCTGCTCTAATTTTGCCTTCCTCTTCTCCTTGACAAAGACGACTAACAGAAAAACTATGGAGAAGACACTAAAGCACTTGGATGCTGTCAAGCAAAACGTGACAACCACTAATAGCCTGAACGCTGAAGAGATTCGTCGTCCTTCTATCATCCGAGCTCTGCCCGTATGCTACTTTGTGGCCATTTCCATCAATTCCATAGACACGTACGAAGTATGTTCCAGTGGGGATATCAGGTTCAACGATCCAGTCGAGTGACTGAAGGGTCATGTCATATGGCTTGGAGACAATCTCGTAAGGGCAGCTTTTGTCCTTTGAAAGCTCGTTATGTGTTTTCCGCCACGGTCTATCAACTTGACTGATCGGTGAATAACAAAGCTTGACTATGATTTTCTTAAAGTTACCATTTGCATCGACCTTGGACAACGACTTTAGCTTCCATGTTATTTTTACAACATCTTTTCCACCTTCCATAACTAAAGTAATACATGTGCAAGTTAAGTATAAAGTTTTATAGTTGACACACAAAACAAAGTATAAATGGAAAGGATAAGAAAAGTGACAAACCTACACCATCTTTTACAGGTTTAGCGGTGACCTCGAGTGAGTTTTCGAGATCAGTGAAGAGTCTACCTTTAGTTGCTCCGATGCTTGACTCGATTAGTGAGAATATGAGAAAGAAGACGATGAAGAAAGTGTGTATGGACATCGTTGAATTTAAATTTTTTAGAAAGAAGAAAATGTTTTTATTGTAGCACGGACTCGCCATCTTTTTCCTAAATTGGTTCTTCTCGATCAGATGGGCTAAGCTTACTCCAACAAGATGTCAATATCAACCGCACATTTGAGATAAACATCATTAAATGCAAACGGACTAAAGGGGAAGATTTCAAACGCCATTACTCAGACACAAAACTAGTTGAAGTTTTAACCAATAGAACTGTGTTTAGGCGCGGAGAACAATGCCCAAAGCAGGGAAAATAACATCATAGTTAGACATTATATCCTAAACCGACGAAAAACAACTTGTATCCAATCAATTGAAACGAGTGTGTAATTACAATCATAAAGAAAAAGAAAAAAAGAACTAATCCTTACAAAATAATCATCATATAAATACAGGGTTGGTGATTACACATTCTACATTTCAGATAAATTGTATCATTCAGGAGAACTCTAGTTCTCAAAATCAGTGCTTTGCATCCGATCAGTACCAACAAGAGATAACTTGTTCTCATATACATCGATATATCCAAACGAATACGTACCTGGAGGGCACTCCAAGGCAGCTTCCAAGGATCTATGATGAACACCATGAGAATCAACAAAGTATCCTCCTTTATGGTCGTGTCCAGACAAACAAACTTTAACAGAGTCATACTTGTGTATAATACTCATCACTTCATCAAAATTCCACAACAAGGCTGCTTTGGATGCCACATCAGGGCTCATAGGCACATGCCCACAAACAATAACTCTCTGGTTTAATTTGGACGCATCCTGAAGCACACTGTCCAACCATTGCAGCTGTTTCTCCCCAACAGCACCATTAAACTTAACAAATCTCCTCTCAACATCTACAAGTCCCGCAGGGCTGTTTTTGTCAGAGTTTGGGTTCTTCTCTTCAAGTATCTTCAACGCAGCAATTGTATTAGGATGGTCTTGTGGCCATCCAACAGCACTTATGTCATACCCATCTAAAACCACAATTCTACACTCAGGAGTTGGTGAGAAATCATAATAAGCATTTCCATCACGACCAGGGATGTTCAGTAATGGAAGTAACTCTTCACGGGGGAGATTGTAAAGGCAGTGATTACCAATCATATGATACACAGGACCACTGAATTTCTCGAATTCGTGAACAAGTTTCTTAGTAGCAGATAAAGATTGATCTTTGGGACAAAAGCCATCAACAATGTCACCCATGTTAATAACAAATTTGAGATTTCCATGTTGATTCCATGTTTCGACAGCTTTTTGAAGAACAAGAATGCTGTTTCTGTAATACCTAGGAACACCTAAAAACGAGCGGCCATCAGGAATATCAGCGTACTGAACATCAGCAATTACACCAAAAGAGAAGAGAGGTTGTCTAGCTGCAGAACCCATTAACCAATTGCTCTGTAAACATCATCAAAAGGTAGGTAAGCACACTTGTTACAAAAAATCACAAAACAAAGGGTAAAACGTTGACATTTGAAGATATTTTTTGGAAACGTTATAGTCGTCAGATTTCTTAAATCCATTATAATAAATAAAAGACAAATCGTAGACTCAATGCTCGATCTTAGCGTAAATCGTGAAAGGAGACGGAAGTCATATGGAAAATCAACAACATCATCGTAAAACAAAGACTTACAAGTTAAAACAATAGAGCTTTGCGAGACGTCTCCTCTGCTAGGATCGGACCAGGGACGAGTAAATGTGAAGCTGAATCGAATAAGAGAGGATTGGCGGAAATTGAGTAAATTGCGTAGAAACAGCTTAAACAGAAAGCGTCAACTGAAACTGGAAATTTTATTGCAAGTCGTGTAGTTTTTCCTCCCGCTGATAAACTACACGCTGTTTCGTTTCGAAAATATAATAAACGTCTTTCAGTCTCTTGTATTAATTTATGAAATCATTCATATACTCACTGTAACTGTTTAAGTTGCTATGAACATCTCAATTTCTTTTAAAACTTATAATAATGACGAAAAGTAAAGCTTTAATTCATTTGAACGATTTAGTTTACAAAGATAGACAAATAATAGCCTATCACTAAAAAAAGAGTGATCTAAGCATATTTGTTTTAATTAATTTCGAAATTCGTGGGGTTGTGGCTTACTACAATACATCATACATATATCTCTCTATTTACACTCGTCAAATCGAATGTCTCGGTGGGTTATCTTCTCGGGTGACTCCTCGTGAAAAAAGGATGTCTCAGAGCTTCACGAGCCGTTAGTCTCTCTGACGGATCAAACCGAAGCAGCCCTTGCACCATATTTATCAACTCCCCTGCCGAGTGGTCCACTTGTTGCATTATTAGATTCTGCAACACATATCACCACTGTTAATAACACATATGAACACTTCACCAAATCAAACTCGGAAATATATCAAACCCTTGACCAACCTGAAGCCGAGGAAGTTTCGATACTGCTTTAAGGCTTTCTCTTGAGGTTGCCCCATCCGGCCAGTCCAAACGACCTCTTCTCACATATTTCTCTGAGTGCCGGCTTTATCACACAACCCAAAATGAAACAAATTCCAGTTAAATTCCCAGACCATATATATAATTATATATACTTCAGAGCATATGTTTGATGTAACTCACTCCACTTTCTTCAGCATTTGTTGAGGAAAAGGTCCAAGTACACGCTCCATCATTGCTAGATGCTCCAGGTTTTCATGTGTTTGGAACAATGCTTCTCCCTACAAATCTCAAATCTTTCAATTAAACTAAACGAAAAAAAAAAACATTCCCAAATATTTTTTCAAAATTTAACTACTGACACATACCGTGCACAGCTCCACTATGATACATCCAATGCTCCAAACATCACAAGGGTAACTCCAGCCAAGACCTACACCAAAGCCACGTAGATCCATCAGTTTGTAAGGTAACTCTCAGAAGGTTAAATATGACTTGTTTTACATCAAGAGCTACTCACCTAAAATGACTTCTGGTGCTCTATAATGTCTTGTAGATACAATGTAGTTTTGGTCCTGTCGCTCATAAGTTGTGCTACCAAAATCAATCACTTTTATTGCACTCGATTTAGGCACTCTTTTGTAGCAAATATCCCTTTGTAATCGGGAGCCCTGCAGCAGAAACACACAACCAAATTCCTTTAGCACTAAACTCGTTGGCCACACTAAGAGTTAAGATCTCACACATGGTTACATTCAAGATATACCTTGTACTCAGGAATTTTCATATAGTCTGAGGAGACTAACAGAATATTTTCTGGTTTAAGGTCAGTATGAATCATGCGCAAGTCATGCATAACTGCAAAACCAGACCAAAAAAAAACAAGAATAATTGCCGTAAGAAACGGAAAGAGCTGAAATTCAAAAACTTATCAATGACAAGCAAAACTCAGATGAAAATGCAAGAGCATGTAGATTGAAAAGAATGCAAAGACTACACACATGCTACACATTCCAAGAGTTGCCACCCAATCTCACGGACTAGATCAATGGGAAAGGAGCGATAATTGTTTTTCCGAAGAAAATCATATAAACTTGATCCAAGCTTCTCAAATACCTGTTGCAACCATTTAAATTCATCCACACAAACTTTTAACCCCAAAATATTTCCCAAACCGGGGGAAAATCACAGACGTCACAAAATTTGACTAAATTACTTACGATACATATATGGTTACGATAGTCAAACCAGTTCCGAATTTGTACACAACTGCAAAGAATAAAATAATTTAACTTTTGCCACACAAAAAACTTGGGAACCTATGTCTTACCCCATCAGATTTTTGTGATGAATGATGAAAACTGAAAAGTTAACAGACAATACTTACCGATTGCCACCTTTGTCATTTTTACCAAGCTGTTGTAGCATTTCAATTTCAATCATAGCGGCCTCGCGGTATTTCTTCACACCACGGACGATTTTTACTGCCACCATTTCCTTCCTCTCCCTATCCCAACATTCTAGCACTTGACCAAAGGTTCCTACAAGGAAAATTAAGGAAATATTTGAATAAAATATATATAAATACAAAGTGAAAACCAAGAAACTAATACAGCCACCATAGATTCATACCTTCACCCATTTTGCTATATATTTTATCTGCAAAAAACAAGAGCATCGAGCAATCAGAATGATGAAATCAAAACAATATACACAAGGTATAGTTACTGGATCGGCACAAAACCCAGAGTTTGTTTAAAGCCATTGAAAACAAAATCTAGAGTTATTTAAAAGGTAACTTCAGGATTATCAAAACAGGTTTTGGTAATGGAAAAGTGAGATTACAGCGTGGAGTTAAGTCATCTCCCAGTTCAAACATGTAATGTCCATCCTTGTCATCTTCTCGCCATGGGGGAGAACCAATTCTAGCAACACCCTTAACACAATGAGAAGAGCTACTATTGTCTGAAGGAACTCCAACCGATGCAAAGCTTGATAAATTTCCAATCTCTTGCCCACAAAACATTCCTACCTGAGCCTACACATATTCATGTACCATAATAGACAGATGAAAACCTGCCCACCATCCTTCTACGTCGACATGTTCAGTTATAAACTACCCTAAGACCTTAAGGGTAATTTCTAAATCCAAACAATTCGAGTATCTTCATTCTAAATAAAAACTATCAAGGTTTTAACTGATATAACGAACTCTAGATTATCCTAAAGCTCTAGAATTCACGCGGGAAAGGCAAATCTGATATGTAAAGTCATACCAACAAGCAGATACGCAAAAAGTTTATCACTTCCGAATCCAACACAAAATCTGGATCCAAATTCACAGCTAAAGACGCCCGTAAATTCTCAATCATGCATCAGATCAAACAAATACTAGAAAAATAATAGATAACACAGAGAAAAGTTGAACATATCACAAAGGATAGAACATGATTAAATAGATCTATAAAAACTGGTAAGAACACCACCTAATTCGCACATGAAATTCACCTAACCACGCAAAATTTGATATGAATAATTGATAAATACTTTTTTAAACGCAGATCCAGAAGAATCGACACAAAATATAAACCGATCCTAAAAATTAAAATAAAATCGAAAATCCAAAGCAATCAAACACAAAACTTGAAATTGGAATCATGGAGAACATGGTGAGAAATATCTATACCTTGGGAGCCTGAGGCAACACATCCCAACCGAGACGCGCTCTCTTTCTGGGACGACGATCCATGTGAGTATGAGGGAATTCATGCACGCGCTCCATCTCCATGATTCCGGAATCAGAAGAATTTTTCAGACGAAAAAATCTAATCGGGGTGTTTTTCAGACAAACCAAACGGCGATGACGAAAGCTTTTGCGTAAACAGAATCGTAGCCTAACCCTAGTTTTTAACCAGAGGAATTGCAAATTGCAAGAGAGAACCAGTCAGAAATAATCTTGACCGTCCACGTGTAAGCACCCGATGTAACCAGGGTTAGTTAGAACTCCGCTGGATTTGACCATAGTTGGGTTGGCACAATAATTGATGGGGGAATATTCTTCCACTTTCCATACGAAGAAACAACAACAAGTGCTTCCTATTTCTCTTAAAACGACACGCATTCTAGATGGGCCAAGACTTTTAATTCAGTTTTTCTTTTTCTTTTTTTCTCGAGTCGAATATTCCAACTCTCATGTATTTTCATTGCAAAAAAAATTTTACTATGTCAAAAATGTTACAGTAGATTTAAACCGTAGTTTACTTTAAAGTTTGTTTGATGTAAAACTTTAAAACACACCTAATACAGTTGTAGGATTTTGAACAGCTATGGTATGGTTTTAAGAGTTATTGCACTGCTAAAACGGTTCAGAAAACATGTTTTGGTTACAAGATATTAATTATGACTAGTTGGAGGATATGGTAGTGGCTGAACAAAAATGATACAATTCTCTGGTTGTATTTTCACAAGCTTCCTGTGAATGGAAGTATTAACAATTCTGCCGTTGGATGTTCAGAACTCAGAAGATACACATTTCAACTACTCTACCTTGCAAAACTAAGATCTTCAACATAATAATTTACAGTTCTTTTTCGAGACAAGTATCACCACTTGGAGCTTGGTTATAGAGAAGAGATTCTAATGACCTCTTAACTCCTGAATATAACGACCAATTTGTTGTGCACCAACGAATAAGGCATCAGCCGCCAGAACAACTCCAAACTAAAAATATGACATGATACCATCATCAGTCATGAGGATTATGGTTGACAAAAGAACATACAATAATTCAATTCACAAAACTCACCAGACGAGCAGTATATACTAAACGGTACCCCCAGCCTTCTTTCGCAGCTTGAGCTCTTTGTTGGTCAGTCCAACTGCAAACACAAGAGAGACCTTTACTTAAAACAAATACAAGGCCTATCCATTTTGAGGCATTTACATTTCAAGCAATGAGAAAGTTTAAGTAAGAAAAAACAAGAGAATTACCCAAGGAACTCTGAAAAACCCCCAATTCCAGCAAGCTTCAAGGGTTGATCACCTTCTATGACAAGATCCTATTATCACATCATGAATGACTTAGTTATCGATGTAGACTGAAATGAAACTGAAAAGGCCAAAAGACGAAAACACAAAGTTGAAAACAAGTGTATAACCTCGTCTTGCGCTGACTCTAAACCACCTTGCACCCAGAAAAGATTCTCATACCCTGCATTTAATAGTAGCTCGCAAGCAGCTAATGATCTGACAAGATAAAATTTTCGAGTGAAGATCATCCAACAATAAGATGACCCCGTGATTCACACAGTCGTAATATTAACTTAATTTTCATTCTACAAGAACCGAAACCATTTGATAATGGATCTCCTTCCCTTCCCCCTTAAAACCCAAAACTTAGATAAAACACCGCGCAATTCTCTGAAAATATAATATATAGGCAGAGAACCTAACCAGCCATATTATTCATTGTTGCTTAAAGTAAACACGTTTTTAAACCAGGGTTAGTTACTCTATTGTACTTGGTAAGGAGCAGTGAGTGAATCCCTTAGACGTTCTAGCCTGTTGCTTGTATAACATACCTTAATCCTTTTTGGCAACCAACAATCAGCTCTGCATCTTTTGGGAATTTCTCCTCAACCTTTGACAAGAAGAGCCTAAAAACGAAGTAGAAAACCAATAAGCAAACAAGTAAGTCAAAAAGGCACACATGAAGGTCAGCTTAATCTCACATACATACCTATTAAAAGATAATGTAGGTGCACCACTCCACCATCCCCCTGCAGAAGTGGAAGCATGGTGAAGTCAAAACCAAAAATCTTAGAACCAACCAAATAAAATGTGTGCATTCAAGTTTTAGTCTCTATCCTAGATGGGAAGATGTAATTATATACATTACAGAAACATAGACTGTACAATAATGAGATATCAGTAGAGTCAAATGGTGAAGAAAGTACCCATAGCAAAACTAGTGACTTTTTTGGAAAGAGTTCCAGCGTCAAGGTTGTCATCATTGTCGAAGATAGGAACCCAGGTAGAACCTTTAACCCATGCCTTAAGAGAAATATAGAACGGAAAGAAAAAGAATTACCTCAGTGAAACACAATAGTCCAAGAGTATTCTGATTTCATACAAACATTGTTGTAAAGAGGCATCAAAATGACTTAAGTAATGCCATGACATAAATCAACTTTTTTTTGCAATAACAAGACAATTCAAAGATGAAGGTAGAAAATCATCTATGGATAAGTAGTAAGCCCAAAAGCAAGAATGAACCTTGTTGCGCTCGCTAGAGGGACGGACATCAAGTAGAGGTTTGTTAGAAAGCGAAACAGCATAGCCTGCTTCTCTTGGTGTAAGAACCTTCACTTTCCCTTCCCTTAACTATGCAAAACAATAAATTTGGTTACATGTTTGAGTAAGCAGAAGATTAGAACAACAACAATGCTGGTTATTGTCATGAACTGTAATAAACTCAAATGTTACAAATTTGAAGAAATTGGCCAAATAAAGGTGAGTTTACCAAACCATCCCAACGCTTTTTAGCAGCAGCCATATCTCTCATTTGCTTGAGATCAATATCTTCACCACCAGCTTGAATCCTAACAGAACCTACTCTCTAACATTCAATAAACAAACAGAGTCAAATTTTTAACTTTCGCATCACAGAAACGACATAAAAGCAAAATAGCGAATCAACTTACAAAGCGGCGAGCAGATGAAATGGATGTGTCTCCTCTTGGGAGATTAAGTGAGTATGCCATTGAAGAGGTCATCCCGGAGCTCTGGCTTCTGAAATTACTAGAACCAGAAGCTAATAGAGGATTTAGAACTGGAAGAGATAGAGATTCCATCTTTTAGAGTTCTGAGCTCTTGCAATTTTCTTTTTATCCAGGAAATCTAATATTCGTAGACAACTGAGAAAACAAAAAAGAGTATACACTAAAGTCTAAAACTCAGTTTCGGGTTATTGGACCTATCATTAATTTTTGGCTTCATTTGAAATTGAAGCTGCCTTTTATAACCGAATCGGTTCGCGACATGGTTCATTTGGTTAGATTATAGTTTTAACTTTCAATCATTATCCAATGTGTTTGGGCCAAGAGAAGCCCATAAATATCCCCATCAAATCATCAAGCCATCCGTGCTTGAGATGGCCTCATAACTTGGAGGACTTCATCTAATTGTTTACTTGTTGAGACTATCGCCCTGTTCATTTTGGATTCAATATTTGGATGCTGCATCAGATGGTGTTCGTTTTAGTATCTGAGTTTTGCATTTAAATATTGCATTTGGATTCAAGTTTGTTTATTTTTAAGTTTGTAATAGCATCCGGATGCAACTAATTAAAAATGACTAAAAAAACAAACATTTATACTAATATATATTAAAAATGAAATTAATTATGTAATTTAAGAATAACCAAAATGAAATGCGGGAAACATCCGCATTTTTGCTAAGAAAATATGTTTTCATGTTTTGACGGAAAAATGTGTTTCTGTGTTTTTGATGGAAAAAATGTTTTTCCGCATTTTTGACGAGAAAATAATTTTCAGCATTTTTGACGGAAAAATGTTTTTCTGCATTTTTTGCAGGAAAATATTTTCTGCATTTTTGGCGAAAAAACGTGTTTCCGTGTTTTTGGCGGGAAAATGTGCTTCAGCGTTTTTGGCGAGAAAATTAGTTTTCCATATTTTTGGCGAGAAAAAGTGTTTCCGTGTTTTTGGCGAAAAAATATTTATCCGCATATTTTGGTGGGAAAATGTTTTTTCCGCGTTTTTAGCAAAAAAATGTTTTTCCTCATTTTTCGCGTTTTTAGCGATTTCATGTTTTTCGAGGGAAAAAATATTTATGTGTTTTTGGCGGAGTAATATTTTTATTTTTATTTTTTTGGCTTAAAATCTTGATTTATTATTTTTTGAGAGAAAAATAGGTTTTCATATTTTTGGCGAAAAATATGTTTTCGCGTTTTGGCACCAAAACATGATTTCGTGTTTTTTTGCAGGAAAACGGGTTTCCGTGTTTTTGACTGAAAAACGCATTTTCGCATTTTTAGAAAAAAAATGTGTTTTCACATTTTTAAATAATTTTGGTTTTTGTTAGAATTGAAGGGTATTTTAGACCTTTGGAATTTGAGATGCAAATGTAGCATCCGAAAGCTCAATTTTTTTAGCATCCCAAATATCTGAATATTTTAGTCTTATATCTCATTTCAGCATCCAAATGTAAAAATAATTAGACAAAAATGAACAACATATAACATTTGCATCCAGATATTGCATCCGGATGAGGAAACGAACATGGCATATATCTGTTTCTTGCTTTGTACACAACCGAGAAAAAAAAAAAAAAGGTTTGTTAATTTGATCAGAAACTTTGAGTATGGACAAGTGATTGAATGTTGAAGATATATACATACCTCGAGAGATGTCAGCTCCAGAAGAGTTTTCATCAACATCAACGATAGAAACAAGATCAGGGCTTGCTTCTGATGAGTCTTTTAAAGATCTTGTTTCAAGTTCAGCGTATTGTTCTGTCTCAATCACTGAAGTAGGATTTTCTGCGTCAAATGATAGAATCTCAGAAGCCTCCATTGTTTGTTCAAACATTTCGTGTTCTGAAAAGAAGACTGAGAGTGATCTTCTGAGATCTCTGAAATGTTGTCCAAGCCATCTTGTTCTTGCTCAATTGATCTAGTTGAAAGTTGCGAATTCGCCAGAAAAGTCCTCAATCTTCACAGCATAAGATTTCATTTCAGGTAATGAAAGAGTATTTATATTGATGTTTGGTCATGGTTATGATGTGTATGAGCTTAAGTTTCGAGTTCTATTTATGTTTAGTTTGCTGATTATGCTCTGTTTCATCTTTTGTTTGTGACAGAGTTTAGGTATTTGAAGATTCGAAGAAGACTGCTACATTTTTGAGAAATCTTATGCTTGTGTAGTTTTTAGTTTCATGACATATCTGATTTTATGATTAGTAATATGGGTGAAAACTAAAGATTGTGAAGACAAAAATTACTCTTGTTAAGTTGTGAAAGTTTTTATTTTCATGTAAGCTTTGGTTTTTTTTTTAAACTTCCAACAAAGCTAACAGCCCCTCATTACAACCGACTTAAAACATCATAAAAGTACAATTACCTAAAACCATAATTACATCTAAAAAAGGAAACATAGAGAATCAGACATAAGTGGGTTCTTAAGTCTTTGACTTCCTTCTTTGATACGTTAGACCGTATCTCGTATCATCATCCTTGCTCTTCCATGCTTCTTCTTCTTGAGAAAGAACTGTTTCTTTTCGATGCAGATTTCTCCACAGCGCAAACAAACTTCTTGAGATGGCCAATGTATTCAGGAAACAGTTCAAGATCACAATGGTTTCCGCCTTTGAGCCATAACGGCTCATATTTCTCTTGGCAGAGTTCCCACAGTTGTTTCCCATGTGAAAAGTCAACCACATCATCGGCTGTTCCCGCAATCAAGAGATGTTGATTCTTGATCCTCAGCTCATTTATCATGGCATCCTTGTCACTCTCAATTCTCTTCATCCCCTCGATCATCTTCTTATGCTCCTCTGTCTCTAAATCCTTGAGCAAGGCTAGATATTTCACATCAGGTTCCATAGGTGGGTTCCGAACCCTAGGAAGATGCAACTTCATCATCTCATCCAAGTCGTTTACAATATTACTTCTTTCCTCTAGAAATTTGTAATCTTTTAACAGAATCTCATGATCCTCCTTCAGAATCTGATATTGTTCCTCTTGAGCAAACAAATTGCGACTCCCAGCATTAGCCACCGACGAGATCTTGTTCTTCCCCGAATTTTCCGGACAAGCTGATGATTGTCCAGTCATGACTTCGATACCTTAAAATCTGGAACAACAACACAAACAGAGTCAAGCTTTTACTAGAGCTTAATCTTGCCAAATTTCCAAAATTTCAGAGATTCTGGAGAAACCCTAAAGCCCAAATTCGTTCTAAGCTCCAACGAATGAGGAACAGGAAGTTTACTAGTATCGGATCTCTCTACAAGCTAAACCTAAATGTAAAATGAAAGAACAAAAAAAAAGGAAAAATTCCAGAGAAAAATCTTACCCAGAAAATTTCTTAATCTTCTTCTTCAAACGGCCAGATAAGAGAAAGAGCTATTGGAAAATGATATAAGCTACAGAAGAAGAAGCAAAGCCAAATCAGCTTGCAGAAAAATAAGCAAAACCCCTAGAAAGTAGAAGGAGAGTGAAAATGAGGCGGGAATGCATGCGAAAGGTTAACATATTCATTTGTATCAAATTAAAATAGGATCTGTACAGACCTACCTGATCACTATCACCATAAATCGTTATATTTTGCTTCGGAACTTAGAGATTTCCAATAATTTGAAAGTTATTTGCATTTTTAGGATTATATAGAATGTCATAATCTTGCCGAATGTGTAACACGTGGATTTCATGCAATATTTTTTTCATGCAATATTAGTTTCGTCTATATATATACTTCACGGAACTTTTCAACCGAGAATCAAACTAAACATGATTATAGTAAACGAAAATTTTATGAAATTTAGAAAGCATCATTAGCCAAAAACACCACATGGCACATAAATAATGAAAGGAAGATCTAGTGAAGACACCGGTGAAAAAAGACCAAACAAAAATTGCAGGCTCACCATTTTTGGCCATTCATTAAATATTTAACAGATCAACCTTTTATAATATATTTAGCCTTTCTAGTTTATAGGTCGGAACTCGGATGATTTCATATGAATTCAATCCTTTAACAGCACGCAGGCTGACGAAAATAATGTCTCTGTCAAATAAAATATTTTTCTACAAAATGAAAATTGATATAAATTATAGTTTTTACATAAATTATTTGGATATAAATTCTAGTTTTTTGGTTATTTAATGTTTATAAATATTTTTCCTTTGTTATATAATTTTAGTTTATTTTGTATAATATTTGTTAAAAAAAAAGGTTTTGTTTAATATATTTTGTCGTTTTATTTATTTGTTTATTATTTTTAATAACATATTTTAAACATAGAGTTATTTTATTTACAGTAGAATATTTTATTATTTGAATCAAACCTACATTAAATGAATGATGTTTTTACTCTGATTGAAATATTTTAGAGCAAATCTTAACAAATTAGATATTAAATTAATCGAAAATTTAGAACAAAATCATAACTAAATAAAAATCATTCCATTTTCAATCTTATGTATGACTAATTTTCTCATCAAAACTAATCTGGTTTCCACAAAATGCAAATCTATAATTTTCCATCAAAATAAATAATTTAAAATTTTTCAGATAAGAAAGCAGATATGTTTTTCACCAAAACACTCCATCTTGTAATTTTTTTAAGCAAACTGCAAATTCGTTTTTTCAAAATAAAATTTTTATAGTTTTCCCACTAAAAACTGATATATTCTTCACAAAAAAAATTTGAATCAGTAATTTTCTTAACGACAAAAATAAATAATTAAAAAAATTCTGTCAAAAACGGATTTAAAACTGCAAGAGATAGAGCATTTTTTTGAAGTTCTGAGCTTTTGCAGTTTCTTTTTATCTAGGAAATCTAATATGGGTAGAAAAAAAAAAAAAAAAAAAAAAGTTTCGGGTTATTGGACCATCAGGCTTCATTAGAAATTGAAGCTGCCTTTAATAAACCGAATTGGTTCGCGACACGGTTCATTTGGTTAGATTATAGTTTTAACTTTCAATCATTATCCAATGTGTTTGGGCCAAGAGAAGCCCATAATATCCCCATCAAATCATCAAGCCAGACGAATACTTCCGTGATTGAGATGGCCTCATAAGTCAACCCCAAGATTGACAGAGTT
Organism: Cardamine flexuosa; assembly: GCA_963555745.1. Classification (NCBI taxonomy): domain Eukaryota; kingdom Viridiplantae; phylum Streptophyta; class Magnoliopsida; order Brassicales; family Brassicaceae; genus Cardamine; species Cardamine flexuosa. The sequence goes on along the minus strand of OY743215.1, from coordinate 5,981,576 downwards.
TTTTTGTTAACTCTTCTTGGTTGGTTCCGAGCTTCTGTTTGCAGGCTATATTACACTTCAAGTTTGAACATGAACAACAACAAGACATCACACGAACCTTGTCAAATAGAACAATACTAAAAAAAACCAGTCATAAAAGTGCCTTGTTGGAAACGGTCAGAGAAGTTACCAAATTGGTTAAATCTATTTTTCTGTTGTATCTTAACTTAGACATACAAAAACTACAATACAAACACAAACACCCCAATAAATTAAACAACATTCAAATACAATCTTTGACATAAACCTCCATTATTTATTCTGTAGCTCGACTTCTGTCCAACCAATCCACGCTCTTACGAGCTCTCTCCATCGGCTGAGACTTATCTCTGTATATGTCCACACTTCTCCTCGACCTCTCCATTTCCTCAAACGGAATCTTCAGCTTCTCTGGTCTCTCTATGTGGCTCAACTTGTATCTCTGAAACCTTAGTCTGTCTACGCTTTTCCTCGGTTTTTCTCGTCCGTCCTTGCTCTTCCTTGAACCATCTACACTATGCCGAGGAGGTTGGTCACCACACCCTTCCATGCTTCTTCTTGAAAAAGAACTGTTTCTTTTCGATGCAGATTTCTCCACAGCGCAAACAAACTTCTTCAGATGGCCAATGTATTCAGGAAACAGTTCAAGATCACAATGGTTTCCGCCTTTCAGCCATAACGGTTCATATTTCTCTTGGCAGAGTTCCCACAGCTGCTTCCCATGTGAGAAGTCAACCACATCATCGGCCGTTCCCTGCGCATTATTAGACAAACTGCTCAGCCTAGAACTTGGTTGACTCAATACAATCAATAATGTTTGATCACGGAGACTTACATGAATCACTAGGACCGGACACCTCACCAGCGAAATTTTGTCAATGTTCTGAAGAAGATCAAACAAAATGCTATCAATGAGGAAGAACGCTTATGAGCAGCAATCATTATGTACAGAAATAAAAAAAAAGGGTTACTTTGGTTACCTTGTATATATCAAACCAGTAAGTTCGTTTAACAGGATACATAACTCTAAGTCCAGAAAGAATAGGACTATGAAGAATGGAAGCTCTTAGTCGAGGCAAACGCGTAGCTAGGTCAACGGTAGGACCACTACCAACAGATTGACCATAGAGGATAATGTTCTCCTGCTTTGCTCCATAATTCTCTTCAAGACATTTGTAAGCAGCTTCGATATCAGCGTAAGTGTTTTGTTCAGTGGGCTGCAACAAAACGGAGATTTAATGTTTGCAGTGTAGAAGCACCAACATAGGAATCACAGAACTAAGAGAGCTTTAGGATCTGTGGTGTTACTCACCTTCCCTGATGATTGACCATAGCCTGAATAGTCATACCTGTAAACACCACAACATATTTAGAGGATTTTCCCATGTTATAAGCTTATATAACTTGTAAGCTTATGAAAGTAAATCCTACAATAAATATGCAGGTTCTAATCTGAGAAAGCAATCTACGCCAGAATCCCAAGTTATACCTGAATGAGCCAAGAAGTTTATTCCATCAAAGAACTACACTTTGGGTAATCATCTCCAGAAACAGTTACAAAAACACATCTTGATTGTCTAGACATTGAAACTTTACCCCCAAAAACCATTTAGATGTCAACAGCACAACCAAAATATCAAAACTCAAACATCTCAAGTGCTCAAAACTACTTTTTGTCTCCTTGATAAAGGAGCAGTAGATATAGAGATCCCAATTCAGAAAAAACCCTAGAGACAATACAAAAACTCCCATAAACAACAAGATCTTCAAGTAAAAATCCCAAATTTGAGAAGTTCAAAACCTAAACTTTCAGAAGATTTATGAATCATAACCAAATCCGCAGCTTAACAAAATATACTGATTATACGCTGAGAGTACAAATTGAGCTACAATTTGAACATGGAAGCTTCAAATCTAGATGCAGCAATCCAAAAAGCAGGGATCTTGAGCTAAATATAGAAAGAAAAATCTGATCTGGGGCAATTCAAAACAAGCTAGAGAATAGGAACAAAGGAACTAACCCCATCAAATTGACGCGGAGGTGAATACTAAGCTCGATGAAGAGCTCATACATCTGACCGATATCTGCAGCATTCCCATGGGAATATAGAAGAGTAGTGACGGCCATAGGGTACCTGATGTACATGGCCACGATTTCGGTGCCTCGGCGCGTGGGCAGCCTCAAAATATCGACATTTTCTCGATGGGGAAAAGGGTTCATGAGAAAAAGCTCCGTTGCTTCATCTCTGACAAGTTTGTACGACGGCGGATTCGGTGGAAAAAAAGCCAACTTGGCCGCCATAGAAGAAGTCACGCCTCCCATCTCTAAGTAACAGAGTCCACTCTATCTCTGTTTCACTCTGGTGTGTATGTATAAAGTGAATCGTATTGGTAAGGTGTATAAGTGAGAATTTCAGAGAAGAAGACGAAGGTGGTGGTGCTGATGATTATTGCGAGCAAACATTCCTTCTTTTTTTTCTTTTTAGACGGGACCGATGGCCGATTTGAACCTTAATTATTTATTTTCAGTTTTGCAATTCTAATGACATTTTTAAGTTTTAACATTTTTATTATCGAGAACGTAAATGGGGATCCTGTCTCTATTGCGTCAAAAACTAAAACTATTATCCGGGGATTTATTATTATATTTTAAAGTGACGTTTTTGTCTTCTTCTTTTTTTTAATGTCTATTTATTTACAACTAATGTTAAATCTTTGAGTGAACCAAAAAAAAAAAAAAAAAGTTTATGAGTTATGACTAGAAAACTAAAGAACGGAGATAATTGTTAATAATGCTCTCTTGGTTTCTAGATCAACCATTGATAATTATGCTACCGTCTAATTGTTTAGCTATTGAAATTTTTGATTCTAAAGTAAGGATTTTGGAGAGTGAACCTATGAGTATTGTACATGAGTTTGATTTATATTCGTGTATTATTGTATTTGTATCGAAGATTCGAAGAGATATGTGCTTAGCCTCGTAATTTACATGATAAATCATGACAGCATGTGTGATTCACATGGATAACATCATAAAGTCCATTACAAGTTGAAGATTCTAAAATCACAAGTTTCTGTAGGTAGAGTTGTATTCTATTATTAAATATGATCAAGGTTGATTTAATTATTCACAAAAAAAAATGATTTAAGTTTTTTAAAAATCTTATATAAAATAATGTTTCAGATTAAAAAAGAAAAAGAACTCTTGGGGTGTTATTAAATTAAAGAATTAAGAAGCATATAATGAAATTACAGGTTGTAGGGTATGAGGGTACACGTGGAAGGTTGGTTGCCCTTGAAAGAATTTACTGGCGGGATCATGGGAGGGGACCAATACAGTCCCTCCATCTTTGTCTGCCGTCAACTTTATCTCCCTCCGTTATATTTTTGGTCATGTTATATATAAAACAAAACTAGATTTATATTCGAAATGGCAGAGTAATTTTATTTTATAATCGAAGTAGACTAGTATTTTGTTGTAAAACATAATCAAATAATATACAAGCATAGTAACTAAATATAAAACATCATCAAACGATGAACAAATATATATAAACTTATCTTACAGAATTATTTGACACTAATATTAATATATACATTTTCACCTTTTTTTTTTTTTTTGCGGACGTTTGGATGATGGTAAATTGGTAACAATAAAAATAATTTGTAGTATAAAATGTGGGCGATGTATCCAAAAAATAATTAATATAGGAGGATTGGAGGAAGAGGAAGGCAAAGAGACAAATGTGAAAATTAATGGAATGGCTGGTCGAGAAGCCAAGGCTAGGCATGTTGGGATAAGAGAGATTGGAAGAAAGTTCCAAGAAGAGATCTGGCCAAGAAATGAATCATCAATGTCGCCCTATTCTCATACACTTTGTTTCCTCTCTTTTCTTTTTGGCTTTAATTTGTTCTTTGTTATGCTGTTAGCCAGGTACACATGCATGAATATATATGGACCATTTCTAGTATCCCGACAACAAATGTATCATTTCTATATTCTCATAAAGCAACTCGACGAGAAAGATGGAGTCTTTTAATTTGCTTATGGTTTTGTCTTAAGGCATGTGTTTACCATCAGTTGAACCCCATTTGTAGGAGAAGCAGAAAATCAAATGATCCATCCAAATTAATCCAGTAAGGTGTAACCTTTGACCTTGATGTCTTATTTTGCTTGGAGTTATCCTTTGATACAAACAGAAGGTTGCATCACTTCATCTGAAGAGGAGTCTTTCATTCAAATGATTGAACTTATCAAGAACGATAAGTAGCCTCGAATCAGGTCATTTATTTAGGTCATACAAATCATTCACGTAGCTCAAATGATCCTTGCATTGCATTGTAGCAGTTGCGACTTACTCCCGATTGCAAGAGCACACAAAGAGAGGGGGTTTCTCGTCTTGAAGTAGAGTATGGGACAAAGTTTATGATGTATGTCGAATATTGATGTGTGATTTGATGATTTGGACATAGTGCTTGCAGCTAAGACTAATTTTCTCGTGCATGATTTGTTAAGTGTTGGATTAGAGTGGCTAATCGAGAGATTATGATAGCATCTCATTCTCTGCTTGTAAGATCACCGACAAGGCATGTCACAGAAATGTGTCATATCCCCATGTGATCGAGGAAATGGAACGCCAACAATTGATTTTTAAAAAAAGAGAATGATAGATAATCAAAGAGAAGCGATACATATACTTAACTTTAGCATTCAGAGTTAAGTCCAAAAAAAAACGTCAAGAGTGTAAGAATCTCGTCTAAACAAAATGCAAGAGAGGGCACAAAGAGATCTCAGCTTTAAATCAACGACTTAACGCTCCTGCGCTACATTCACTATGATTGATCTACCCTTCAAGTTCTGCAAATAAAGACACAAGGAGGTGTCAATTGAAAGATAACATCACAAAATAATGTAAACTGCTTAATCATAGCCATATTTATGAGGAAGAGAAGAGACACCTGTCCATCAAGAGCAGTAATAGCTTCATTGAGGTCGTCCACATTAGACATTGTGACAAAACCGAATCCACGTGAACGACCCGTCTCACGGTCATAAACCACTCGAGCTTGCACAACTTTACCATACTCACTGAAAAGTTGTTCTAGACCAGCATTGTCCACCTCCCATGGCAAATTCCCCACATAGACTCTGAATGCAGGTTCATATACTCGAGGTGCTCGTTCTGGCCGTGATCCTCTTGGAGCTGCCTTGTTAACTGTCAGAAGCCTTCCTTTCAGATCCTGAAAAAAAACCCAACATAGATGCTCAGTAATGTTCTGACATAGAGAACCACATATTAAATCATCCCCAACTCAACTCAGCAGCCAAAATGTCATAAGGCATACAAAAAATTCGATAACGCCAAAGCTTACATATTCGATTGACACCAAAAAAAAATAGAGAAAGTGTGAACGAAACTAAAAAAAATTGTGTTTTTGGAGAAGAAAGACAAAAGCAAAGGAACACACAACAAATACTTGAGACATGTTTGAAACATATAAACTTACATAACGGTTGAACTTGTCAACAGCTGTCTCAGCTTCTTCCACCGTACTCATTGTCACAAATCCAAACCCACGACTCTGGTCTGTTTCCCTGTTGTATATAACCTTCAACCAGAATAATTCAAATAATAAGCTAACATTAACAACATTACATATCTCTTAAACTAGATAAAATGGACAGTACCAAAAACCATCAGAAGAACCACAAGCATGAAACCACATCTAATGAACTCAACCAACAAAATTCTGACTTAAAACAATTTTCTCAAATCAGAAATGCTCCAAACACAATCAGAAGCCAAGAATTTCACTTTTTCACATCCATTTCACTAATATTTGATGCTTATTGCAATGTACATAACCTTAAGCAATGCCTAATGAACATCTAGACACATAAAACTGAAGCTCAACGTTTCAAGACAACCATTAAGACAAATCACAACTAAACTCACCTCGGCGATTTCAACAGTACCGGCTTGCTCAAAGAGCATAGCCAGGGCTTGGCTATCAACATCATAAGCCAAATTTCCGACAAACAGCTTAGCTTCTTCGGATGGCTCAGGGAACGAGCCTCCTTGGCTCACATCTCCTTCGTTCACATCTCCATCGCTCACATCTCCTTCGTCCACATCTCCTTCGCCATCTTCTGACTCGAAGCTATCCTCGTTCTCCTTAACGGCGACCGATTCACTACCTTCCCCACCTTCTTCAGCCCAATCCGAAGTCGGAGCAACGAAGGAAACAAAGGGAGATTTTTTAAGGTGGGTTTTGGTTTTGAGAGATAGGGAGAAGTGGGAGAAAGAAAGAGGCAGATTGATGCGTCCGGTGAGGAGAGAAAAATTGGGAGAGTGAGTTCTGGAAGAACAGATAGTGGAAATGGAAGGATGGGATGAAAAAATGGTTGAGGAAGAAGAATCAGCCATGGCTAAGGGCTTTAAGCTTGAGGTAACTATGGAAGAAGCCATTGCTGAATTGTGTGAGAGAGACAAGAGTGAAGGAGAGGAAGGGAAGGGTTTTAGAACGGTGGGCGAGATAAGGATAAGGAGGGCCGAGAGAAGAAGACGCTAAGAGAAAATGGGCTGATTCCTTTACCAAATTTAAATTTGCATTACAAGAAAAACCAAATATTCTTTTATGTATTTCTTTTTTTTTTGAAGGGGAAAAACTCAAACTCATTAACCTTTGCATAGAAAATTGCACGAAAAAACTCCTATGGAATTTAAATGATTAATGGAAAATAGACCGTTCAATTTCTCAAATAATTATATTTTTGGTCTAGCTCAAAGCAGAAACCAAGAAGGTATGGTAAAGTTGTGACAATTTATCACTTTTTATACGATATAAGGTTTTTTAGTTTGATTTTTCGTTTAGGATTTTTGGGTTTCTAAACGTAGATTTTGGGCTTCTTTGTTTTCCGGTTTGAATTATGTAGTTACATTTGTCAATTTGGGTTTACAATTTAGTGGATCAGTTTAGGGTTTAAATTTAACTTTTTAGCAGCTGAATAGATACATGTATATTGTGACCAGCAACTTTCATGTCGTCGTCTTTTGAGATATGTTCCGTGGTTTTTAGTACATAAAACAAACATACAACTTTTCAAACACTTGTACCATTGTTTCAAGTATAATAGTTGATTCATGATTAGATTCTTGCAACTAAAGAATGTAACCAGACATTTTGGAAAATTATGTTACATACTTAATGTATCTTCAAGTGTTTAAACTCTGGCGGGAGATTCACATGCTTTCACATTTATCCTTCAACATTGTATTTAATTTGATATGCTTCTAACTTCTAATATTACATTGCTTACTTACAAACAATACATTACTTATTCATATATAATTCGTTGGCCCCAACAGAAAAAAAAAACAGGGAGAAAGTAGAAGACCAAGGAGAACGTAGAAGATAAACATTGAATAATGCTATAAATGGGAGAACTAGTCAGACAATAAGCTATTTGTTTTTGTATACAATGTCACTTTTCTGCTCAATGAACATTGATGTGTGTAACTGTCATCAACTGTTCTAACCACAAATTTTCAATAGGAGCTACTATTTATAGACATAGACGGCTATATCCCCCATTAACATCCTTCTACAAAAATAGTTGGTATTTTTGTACTTTCGGAATTTTTGTGTGCAATGTTTCATTTTCCTCAAACTACATATGTTTCTTTACAACTTTCTAGAGTTTTTTTGGGTCTCAGAAAACTTGTCCCACATTGAGTGACATTAACTCTTCATTGTCCGAGTAATAGGCAATTCCTGCTATTTCTTTCTTGAAATTACTATTACTATCGTTTTTATAAGTATGTTCATACGCATACCACCGTTAGAATCATCTTGAGAAGAATTTGCTAAACTTTCATATGCATATTCACCGTTAGAATCACTTTGGGATTTGTCTTGAGATATGTATGAACTTACACTTGAATTGGATATTTTTTTGAAAAATTCTTTGAAATAGCACTAAATGAAGTTTTTGTCCACAAATAACACTTTTTCTTTTTTATAAAATACAAAATTTTAAATTTTTTATTTGGGTTAAATAATGTACAATTTAAGATATAGTTTGTTTATGGTGGAAAGTATAATTTAGGGTTTAGGACCTAGAGTTTAGGGTTTTTAAACCCTAAACCCTAAACACTAAACCCTAAAAATATGAAGTTAGGAGAGTTTGTACCATATAAGAAAAATAATGTTTAGTAAAAATGCTATTTTGTCCAAACAAAAAAAAAATACTATTTATGGAACAAAAAGTTCATTTAATACTATTTATGAGAATTGCTTTTTTTCCACAATACAAAGTCTCCTTTTCAGCCTTATTCGAGTTATTCCATGCCATCCAACCGGTCTGAAGCTGATTCCATCTTCTTCTCCATAATCGATCAAGACGTACTCGGAGCTCTAATTACTATTTTTGAGGTTCAACTAAGAATCAAATTGATAAACTCGTTATAATCTCTTTAAGTAACGTTCCATTTGTAAACTCTACGGAAGATAGCCCTAGGCATACGGTTTGTTCGGGTTAATTGGTTCGGTTTAATCGGATTTTCGGTTTATTTACATTATGAAATTTCTTCCGAATTGAACCGATTAAAATCTTGGTTTGTTCGGGTTCGGATATTGGTTTATTCGGGTCGGTTATATGATTTAAAATCAATTCCAAAATTAACCAAAAAAATTTTCTTCAATTATTTGGTTTTTAATCGGTTTAATTCGGTTATTTTTTTTATTATAAAATTAAACTCAATAAAAAATCCAATACAAAATAAAATAAAAACAAGCCCAATAACAAATACAAAACTTAACAAAAGTTCAATTGTCTCAAACCCATTAAAAATTAGGATTTTGAGTGGCTGTTCAATCCACCGCAAATCCAATACAAAATAAAATAAAAACAAGCCCAATAACAAATACAAAATTTAACAAAAGTCCAATTGTCTCAAACCCATTAAAAATTAGGATTTTGAGTGGCTGTTCAATCCACCGCCATCCAATCCCACTGCCGTCTAATCCCGGTGTTGATGAGGAATCCTAAGATCTCCACTAGATCCGTGATCTTTGTAGATCCTTCAACATATCTATAAATATAAAAAATTCATAAATAAAGATTAAAAGACCGATTAACAAGAAGTAGGCATTAAAGACGATAACAAATATCAAAACTTAATGAAATTTAAGTATTAATGATAAGGAGGAAGAGCTTACAAGTTACATATCTGAAAATTGCAATTAGAGATAGAAAGTGAAAAAGCTCCTTCTAAAAAACGATCTCAACAAGAGAGAAAAAGAAGAAGAAGAAAGAAAAAAGGTGGAAAATAAAAAGTTTAAGAAAATTTGAAAGAAAATAAGAACAAAATAGGAGGAGACAATGGTGAAAGAGATGGAGAAAAGATCTTTCGGAGGAAAAAATGAAAAAAATGACTTAGAAGAAAAATACATCTAAGGTTTTTGGGTTTTATATAGTGTATCCTTAAATCGAGTAAACTGATCGGTTATCCTCTATCGAACCGAACCGACCCGATAGCCGGTTACTAATTTAATTCATTCTGATTAGTTTGTGGCTTGATTTTAATCAAAAACCGAATCCAATTACTTCGGTTCAAACCGACTCGAACCGAATAACCCGATCCGGATGTCCAAGACTAACAGAAAATATCAAAACCTAAGAAAAGAAATATCTTTACGCGCTAATTCATTTTTACAAGAGTGAGTCCCTCTGAAATATTAAATTCATATGTAACCAACCAAATCGAAAGTACATAACAGAACATAAGTGAAACTGTGAAAGACTCAAAAATATAATATACTGTTTCAACTGAATTAACCGCTCCCACGTGCGCACGAGTTCAACTCACAAGTCACAACATGATACCTAAAACCTTCTGGCTCAAGAGAAGTTTCTTGACTCGTAATTAACTCCATATCTTCATGTGTTGAATGAAGATTTTTAAAAACAAACAACAACAGATAAAGTTCTCTAACTAGTTTGGTTTATTTATGACAAAAATAAATATATACTCCATTTTCATCTATCTTTGCAACTTTATATATTTGCACCATTTGTTATTGACTGACTCGCCGATTCGAATCAGCCACATACTAATCACAATTCACACCCACTATGTCACATCATTCGTTGTGACCGTAAGGTATTTGCACATGGCATCCTTCGCTGTGACCATAAGAGATTGCACATGGCTTAAAAAGTTATATTATATATTCGTTAATTACTTAATTATTTTATTTGTTAATTTCAAAATTTAAAATTTAAATGTATCCCTCAATCAGTGGACAGTACAGTAGTCAACACGAACATGAGACCAGACCATCAAAAGTAGGGCTGCTGTATTATGTGACTGCTCCAAATTTCTTTCTTTTGAATTTTCGTTTTTCCTTTTTTTATTCCAATGTATCAATCTCTGCTTTTTCCAGTTTTCTGTTGCGCTCGCATGGTCACATGACTCATGAGTCTCATGACTGGTTTTATTTTTTTCCTCTTTTTAAGGGTAAAAAAAGTTTTTATTTAACCAGAATCGATGCATCGGCCAGAGGAAAAAAAGTCGCGGAGGGTTGGTCAAACATTGACTGGCTTGCACAGCTTTGACCCAAAAAGTTACCTATTGTACATAACATTCCAAACTTCTGAATTAAAATCAATTTTATTTGGAAAAACCAAACCCCTACTTGATCTGCCAAATAGTGACATTTTAACTAACCTCTCCATCATGAGTCTACGCAAATTTTTACTTCACATTATTTATTTAGTAACTAACTTATTTGTTCTTAGTAAGGCTGTTTGTTTTCATCGCTATAGACATCAATTAGAAAAATGAAAGAGAAGGCATAAATTATATTTATATTAATTTATAATTTATATCAAGATCAACACATCTGCACTTGTTCCCACACTTTAACCTAATCAAAGAATTCTTAAAACAGAGAATCCTCAAGAAGGGTCCTAAGAGCAGACAAGCCAGAGGTTGGATTCTCCTTAATTTTACCCGAATAATAAAAGAAAAGAGTAAATCAAGGGGTGGTAAAGAGACTATTAACTCATATAATCCCCCTTAATTAATGGCTTTAATTGCCTTTTCTATATAAATTTTGACGACCACAATCAGCAACGGGAACCCTTACGGCAGTTCAGAGCACCAGAAGCCACAGTCAATGGTCCAACGAGAGAAGACGGTCTAGCCCCAAGGCTCGAAGCCTTAGCATAGCTAGACGAAGCAGCACCACCTGATGGAGTAAAAAACGCACCGTTTAACAACAAATCACCAGAGGATCTCCAATTCCATCTCTTCCACTCGCTCTCAGGCGCGTCCTCATGCTTAGTCACTTCTTTACTAAATCTGATATTAGGAGCCAAAAATCTATTCCCTTGACTATTGATAGTAGGATTAGCACTTCCACCAATCGCATACATCTCCCAATGTGTGTAGTCATTGTTCACCACATGGAAGTAACCATGTCTACACCTACAAAATACAAATACAATGGTCCCAATATTAGTCTATATATCCATTTGTCACAATCACATTTAATTTACTATTAACCACATGTCTTTCTTTACCTTGGCATTCTTTGGACAAGACCTTCACCAAAATGATTAAAAGCAATAGTGATTTGCATATTCTTGTCACGAGTGTAAGTATCACTATGACCAAGCAACATGACCTTATCATGATGAGCCATATGATTATTGGAAAGAGTAATAGCCGTCGAGCCCATAATAGCATCAATAAGCCCATCGTCACACTTAGAGAGCGAACAATGATCAACCCAAACATGACTTCCACCAAAGATAGAGACACCATCACCGTCAGATATAGTTCTCCACCCGTAATGCCGTGGGGAGCTTCGTACCATAGCGTTGCCACCTGGCTTACAGTCATGGATATGAATCCCGTGAATAATAATGTTGGTAACGTACTGGATCGTAATACAAGGCCCACCAGCGATGTGTACGGATGCGCCACGACCGTCGATGGTTTTGAAAGAGTTCATGATAAGTTCTTCTTTGAGTTGAATCGTCATGTCTCGTTGGAAGATGATCCAGAGTGGCTCGTCTTGGACCACGGCGTGTCTTAAGGTTCCTGGTTTAGGAGTGACTGGGTTGTCATTTCCTGAGTCTGTGACCACGTAGATCCGACCGTCTCGGCCGCCTATAGCGTTCTTGCCGAAGCCGATGCCGCAGTCGGCGAGACGTTGACGGTTTTTCTCCCAGTGTGGGTCACATCTCCAACAGTCGTCGATTGGGTTGCCTGTGGCACATGAGAGATAACCTAACTTTCTTCTACTTGCAACGGACGCATTAATGCTCCTGCACACAAAACACATCACATACTTTTATTAGATTAAAGTACCAAAAATAACAAAAACAGAAACTAGTGTTAAAAAAAAAAACAGAGACATTTCAAACTGGTCCCATTTGCATTTACTTTTTTTGTAACAAGATAAGGAATTTTGTAACACTATGCTCAAATTGAGGTTTTTTTTAATTAAAAGCGAAAATTAAAAGACAAGTGGTTTTTTTAGTACTTTTGAACAAGATGAGAGAACTTTGTAACACTATGCTTAAATTGGGGGTTTTAAAGCAAAGTTAAAAAAGAAAAATGGTTTTGAGGTAAATGTGAAGGGAGAGTAAAGAAAAAGATAATATACTTGTGAACTTCTTCGACAATAGTTTCTGGGTCAGGAACTGGGGAAGCCAAGAACAATGGAGTGTAGAGAAGAAAAGAGACAATAGAGAAAAGGAGCTTCTTCGTCTGCATTTTTTTCTTCTTTTTTCAGATTACAGTTCACTCTCTTTTTCTTTATTTCTTTCTCTCAGATTCTGGCGAGATAAGAAGGAAACGAAGAAGACAGAGGAAAGAAGTTATGAGTGGGAATAGAGGAGAAGAGGAAACTTTGGGGGTTTATATAAAGAGATAAAAGGAACTCCACTCTATTTTGTTATTGGGTTTTTAAGGTTTAGGTCCCACTCTTTTTTTATATCTTCTGTATACTTTAGTTTTAAAAAAACTTATATAATAAAGTCTACGTTAACCAATAAGATGCTTTCATCCGTTCATTTAAAAACCTCCTTACCTTATAGTTGACAAAAAAAGACAAAATACAAAAAATCCTCCAATCTAATTAGTTTGGTCGAAATGTTTGTTATACTTTTCAAATAACTTCCACCTGACCTGTTTAACCGAATCAATACAATGTAGAGATCCAGGAAGTTGGTTTTAAGGTAGGATCCAAACCAACTAACCATTCTAGTTGATACACACATGTGCTTTCATGTATTTTTAGTTATACCTTTTTTTTTCTTTTAATTATCAGATAATGTTTATTGCTAAATTTAGGTTTGACTGCCTTGTTTCTTGAACCCAATATGTATTTAAGCATCAAAATTGTTTGTTAGCCAATAAAAAAGGTATAACAATTTATGAACTTAACGAACCTAATCCTATTGTAAGTATATTCAGTAATCACTTATATTCAGTATTTAATGATTCATGGATTGATTCCATATACACCTGAGCTTCTTTAGTATTTACAAGTTATTCTCTTCTGGCTCTCATTACTTCTTAATTGTTAGTGTACTTGTTCCTCACGAGTTTGAGAGTCATATTTTGATCCACGAACTAGTAAGGGTTTAGTGTAGTTGTTGTCTCTTGTCTCTTAAATTACTTGCTTGGAAAAGGAATCAGCATAAATCGGTTATAGTTAGTAGCATGGAGACTGGTCCTGAATACCCATAAAAGTGTAGTATTAATATATTGTTTAATTACTATTTTTTTGTATATGAAATAGACTGTTCAACTGTAATTGCTTTATTAATTTCTCTTATTCAATAACATATATCTGTAGTTTGATACACTAAATAATACGTGCCGAGCGGCACCACTAGGCAATTACGTGAATATAAGATTTTGAAAATGTAATTAAAGTTTCCCCCAAACAGCTCGGATCCTATTTGATGCGACCATGCATGTACATGACAGTGTGCAGAAGCACAACTAAATTTCTTTTCTATAATTAATTATCTATTTATGCAATTTAAGTAGCCTTTACATCTCAAGTTGTGCAACTATATATATGTCCGTATAGATATGGTTACATATATAGTTGCAAGAAAATTAAATGAACATTAGAAACTTCTGTTCCGTATCATATCAGTCACCTGAACAACACCTTTATTATTCAGAGAACTAAGATTTCCAACCATTTACTATTACAGCAACATGTTGGATAAGATCATACAATGGGAAAGGGAAGACAAATAACATGCATGAACATGTCAAGTAATCGAGTATCCAGAAACACAAATGCAAAATAAATAATGATAGGGATAAGACGTAACAATTCCGTTGAAGATAAAACTCTTTGCTTGATCTCGGCCAACTATCATTTCTATTTTTGATTTCCATATATCTCAATAGATTTTGATTAACCTAATTTGTAGATAGTGATAATTGGGTTGGAGGGAATTTTTAAAATAGAGACAATAGTGAAAAATAAATGATAATCATATAAATAGAGATGAATAAATTTAAATATTAAAAACAAATGATCAATGTTGAAGAGAATTAGGATAAACATGTAAATTTATAAGGTTGTGTAACATTTAAAAGATACAAATTAAGATAGTTAACTATGTAGTAGAATTTTTAGAATACATTGTATTAGTTAACAAAGATAAAATTACTAATCAAACAATATAAAGTTATAGTTTAAGATTTTTCTTTTTCTTTTTGGCTAACAACATTCATTGTGTAAGTCTGATATGCACATCAACACAATCACATTAACAAAAATATATAACAAATTAATGAGTTGTATAATTGTAATTATGTAATTGGTTTTAAATATTTGGTTTTGTTTCTCTCAATCCATGCTCAATTGGCATAGGAATAGATCGTTTTTATTGCACCATTGGATATAAAACTTCATCTTAAAGTGTAGAAGAAATTAATGTCAGTTAATTATTTCCTTCATGACTGGTGTCGGTGAAACTATTTTGAAAACAGTTTATTTTTTCCCACCATATTCCTTTACACTTGTTATTGCACCAATCACGGCAGGGATTAGATATAAAACATACTCTTAAAGTCGTTCGGGAATAGGTATCGGTAATGATAGGTGGATGTGGAAAGCATGGGAGAGATATATGTAAGAGAAAGTGAGTGTGGGGCATCTAATGCCTCGTGATTTGCCGGTTTTATGGGATTCCTAATTGTTAGGTTGTCTTGACAGTCGAGCATGCTTATTCTCTTGACACCCTAATCAAATGATACGGTTGATTTTAACAAATGAAAAATGGCTACTCAAAAAATAAATTTTAAAAATTAATTACAATAGTTGACATTCAAAGTCTAGTAAATAATAATTTTTATTTTATTTTGTTGAAAAAAACCCTCCGAAATGTCGTAGACTTATATTACTCGTGAACTACTCATGCGACCTTAGTTAGCATTTTTAAGTTTCTTGAGGTTGTTAAGTCATCGACGAATCCTACTAGATCATTGGAGGGAAAGAAAAGTAAAGAAAACAAATATACAGAGAGTAAGTGAAAACCTATATTAATTAATCACATGCTTAGAAAAGTTTTGGATGCCTACAAAGTAAGAATTCCACCATTGGTGTATAAAATTCAATCCCAAAAAGAACAGTGGAGATTGAATCTATCTAATGGTGCAGGTGTATTATATATATCATTGCAAATGTCTCTACAATGTTAACGACATAGCAAGAAAAAGTCCAAAAACATTTCGGACACACAAGTAAATAACTAAGTTTTGGTGAATAAGCCTCCCTCTCGTCCGGTATATATTTAACAAATGATAGTTAAAATAAAAATAAAAATGGATCATCATATTATCCCCACATAATTCGATGATGACCTTGTCGTTGCGTATGCATGTTCTCAGTTCTTCTCGGAATTGCAACAACCAACAAGTTATATTTTGGTTTTCATGTTGCCTTCACTCAAGTAGTCCATTCATGTAAATCCAATTAAGGAGTACTAATTTTTTTTCTGAATTTGGATTATCTTAATACATGTTAAGTTGAAATTAACAACCATTTTTGTGAAACTTCCAAGTCTTTTTTGTTTAATTTGTTATATTCTTTCTCGTTTCACGCAAGATAGTGCGATTGGCTAAAAGTAGAAGTGCAAGTTGACGTTTTTCTAAACCAAAATAGATGTGTTTTGTCGATATCTTTCTATTTATCAATAAGAAACTTGAAAGCAAACAATCAAATTTCGACAAAGATCACTGTTCAAGGAAGATAATTACTTACTTTGATCTTGACGGTCACAGTACTCCATGAACGGACAAATTCTTCCACTTCCCCCAAAATTTTCAAAGGTTAGTTTTGGTGATATAGAAATTGTTACATAAGTTAAAAAGAAATGTGCAATATTTAGTATTGTAATTGTTTGACTTGTGAGATTCTCAATATTTACATCACACTACATTCAACACAAATTAGTCAAGTAAAAAGTTAAAGTGAATTAATGGGGAATCAATTAAGGAGAGAGGCCCGCTAAACATATCTTCACCTTCACTGCACTCCACCAACAAGATTTGATCCGAAAGATAAATTTGACAACGACAATGAAGATTTGAGTAATCACAGCACATGCTTCCCAAAAACGTATTATTGTTTTTTTTTTTTTTGAAAGACAGAGTAGGCAACTCTTTAATTTACATGCGACGTATCCTTTTTCTTTTGTTTATTATTTAAATTGTCCGTAAAGTTCGCCGATAATTTGAACATAAGTAATCTATTGCATCCACCCATCATATTATACGTGTCGCATTCATGCTATCCTCTCTACTTATTTAATTTTTTTATTTTTGTCGTTGTGGACCCCTAAATGACTGGTATTTAACGGAATCTTCATTAAACCCAAAGTGTGACATAGAACTTACTATTTAGAAGCCAAAACAAAAACATGATCACTTGTCTCGTTTTAGAAGAGGTTTAGAGTCATTCTAACATAACTGCTACGAGAAGTTGATAAAGGAGTAACTATGAATCCATCCATACGTCTCTATTCCTGATTCCAACATGCAAAAATACTTCTTAGCTAGAGAGGATTCATCCCTAGATGTCCGATGAACATAATTACTAACGAGGTTGAATGAGTCCGAGATATCTCTACCATCTTGATATATATCGAAGAACACTGTATTCATTTTCCTACTCTTACGGAAATCAACCAAATATAACTTCCGAGCTTTCGGGCTACACTCTAATCTTTGCCACCATGCGAATACTTCTCTTCCTAATAGGAGGATAACAAACAAGGTCCGTTTTGCTTCCTTTTAGGCTTGATCGCTTACAAATCCACAAATTTTGGTGTAACACAAATATTAAGCCATGTGTAATAATATATATATATATATATATATATATATATACAAGGTCTTAATTGGGCCTTAACACTAACACAAATTTTGCCAAAAAAATTATAGTGAATAATGAGCGAGGAAACAAATTTGTGCAGACATAGATTGTGGAAACTACATGGCAATACTTGGTCTAAATGATGTATTTTTTGAGTTGGGAGTTGGCTTCGCTTAAAGAAAGTAAAACTAATGAAAACTCTAAACTCGTTTTTGGAATGTGGACGTAGGACGTTTTCATATACTTGTGCATTTGAGACAAAGTTCTTTGAATTCCTTATGTTATTAATCGACACAAAATTCATGTGCTCAAATACATGCCAAATAATTGGTGTAGACTGTAGTACTTGAAGGACTAATTTCCATACAAAAATTATAACGAGACGCAATTTTATTATTTTGAATAGGAATTCAGTTTTGTGGTTTTTATTATGTGTTTAAGCGATCAAATTGAAAATTGATCACAGATAGAATTATTACACAAGTCGAAAGGTAAAAAAGAAAGACGTACGTACTACAACAAGAACGTTAAGAAACACTCAGTTGGTTGTTCTCTGTCAATCCGTATGGGTTTATAAAACGTATAAATATATGAATTCCAACGATTCTATTGTATTTAATGCATACTAACACAGTTAACATGTAAAATGTTGAAATTTAAAACATTCCAACGATCCTATTAAAATAATAAAACTGAGTTACAGACTTATAGTTAATTTCTGCACCTCTCCTCGTACGTACTATCGCTACTTAACTTGTGTTTCATTTAAGTTTTTTTTGTTTGTTATCCAAGCTTTTGGTGCAAGGACATAGTTGATTTGTCTTCAATATAACCATCAAAAAAAATTAAAAAAATTGAAGAGGATAATAGACATGTGTCGTGTAGACGATGAAACTGATATTCACATTGAATTCCAAATAACAAATAATTGGATAGAAATAGTTGAATCAGAATTAAATGGGGTATAACACGTGAGAAGAGGTCAAAAACGTGGCAGAGAAGCGGACCACACGAAGTAAGAAATGTTTTTTGGCACCAAAAGGCAGCAAAAGACTTAAAACTGAAACCGCCGAACGAATCTTAAATGAAGCGAAACTCCCCACAAAATTTTAACTCTTTTTTTCTTTTTTTCTCTCTCTTTTGCTTACTGGCTGGGCTCTCTGCCCCAAGTCATAACCTTTCTCTGCTCTCTCTATTCTAACATGTCTCATGTCTCCCTCTCTCTTCTTCTCACATTCATTCAACTACCCCTTTTCTATTTTTACCTCTCACCATTACTCTTATTTACCACTGTACCACCAACTTCTTCTTCTTCTTCTTCTTTCAATGAATTTTTAGGGTTTTGGACTCTCCGCATTGTACTCCACTCTGCTCTAAACTCCTTGGTATTCCCGAATCTTGACGTTTGGTGTTTTCGGTTTGTCGTTTCCTTATTTTAAAAAGCTAATTATTAAATCGTTTCCAAGTTTAGTTTTTTATCATAGCTTATCTGGGTCTCTGTTTTTTTGAGCTCTGTGACTGTGTTTGATAATATTGTTTAATGTCGTCTCCATTGTTACTACATTTTCATCGTTTAGCTAGCTTCTCCTTCATTTTCACTTACTAAAATGGTTGTTTGCATTTTGATTGATGCTCCTCGGTGTTAGAGTTGGTTTTGCTTGAATATCACTAATTTTACAATCATTATCAGGCAAGAGATGACGAATATCGAATCTTGAAGTTTCAGAGAGAGTGAGGTTTAGGTATTGTTTAATCTGAATCTTCAAACAATGGGGGAGACAAGAAGGCATTCTGTAGATGTTCCTATCACAAGAACGCTTGTAGCTCTTAGAAGGGTTCGGTCACTGAGAGATCCATGTACTAATTCAATGAGCAAGTTTGCTTCTTTGCTCGACAATGTCAAATGGGAAACTGGTTCCAACAATGGCATCTCACTTCAGTTTGTGGAGCATGCTGATGATGCTTGTAAGCCTGCTTCTAAAGCTGATAGTCATGTGGGTTTGATTCCTTTTGGATCATACTCGATTATGGAGGAGCTAGAGAATGGTTGTGATCTTCACAAGTTGAGCAGCAGAGTGCTAAACGTTGAAGGAGACGCATGCTCGAGAAGTAAGTCACCGCCTAGTGAAAGATCTTTGGCATGTAATGTGCCTTCCATTAGTCATGTTGAAGATGCAGCTTCAGGGGGAAGATATAGAACTCATTTTCCCACAAAGTTAGCTAGCTCGGTTGGTGAATATGGAAGTCGTTTAGGTAGTCCAATGACGTCAACAAATCATAGTTATTATGGAGATGAAGATGTTGATTTTGATAACCAATCTAACCGTGGCTGTGGGATAACGTATTGCTGGTCAAGAACACCGAGGTACAGAGGATCAAACCAGTCCTCAGATGTTGAAGAGTATCCTTTACTATCTGGAAACGGTGAGAGTGATGTAGGGACACCGAGTCACCAATTGTTGTCAAGGAGTCTGAGTCAGAAATTCAGACCGAAGTCTTTCGATGAGTTAGTTGGACAAGAAGTGGTGGTGAAGTGTCTCTTGAGTACTATATTGAGAGGAAGGATTACTTCTGTTTACCTTTTTCACGGTCCTCGTGGGACTGGTAAAACTTCAACGTCTAAGGTATTTGCTGCTGCTTTAAACTGTCTTTCAAAAGCTGCACATAGTAGACCATGCGGGTCTTGTGGTGAATGCAGTTCGTACTTCTCTGGAAGCAGCAGGGACGTTAAGGAAATTGATTCTGTTAAACTAAACCGGCCTAGCTACCTCAGGTCACTCATCAAGAGTGCTTCTCTTCCTCCGGGTTCATCAAGATTTAAGGTTTTTATAATCGATGAGTGTCAGTTGTTATGTCAAGAAACTTGGGGTAGTCTTTTGAACAGTTTGGATGATTTCTCTCAGCATACGGTTTTTGTACTGGTTAGTTCGGAGCTAGAGAAGCTGCCTCGTAACGTGCTGTCACGGTCTCAGAAATATCATTTCTCTAAAGTATGCGATGCGGATATATCGAATAAGCTGGGAAAGATTTGTGTTGAAGAAGGTATTGAGTTTGATCAGGGTGCTGTTGACTTCATTGCTTCTAAATCTGATGGTTCACTAAGGGATGCTGAGATCATGCTTGATCAGTTAAGTTTGCTCGGTAAACGAATAACGACATCTTTGGCGTATAAGCTTGTAAGTTTAAACACATCTGTCTTCTTTATCTTTAATGACACAATCGTCTTGGTGAAAACAAAAGAATCAATCTTTCTTTTTATTCTGCAGATTGGGGTTGTTTCTGATGATGAATTGCTTGATCTGCTTGATCTTGCCCTGTCTTCTGATACTTCAAACACGGTTATAAGAGCGAGGGAGCTTATGAGATCTAAAATAGATCCAATGCAGCTTATTTCTCAGCTAGCTAATGTCATTATGGACATCATTGCTGGAAAATCTCAAGAAAGTAGTTCAGCAACCAGACTTCGTTTTCTTAATAGGCATTCCTGTAAGCGCCCTAATGATTACTTTTAAGACCGGCTTTATGTTGAACCTGTCTTAACTCTTTTTTTCAAATGTGTTATGTTATTATATAGCTGAAGAAGAAATTAACAAACTGAGTAATGCATTGAAGATACTATCTGATGCTGAGAAACAGTTGAGAGCATCTAAAAACCAGACAACCTGGCTCACTGTGGCACTTCTGCAACTTAGCAACACTGACACATCTTCTTTGGCAACAAATGAAAACGGAAGAAACCAAAAAAGCAAAGGTATTTACTTTATATAATAGCCCTGTTCTTTTCTTTGTCGCTAGCGACCATACATAGCGATCAAAAATTAGTGTATAAATTGGTTGTTTGGAAGGCAAGATGAGAGAAAGTATACAGTTGGTGTCAGTTATTGAAACGCTGCGACCATTAAAACAGTCGCCAGAAAACCCAGCGACTTCAGCGATCAATTTAAATACAAAGAGATGTCGCCGGAAAGAGTCGCTGACTCAAAAAATGAAAAATGTGACGTTTAAAAAACTGGTCGCTAGCGACAAGGAAAAGAACAGAGCCAATGTCTCTTCTTTTTGTTCATGGTATTTTGGTTGCTAACTATATAACTGACTTTGGTCCTGTATCTAGACGTTGACCTCTCCAGCACATCATCGGATTGCCCTGGTGACGTCGTTAAATCAGAAACCGAGGAGTGTCAAGAGAAAAACTGTAAAGAAACAGTTGAAACTGTGTGGAAAATGGTTACAGATTTGTGTTCTTCTGATTCACTAAAGAGCTTTTTGTGGAAACGAGGAAGGTTGACTTCACTTACTGTCGACAAAGGTATCTTATCATTTCCAAAGATACTCTAAAAGTTTAGTTTGGTTTGTGTCTCAAAGGTGGCTTTCTGATTGTTTTCTTCAGGTGTGGCAATAGCTGAATTGGAATTCTACACTCCTCAACATGTAACAAGAGCAGAGAAATCATGGAAAATGATTGCAGACTCGTTTCAATCTGTGTTAGGATGCAACGTTGAGATCCGAATGAATCTTGTTATCTCTGCATCTTCTCCACCAAAGAGTGCTAAAGCTGCAGCAAGTCTTTTCTTTGGATTTTTCAGTTGTTCTCGTAGAATGCTACACAAGTCGTATCTGAATACTAGAACCGACTCAGATTTTGCATCTGAACAGCATGCAGTTACAAATTCTTTGAGAAGTTGCCAAGGAAATCTCTTGAGGGCTCGAAGTGTTCGTTCTTCAGCCAATGCATCATCGCGAATGAGCTGTTCCAGTGATCAAGGCGATATAAATTCTACTATGTGTACTCCACACATGCCTCCTGGTGATAAAAGGTTAAAAAGATGATACCATTTCAAAAGCAAGTTGTTTTAAAATTTTTTGTAGCTACTAAAGTATGGTCTGCTTCTGACTTTGTGCAGGTCAGAAGATGATGCTGATGTGTTGTGTTGGAGGACTCCTCTAGGAAAGGTAAACATACCTACTAGGCCTAAGATTTTGGTTCGGTTTGGTTTGTTTTTTGTTGTCCATCTGTGTGAACCCTTTGGTGTAACTGATTTGTGATGATGGATGATGTTCTGTAGGGTCGGGGAGAAACAGAGAACAACAAGAGCTCACGGCTTATTGGTCGAGTCCTTCCTTGCACTGCAGCTAGTTAAGTGAGCTCGATGACAATCCTATTTTGTGGAACCAATAGGTTTAGCAAATCCATTGACAGTGGGGATCTAAATGTACAGTTGCAAAATGTGTTTCAAGACAATATTATAGATTAGCATAATATACTAATCAATTATCAAACGGATCTAAATTTTTATTGTCTTTGAACCTTTTATTGGCTGAGCTCCTTTTCTCTTTCATAAGTATGAAGTAACAAAATGTGTTCATTTTTTTTTAAACATTTAAATGAATGCATCAAAAACTTTTCCTTATATAAATTGGAAGATGTAACTTTTTGATTTTTTTTTCTTTTGGAAAGGAAAAGTATGAATCAAAGAAAAGGGGGAAAACGATGTATTTCCCCACGAGAAGTATCGTATAGTGTCAGATAGAGCCCAAACTATGATATCGATGCAGTTATCCATCAAACGAAAGTTAAATACCTAGATCCCCATCAAATGAAAGTTCGAAACTTAGTTCCCCATCTCAACTAAAGTTTGAAACTTAGTTCTCCATTAACCTGGTTTTATGTTGGTTTACTATTTTGGAATCAAGTATTAACCATTGACAACCAATGCTTAACCGAATTATGACCCGATTTAAAGTAATAAACCAGTTTATGACCCGATTTTTTCCAATCTTCCCAAGTGATTCTGAGAATTTGAAACTTCGATGGACCAAATTTAAGGTCTTTGAAGATGGAAGGATCACGTATGAAACAGAGCACTAATCCGATCAAGAACACGATTAAAGCAGATGGAATGGAAGATAGAAGACGAAGTCTCTTCCGGCGAGATTGGCTTTCGTTGCTTGAAGTCTCAGCTATATCTCCAACTTCGGCGTTGTCTCTATCGTTGCTAGAGCCGGTGGACAAAATGATGAAAAGCAGAGCAGCTAGAGCCAAGATAAGTCCATCAAGACCGATCCAAGAACGAGGAGAAGAAGAAGGGTCATAAACCGGTTTATTACTTCAGATCGGGTCATAATTCGGTTAAACATTGGTTGTCAATGGTTAATACTTGATTCCAAAATAGTAAACCAACATAAAACTAAGTTAATGGGGAACTAAGTTTCGAACTTTAGTTGAGATGGGAAAGTAAGTTTCGAATTTTCATTTGATGGGGATCTAGGTGTTTAATTTTCGTTTGATGGATAATTGCATCGATATCATAGTTTGGGCTCTATCTGACACTATACGATACTTCTCGTGGGGAAATACATCGTTTTCCCAAGAAAAGGCAACTAAATAACCCAAAAAAAGAAAAACAAAAAAGAAATAATAAAAATGGAAACTAGAAAATAAAAAGAAAATTAATTTTTCTTTGGTGACAAGAAACGAATTGATCTTCTATATAAACCACACACATGTCTCTCTATTTTCTCAGACTGATCACTTACCACCAAAAACTTCCCTTCTCTCGAAATTATCTTCTTATATCCTCTTTGCGAAGCTCTCTAATCAATATCAACTATGGCAGATCAAGCTGAATCATCATCTGATTCTAAGGGGACGAAGAGAGATTTTAGCACGGCAATTCTGGAGAAAAAGAAGGCGGCGAATCGTTTGGTTGTAGATGAGGCGATCAACGATGATAACTTCGTCGTGTCTCTACACCCTGAGACCATGGAGAAGGTACATCTATTTCGTGGAGATACAATTTCAATTATGGGAAAAAGGAGGAACGATACTGTGTGTATTGTGTTAGCTGATGATACATGTGACGAACTAAAAATAAGGATGAACAAAGTTGTTATATCAAACTTGAGGGTTAGGCTTGGAGATGTTATCTCTGCTCACCAATGCCCTGATGTTAAGTATGGGAAGCGTGTTCACATCTTACCCATTGATGATAGCATTGAAGGAGTTAGTGGCAATATATTTGATGCATACCTTAAACCTTACTTCTCGGAGGCGTACCGTCCTGTGAGGAAAGGTGATCTTTTCTTGGTAAGAGGAGGGATGAGAAGTATTGAGTTTAAGGTTATTGAGACTGATCCTTGTGAGTATTGTGTGGTTGCTCCAGATACGGAAATATTCTGTGATGGTGAACCGATAAAGAGAGAGGATGAGGAAAGGTTGGATGAAGTTGGGTATGATGATGTTGGTGGTGTGAGGAAACAGATGGCTCAGATTCGTGAACTTGTTGAGCTTCCATTGAGGCATCCACAACTTTTTAAGGCCATTGGTGTGAAGCCTCCTGAAGGAATCTTGCTCTATGGTCCTCCTGGTACTGGGAAGACGCTTATTGCACGTGCTGTTGCTAATGAGACTGGTGCATTTTTCTTTTGTATCAATGGTCCTGAGATCATGTCGAAGTTAGCTGGTGAGAGTGAAAGCAATCTGAGGAAAGCGTTTGAGGAAGCTGAGAAGAATGCGCCGTCGATTATTTTCATTTGCTCCAAAAAGAGAGAAGACACATGGGGAAGTTGAAAGACGGATTGTTTCACAGCTCTTGACGCTTATGGATGGGCTTAAATCTCGAGCTCATGTTATTCTTATGGGAGCGACCAACCGTCCTAACAGCATTGACCCGGCTTTGAGAAGGTTTGGAAGATTTGACAGGGAGATTGATATTGGTGTTCCTGATGACATTGGTCGCCTTGAGGTTCTTAGGATTCACACGAAGAACATGAAGTTGGCTGAAGATGTTGATTTGGAGAGAGCATCCAAAGACACTCATGGATATGTTGGTGCTGATCTTGCAGCATTATGCACTGAAGCTGCTCTTCAATGTATCAGGGAGAAGATGGATGTTATTGATCTAGAAGACGAGGAGATTGACGCTGAGATTCTCAATTCCATGGCTATAACTAATGAGCATTTCCAGACTGCTCTTGGTAACAGCAATCCTTCTGCTCTACGGGAGACTGTCGTTGAGGTGCCTAATGTTTCTTGGGAAGACATTGGTGGTCTTGAGAGTGTCAAGAGGGAGCTTTAAGAGACTGTTCAATATCCAGTGGAGCATCCTGAGAAGTTCGAGAAGTTTGGGATGTCACCATCTAAAGGAGTTCTTTTCTACGGTTCTCCTGGCTGTGGAAAGACTCTTTTGGCTAAGGCTATTGCGAATGAGTGTCAAGCTAACTTTATTAGTACCAAAGGTCCTGAGCTTCTTACGATGTGGTTTGGTGAGAGTGAAGCTAATGTGAGAGACATATTTGACAAGGCACGTCAGTCTGCTCCTTGTGTTCTTTTCTTTGATGAGCTTTACTCCATTGCTACTCAGAGATGGAACAGTGTCGGAGATGCTGGTGGTGCAGCTGACAGAGTATTGAACCAGCTTCTTACGGAGATGGATGGTATGTCTGCTAAGAAGACTGTCTTCATCATCGGAGCAACTAACAGACCAGACATCATCGATCCTGCTCTTTTGCGTCCTGGTCGTCTTGATCAGCTCATTTACATTCCTCTACCTGATGAGGAGTCTCGCTACCAGATCTTCAAGTCTTGCTTGAGGAAATCTCCTGTGGCTAAAGACGTTGACTTGAGAGCTCTTGCCAAGTACACACAAGGCTTTACCGGTGCAGACATCACAGAGATTTGCCAGCGTTCTTGCAAGTACGCAATCAGAGAAGACATTGAGAAGGATATTGAGAGGGAGAGGAAGAGAACAGAGATGCCAGAAGCAATGGAAGAGGACATGGAGGAAGTTATTGCAGAGGTTAAAGCTGGTCACTTTGAGGAATCCATGAAGTACGCTAGGAGATCAGTAAGTGATGCGGACATTCGCTAGTATCAAGCTTTTGCTCAGACTCTTCAGCAGTCACGTGGGTTTGGAAGCGAGTTCAGGTTTCCAGAAGCCACAGGGACTGAAGCTGCTGCAACGGCTGGTGGAGCTGACCCTTTTGCCACATCCAGTGGAGCAGCCGACGATGATGATCTCTACAGTTGAAAGATCTAATCAGAGTCTACTTTCCTTAGTCTTTTACATTGTTATGTTGGAAAACGTTTATGGTCTTTGTCGTATTTAGTTTATGAGTGTTTTGTTTATATTTATAATTGAGATTCTAAATGAATTTAATATCTGATGTCAATGAAATAAATTTAGAAAAAAAGAGAGATCTGTTACAAATATCAAAAGCAAGTTGTTTTTTAAATTTGGCTAGCTACTACTAAAGTATGGTCTGCCTCTGACTTTGTGCAGGCCAGAAGATGATGCTGATGTGTTGTGTTGGCCTATAATTTTGGTTTAAGAAATTTCGGTTCGGTTTGGTTTGTTTTTTTTGTTGCCCATCCGTGTATTGTCTAACCTTAAGTCACGAGGGAAAGATCTGTGTGAACCCTTTTGGTGTTGTTACTGATTTGTGATGAAGGATGATGTCTTGTAGGGTCGGGTAGAGACAGAGACCAACAAGAACTCACGGGTTATTGGCCGAGTCCTTCCTTGCACTGCAGCTAGTTAAGTGAGGTCGATAACAATTCTATTTTGTGGAACCAATAGGGTTTAGCAAATCCATTGAGACCTGTTTTGGACAGTGGGACTCAAAATGTACAGTTGCAAAATGTGTTTCAAGCCAATATTATAGATTAGCATAAACTAATCAATTATTAAACGGACCTAAAATTTTATTGTCTTTGAACCTTTTATTGCCTGAGCTTCTTTTTTCTCTTAAAATTTCGTAAAACATGTGGTGTATTTAGAAAAGCTATTCTGTATAAAATGTAAAACCCTTTATTGAATTTGTAGTATTTTTTTTTGTTTTTAAATGAAATTTCTTTTATGTAGTTACAATTTTTATTTGTATTTAAATGAATACATCAAAAGCTTTTCCTTATAAAAATTGGAAGATTGAACAAATATCAAATATCCACAGATCAAACTTCCTTTATAAAAAATACTATAATACATGCACACAGATCATAAACGATTGGATTATGCTACACAATCCACAGATTTTTTGAAAACAACCGGTAGATTAGCTAGTATTCATAAATATTTTTATATAAAATGGAATTTTTTTTATTTTTATAATAATATGGAATACAAGGATTGGATTCAGAAACAAGGACACAAACAACAAACCAGTAGACTAGATAATTTATGTTTATCCTGCAAAAAAATAAAATGGATTTTACTTATAAAATTATTTGCTTTCATTACTTTCCAAAAGAAAACACCAAATTTAATCCATAACCCTAGTCCGATGCCTTTGGCAGGAAAAACATGTTAGGAGCAATCGAGACCGTTGAGATAGTAACACGTGGCGAGAGTCTTCGTGACGAGACCTTTGATGAGAAACCGTAGCCTCCCTTCGTAAAATCTTTTGTCCTCCCAAATTCCCAAAATCCATCTTCTTCAGATTCCTCTCATACATTTACTACAATCTTCTCTCAAATCTCCTATTTCCCAGGAAAGCTGCATCACCCAGCTCGACACTCGGCTTCTGCTCTTGGATCTACGCTCCGACCTCTTTCTTCTTCCGTGCATTTACTGGTACTCGTCGGAGTTTCAAACCTTTCTCACGGTGTTTTTGTTTTTGGCATTTGATCATTGGATGATTGAAAATGCGGTAGAAATATGTGAGGAAATGGCCGGAGAGCTATTTATTGGAACCTTGAGATGCTTAGGCTTTTAACGAAATTACTTCTAGCTTTTAGCTATATGCTGTTTTGGTTTTAGGTTTAGGATTGGAATTTGTTCTCTTACCTGATTAGATTAGCTCGCCGTGTTGATATTATATCTGAGTAACAGGGTTGATTTAACGATTGTTCCATTATTAGGGTAATTTCCAAAAAATGGAGGGTTTTTTAACGGATGAGCAGAGAGAGATGATGAAAGTTGCAACCGAGACTGCAGATAATCTTCCACCCTCACAAAAACCGAACTCGATTTTGCTTACTAACCATCATCTCCCTAAACCATCTGCTGATGGGAAACCTTCTGGTGGTTCTAATGCTGTCAAGCACAGAAGGTCTCATGCAGGAAGGTCTATCCGCTCTAAGAAGGGTGAGTTATACTACTGTTGTTTGTTTCGATCTGTAACTTATGTTTCTATACCATGAAGCTTCAGGAAGTGGATTTTAGTTAAAATTTGAAGCTGTAAATAGCATAGGTTGAATACATTTTGTTCTTCGGGTAGCAGTGATTTGATACATTTTGTTTCAGATGGGGGTGGTGGGAAAGGAACTTGGGGAAAACTTATTGACACTGATGGAGACTATGACATTGACAGGAATGATCCAAATTATGACAGTGGAGAGGTAGTTTCTACACCTCTATGCATATTTTTTCTTACTAGATGAAAGTTAATCATGTTGATTCTCATGATTGGTTTCTATTGTACATCCTTGATGTTTTAAAATCTTTATCCATAGAGTGTTGCTTTTTAGATCTCATAAAGATCAGCTCTTTTTGTGTTTCTTGTTATATTAGGAACCATTCGAGCTTGTTGGCGCAACTGTTTCAGACCCGTTAGATGATTACAAGAAAGCTGTGGCTTCCATCATTGAAGAATACTTCAGCACTGGTGATGTTGATGTGGCAGCATCTGACCTCATTGAACTTGGTTCGAGTGAATATCATCCTTACTTCATCAAGCGGCTTGTTTCTGTATCCATGGACAGACATGACAAAGAGAAGGAAATGGCCTCAGTGTTGCTTTCCGCTTTGTATACTGATGTCATCAACCCGAACCAGATAAGAGATGGGTTTATCCTGCTGCTCGAGGCAGCTGATGACTTTGTGGTGGATATTCCTGATGCTGTCAATGTTCTTGCTTTGTTCCTTGCACGTGCTGTTGTGGATGACATCCTTCCACCAGCTTTTCTTCCCAGGGCGAGCAAGGCACTTTCCGAATCCTCTAAAGGTTATCAGGTTGTCCAAACTGCTGAGAAAAGCTATCTATCAGCTGCACACCATGCCGAGCTAGTAGAAAGAAGATGGGGTGGACAGACTCGAACCACTGTTGAGGAAGTTAAGAAGAAGATTGCTGACATTTTGAAGGAATATGTGGAGACTGGAGACACTTATGAGGCATGTCGCTGCGTTAGAGAGCTTGGTGTGTCTTTCTTTCATCACGAGGTTGTGAAGAGGGCCTTAGTTACTTCCATGGAGAGCCACACAGCAGAAGCACTTGCACTGAAACTGCTGAAGGAAGCAGCCTCAGAAAACCTTATAAGCTCTAGTCAAATGGTGAAGGGGTTTTCTAGGTTAAGAGAAAGCCTTGATGATCTTGCTCTTGACATTCCTTCAGCCAGTGCCAAATTTGATTTGATTGTGCCAAAGGCCATCTCAGGCGGTTGGCTTGATGCTTCATTTAGTCATCCCTCTGGTGAATGTGGACGACAGCAGATGGAGGATGAGAAACTAAAGCGGTTCAAGGAAGATATTGTGACCATCATTCATGAGTATTTCAACTCTGATGACATTCCTGAACTCATACGCAGTCTTGAAGATTTAGGAGCACCTGAGTATAACCCGATCTTTCTAAAGAAGCTGATAACACTTGCTCTGGACAGGAAGAATCACGAGAAAGAAATGGCATCTGTTCTCCTCTCTGCTCTTCACATCGAGATGTTCACCACAGAAGATGTTGCAGATGGTTTCGTCATGCTCTTGGAGTCTGCAGAAGATACAGCTCTCGACATTCTAGATGCGTCCAACGAACTTGCTCTGTTCTTAGCTAGAGCTGTGATTGACGATGTTCTAGCACCTTTTAACCTGGAAGAGATCTGTAACAAACTACGACCTAACTCAAGCGGAACTGAAACCGTGAAGATGGCTAGGTCGCTTATCTTTGCTCGACATGCAGGAGAGAGGCTTTTACGATGCTGGGGAGGTGGGAGCGGTTGGGCAGTGGAAGATGCAAAGGACAAGATATCAAATCTTCTAGAGGAATATGAAAGCTCAGGACTGGTATCAGAAGCGTGCAAATGCATCCATGAGCTAGGCATGCCTTTCTTCAACCATGAGGTGGTGAAGAAAGCATTGGTGATGGCCATGGATAAGAAGAACGACAAGAAGATGATGGATCTTCTCCAAGAGAGTTTTGATGAAGGACTCATAACCACAAACCAGATGACCAAAGGATTCACCAGAGTCAAAGACGGGATAGAAGATCTAGCTTTGGACATCCCAAATGCAAAAGAGAAATTCAAGGACTATGTGGAGCTTGGTAAGAAGAATGGTTGGGTTTCGTCCTCGTTTGTAACTTCTCTAACCGAAGATGCTAGTCTAGGCTAAAAGATCCAATGGTTTGGGAACTAAAAAAAAAAAACTGATAGAATGTACAAGTTTCTTTCTTTGTCTCTTGAGAGCATCCCTGTGCTTGTCTTTTTTTTTGCATTTTTAGGCTTTGAGAATTCTGCAAGGGGATCTTTATATTTTCACGAATGTTTCTTCAGAATCTTTTTTGGTTGCTCTGAAATGATTCCAATTTAATACCTTTAGATCAAAGTCTTTAACTAATCCTTTATTTAATTAAATCCCATATATGACACTTATCTGACAGACAACAAGAAAGCGAAGCTCATTTGCTGAACTGGAAAAAAATGAAATTCGTAATTCCAAGACTACCCTTTAGTCTTTCTCTCTTCGTATCAGTCTCTTTCCTGATCTTCTTCTTCTTCGCCTTCCCAACAACATACCTCCGCCCCTCTGCCTCCTCCTCTTCTTCCGTCATCGCCGACGAAGGCATACGGATCCGTCATGGATACACCTCCTACGAAGCTTACATCAACCACCAGCTCAACAAAACTCAAAACCCGAAGCTTAGAAAGGTCTGGACCACGCGCGATTGGGATAGGAAAGTACGCGTGTTCTCCACTTTCTTCCGACGACTCAACGAGCATGGTTTCCTCTCGAATCAATCAAAAGCGCTCTCGATCGGCGCGCGGGTTGGGCAAGAGGTGGCGGCGCTGAGATTGATCGGCGTTGAGGACTCCGTCGGGATAGATCTGGTGCCGCGTCCGCCTCTCGTGGTGAAAGGTGACTTCCACGCGCAGCCGTTCGAAGCCGACACATTCGATTTCGAATTCTCCAACGTGTTCGATCACGCGCTTTATCCGGAGAAGTTCGTTGGGGAGATCGAACGGACGCTCAAGCCTGGAGGTGTTTGCGTGTTACACGTGTCGATATCTGGGAAGACTGATAAGTACTCGGCCAATGATCTGTACAGTGTGAAACCGTTGGTGAATCTGTTTAAGAGATCGAAGGTCGTTGAGATGAGGAAGATCGATGGGTTTGGGCTTGATACTGAGATTGTTTTTAGGAAGAAGAAGAATAACTAAACACAATGATTGAAGTTATTAAATTCTTTACATACGTTGTTAAATTAAGGGATCTCATATTTTTTCTTTTTTTGGGTGTAATTTCAGTTTCTATAATTTACTGCAAAATGTATACTTCTGGTGGCGACATTAATAACAGATTTTTGAATTACCTTTTGTTAGTTCTTTCGAACATCTACGATTTTTATTAATTTTCGAATGACATATATAGATAATAGATCTCTGACGACAAAAAATAATAATATAGATAATAGATCTCAATAGAAAAAGCTTAAGGAGAGTATATTAGCAAATCTGGAAACGGTGTTTCCGACAGTATTGATTCAGTTTTGGGACAAATGGACAAACAATTCTTTAAGCATCTTAGCTTATTGCCTTTTTTTTTTTTCAATGTGACTTTATTTTTCCCATCCTGCTTGCCGCCACAAATTAAAACCACATAGATCTGTTTATTTGTGATATAATGTGGACATTAATAGAAAGAAAGCATATAAACAATATTGTAACGATTCAGAGAGTAACTAACATTTGCAAGATTAGAGGGTCGGGAAATGATTAACTCTGTCCTGCCCCTGGGTATAGCCTTCTCAGAGAACTCCATCGACGCTTCTGCGTTCTACTACCTGCAATTGTATTTTACTATTGTAAAGAATGAATTTGCTAAAAATCATCACTACAAAAGAGCCACTCATTGTCTTAACCTGTTGAGAGTCTTCCAGAAGCACGCAAAGCCTCTTCTGCAATGGGCTTCCACTGTTGAGCGCAGGAATAATTAACCCCAATGCCTACACTGAGTCCTCTTAAGAGAACTACTGTGCGAAGAACAGAGAATAGTTCCTCTGGAAATGCCTACACACAAACCAACAAACAAACACTGTTACATTCAAAAACACACACACACAACTTCTTTTTTGGCTGAATAAGTATTTGTGTGTTTTTTTTACCTCAACAGAGATCTTTTTGATGGAAGAGTCTTCTGAGAAAGGTTGCAGAACTGTTGTACCAGGAGGCATTTGTGTGTCAAACATTGTTTTTGCTAACTGGAGAAGCTCTTGTTGCTCATTCTTACACTTGGCAACTGTAGCTATACCAAGTTCCCTGATATATTCACCACCGTAAACATCTAAGGAATTAATCATATGCTACACTAATCCAATCAGGTGACTCTAACCAGCATAAGTTAAAATAAAGTTGTTGTGGCATTAGATATACATATACTGCTTCCTTATCACTTGCATCACAAGATCTATCCCAGTATTACAAAAAGGTTTTTGTACACCAATTTAGACAGATCATTAGATATCACCATAATCATGATAATAAAATTACTTTACCTAAAGCTCTGTAATGCCAATGAGGCATCGTTATCAGCGATGGCAATGACCAAATTTGCATAACCAAGTCTCAGGTGGTCAGGGAGTTCCTTCACTTGACCATAGTCCAGAAGTGCAACCTGATGACAGGAAACAAGATTACAACTCAACATATATACAACGGTAAAACCTATCCAAAGACCACAGTAAGTAAAATAAGAAACAAAGAGATGACTTGCCTCTGAACCTTTACAAATCAAGATATTCCCAGGATGTGGATCCGCATGAAAGAAACCACTCTTCAGTATCATTTGCCCATATGCTTGGGACAAACTGTTAAGTATATTGCTACAAGGAATACAGCAAAAAAGAGACATTTTTTTCAGTGCATCATCAGAAAATATCCAAATGCTAGCCAAGAAATAACGATTAAAAGAAGACAATGTGGTCGGTTTCTAGAATACAATAGCTATCAAGCATTGGAAAAAGACTGTTTGAGATAATGGAGGAGCTTACGATTTTGCTGCCTCTGCCATTTTACCATGAGGATTGATCCCTCTTTTGGCCATCTCATCACCGAGGCTCAATATCGGGATTCCGCTAATGTAATCCATAACCAGAACCTTCCTGTGCATAACCACTCATTAGTCAATAGAACCAAAAATTAAATAATTTCGAATGAAAAGAGATTCCTGTCACAGAGACAGGAACCATAAATCTTAATTACACAATGCTGACATCAGAAGAAGTACCTGGTCACCAAATTTGGCCACACCCTAGGAACCTGAACAGGACTCTTTCTATTGTTATTATAAAGAAAACGTCGGATCTTTTCCATTGCATTGGCCTCCCTTTTAAAGTCGAATTCATACCCAATCTTGAAATTTTTTTAAAAACAAGGACTAATAGAGTGATTTGGGGGATGTAAAATTCATAACCAGATATATATCCTAAAAAGAAAGAGAGAATGAGAAAATACCTGCTTCTCGATTTCTTTAGTCATGGAGAACAAGTCAAATTTGATATCAGTTTTTTGCATGTATAATGCAAATAGTTGCAAGTTTCTTATATCTACCATCATCAATTTCTCAACTCCGGGATGTTGGACCTAAAACATGTCATAGCTCATTCAGAAACTAATTAATTGAAAGCAGGCTAGGAATATTTCACTTGTCTCCTCATTTTGTTCTCACCTTTACAACAACATCCCTCTTGTCACCCTTTACTCTTGCTCGGTGTACCTAAATACAAGCAAAAAAAAAAAAGTAACAATGTTTAATGTCATAGTAGGCTAAGTAAGCATGAGAATGTCACTAGACTACTAGAGTTCCAGGCCCAAAAATACACCACTAGTAATAATCTTAATCTGGTTTTATAAGAATCTAGGACTGTAGGAAGGTTCTCAAACTATGAGTGATGAAGTTTCTAGTACCTGAGCAATAGAAGCAGAGCCAAGAGGCTTATCATCAAATGTTTCAAACACATCTTCGATGCTTTTACCTAAATCTTTCTCCAGGACAAGTCGAACGACATCAAATGATGTGGCAGGAGCTTGATCACACAAAGTGACGAGTTTTCTGACCCACGCAGCTGGAGCCAAGTCAGGTTTCCCTAAAATCTGTGCAATCTATTGATGAAAAATGAAAAAAATTAACATGAGTAAACAATTCAGCAGTAAATGTACATTGTTTCTCAGCTAACAAAAATAAAACATTTCATGGTAGAAGAAGATTTAAGATGAGAAAAATCATAACAACCCCCAACGTGGAACTCATCTCAACATCAGAAACATAAACAACTGTCTCATTACTCCCCCAAAAAATGGCTACATAATGTAATAAAGCTAAACAATTAACAGTTAAAAGATCAAGAAAATCCAAAATTAAGTAAAAGTATTAAAAAAACAAAAAAAATGGGGAATTGGTAACCAAACCAAAAAACATTTAAGAAAAGCAGATAACCTTAAGGAAGAAGCCGCCAAGGTCAGAGCACATAGAATACACTTTGTGAGCAGCAAGTTCATGCTGGCTCTCCCACATTTCCTCTTGCTTCTTCACATCCTTGACGAAGTTCATTCGAAGTTGAAATACCTAGAAGAACCACATAGCAATACAAATTCAAAATTGCAGGAATCAGAGGAACATGTTTACGAAATGGGAAAATGAAGAAGAAAGGAGTACCATCAATCAAAGAGAAACCTTGTATCCGGTGTAGATATCGGTGGCCCGAACCCAGAACTGAAAGGATCGTTGCCAGGGTCGGAATCCATCTGAGAGCTTTTCCTGAATCTCTTTGAAATCGATCGCATGCATTTTCGAAACTTTTGAGGGAGCGATTGGGAAGTGATAAGAATGAGAGGATAAAGTAAGAGAATTGTATATGGCGTTAAAATGGAGTTTTGTTCATTTAAAGGAAACAAAATCCGTTCATCTTCGGATTTTTATTAACCTCTTCTCTGTATTATCTGAACCTTAAGTAAGTCTTAATGAAAGCTTACGTCACTTGAAATAAGGCAAATCATAGCGGGTAATAATCCACATTTCTACAAGTTAGTTACCAAATGTGGTGTTAGTATAAGCCAACAGTTTAAGAAAAAGAATTGAGATACTAAGAGACAAAATATAAATCCTTAAAAGTTATTTGGATATGTCACATATGGTGAAAGAATCTCACCTAACACTTAACAGACCACCGTGGAAGAATTCTGCAAAATACCTGCTAACTCTTACAAGTTCAAGTAAGGCCAAGTCTTTACTGAATCAAATTTACCATTTTGTTATGTTGTGTTTATTTTGACGAGACACTATTCGGATTATTACGCTCAGCTAATTTAGCTTGGGAGACCAAAGAATTTTCTATTGGAGAGATATTAACCTCTCTGTAGTTGAGTCGTAGTTGCTAGGTAAGGATACAACGAAAGCAAGAGATTCAAAAACATGCGACGAAAATAAAATGGTCTTGGAAGATCAAACTTGCTTTTTGTTCATGCGAAATTCAGCACTGACAAACCAACTAGAGTCAAAAGAGACGACATACATTGATCTCAAAACCCAAATTTTTATAGTATCTCAGACATTAAGATTCTAACGAGTTTCCAGAAGCAAAGCTTGAAGAAAGAGTGAAACAGAAACATGCAACATGCTCACAGATCGATCACACGAGAGAGCTTCTGGATCCTGTTTAGCAAGAAATCCCCTTGCTTGATTGTTGCCTGGTAAAGCGCATTCTTTGCATCAGGACGGTTAGTCTCCAGAACACCTGCAACCTTGTCTATCTTGCAGTGAAGCTTCCCAGCAGCTATGAACCGTGACAGCTCCCTGGAACATAATAAGCTGGTTAAAACTTTGTAACATCATGTTATCTAACAGAGCATGCAGACTTAAATATACTAAAGAATGTAATTTGAGTGTTCGTTAGTGCTTACTGGTCAATGAAATCAACGGAAACGCCAAAGGCCTTTGCCATAGCTTCAACTGTCACACTCTTGTACGATTCCAAAAACTGAGAGTACACCACCGTTCTGACTTCCCTCATGTAGAACCGGAAATGTGGGTACAAGTAACGATCAAACTTGATCTGCTCCGCCATTCCAGCTGAGAACATAGCACGACAATAAAGTTATTAACACGCAGAGAAAAATCAACCATTATGCATGCGGAAATATGACATCTGGTCCCTGTAATAAACTTACCAAATGCTGAGAAAAAGTCCTTGTACTGGCACTCATACAAGGAGTTCAGAAACTCAGAAAGGAACGGAATCTTCCCAAGCACGGTTAAGATCTCAGGTGCATCTACGACCTATTAAATTAGTAGCACTTTACCATTGAATCACATCCTCAACAAATAACAAGATTTACTAAAACGTTATCCCTAACTAAATTTAGAAAACTCAAAGCAGAGGACTGAGCCGTTGACAAATACCTTTTGCTTAAGTGAAACTCTGTCCAAAGTTATGATGCTCGTCAGGACGGTATAGAATATGAAGGTCTCATATGGAAAGATTTCATATGTTGTGAAGGTTGATATAGAATCCAGAAATAAGCTGGCAGCCTTCTTAAAGTTTCTGGTTGACATGCAGTACAGACCTTCATAGACCTTTAGCCTGTTCTTCCTCTCCCAGTCACCACCCTCTTCGAACAATCTGGTAAGAGAAACAGAAAGTGTTAGATCAAAGATTTCAGTAGCTGTTTCCAGGAAGAGTAGTCTAAAAAATCCAAATCGACACTTTACTTCTTTGCTTTGTCAATGCTCTTTGATACCAGGTCGAAGTCCATATAGAAAAAAGCAAGTTGCAACGTATAGAACACCAAATCCATTTTTTGCCCAACAGCAACAGTTTTCCCTTCAGTGAGTTTTAGCTGCTCCAAAGCTTTCTCCTAAGATTACAATTAAAAAAAATTAATGGGCAAGGAAGTTCTCTGAAGTGCATAACTAAAACTTTGACATGCTCACCTACCTTATCACTAATCCTGATGAAATACAGAGCCTTGGCAAGATGAGCTTCACGTACTTCACTTTCACCCAAATTTTCTTCTGCATCAGCAATCCTAAACAGAGGTGAAGGAAAAGAATATGTAAGAGAATCAGTAGTGAAATTGTTTGACTTATGATATGCTGAATCAGAAGTTTGTACAAAATTAATGCAGATGGACTCAGAAATCAATGATAAAGCACAAAAATAGATTTTTGGTTATCTCCGTGTGATTACTAAGACACCTTTACGCTAGAGTAAACAAACTCCACCACATCTAAAACTCAAGCTCTCAAAATATTTACATGAGCTACACAGGAACATATATTCCCAAAACGAAAATATATTTTTTGCAACTTAAGCATCCAATTCGAGATCCAGTTAATAACAATGCTACAGTCTCTATCAATCTAAACCAAAAGACAATACGAGAACTCGGACTTTCAAGGCACTATTGATTACATCCATAAGCAATTTAAATTTTAGCATCGGAGCAAACTGAATACGGAGCAAAATTTCACAGAATCGTCTAACGTGAACAAGTAAACTTACTTCTCATCGAGCTTTTTAAGCTCCTCCTCGTTTGCGGCCTTCATAGAATCTAACAAGGTCTGATTCAAGTCAAGCACCGAAGTGTCCGCTAGGGTTTCGTACAAGGGAGCCATACCTAAAGAAAAACCAACGAAGAATCAGTAACAGGAAATCTCGAAGCAATCTAAAAGTAATTTTGATTGAATTAGAGGAAGGAAGATGCTTCACCATCGGATTTGATGGAATCCAAGACCTCAGACTTGAGCTGGACTTTCTCGATGTCTTGGACATCGGGATGATTGAGGAGGAAGATTTTGTGGCCTAGAATTAGGTGAGGCTGCTGAGATCCTTCGGCACCACCGTCCATGGCGGATCTGAAAGAGAGCACAAAAAGAAAAGAAAAGCGAGAGTGTTTGCTTGAGCAAGGAGGAAGAAGCGAACCAGATTTCGGGACCCCGATGGGTTTTGAGTAATATATATTTAAAAAAAAAAAAGTTTCGCATATCTAATTTACATCTTAATAATTTTACATATCAATGTATACGTATAAATCTAAATATTTGTACATGATAACAAATAAACGATTAATGTATTATATACTAAAGATGAACATTCAATTATTTGGTTTAATTTGATTCGAGATACTCAAATTTCAGATTTTTGGATTAAAAATCTTGAATTCATCTAGTAATCTATAAAATTCGGTTTGGGTTGTTGGATTTAAAATCTAGAATTCAGCTAGTACTTGGTAACAGATCAACGGAATACTAAAGATGAACATTTGATTATTTGGTTTAATTTGATTTGAGATACTCAAATTTTAGGTTTTTGGATTAAAAATCTAGAATTCATCTAATAATATATAAAATTTGGTTTGGGTTTAGATTCAGTTTGTTTACAAATTCAGAAAAACATTTATAATAAAAATAATATAAACCAACTAATTTTAGTATGTATAGTTTATATTAATTAAATATATTAACTTTTAGTAGAATTTTAGTTAAACAATTATATTTGGTGTCAAACAAATTGGTGTAAACATTTCTACACGATATATGATTTTTCAGTTGACTTCATTTTTGTTTACTACTATTTCATATTATAGTAAAACCTCTATAATTTATTATTCAATAAATTAATATTTTGATGAATTAATAATTTTTTCAATTAATTAATTGATCTTTTGATCTAAATATCACCTATATAAATTAATAAATATGATAAATTGATAAAATATTTTATGCCAATGTTCTTAATTTATAGATTGCTTACTATATATGCTTGATGTTGGTACCATTTCGTCTTAAATTATTTTTCTTTTGTCAAACATTTACTATATATTAAAATTTTTTGGGTATGTTCAAAGTTCCATGTAATGCAATTTTAAAATATTTATAATCCTTTAAAAAAAAGTTTATATGGACTACAGATAATTATATAAATCTTATATTTGATGCTACTATACATGTTGTCTTACCATAAAAGTTATATACACACTTCAACATAGCCACTAAGTAACTATTTATTACAATGGTGTTATGTAGGTTTGTGAAGAAGTTTTTTGAAACTTATTCCTCTATATGGCTAAATGGGCCGAAATCATTTCGCTAATACTCATATCTAACTGTGTTTTGTATTTGTTCTATTTTTTAGGGGCTCAAAACTTTTAAAAAAATTCAGTGTCCCAACCATACTAAGGGTATTACATCTAAGATTATATAATTAAGAAAAAAAAGTTTCTCATGAACTATTTGTTTATATCTTATATTAATCATTTAATTAAATATTTTTTGTGCAATCATTATTTTATCATCTTATTAATCTAATCTTTAATTGGTCAAGCTTTGTGCAGATTTCTTTTTGTGTGGAATATAATTTTTTTAAATTTTATAATTTTAGGTTAAAGCTGAGAAAAATGTTAGCAATATGGGTAAGCAATGTGGCAAACAAACTGTACCACACAAAGCTCACTTTAAATAGCCACAACCTCTCAGTAGATTAGATTATTGATGTTAATGGCAAATGAAATAGTTTTGGTGGTGGCTTGGATGACAATGTTTGCTGCAATTATTTTTTCCTTACGATCATTCTCCTTCATCATATTGTTAGCTCTAGCTGGAATTTTGTCTGCAAATCTGTACTTAAGTTTTTACAAGTAGTCAAAGAAGGGTCTTAAAATAGTTTCAGTTTTTTGCTCTCTTCGTAGAAGATTTGTGATCAACTTCTATGGCGTCATTAGCATGTTTGACTTTCGCCTACAGTTGTAAAGTGAGATAAATTATATTCATTTAATAAGAAAGTTTTTCAAAAACCTAAAATGACATATAAAATAGGCATTTATTAACCTCTTTGGTTTTTGTGTCGGCTTTTGTATCATCAGCTTGTATGATTTTTTCAGGTTTGGTGGACCTGGGTGCCTAAAAAATTATAAAAGCCAATCAAAAATTTTTAAAACTGTAGATTTTGATGAATAAATGCCTAAAAATAATATTTTGTTTCTTTATTTGGTTTCTCGAGAAACCTAATTTAAATCCAAATCTAATTTAATCTAAGATAGTGTAAAAAAAAATTATTCGAAAAGAGAAATTTTAGGAACTGAATTTTTTATTTATTTACTCATTAAATAAAACAGAATGATGAAAATAATAATAATGAAAATTTATATTTATGTTATCACTTCATCGTCGAATTTTACTCTTGCCATTTACATAAAAATATAACATTGTTACTTAAAAACTTTTTTTAGTCTAGATAAAATTATGCAACCACAATTATTTGCAAATGATCTCAGAAAATAGACGAATTTTATAACTTTGATAATTTTGACACATGTCGGTTTCTTGTGAGTGTAATCTAAATTTATATAATAAGATTAAACATGATATTTTAAATTTTCATTTTTTCCTAATAATCTATAATTTTATTTAATTAAATACATGTCAAAATTTGATTATTTTAATTGATACATGTCACCATCATATTCTCCTTAATTTTATGGGAGGCCTTTGGGTTCACCCTAATTGTATTTCATTACTAGAAAAGGAAATAGTTAGTTGTATAAGGATTTGCTGTTTGATAGACAAATTAACCACGAATCAAGAGGAAAAAGAAAAGTAGTAGTGATCAGAAACCAAGTCTTTCTCTTAGAGTTTTGTCTCGTGAAGATAGATGTCAGAAACATCCGAAATTTGTGAAGACAGGATCAGTGCTTTACCCGAAGACTTACTTGTGACGATCCTGTTGCATGTCCCTACTAAAGATGCAATAGCCACCATGATTTTGTCTAAACGATGACGATCAGTCTGGACGATGTTGCCTAGACTTGAGTACAAAGAAAACAATGACTATGATGATGATGATGAGGATGAGGGCAAGAAGAGTGTTTGGTGGTTTCTTAAAAAGTCATTGGAACTCCATAAAGCACCTGTCTTAGAAATCTTGTGTATGGAACTCGGTCCACGATATTTTGAAAAGTGTGTTGCAAAGGCTGTTGATCGCGGTGTGCTAAGGCTAGAAGTGAACCTTCGTTCGTATGCTGCAGATCCAACCAGATTGCCTTAGAGCCTCTACACCAGCGAAACTCTCGTGGAGCTAACTCTCTCCGACAAGATTCTCGTGGATTTCCCTTCTTATTCTTGCCTCCCATCCCTCACACACCTCGACCTTCACCATGTAGTGTATGAAGACGAGGCTTCTATCGTTAGGTTATTATCGAGCTGCCCCGTTCTTGAGAGATTGGCGTGAAGAGAAGGAAGGATGACAATGTGAAAAAGTTTTGCGTGAGAGTGCCTACGCTATGGGGTTTCTTGTATGAAAACAACAACAATCCTGTCGAAGATAACTATGGGTGTTTGGTTATGAATACTGTGGCATAAACAAACTTTTACATCGGTGATTATTCGGGAGACTTTTGCTCGATCGAGCATACGCCTTGTCTTGAGGATGTTTATATCGATGTTGTCCACCCTTTCCCTTCTATTGACAAATTTTTATCATCTTTTTCCTCGGTTTTGTCTCTTGAGTTGGTTTTGACGGATGAAATGGTAACCCACTCTCTCCCTCCCTCTTCCGTCCCATGTTATAGCATTAATGTTGCATCTACTTATGTCAGGTTTTTTTGTTTTCTTTCTTTCTTTCACCGTTGCTTGCAGATTGTGCGTTTTAGCGACATCAAATTCTCTCGGCTTAGAAAGTGTAAGATATCTCCATGCGACTCAGACTGGATGGATTCACTTGTACCTTTGCTTACAAATACTCGAAAACTAAGAGTCTCTTATAGTTGATTATGTAAGTCACCCTAGCCTTGCCTACACTTAATCCTAATTAATGTATTAAAGCGTATTAATTAAGTTGTTGCTTTTAAGAGCTCAACCCATCTGCCCCCTATTGCCTCTGCTTCATGGAGCAATAAGGGCTCTTATCCCGAATGTTTGGATTCAAGTTTGGAGAAGTTTGAGTTGATAGACTACGGAGGAAGAGAAGAAGAGGAAGAATTGGTGGAATACATCCTAAGCTTCTCCAGGTGTTTAAAGACCGCGACTATCTACCTGAAAACCACTTTAGAACCTGAAGACAAAGACACGATGGTGGA
This sequence comes from Cardamine flexuosa, assembly GCA_963555745.1. NCBI lineage: Eukaryota > Viridiplantae > Streptophyta > Magnoliopsida > Brassicales > Brassicaceae > Cardamine > Cardamine flexuosa. The sequence continues at coordinate 5,938,864 of OY743215.1, read as the reverse complement.
AGAGTTAAAAGCTATGTATAAAGTATTCTAAAACATGTCGGCTTTTGTTCCAAACCATGACATAATTTATGTAAGCAATCAGACCGTTCCAGTTGACTGGAAATTTATGAATTTGGACCACTGAAATTACAGTTTCCAGCTTCTGCAAGTTTTTTATTTACATATCCCTCAGAGCCGTTCCTACCATTTTACCTAATAACTTTTTTTTTCCAGATATTTCCATATCCCTCAGAGCTTACCTAACAGCGTTTTTTCGTCTAGATAAAATTATTCAACTACAGTTATTTTTCAAATGATTTCAATAAATAGACGAAATTTATAAATAGAATAAACTTTGATTAATGCAGTTGCAAGTTTCAGTTCAACAGAAAAATACATCTTAATTATTTATGTCACGAGAGAGAAGCAACACATATTTCAATTTCGAAAGAAGCCGAAGCTTAACATATAATAATAATAAGAGATGTTCTAATGTCAGGCTCAATTCCAAGTAGACATGACTGAAACCCTTTCCTAGATACCTTTCTCAAGCATCGCTCTAACTCTCATAGGAAGCCCGTAAAGTCGAATAAACCCAGCTGCATCTGCTTGGTCATAGATCTCACTCCCTTCAAACGAAGATATGTCTTGTCTATATAGACTGTTCGGACTCGTACGCCCTGTAACCGACACTGATCCTTTGTACAGCTTCAGTGTAACGGATCCTGTGGTTTTCTCAGTTAGCGTCTCCATGAAAGCGTCCATGGCCCTTCTTAGCTCATCAAACCATCTTCCCGCATAAACCAGCTCTGCGTATTTCAGAGCTAGTGTGTCTTTTACCTGAATGCTTTCTCTGTCTAGAGTGAGGGATTCTAGTTCCTGTGCAGCTGCATAGAGGATGGTGCCGCCGGGAGTTTCATACACACCACGTGATTTCATCCCCACCAGACGGTTCTCAACCATGTCAATCCGCCCAATGCCGTGCTTTCCTCCTATTGTGTTAAGCTCAGCGAGAAGTGTGGCTGGACTCAGAGCCTTCCCGTTCAGCGCCACGGGAACTCCAGATTCTATACCGATCTCGATGTATCTGTTAAGTGTTCAAGTATCAAAAGTCAGGATGCAAATTGTAAAAAATGGTCAAATCTTTTATTCCGCAAAAACTACAACATAGAGAGACAACTCTATACTCAAGATCCGGTTTCCAATTCCAAACCATAGAAAAATCCTGAATACCCAAAACTCGTTCTGCCTCAACCTCCTTTGAAGCTGTGAGCTCTATAGCTAACTGACTCAGATATAGTTGTTGAGCTATCAAAACAGCTACATACAGAGGTTTAGAGAAAGACAACTTACTCAGGCTGATCAGGAGCATCTTCGGGATCTACACTCATCATGTACATATCTTTCTTCGGCTCGTTTGCTGGATCTTCCAATATATCACCCTTCCAACAACATAAAATTTTGATATCAGAGAGGGAGACACATTTTTAGGAACTCAGCAATGAGACAAAAAGGCTCATTTGTATCCGAAAAGGAAATGCAAACAAACATTTGACTCTTATTTTACCTCATGACTAAGGTGCCATAGGTTCCTGTCTCGGCTGTAAATAGATTTCTTTGTCACTGGGACGGGAACGTTATGCTTCTTCGCATACTCAATAGCATCTTCTCTGCCTTGGATTTCCCATTCTCTCCATGGTGCCACAACTTTGAGTTCAGGGTTTAACGCAAAGAAGGTGAGCTCAAACCGAACCTGTTCAATCAATCAATCAGTGAAAAATAAGGTAAGACTAGATATGTGTGTTTTGTTAAATGTAACACTTTAGCAAGACATTCCAAGTACTTGCCTGGTCATTTCCTTTGCCAGTACACCCATGTGCAACAGCATCAGCTCCAACCTCAGCTGCTACATCAACCATGGCCTAATCATTTACAAGTTGTATTAGAGATAAAAGGTCATTCACAAGATATATTCAGATATTTGGGTGGGTTCCTTCAAAATTCAGTCAAAACCTCTTGAAATGTTACCTTAGCAATGACAGGTCGAGCCATAGAGGTACCAAGCAAGTATTTTCGTTCATAGATGGCACCAGCTCTAATACAAGGGAAAATGTAATCTTTCACAAACTCCTCAGTGAGATCCTTAACGACCAACTGAGAAGCACCACTAGCCTTAGCCTTTTGTTCTAAACCCTCCAACTCTTTTATGCCCTTCATATCAAAACATTTAGAGGGTTAAGAAGACCTAAGAAGAATACAAACACGAAAACATCATTTGGCACTTTTTGCGATGTACCTGACCAACATCGCCGGTGAAACACACAACTTCACATCCATAATTCTCCCTATAAAACAAATAGTTTCATGTAAGTGTAGTGGATTGATCAAACTTTAACGAAAGCATTAGCTTCAAAGCTATCAAAACTAGTTGTATCATACACAGAAAAGATTAAAAAAAGTTATTTGCTGGAAGTGAGAAATAAACAGGAGAAAAAGGAAAGAAGAACATACTTAAGCCAGGGGACGATGACAGAGGTATCTAAACCTCCACTGTAGGCTAGAACAACCTTTTTCAGTTTTCCACGAAGTCCAGCTTCCTTGGAATTAGAGGCCAAAGCGGTTCCATCCCCGGAGAGAACAGCTCGAATAGCTGAGCATTATTCAAAATACAATAGTGTAAATAACATATAAGATGCTCCTAATACATGAAAATTTCACAGAGAGAATAAAGAATATGTGGAATGGTGAAAGTGTAAAGCTAACTTCACCTTGATTCTTGCAGCTGCGGGATCCGGAAACATGACCTATAGCAATGGCATTACCAACAAGCTGGCTTCGTCTCACAGATAACTTCAAATTCAGTTAAAGCAAAATAGAGAATTTAGATGAAAAGTTGGAGAAATAACATGCATGATTGCTTTGTAAGCATCAATTTTAATAGGAAGTACCTCTTGAAACGGGGAAGTGGTTTTTGGACAAGCTACATTCTGACATCTTAAGCTACCTGTGAAAACATATCATAAACCAATTACATTTCGATTAAAACCTGTTGGAACGTATCATTTATCAATAACTCGGAGTTCCATTTGCAATGTTCCCGGACTAGAATAGACATTAAAATCGGTAACAATCGGAAAAAAAGGGACAATTTTATAATCGAACTAGAGCTACTGGTAGATATGAAAACAGTGAAATGAAACGGAGCTGAAAAGAACCATTGTGGGGGCTACGAAGGGCGAGAGCAGAGGACGAAGAAGAAGGAAATGAAGTCGCCATGATTTCAGCCATCGAAGATTATTTCTGGGATTTTTGATTCTTGTCTGCGCTTTGTGTTTTGACAATGGGCTCTTTTAAGATGCCAACAGTGTCCACGTCCTCTAGGGTTTTGACTATTTTTATTTTTCTCTGTATACAGAAATATTTATCAAATATTCTTTGTTCCTTTTTTTTTTTCCATATTTGAAAAATTTGAACCCAGAAAAACTGAGCTATAGAAGGTTGTTTCTCTCAATTACTTAAAACGAATAGATTTCGAAGGATATTAGAACACTACCAATTAAATATCGGTTTAGCATGTTTAAGACCAGTGATAGCTTTACTTATTATACGAAAACTAAAAGAGAAAGCAAAAGTTGCATTCTCTTTTGGTGCGTGTTATATACTGAAGATGAAATATTCCTACAAAATATTGAATGGCCAAAGCTGGCACTAGCTCATAGATCTCTCAAATCAGAATCATAATGCAACTTCGGAAAACACCCCTCTCTTTTAACAAAACTCTCTTCCTCTTCACTTCACTGTTAAAAGCCAACAAACACAAGCCAAGAAGAAGAAGCAACTATTTCTTATTATAAGATATGATACCGCAATGTTGTGCAGCGTGAGATCTCAAACATTAATTGCGTTTTGCCTATCCGCAGGTGCAACGCATTGCCAGAGGGAACAATAAGGCGTGATATCTGCTGGATTCAACCCCATAGCAGAAACGTTTCGGCCATACTCCTGGTAAAGTTATTAACCAATAATGTTACTTCTTTATAAACTACTATTTTCATATAAATTTTATTTGACAGTTGAGGGGGGTTTTACCTGAATATCAAGGAACAATTGCATACACATCTTGTCTGTTTCCGATACATTTTGGTCAGAAACACCTGATGCTGCACCTGCTCGTCTCTGTGCATTTTGGCGTAATTTCTGAAGTGATGACTCTGTTTTTCTGGCCTGTAACATATTACGATCAGTATCTCTAACACTGAAAAAAGATGTGCCATTATGACATAATATAATAGGGTCTCACTTGCTTATTATACTTAATCAATAATCCTCGAAAATGTATACTAATCAATAACCCTCAAAATGTGTTTAAAACAGAGTACTTACCACGCTAACAAGTTCAGCAGCTAATTCATAATACCGCCTGGTAATTTCAGTGACAGTGTGAAGGCGTAACTCCTCCCTTGTTTTGGGGGTCAAGTAATTTGTAGCCTTATCTCCCTCCAGAAAAGCCTATAAATAGAGAAGGTGCAATAATCCACATTTTCAGAATCCGTCAGTCAAGTAACTATGAACATTCTTAAAACCGCAACTCCAAAGCTGAATGAATACCTTTACAGGACGCAAAAGTCCAACAACATATGGTGAGTGCCTAACAGGCAGTGGTTTATTAGTCATCCTATATGTTGCTGTTATTCCCTTGAGCTGCCTTAGGTCCTATATGAGAGAAGAAAGCATTTACCATTACAGAATTGCTATGTATGATACTTGGAGACTAACACTAACCTATTTGGCTATACATCAAGTTATACTCAAAGCTATTCTTGCAGACACTAACACAGTAAAAAAAATCTTGACGTAAGTAATGGACTAATTCTTCTTCAGGGCTTTACCTCAACAGATTTATCAACAATGACTTCAACTATTGTCTTGGTAACTAAAGGTAGGACTTTCTCTAATGATTCTCCACCCTGTAACATGCTCATCCTCACCACATCAAGAACTTCAGTGGAGCATGAAGATAAATAGTGTGATATATGTTCAAGGTAATCACCACGAACTTCTGACACTAGACAATTTACATCATGAATAACCTGCAAGAAGGATACGTGTAAGTATTCCAATAAAATCAAACGATTAACCATATAGCAATAAAATTTCATGTATTTATGTGAAAAGCAGATATTTCAAATTTACTTGTTTTCCACATAATTTTTTTTGTCACATTTCTAAAAATTTGGTTCACCAAAAAGAAAGGAAACAGTTGTTAAGCTAGCCCACGGAACATAATTTAGCTAGTTTAGAGAACACAAAATCGCAGAAATCTCAAAAAGTCCAAAATAAGAGGAGTTGAGAAACAATCCACATAAAAAGGGACTTACATATACAAAATCTTCTGCAGCAGCTGAAACTGCCCATTCACATCCAGGACTCGGGTTGACACTACTCTTTCTAGTATTCAGCGCAGATGACACCCAAATGCAATATCTACATGTTATTAACAGATTATCAAAATGACAACTAAAACAAGAATTGGTAAGTGGATAATATTATAGTCAAATTTCACAAACCTTGAAAGAAGTTGCAAGGTCAAGCGAAGAAATTTATCAGCAGCAGAGAAAACGAGAACATCTTCTTTCCAGCATGATCGCAAGCACTCCAAAAGAGTAACACTCTGTTCGAGTAACAAGTTGGGAGAACTACGTTTATCCTGAATGAAAACCAGAGAAGCAGAAGTAAGAGCAGAATCCAAGGCTCCAGCTATCTCCTGAAACCTGAAATTATGTATTTTCGAGTTAGAGAAGCTAAGAAGCCACTAATCTGATGGTAAGTCAACAGCTATCTATGATATTTCTCGAGTACCTCAGTGAAAAGTATACTCCCACATTCCATTGCTTCAAGAATTCAATATATATTGCTTCACCTCGAAACTTAGTTACAGCAGCCCTTGAAGGACAATAACCTTCATAAAAAGTATATGGGACGGATCAACTGAAAAATATCCAAATAATTTCATCACCTAGTATTAAATTCAATTATATGCTTATATAAGACACATGAAGATCACCGCACAATGCATCTGATAAGCCATGTGATCAAACATGGAGGAAGATATAGACCAATTACTCTACCTTCAAGATATGCCAGGAAATCCAAGCTTGCTTTGTAATTTTGTAAGAACTCAGTAGGCCTGCCAGGAGAAAATACTCCTGGTTTGACTTTCTGGATTGCGGAAAGAACTTCTTTCAGGATTGAATTTGCCAAGAAGTTGAAAACGTGCAAACCCGATTTATCTGTTTCAGTAACAAGATACCAAGCAAAGAGAACAATGAGTGAAATATAAAACGACAACAGTAAGAAGGAAACAATGTCCAATTGTAGTTAACGAACAAGATTGCTATTACATGACAATAAGAAAGACAATAAGTCATGAAATCTAGGTTGCTGTATTAGTTGTGTAAAATTCTTCTTAGAATGTTTAACAGAAAAAAGTCCTTGCCAGAAAAAAATGGAACTTTTAAAAGGCGATTGGAGATTTACAACAAATATGATCAGACATAGAGGGAATTACCTGTTGAAGATATTTCTAGCAGCATTTTACAGTCCTTCGCAATAAAATGCTTGATCTGTTGGTAATCATTTTCAAGTTCATCTCCCGGTGTTCCAGCAGTATCCACTGATGTTTCAGGTGCAATAATTTTAAATATAAATGGAGCCACAATCGTTGTACGAAAAAACTCTTCTGCATTCTTGGTGTTATCAATGGCGGCGTACGCACGTAGGCAGTTGTAAAGGACGCTTGTGTCGCTGTTGTTTAGCCCGTCAATGAAGCAATGCCCCAGGCTAGCATCCAATAGCACACTAGCGCTCTGAATCCTCTTCTCCATGTTTTCAATGAAAGGCAGGTTCTGTACTGGCATAACAGAAAAAAGTAGTGAGCATCAGTCGTAAGAGTTTCAATTGTCTTCTGAGGCTAACACGTATACAAGAGTTTTTGTAGAACACCAGGGATTTCGCAAGATTTGACCAGTTAGAATCTACTATATATTTTTTTTGTCAACCATCTTCTCAAAGGCCAATGTCAATGAATTCTCTTAGTAGCCCAGCCCTCAGATATATAGCTAGTTTTACTTTCCAAGATACTATTCTTAAATGCAGTATCCTCGAAGCCTCTTACGTTATTATACTATAAGAGGCAAACATTTCTGCTATGTTTTTATAACTTTGAAACTCAAGAATGGCTAGGACTGAAAAGCGAATTTCATCCTATCGTCACAACTCAAAATACTCCTTCAAAAACTTATCCAGATGTTCCTATTTTAGACTATAGAAGGAGCATAAGTGCATTTCTAATGTAATCTATAATTTAGAGAAGGACAAGGAATTGCGACTTCGCTAATGAAAATATGTTCAGCAATAAAACAAAAAAAAAGCATGACGGAGACCTGTGCATGAGCCATATAGAACTTGAGCCGATTCATTTCGCTAGCTATTCTTTCCAAAAGCATGCTCTGGGTTTCTCTCATTGTTGTGCCATCTTGCTGCGTGGAATTTTCATCATTCATAGAAATCCTTCTGATGGAATTAGCATCCTCGTTTTGCAAATCAGAAGGAGTACTTGGTAGAACTTTTATAAGCTTTTCAACCTACATTTACAATAAAAAGACGTTATTAACGTCAAGCATTCACATTATCTAAAACCAAGAAACCAAAAGAGCAATAGAGAAACATATTTGCTCAGTATAAACGGAACGACAATGCAAAACAATTAAGGATCATGTACAGATGAATCTGCACTGAGGATATCAAAGAAACTATCTATCTTCTAGAGTACACTAAGAAGATCAAAAAGCTTAGCCAAATCCCCCTGATCTACATCTATAATCAAAGTATGTAATCACTGGAATATATGTAATCAATGACCAGCAGAAGCAGACTCGAGATTCCAAGCATAAAACACTTGCTCAATGGAAAATTAAGCTTGAGAAACCAAAATCATGTACCTTAGATACCACATGAAAAGTGTCGAGCAACAATTCCAGAACCTCCCTAGCAGCAGCAGCATCAGAACGCTGCTGCAATCCATTCCTTAGTGCGAAAAGTGCGGCCTCGACAGATCCACGAAATCCAGTGATCTTCTCACGGAGCTCAAGCAGCGGTGCGCGCATTCGGATTACAGCCGCATCGATATCGACGAGCTTAGTGCTCAAATTCACGAAATCGGCATAGTCTCGATTGATGAGATCAACAAGTTCGCGGTTCAGGGATGCAAGGTGGGACCGGAGCTCGGATCGGAGAGTGTCAAAGGGAACAAATGTACGGAGCTCTGAAATGTATGACTCGGAGTCGAAGCCAGGGGAAAGGAAGAGGGAAGGCTTGAACCATAAAGGATGAGAGTCATAAGGATCGGAGAAGAAGTCTGTGGCGGATCTCGGCGCTGGCGACGGCGACGTCGCGACCAGATCTGACATTTTTCGCTTCGATGCTTCCTCTGTGTGGGAAAGCCTCGGTTATAAATCTGCGTGGACTGCTTGCCGAATCCAAGTTATAGAGCTAAACTGTGCGTCGGCAGAGTGTTACTCAATTCAACCAAACCGGAGGATCAATAATTCGGTTTGGTCGACTCTTCCGATCCGTTAACTTGATCGAGCCCACTGTAATTTTTGTTTTGTTTTGTTTGTTTTCAATGATTCCAGTCGTACATTGTACACTAGTATTTGAGAAGTCATAGAAAATGTCCAAAAAGTTATGTTTACGATGTTTTCTAAGAAATATTATACAAACAATATTTGGAATATGATTTAGGGAAATATTATACAACCGCAAGACAGGCTTGATTTATTATTCGGAATTTGGGATTCTGAAAAATCCTGCAAATATTTCCAGCTAATACGGTGTTTACCTGTTAAGTATTAAGTAGCAAACTCATTGTGCATGGAGTCGGTTGAGGCTGGTGCTCTCCCTAATCGCAATCAAAATCAAGGTGGAAACTTCTTGCAATAATCTTTGGTTTGGTAAAACCGGCTATAACCCAGTTAAGTTATAAAACCAACGATTGACCGATTATAGAAGACTGATCGAAAAGTTTGCAGAGAAAACAGTTAGTATTAAGTATTGTAAAGTGACTAAATCTCATCCCCCCGCCAAGTCATTTGGAAGTTGTAACTAGTTAGTGACTGATCAGGTATATAAAAACAAAGATCGAAGACAACAAAACATCTCATTCAACTTATTTCATTTATTGTTTTCTCTATTCCCCGGAGCAAAAAATTACATACAATATACATTCTGTTTCCACCCGAGAGCTCTATTTTGAGACGAAAATTGAGCTATGGTTTCTATTTTCTAAAGTAGACTCAATCTTACATGAAGTAGCTTAATGGACTCTTCTTCCTAGATCCACCTTCCCCGTAGAGTTCATTCCATTGTTGAAGCTCTGTCATGTTTACAGACTCTGATGAGACACTTGCGCAAACCTGATTCAACACCAATGTCAACCGGTTTCCCTTCTCTGAGCCCAAGACCGATATGATATCAAACCAGCATAAGTAAATCTTACCTGCTCATGTGCGTATCTAAAATCCTCCATGTTTATAGATCGGATATCAGTAATTCCACTTAGAGCTGGGGGAGCTTTACCTTCAGCCAGAGCAGCATCCCGCTCCTACCACAATATCCCATCATAAGCATATTTAATTCTACTGAGAAGTTTACGCAACCTAAAGTTTTCTTGGTTCAGTACAAAGAAAACATACACTTTTTTCCTTCTCCAATAGCTCCTTGATTGGACGGTGGGCAGCAGTAACACATAGATTCTGCACGCACCAAAAGAGAAATATATGAGCATCACTTTGCATTTCTTATCGTTTTGGCATACCATAACAAAGGTTAGAGGAATTAGTAGGGATTTACCTTAAGATCGCTTCCAGAATATCCATTAGTCATACTAGCAACTCCATCAGTATCCAAATCAGGGGAAACATCTTCTTCTGCAAGTATAACATTCAATATCTTCGCTCTATTTGGAGCATCTGGTAGTCCCACCATCAACCTGCATCAATACCACAAAATTTTCACAACATGTCATTTTGACAGAAAGCTTAGTTCAACAAGTACACGATTTATAATTACCTACGGGGTAACCGTCTAATGACGGCCTCATCAAGGTCAAAAGGCCGGTTTGTGGCTGCAAGAACCAGAACACGTTCCGTTTCTTTCGTCCTAAGACCGTCCCAATTTATCATGAACTCATTTTTCATCTTCCGCATGGCCTCATGTTCCCCTGGGTTTTCTCTTCGCCCTAGCATGCTGTCCACCTACATGTAAGTAAAATATTGTAAGACTGGCAAGTGCTCTGATTACAAGCAAGATTCCCCCAGGAATTGAGCATGAGAAATTACCTCGTCCACAAAGATAACGCTAGGGGAAATTTTACTGGCCAATGTAAAGACAGCTTTGACATATTTCTCACCCTCACCAAACCACTGCAGTATTGATAAGAATACAAGTTTGGACAGGAGATTCCGTGTATAAATCGGTAGAGTCCAACTTTTCAAGTATTTCCGTTACCTTAGATGCGATGCTTGACATTGAGATGTTGATGAAGTTAGCACCAGCTTCCGTTGCCACTGCCTTTGCAAGCATGGTCTTTCCAGTTCCAGGAGGTCCAAATAAGAGAATTCCTTTACAAGGCTGCATAGAAAAGAACAAGAGCAGACTGATTAGGAAGGCACCAATGCACAACGTTAGCAACTAAATTTCAGAAGAGAAGAATTTCGAGGAAAGCCAAACTATCAGCTAGTATAACTAATATCATCATTACTCCACAAAAATCATGTACATGTAGACTGGCACACACAAACTAAAGGTGATTATAAATTCGAGGTAGGACCAGGATCTAGTAAAAAGTTATGGGAGTTTTTCTGAAATCTAATGCGGAGGAGAGAACCACCTTTGTTAATTGTCCCTTGCAGAAAAGTTCAGGCCGTTGTAAAGGAAGCATAACCAACTCCTTTAAGGTGTCTTTGACACTCTCAAGTGCTCCAATGTCATCAAATGTAACACCAATGTCAATGGGCGGAATAACATCACTTAAAAGCCTCTTCTCAAACTCATTTTCTGTCACAATGTCCTGAAGCAAGAGAGAAACTTAACAGTTGTTACATGATAGGAGCCATAATGAAAATAAGTAAAGAACAGTTCAATTTCCAAGAAAATTTGCTAACCTTGAGAGACTTCTTTGAGCTCTTGGATTCATTTAGATGAGCCCGTAAGAATTCTATTCCAAATGTTATGCTGCAAGGATCCAAAGTTCCCACTCAATAGTGAAACAGATATTTAAGAGCAATATTATTGCACAGGGACAAGCTGCCAATTACCTATCAAGAGACAAAACAACCCTATTATCTGGATCAGCATCAGGGTTACGCCTTACATGGTCACAAAGTGCCCATCCAATGATCTTTTCTGCACCTGAACCAGAAAGTCAGAGTCAACTTTTTAAGAAAAGCATTCCACTGTCAATTCTGGCCATCATGCCGAACTAAGGAAAACATACTGTCACTTTGAAGTGTGAGATCCGTCGTGAGATGCTCTAGCTTCACAGTTCCTTCATATTCCAGACCACATCGTCCCAACACCTGGATTGAGATGCAATTATGGATTCGTTCTTAAAACTTCAGTAAATCCCCTGTTTTAAAACAGGAAATGGAACTGTACCTTACGAGAAAAAACAAATAACCTTGTACACCAGAGAAAAAGTAACCTATTCTAGAAGGTTTACTAACAATAGTTTAAACACAAGCAATCAAGTTTTGGAAAAGAGGAAAGATAGAGGTATAGGCTTTAATAAATGCGCCTCCACAAAGTCTAACAGCCAAATTACCACAGATTGAATTCAGCTTTAACTTTTGAAGCTAGATATGCAAACTAAGAAAACTAAAGATATTTCCTTGGGATTGAACCATCATATGTAAAACTTATACTGTCCCCAGACATAAACTGCTTCCATGACCTTTTTCTAATTACATATTAAGTCCAAGAAGAAAGTTAAATGCAAACCCATACCATATATTCAGAGGAAAGACATACCATATGCAAGTAATTGGAATTAGCCTTCCATCTCAGATCATCACCATCACGATTCAACTGATACTTCAAGAATTTAAGTTTATCCTCATCCTGAGATTGATTAGCTCCATCAAGTCTAATGTTTATTTGACAGACAACATACGAGAATGCTTATGTCTAGTAGAACTTAGTAGCAAACCTGTGGCATGTGAATAGTAATTTCATTCCCAAAGAGCTTCGTTAGAAGTTTCGTTGCCTTTGAGACTTCCTTGCCTCGCTCATGTAGTTGTCCAAAATCCTGGGAATATCAAGCAAAAACATTAGTCCCACTCTAGAAGAGAAGGAATAAAAATGGCTTGATCAAATAAACACACAGTGCTGAAAGCCGGCTAGAAAACAGAACCGATGACATTTACGTAAACTCAAAATTGCAGTTACAAGACCACATCATGTATTTCCCAGTACCCTAGACACCACATAAATTCCACAGTATGGCCAAAAGGTTAAGGCGTATATGAGCATGAACTAATCTCACTGGTCCTAGGCAGGAAAACATAAAGGTAAAAAAGAAAGACATAAGAAGAAACCTAAAAGCATGCAGTAATTGGTAACAATAATGGCCATTTGCCTCAAGAATGACTATTCTTTTTATGTCAAATATTCCTGCTTATGAAACAAACAAAGATAAGAGGAGAGGACGTTGATTTACTGGAAAAGGTAAGTCAAGAAGAGCAGTTTGGCTGCTGCAGAACTTGGTGAAAAATAGACCTCCAGGATGAGACTGCAAAAGAGATGAAAAGAAGTCATCACATTGCTAACCAATTTATATCGATCCTGAGGTTTATTTTATTTGCAACTAACATCTATTACAATTATAAGAAGTTTACAGAGGTACATTTTACAATCTCATAGTGCTTGACACTTGAATGGTTATTATCAGGATGGAACAAGTAATAAATTCGTGAATACACAATATTAAGAGTCTACTTCAACATATGAAATTCGGAAAGTGCAGCAGCTAAAAAATGTGGCAATGATTTTAATGCCTCTAAAACGCATAAAGAAAAATTCTTTGCCCTAGGACAAGTTTCTATTTACTAAATGATTTTAAAATTTCCAGAAGAGAATTAGTTAAGCTAATAAGAAAAACAAAATAGCTTTTGCGAAATGAGCTCAATGCATGCAACTGGAGCAAAAGCATTGCACAGTAACTACCTTCTCATTATGGTTATCAGAGTGTATCTGTGAACTGATCACAATTAAGTTTTCTGGGAGATGCTCAAGTCTGCTTTTAAACGCAGAGTACGAATCGGAATTTCCAACAACAAACTTCTCAGCATCTTTCAAAAATAGAATAAACGGACAAGTTTTGCTCTCAGCATGGACAACCTGGAAACAGATGAAGATAAAAGCACATGGAAAAATTCAAGACCAAGAAAAAATTCATTAATCTGCAATTGAAAGACAAATACCTCAAACAATGTGTTAACAAGTAATTTATCTAGTAGATTCTCAGAACCGGAGCTTTCAAACCGAAGATCAGTAGCTATAAAACAGAAAAAAAAAAAAAAAAAAACATTGTGTAAGACAACAGCTGCCGAGGACCAGTACGCAATGCACTATTGAACATGAAGTACCATTGCAGAAGAACCCATGCCCCTTTTCACATAGATCACCAAGATCAACTCCATCAGGTATGGGCTTATCAAATCTAACACCCACTTTTTCTGCTGAAGGATTCTCATCAAATACTAAAATTACTTTCCCTTTTGTCCCATAAGGTGGTCCCCTGAATAAGATTAAGTAAAGAGTGGATCACTAAGTTAAGAAGTGAATATATAAAGGCAAAAGAAATAAATCAGAAGATAAATCCTATAAGCCTAGCTCAAAGAAAATCCTGAAATTTAGATATAAATATAAAATAGGAGACAGATTTTAAAAAGATACGTCTTGGATGTAAATATAGTATTTCATCAATAACTCTTTGCATTCTATAAAAGAAGACACATTCTTCACCGGAGCCGACAAATATAAATTCAAACTACGTAGAAGCCAATATCGGTCTTATCAGCTGCCTCAATCAGAACTATCATAAGAAACAAACCTTAACATTGGCCCAGGATACAACCCTGCACCTAAGAATCGCACCCTGTCACCTGCAAGTTTTTTTTCCAGTTAAGTATCAGCAAACCAGAAATCTAAGAAGCTTGAAGAAGAATCTTCTGTTGCAAACAATGTAAAAGGGCATGCATGCCTTTCTTCAAAGTATGTTTCGCTGGAGTTCCAAATGAACGAGGTAAAGTCTCCGGCTCCAACTTAGGCTGTGAGTCTAGACCAGAAGAATCAGCAGGAGAAGGGCTAGATGGATCTCCGTCACCTGCTGACAAATCCCAGCTTTCCCGTCGATCAGTGAGCTCAGGGCTCCGCCAAAGAAGCTTACATGATCTGTCAGAAGCAAGTCCATCCTTCAGTGACTCAATTTCCTTTGCAGACAGAGCCTGTAGGAAATTACTTACCCATAATCAGGAAAACAGACAAAAATGAGTGTAAATGGAAAGCTTTACTTCTTGTAAACTAACAAGCATATTCTTTTAATCTAACAAACATTACCTCATCGTTCTTATAATCTAGCCAACATTAAATCGTCAAAATAAGCTTATATTCAAGAAGACGCATATAATCTCTTACCCCTAAAATTGGATGGCTGTCAAATATTAGCAATTTTGCCTCGAAGTAATTAGCAAGTGCTTCAACTAACGCCTCTTGGTACAGCTCAGAGCCTGAAATAATTCCAACCAAAAAGCAAAATTATGTTGCCGCCTAAAAGAACAACAGGAACCACACAAGCAAGATACCACAAACCTGCGGGACCAGAAAGCAATATCCTTGGATTCAAAGTGGTCAGGTCGGAGGCATACTTGGCATATTGTTTTTGCTTCAGATGTATATGTGAAGCAGCTATCAAGACATTCTTAGTAGTCTCACTACAAAAATAAAACAGAAAGACCTTAATCAGCATACACAAAACAAAAAACAGTACCCATGCAAAGGGAAGGACAGACTTCTCATAGTTTCCAAAGCAAATAAATCAGGAAGGGGATTAAAATTCACAATACTTCAAAGTTAAAAGAAAAAAAACAAGAGCAAGTTAGACCTAAAAATTCTATGATGATGACAAAACAGATTCTTGATGGAAGATTCTCATGCTTAACATGAGAAACATTAATCTAACTTGGTCCAATACCTCAAATAATAGGGGAATTGTTCGAATGAATGCAAGCTTTTGCCTTCAACAATACCAGCTTCAATGTCTTTTCTGAATATTGCAGATCGCAGACCATTGCCTGATGTTGAAGCTTGTTGTGAATTCGTTGTCAACTCATTTTCTTCATCTAATATCTGATACCATATTTGTTAACACAATGCTAAACACTGTTCATGACATCAAGGTTGATTGAAACATAGAGTAATTACCTCCATTTTGGAATCTTGGTTGTGACTGCTGACTGCTCCACTTTCTGCAGCTTTATCACTTTTATAGTTAACTGGAAAATATCCTTCCATGCCATCAAATTCAAGCTCCGCGCCATCTTGGACCCCAAAAGTAGCAGGTTTCAAACGCATCTGCAGCAAGCTTAAATGCGATGCCGAAAGCTTGAAAAGAGCAGGAATCTGAAGCCCACCAGCTTTTTCTGCAACTTCAGGAATTTGCTGAAATATCTGTATAGAAATTAAGGGGAAGACTTATGTGTATCCCCATGGAGATATTCTTCTTGCACATTTTATACAAAAACAACAAAAGTGGGATCACATGAGGATACGAAAGCATAGATTCTGACTAAACCCAAAACCACTTCGTCTCCAGAGTGTAGCACAAAGCTGGCATTCTTCACGACAACTGTTCCGTTAATCCGCACAGATCCCCTGCTTCCTGTGGTCTCTAGAACCGCTACACCATTGCCTTGGCTCTGAACATGTCAACAAACAATGAAAATACATACCGCATACACATATTTAAGGAGTTCACATATCTCCACAAACAACTAAAAAGTAGAAAATTTACTAAGCACGAGAAAGAGGAAAGGAGTAAGCAATATTTTACCGTAAACGAAGATGTTTGAGTTGCAGGTTACCTGATTTCTTCTGATTATGCACAGAAAAGCACTGACTGTCGGGTCTTCTAATGTGAAGTTGCAGGTTCTACAAGAACCAATAGCGTAGCTCGAACTAGAAATGGCAAGGCTTGGATACTGAAATTCATAAGTAGCTCAAATGTCAAGATATAAAGACAGTTAAAGCCTCGAATTCTCTCTTTTAATCCATAGAGGTTGAATCAACCTGCGCAGACTGTGCAAGAAGTTTACACCATGGATTCTCAAAGGAACATTGCTTCGGATTCTTATTCAATCCGGAAAAAGAACTAATTGGCTTCCCTGGCAAATTCGGTGTTGAGCCTAGAAAGACAAAGACGAATTGAAAATCCAATTTCTAACAGAAACAAAAATTGAGACGAGGATCAGAGAGTTAGAGTGATGGACCTTCGGCAACAGGTGGTTGCGCCGTCGTAGCCGCCGGGGAGGACTCAATCTTGGCATCTCCGGAGATTGGAGCGCATTCACCAGAATTCGCAGAAGGCACCGTGGAGAGTTCCTTGGTCTTATTCTCCGGGACCGTCTGATCACCTTCTGAATCCGCCGGGTTCTCGACACAGGCGTCGCCGTCATCTTCCAACTGAAATGAAAATGAAAACCGCAAAAATTGAAACCAGAACCTCCAGATGAGACGGAAACGGTATATGATGGAGAAGAAAGGTCTGTGATGAGAAACCTTTAGGTGTTTGGGTGAAGGAGGTGTATCGTCGTCGGAAGAAGAGGAGGGAGATCTCTTGCCGTTACCGTTACCGTTACCGTTGGGGCTAGTGGTATTGTTGTTGCCGGAGAGAGATCCATTCCGTCGCGTTGACACCATGCTCTTCTTGCGAGCTCACTTCTTGCTTTCTTTTTCGATTACTCAAGAGTTGACAGAATCAAAATGCGAGAGATGGAATTTTGAAAGAAAGGAGATCAAAAGAATATGTAAATTGTGTATTATGTATACGCAATATATAAACTTTTCAACTCTCAATGTTGCATTTATTGTACAAACGTTTTTTTGGTGAATTCAATTTTACATTCATACAAAAAATATATATATTACGCTTTTCTCGGTGGGAAAAATAAGATAGACACTTTTAGTGACATGTAAAAAGAAATTGATAACTAGTTAACTACTGCCTAGATTACACATACATCAATTTTTGTTTATTATCCGATAAAAGTTTGTTTCATTATACAAAGATGGTACGATATTTATTCCAAGCGATCAATATAGATTTAAAATCAAAACCTTATATGTTATAACTCGTTTATCCGTAGCCAGTAACATCAAGAGTATGATTATTAGCTCTTGGAATAAAGTTAAACACGTATCGATGCGTGAGAGGTACATGGAGTATGTCTAGAAAATATTTCATGTGTTTGTACATCTCCTTTGTTTGAAACATAATGGGCTATTAACTTTGAATTGTTCATTCATTTTCATTTAAACTCATGGTTATGATTTTTTAAATCGGAAAGATTATAGTGTGATTGTGTTAGTTATGCAAGCATATAAAGTTAGGTACATAGTACTTGCCACAATTAGAATGAATTCATGTTGACTTTATGAATTACTATTTATAGCTTATAGTGATCATAGTACTTACCAAAATTAGAATGAATTTATTTTGATTTGATGAATAATACCAAACAATATAATTTCACTCTTCTCCTCAATCGGACATCTCTACTTCGAGGGGCTTATCTTGTTGGTTCTCAAGTGATATCGTAGATGCGAGATCTTCTATTTTCAAGGGAGAATGTCTGGCCATATACTGAAACATGATCTGGAAAGATGTATTTTTTGTAAATACTAGAGTCAGCTCATAAACATGATTCCCCCAAAGTCGGTATGCAATTGGCAAAGAATGAGAATACCAACCTTGGAATAGCTATCAGCAAAAGCTCGAGCTCGATTTGACACACCGATATATTGTAAATCCGCCTTCTCAAATCTACCATCCACACAGTTCAGCCCTCCATCACCAATGGCAAAGCGAATAAGTGCTCCCGAAGACAGTCCTGACTATAATCTTACATGGTTAGCACAGCTTCTTTAGCAAAGTAACATATTGAGAAAACATCCTTAAGCTAATTTAAATTTAAATCTATTACGGGTACATGGAGTCTAGAAAAACAGAGCGTACTAAGCTAGAGGAATCACTACCATACTTCATAGAGCTCGTCAGTCTTCTAGTAGTTAAAAAGGAAGAATAAAAGCACTCTAATATATCTTGAACATACCTGTTTTACAAAATCTGCGTTTAAGCAACTGAATGGTACTGGTGGATCATCTGATGTTAAAAGTTTCCCTTCATCTTGCAACTCCAAGACAATCTGAGTTTACAAGATACACAGAATATATACGTTAAAACTTTGTCAATAAGAGTAAAACAATAAACACTATGTATGATATCCATGAGCTGTAAATGTATGTTAAATTCACTTACATGTTGTTGGTTTGGAACTTCTCCATTGTTATCTGTATCGATGACATACTGACTACACCTCTCATCCTTCCATAACAACACCAGAGGAGTATTTCCAGTGTGATAGTGTCCATGTCTGCGAGTTTTATATGAACTTTAGTGGGTAAAAAGGGGGATATGTTGTCATATAAAAGCTGGCCAGAAACAAATGACAGGAAAAAAAAAGGGATTTTAATCATATTTAACATCAATTTGAAAAGGACATTTCGTCAAAGAAGAGCACTAGACTAATGAGACATTGACATCATCATAATACCACGAGTGTGAAGCAACCAGTAATATTATATATTAACATTCATGAAACAGGATAAAAGATCTGTCCTCTTTCTAATATAATCATCATTCATTTAACCAATAGTTTTAATATGAATTGTTAAGTCCGAAAGAACTTTTTTAACGAAAGTTTCCCCAGTTCTCGATGTGATATTTTATCCATACTTGCAAAGCATCATCATTTTTTTATCCAAAACCTTATACCAGCATAACCAGTGCATTCCTTTAACTCTACTTCAAACCTTCAGCTCTAACTAAACGGACTTAAGGTCCATTACTGAACTGGAAAAGCTACAATTAAGTGCAGTAGGCTAGTTAAATAGTTCTAAACTAGATTAAACCTTAAGGCAAGCAAAGTTTTTGCAAGTTCTGACAGCAGGAGAAGGAAAGATGAAAACTGCAGTAAGCTTAATGGCATCTTACAAAAAAGGCGAGATAAAATGATACACTTACTTGTTATAGAATAACAATCCATCCTTGACATAAGGCAATGATCCTGTATAAGCTGAGTGTAGTCCGCTTTGATCGCAGTTATAAAACGGAATAGCACTGAACCTGAACTTATGGTAAAAAGAAGGCGGATCACAAGCACCAGTCTCAGCAAGTTTCGATTGCAACCAAAAGAATCTGAACTCTGCTGTACATTCATAAAGCGAGTAACCTCTCCAACAAACCATATCAATCACATAATATGTCTGATCCAACTGCATAAATCAGTAACAAACCACCTCTTATAAGATCAAGAACGAGGATAAACAATTAAAACGGAGAAAAAAAAAAAACTTTGACCTCGTGAAAGATACAGTCTAGTATAGAATATGATTGCGCCGGTCCAGAAGTGCCTTTTTTCCTAGCACCACCAGGCAGTGCAGAAGGGAAATGATGCAAGATTGATCCATTCCGTACTCTACTAACTGTAGTTCCATCAGATGAAACTACAAAGCATCTTTTTCCAGTTGGTCTTGCTAACACATACCTAAAACCCCAAACCAATTCTCATAATTAGCAATTTTATAAAGCAATCAAATTTCGTCTCAACTAATTCTGATGATAGTAAAGAAGCAGTACCAATCTTGGCTGAGATTATCAGGGACGTCGATCATCCATTCAGGTAGCATTAGCTGCCTTGCGAACCATTTACGAGCTTCAGGTCCTCTGAGTTTTGAAGCTTGGCGAACGTCAAAGCTACTCGATTCGGATTCGGATCCAGCGTCAAGCTCGGGCACGGCTTCAGATAGTATTTCCGGGTCGATGTCGGACGAAGAGGATCGGAGCGAGATAACGGAAGAGGCGAGGTTTCGGGCTCGCTGCTGAGCGTCACTGCGATTCTGAGACTGACGGAGAAGGGAAAGCTCTCGGCGTTTCTGTTGATCGGAGATAGGTCGACGCTTGAAAGGACGGCGAAGATCATGCGGCGCCATTTTTGGAGGCAGACCTCTATTGCTCAGTAAAGGGCCACTTATAAAACCAAGCCGGTTTGGTTCAATTTTGGATGGTGGAGTGCGGTTGAAAATTTAAACCAGGTGTGGGAAAACTACAAAATCGAACGAAGCCGGTTTGGTTTTGGTTATATTGACTAAACAATTCGGTTCCTAATTATGTTAACGTAATGATAAATTCTTTAAAATAACATCAAAATACGTTTTTTGTTAATCAATTAATTATTAATCACTTTTTTTATATATAATCAATATAAATCTGTCAATTAAGAATATATATTTTTTTAAAGTTACACTTAAACAAATGAAATCAATAAAATAAACTAAAAAAATTCATCTAATAAGATTATTCACGTAATGTTATATTTAATGAAAAATAATAAATTAAAACTAAATAAATAAAACTATATCTTAAGGGATATAACTCAGTGAATTCAAAGATGAAAAAAAATATTTTTTTAATTTGTTTTATTTATTATTTAAATAAAAATAATAAATAAAAGTTAAATAAATAAAACATATAAAATTATACCTTAAGTGATACAACTCAATGAATCCAAAGACTAAAACTTTTAGAATATTTAATTTGTTATATTTTATATATATATTATGGTATAATTTTATATATTTAGTTATAATTATTATTTTAGTGATTAATAATTAATTAATTATATTTAAAAAATAATTAATGGTAATATTACATGTTATATTTTGATTGGTTAAAGAAAAAAGAGTGAACAAAGCCTAATAGTAAACCAAGTGAAACTGAAAACCTAAATATCATTACTTGCTTCACAATGCTCATTCATGCCTAAAAGTTGTTTGTTCAATGAAAAATGAGAAGCGAAGAATTGAAGAAATACAAAAATATTGTCTTAAAAGAATTAAGTAAAACTAAAAAATCAAGAAGCTAATTGTTTTTAGAACTATGTAAAACTAATAATCATCCAGCTGATGTGGTTGGATCGCAGCTATCGTGAGTGCAAGCCAAAACATCTCTGTAATCTCTAGAGATGTTAAATGAGTCATACACTTGGCCAGTGCTGCTTTTCTTGTACTCGAACATCAGATTTGAATGATCGGAAGCAGTCAGCTTCACAAAACCATAGTCCAAGTCTCTGACCAAACTCCATTTCGGTATAAGTGAGCTAAAGGGAGACAAGTGACTTCCTCCACCACCAACAACAACATGAATGGTTCCTTTGAAGGTCCCTGAGTAGTGATCCTTGTCATTGTTCACGCACTGACTCTGCAACAACAAACAAAAACGTAAGAGAAGCGCTAAGAGACAACACTACATCGATGAAGTAGGTTTATGATGGGATCAAACCTCGTAAACGGGACACGTTCTCTCATAGTTATGGACATGGCCGTAGAAAGCAAGGTCTACTTTGTACTTCTGCCACAGTTTCTGTAGGCTCTCTCTTCCCATAGGCTCTTCAAAAGTTCCTTCTTGGCCATACCAATCATTGGATGAATAACCAAGGACACGATGAGCTATAAAGATAAGCCAAGGTTGAGTTTTCCTGTCAACAGATGCAAGACAATTCTCGATGAATTTGTATTGCTCTGTGCCTTCTCTCCAATCGTGTTCACTGTCCGCTACACAGAAGTGGAACATTCCATAATCTGCAGCGTACCTGCCCCATTCAAACAAAACCTGTAAGATATATTGTTCTAAAACTTGCAAGAAAACATCAAATGGTTTAACAAACTTTACCAGAATTTAGCTTTGTTCTCAGCAGGAAAGTAGAACATAGTCTCTGCAGGAACACCACATTCTCCACCAGAGTCTGAACGTGCAAAGAAAGATCCTGTGTCTGGCCAATCACGCTCATGGTTGCCACTGAAGTGAAACAGAAATAAGTCAACACACTGCAAGAGTAGAGGAGTAACAACAATGATTGACTAACCTTGCGATCATGTAAGGAACAGTAGAAGTGATAGGCTCAACTTGAGCTGTGAACTGATCCCACTGAGAGATATAACCATTTGAATAAGTGATATCTCCAATGTGGAAAACAATGTCAATGTCTTTCAAGTCCTTGATGACTTGGTCTGTTGTATTGAGGGAACCAGGCTGATAATCATTGAACTCATTCGAGCCATCCCTCTCACCCTGAACAACATATTTCATTCATTTGAGATTATTTGGTATGAGAGACCATTAAAATTGCAATGGCGTGAAAGACAAGATACCTTCCCCATGTCACCGAATATTATCACCCGTTGTAACGAGTCTTGTCCAGGATAAGGAGAGGACATAAAGGTGTAGTTCTTACTCCATATAGTTGACCCATTGATCAACTCATGCCCTAGCCTGTATATGTATCTGAAACACAAAAGGATTGTTAGTTACAAAACTATAATTAGTAGTTCTAGTTTAGATGGAAAATAAGTCACATACTTGCGGTTTGGCCAAAGTTCTTTCAAGAAAGAAGTATGGAAGAAACCTGGATCACGCCAGCCAACAGAACGAGCAGGATTACCTATTTAAGCATCACATGCACCCACAAATCAAGACTCTATAGTTCAAGAGACTCAGGAGAATAAACAGAACAGAACATACCACACATGCTATTTCTGTTGAAAGTTATGGTTCCAGCTGGAGATCTTCTAGCTGGAAGTCCCTTTGAACTCCATTCAATGAATGGAGCAGCCTCATTTACATTGTACCCACTCGTCCATGTCACGGACATCTACCAAAAAGATTAAAAAAAAAAAGCATGTTTAAGTGAAAATTCCAGAATAAAGTATGAATCTGTTATTGAGTGGAGAACTTACTTCGTCCCAGTTCTTAGTAAGTGCAAGACGTGGGTAGACAGGTGCTTTAGGATTGGCGAAAGCTACAGGATTCGAAACACCGAGAAGTTTTGGCTGTGGTATTCATGAGACCCATAAGTCCACTTGGTATTGCAGATATACAATATACAAAACTGAGAAAAATATAGTTAACCTACACTTGAAAGTCCATTGGAAAACAGTGCAAAAGAGACATCGGCTCTCTGGTTTATAATTTGGAACTTGAGAATCACGTCACCGGACTTCATATAATCGGGATGAGATTTGGCATACATGTACTGTCAAATAGATGAAAAAAAAAGGAATGTTACGAGTCAAATGTTAGGTCACAGGTCAATATGTAACAAAACAAACCTTGATGGGAGATGAGCAAATGTAAGGAGCTTTCTCTTTGCCACCATTTGTTGGCCAACACTGAGACGAGCTAACAAGTAACAACAAAGACTCTGATTTAATAATGGAAAGAACAAAAAGAAATTGCCCCATTATATTCACAATCTAAACCCAATCATAGATGAGAAACATACTCGAATTTTGCTGGAGAGAAAACTCCAACCCAATCGTCTGCAGCTGGCTTGGGGTTGGAGATAGCAACACTTACCCATTCAGTATCTTCACCCTGTATGTAGATCAGAGTGACATCAAAACAAATTGACTTTGAAAGTTCGGTTCTTGAGATAGTACTTGGTGAAATCAAGAAGGCTAAACTCAGACTATCAATACAAAATCATCTCTTAAAGAATATATCTATAATTTTTCGATATGAATGAATTTTTGGAACCTGGGAACCAAGAAGCTGAGGGGAAGCGTGAATACTGGCAGAAGTATCCAAAGCAAGACTTGTTTCGTAAATATTAATCTGAGCTAGTGGCTGATCTCCGCGTCCATTGGCGTGAGTCAAAGATAAGCTCGAGCTCCACAGTCCAATGAAACACAGAAGCAGAAGCAATACTCTAGCCATCGTTTCTTTGTTGTGTGGATCACAAACAAAAATGAGGATATTTATTATAGTATCTGTAAATCTTCCAAGAGATTGATCTCTATCCAAATATTCCCTTCTGGAAGTCAACTCTCCTGAATATTCCAACCGTTTTTTGTTTACAGTAATTACTTTTTATTATGATAATAACCAAAAGAAGAAAAAAAACTTCAAAAATTACATGTCAGACAATCAATGTTTTTATTTTAAAAATCGAGTGAGAATATCCTTGTCTTTGAGTAATTGAGTGACAAAAAAAGAAAAAAAAGAATATCCTTGTTTCTATTTAAAACAATCAAATATACTTCAACAACTATATATATCCTTGCTTATATTTGAAACTTAAGTATTAAATTGATATTAAAACTGCAATATTAAATCTTTACGAGTTTAGAAAAAAAATCTATAGAAGCAAAATGTATTCAACTCGATGAGATGAAATAACGGATTGTGGTGACTATGATATTTATGGATGAGGGTAAACCCAAAAAAAGAAAAAAGAAAAATAGGAATATGGCTTACCGAGTTACTAGATCATCTTCAATGTATCTTTTTATTTTTTATTTTATAATATAATAATTATATAATAAAATAATATTTTTTTCAATATATTACTCTATTATAAAGTTAGAGTTACTCTATTTTAAAAAAATTATAGTAAAAAATATAAAGAAATAAATAAAATTATTTTATATATAGAATAAATGATAATATTACTTTATTTTAAAATGAGATATAGAAATAAATTGAAGCAAATTTACTCTATTTTAAAATATAAAGAAAAATATAGGTCTGATTCGATTTGAGATGCCCTAACGTTGAAATCAACGAACAAGTTTAATTTTTACCTGATTATGATGACATCAATTAAACCCGGTTTACTTTCCTTCTACGATTAAGGTTTAATCCAACCGAACTCGGACCGCATCTAAAACCCAGAAAAGAAAAGAAAAAGATTGCGGTGAACTGTGACATGTATCGGCTGTGGAGCATCATCATCATACGGTAGCTTCAACGGCAAAGGCCTTGTAATCGCAGCCCTAAACTTTTACACCAAATAATCATCCACTGTTCTGTGTCAGACGAAGAACACGATGGAAGAGAAGAAGGAAAAGAAGAAAAAATCATCAAAGAAGAGCGAGATCGAGTTTTGCAAAGTGTGCCGACTGCATCACGACCAAGGCTCGCGCCATAGGTACTTCCCTCGCCACAAAGACCTCCTCTCTTCCTTCCTCGATCGATTCCGATCGAAAATAGCCGACGTCAGATTCTTCCTGAAGAACCCTAGCCTTCTACGGCCACAAGAGCAGTCGCAAAACCGTGTTTGGTGTGTCTTCTGCGACGAGGACATCGTTGAGCTCGGTAGCTCCTTCGCCTGGTATGTCATTCCCCTTATCTTCTCCCTCTGGATTTGTCTCTGTTCGTTCGATTTGGGTTCCAGTGGCTATGTTACTTGAATTGAATGTGAAATCGGAGAAATAACTGTGGAAGGAGAAAAATAAATGTGTCTTCTGAAGATGATTTTTTTTTTTGACTACACATTATTGTTTTGATACTTTATTTCAGTGCTAAGGCAATCAATCACTTTGCAAGTTCCGATCATCTTAAGAATATCAAGCAATTTCTCTGGAAATATGGCCCGGCGATGGATTGCGTAGACGATTTCCGATTTTCAGAAGCTGATGTAGCTAAGGTATACACTATGTACTTGAAGATTACCTAGGGCTCAACCTTTGCGAGTTTAAGAGCTTTGCCGTATTATTCGTTGAAATCTCTAATGAAATTGTATCTATGCTGATGCAGTGGGGGAAAAAATGCCAGTCGTTGGGAAATGCAAATGCAAATGCATCCTCTTTTAAAGGGTCCTGTGGACAGCTTCCTGGGACATCTAATGATATCCACAATAAACTTGAGTTTGAAACTATGGATAGAATTGATATTTTTCCTACGCACCATTCAATTGATGTTATGCCTTTACAGTATAATACGAATGAGTATCAGATATCACATTCAGAGCTTCCTGGAGGTACACATTATGGTTCATATCTGAACATGGATGCTTCTAACCTTCCTCTGAGTCAACTACCAGGTATTTTTTGTTTAATTCCGACCTCCATAGTTGATCAGTATCTAAGTGTAGAACAAGTTGTATATAATACTCTGTATGAATTCTATTCTCTAGGGAACGGGTTTGGCAAACATTCTGTTCCTTCTAAAAGCAAGGATCACTCGAGCAATGGTAAATATTGCATCCAACAGGTGGGTTTCAGTCATAGTTTCATTGATATTGCTGTTATTGTAATTCTGATATATTTGAAATAGCTCGTAACTACACTTCTGGATTTCTCATTGTTATATGCGCATTGCATTTTTTCTGTTGGATAATCCTTGAGATACCTGACATTCATTACCGTTTTTGCTCCTTTCGTCACTTTTTAAGTTGATGTCATGATTCGAGTTATAGATTCTTAGGTACTTGTTATTTTGCTTCTGAATCTGGTGCATCTATATGATGCTACCTCTTAGTTTCATCATGAGGATTCCCTGGGTTAAAATTTTGGTTGTAGCCCGTTCCTTGTAAAGATTATGGTCATAACTATTCCCAAGGTTCATACATTTCTTATGTGTGTTATATATGAGTAATTGACAAAAGAAATCTTCTATCTATGAGAGGTGTTTCAGGTGGAATTGATTTTAATTAAGTATGGACTATGAAAATCCTTTTTCGTGTTGTTTTTCACACTTCAGGTGGACTTAATTTTAATTAAGTATTGACTGAGAAAATACCTTTTCGTGTTTTTTTCTTATCAAAGTTCTATCACTGTTTGGGTCTCTTTTGTCCATCTGTTCGATTACATCACAAAATCCCTCCGGAGATATCTTCTCATTGTCAGAGTTCAAACCTTTATATATGAGCCTATGACTGACGTTTTCTTCATCTAGAATTATCAGATGTGCCAGGATAAGAAACAAATTGAGGGCAGTTACAGTTCTCCAGGTAGAGACCTCTGCTTGTTACTCAAATGTGATCTGTTTTGCGTTAATTTCATGATCAGTGCTTCATCTTAGAGGTTTATGATTTTCACTGATGCAGTCAATCTGACATGCACTAGTTTTAATGGCATGTGTTTTTCTCTTTGTTTTTGCTTGTCAGGTGTGGTGGGAATGACTAGCACTTCTTCCTCACATTCCAGCGATGCTAATGGGAACATTCACACTGGAGCTCCTCCACCATGGCTTGATGGGAATGTCTCTAACATTCAACTGAACCAAACAGACATGACCAGCTTTCAGGCAAATGTACCTGGAAAGAATCGTAAGCTGAATCCTAAGAGGGTTGGCGCTGCATGGGCTGAAAGAAGAAAGATGGAGATAGAGATGGAGAAGAGGGGACTTGCTGTGAATAGTAACACTGATGCAGACTGGCTTCCCAATTTTGGTCGGGTTTGGCAATCAGGCACTCGAAAAGAATCCAGAAGAGAATTTGAGAAGGAAAAACGGAAGTTAGTCAATACTGAAAGCATCTCTACTGAATCAGCACCAGTCCAAATACAACCGTACATTAGCAAACGGGTGGTAGGTTTTGCCTTTACAATACTAAATTACAAGCTTGGTGTTTATTGTTTTCTAATCTTAAACCTATTTGTTTTGATTGATAATTGAATTTAACAAACATTGCTTTGTTGGTTACTTTTTTTAGTTTTACTTCGCAAAGTACTTTTCATTGGCCTTATGTATATTCATTAATTGTGATTGCAGCGAAAAGAGAGTGGTGAGTGATGGTTGTGGCAGACATCCATAATGGAAACGAGTACGGATCAGACCCTTCATCTAGGAACTTTGTAATCCTCTTTTCCTGGAGATCCTAATCCAGTTTATCTTGTTTTTCATGTCAAGCTATGAAATAATTTATAGAGGTATGTGACCTTGGATACTCCTTTGAATTAGTGTAACAAATGGATACAATTGTGTTTTCGGTTTGGGTGATTTTGAAGAGTAATAGTTTCGCGTAGCTTATGCAGTAATTAAAATATATCATAGAGAATGCCTTTCTGCGACTGTCTGATCTCCCTTTGGGTTCTTCGTCTTAGGAAAAATGTAATATCTTTCCATCTGATGTTTCTGTGGGAGACAAAAATGAAATAAATCTGTTGTGTGGTGCATAGATTATGGCCCTTTCAATAAACTGTATCCATTTCTAGTTGGACAGACATATCTGGAATGACATTTCACATTTGTACAGAACTCTGATAGATACTCTACAATCAGTGGCTTTAATTGCAAATATGTTTCTCTATGCTGGTGGGAGATAAAGATGCAGTACTGTATCGAACTGAGGGAGCAAGAATGTTGCTCTTGGTTAGATGTAATTTTTTTGCTAATGCCTGATTAGGACTGTTTCTGGTGAGCAAAACCTAGATGCATTTGATTGACCTTTGATCCGAAATTTCCAGAAGTTTCCTTTAGCGGAAACCTGATTCTCCTGACACAAAAACTCCCACGAGAGCCATTTCTCAGCCGTCCTGTGCACATCATGCACGAGAACATCTGTTGTTGAGTTACTACTTCCTTTTCTTGCTAACACAGCTGCAGTATATATAGTCCCCATCCTACCTGGTGCCTCTAAGTCATCCCCACGCGGTCCATCAACAACTATCACATCCCATTTGGTATTGTGTACTTTCTGTGGCAAATCCTTCAGTTCCAGTTTGCAGTCTGATGACCCTTGATGTAGATTATTCATCTTTGGTATGCATGTGGGATTGGCTCGTGCATGTCGAAGCAGATTGTAAGCATTTTTAACTTCCATCTGATGGTACTTCAAACTGTAGATTATTGTGTTGTTGGGATTTACTTTTGGTATCATTATCTTTGCAGCTTCATCTTCTAGAATGACGTTAATGCCTCTAGTGTTGATCGAAGATAGCATGAGGTATTGAGGTGCGAAGCCGAACACAAGAACGTTGCAAGGGGATCTACGAGTAATGGTATCTGATAAGAGCTTCAGTTCCTTTTCTGTAAGAACGCTCGTGCCCACATTATCCCTGATTAGCTGACTGGATTCAGCCGGACTCAAACGAAATGTGGTTGAAGATGATAACCGAGACGCAGAGGATGAAGACTTGTATGAAATTCGAAGGAGTCGGAGAACAGAGAGGCTTGAAAGAACGAAGATAAGAAGAGGTATGAGTTTCCGCACAGTGAATTTTGGCATGTTAATCTTTGATTCTTTCTGGTGTTTGGGATTATCTGGGGAGGAAGGAGGTGAGAACCTAAGTAGAGGATTGAGAATAGGAAGTGAAGATTGATGAAGTTGTGGAGGCATTATTACTATTCTCACCTTCCTTTCAATACCGTCAGGTTCTTAAATGAAATTTCATGTTTTTTTGGTTTTAAATGATCAGCAAGAATGTGTTTGTCATCTTCGAGTGAATAGCAAGGAAAGGTCATATTGCTTCTGTTCCAAGATTATCTCTTTTCTTATTTGTTGTTGTTGTCATGTCATTCGCTTGTTAGTTTGGGTTTACCTAATAAAATGATTATTATCATTATTATTCTATTTATCGTGTCATTGGAGTGGCAGAAGAGAAGAAAACAGACTGATTGCGATATGGGTGAACAAATAAACGTGTATCAATGTGATTGACTGATTGCGATATGGGTGACAAGTTTGGTGAATTGCTTGTCTATGAAACTCATGGAGGGGTTAACGATGCTTTGTTGTCAATGATCTTAAGAAATAAGTAAGATTAAGGCAACAGTTCTGGAAAGTAGTAAGTATTCTTCAACAATACCATTAATGTAAATTTACTCAAAAGTACAGGAAGCAATTCAGTTGCTCGGGTAGCTATACCATTAACGGGTTAGTTGTGCGGGAGGTTTGCAAGCTATATGGGAAAAGGAGTGAAATCAGTAAAAACATAAAATACAGAAAAAATTGTCTAAAATCTCACTTAATTCACCAATGGTTGTGTGTGTCAATTGAGGTAGGCTTTGAGTTTTTAATTTGTAAGTATCGTCACCATAAAAGGGAATAGCTTCGTCCAAAACTTCCAATTTTCTAACAGTAAAGCGAAATAAATAGTGAAATATATTAAACAAAATGCAAATTACTAGAGACTGATCTCAAATGTGAGGTTAACTTGGTTGACAAATGTTTGCTTTTTGAGTATCTGAACAAAAAAAAACTGTAAAGTGTCTTCTCGAAACAACAAAGCTGTAACTATTCTTGTCCATCTTCCCTTGTTATCTTCAAACAAAGCCAAACCAAACTTTAGAAAGTAATTAACAAATTTCAGGACTATGCATAATCCCTTAAACATGCCAATACAATGTTCATAATTGAATCACAAGTCTATCAGCAGTTGGGAAGAAATCACCTCTTATATTACTTGGCTCGATGCGAAAATGTGCATAAAGAATTCTATAAGGTGTGCAAATGCAATTAGTTATTTAATATCTACAGACTGAAATCTCCGAAGAAATTTAACTTTCACAATCTACACAACCTATTTTGGTGCTTATTATGTGATCAAGGATTTACTAAACGAAGCAGCTTTACCAATTTAAGAGTATGACCATCAATTAATCCCTCATGCATGGCTAGAAAACCTAAATCTAAAAGCAGAAATTGATGAAGAGAATGTACCTAAGTAGCGCCAACGATGATGTTGTTGATTGGAATAAAGATGAGCTTCACAAAGAAACCCACGAATCCCATTACTACGAACCCGATGGCTGTACGTACTGCCACTTTCGTGAATTCTACAACAAGAACAACAAATACAGAATCAGACAATCTTCATCACGGATCTCTCCATTTCAACATACAGATCTTCCAATATACAAACAAAAACGATAGATCCAGCTGATCAGATGCTAAAGCACACACAGATCGCTCATCATAACTATCTCTAGACACGAATTTTAACATTAAAAAGAGGAAATCCGATGACCGAGCTGAGCTCGTTCGTTCAATTCCTGGAATAAGATGGAAGATGGAAGGAGGTGAAGAATACCTTTGCGATCTGGCTTGTGACAACGCTTGACGAGGCGAATGCTGTCCTTGGCGAAGTCTCTAAGAGGATCGACGACGGAATCGATGGCGTCCATGGCTCTTTTTCACGACTTTATTTCTTCGTTTTTTTTTTTTTGTTCAAAGAGAAAACAAATTGAGAGTCTTCGGAAAAAATTAGTTGAAGATATAGAGAGGAAGAGATGAAGAACGTCACGTAGTTGTTGAAGAGCCAATCACAGACCGATCCTCGATAGAGAGCTATGCCATGTCAGCAAAGTCAAACCTATGGTGGGCTGGTGTTGCATCTTGACCCAAGCCCACTTTAACAACTACGGCTTGTTGTTGTTTTATTACTAGGCACTACAAATTACCCCTAAATGATATCAAAGAAATCTTTTGAATAACTTGGAATTTGATGACTTTAAAAATGTTTGAAGATTTCAGATTTGGGTGAAGGTGTTGTTGTGATTTGTTATTTCCTCTAAGCCATAGTTATATGTACTTTTCATCCCCAAACCTCAACATAACACTTTGAAAATCAATAATCCAAATTACCACCAATTCAATAAAACAATAACGCCAGACTTTGAAACTCATGACTGAATGGTATAGAATTTGCTATTTAAAACAAAACATTCCAAATGCTTTTGTTGAATACACTCTTTTTATGCTTTAGTATAATCTAACTTGAACAGGCTCAAAGCTAAAGTGCAAACATTTTCCTATTTACTCCATGGATTCAAAAGTTGGAGCATACCAACCGAGTAGGTCAATGAGCTTCTTCATACTCTCTTCTTGTCCCTTGGAGTCTCCAAAAGCAGTGGTGAAAGGATACACAAATGTAACCTTAGTAGCCATACACCTGTAAGCAACCACATCTTGCTTCACCAAAAACTCCATAACATCTCTGCTAAATCCTCCTCCTTCTACCTCTGCCTCCAAATATCTCCCTACATTTATGTGTTAATGTTATGATGATCCTTAACTTCTCCATAACTAAAGTCATTAACACACTATGATTAGTAATTCTCCAGTTGATTAACAAATAGTTACCATAAGGGGTATCTTCAAGAAGGAGAAACTTGGGGTTCTTCTGGGTGCTCACAATTGCTTCTTTCAATTTCTGAATGGGATCTTGAGTATCGGTTTCAGGGATCGTCAATGGGAATGAGAAGGAAGATGAGGTGGGATTCGTCGATACACATCCTGGGTTTGTGGAAGGGCAAGGCCTAATTTTGCTGCACAGATGAGAGAACCTAAGATTAGTATAAAAACAGCTAAGGAAACGTGAGAGTGAGAAGAGAGGAACAAACCCATTGAGAAGACCGGTTTGGACGAACTTGGATTGGGTGAAAGGAGTAGTGAGAGGCTGAGAAGAGGAGAGAGAAGGAATGGCTAAGGCAGGGGAAGAAGAGGTAAGAGACAGAGCAAGAGCAAATGAGATTAGGTTTGGTATGAGAGATATCGGACAAGAAGAGAGCTCTTGAGTTGGGTTTTTCAGTGAACACAATAGCAGCTTGGTGCCACCTCTCGGCCTTTGCGGGAGGATCAGTTGCAAACTTGTGACCAAACTCATGTTCCAGATTATGGTTACTCTCTTCTCCTCCAAATATTATTATATCCCAATATGCAAATAAATTAACTTTTGTAGTTAAAAAAAAAATGGTGAATAGATAAAACTGTAAAAGTAAAAAGCCGTTTGTAGTTTTCCACTGTTGATGGCCTAATGTTACACATCCTCCAATCATCATCATCCAGTGGTCTTCAATTTTCTAGTTTTTTAATTTAATTTTATTTTCATCATTCATTTACAATTTCGATACAATACAAGCGGCATGTTCAATGTAACTTAATCATACATGTATTTGTTTCATTGAATGTTTCAATCAAATCAAAATTGACTCCAATAACTACTGACTCCAATCGTCTTGAAGAAATTATGTTTAGTTTTTTCTTATTCTTTCACTCTGTATATATATAGGCAGTGTTTGAACATTTGCATAATTGTGCAAGGGAAAAATAGAATGAGAGATATTTCATTGGACAAGGAAACTCTATTTTCACGATTTCGCAGGTACCATACCAAGATGAAAATCTTACTCGCCCTTGTAATAATGTTTTTAGTCATTTTCTGGTCGGACCGGACCGCTCCGGTCTGATTCAATCGGGTTCAAAAACACATTATTTTAGAAAAGGAAACAAAAATTCTACTTGTTTATTGGCACACTCAGAGAAGTTTGACCAAAATCGACCCAGTTAGACCTTGCGGACTAGGTTTTCGCAAGCTCACAATTTCAAGATTATTCAGTGATATACATAAAAACTCCAGTTTTTAAAAGCAAAGCTTTGTTGAATTGATCAGCTTGAATTTGCGAATGGACGGAGAAGAGCTCACCGAGCAGGAGACTGCCTTGTACGACCGCCAGATTAGGGTTTGGGGCGCTAATGCTCAAAGAAGGTTACTTTCTCATCTCATTCTTCTACTCAACGCTGAATCTAGTTATATCACTTCTCAAAGTTTAAGTCTTTTAAGTTTTTTTGGTTCGAGTTAGAAACTGTTACAATTGGCTATTATTATGAGAAGGCTTAATGGGTTACTAGTTTAATTGCAAATTCAGATAATTAGTTGTAAAAACGAAATTTGGATGCTGCTCCTTCATTCGATTTCCTCTTAGCTTCCAAGTGTTTTTATTTTTTATTTGTTTGTCTTAAAGAGAAATTCAGTTAGTACCTATATTGGGTTAGAGTTTGGATTCTGCTTCTAGTGAACTTGTAACTTCTGAGCGATGATCATTTCTTTTCTGTTGATTTGAAATTCATATGTTCATGTTTTAGCTGAAACTTTATCATAATGTTATGTTCATATTTCTAGTAGAGTATTTGTTTTTTGGGTTTTAACTTGTTAGCCTTTAGGTTACTCTCATTCATTTATATCTTGGTTTTATTTCTGAAGCTTATTTTATTAATACAATACACTATCATGTAGTTACAGTGTAAGCTTGTCATGATTTGATCTAATGTGCGGTTGGTGTTTTGTTTGCAGATTGACCAAAGCTCATATCTTGGTATCTGGAATAAAGGGGACTGTTGCTGAGGTAGCTTTAACTTTATATTTTCTGCTGAGGTATCATACTTTTTTAAGTTAATTAATCTAATGGTATCTTACTACATTACTTGTATTTTGTGTCCATTCGATGTGTAGTTTTGCAAGAACATTGTACTGGCTGGAGTTGGTAGTGTGACTTTAATGGATGATCGTTTAGTGAAGGAGGAGGCCTTGAACGCTAACTTCTTGATTCCACCTGATGAAACTGCTTACAGTGGCAAAACTGTGGCTGAGATTTGTTGTGATTCACTCAAGGATTTCAACCCTATGGTCCTTGTTTCTGTAGAGAAAGGTTTCACTCTAATTAATACCTCTCGTTTAACGTTTTATTAAGATAGGAATATTGTCTGATCATTCTTTCAAATCTTTCAGGTGATTTGTCAACATTTGGCTCTGATTTTTTCGAGAAGTTTGATGTGGTGGTTATAGGCTACGGTTCTCGTGCTACCAAAGTATTGATACCTATAGTTCTAACTTGATTTCATCTTTGGTTGCTCCATATACTTCATAACTTTGTCTCTTCTTTTTTTGTTTGCAGAAATCTGTCAACGACAAATGTAGAGAGTTATCGAAACGTGTGGCATTCTATACAGTCGATTGTAGAGATTCATTTGGTGAAATCTTTGTCGACCTTCAAAATTACAAGTATACAAAGGTACTTGTATGATTTGATGTTTTATTTCAATCTCTATGTTTTTACATTTCATTGGACATTTTTTAACTCCGTCGATACCTTTTTAAGTACACAATTTAATCTTCTTTCCACAGAAAAAGCTTGAAGAGACAGTGGAATGCGAACTTAATTTCCCGAGTTTTCAGGTACACAATTTAACGTTATTTGTTGCTTCTAGTAATACTTACATATATGTGTCTAAGAAGTAATAAAAAATTGGTTGATTACCACAGGAAGCTATATCAGTACCTTGGAAACCGATTCCTCGGAGAACAGCAAAGCTCTACTTTGCTATGAGAGGTGATTATTAGTTACTACATCTAAATTCTTCATTACTTTTCCTAAGCAAATGATTATTGAGATCCCAAGGCAAAAATACATACAATAAAACTTACTTTTCTAAGCTTTGGTGTGCTCATGAAATTTTTCAGTAATAGAAGTGTTTGAGGAGAATGAAAGGCGTAAACATGGAGAATGTTCGCTACTCGATCTCCCCACAGTCTTGGAAATCAAAAAGAAACTCTGCGAGGCAAACGTAAGCAACATGTTTTGTTTTTGTTTTTTGCGATAATTTTTTATACGTCATTCAACTCACTGAGAAAGCTGAATATTGCAACAGTCTGTGAGCGAGAGCCTTATACCAAATAGTCTCTTGGAGAGACTTGTCACTGGAAACATCGAATTCCCACCAGCTTGTGCCATTGTAGGAGGAATATTAGCACAGGTTCTCTCTTTGTCTTACTCTCTTTTCGTATTCGAAATCTTCTCACTTGGAAACTTGTAATTTTGACAAGAAATGGTTTGATGTTGCAGGAAGTAATCAAAGCTGTATCAGGCAAAGGAGACCCATTAAAGAACTTCTTCTTCTTTGATGGTCAAGATGGGAAAGGTGTGATCGAAGACATTTCCAACTCTTTTGCCTCTTAACCAGCCAACCAAGTCAGACCTAACTTTGATGATGATCTATGAGATTCTATTTGTATCTCAATCGGTTGTTTTACTTTTTATATAATGGAAATTAATTATTAGTGATTTATTTTTCTTTTGAACAATTAGTAAAAGAAATTGTCAGTTATGATTTTCATATTTTCAGTTATTGATATTTGAATTGTTCAATTTCAAAATTCAAAAAGAGTAAATGATTGAGAGATCTGACAAGATTTTCTCCTATTATAAACCAAAATCTGTTTTCATTCTTCTTGATTCGATATTTTAAAGTAAAATTGTAAAAAAAGAGCAAATGGAAGAAAGAGAGATCAATCGACATGAAAGACTGAAGCAGAAGTTGAGTGAGCTTGAGCAAGAATGGACTGCCATGAACACAGGTAAAAAAAACTCATCTCCAATATCATGGATCACTGTAGAAGAAGTTCTAGAGTTAGTGGAAAACTCTCCCACAAAGCTAATGCTCTCTTTGCAACACGATGAAGCCTGTCCAGAGACAGAGATGATACAAATAAGATCACCTTCCTTAAGGAGAAAACTCTTTGACGACTCTGATGATGATTATGAGATTAAAACGGCATCGTTTTCTCATTCAACTTGTTGGTCTTCAAATGTGATGAGAGCGAGTGATGATAAAAAGAAGAAGAAGAAGAAGATTGCCAGGATTGTCTCAGTTAGTACGGTGCTGCTTTTGTCATGTGTTTTGGTCATCTTGATCAACGCCTTTGATATTCTCTCCATTAATAGAGAGATCAATACTTTGGTTCCTACTTGATTTTATTTTTTGGTTTGAGAATGTTCACCAAACTCAGTAAAGCATAATGATTTTCCTTTTAAATGATAGATAATACTCTGTCGGATTATTTTTTTTGTAATTAACAATTTTCTATAACTCTA
This sequence comes from Cardamine flexuosa, assembly GCA_963555745.1. NCBI lineage: Eukaryota > Viridiplantae > Streptophyta > Magnoliopsida > Brassicales > Brassicaceae > Cardamine > Cardamine flexuosa. The sequence goes on along the minus strand of OY743215.1, from coordinate 5,902,062 downwards.
AACCAATAGAATTTAATTTTTTTTTTGGAATCATACAATTCATCACCGGCATATTTCACTGGACAATGGATGGGTTAAACAATTAAGACTTAGTTGTGATAGTTTGAGAGTTTTATTTTGTTATAACTAATTTTTTTCAGCTAAAAATGTTATCAAATTAGACACTTGGTACTTGTAAAATTCTGGTGTTCTAAAATTTGAAAGCTTGATGTTCATGGAGAAATTTTCGTGTTTTTTCTTATTACATCGGAAAGAAAATACCTTAACATAAAATCAATTAATTGGGCTTATCATTTGGACAATTTCAACAGAAGAAGGCCCATGTACACAACCCACCCATAATAATAAAACCCTAAAATTAATTTTGTCGTCTCTCTTTTTTTTAGTCTCTAGGTTTCAGTTTCTTCTCTCTTGGTTGAACACCCGCTGTGGAAAAGCAGAAAATGGTATTACTCTTACCCCTAATCTCATCAATTGAAATTATCTACTAGTCAATCCACTGTTCGTTTCCTCCAATAATATCGTCTTAGATTGTATAGTTTAGTGTCTGTTTCACCAGTAAGAACAAAAGTAATAGATTCTCCATCTCTTTGTTCTATTTTTTTCTGAAGAGATTTTTGAAAAAAGCTGCGTTAATGGATTCGTTTTATTGTTTGGTTGCTGCTGAATGAATTACGTTAGTCTGATCCTTAAAATTTTGGAACCTGTGGTTGGTTATAATGTGTATCTAGCCTTGCTTGTTCCATTCTAGCCAGTTTGGTTTTGTCTAGGACAAATCAATTGGTCTTTATAATTCAAAAGTTTGTAACTTTAGTCATCACTTGTAATCACACTGGTTATCATTTTTCCTGTTTAACTCTGAAAGCTTACTATTCAAATTGGTTTTAGGCCCCCAAGAGAGGAGTCAAGGTGGCTACCAAGAAGAAGCCGGTAATGTTATTTTATCTCTTCGAGAATATATTATTCCATTTACTCTTAATCTGTTATAAGTTATATGAAATTTTCATGGTTTTAGGAGAAAGTAACAAACCCTCTCTTTGAGAGACGTCCAAAGCAGTTTGGTATTGGAGGAGCATTGCCTCCTAAAAAGGATCTCACGAGATACATCAAATGGCCAAAGTCAATCCGTCTGCAGAGACAGAAGCGTATCCTCAAGCAGAGGTTGAAGGTGCCACCAGCACTTAACCAGTTTACAAAGACACTTGACAAGAACTTAGGTCTTTCATCTCTTTTCCTTTTTGTTGCTTTGTTTCTAAATGTTATTACTCTTCAGCTAATTTGTTCAGTGTTTGTATGTATATGCAGCAACTTCTTTGTGCAAGATTCTCCTCAAGTATAGACCTGAGGACAAGGCTGCCAAGAAGGACCGTCTTCTCAAGAAGGCTCAGTCTGAAGCTGAAGGGAAACCTGTTGAATCGAAGAAGCCAATTGTTGTGAAGTATGGTCTTAACCATGTGACTTACCTCATTGAGCAGGTCTCTCTTTCCTTTCATAGCTAATTCGTTTTGTTTCTACTCGCTCTAGGAAGATTCTTGTCTGAAAACTATCTGCTTTATTTGATTGCAGAACAAGGCTCAGTTGGTGGTGATTGCTCATGATGTTGATCCCATTGAGTTGGTCGTTTGGTTGCCTGCATTGTGCAGGAAAATGGAAGTTCCGTATTGCATTATCAAAGGGAAATCACGATTGGGAGCGGTAACTATAATTGTTTACTTGAAGGCTTTACTAAAAAAGAACATGTAGCTGATTCCTTTTGTTACAGATTGTCCATCAGAAGACAGCATCTTGCTTGTGTTTGACCACAGTGAAGAACGAGGACAAGCTGGAGTTCAGCAAAATCCTGGAGGCCATTAAGGTGAGAGTGATGGTGGTTCAGTTGTTAAGTCATGTTTTAGAATGTGTTGTTATATGTTTGATCTGCGAAATGAATTAAAACGGTTTAAATTATTTGTGTAGGCAAACTTCAATGACAAATTTGATGAGTACCGTAAGAAGTGGGGAGGTGGGATAATGGGGTCTAAATCACAGGCCAAGACTAAGGCTAAGGAGAGGGTTATAGCCAAGGAGGCTGCTCAGAGGATGAATTAGACCATTTCAGTGGAAGCTAATTTTTGTTATTTTGCATATTAAGAGTTTAATACCAATTTTGTATTTCTCTCTTTTTATCAGTTTTGTTTGAATCGCCTTAAGCTTTACAAACTTGTTGAGAAGATTGAAAATGCATATCCGATTATCAAACGGAGAAAAGAAGAGTATTTTCTTTCAACTTGTTTATTCTTCCAAATAGCATCAAACCTATTAGATCCACTATACAACAGGTGGCATCAGTTTTCACCAAATAGTTTTATTTTATTTTGTAAAGTTAAAGTGATGACATTAAAATACTAATGACAAAGAAGGTATTTCGTAAAAAAAATTAAAGCAATTACAGAAGCACTCGCCGACCTCTTTTAGGTCGGTGCCATGTCTACGCGTTCAAGTTAGAATCGGGTACTCCCTCTCTCCTTTCGCCACGTGTCCCTAAACTTGGGATAGAATCCGAAAATAAATAATTGAACCGACTCAAAAAAGATAAGACTAAACCGGAACCTTAGTAGTCGACATCAGTGTGTTTTACTGTGTTTAGTACGACGTTATTCAAATAAAATATATATTTATGATTTTCCAATTAAACCGTACCACCAATCAAAAGGGTGTGAAAGTGTGAACCAACTGTAGCAAACCAAACATTTCTACAAGATACCTTCTATAAAACCAGGCTCTTCCTTTCACATCCCTTGTCGTCTCTTGCAGAGTAAAGTAAAGTGCCTCGATATTTTCACAGAGTTGTCTCTCTCCCTCTCTGAGCAAAGAAGAAGAAGAAAAAATGAGCAAATTTTGGACTTTCCTCACTGCTCTTCATTCAGGCGCTGGGTATTTCCTCTTTCTTCATCCTAACATTTGTCTATATCAACTTTATTTTTCTGTATTTCGATTTCTAATCAGAAAATTATTGGTATATGCAGGCCCTTGGTGATGTTGCTGTATCCATTGTAAGTTCTTTTCTAAAAAAATGTTCAAATCTGTTTTAATTTGAAAATCGTAATTGAATTTGTCTATGTAGGTACGCATCGGTTGTAGCAATGGAGAGCGCAACGAAAGTAGACGATGAGCAGTGGCTGGCTTACTGGATCATATATTCATTCCTGACGCTTTCGGAGCTGATTCTGCAATCTCTTCTCGAGTGGATTCCGATTTGGTATTCGGTGAAACTCGTGTTCGTGGCTTGGTTGGTTCTGCCGCAGTTCCAAGGCGCCGCTTTTATCTACAACCGTTTTGTGAGACAACAGTTCAAGAAAAACGGCCTTTTCAGCTCCTCCAAGTCCAACCACCACGCCAAGCCCAATCTCCTCAACTCCATTTTCCCTCACCGGGTATTTAATTTTATTTTAAAACGTAAAACTAGTAACCATTGTTCTAGATTCGAAACCGGTCAAACGAAGAAACTTTTATTAGATTTATGTATTTATTTTAATCCTATGAAACGTAGACTGCCTAATTCTCTAACGTAGCGACCTTAACCATAAAAACAAGTGTAACTGAAAATGTTTGTTTAAACTAATTAATTTTATTTATGTTGATGGTGTATATAGGAGGGACACGAGGCTCACTCTCACTGATTCGGAAAAAGAGGAGTAGACAGAAGAAAGCTTGATGACTAGTATTGTAATGGTTGTAGTGGTCCCATCCTGTCCTGTCTTAAGTCTTAACTACTTTTTACTTTATTTTTATTTACGGAAAAAATGGGTTTGGAATGATGATGATGATGACTGATGAGGTGTGTATCATTTTAAATTAGAAATGCCCTTTGGCTTGTTGTATCGCCTAGTTTCCACGCGTATTTGGGAACCCAACTGTGTCACTGTTCTCATTTGATGACAAGTACTATTAGTGTCCATGTGAAAACTTCAAAACATATTAATGTACTTAAGCATTCGGATTTCATTAATTTTGGTATCAGACGCAGTTTAAAAATCCCACCTACCTAACCCACCATTTTCAAATGAGCTAAGTCACATAGTTGTCAGTTGAGGCCATACTTCACAACAATTAGCATCTTTGATTCAACTAGTTTGCACTCAGCCTTCAGGCCTATACTTGAGGAGACTCTTGAATAGAGAAATCGCTGCAATTATACAAACCTTAAGATTTTATTTATAATTTTTGAAAACTTGATGTTCATGGAGAAAATTTCGTGTTTTTTTCTTATTACATAGGAAAGAAAATACCTAACATGAGAAGTGAGAACCAAAAAAAAAAAAAAAAAAAAACTTGTGTATAAAATCAATTAATTGGGCTTATCATTTGGATTATTCCAACAGAAGAAGGCCCATGTACACAACCCATAACGATAAATTCCCTAAAATTATTTTATCGTCTCTCTTTTTTTTAGTCTCTAGGTTTCACCGTTTCATTTTCTTCTCTGTTGGTTGAACACTAGCTGTGGAAAAGCTGAAATTAATGGTATGACTTTTACGCCTAATCTCATCAATTGTTGTCCTCAATTGTTCTTGAAATTATCTTCTACTCAATCCACTGTTACTTTCCTCCAATAGTATCGACTTAGATTGTGTAGTTTAGTGTCTGGTTCAGCAGTAAGAAAAATGTAATAGATTCCCCATCTCTTTGTTCTATCTTTGTGAAGATTTTTGGAAAAAAGCTGCGTAAATGGTATTCGTTTTATTGTTTGGTAGCTGTTGAATGAGTTATGTTAGTTTGATCTTACAGTCACCTGTGTTTGGTTATAATGTGTATCTAGCCTTGCATGTTCCATTCGAGCCAACTTAGTGATCTTAGGACAAGTTGATTGGTTCCTTCTTCAGTCAATTCACATTCTATAATTCAAAAGTTTGCAACTTTACTCATCACGTGTAGGCATTGGTTATCATTTTTCCTGTCTTAACTCTCTGAGAATATATTATTCCATTTTCTCTCGATCTTTTCTTAGTCATACAAAATTTTCATGGTTTCAGGAGAAAGTAATAGTCGATCTGTGTAGCAGCGATGACGACTCCGACTTTGGAGATATCGCTGGTGGATTGGATGATATAAAACCAATATTTAATAATTCTGAAAACTCTGTTGGTGTGAAGAGAGGACGAGACACACTTGGAGCTTCCTCGGAACTAAATATGAATAATGGGAAGAAGGTAACAACGAATGAGCTAGCAGTTGTGTTACCGGAAGGATTTGGTCAATCTATTCCTCATGCTATTCCTGCCAATCCTTGCAATTTCTTTGTGCCGCCACCGCCGCATCCGCCGTCCTCCTCCGGTAGAGTTGGCAGTTGTAAGCAGTTCTGGAAAGCTGGGGATTATGAAGGAGCTTCTGGCGGTAATTGGGATCTTTCTTCAGGTAAAGGATTTGGCTTTGGTCTTTTATCAGTTAAGAGAGTGTTCAAATCAATTGTTTGACATTGATAGATGCTTATTTTACTGTGTGTCTCAGGTGGCTTAGATCATGTAAGAGTTCATCCCAAGTTCTTGCATTCTAATGCAACCAGTCACAAATGGGCTCTTGGAGGTATTTTTGTTTTATTGATCAATGAGTTTGCCTCCACTTTTTTATGTGCTAATATGTTTTTCTATGTTAACTTGTGCAGCTTTTGCAGAGCTTTTGGATAATGCTTTGGATGAGGTATGTTTAAAGTTCTTAACTTGTTATGATATAGTATATTGCATCTAGCTTCTGCCTTGTAGTAATGGATTCCCCTTGGATGTCAGTGTGCCAGTGGAGCCACTTTTGTTAACGTAGACATGCTTGAAAGCAAGAAATCAGGAAATAGGATGTTATTAATTGAAGGTATACACTTTGTTTAGCATATCTTAGTGAATTTCGTCCATGTTTTATTCATGTGGTAATCGGTTATGAGAATCCTTATGTATTATATGCAGATAATGGCGGTGGAATGGATCCTGAAAAAATGCGACACTGCATGTCTCTTGGATACTCTGCCAAAAGCAAGCTTGCAAACACCATTGGGCAATGTAACTATTCTTTGTCAAGCCGAATCACACTTATGTCAAGTGTTTGCAGGAAGATGTTTAATTTATTTACTGCTTATAGATGGCAATGGATTTAAGACTAGTACAATGAGACTTGGAGCTGATGTCATTGTATTCTCGCGTTGCCCTGGAAAAGATGGAAAGAGGTTTGTCTATAATCCTTTCAACTATCATGTCTTTAATCATTTTGGTTTGATTGTATTTTCATTTCCTAATAATATGAACAATAGTTGAAGTTATTATTTTCTGTTATAGTTTATTATAATTGATGTTGGTTTTAGCTCTACGCAGAGCATCGGACTCTTATCATATACATTTCTAAGGAGCACAGGAAAAGAGGACATTGTTGTACCTATGGTAATCTTTTTTTTTTTTTCACTTAATGGCATTTTCTGTTATAGGCATTACAATTTCATGATGTTGAATATATTGCAACTTCGGTTTGTTCCATGTGGATTTTTTGGCATAGCAGTTACGCATATAAATTTTTGTAGTCGTAGTAGATAACTCCAATGGCAGAGAGTCGTAGTTGTTTCCTTCTCTTTTAGTACCCTAGCTTAGCTTGCATCTGAATGTGTAATTTTATCCAGTATTGGACTTAACTGTCCGTCCAGACATCTCCTCTGCCATAAAAGATGTTTCATGCCCACAGCATATAGTTTTTAAATTTAGATAAATATTGTATCCATTTAATCCTTATATTCTCTTGTAATGAGATTTAAAATGACAGCTTGACTATGAAAGAAAGGATCCTGAATGGAGTAAAATACTCCGGTCTTCCCTTGCTGATTGGTATAAAAATGTTGAAACAATACTTCAATGGTCGCCATTCTCTAGTGAAGAAGATCTTCTTCGTCAGGTATATCTTCTCTTTCTTCAAAACAGTTGCTTAGTCACTTGTATATTTTGAGTACATTCTTAGCTATTTGATCTTCTTTAGTTCTCTATCATTCATTTGATATCAGCTATTACAACCCCTTTACTGTCTCTATAAACAAACGTTATCACTAATTTGTTGCTTTATTTGTTGTAGTTTGATCTGATGAAGGATCGTGGGACACGGATAATTATATATAACCTGTGGGAAGATGACCAAGGGATGTTAGAACTTGATTTTGATGCTGATCCACATGTATGCGTTTTTGTTGCTCAATGAGTCAATGTATATACATTTTTGTGTGAGATGATGCATTCGCTTTTCTAATGCATAGCTTATTGTTTATCTGCAGGATATCCAACTTAGAGGCGTCAATCGAGATGAGAAAAACATCAAAATGGCTTCTCAGTATCCTAATTCTAGGCACTTCCTCACATACAAACATTCACTGAGGGTATAAGATTTTATTTATCTTTCATTTATTCTACAATTTCATTTCTCACATCCTTTGAACATGTTCTCAGAGTTATGTATCGATCCTCTACCTAAGAATTCCATCTGGGTTTCGTATCATTCTACGGGGAAAAGATGTTGAGCACCACAGCGTAGTGAATGACATGATGCAGACTGAGCAGATCACATATCGACCACAGTCCGAATCATATGGAATTTTGACAAATGTAAGTTTTAATAACGTAATTACCATCCTTCTTATAGTCTATTTATTACAAGTCATGATCTATTTATAATATGAAGCTGGTACTGTGCACACTTGTTTTATCAGATGTCCGCCATTGTAATGATTGGATTTGTGAAGGACGCAAAATACCATGTCGATGTTCAAGGCTTTAATGTCTACCACAAAAATCGGCTCATCAAGGTTTCCTTCTTCTTAAAAAGGCGTTTTTGCTTACTAAGCTTTTGATTTTGAAGAAAAATATTTGACTTTCATATTCTTACATATGTCTTTCTAACTTGTGTTATCAGCCTTTTTGGAGGATATGGAATGCAACAGGCAGTGATGGTCGTGGGGTCATAGGTATTGTATTTTATATGTAAGTTGTATTATTTTATTCGCTTAATTTACATGAAGAATACAATGCCAGTTTCTTGTTCTAATAGGTGTTTTGGAAGCTGATTTTGTCGAGCCTGCTCATGATAAGCAAGGTTTTGAGCGTACAACAGTTCTCGCTAGACTTGAGTCACGGCTACTTCAAATGCAGAAGACTTACTGGTCTGATTACTACTTTCTCACGTTGTTCTAAAATCACGGTTCCTTGAACTTGATATGAATGTTTCAGGGCTAATTATGTTTTCATTCTCTTTTTATGTTGTCAGGCGCACCCACTGTGACAAAATTGGCTATGCGTCTAGGAAATATAAAAGTTCTACAAATGGTTATGATTACAGAGGTATAGAGTCTTTATTGGGTTTATAAAACATTTCGTGGAGATTTAATTTGTAAAGGAACAATCATCTAAAAATGTGTATTGGATTGTAGACTCATCACCAGAAAACGATCTTGACGGATCTGCTCCATCAGACAAATTCAAAACTTCTACTCGAGCTTCTGAAAAGTTCTACTCAAGCTCACATTCGAATCATAAAGGAGACAATGGAGGGAATGATACACTGGTAAATACTCCCACCTAAATTTCAAAACCAAAAAAAGAAGAGAAAAAACCTTTAATTTTAACAGATGTCTCATATTTCTTTGGTACCCTCAGGTTTTGCAAGAAGAGTTGCGGCGTGAGAAAGAGCGTAGGAAGGCACTTGAAGTTGAGGTATGGTCCTACCTTTCTAATGATGTAAATCTCTGTAACAGTTTTTTTTTGCAAAGCCTGATGGATTCTTGGTTAATTTAGGTTAAATTAGCAAAGGACAAAATAGAAGAATTGAGCAAAGAGCAAGCGAATCTGATTGAGATTTTCTCAGAGGAAAGAGACCGACGTGATGGAGAGGAAGAAAGTCTGAGAAATAAGCTTGAGGTTCTTCATTCATTAAACAAACTTTTTCTCTATTTACTCATTTTATTATCATTTAGTGTGTTCACCTTAAAATAAAACTAAACATCTCATTGTAGGAGGCATCAAACACAATCGAAGATTTGTTGAATAAGATTAAAAAGCTGGAAGGATCTAAAGCCCCGAACTGGAGACGTTAAACATTGAACTTGAGAACTTGCATATAAATAAGACTTCTCTACCATGTATCTCTATCTGATTTGTGATTCAACCTTGCATCTGGTTGGATACTTATTATAGATTAGTGTTATTGGGAAATCTGTAACATCTGTGTAAGTGTTTGGCATTTGATTGTTTCTTTTAACCGACCAAGGTTACTAATAATTTTGGTTGACTTCGTCGAACTCTTGGAATAGTGTATCCATACCATTAATATATAAGAATTGATGTTGTTGTAGTTTCAATACTATTTCGTTTAAATAATTTTAGTTATTCTCTACATACTCTGGTAAGACCAAAGTGGCTTTCAAGTTCGAAAATCTCCATATTTAAACGTCTACTGACTCTAATATATAGATTTATCTCTAATTTAAATAGCCTAAATCGAGATAATGGAGATTATATGACTTTTTCATGTGCCATATATTTCGGGCCAGAATTTTGGCCATTTTCAGTAAATAATATACAAATGGTGCAGAAGGAAGAATGAACTAAAATAAAAGCACAATATTTTTTTTTTAAATAGATATATAATTATCTTCATCACACGTAATGGACCTACTAAACCTATACAACTTCCGTAGATTGGGACAGTAAGAAGAAAAAAAACAAATAAGGGACAAGAGGTTACTTTGAAAAGAATTTAGTTCATTTTTCTACAACATTCAAAGATAATACTCCACAGCTTAAAGGGAAGCTTAACTTTTAATCGACCTTTTTCTTTTTTGATTTTGTTTTCTTCTGTACTTGAAGAATTGAGACGGTGTGTATGATACATGTCTTCACAAAATGGTGCATGTGCAGATTACCGCCTTTGGTGCCTTATCAACCTTCTTCTCTGTTCAATCAAAATCCAGTATTCAACTGTTAGTTAGAATTCATCAATATCTTCTTAGCAATCACAAACTCAGAAGCGTTCATGACTTGGTCGATATAACTCATGGTGACAAATCTTACAGATTGGTAAAAGTTTTGAGTGGGTTATACTAGAAGCTATCATGGAGATACAATATCTGCTTAACAAGGTCTGAATAAAAATGAACTTCAAACTAATTGCTGACCATGACAACCAATTATGAATTCAGGCTTATCCCTCATGGGATGCTTCTGCTAGGCTTAGAGCTGAATGTGCTTTATTTCTCACTGAAAAATAGAAAGAAGAACACACCACAAGCCTAGGGATGAATTCTAGAACCATCATCCCCTACTCTTCTCACACAAACATACCAAATACACTCGAAACAAACTAACCACCTGATACATATATTACTTAAACTAACCTTAGTCACCGACTAATTTGTATATATGCAGAGTTTAGTTGATGAACACACTCTTATGGAATTAGATTACTACTATTAAGATAAGCATGACTAGAGAGGTAGATGATGATATAAGAAATAATAAATAAGCCTGAGATTTGAGAAGCTACAAACATACACATCTCCAATAATATGATGCAAACAGGAAGAACATTTCAAAGAAAAAAGAAGAAGAAGAGTTAAACCTGATTTGGTTTTAGCAAGAGAAGGCTGTACAACAACATGCATGACAATAACTCCACCAGCAATATCTCCAAACGGAGTCTTACACTGCCCAACAGTCTTATTGTTCTCCAATATCTTCCCAGAGCTTATCAGCTTCACTTCGTTTATTCCCTTTGGTACTACTGTCTTCCCTATACACACAAAATTGAACCTCTTCTGGATTATCTTAAACCCACACAAGACTTCAAAAGTAGACTAATCACCCCAAAGCAAATAATAAACCATCTAAAGCTCAAAACTTTTCATCTCCCCACCGACGATACCAATATCAGATTGGGGGAAAAAGGACACCGATCAATAACTAACCTTTGGGCCAATCAGAGACGACCCTCTGCTTCAAGAAATCAACGGTAGATGCTGCTGAATACCGAAAGGGCCCGATATCGGAGCCATCGTACAGTCTGAATTTGATATCTATTGACTCTTCCTCTGGCATATCCGTTGACTTCTCCTGACCTCCGTTTTCACCAAAATCCAGCTCCGATCACCAATCCCGCTTCTCAAAAATCACAACTTTATCTCAGATCTGAAATAGTTCACAATCTACGGAAAACAAAAACATGAATCAGAGCTCGCTATATAAGCGACAAACAAAAAAAATGAAAAAGCTAAATCAAATGAGAAGAATAAAGAGAAATGAAATACAGAATCGAAGGTTCCGATTTGAGGTCTATGGGATCTTTGATGAGGTTTGAAAGGAAGAAAGAGCTTTTTCAAGAGTCACCAAATATCCAACTTCCTTTTCCAAACTTCTCAAGCCGACGGTTTTCACCTTTTTTTTTCTTTTTTTTCGTCACTACTTCTACTTCTCAAGCCGACGTCTTCTACTTTTTATCGTCCTAGTTAAACGGTCCCGTTTTTATTAATTGAATTGGAATTTACCGACGTTAACTGTTCCCACCTGAAATTTTCTTGTAGAATAAATAAATAAATCGTTCAGATTCATCATTTTGCTGTATTATCGGTAGGGTACCTAAATCTTTTACAGGTATAACTCCAAAATTATTTTTTTAGAATACTCTTGTCCCAAATAAATGAGAAATGGGTGTTTGTTTCCCTATTTTAATCACTACTAGCTCAGTTTCGCACGCATATTTTAAATAGTTTGGAGTGATGATAAATTAACTAACAACACTAGTTATTATTTTCTACTTTTATTTCATCATATATCTTAAATACCGCTAAGATATTATGAAAGTTAAAAAGATACATTTGATTCTTATTATACTTATATAGATAATTTTGTCAGTGCTTCTCCCAAACAGCAAAGTCAAGGCCTGAATAAGCCAAAACAAAATTAGAAGGAACAAGAGTTCCCAAATCCTGCTTTGGTCCAATCTTTATGATAACTTTATCATCAATCATAGCCAAGTAAAGATCCGACTCTGCCGCTTTGATCGTAACAGAGCTTGTGCTACTAATCCCATTTCTTTTCCTAATCGCCACCAACTTTGAGATACTCTCCTTTAGTCCCCATTCTATGTAATGATTATAAAACTGCACCAAATAACATCACATATTTCATATTGGATATTAAGAAAATTTTGATGTACATGTATTACTTACAATGGAAGGAGTTCCTGGATGAGTAAGAATATAAACGTAACCAAGCAAGACTTTATCAGAAGGGAAACTCCAAGATCCTGGTCTGTAAGTGTCATGGTTATCTATAAAAGTGACTGCGTTTCCAGGCATGATCCCAATCAGACCAGAGGGCTTCCCCTGCGAGTCTTTTAGTCTCCAAAGCTCACCTTTGACTGCAGCTTGTAATATCCCTTTGGTCGTGAAATCAAAAGCTGTCAACACACCCCCACCCGCTTCTTCGATCCAATGTTTAAGACCCGACCGATGCTCCTCTTGATCATACTCTAGTTTCCCATCTCCTCCGTATTTCATATCATCCCATTTCTCACCCACAGCAAAATCAGGTGACGTATTCTATACGTAACCCCAAAACAGAGGAATATTAATCAAAAGTGTAAATAAATAATCATTAAGGTCCTTAAATTTGATTACCTGAACGTATGATTTAGTAACGGAAGGTGCATAACCTCTAACGAAATCGAATCTCCAACTATTGAATCCGATTTCAGATTTGAGCCAATTCATCCATTCTGAGAGCTCTTTTTGAACCCTAGGGTTAAGGTGGTCGATGTCTGGCGCCGGTTTATAATCTTCTCCGGTGTCGAGGTTTCCGGTACCGGAAAATCCAAAGTCGTTGCGGCAGATGAAGGAAGGATCCCAATCAAGACGATCATCGGAAGTCCCACCTTCGAAATAACAGTAACCACAATGATCGTCTTTTCTCTCGGCTGTTCTGTGGTTAATCACAATATCAGCCACAGCTTTTATTCCTTTTTGACTCAACGCTTTGATTAAAGATTTCAGTTCCGTCTCTGAACCGTATTTGGAGCTGTTTAGATCGTATAGCTTTCCTGGCAAGTAACCTGAGAAATGAAATGAAGATGGTGATGAGTGAGTAAGAAATAAAATCGTGAAAAAAATCAGGAAATAAAACGGTTTTGTGCACGAGGTTCTGAGCCGAATCCCGTAATACCCTAGAACAGGCGATTTTTAAGCTTTGTCTATGATATTTACCAGATTTGTGTGTGAAGTAAAGTAAAAAAGCAAAAAAATGAACCTTCAGGAGAGACGGATTGGGATGGAGGAGGAAGCCAAAGATGAGTGATTCCAGAGTTGGCTAAGTCGTCGATGGAGTTGTGTAGAGAATTGTAGAATCCTCCTTCTTTCTTCCATGACTCCCAATTGAAACCCTGTCACAGTTGAAACAAACTCAAATCAATAATAAGAGAGTGTATACAGCGACAACTATAGGACGGCACCTGAAACAGTAAGGTGGAAAACGTGAAGGTTGGGAAGACGATGAAGAAAAGAAGAGAAGAGAAGAGTAACGCATCGAGATAAGTCATCGTCTGTTTGTGAATTTGTCTCTCTTTTTTTCTCTGCTTTGTGTTTATATTGAGTTTGAGACCCTAACCTTCTAGAGTACGTAACGCAACCTCAACGACACGGCCTTTTCATATTTCACTAAGTTTTCTTCTACTATCACTTTTTCTTCATTGTTTTCTCCCTCAAATGGACTACAATCTGTTTTTTTCTTTTGGGTGAAATGTGAACTAGATTTACAAGAAATTAAGACAAAATCTGACTATGTTTGAAAATTAAGTCAAGTATTGTCTCCATTTGTCACACGTTTGTGTGGACCCTGGAGATTATTCTAGGCAAAGCAACAATATATACATTGTAGTTTGGGTTTGAAAATTCTTTGGGCTATAACATTAAATTTTTTTTCTTACAAATCATAAAGCCCAGAGGCTAAAGTAGAAAATTTGTTTTAGCTAGATTAAAGTAGCTAGTACACAAAACAAAATTTTCTTTTACTTTCTTATACTAAATTCCATTTCTTTGTTTTTAATTGGCTAAAAAATAGTACTTGTACCTTAAAAAGGATGTGAGATAAGTTTAAATGTAGTCTACATGCATGTTGAGGTTTTTTTTCTTCCCAACGTTGAGCCGTTGAGGTTTCTAGCTATATTACACATAAATGACGTATCTTCTTTTAACAAGTTGCGAATGATCACGTAATCTCATTACATACTTTGAATTTTCATTTCCTTCAATCAGCCGGATTATTAATAAAAGTGCAAAGTATTAACAAGAACAGACCATCAAAACTATTTTTACGAAATTCAAATAGACGTGCATACTTTTTGGAGGATAATACAATTTCGAAACTAAATGATGAGAAACAAGAAGAAGACAAGCTTGGGAAACCAGACTCAACAGTACAACATTAATAAAGTCACTAATTCGTAATATAAAAACTAAAAGCTTGATTTTAGTTTGAAATTTTCTTGTCCATCTGATCCTCTAAATCACCACCATGCGTTTGAACAGGACAACTCATGTCACGATTAGTCTGTGTTTCGTTCTTCGACTGAACCGTAAGATCACCAGAAGCCGGAGTGGATGAAAGCTTGACAATGTTGATGGAGTGATCCGACACCGTTTTGGGCTTCTCTGTCTCATCAGTAACTGCTGATTTATAGTACTTGAATATGACGTAGAGAATCATTTGAACTGCTCCGAGAAACGCACCCAATATATTTGGAAGCTTCAATAAAAACAAAAAATAATCACATCATCAGTAATAATCATTTTTAGAGGGAATAGTAATCCCATCAATTGCCGACAAACTAAAAAAAACTATATACTAATAATTGTACTCTCGGTTTCTTTTACGTGATCATATAATATATGATTGTAACCCATAAAAGCAAAAGTAGCGTACGGCTTAAATCGTATATTCGTCTTTAAATAGATGGAATTTGGGAAAAGTGATAAAAGGTAGTGGAAACTCTTTTCCCTTAAACATGAACCATCCATACAAATATATAATACTATGTTGCGCTGTCTATTTTTATATGCTTACAAAAAGATTCAAATATATAATAGGAAAGAATTAAACTCACCGCAACGTAGAAGTCTTTAATAGCAAGACCGTAGAAGAGCCACGTAATGGCGCTTATTGTAAGAAACAACGATAGAGAGAAAGGCATAAACTCCACACTCTTTGTCCGTATCACCACTCTCTGCATCATCATTTTTAATAAACTTAGACATGTTAAAACTATATAATAATATAGAAGTAAACATAAAGATATGCTATTACCAGAAAAAGTAAAGACAAGAAGCTAGAAATGTTAGTTTCTTTATATTCTTCATGGCATCAGCATGGCTCTTTTTAGATATACAAACGTTATACGTACCATGATGCTCAAAGGAGCTGCGAAAACACACACGGAAAAGCCGACGCAAATCCCACCAAGGACTTTCTCACGGTTCGATCCTTTGGTCAAGAGCTCACAGACAAGAATAATTGCGGCAAACCCCAAGAAGTTCAAGAGCCCAAGAAGCTTGAAAGTCGATATCTATAGGGTATAGTTCATATATATCATGATCAGCTAATAGACCGACATTTTAATATATCAAAAGAAATGTTAACATATGGTTTAAAAACGTACTCTAGCTTTCTTGTTAGCATAGGTGATGAAGAGGATGATGTAGATGGTCTCGATGAAGCACCCAACGGCGTTTATGGTAATGAGAAGGAAGCCTGCTCCATCTTTTTGCAGAGCGTAGTAAATCCATAGCATCGCGCTAAAGAGCGCTGACACGTATGGAAGTGATTCAAACCCTTCTATCGATTTTTTCTTGCAGATTCTAACAAAAGTTGGTCTTCAAGTACATGAAAAATAACGTTAAAAATATTACTTTTTATTATTCGATAAAAGGACTAAGAAAGCGAGTGTTAATTACAAAAAAAAAGGTGTTTTGAGATCGATGATGCTTACACTGGTGCCAAGAAAACGATGAACGATATGATGTTGCCTGCAAAAACACATAAAGGAAAGATAACATGATGAAAATTCATTATAAAAAATAAAATAAAATAAATAACACGGTGAAAGTATATAATTATGTATAACTATGAATGCTTGATGTTCACACTTACCCATGACTCCAAATGTAACTGCCAATACGTTGTGAGTTATAGCCATTTTGATTGTTTTTGTAAATGCGCTCTCAAGATCTTTCTACTTTTGAATGGGATATTCTCGAAGAAGTGAAAAAGAACACAAGAGAATGGGAAATAGGTAGAGAGATCTTCCACTGTCTTGATATCTCAAATTGAGTTTTCTTCGATATGAATTAACTTACGAGGCCAATGGTATCATATATATAGAGAGGGTAACATGTTACATGTATAAGGGCTCCATAAGAGAGAGAAGAACATCTCATACTGATGGTCTCAGATATTTCTAAAGTTTTTAAATTGGAAAATATTTGATGATTTTTTGTGGTATGCACTCTTGGCGTGTATTATATTTCTGTCAAACCTTTATGCCAAACCTTGGTTTATATTATTATCTTAGTCATTTAAGTGACCATTCTTTTTCCTTTAAACCAAATAAAATAAATGAGCTTTTTAATATAGGTGTTAAACTTATTAAGTTATATGTTCCTTTGGAATGACCAATGAAATAAAAGCATTGATCGGCTGTTCTAGCTAACCATTAAAAAAAGATAGATAGATTAAGCCTATTATGCTCAATAAATAAATTTGATGGTTATCTTTCATCACATCACTGTACGTATTTATTATACAAATAATCTAATTTTCATGTATTATATCAGGACTCAAACTATCTAAATAATTAGTCTAGATATTTGTCATCCGTACATATTTGTTTTTAGTCCGGGCCCCATATTTGTTAGGTTTCATGAGGAGATCGAACCCAAAGGTTAGGTGACCGGGCTGCTGGAGTCGTAAGCCACTCTCGGCTCTCCCAAGGTCACATATCGAGGTTCCATTAAGGCAATCCATAAAAGTACTAATTAAGCATGTTCGCTCCTCTTTGTTCATCGTACCAGTAAAAATGAACGTTTAGGTGTCTGCCACGTGTGACATATTTTATGTTGTCTATGAGCACTCTTAAACTTCTTGATTTGGCAGCCAAAATTAGGCCCGTAACTAATTTTATTTTATTAGCTTTCATAGCACAAAGTATAATATCTGTTACGTTGTGCCCGTGATAATGTATATAAACGGATCGGGAACAAAGCAAAATAAAGAAGATATTTGTATAAAACAAAGAATAGTGCGTTTCTTCTTAGACGCGACTATCGCGTGTGTAAACCGTATAGGTTAAGATTCACCATCATGGTTCTTGATGTTCCACTTAGCTACTTTCAAGTTAATCTAAATATCTAAACAAATAATCTTTAGATAATTTTTAGACAATCCATTTTTTCTATGATAATATAATATATCAAAATCGAACCAAACTTTTTACAAAAAATATATTGAACTACAAACATTGATTATCAAGATTTATAGGTTAAGCTAATATTATTGGGATATATAGTTAGCTAATTGTTTTTTTTAACGGCAATATTAGCTAATATTATTCGGACATTTAAACGGTTATTTTCAAGGTTTTTAATATTCAACTTGCTAAACATTTAGTTTTCTTATCTTTTTGGTTTACGCTATACCTAAACACCAAAACTGTTCCGGTGATGTATTGTCCTTAATCCAACTTCAAGCACATTAATATTTGTATTTGTTTTCAAACAATTCATAGTTTATCTTTTAAATAAAACTGTAGTTAAAAATTATAAGAACGACAATACAGAGAACTTCGTTGTGGAATAATAATATCTAGTTTGGAAGCCTATAGTATCAGTTCACATAATGTCTTTATCAAAATTTGAAAAAGTATTAATAATAGAACAAATATGATCTTTCAAAGGGGGAAACAGAAAGCGTATGAAAATGATTGACTTATGAAAAGTGAAAACCCATTTGCATGTTTGATTGTTATTTCCACCTTTCGTTTTGGTCTTACTCAGTATATTCACTCAATCAAAGAACACATTAAATGATTAAATAACATGTTGCATTAAATAAGTATATGATTAGCAATGAAACTTTAATTTATGGAGTATATGTGGTTCTTCTACGGTCAAAGGGAGTGGTTCCATCCAACCATACAAGATTCCTTATTAGATGGTTAAAATTCTTTCCCAACCATTCCTCTTCGTCCTCACTTTCGTAATTCACTCTTTTTCGAATCCGAATTCAAATATTTTAACTTAATAGTCTGAGAGATGTCAGCAAAATAGACTACGGTAGGAGAAGAGCATCTGCCTCAATGTTCCATACGTACAAATTCGAATCAAAATATACATTCCAATATACCGAAATTTATTAAGGCACTTTCAACATATTATTCACTCAAATAGTACATCACAATTTCTTTAAAGTAATACTTGCTTATCAAATAAAAATATTCTTCGGAGTCTCGAGTTCGACCAGTTTAACGAATAACTTAAAATATCATTGCTAACCAAAAAAAAAAACCCCCCATTATTTTAAAAAAAGAAATTTAAGTACCTTGTTACCCATAATTCATTGTCCACTCAAAGTGCTATACCCTTTACTAGACATTTCCCACCTTAGCTTTTTCTTTCGTCCTTCAGCTTTGGAATTCAATATATCGTTGTTATGGTTGAGTTTAAGAGTTTGACGATTACATTTCCCTTCACTTCACAATCTACATTTCAATAATCTAATCTACATCTCAATAATCTTTAATTTTGAAAGTTGTCTTTTCATTTTTCTTTCTCCAATTTTGACAATTATATATATATATATATATATATATATATATATATATATAATATTAGACAAATCATAATTGATGTAAGTGGTAATCATTTTCTCATAGTAAATTATAGTAATTTTAAAACCTTCACTATCCTAATATAAAATGTTCTCATTCAAGAATATTGAAAATATCAAAGATAGATTAGTTCAGCATGCCACTATTAAATAGTTTTACTTAAAATTAATATTTCAAATATTATATTCCACACATATGAAATAGATAATAGCTATATTGTATCTGGATATCTTAATTATATTTGATCTAAAACTAATTAGAACAATTGTTTTCTAATTAAATTATCACTAAAATTATAGCTCATAATAGTTATACTACTATTTTAATTTGTTTGCAAAACTTGCACCTAGTTACTTAATTAATCAACAATTCTTACAAATCAACTTTCTTAAAATAATACTTATTCTGTTTCATTTTATTTGTAGTTTTAAGTTTTTTTTTCTTGCTACAAAATAAGTGCTGTTTTATGTTTTCAATGGAGATGTTTGACAAAATTTCCAATTTTGTCTATAATATTTTAATGTCTTGTCCAATGAAATAAAAAAAAATATTTATTAAGGCTAAATCAGAAAATTTAATTATTTTCTTAAAAACTAAAAGTACAAATAAAATAAAACATAGGAAATACATAATTTATTATATTAATCTATAATGGACCAATTTCCGATCATTAATTTTTTTCTCGGGTCTCTTCCGAGTCTCACTCTCCAACTTCTTGATAAGCTTCTCATATTTAAAGAAAGTATTTCTTTCTCCTCAGATATTTTTCTCACCTCTCTTTTTATCTTTTCAACTTTGGATCATTCATTTTATATGTGAGAAAAAAATGTCAATATGTGTTTGTCAAGAGAGGATTTGGAATTGGGTTTAGCTTTTTCTTTAACTAAAAAAAAAACTTGGCTTGGTTAAAAACATGCTTTACTTATATTTAATGGACTATGGACAAAAAATCTGGATCTGAGGAGCCGAACCTGAATTGATAAAATACCCGAACAAGTCTTAAACTTTTATATTTTAGTAACCGAATTTGAACCCAAAATCAAAATACTCAAAATAAAATTATATATCAAACAAATATAAATTCATAAATATCAATTATTTTAAGACTAAAATATTTTGAAAATTTTAGTTATATTTGTGAAATTTTAACCAATTTTAATTCTAATTTAACAAATTTTGGATGGTTGCTTTGGAATTCAATATGTCATTGTTATGCTTGAGCAAAACATAAGAAAAAAAAAATTGTTGTACCATTCATCATTCATCAAGGGCTTAAGGAGAAATGTAATGTACAGAATCAGCTACTACTTCCGCATTGTTTGTTCGCTGTTTTCATCAACAAGAGGGAAATTATATCATCAAATGGATAATTCATATCAGTACCACCAATACACCATAAGGGTACAAAATAACTTTTGTGTTTCATCATCTTCACAGCATCTCATTCACACTATACACGCCTACAACCATTATCAATAAAATTCTATTCAAAGTAGGATCTAAGGAATTCATGTTTGTCCATTCACGAGTATACACATGTAATTTCATAGCTCTTTCCCATCTAAATTTCCATCTAATTTCATTCCACAACAAACAAAGAGAAATATATAGTTTCATCTGATAAAATAAAAACTTTAAGTCTGCTCTTTTATAACATGAACTTAAGCTAAACTGTATCTTCTCAACACCAACTGATAGTAAGAAAAAAAAAAAGTCTTTTGACACCAAATGTTAGCAGCTCTGCTTCACAGAAGATGGGTCAGTATCCAATATCATCCGGATCACCCATGTACTCAGCGACTTGTTCAAGTTTAACATCAACCCTCTCCTGAGTATCCGCAACGCAAACAACACCAGTTTCCTTATCCAAAGCTTTCTCGACAAGACTCGCGTAAATACCCTTATGTCTACCAGATACAACCAAAACTCACCCTCCTCGCCTAGGCAATGCGGTCTCAAGCAACTCCTGACCAATCCCTTGAACCAACTCCTTGGTCTCATCCATAATGACATCACAAGTTGATGGCCCAACAACATCAGTCACCACAGCCTTTTTAAGATATAATCTCCCACCTTTCACATCTTTGCTTATGATCCTCACCTTTATATGACTCCTAAGCCACGTGGCCTTCTCTCTCGTCTCCCTATAGTTCTCCTGCTTACACTCTGTTTCTCTACTACGTTTACTCACTACTTCCTCCTTGCTTCCAGAACCAAGTTTGACATCTCTGCCTTTAATCTGTCTAGGTTTGTCCGATTTACAAATTTCTTTCCCTTTAGCCTTCGTATCCTTAAACCTAGGATTATCTAAACTGAAGCCAAATCCTTCTCTACAAGACCTGAACATCTTCTTTAACTGAAAAACCTGAACATCTTCTTTAGCTCTACGACCTATTCCTTGACCTGGTTTCCAACCATACCCAGCAAGCAACAAAGCTCCATAGCCTTCCACAGGAACCTTCTCAAAATCCTCTAATTCTGGAGCATCAGGGAGTGATTCTAAATCTTTCCTCATACTTTTCAAGAACATCTCCTCCACAGGCTCTGGCTTCGAATGCTCCACATTCGGACGAAGATTCAGACCGTACGTAATCTTATCGGAGGCATGGCCATCGCTCTAGATCTTTGTATTGAAATTGTTAGAAAGTTACATATATTGTAATTTCTTAGAACTCGTACGTAAACGTCATAATGTAAATTTTTCTCTTGTTATATGTTGGGGCCAACACAAGTTAGCGAGATGGAATGAAAAGAAATAGAGAAAAGGTAAAAGAGGAATGTCACTGCTGTTTGGATTGCAAGCGTTTAATGATGAGCATACTCATATCCGCGTAACGCTTAGCACAATGGGTGAGGCATGAAGTCTCACTTGAGCTGAACTTACTTCCAGGTGAGCTTGTTATACATTTATCCCAGCACACACTTGTCAGCTTCGCCACCATCTCGTTCGCCATCGCCCTCTCCTGTTCTTGCTGCTCAAGTTAATTGCCATTACGT
The DNA here is from genome assembly GCA_963555745.1 of Cardamine flexuosa. Taxonomy (NCBI): domain Eukaryota; kingdom Viridiplantae; phylum Streptophyta; class Magnoliopsida; order Brassicales; family Brassicaceae; genus Cardamine; species Cardamine flexuosa. The sequence goes on along the minus strand of OY743215.1, from coordinate 5,880,147 downwards.
ACAGCTTATTATTATTCATAAAGCAAAATCATCTTAAATGACATGGTGACAGCTAGAGCTATTTTAGATATTCTAAAACTATTCTCACATTTGAATACGAGTAATTTTAATCCAAAAAGAGGTTTTGAAATAACCTAATTTCAAATTTCTTTACCTTATAGAAACAATTGTAGACCTTAACTTAAATGTGATTCAACTAAGTGTTTACAACTTGGTAGCTCGATATGTCACAGAAATCATCGATCATTAATTAAATCGAAGACTTACATTAATGAGTCGAAGCAATTCAGGATTGTTGGCCATGGAGTAATCCATAGTGGTAGAGTCTTTGTTTAAAGAAGAGGAATCTAATTTTCTCAGCGACTGAAGCCCTAACTTTGTCAACCAAGAACCCTAAAGAAGGTTTATACAAGAAAATTATATAAAGAAAACGAAAGTAAACCACAATTACAAAGATATCATGGGCTTATTGGGCTCAAAGGTCCTACTGGATTTTTAAAAGTTTGTTTTGTTTTGTTAGTTTAGATATCATATTTTACTAGTCAAAAGAGTTAATTATTTATAAGAAACGTCTCTCAATCATTGGTTTTCTAATCTGAATGTGTAATAAACCTCTGAAATTTGTCAACTTGACAGTCACTTGCATTCATGGCAATGAAAATTCTCTTATACTATATGTATATCAGGGACATGTAGTCCAAAAATGAAAATTTATTTTGGCAATATTTTCATTTATTTAGTTTCTAAATGTTTAATTGTTTGCCGGCAATTTTTTTTTATTGTTTGATGAGTGATTAAGAAAAGAATTTTATTCAACAATAAAAATGATTCCACAATTTTATTTTATTTTGCCGTTCACAACATTTATCCAACTTACACACACACAAAAAAATCATTTCACTACATATATGCATAGTGATATAAGTTTATGTTAAACAGAAAATAATTATCTTATGAAACCAAACCAGCGTTAATGATTAGTTTAGATAAACTGAATTCATTCTAAATTTCTAACGTCCGCAAATTGATTCCACAGTTATAAAATTTTCCAATATTATATGGATAGAAAGCATGAGTTGTTAAACTCTTTTTTCCTACCCCTTCACAATTGGAAAACCAAAGTCATAAATGATACCAATCTTAACAAGTTTCATACATGAAAACCGGAAATATTGGGTCAACGAGGGAAACACGACAGAATAAGAGATGAATCGCCGGCCTAATTTGTGTAGAAAAAAACAAGTAAACTAAAATACAATAAAGACTTTGACAAATAGTGGTTTGAATTTTTTATATTTTTTAATGATTTCAAAAAAGGCATGCAAATGGCAATAATAATGTGTACAATTGTCAAAGGAAGAGGGCTGCGAAAGAGAAGCGCGTGGTCAGCACGACGATCGACGAAACAGGTAGAGAAAAGTTTCACCAGGAAAAATCAAACCCCATCTTCTATCTTCTCCACATTACCACCACCTAACCTCTCAACCATCTTTTCTATATTCTCTCTTTCTTCTTTCCCATCTCTTTAGGAATTCTATCGTTCCTTCCACACGCCTCTTATTATCACTTATTCCTCATTTTTTTGTCTTTCAATCATAATCGCCTTTCGTCTCTTCTCCGTAAATTCTCTGTACCTTTTGCCCAATTTGGATTTTGCGATTTCATCGCATTGATTATGTGTATGCTAGATCTGATTTAGGTTTAGTCGTTTTAGAGAATCTTCAAGCTCTATTTGAATCACTACTGATCTTAGACTCGCTTTACTGATTTTGAATTTTTGTAATTTCAATCCGAGTCTTTTGATCAATCTCCGTGTCGACCACACGATTGATTTTTTTTGCTTGTGAACTCTTGTAGATTTTTGCAAGGTTCTGTGATTGACTCAAATGTGAGATTTTATTTGTTTAGAAGTTTAAATTACATATGCTATTGTTTATCAATTTACAAAATTTTGGATTCTAAATTCTGGAATCAGATTTTAAGTTTAATGAATGATATATCAAAGTTTGGATAATGTTGTTTCAGCATCTAACTTTGCTTCATTAGTTTTTCATCTCCATTTTGGTTGATTCTAGCTGCCTCTGTAATTGTAGCTTTTTGTTTCTGATGAGACTTTTTCTTATGATTCATTTTGTTTGTTTGTTATTCTCCTTTCAGCACCAACAAGAATGGATCATTGTTCTGGAGGCTTGAACGAGAATTCCATGACTTCTCAGTTAGATGTTCTCCGATGCCCATTCTTGAGGAACATCAATGAGCCCACTAATCTCTCCTTCTCTTCATCCTTGCCTTTTCCCATGCCTGTAAGTAACCATCTGATGCTTCCCTCTGTTGATATTTCTGATCTTGTCTCATCACATGTTTGTATTGCCTTTGTGTATATCCTTTCTATAGGTACGAGCTGGAAAAGGACCAATCTTTGAAGATGGACCCAATTTTGATACTGCGTTTAGGCTTTTCCATGGACAAGATGGAGTTGTCCCTCTCTCTGACACCGCTCGAGCTGAAGCAGAGAAGAAGCCCGTGCCTGTATTCCATCCACTTGCTGCTAAGGCTGCCACAATTAGTCTCTCATCCTTTGGAACTGGAGGGCCTTTTGGCTTTGATGCATTTTCTGACATGTTTAAAAATCAAAAGAAGAAATCAAACTCATCCAAAAACAAGGTAAAGGTTTAAGCTTTTCAAGAACGTTAAATCTGTTTGTCTTTCTCTTAGAGCATTGCTTACTTGTTGTTTCTCTTTTAGGGAGGAAACCATGAAGCTATGGGAGACGAATGGCTTAAAACAGGAAACTGCCCAATTGCAAAATCATATCGAGCTGTAAGTGGTGTGGCACCGCTTGTGGCGAAGATCCTGCAACCACCTCCAGGCATGACATTCAAATGCCCTCAAGCGATAGTCACAGCTCGAGCAGCGATATCAAAAACACCTTTCGCCAAGAACCTCCGCCCACAACCTTTACCAGCCAAAGTACTAGTGATTGGGATGTTGGGGATGGCGCTTAATGTGCCTCTTGGGGTTTGGAGAGAGCACACTGAAAAGTTTTCGGCATCTTGGTTTATAGCTCTTCACGCAGCGGTTCCATTCATAGGAATACTGAGGAAGTCGGTGTTGATGCCTAAGACGGCAATGGTATTTACTATAGCAGCATCGGTGTTAGGACAGGTGATTGGGTCTAGAGCAGAGAGGCGAAGGCTCAAGTCGGTAGCTGAGAAGAAGCTGACGTTGAACGGACCAAATCCGTCTTCCGTTGAAGCTAATGAGACGCAGTTTGCGGGAGTTTCATCGGCTGGAAGGTGCGGTGATAAAGTGGCGATGAAGTGGAATCCCATGTTGCTTGATGTTGCAAGTCCTGTGTCTTCAGGAGCAGCCAGTGTCGTCTGCTAAAAGATTTTGTTTTCTTGGAAGGTTTCGAGATATATGTAATTGGTTTCTTCGTTTATTCGGCGATTGTGTATTTAAAAAGTTTCTTAATGTTTGAGAAAAACAAGAATAAAGCCATTTTTCAAACTGTTGTATTTATTAAATGTAAAAGACTCGATTGATTGAATAAAATGAAAGAAAATTTTCTGAAATTAGAGGTTTGGTCTTTGGTGTTTATGCATTTCATAGGCAACGTTAAATGTCAGATATGAACAAAGGTTCAGTAGTGGTAATGATCTTAATGGCATTGCAAATTTGCAATGAAGACACAAATACAATATTGCGAAATATTGCAAAACGATCAGTCAAAGTGTTGATGCCTTGTTGGTGAAACAATCTTGTGACTGGTTGTATATTGAATGGTCTTATGGCAAGTACGTCGATGAAAAGACGACCACGCCGATATAGCCATATGTCTATAAACACATAAAAATGAGGTTATATGCATATAAAAATGTATATTAATTAGGGATACGTCAACTCTTACAGTTTTGCTAGTCTCCTAGCATAATGCCATACAATGCTTCAATGTCTTTGTTTACCTGGTGTGTCCTTTAGTTATTTCCTTTTTAGTATTGTAATTACGTCGTACAAGAAAACTAACTCATAAGGTGCGTCGTAATTCGAAATGAGACAAATCAAGTTGGAATGTATCACATGAATTTGACACGATCTTACAATTTCTGATAAGTGCCTCTTGGCATGGTAGTATCAAGTTTGTTTTCAGAAAGTTGATTTTGATTCTTTTCAGAAAAAATACAATTTTGAAATAATACTAATAATTAATATATATATATATATATATATATATATATATAAGGAAAAATATATAGGATGAGCAAATGGTTGTAAATTATACTTCTTTTGTTTGTTTCAAATGAGTTCATTTTTGAAATTAAATTTTACTCCTTCCAGAGTTGGCCAACATACCTCATTAGACTATTGTCATTAACCTCTTCATGCATATCAGCATATGCATTAGAAAATAGTTTGATTAACCTATTTTTGTCAAAATCTTTTAAGATGGGACAGTTAAAAATCATCCAAAAAAGTTTTGGACAAAAATCATAAAATGATTTTTGCTAATTTATAAGCTATGATATCAAATTTCTCTAACTTTAGTTTTATAGTCCGGGGCAAATGGGATATTGGGACATTTGATAAGGCTTTAATATTAAAGATTTAAAGCAGATATTTTTATGAGAAAATGATCCCACCATTCTCAATATGTATAAATGTACCTAGGGGAACTTTATTCTTTAGTGACCTAATTGGGTATAAACTATTAACTATAAACCATATAGTGTACATATATAAAAACAGAAATTACGTTAACCCTCCAAATAGGTTTTTTGTTTCTTAACACCAAAAAGATGACGTGTACATACAAAGATCTGTTACCAAATACAGAGTATTCAAACAGAAAATACCCATCTGTTTAGGCAGAAGATTCGATCATCACACGTCCTACAATATAATGTTTTGCAATCTCACCCACAAATTTTTTTCCTATAAATTCTGTTCCTCTCTGTATCTTCTCTTTCTCTTGTCTCCGTGAAGTAGTGGGATCTTCTTACACAACAGCAACAACAATATACCTTTGTCTTATTTGTTTCATTTGTCCGTTTTGTTCTTAATTATCTTTGTAACAATTATTAAGAAAAAGTACTAAAGGTTGAATTTGAATAATAATGATGGGAGATCATGAAGGGAGAAGAACGCCGTTAATGAATATTGGGGTTCAAGTGTCGATGAGACTGTTAGCCATTGGAGCTGCACTGGCCTCGATATCGCTCATGATCACTAGCCATGAAGTCGCCTCTGTTTATGGCATGGCTTTTGAAGCTAAATACAGCTTCTCCTCTTCCTTTAGGTATATTAATTAATCATCCTTTTTTTATCTACATCAGCTATTACATTTTTTTTAATGAATTTGTGCTGGTAATGATCTAATTAGTGAATTAAATCATTTTTCATCCTTTTTTTTTGTTTTTTCATTTATCCATATCTCATTATCTTTATTTCATTGATTTGTCTCATGTTTACCACTTGAAACCTAAAAGAAGGACAACCTTCATGAACCATATAATTAGCATAATGATTATGATGAGGAGATACAAAACTGTTACTTTCTTCGTATATCATACAATAATAAGATTAAGATATCAAGTGATAATGATATGACAGTGTGTAAAATTTGATGTTGGACAGGTATTTGGTGTACGCAGAGATAGCTATCTGTGCCATGACATTGGTTACGCTGGTATGGGCTTGTTTAGCAGTCCGCAGAGAACGACTTGTTTTTGTACTCTTCTTCCTCGATTTGGTAATTATTCCAATTATTTTTATAGCTAGCTAGATATACTATTGATAAATATAATATATGAACGTTTTGAGATGGGTTTGATATATTGATGTACAGCTTGTGAGTATGACGGCGATATCTTCCTTCTCCGCAGCCTTCTCGGAGGCTTACATTGGGAAGTACGGTAACACACACGCCGGTTGGCTTCCGATCTGCCATTATGTACATGGTTACTGCAATCGTGTCACTATCTCACTCGCTATGGCCTTTGTCTCTTTTGTCCTTATATTCATCCTTACCGTCTTAACTGCTTCTGCTGCTCGTCATTCCTAATTTTTTTTTTCTTACATTTTATACATTTCATCATCATACAGTACAATTCCTTGTACTCCATGATATTTTAGTCTTTCTTATATATACTTGGATTTCATATATTGGAAATTTGATTTGATATTATAGAATGAACTTGTATGATTCCGTGTATTTTATATCCATGAGACTTGTTTTTTTCTTTGTTGTGCTTAGTCTCGTATTTCTTTGGAGGAAAATACAATAAACAACAAAAATGTTTTAAAGAAGAATTTTACTGAAGGCATAGAAAATATTATATCGGTTAGGAGAATGAGCATACGTACACTGTACACTAAGTTACGTAGAGACCCAAGAGTATACATGCTTCAAACATGCAGAAACAATGTAAACTGTATACGTAGAGACTAGAGCGCCTCAACTAAACGCAAAAGAACCAAGATGGGCCCGTCGAAGCAACTTACGTTTGGGCCTAGGCCTGTCTTAAGTCACTTGGTAACTGTGGGACCCACAGGAACATGTGCCGAAGAATCTGGCGAAGATAGGCCTGAATCACCAAGAACAAACCTCGGCCACAAAATTGAAAATTTGAGTTGCATCTAAAACCACGCCGTATCTGGATCCTCTACTTGGTACAAAAAAAATATATCTTCTTAAGAGATTACACCTTATCCAATTTGAGTTAGCATTAGGTCTAGGAGAAGCCATTATTTTATTTTTTTTGATCTCTGAGCTGTGTGTATTGCGCTTCATCTTCTTCAATGGCTTCCTTATCAACCACTTCTCTAAGCTTCAAAGCTCCGTCCATCAGAATTTCTCAGGTGACTTTAAAAATTCTTCTCTGAAATCTCAACATATATAGTTTATTTGTCATTCAAGTAAATCCCAATCGTTTCGGTTTTCGTATTTCTTTGTGAAACCACCTCGGAAATTATTTGGTTTATTAGTTTTTTCCCATCATGTTCAAAAGCCGTAATCATATAACACAATTCTCGTCGAATACTGTAATCATTAGGTGTTGAGGAAAGCCTCAAGCTCTCAGTCTATGACCTTTGGTCGTTTCTCTTCTTCAAAGAGCCTTCGTCTTCAAATCAGTTGTGCTGTAAGTAAATATTTTTTGTTTGAAGCTAAAAATTGAATTTATATGAGAAATGCAATAAGTTGATTGAAACGTGTGATGTGAGAGTACAGGCGAAAGCAGAGACGGTGCAGAAAGTGAGTGACATTGTAAAAGAACAATTAGCTTTGACTGCTGACACTCCTCTCACTGCTGAATCCAAGTTCTCTGCTCTTGGCGCCGATTCTCTCGACACTGTATGTTATATACTCTCCGTTTCATATTAATGTGATGTTTATATTCTCTCAGTTTCATAATGATGTGAATATGGGATGCAGGTGGAGATAGTGATGGCGTTGGAGGAAAAGTTTAATATAAGTGTGGAGGAATCTGATGCTCAAAACATTACGACGATCCAAGAGGCTGCTGATTTGATTGAGGACCTTGTTCAGAAGAAACCCGCCGCGGAAACTGCTTGAACTATCCCGGTTTAAAACTAACCGGTACATTGAACCGGCTGTGACTTTTTCTTGATTTCAGAGCATTCTATTTTGGTATTATTATTAGACCGTCCCTTGTTATTTTTTTTGTTTTTCATTTTGGAAGCTTAAGATTGGATGTTGACGACGAGATAACTTTGGTACGTTGAGATTGATTCTTTGTGGTAATTGGTCTTTTATGACAAATATATAAATGTGTTTTTGTATCACTACCAACATGGTTTTGTTAGTAGTCGTAGCTAACTATCTTCAAAGATTGAAAAGGAGAGTTGAACTTGGGTAACAACTTTGGTAGGTATGTAAAACAAATATCTAGTGTGTATACGCAAATATAGTTTGTGTCGGCTATGTAAAAACACTACCCAAAATATACATGAATATAGTTAACTCCGAATACGATGAATCTGTTAACCTATAGAATCTAAGAGTTACTCCTTAATTGTGTTTCATAAGGATTCATTCATTAATCGCTTGATTTGCTTCACACCCCCTAAAGGCTTAAACGATGATCTTTGGCTATATGTGCAAACTCGTGTCTATATGATACAACAAAGCATGGCAATGGTCAATAAACAAACATTTTGAAACCATCATCAAACCAATACAAAAGGTAACACAAATCTTCTTGAACATGATAGATAACGGGCAAGAGTATACTAGAATACCATCCCAAATGAAAAAATGTTGTAAACGAAAGAGATTAATGAGATAATAGAAAGAGTAGAAAACATTTTTAAAAAATCTATACTTTTTCTGTATAATTTACATAAAATGGTACATATTCTTGTCTCTTGATTAAATATAATAGAGTTGGCAAGTTGGCAACAACAACTAAAATACTGAATCAAATGAATGATTGAAAAATATTAATTTGTCTCCGTCAAAATTCACCTAAACACACCAATTGTACAATTTGGTTTTGTTTAGAGTAAAAATAAAACATTAAACCAAACGAGGTCTAGAACCAAAAAAAACAATAAACTAATGGGTCCCACGTTTTCTCAACTTCCTCTCCCGCCACCATTCGGTCCACGTCTCAAGAGAATACATCTTCTCCGATTTTCATCGTTTCTTCCTCAGCTCAAACTAAAATCTTTCCAACCTTGTTGACTCCGTCTTCTAAATTACATTTCAACCTCTCTGACCTAAAAAAATCCCTCTAAACCTCTCTCTATCTCCATTTCTGTATAGAGTTAATTTCTTAGGTCGAGCGATTGCTAGCTAACTGTATATATATACACGCATCTGTATAAAAGGAAAAAATGGCGCGGAGGCGGCGGGATACTCTGGATATCGGCGGACCAGGAAGCTCAGCTTCTTCTTCACCGTCGATGTCTCCGGCGCATCGGATGAACACCGGAGGAGGAGGAATCTCTGGCAGAAGCACGCTCCGGAAGCAAAACGCCGCCGATTTGCTAACGAAGGTTATGGAGAAGCGCGATTACGACTACGATTACGACGATGAAGATGGACACGAAGATCTCTACCAGGTACATCTTTCACCACCTCTCACTCAGGCTCGAAGACGAGATGATAAACGTATAGTTAAGGGTCCGGTCAACGGGAGAAAAGCTCCGGTCGTGAACCCAGTCATACTTACGCCGCCGAAATTTGACGATGAGTCCGACGGTGATGAAATTGTAGCCGATGTGCCTCGGAATCGAGTTGAGATTCCGAGGAAGAATACCAGGGATCGGAAAGAAGCTCCGACGGTGAAACCAGTCGTAGTTCGTACTAAATTTGACGATGAACTCAACGATGATGAAATTAGAGCTAATGTGCACCGGAATCAATTAGAGAATCCTGGAAAGAATGTTAGGGGTTCGGTCAACGGGAAAAAAGCTCCGGCCGTGAATAAAGTCATACTTCCGCCTCCTAAATTTGACGATGAATCAGACGATGATGAAATTGCAGCCGATGTGCCTCGGAATCGAGTGGAGGTTCCGAGAAAGAGTACCAGAGATCGGAAAGAAGCTCCGACGGTGAAACCAGTCGCAGTTCGTCCTCAATTTGACAATGAGCTCGACGATGATAAAACTAGGACTAATGTGCCCCGGAATCAATTGGAGAATCCTGGAAAGAATGTTAGGGATCCGGTAAGCGGAAAAATAGCTCCGGCGGTTAGAACTTTCACACCTCCGCCTAAATTTGACGATGAACTCCCCGATGACGAAATTACAGCTGATGTGCCCCGGATTCCTGTTGAGATTCCTCAAAATAATGGTAGGAGTACACTCAAAGTTAGAGTTCCGGCATATTCGCGTCGCAATCCGGTTGAAGATTCTGAGCTGAACGGATACGACAAACCAACTGTTCAATTTGATGTGCCTGCAAAACAATCTGAAGCTCAATTGAAGTATAAGAAAAGGTAAAACTATAGTTTATACAAATTTTGCTCAAGTCTCAGCTTCTTTTGATTGTGTTGAACTGTACTTGATGAAATTACTGGGAACGAACGATTAGTTTTAGGTTTCGTCCTGCAGACATTGTAGCACCGAATACCTCTAATCAGCAGGAAGATGATCGAGAAGCTTCAGCCCTGCGTGATGAAGTACGTGCTTCCTAAAAACTCGGAAAACTATATTGGTTAGAACTATTTATCTCTCATTTGAAACCAACTCATTATCATTCATTGCAGTTAGATATGCTTCAAGAAGAAAACGATAATATACTGGCTAAGGTCAGTGTGACCTCTCTCTCCCTACCTCTACTGTAGTTCATTAGTTTGTGTTTGTTGCCTTTTTGTACTGGATGAGTAGAATTTTGAGTTACAATGCAGCTTCAGCGCGCTGAAGAAAGACGTGAAGCAGCAGAAGCAAGGGCTAAAGAGCTTGAGAAACAGGTGTTTATGATATCCATTATAATTTACTTTTGTAGACATGTATGTGTATATACAATCTTGATGGTTACTTTTATTGCAATAGGTTGCTACTTTAGGTGAAGGAGCAAATTTTGACGTCAAGCTCTTGAAGAGGTTTGGTTTTCTTGTCTTTATTGTAGCTTTCTTCATTCCAAAAAATGTTTTTCACGAACTTTGCGCTGATCCATCCAGGAAAGAAGCAGCATTGCGTCAAAGAGAGGTCCGTGGTGCATTCATATTCTAAGGGATGTTGTTTCATTTGTTATGTGCATTATGCATGTCCTTTTTTCTTCTGCAAGCTTGTGTTGGCGTTTCCTTTGACAGTACGTTTATTGAAAGGAAGAACATAAATCTATTGCAGACAGCACTAAGGGCTGCTGAACAGAAAAGAGATGGAATGAACAAGGAAACTGATGCCTTACGTTCAGAGTTTCAGGTACAATCCTCTGGTAAACCACTGGTAGTCTACTCAAATTGGTATTAAACATTAAAGTGTGCTCTAGACTAAATATGGTATACAAACCTTTTAACTTGACATGGCAACGATCACCTCTTCTTTGTTGTGTTATGATCAGAGCTTGAAAGATGAAGCAGAGAAGGCCGCGGAACAGCTCCAGGAGGCTGAAGCTGAAACAAAGTCTCTACGGACAATGATACATAGAACGATGTTGACTCAAGAAGAAATGGTTTGTTCAAAAAACTAAAAATAGAATTTTGTGCATTGACAGTTTAACCCCACCTTCCTTGTTTGATTTAACTGAATGATTGACCAACCTTGTAGGAGGAAGTTGTTCTAAAGAGATGTTGGCTTGCTCGCTACTGGGAACTAGCTCTTCAACATGGTAAGATAACTCCTCTCTCCTAAAGTTCCATTCTCTGTTGGGTATTGACCTGCCATGATTAATAAGATGAAGTAACCTGTTCCTCTCATTCTGGTGACAAGAGTGCAAAGGGTTTTAAAGATTTCAAAAATTGGTCTTGATATGATTAGAACATGATAAGAGCTTATGTTTCCCATTGGCTCAGTGTACTTGTCCACTAGATTGTATACTGACATGGAAAATTATCACACGGTAGACTTAATTAGTGGGAGTTGATCAACAATATTAGTTGCAACCCTCTTTTGGAAATGTTTACTTATGCACTTTATTGGGTCACTCTTAGGAATATGTAAGGATGTATCCACATCAAGACATGAACATTGGTCAGCTTTAGCTCCACTTCCCTTTGAAGTTGTCCTTTCTGCTGCTCAAAAACCTGAAGACTCCTGGCAGACAGGTCTAATCTCAAATTTTCCGCCAATATTTCTCACAAAGTTAAGCATTTTATTTGAGGATTCAAAAGTAAATGCTAACATTACATCTGGCAGGTGGTAGTGATCGCACTTGGAGCAAAGTCGTTAGTAATTTCAGTGATGTAAGTGGAGAAGGAAACATAGAGAGTATGCTTGCTGTTGAAACGGGTTTGCGAGAGATGGCATCCTTGAAGGTTTATGCCCACATTTTTCTACTCAGAATCTATTTTTTTTACTGAAAATCTGTTGCTCAGAATAGAAACACCTCATACATATGTATCCTGCACCTCATAGGTCGAGGATGCTTTAATGCTTGCACTTGCTCGGTATAGACAAACAAATGTAGTCCGACAAGCAAGCACTGGTAAATTATATCTAAAATTGATTAGCACATATAAATACTGATCATGTGAATATTATACAATAGACACTCATGTCAATTTAATATCCAGATGCCAGGGTGCAAGGGGAATCTAAGTTCTCGGAAGCATTTGGTGAGTTACATCCTTAGAGCTGTTTTTGTGACTATCTTGACAGAATATCATATAAGTTGAACAACAAGCATTGCTTCATCTATATTGTACTTATGGTGCAACAAGATGGGCTTACTAATGAATGGTTCCTTTGAATTTTGAATGCAGAGTTGAGTCATGATGAGCAACAAGATATTCTCTTTAAAGAGGTAATTACATCTTTCCCCGAAGAGGCATTTAGTTAGCAGGATCATATTCATTAACTCAAAACACACAAATATACATATGGTAAAGGCATGGTTGCTGTATTTCTGGAAAAGAGCTAAAATCCATGGCGTGGAAAGTGATATAGCGGAAGAGCGTCTGCAGTTCTGGATCAACCGTCTCGGGCAACAGACATATTCACATGATGCAGTTGACGGTATAGTATTATCACACTAAGCTAAATCAATGAGCTCATTAAGTTAAGACTCTGATTCTTTTAGTGTGTTTTGTGGGGGCAGTGGAAAGAGGAATGAGGGAGCTAAGGAAGCTTGGAATAGAACAACAATTGTGGGAAACATCTCGTAAAGAACTCGTCGACTCCAATTTTCCTTCTCTTTCCGTTTCTGACTACTATGATGAGTGACCATCTCTAATATCCTCTATGCTTCCAAGTTCCTAAATCCACGACGCGCACACACACACTGACACATATATATACACGCACAAAGTTTATCGAATCGACTATTTTTTTTCATTACATTAGAAACTCCATCATCATCAGTATCCCAGAGTGACACAGAAGAATTCAATACTATATAAATATGCTTTGCTTTCAGACTGTGTTCCGATTGTTTGGGACATTTTGGGCTTCTATATTGTTACGTGTATAACACTCTTCATTACCTTACCCAATATATAAGATTTTTAAGAGCAACAATATGAACGACTAATTTGTTCGAACCGGAGTGATTCTAGAGATCCATTTCCATAATTCAGTGGTTTCATCTAATGCTAGTATTCATCTAGACAAGTTGAATCTCCTTCACCAGAAGGTTTGTCATTTCATAGGTAATTATCCAAGTCAGCAAAAATGACAGCTGGCAAGTAATGTAATGTTTTTTGTAGAATAAAATATGATGGCGAATGTTAAAGAAACGTGTCTGTGACATAACCGCATTAGGTGGGGCCCATGGAAATCGAAAAGCTGGATCGTCCTCCTATCTTATCCAAAGATAACGATAACACTCTTCACTGCAAGAGCGCCAAACAGAGCAAGGCTCACTTGTTTGGCTTTCCCCTACTTCGATAATGCCGTTTGCTCCTTCCTTGCTGTCATCGTCTTCCTCAGTTTCTCAATTCCTTCCCAGATTTCCGAACGCCACTAGGTTCAATGTAACTTCAAGGAGCAGAGCCGCCACCGTCGTCGCGGCATCCGTCACCGACATAGCCGGCGTGGATAGCACAACTATCGCCGTACTCGGAGGTGGCTCCGTAGCAGCCCTCGCAGCGATGGTTTCCCTGACGGATCCGGAGAGGAGACGGCGATTGCAGGCGGAGGAAGTGGGAGGAGGCGACAAGGAGGTGGTGAGAGAGTACTTCAACAGCACGGGATTCGAGAGGTGGAGGAAGATCTACGGAGAGACTGATGAAGTCAATCGCGTACAGAAGGATATTCGACTCGGCCACTCCAAGACGGTTGAAAACGCGATGCTTATGCTGACGGAAGAAAGATCGTTGGCTGGCGTCACTGTCTGCGACGCCGGTTGCGGAACCGGTTCTCTTTCGATTCCACTTGCTAAGGAAGGCGCAATCGTCTCTGCTTCCGATATCTCTGCAGCTATGGTTGCCGAAGCTGAAATGAAGGTTAGCTCTAGCTCTAATTTCTGCTACCTGACTTTCCCCAAAACTCAGCTCGAATTTGAAAATTGAACTAGTGATTTTGTATGATAAGTTCCTCTGCTTGTTGCAAGCTAGATAGAAATTTCTATGTTAAAATGCAGGATTAAGATGCTCGACCTTTGTGCTTGTTATTAACTGAATTTGAATATGCGCAGGCAAAGGCACAATTACCACCAGGGAATTTACCAAGATTTGAGGTGAATGATTTGGAGAGCTTGAGTGGAAAGTATGATACAGTAGTATGCCTAGACGTGTTGATACATTACCCTCAAAACAAAGCAGACGGAATGATAGCACACCTTGCTTCTTTAGCAGAGAAGAGAGTGATATTGAGTTTTGCTCCCAAGACTTTTTACTATGATATCTTAAAGAGGATTGGAGAGCTTTTCCCAGGGCCTTCGAAGGCTACAAGAGCTTATCTACATTCAGAGGCCGATGTGGAAAGAGCCTTGCGTAAGGTCGGTTGGAAAATTAGCAAGAGAGGACTCACCACCACTCAGTTCTACTTCTCTAGGCTTATTGAAGCTGTTCCCATGTAGATCCATTTTTAAATTAGGTCAGTTTTGGGAAAACTATTCTTATTCTTCTTACGTTTCTCAAATGCTGATCAGGATTTATGCTCCTTGATGTCTCCCCTTTGGATGCAGAATTCCAATTTGATGGTACTTGAGGTTTTCTGATACATGTGAGGATGGTTAAGCTTTACTTTTGGTGCTCAGCGTCTGCATTAGATCTCTGTATAGCAAATTCCTAGCAGGGTTTCATTTAGATTCACCTAAACTCACTGAAGAGATGTTCCCAACTCTTAGTGCATTCTCTGAGGCTGGTCTCTACAAATATGCACTTCTTCAGGCCCCAAATCATACTTCTTCACTGTTTTTATTGTAATCTATGTGGTATGTAACTTTACTGTATGCTCAACAAACTCTTGCAGAGAAGATTTGCTACAATCATATTGAAAGCCTTAATTAAATGCATTACATATAAGAAACTAAAGAAAACAAACAATCATGGCATTGGAGAAGTAAATGTATGATAGTATCAGAATGAAGTGAGAAGAAAACAATCATCACAACACTTGTTTAATTCAGAAAAAAAAAAACACCACAAATTCATTTTCCAAACACCAAACATAACTCAATTAATCCTAAAATATTTATTTTCTTGGCCGCATACTTCATGAGCATGGTGGTATAAGCTTCACTGTCCTTACTCTTTAGAAATTCTCTTTGTGGAAGGAGAATCTGGTTTCTGTCTTGTGTGTGAATTCCAAAGCTAGATGCCTCAACTGCTTTGTCAATGCCGGTGCTCCACAATAGAACACTCCTGCACATTTTATATAGATACATTTCATATTATATCACCATTATTTATTCTCTTTTTAGATTTAGCTCATTCCTTAAATTTGATGAGGGGAAGAGAAAGAGAAAACTTACCAACATTAGAGCCAGGGTGATCCATAGCTATCTGTGTGTAGACGTTTTCCCAATTAGGTTTGGCGAAATGGGACATCACCCTTGTCCCAGAGACAATGTCTTCACCATTCTTGGAATGGTTTAGAGACTGAAGCATATGTATGAGAGCAGAACGAACATCCCCTTCTTCGTAGACGCTAGTGCAATAGTTGTGTAGTTCTATGACTTTACTTTTGTCACGTTCTGCGATCTCGTTCATGATGTTCTTGAACCAATCATATGACCCTTGCTCCCTTGTTATCCAATAGAAGTAAGCTTTTTGTGTCTTGAAAGTTTGTTTCTTACCTTGTGGCTCTTGTTGCAATCCCTCCTCCATTTGGTTGAGTTGTTCCTTGGCCTCCGTATTGTTGATAATGTCCTTAATAATGCTGATCATCGGAGTCGCTCCAATACCAAGACCAACCAGCAGAACCACCTCGTACTTCTTGTAGTCTTGAGCTGGTGCACCGTATGGACCATCAATCATGATTTTGGGGTAACTGTGGAACAAGGAAACGTAATATATATTTATTGTTTTTTTATAATAAAAGAAAGTTAAAAACGTGATATTTTCTTACCATGCACCAATCAAATATTTATTCATTTACGTTTAGGTGTATTTATATATTTAGCTACGTGTGAATCATTCTTTTTGGTAGAAAGGTAAGAATATATACTTGGGTTTATTTGCACCATGCAACATATCTCCGACCGGAAGTGGCTTGGACACCTGAGAAATATCACAACATACTTTTCAAACTATCTTTCCCCGACATCAAGACTTATAAAAGATATAATTCTGAGAGATTTTAGAAGTGAATAAGACCTTGGAGAAAACTCCTTTGAGAGCCTTTGTCCAATCTCCCAATGATTTTATATGAACGCTCAGATAGTCATCTTGTGGTGATGAAGTTATTGAAAATGGATGCCTGCACATAGATATATGTATACAATCACTTGAATTGAAATTGAAATGTCTTTAAATTTTGGCTCTTACAAGTGTCTTTTGCATACCACTCAAACGGTGAGACTGCCGGACAATTTACAAACATGTATTGACCACTCTTGTATTTGAAGTTTGTAGGCCTTGACATTTGCAATGTCAAAACGTTTCCAGGATATGCGGTGACATTTTGAACTTTTACCATCCTGATGCTTGATCTGAATGCTCGTATCAATCTCTCGCATGCATAGAGAGCTACTGGTACTACCAAATACATCCACGTCTACAAAATAAAATAAAAAGAGTTAGTTACATTTTCCAACGCTGGGATTACGATTATAAGTCCAAGTACTCACCGTTTTCTTGTACCATTCCTTGCTGAGATACAAGTAGTATCCGTGAATGACAAGGAGAATGTAGACTATAACGAACAAATGATGCGTGTACCAGAAGGCATTGAAGCTAGCGAGTTTCTTTAGTGGTCCTGGAAGCTTTTTCTCTATTTTCCCTCGTCTAAACCAAGGAAGAGCCAGTGTAAAAGCAACTGCCATCAAGGAAACCATTAGGAGCCCTGTTATTCCTTCTGTTGACTTCACAAAATGCATGTATCTCTTTGGTTGCTCCTCCCCAAAATATTTTCCGAGAGGCATGTATTGCTCTTGAGTTGCTGCGATTAGCCGTGGAAAGTCGCACGCCAAGTGAGCCACCGCGTGTATGCCTACTCCTATTGTAATTCCCACCGCTATAACCTGTAGGTTTATGCGTCAAGTTACTATAATTGTAGAGACTCTTGAATGTGTTTAAATACAAAAAATGGACTCCTTTGAAAATTTTATTTCGTCATTTATTTATAGCTAAGTAAGTATTGAAGGTTAAGACTAGTTTCCAAGCATGTAAAACTATGTTTATTTTTGTTTTAAACGTCTATATGGACCAACAAAAAAGTGAAGTGGATGAGATTATGTTTTGTTTTACCTTATGAAAGTTGATGTTGTCATCAAAAGGAACAACAACACCCAACCTAGTCTTATTTCTAAGCCATGTGATGGTATTTCTGCATACAGGTAACAAAATCAAGGCCATGTTCAGCTTCAGTGTCTCTGCTGCTCCTTTGGCCAAGCATACACAATGCCCCATCACTTGATATACTGCTCTATTCTTGTATTGAATATACTTGTATGTGAAGAGGATAGCCATAATCGTGAGCCATAGAGCTATCACCCAAATTCTTTGCCAGCTATCAAGTACGAAGAAACTCAGTCGACGGTACCATCTGTTAAATGGGTTAGGGTCAAGCGTAGGCTTGAGATTCTCACTAATCTTGTGGCTCAGCATCTTTCTTTCTTCACTATTTGTGGTTGTAGATTGTGTTTTCGCTTGTAGAAGCAATCTCTTAAGACTCTCCATCTGTTTAAAATTCACCATAAAAGTTTATATCTGTTTCTTGGAGAAAATAATGACTTTATTATCCTCATGCATGAAAGTTTTACCATGATGTAGCCTAATTTATCTGGATCAAGCTCTTCCATTATCATTGCTGCATATTCATCAGCTTTATTCTGGATGGCTGATAGATTGTTGGCAGACGAGCTAAGATTGATGATCTGCGTTACATACAAAAAGACAAAGCAAAGTTCAACAAATCTCCAAACCATTAAAAATTTCTTAGATTTTCAAAGAAAAATATTTAAGTGTTGATTAATTTTCTTTATCTTTTTAATGAACTTACAGTTTTTAGTATTTTTTCTTTTGTGTTTAAAATTTACACACAAAAACAATGAAATATTTTATTTGTTTAGTAAGTGAAACTAACACAGAAAATAACATTTGAAACAATCAAGACCTCATTAGTCTAACTAAACACTTTTTACCTCTCTAACTTCGTCTTCGGTTAGCATACCATTGGCGTCTTTATCCATCCTGCATTTCACAAATCCTTTGGATCAAACTTTACGTTCATAACCATAGTTACTTGTAGAGATCTAGAGAACTGAAACAAAAGACCAAAATGGGTAATAATTAAAAAAAAAAAAGAACTTACACATCAAAGAAAGTCATAAGCTTAGAATCAAAGTGTTGATCACTTATTTGTTTCCAAAAATCCTTTAAATCTTCCTTACGGATCACATCCCCAGTCATATTCCTTCTTCTAGCTAATGCATCAAACAATACCAATGCAAAGTCCTTTGAGTTCATCCCTGCAATAACAATATATATGCCAATTAATATTCTTATTTTGATCCAAATCATTTCTTTGATTCAATCCATCGGTTTTACAGTTTTTACCTATGCATTCCCCGAATTTTGACCGAATCAGCAATCCACCAGTAGTGGCCGTGATCTTAAGAAACCGCTTCTCTACGGCGGTCCAGCCAGCGTCACCATCGGCTTTAGCCATGGACTTGAACCCTTTTAAGGCCTGACCAGCCGTTGACTTCGACCGTTCCAACCGAGGTTGCTTATTCTCTCCAGAGACCGATGTCAAGCATTTCTTGAGCCACTTTACCACACCGTTGTTCTGTTTCTGTGCCATCAGTTTCGGACTGTCTTCCGAATAGTTTGTTTCTTGTATCTCAAGTCAAAGCTCTCTGCAAGAAATTGTTTTCCAGAGAAATTGGAACGGACGATTTAGAAGCAAATACACTTTTTAGTTTACACCTCCCTTAGACAATTTTCTTGACATCCTTTTTTCTAAAACTCTTTGGGGTGTAAATATGAGACTGGACCGGTAATATTCACATAGACTCTTTATAGTTTATTTTAGTTTTTAAATAAACGGCGACGTCTGTCACAATTAAAGAGGAATAAATTAGATAACGAAAATATATTCCAACATGTAGAAAACATACGCTAAACAAGTTAAGAGAAACGTGTGGGCCCTTCATTGATTACTAATTAATGTCTGAATACCAAAACTCACTAAATTATTAAAACCTATAAAGAAGTAAAATCTAATCTCATACAACATGATTGTCCATTTTATAAATCCTTTGTTAATCATTCATCTATTCTAACTTGTTCAATAAACACCAGCGTCCAACTAATATCAGTTTTCAAATAATTCTTTCCACTATTATTAATAATCTTGAAATATTTGTTTCCTTACTCTGTTACCACTAACACCTTCGTTTAGTTTCAAGTCTTCCGCCGTATCATGGTTTTACAAAAGATCTATTATTATTCTATCAAATAAGTTCAAGTCTTACGCCAGCAATACAAAGATTTGGCACGTAGTGTATATAATCTTATAAAATTGGGAATCTTACAGATATGGTAATGGATTGTGTTTTTTTTTTTGGCTAATTGACATTCACGTTATCACTCTATAAACTTCCAACAGAATAATGGGCTGTGACATATTTATAAAGTAATGATGATAACTGAAAAAGTATGGTAATTGTTCATTAAACAGGTAGGAGATTCAAGGAGTCTTCGACACATACAACAAGAGAGCTGTGTTCTTATTACAATGACAAACCAATACTTTATTAAGAAACTTCAGCACTACAGACCTCACTGAAGTCATATTGTTCAGAACTCTGCTTAAGCAGAAGCAGCCTTTGCGGCCTCAAGTCTGGCACTAACAGCTTCCCAAGACACAAGATTGTTCATGAATGTTTTTATGTAATCAGGTCTCCGGTTCTGCTCATACACACAATAAAAAACATTAAAACAATCAACAAAACAAAGAAACTGAAGAAAGCAGTTTTGTTAGTAATTATGAATAAGTTGTTTACCTGGAAGTCAAGATAGTAAGCATGCTGTTTGATGAAGCAAAAGCAAAAAGAAAAAATCAATACATTTGTTAGAAAATTAGGTTCTATAACAAAAAAAAAATGGATTTGGTATGGGCCAAAAAAGTGTTAATTTACCTCCCAGACATCAATGGTAAGCAATGGCTGCAAGAAATCACCACCATAATTAGATTTAAGGATTTCCACTAATCATATATTAATTGTGTATTCATGCTCTTTCATTAAAGACACTTACGAAAGAGCCGAGCACAAGGGGATTTACAGCATTTGGAGTTTTCACAACTTTGAGTTTGTCATTTGCATCTAAAAGCAGAGAGGTAAGAGTAAGGACTCTTAAATCTGAAACCCTTGAATAGATAAAAAACTGAGATTTGTGTTCTTACAAGCAAGCCAGGCCCAGCCAGCTCCAAACTGAGTGGCTGCAGCAGCATTGAACTCCTCATAAAACTTCTCATAAGAAGTGAAATCTCTTTCAAGCAAAGCAAGAAGCTCTCCTGATGGTTTTCCTCCACCACCTGGTTTCATTGATTCCCAGAAGAACTCGTGGTTCCACGCCTATAAACACCTTCCCATTAGCTAAACACTTTTTAATTTAAAGCTCTAACAGAAAAGTGGTTTATTATTTATAATATCACCTGAGCAGCATTGTTGAAAGCAGGTAAGAGATCACCATTGTTGTAAGTGTTGTGGATAATGTGGTCTAAGGTCTTGCCTTCAAGCTCGGTTCCAAGAACTTGTTTCTTGAGGTTGTCAACGTAAGCTCTGTGATGCTTTCCCCAGTGAAACTCCAGAGTTTGTCGGCTCATATGTGGCTCCAAAGCATCCTTTCCAATATTTACCAAACCAAACATATATTTCATCAAACTACTCTCACTCAAATTTACACTCCAAACTTTTCCTTAATATGTGCATTAAAAGTTGGCATTACAAGAAATTATGGATACTCTTTAGTGAGGCTTTTTTTTTCAGTTCAAATTTTACAAACAAGTAATTCAAATTACAAAATTAAATAGTAGTTCTAACTTATAATATCTAAATTATATGGACCACCTACTTAAGTGGTTATTCCGACAATTAATTCTAAGTTTGTCTCATGATTTTTCGGATAAAACACTACCCCAGAAATTGATTCCATTTTTTTTTCCTTCCATCGTGAAATTAAAGGATTCATTTGTAACGCCTAGCGATAATAATTAACGTGGAAATAACAAATTATATATGTATACTATCTAGTGATAAACTAATAAGAAGCAAAAAAAAAAAAAATTTAACCAAAACATAATGACAACATTTGCCAACAATTTCAATAAGTAGGAGAAGAAACAAATAAACAAAGTCATACCAGAGCGAATGGAGGTGGCTTGAGGACGTAGTTGGCGGTGACAGCAGCTGAGGCAGCCATTCTTTGGAAATAATGAAGCTGCACATTTCAGACAGTATTAGCAAGATGCCCAAAATTCAATCAGTATCCTTACAAATATATTACAATGACATTTATAGGAAGAAGAGTAATAGATCAGAAAAAAAAAAACTTGAACAAGAAACTGTTGAGTGGATCAGAGATAGAGTCAGAACCTCTAGTTTTAGGGCAAGTGAGGAGAGCACACGCCACTGAAAATCTATGTGTTGGGTTTTATGAAGGGTGGCTTGCTTTTTGGTTTTGGGTTGTGTCGTACATGTGGCAGTACGACGTATCATATGTACTATCATTATCTTTTTGTAGTACATTTTTTTTCTTTCTCGCTTCGTGGCTCTTGTGGACTTGTTGTGTTGTCATAAATCATATATAACTGTATTGAAAATTATTGACATTTGTTTTCCTTTTTTTTGTTTTTGGATAAAATTTTCACATTTCATTTTTCAGTATATATTGGTTTCCTTTCTATTTCCAGATTTTTTTTCATATTAGTGCAGTTATATATAGTTTAGAATCTTTTTTATGAAATTAATACATGTTTATTGAGTAAAACTATGTTAACATTTTTGATAAACAAAAAAAAACTATGTTAATTTCGAAACTTCATTAGTAAACCAAATACATTGGGCCTATCTTATCCAATGGACCAATTCCCAGAATTTTTGTAGAGATGAACTAAAATTATAATGAAGAAATGTCTAGATGAAAATAATGGATTATCATATGATATTTTTATTTAAAAACCTAATTCTGCCTCCATCATTGTTGATTGATGCAGAAAAAGAAGGCTATTGATAGTGTTTGATGGTAGTCAAATATTACATTTCTTTTTTGGTCAAAGTAACATATTACATTTAAGTTATAGTCATTTACAGAAAAATAAAATAACTCGATTATAAGCACTAATAAACATGCAAATAATAGTCAAATCCTAACTAAACACACAAAATTGCCTCTCTCTTTTTCTTAACCAAACTCTTAAATTGGACGTGAGAGAGCCGGATTTATGAGCTACGACGAGCTTATGCATGTAAGTTCAAGCAAAGTCCGATGACTAAAAAATCTCGGTTGTGAGAAGAAAAATCGCACACCGCATTTACCCTTATATTGTATTTTCATACATTATTTTTCCTTTTTCATTTTTATCTGTCAGATTTAATTTGATGGTAACTTGAAAGACAATGTCTTTTTACCATTTGACAAAATTTCTCAAAACTATTATTTTCACAACAAAGAAAAACCGACATAAATATATTATGATCGATCATCGATCCCCATATATTTACACTCAAACCTCACCAATAAATTAGTCTGTAGATGTTTTGAAAATCCTTGCTCTTTTTATAAAGTGAATGGCTTCCCGTACACATCAAATGCCTCGGTAGCACTTAATTGTGGTTCCTGCGGTAGTTAATATTTTTATATCTATGAGTGAGTTTGTAATCTTAAATGTTTAGGTTTACTAATTCTAGATTAAAGGTAATAATTAGATGAATGGATCCACCTGAGTTTTTTGAGAGGCTTGGTTTACTTCCTCATCAGGAGGAACAGCGCCTAAAATGAGCAAACCAAGAAGAGTAGTGAGAAGATCACCACCTTCCACTTCCACAAGCTCTCTACCTTTCTTTTTGTCGAAAATCTCGTGAATTGTTGATCTCATCGCATTCATTAAACTCCCATAAGTCGTCCCATGGCCACGTTCTATGGCTTGAATGAATGCATATGTCATTGCCCCCGTCCACGCACCCCCTGACAGTTGCTGCAGTGTACACAAGTTTCTTTGTGAGGGCTTTTTCAAAAAGAGCTTTCAAAACGAAGGAATGTTCATATATACGTTTATATATGTTTTGTAGAATTGTTACAATTAAGTACTATAAAAAGTTTTGTTCGAGATTATATATGACCAAAAGTCAGGAATATATATACCGGAGTGTCAGCCGAGGTCTGGTCATCATCGCAGCCTGTGAAGGAGAAGACTTCACCGCCACTCGTACCTTTCCACATTCCTGATGGAGGCCGATGGTCTTCCCAATCATATTTTCCAAGCCTACAACGAAGATGTAGGATCAAGAAAGAAAAAATGGTTCATGAGCTATACAGAAACATTTACTTATTTGTGGCTAATGGGATTATAACATATAACATATGTATAAAAACTCTATGTCTCCATTGTTTTTTCTTACATTTAATTTTACATGTTATCCTAACAAAAAAACTCCCTTCAAATAGAAATGTTTATAAACAAAAATCTTTTGTAAATTTGAAAACAAAACTCTTTTGTAAATTGGAACCGCAGTCAGTTTGTTTGTTTCGTGGTTGTGTCTACAATTTGTAATATTAGTTAACAAAAGTAAATACATAAAACAATTCGTGGTCTAACTATATATATACACAGAATTATAAGGATCGTGTACCTGTCCATTCTACAAAGATACGGCAAATCTAAGACGGTACCACTATGGCAAGCGTCGACGATGGCATGAAGCTTGACTCCATACGGAAGAGGGCGTACGATTGTAGCATTGATCTCGTCGTCCACGATGACACCTGAAGTCTCGTGGTCCATTGGGAGAAGAGTCTCGTCTAAGCCATCTTTCTCGTCGCCGTTGTAGTCCATCTGGTTGTTGCCGTGACCGGAAAAATGGAAGACGAGGGAATCTCCCGGTTTGCATCCTAGAACTAGCCAATGCATAGCCATTGTTATGTTCCTCTTCGTTGGCAATCTCAATGGGTCCGTTTCTTCTTCTACAAGGTACATTTTGACACACTTCTAACATTACTTTTACGTACTTTTTTTTTTTTTGACATCCATTACTTTTACGTACGTGTTTCACGAATTATGGTAATTTACTACTATACTATAGTTCTTCCATATGAAGTAATTAGCCACCAAACATTGTAATATCAAGAAAATATGAAAACGTATAATACCGGTGAGCATAAGAATGCAAGATTCGGGAAATTTGAAACGCTTCATCAACATGAACTTCATGCACTGTGCGTCATTGATACATCCTTTTAGTTCCGCCTCTGTATTCTTATAAGTCACCCCAACGATCACCGCTCGCTTCTGTCCGTGTGCCGACGGTGGAGGACCCGGCGGCGCGTGATTGAACGGAGACGGTGCTGAAGGAGCGTGATGGAATGGAGATGGTGCTGAAGGCGCGTGATGGAATGGAGAAGGTGCTGAATGCGCGTGATGGAATGGAGACGGTGATGGCGGCGCGTGATGGAACGGAGAAGGTGCTGAATGCGCGTGATGGAATGGAGACGGTGCTGGCGGCGCGTGATTGAACGGAGACGGTGCTGACGGCGGATAAATGAAAGATGATGGTGTCGGAATTAAGGGAGATGAGCTGGGGAAAGGAAGATGGCTCGCCGGCGCGTGGGATTGGGGATGAGGCTCGGGAGCGATGAGAGTGAAGGCGTGGCAAAGGGAGCAGCGGATTCGGGTGGCTCCGGCAGGGAGTTGAAGCGGCGTACGACAGCCGGAGCAGTCCACCAGCAACAACATTCTTTTCTTTTCTTTTTCCTTCTAAAAGCCCTTATACTTGCTAGCTATTTCGAAATTCACCCTAAGTTTCCTGAATGTTGTATATCAAAGCGTTTTGATCTCTGATGTGGAGCAAATCATCAATGATCAAGGTAGGAGTTATTACAACTATGCATTGGAATTTTAGATGAAGATGCCAATGAAGTAAAGAAGAAAATGGACGGATATGTAAGAGACGACTTGAAGACTTTTCTGTTAATCAATGAAGTCGTCTCAACTTGCATATAAACAAGGAATGTAGGCACAAATTAAATTAGCAAGTGACAAGGAACTACTAGTAATTAGAATGTAGTTGACTTTGATTTTGATGAGCTTGCTTTGACTTTCATTTCGTTTTGTTTTTTTTTTGGTAAAAGATTAAGCTGTATTTTATTGGTAGGGCCCATATGGGCCAGGCCCATTTGAGATCCTGTCTACACTGAAAAGTATAGTCTCTTTCATTGTCCCTAGGTTTTCGTTTTTCCAGTCTCACTGGTTTCAAACATTTGGAAATTTCCCACTCTTTCTCGACGAAGATCAAGGGGAAGATGGAGAATCATCCGCCCAATAGAGGAATGTGGAATCAAGAGTCCAGTCATGGTCGGATTACTCAAAGCTTCAGGACCGCTAAGCCACTCCTTGACCGGAAAAGGCCACCTGAGAATGCTGCTAATTTCTCCGATCCTTTTCCTCAAAGGTCCCATGCTTTCTTCTTTTTTAATCAATTCGAATTCTTTATGAAATTTTCGTAAATTTTACAGGATTCTCTTGGCTAAGGTTTGAATTTTCTTGTCAAATTTTCTGATATCATCATCATATAGTGAACAACTTGCTCTTCCATTTGCCACGATTTAGGACTTGGTATTTTGAAAATAGTGTAAGATGTTTGTTTATATTTAGCTTTCCCTCAAATTCATCAACATGGCTTTATCGGATTTGCTGTGAAACGTGAAATTTCGTGTAAACTTTGATAAATTTCTTTTCCTTGGTGTTGCAGAAGGAAGGAATCAATGGGCACTGAATCCATTGCTCACCATGGTAGCATCAGTAGAATTCCTCTTATGGAGTTATCTACGAATACACCATACAAACGCCTAAAACCAGGATCTGAGTCATCTAATGAAGGTTATCATTGTGGCTTGAGCTCCCCTCTTCCTAGGTTTGATCTGGATCAGGAGATCATAAATGTATTTCATACCGAGGTTTCTAGGGACAATGGAGTTTCATCGGAAGTATTTGTTACTCCCCTGAAAGAGCCAGAAAGGGTTACACTACGCTATGGTTGCTCTACTTCTTCATTTCTTGATGATGATGAAATTGATGATTCCATTTTGAAAGAGATTGACTTCATCTGTGAACAGTCAGCGGGGAAAACAGCATGTCAAACTCCAAGTACCAAAGATAATAAGGGCAGTGGCATAAAGGCCAGCTTAGATTTGACGGCTGTTAAATTTTTTGAGCCAGACTCTGATGTCAAACTGAAGCTCAATGAAGAGACTACAATTGCTGCTGATCCTGCGTTGATCAATTGCATGCCTGATGAGTTTTCAAAATATATTCAGTCTTTAAATGATAGACAGCGTGATGCAGCCTGTAGTGATATTTCAACTCCTTTGATGGTTATTGCTGGTCCTGGAAGTGGAAAGGTTGGTAACTGATAAACTTCTTTTCCTATGAGGCAAGAAATTTTGTGGGCTTTCATGTTATACTGACAGTGCTAACTATTCCTTTTCCCATTTTAGACTTCCACCATGGTTGGCCGTGTCTTAGTGTTGCTCAATGAGGTACTATCAATAATCTCTGCTGAATGATTTAGCACATCTTCCCTACTTGAGATCTTATATTATATATGAAATCAGATTTGAAGTTATCTTTAAATTTTAAGTTTTGTGTTCTCTCTAACTTGATAGGGTCTCCAACCATCAAATATCCTTGCAATGACTTTTACTACAGCAGCAACTTCTGAGATGAGAGAACGCATAGGAAAATCTGCTGGAAAGAAAGCAGCGAAAGACATAACAATCAGTACATTCCATTCATTTTCCTTGCAGCTTTGTCGGATGCATGCAGACAAGTAAGTATATGAACTGTGAATTGATTGGTAAATGTGTAAGATCTTCTTTTGGTGAGTATTCTCGAGTCTGAATGTATGTAGATACATAAAATGATTGTTTCTCACCTCTGAAAGATCTTACTTTCTGTATTGTTAAATTGGTGTCTTCCGAGCCAGTAAATGGAAGTAATACTTGAAGAAGATTAGTTTATGAATTATATTCTTGTTAGTATTGTTCTCTGCTTTGCAGGGTAGGTGATTTCACTAATTCTATATTACATGTATTCGTTTGAAGTTATTAGTTACAAAACACTTGTTGACATCTTTAAAGTTAAAGATTCATAGGATTCGTGTTCCTTATAGCTTTCTTACTGTCATAGGTTACAACGTACATCTGAATTCTCAGTGTATGGACATGGGCAACAAAGAAGAGCAATTATTGAAGCAGTGCGTTTATATGAGGAGGAAAAGAAGAATGGAAGCAGGACTTCCGGTGCATGCGAAACTGGGGAAGGTCTAAATGGAGCCGGGGCAGTCTGTCCTGAGTATGCCAAGGATCGATCAAAACAATGGCAAAAATATGTGACCCAGGTTGTTAATTCATAGAGAGTTGATATAATTTGTTTACTTTATGGTCTATTAACAGTGCGTATATGCTGGCTTTCACATATAATTTGTCTCTTGTCATTGTTTTTAACTTGTTTCTGCATTTTAGGGAAAGGCTTCCGGTAGAACTCCAGAGGAGTGCCGTAAGATGGGAAATGAGATAGGAGTAAGTCAACAAGAAATTGTTTCTGTTATCTCTACTATGAATTAGAATGTGAAATGAGCCTGAACTGGTACTGATACAGGCAAAAATTCTTGGAAACTACAACGATATTCTAAAAGCTTGTAATGCTCTGGACTATCATGATTTGATCAGTTGTTCAGTCACCCTGCTCTCTGAATTTCCTGAAGGTAAAGCCCGTTAGATAATTTACTGGGTTTATGATTTATGACGCTCAAGATTTCCTTGTGTTTATTTGTATTTTCTGAATTTTGATTGAAGTATTCAAGGAGTGTCAAGATACCTGGAAAGCCATCATAGTTGATGAATTCCAAGACACTAGCACAATGCAGTACAAGCTTCTACGAATGCTAGGGTCTCATAATCACATCACTATTGTTGGTGATGATGATCAGGTGCTTTTTTTTAAACAAAACTTACTTATTTTCGCTTGATTATTCAAAACTGGAAATATGATGCATCTCTTCTCGCAGTCGATCTTCGGTTTTAATGGGGCAGACAGTTCAGGATTTGATTCATTTCGCCGAGACTTCCCAAATTGCAAAGAGGTATCGCTTCTCCAGGCTGTCCTATTTGATTGAAATCACATATGATTTATTAGCTCAAGGAACCAAAAAGCTGTCAACACTGAACTGTGGATGCATAAAACACATCTTACTGCTGCTGATTCAGGTCAGGCTTATAAAGAACTATCGCTCGTCTCGCCATATTGTGGAAGCCGCGTCTGCCATCATAAAAAACAATACGAAGCGTTGCCAGTCAAAAAGCATTTCGTCTGAAAACTCTCAGGGATCTAAGGCAAGTTAAACTTGTCTCTATGAGAAATTGCATCATTTAATCGCTTTAGGCTTACTTTATTTGCGGTTCACCCAGTATAGATTACTGTCAAGGAATGCCATAACGAAGAAGCACAGTGTGCATTTGTCATTGACAAAATAATTGAACTCACTAATGATGGCTCAACGCCTTGTTGTTCCCATGGAGATATTGCCATTCTTTATAGGAGGCAGGTAAGTCCTTTTCTTTTCCTTAATGTCATGGTGTCAGAATGTTAAAAGTTCTTAAAATATTTACTTCTGTTTTGGTAAAAGCTCCTCAACGAATGTTCTGATATTCAGGTGTCAGGTAAAGTCTTCCAAAATGCGTTCCGACAGAGAAAAATACCGTTCAACATTCATGGTGTTGCCTTCTACAGGAAAAAGGTAGATTGCCTCATAAGTAGCTCATTCGCTTAATTGTGGCATGATCCCTATGTATCGCAATGCTTGACATAGACAGTTTCGCATAGTTATCTTAGCTTTAGATGTTTCGGACAATAAGCTCCATCTAATAGACAGAACAACTATAAACTTTTTCCACGTTAGGTTGTCCGAATCATTTTGGCCATGCTGAGAACAACATTTTCAGAGTGTGATGATGCTTCTTATAGGCGAGTCTTTAAGGCATTACTTCCTTTTGAGAAAGAAGAAAAGAAAAGGGTTTGTACCTCCTTTTCTCTCGGTTTATTTCATTTGCATGATTATCTACGATTTAATTTTTCTTTCTCAGCTTAAGCTATCAGGACATATGCTGTTTGTAATTAGTTTATTTACCACTCTCTGCAGGTTATAGAACATATTGACAAAATCTCCACTAGTAGAAAATGCAGCTTCATTTCAGCAGCGAGTGATATCTTCGGTGCCAAAATTTCTGGTACCTTCAAGAGGTATTGCTTGATGAAATTCATTAAGAAAGAAATATATAATACTGCTTTAGTTTTTATTTTGACTTGAGAATATCGTTTGCCCTAGGCTTACTAACTAGGACCTATATACAAAATTTCCCATATAAATGTGTCTGCTTCTATTTTCAGGATGCATACTAGAGTGATAGATATAGGTCGTTTTGCCACCTAGATATCGTTTCCATTGTGTATATACAGATTCTAAGAATGGGATGCTGCAAATTTTATCCCCTCACAGTCTTGTTATTTTATTTATTTTTCATGTAAAGTGTAAAGCTTCTTAGGTTCAGTTGAATTAATTGTAGGAGCCAGCTTACCCAAGGACGCAAAGTGTTGCAAACTCTTGACATGGTAGCAAAGTTGGTTGATAGGGTAAGATATATGTCTCCCAGTCCTTCACCATGAACACATTTATCATTAGTTGAAATGATCATGCTTATTTCAACCTAACACTACTAATCCCTTACATCTTAATTATTTGCAGGAACAATCACTTTCAGCTGTAGTAACATGTGTGGCCAATATGATACCACAGGTACTAAGTTATTCTGTCTTGAGTGATAATATGCTTATAATTATTTCCCTAGACTGTCATCTCCAGCGTCATATATAGAAAAACATGCATGCAATTTTAAAGTGTTTTTTTTTTTTGGCTAAGAAAGGCAGATTTATAAATGCTCTTGATGTCCCCACCGATAATGAACCTTATGCTTGAAAATCCTATCTCATACTTGAAACTTGAAACTATAGATAGATATGATTATAGGCTCAAGGTATAACTTTCACTGAAAAATAGTTAACGAACTGGTGACTTTGCTTTGACGATTTCCTGTGTCTTTCCTTACAAACTCTTTGTGCAATATCATACCCATTTTTTTTTCTTGATCACGCTTACCTGCTCATGCTGTTTCAATTTCTAGAAATACCTTCTTGAGCAACGAGCAGTTGTGGATAACGATGGAGGGAAACTGCTTAATGAAGACAACGATCTTAGATCAGTATGTGACATTTGCTCTTTAAAAATTGGATAATCTTTTTTTCTGTATGTATGTTTTAAAAATATTTGTGGGAATGATTTCCTGTTATACAGGTACTCCAGTACTTAATGGATGATGTAGCTGAGTTTCTTTCCACTCATTTCACTACAACTGGAGGAGAAGCGGAGCCAATCAAAGAAAAGAAAGGCTGCAATCAACTTAATTCATTTACTAACTATATCTCCGAGCGCGAAGCTGAAAATTTTCGTTCAAGAAGACATGACAATGAAAATTCTGTCACATTGACCACCATTCATCAGGTGTTTGTAATCCATTGGTGTTAGAATTAGCTGCTTCAGTTAGTAATGGAAATTTTGGCTAACATCTCTTCTACGTTTTTATGCAGTCTAAAGGTTTGGAATGGGACATAGTTTTCATAGTTAAGGTATATATCATCCTCTTTGATTCCGTTGCCGGGTTGTTGGCAGTTATGGACCTAGCATAATATGAAATAAGTTGTTTTCTATAAAATCAGTGAAACAAATATTTCCTTGGCCTAGTTTAAATCAAACTTTTGCTAAACAGGCTAATGATAACGAGATTCCTCTATTACATGAGTCAAACGGCCATGCATCAGAGTGTGGAACATCACTTGAGGTATTGCTCTTCCTTCTCATGAAGTCTTTCATTAACTCTCTATCCACTTCCCACCTCCGCGAACTGTAAAAATGTATATTTAACCCCATGCTGTTTGTTTAATTGTAGGAGGAACGTCGCCTTCTGTATGTTGCTATGACTCGTGCTCGCAAGAAACTATTTTTTTTGTACGTGACAGTGGATTCAAACTGGCAGGTTAGTATTACACATGGTTTCCGAATTCGTTCTCTCAAACTTTGTCTGTGACTAATGATGTCCCATTTAGGTGCTCCAACCCTCTCGATTTCTTAAAGAGATTCCAGGCCATCTTCTACAGGTTCAGGTCTCAGTCTATTTGCAACTTTATGCATGATAATTTGATAGCACTAACAAGAACTGTGAACAATGTTTTGTAGGGAGATTTGAGTTTAAATGACTGCAAAAAAGTTCATCAAAATCTTCCGAATAAGACAGAGCAGAGCGTCTCCAGTTTTGGTTCAGAAATAAAGCATGAGGAAAGTAAGCTAACAGACAATGATGTGATGAACATTCCAGTAGATGATGTCTCTGAGGAGTCAATAGAAGTAGCATATGCACTCAATGGCAACAACTTCCTTAAGAGGTTACAGGCTTAAAACCAACATAATTATCTAATTTGGCACTCTTTGGACTTGTTCATCATTCAAAGGTGTAAAACTTTTATCTTCAACAGGTTTGATGTGGAGGTTAGGTCAGTTGTCTCTCATTTGTTCCACAACTGGGCTAAGAAACAAGCGTTCCAGGAGCCGAAGAGGCTAATTGACAAGGTGAGTATTGCATACTCTGCAACAGTTCTCGATCAACTAATATAAGCGCCAAGCAATGTTCTTAGCTTACCTTCGTATCAATGTTTTCGTACATGCAGGTAGGGTTTGTGATTGGTGAACGCTTGGCCATCAAGAAGAACAAACACAAGGTTGTATACCGACACAGTCGTTTTCTTGTTTGGCTACTAAAAGTTCATTTACGAAGCTTGATATTAAAGCCTACTAAGTCATACTGAATGTTGGAATATGCTTTGGTGACTAACTGGGTGCTGAACTATTTTGTTAGGATGTCTTACGAGCACTTAAATCATCATTGACTTCCGAAGAAGCGTTCCAATATGCAGATCATGTAAGCAGATTATCCGGAAAATCTGTAACACAATAATGAGTTGATAAAAATGAAATCTGAGATTGTGGATTTCAGGTACTTAGATGGGAACAGCTTCCTGCAGACACAAGGGCTCATATTGTGCGCGAGAAACAGGTAATAGTTATCTCTGTTTTGAGAAACCAACAAGTCATAAGTTACTAACTCACTCCATAAACTTGGAAAATTTTCTGTTTTAGGAACATTTCCAAAAACTTCGAATAGAAAACTCAATGAACACTTCGGAAGCAACGAGTAAACAGGTGAAAACATCGTTGTCTATGTTTTACAATAGTTCAGTCGTGCTTGCATTTTGGTCAATCGAAAATTAGACACATTTTTGTTTACGTTTTTTGAATGGCAGATCGCATTTCTGCATAGTTTAGGATGCACGGTGGCCCCAACATCACGTCTCCATGCGTCACGCTTGATCGAACAGTACAAATCACTGTGATACTACATGTATATATTGTATAACATCAATACGTCTAAATATGGATTAAAGAAAGGAGCCTGGAAACTGATCTCTATTTCCTCATCTTGAATATAAAAGAGGAAAAAACTGGTTGTAAAAGCGTATTCTTTAGATTGAAATCCATGTAAATTGTTTTGGTGGTTAAGTGTTCACTTAATGCAAGTTCATGTATATGCATGCATTCATGTGATGTTCTTAAGCTATAACCTTGAACTGGTTAAAGCTCACAAAATCAGAAGAAACTGAGAATTTCAAACATAAATTACTTATGGTTGTTTCTTTAACACTAAAAATGTATAACAACATTCATATAAGCATCTGATGCAACATCACCACTGGTTATAATCATACCGCATGACCAAGACAAGACACAAATGTGATCTACACAGTATTTATTGTATTTTCATGAAACAACTCACTTTTTTTATGTGCTTGAGAGACGATCTGACAACAATTTCTTAGCCATAGCATCGGATAGGATCATTGCAACCTTTCTCAGCTGATTGTCTTAAACCCATGCGACCACCTTTAGCCAGGTATTGCTGGTGGTAATTTTCTGCTCTGTAGAATTTCGTGGCGGGAAGTATCTCTGTCACAATCTTCTTGTTCAATACCTTCTCCTGTTTCTCAACGGCTTCACGAGCTATCCTCTCTTGCTCGTCTGTGTAGTAGTATATCCCTGATCTATACTGCGTTCCCACATCATTCCCCTACTCAATCAACACACACAAAATCAGTATGATGTAAAGAACCGCAACAAAAACAAAAACTATTAGAAGCATATCGACAACAGAATTGGCAATGTCACTTTCACTGAAATTTCAAATCAAGAACAAAACTTAGCCAATTGTTACTGTCTTGAGACTAGACTAAATCAAAATTAACCAATTTCAAATCAACAACATACCAAATGTCTGTAGAACAAAAAACTAAGGCTACATAGTGATGCCTCGAAGCTAATCTTAACACAAGTAGAGCTCTTTACAGATTCAAATGAAGAAGAAGCGATAAAGTATAGATTTTTAGGGATAAAGCGCAATCACCTGGCGATTCAAGGTGGTTGGATTATGGCGATCCCAGAAGACATCGAGCAAGCTCTCAAAGCTACACTCTTTCGGATCATACTGAACCCTAACAACCTCGTTATGCCCCGTCGTACCTGTACAGACATCCTCGTAACTCGGATTGTGCACGAGCCCATGGCTATACCCAACCTCAGTCTTGGTCACACCAGGAACTCTCTGATAAGCTAGCTCCACTCCCCAGAAGCAACCAGCGCCAAATTGCGCAAATTGCTGACCTGGAGAAGGAACATCATCGTCGGGTCCTTGCGCAATTGCAGCGGAAGATGGATCGGCTTGGGGACGAGACCCGAAACCGAGTCTGTTGAAGAGATTGTTCATCGGTGGTTTATAAACGGAAATGGGTCGAGAGATTAGGGGAAAAGGGCAAATGGATTTGGCTCTGGATAAAGGAAGTGCGGCCTTAGAGAGAGCACGGAGCGGTTTAGAAAGAGAAGCGGCGGAGATGAACGGAGGAGAGGCGACGAGGACTTGCATTATCGAAGAGTGACGTGGTGAAATCGGAACTTTAAAAGCCAATGGATAAATTTGTATTTACACGCACGAAACTTCGTTATTTTTCCAGAATATTTCCGAAACAAATTAGTCCAATGGCCTAAAAAGGAAACATTAATGAAAGGGCCGAACCCATTTTAATAAATTAGCCCAATGGTCTGTTTTGGGTTTTACGTTCGGTTCAATGCCTATGACAACGCCACATTCAGATACAGATGAACAAGACATATAACAAACGTGTCCTCAATTAGACCCTGCTCGTTAACACATGCAAGGGCTGCATGGTGACGCCACTAACACGTGGCGTATAGTTGCATGATGACGCCATTGACACGCCTGTCTTCATATATGTAAACAATTCAACACCTCCTTACCTATTCCAAAATATAAAGCACATCGTCCCTCTCTTTTCAATTCCTCATTCAATCTTCTTTTCTACAATCTTATTTTCTTTAAGTCGAGAATATCAAAAAATGGCGGATACAGCTAGAACCCAACACGATGTTCTCGGCCGCGACCGAGACCAGTACGGGATGATTGGTAGAGACCGAGACCAGTACGGATACGGCCAGTTGTCTGGCCGAGACCGAGACCAGTATGGTTACGGGATGTCTGGCCGACAAGACTACTCCAAGTCTAGGCAGATTGCTAAAGCTGCTACTGCTGTCACCGCTGGTGGATCTCTCCTTGTCCTCTCAGCTCTCACCCTTGTCGGAACAGTCATTGCTTTGACTGTTGCAACACCTCTGCTCGTCATCTTCAGTCCAATCCTTGTCCCGGCTCTCATCACCGTAGCACTGCTCGTCACCGGATTTCTCTCATCCGGTGGATTTGGCATTGCTGCTATAACCGTCTTCTCTTGGATCTACAAGTAAGTGCACATTTGTCATCTAACTCCATTTGTATAAGTATGTGATTGAGTGCATGTACATATGTCTCTCATATATGTAATATGATGCATGCATGGATGTGCGATTGTGAATAGGTATGCAACGGGAGAGCAGCCACAAGGATCAGACAAGCTGGACAGTGCAAGGATGAAGCTGGGATCGAAAGCTCAGGATCTGAAAGACAGAGCTCACTACTACGGACAGCAACAACATACAGGTGTAGGTGTAGGTGGGGAACACGACCGTGACCGTACCCGTGGAACCCAGCAGACTTCTTAAATTACCATACAGCCATCGTCACAGTCCAATAACCCCGATGTTGGGAGGGAGTCCAGTTTATGAGGAATAATAAGGTGTTTAGAATTTGATCAGTGGGGATAATAAAAGCCGATATATATCGAGTTTCTTCTATCTTTTTTATATATGTGTGTTTCCTTTCTTTTTCGCTTATGTAATTTGTAAACGTTATCTTGTACTTTCCTTGCTTTGTTTGTATGTGGTAAAAAAAGTCTATATGGAAAAGGTCTTGTTTCGTGAAACTAATGTTTGATCTTTCTTTTACTATTTTCGATGAATGTTTAAAATAAAATATGAACACTTTGGTTAAAGTAAGTATATATGTAATCTTCAAATTATATTTTCTTGGCAATACTATAACTCAAATAATGTTAAGAGACTATATATAGAGTCACTAACGATTTGATTTTTCTTTAAGCGTATAAGGGTATTTCAAGCTAAAATAATCATTCAAACTGATGCAGTCATTAGTACATTATAGCAAAGTAATTAGATGGCAACCCAAACTTTAAAAAAAAAACAGTAGGTTGCTCCATTGGTCACATGAATTTGCCTCTTGATATTAAAATCAAATTAGATTTCAGGGGATATAGTACATAGGATTTGGAAGTTTGAAAGACCTTTCAGACATTGCAAAACCCAACAAATCACTCCATTGGTCACCTGAGTTGCCTCTCATCCTATACCCTTGTTTCACCATCTCATCCCTCTTCTCCGACTTGAATATGGTCGCTGTTTTGTGCTTATCATCCAACGATCTGTTGCATTAAGCAGAGCAATCCACAAACCATGATCAGGATCAAGAATTGGATTCAAACTTTAAGGACTACATTTTATAAGATAGCGAGCTTATGATTACCTCAGAATAAGCTTGTCCCAGTTATGGAAACCAGCATTGCGCAAGTTTTCGACAGTGCTAACTCGGTGGTTCTCACTCCGTCCTGTAAGCAAGAAAACTTTGTAACCCAAATCTTTAACCTTTTGGTAAAGCTTCAAGCTTGGTGCTATTGCAGGTGCCTTCCCTTTCTCCACCCACTTATCGAACTTGAAATGATCAAAAGCTTCCACCCTACCAAATTCCCAATCAAACGATACGGTAAAATTTTAATTGTATTAAAAAAAGAACACATTCACATTTGACAGTCCAGTTGTGAAAATTTTCAGACAAACAAGCAAATAAAAAAAGACAGGAACACATATCTCTAAAAGACAAAATTGTATCAAGAAACCAGATTCTTATAGATTAAGATAAAATTACCCACAACCGTGTTCCAGATAGTATGGAAGATTCGACAATAGCGTTTCATCAATATCGAAAATCCAAATATCTTTCTCGTCAGTGCTAATTTCGAAGCTGGTGGCATAAACCTTAGCCTCTTCAGAGACTCTCTCCAAATCGAGAACGTAACCTTCACCCATCAGATATTCTTTCACGTAACCGGCACATTCGGCCGGAATGGTTTTCCACGGAGCGAGATTGTTAGTCTCCGCCGCGAATCTCCAGCTCGTGCAATGCAGATTGAGATTGTCCTTGACGGTCTTGAGCTGTGTCTCGAATATCAACGGTCGCGGAAGGAAGTCGCTTTCGTCGGAAAACGCCGCGAGAGGAAACAAGGACAGCACAAGGATAATCGCAAAAATCTGCATTGTGTAT
This sequence comes from Cardamine flexuosa, assembly GCA_963555745.1. Classification (NCBI taxonomy): domain Eukaryota; kingdom Viridiplantae; phylum Streptophyta; class Magnoliopsida; order Brassicales; family Brassicaceae; genus Cardamine; species Cardamine flexuosa. The sequence continues at coordinate 5,842,699 of OY743215.1, read as the reverse complement.
TGTAATGCCAAAAACGGGACGAATCGAATTAATCAAAAAGAGGCCAGAGAAAGGGGAAAAAAAGGTGAGATTTGTGAATTTGGGTAATGAGGAATCTCTAATCGGAAAACGCAGGGGGTGATTCAGGATAAAAGCGCATTCCGAAGAAGAGAAGAAGAGAGAAGGAGAAATTCCATTCTCCAATAATGAGAGATTGGAATATAGAAACCCTAGAAACAGTAAAACCTCCTTCCCCCTCAAAGTCCTTTTTTCAATGGAGAAATGAGGACTTCTGTTTTCCTTTTGATTTTGGGCATTCCAGGAAGAGCCACCAAAAAGGGAAAAAGATTAAAAAAATAATAAATTTAGGCAATTGTTTCGCGTTCCGATTTGGAGGCAAATTAACGGATGGATCCGAATATTCGTTTTAACGTTGTGAAACTAAACTATATACAATTTTCTTGTTTTGATGGTGTTTATATAGCACAAAGCTACAAAACATTATGTTACATATCTATTTTAATTATACATTTAGTTTCCTTCCTTTTCAATAGTCAAACCAAGAACGAACATAACATACCATATTTACCTTTACAGCTTATAGATTCGTCACATCAACGATTAACATGCCAATTATATACATTTTAGTGTTCATGATTTAAACCGAACACACAAAAACGTGTATTTTAAAAAAGAAAACTGAAAATTTTAAGTAAACTCATTCCTAGTTATATAGCTCTTCCCAAACATAAAATGCAAAAGAAGGAAAAATTTTAAATAAATTCTACTAGTACCGTTCTTCAGAATTACAAAGCAAAATCATTTGAAAGAGAAAACAGATGTGCACAAGGAAGATCTTGCCGTTTATATACTCAAGAAAACGCTACACAGTTTAGCTTACTGTAAAAGTCTGGACGGATCTCCACTCCATGATGGCTGTGTAAAGAGTATAGTTAGGCAAAAGGTTCTTGTTACGTAACGGTAAATCTGTCATTGGCGACGTGTCGTGCTTCTCAAGCCATTCCTCTATGGCACGACGGTCATATGTGTATCCGTCAGCTGCAACGCACGGCTCGTTCATCACATCCTGCATCATCATATACACAAAGCTCTAACATTCCCATCACAAACACACACAGCATTCTTCATCTCTAACCAATTACTTCACTTTCAAGTAACCTATGACGTAAGGAACAAGTTTTCTTATGTAGAGTTTACCTTAAGTAATGGGCAGATGAAATGAGAGGGAGGCTGTGTCGTCACGCCGGAAAGTGAGTTCCTTGCCTTATCAGCTAGCTTCTTCAGGCTCTCGAGTTCCGGAAGAATCTGATCTTTCAAATCTGGCCTATCTTTCCCGCGCAGCTCTGTACAACACAGAGCCAGCGTGGTCAGTTCTCGGGTTTCTTCAACCGGCCAGTTACCAGCTTTCTGATCTAAGATCTTGAGAAACTTATCATTACTATCCATCGAGCTCTCAACGAAATGTGTCAATGCAATAGCCGGTTTAGCTGTGATAAGCTGAAGAACTATCATTCCAAACGAATACACATCTGATTTCGCTGATATCCTTCCAGTGCGTTGATACTCTGGATCGATGTAGCATAACGTTCCCACGGGGCTTGTTTGCTTGTATGCAGTGAACTTAGTCAATAAAGGATCGACTTGGACCATCGTTGAGAGTCCAACGTCTCCAAGTTTGCTGACAAAGTTGTGATCAAGTAAGATGTTTGCAGGTTTTAGGTCACGGTGAATGATCGGTTTAGGTTTTGACTTGTGGAGGAAGACTAGAGCCGCTGCTACTTCCCAAGCTATTCTAAACCGTTCAAACCATGGGAGTGGTGCACTGTTGTTGACCTGGAATAGTCTGTCTTCCAAGCTACCGTTTTCCATGTACTCATAAACTAAAGCTCCTTGCTCTGGACACGCTCCTAGAAGAAGAACCAAGTGTGGGTGACGAATCTTGCTCAAGATTTCAAGCTCTTGTTGGAATTGTTTGGATAGATTGTTTTCTGCAGAATGCAAAACTTTGACAGCTGCAGTTGTATGATGAAGATTACACTTGTAAACATCTCCGTAAGCTCCCATTCCGATCTTCAACTCGTCAGAGAACGACGACGTTGCAGCCACGATTTCTTCCCAACTGAAGTGTTGATATTGCAGCTGAGGAGACACGAGAGTGCCTTCGAGCTTCTCTTTCTCTTTAGCATCGCGAGCAGATTTCCTCTCGGCTTCTCTTCTCTGCACAATCTCTCTTTCTGCTCTTTCTCTCATGTTCTCTGCATCTCTTCTCGCCTTCTCAAGATTCTGCTTTTCCTTTTCTGCTAACTCTCGAGCTTCGTACTCCTTCAGCTTTAGCTCTTCAAGCTTTATGGCTTCTTCTAACCGACGTTGGTTAAGCTCACTAAGCTGAAAACATTTTCAAAACATCATCATTGAGCACAAAACTAATAAGGTTTCATCAAAAACATCAAATGAGATTATGCGGCGTTTTCACCTTTTGAGAGGCATCAAAAGTTTCGGTTTGCGCCACAGCATACATTTCTTGAACGTGTCTAAGCTCAGTTCTCAACTTCTCAATCTCACAGTTTAAGTTTACCTGGTTGTCTGTATAAGAGTGTTCACTAAGAGGATCAGACATGTTGGAAGCTTGTTGAGAAGCTCGAGAGTGAGTAGAATCAATCACCATGCCAGTCCAACTAAACCTGTTACCAACATTCCCATATTCACGGTTGCTAGAAGAAGAACTCATAGCGTCTTTTCTCTCCTCGTAATCTCTACGTCGAGGAGTCCAACGTGATGTAGTATCAGTGCTGCTTCTATTGATACTCGAAACGTCTTTAGCTTCCTCTGCATCCAAAGACATGCACCTTGTTTCATCTGAGCCAACAGAACTCGTTTCCATTGGCACTGATGCTTGGAGATGTTGCAATCTCCTTACCGAAAGGGAAAGAGCACGAGACTGAGACTCGATTGAACTTGACATTACATCTGTTGATTCTATAAGACAAATGGTGTAGCAATATTAGACCTACAATGGTAGAATAATCACACAAATACATTGATGAGTAATAAACCTGAGGTGGGACCAGAAGAACCACTAGAGGAGTCAGTTCTTTCGCTACCATCATCTCTTATAGTTGCATTTCCGTCTGAGTCTGATGGTCTTACAGATGACAATTTCCCTTTTGAAACAACATAGACAGTACAAAAGTTTGGCATCAAAGCTGATATTGCCGAGCACATATCAGCTTTCCTGAAAAGTTTTTTCAAAACAGATTCATTGGTACCAAGAAACCAAAAGGTCCAAAGCTAGCAAGCAAGGTTGTAGTAATGTTACCTTGAGAAAAAACTACGAGATGAGCCTCCAATGACAAGTCTGTCTATTGAATCTCGAGTAACTTCTTCAGCTATTGAGGCTGCTGCGTTATCTGATTCGATCACAAGAACTTTCACTGCAACCTTTCGTTAAGATAATTCAATGAGTTCATGAATAAAAGATATATGGTAGGTATATACAAAAAGACAATACCTTTCTCCGTTCGAACAATTTTGTGAAAGGTTTAAGCATTTCTTCAGCTTGCCACAATATTTCCTGTTTATATGCAGTTGCTACATCTTCTCGTACCTCGGAAATAGGGATTGCATTCCCCACTTGAGAAGAAGCAAGAAAATGGACATTAGGCTTTTATTAGTTACAGCAAAGTAAGGAAGACAACAGAATTCCTCAGTGGAAGAAAGAAACAAGGAAAAGGAGTCTTAAAGTTGGAGCTTTACTTGGTGTAGGTACTGAAGTAATCCTTGGATGGATGTGAATTAGCTTGAAGCCAACATTTCCTTCAGGAGCAAATTTTTCGAGTGCCCATGTAACTACATTTTTGTTTTTCCTGCTCCCACTAAGAGCCACAACGACTGTGTGAGATGATGGAAGAGGAGAAGGAGCAGGAGGAGGAAGGGCAAGCTTGTTTGGCGATCTACTCATTGTCTATCTTTATTGCTTATACCCTACACAGTAGAAGCATTCCAGATAACATGAAAACTAAGGTCATATAAAACTCTTAAGTCAGTATTAAACTTGAACTCACATAGGCACATAGCGAATGTCAATTTCAGTTCATCAAGGAGAAATGACAAATGATAACAAAATTATTAAATAACAGTGTCTTGAATGCAAAGGAAGTAAGCCGATCAATAGATACTTTTATAGAGATAGTAGTAAAATATCTCAAGAGTCTAATTTGGACTAGTTTAAGCGGAAGGATCATAAAGCAACAACCAACGACCATAGACGCTAAAAAGATAGCTTACTGTAAGTTAAATAACTCGACTTTAATTTTCTTTACCAAGAAAAATGTCAACTTTTAGCACAATGCAATTGCAAGAGTATCAATTAAATCATCAACGAAGTCAATCAAAGAGACCATCTTCAGGGCATAGATTTCAATATAACGAAATGATAAAACAAGAAACCCAGAAATTGAACCTACCTGGTAAATAAAGGATGAACCTGCCTCTTAATTCGGCTTTGAGCATCTCGAACTCGGGGAAGCTTCCATTTCGCAGATAGAAATAACAAAAACAAAGAAGATGGCCCACGTTCGTGCTGCTAATCTCGGATACAATCAATGGGTTCTTATAATGAGAGAATCTTACAAGGATTTATAATGAAAATAATAAGAAAAAAAAGAGACAAGTTGGTCATGTTAATCGTCAAAGGATCAGTCTTTGGTATATACTCCCACAATTTTCTTCATTATCAGAGTGACAGAGGCAGTGTGTGTTTAAACAATCAAGTTTTCTCCAATCATATTTAGTTTCTATTTATTGGATATTAATTTCATTTCTCAACGCCATTAATATATTTGTTTTTCATTAGTTGCACGCATGATCTATGCCTTCCTCACGTCTTTTTGTCTCCCCTTTTTGCATATGACTAAATACAGGAAATCAATGTCAAAACAATTTATCTCAGGTGAAAAATGAAACAAAATTGTGTTTCGTCTCACACGGTCACACCTGGCTGCCCTTAAACATTGATCTGACCGGTTCCATTAAAATGCTGGTTTCCGTAATTTATTCGGTTTTAATTGGTTTTGGCCGAGTCATTGACCATATCGATTTATTTGCGGATTTGTGGTTTGACCAGTCTAACCAAAAATGTTGGTACTCCTTTTCAGTACGAAATGTCTCTCTTTTTTTTTCAATACGAAATGTCTTCGGAATTTCAAATTGGTTTTGAGTTTTCATGCTATTGTGTCTAATATTTGTGTTACGATTGTGTCTAATAGTTGTGTTACTACTGTGTCTTTTGATTTGAACTATCCTCTGGTCAGGTCAATATGATTGAATTTTTTGTTTCACTCTCTTTTTGTTTGATGCAAGATTGCAAGTGCAACCAAACAAAATATTCAAAATTGTAATACACATATATCATTTGAGAACTGAGAAGGAGAAGGAGAAACCAAACTTATGTTATTCAGTTTGATTCTGAATAAAGTATCTTGTAGTTGAAAAAAGAAGAAAAAAAGAAGAAGATATACTGTACATATATATCAATTTTATTATTTATTTTTGCATAATGGACCAAAACTTATTCGAGTTGTTTCATTTTGAAAACAAAAAGATCCACATAATATCTCCTAAAAAGTTAAAAACACCCTTAGAATGTGTCCCATGATGATGTACAGTATTATAATATATGAATCAGATATCTAGCATTGTAATTCCGTTTTACCTTTCATTTTTGGAAATTCATAATAGTACCATATAATATTGATACAATCCATGAAGAAAAACTATTATTATAACCAACCATAGAAGTATTTTTAATGCAATTAATGCATACGAAAACAGAGTACAAAATGACTAATGGATAAGCGTGTCGTGGAGAAGAAGGACCAAGCAAAGCAAACAAGGAAAGTAATAATATTCTGAAAATCCTTAAAAAAGACAATTTGCAGTTATCCACTTCCTCGATATAATCAAAACTGTTTGCAAGTAAAAAAAAAAAACCCTAAGAAATAGCTAAACCCATTGCTCTTGATTTTTAATTCATAATAAGAAGACCAAAAGCCAAACTCACCGAGTAAACGTACGAAACCTGTCGGAACTTTTTAAAAATTTGATTGATTGTCTCATGTTTGGTGGAGGAAGAGGTCCCATGGGCGGCGGCGGAGGTATGTTACGCGCCGCCGGCCGTGCGATGACGAGAACCGGCGTAGCCAACGGCGGAATTCAAGATCCTTATACTTCGTCATCGTCGACGGCTGGAAACGCCTCTGTTTCGCATGCTCAGAAACTGGGATCTTCTTCTGGGTCGAACAATCTCACGATTTCGGCGGTTTCAGGGTCGCCTTTTAATTTCCCGGTGGCTGCAACCTCCGGATGGAACGGCGGCGCTTTTTCGTTTGTTAATTCTGGTGGTTATGAAGATTTTGAGTGGGTTTCTGAGGAAGAAGATGATTCTCTGTTTGGCTCTGCTCCTTCTGTTGATGAAGTCCAAGACGCTGTTTCTGCTCTCCAGCAGTAATCATTTTTATTCTTTTCTCCGCCCATTTAAAACTCTTTGTTTGTGTTTGTTATTCTTTGAACTATTTTAGCTTTTGAAACTCCTATTTAGAATTAGACATTAATAAGCAGAATTGACAAATAATCTCATGAATGGATTAGCTTTAAATGGTAGATATTAGTTCCCACGAGATTTGAATAGGTAATAGAGAGAGAACTAGAATTGTCTTAAAGTTAACATTTTTTTCCTGAGTAAGATGGAATTGTCTTAATCTGATGTATCAAACTGTTTTTTTTTTTGTGTCCCCACCGAGTTGTCTTGTAAGCTACTACTTAAGTCCTTAAATACTTCTAAAAGTGTGTTGTTTGCTTGTGCATAATAATTTCTTATGAGTAAAGTGTTTGGCTTTTGTTTGTTGAAGGGTTTTCGATGGTAGTTCATATGCTCAGGTGGTTAGAGACAGACACGAGTGCTATCCGGAAAATAGTGGTGGAAACCAGAGCCCCATAGCCACAGGCATGGTTCATCAAGTTCCTTCGTTTGGATCGGACTCAGACTGGATGGAGCCGTCAATACAGCTATGCCATTCAAGAACCTTACAGCCTCATGCTTATGATCAGATTTACAATGCTTTTGACCTTCTGCGAACCGAACCATCTGTCCAGGTGATCTTTTTTCTTTTGATTCCTTGATTCTCTAAACTCAAGTTTCTGTCTTTGGTGTTGAAACTTCAGTGTTCTTTGATCCGGCAAGTTCTCAGGGTCTAACGTAAATATCCACCTAATAAATGTTTGTGCAGAGAATGGTAATATCATTGTCTTCGGATAAAGCAGTTTGGGAGGCGGTGATGAACAATGACGTGGTGAAAGAGATTAGAGACTTGTACAACAATGGCATAACTCAAGGTATAAGCAGAATGAATTGATCAATCTAAGTCTTTCATTTTACAGACTTCTCAGGGCTCTCATTACCAAAGTCCTGTCTTTCTTATTTTCTTATTACAGATGTTGAGGAGAGTTCGGATGAGACTTCCGGAGAGAACAACTCAGTAATGGATTTCATAAAGTGGGTGTTTGACAACACAATGGTCAAGGCAACAGAAGTGTTTCTGAAAATAACAAAGGTAGTGACGGAGCTCTTCCATACTTACTATGATGATGGTGTTAGAAACAAAGGGAAAGATGCCAAATTCAACAATTGGCTCGAGGAAAGGCTGACGACTTCGGTTCTGCTCTCCATTGTGGTCCTGCTGGTCGTGATGGTTTCCCGAGCTTGCAACAAGTCTTGATCGTTTCAAATCTGTCGACAATACATTTAGTCGTCTGTTGTCTCTTGGACACTGCTTGGTTTAGCTTTCTTTCAGGTCATCATCATAATGTTGGTTTGTTTGATAAATCTGTGGTTTTGTACTCCATTGTTAACATTTTTGAAGGATTTACTCGGTTGTGTTTTCTAGAATAAGTACTCTGAATGTTTCAAAATGTTAACAGAGTTTTCGTTTACCCCAATTACTTAATCTCTTAACTACAAAAGAAGTTAAAGATTAGTTTGTAGTTACAGAATCTAAGAGGACCATACTACTCTTTTCACATCATTGTATGAACAGAACCAGGCTATGTCCAGGAACAACCTTCACTTGTTTGTTTCCATGTCTGTAGCAGAGTTCAAAAGAGACTCAACATCAGGCGTAACAGTTACAAACTTCGCTGAAGAACCAATACGACAGCAGCTCCTCCCTTTGGTATCGATTGCTGCCACGTCACTATGAAATATTGCATTTGGACCTGGCATGACCTGTGCATATATGTATAGAACCGAGAGTCAAAGAGATGAAGAAGAGTTGGTGAAAGAAGAAGCATGGTTTCTCTGACTCTGCCAAGGTTAAAATGATGAGACAAAACGACTTACATCAAAGAGGACATCTCCAAGTTTCAACTTGACAGTACCGCTCTTGTAAACTAGCATTTTGCCCATGAAACCCTCTGGTAAACCTTCAAAAGGGTTGCTTCTCTTTGAACTATGCTCTGAGACCGATCTCTTGGTGTTTGCTCCTGTGAATTGCTTCTTTACAGGAAGACTGTCCGGAATCTTAAAGAAAAACATCTGCTTTCTGCAGTGTTGCTCCTGCAGGTAAATGATACAATCAGTCAAACTCAGGGAAGAGTTTCACATCTCTGTCAATACCAATTTGTTTACAATTTTATTACCGATGTCAGACCGAGTTCTTCTGCTGAGTTGATGGTATTCTCCTCATAGTCGCGGTGTTTAGCCACCTCCCCAAATTCCTCCTGGTCAAGAAGTTCTAACAACACAAGAAGTCAGTTTCAGTTGATAGGAGGGGAGAGATACAGTTACGTACAGAGCAACACACATTCACACATCTGAATACTGAGATTTGCAAAACCATATGGTTGGCAGCGAGCGAGTAATACCTGGATCACCAGAGTTGGGCTTTCTCAAAGGAAGAACAGTAGGATAGTAGGAGTTTACATAATCCTAGCACATGAAATTAGCCAAACCTTATGTCACATTAAAGCAAAACAAGAGAAACTGGGAGGGGGGAATCAAGATCTATGTGAAGAGCTCTAGTTACCCAAGGTCCAACGTAGTCTTCCTTTGTTTTTGTAACCAAATTATGAACCTCTTCTACATCTTCTCGAGCAGTAGCAGGCGAAACAGTAGTAAGAATAATATCAGGAGAAGAAGAGGGATTAACATCAGAACCGCGTTTGCCATCTTCTTTAGGAACACCAAATGACCTTATAGCAAGTGATGAGAAGTCTGGTTGGAATACAACTTCAGAGGAAGAAGCTGCAAAATTTCAACTTTTGAATAACAAGCGCTGCTATAATACTATACATATACCACAACCTTCCTCATTAATGGTTATCAGATAACTCATTTTACATATATAAACGTGGATATTACCTTTCGTTTCGGATTTAGGTCTCCTATGGCCGATCTGCAACACAAGAAAGTTAGGTTTGAACTTCGAGCATTTGGATGAACAGACAAAGACAGCAGCTAAGCTAGTTACAGCCTAGAATCAATCCACTGAAAAATCTTGGGAAAGAACGTAGTTAAATTGATGCAACTATCCAAAGTAGATATATCTATCAGAATTAGTCTAGCTCATAACAAAAACTGAAAATTCCATCTTATCTTAAGATGAAGAAAGCACACCGTTTTGGTATTAGAGGTATTTGTAAGTGTATAAATATCATAATCTAACGTACAAGATTTTAATTATTTAAATCAGGGAAATTACGGTTAGACTAATGACTGTTAGTTAAAAAATTTCCATGAAGGAAAGAAAATCAAATACAGAGAGCAAGATTAAGAAAAAGACTACATACGCGTTTAACTATCCGCTGAGCTGCTTTTTTATTCTCTTCCTCATCCTCAGCTTCACTGTGTTCAGACAAGGATTTTAGAATTTTCAAATGTATATTCAAAATATAGGTTATTTACGCAAAAACAAGAACCGATTGAGAAAGAGTTACGTGTTAGTCGGAGCGATCGGCCTGCGAGAAGGCGTCGGAGGTTTTGGTTGGAACCTTCGCTGCCGAGAAATGAAGTGGGGAAGGTCAGTGAAACTAAATTTTGGAGGCGAAACTTTCGAGATTTGAGATGAAATTTACTAAGGGAAAGGAGAAGACGGAATCAGTAGAGCCGTAGAGGTTACCTTGGATCTTCGGGGAACCTGGGAGCCTGAATCCATGGCAGTCGTCCGCCGGTAAGAGATTCGGAACCTGCAAAAAAAAAATTTGGGATTTGGGGTAATCGGAGAATCGAACTCGAGTCCTTGGCAATTTGTTAGAGAGATTTCCCAAGCGACCTAGAAGCCTTTTTAATGACATCGGTGACAATTCAAAGTATATCTCTTTGTGCATTACAATAGTTGACTAAAATATAATTGAATTTATAAATTTATAAACAAGTTTAGGTAGAATAATTAAAAAAACGGAGTTGTTCGTAAGAAATCTGTATGTGATTGGATAAATCTTTTTTTGATTTAATGTCTTAATTTTCATAAAGTATATTTTGATTAAAGTTATTAGTAAATGTAGTTTTTGTTATTTTTTATAAATAGTACATATAGGATTTGCATTGGGAAAATTTTAAATGTATTGGTGTTAGCTAGCATTCAATGATCACACTTATCACAAAATTTATTTCGTACATATATGTATAGTGAGACCCATTTAAGTCTATACTTTTATCTCTCAAGTATAGAGAGTTGTTGCAGCGACAATCTAGTTTGCATAATGTGTAATGTACAAATTGTAATGAATGTTTTAATTACATATCCCAAATTTTAAGCTATTAGGGGACATTATTATAAATTTAGCAAAGATCTTCTCGGTTCTTCGTTCTTCTGGAGAAAATGGACCTTCAAGCTGCTCTCGTTCGCCTGTTAAAACCAAGAATTCACCACTTTAGCATTTGGAGCTTCCAAATCCAAATTGCACAAAATAATATATATAGAATCACTTCGAACGATGGGCTACTCCAATTTAACCACTCAAGTTATAGAATTAACCGAACCAGACAAAAATATATTACCGCTAGGAGAGGAACTAAGAGAAGGCTCTTCTCCATTTCTTCAAAATATAACAATTCTTGTTTGAACATGCTGAGCAATTCTGTCACTTCATATAGGATTATTTCAACCTGCTGATATTTAATCACCCAAACATTCTTAAATTAATTTCTTATATATTCAAATATAAAAATATTTCAAAACAAGAAAAATACATATAAAAATAAATTGGAATTACTCGAGGGAGAAACTTGGTGATGATGTCTTCAATCTCGTCCATGACTTCTATAGCTGTGACCATTTCTTCATGTATGGACACCACATCTATCTGTAACTTCAAAATTATTATTTTTTCGTTTTCTCAACAAAACGTTAAAAATAATTATAATAAATTGTTTTCTCAAAGAAAGGAAAAAATATGTCTAACCGTTGCACCATGTAGAAGGGGTAAACGGACAGACAAAGAGTGTAGTTTTCGATTTAATTTGCTCAAAGCTTCTAAGTTTTTCGAGTCCAATTTTGACCACTCATTGAGTAAAGGCATTTGTAGACTGAGGACTTGGCGTAGTTTAATTTCTTGTCGGAGCCTTTTAACTTCTATCATATTTTCCACTACGTAATTCCTCATTTTGTATATTCTAAGCCAAACCCAAAACAACTGATCCTAAAACCATCACAAAAAAAGAAAAGCAAATTAGGTAAAAGAAAAAAACTTAAGGTTAAGGTTAAAATTTTGTCATTATGTATATAGTTTTATACCTCAACGTTGATCTTAAGGTTAGCCATAGTGGCTTCAGTTCTTGCGTTAATAAACCTCCATTGAAGTAATCTGTTTTGGAAAACCCTAAACCGGTGAAAATCCTCCTCTTGAACCGGAGATACTTTCTTCTGCGCCCTGAAGTACTTCAAAACTCCGGCCACAGCTCCACCGCCACCACTTCTCATCTTGGCTACGCTTACCGGTGACTCAGGCGGCGTCATGCACATTGAAGTCGCCGGAGCTGAGCTGGACAGAGACGTCTTCAACGTAGAAACTCTCCCAGGAGACAACGCCCACGCCGATGGTGAGCTCGCTCCCGGTTTAAGGCCTTTCGACGAAGCGTTATTACGAGGACTGCCACGCTCTCGTTGCTCCAAGTACCTAACAAACGCCTCTCTGCTTCTACCGTTGTTTATCTCGTGAGATCTTGACGCGCTGTTTCTCGCCGGGATTATATTCTCGCCGGGTTTTGTGTTTGATCCTGTGGGTCTTGAAGATCTTGTTGTGGAGTGTGATCTGGTTATCATCACTCGTTTGCTTGTATTGGAAGGCGACGAAGAAGTAGAGGAGGAAGTAGAAGACGAGTATGAAGCGTTTAAGGACACAGGGAGGGAAATTGAGGAAGATATACTCCGGCTTCGGTCAATATTCGGCGACGGAGGCCGGAGTCTGCGACCATTGGTGGTGGTTGCCATTTTCTGTATGCTTCTTCTTTAATAGTTGACTCTTAGCCAGAACTATATGCTTCAAGAAATCGTCTAGTTCTAAATACACTGTTTTGTACAGTTATGATATATAATATAGTTAGGGTTATATTTAATCTGTTTGATAACGCTTGGGGGAATTGTAGGAGTTGACAGCACGTAGAGGCAAGTAAGAACACTTCTGCAAGTAAGTGTGTCTACATAATTAAAAATGTAATTACAAAAAGGGATTATAATAATAATGTAATGTCAAAGCCTACGAAGGTCAGGTTAGCTAGAGACACGTCTTCCCTTTATCTTTCGACTAAACAAACAACATGGTTTAAGAAACTCCTTAAAAGGTCCAATTCAAAACGACCCTATGATATCTAGTCTAAGTTGAATAAAATAAACCATAAGATAGCGTCAAATTCTTTAGGCTTTACTTTGTTTTTTTTTGGGTCAACTAAACTCTTTAGTCTTTACTCTTTACCAATAAACAAAAACAAATAACGTCAAACTTAACCCCAAGGCCTTCTCCAATATTCAAATAATTTTTGGTTTTATTTAGCAATTTCTATCCGGAAATTTGCCTTAACCGGGTCTTCCCACGTTCGCTGGTTGGTGGCCGCCTGCTGATGTTTTATCTGACCCGTTGACCCATAAATCTAGTAATATGGGCTCAAACTTCATGGGCTGTTAATGAACAAGATAATATTTGTTTCACTTTAGCTTGTGAACCACGGATCTCTAGAACCATCCGGAGAAATTTTCGTGTCTCCAGAACATTCATTCACCTGACAATATCCACTTTCAATTTTCAACTCTTTACGCTTATATATAAGCTCCTCTGTCTACATTCTCGCCACACTATACTGAGAAAAACACTACACTCTCTCAAAAAGCTTACAATTTCATCTACACATGGCGTCTTCTCTCGCTCTCAAGAGACTTCTACCTTCCACCATCGTTCCCCGTTCCCGTAGCGTTCTTCGTCCTGCGGTTTCCTCTCGCCTACTCAACACCAACGCCGTGAGGACGTACAACGATGGAGACTGCAACGGCGTTGATTTAGACCGCCGCTCAGATCGCTCTGTTTCTCGCCGCCGTGATGATTTCTTCTCAGGTACTCACTCAACACCTCAATTGTTTCAGTTTCCCTCCAGATCCACATCTGTCTCGTGGCCGCGACCCTTAAATTTGTGACAAAATCTAACATGGTTTTGATGATTTTTTGTGTAGACGTGTTTGATCCGTTTTCGCCAACAAGGAGCGTAAGTCAAGTGCTGAATCTAATGGACCAGCTCATGGAAAATCCTATGCTATCAGCGACGCGAGGCATGGGAGCTTCAGGAGTTCGACGAGGTTGGGACATAAAAGAGAAAGACGATGCTCTGCACTTGAGAATCGACATGCCTGGACTGAGCAGAGAGGATGTGAAGCTGGCTTTGGAGCAGGACACTCTGGTGATCAGAGGAGAAGGGAAAGATGAGGACGGTGCTGGCGAGGAAGGAGAAAGCGGTAATCGGAGATTCACAAGCAGGATTGGATTGCCGGAGAAGATTTATAAGATCGATGAGATTAAGGCGGAGATGAAGAACGGAGTGTTGAAAGTTGTGATTCCGAAGATGAAAGAGGAAGAGCGTCGTAATGATGTCCGCCAGATCGAAGTTAGCTAAACGTCGTCGTTTATATCATGTGTTTTAGTTTGTTTGATAGATCTTTGAATAAAATAAGTGTGTGTCCTTGATGAGGCATGGTGTCTGAAGATTAAGGGATCTATTTATGTTTCTTGAAATGATGGTTTTTGTTTTACTTTAATTAAGATTTGCAACAACGGTAAACTAAATCAAGCACAAATTAAAGTCGCCAAAATCAAATATTTCCTGTTAGACCCTTTTTTTTTTTAATATTTTGAGAACAACAAATTTTTTGATAAATATTTTTAACATTAACGGATTAAACTCTATATGTGTAATGGTAAATTATAGTTTGTCGCAGTTTTATTTTATTTTTTTGTAAAATTAGATAGCAAATTAATCTACAATGGTTTTATTTATATTTTATTTTTTGTTTGTACCACTTGATAAAAAAAACGATTTAATTTATAGATAGTTTTGTATATATCCACTATAATTTAATTTAAATAATCAAATATTTGGCATCTGTTGATGGTTATGTCCACTGTATTTATAATAATTATTTGAAATCGTAACAACCATTTGAAATCTAGATCAAGATTTGTAACCATGGTAAACTAAATCAATCACAAATTAGCTAGTTCAGTTTATCTGGCTTTCATTTTTAATATTTCGAGAACAACAAAACTATTGAAAAATCTGTCTTTCGAAAAATTGCATTTTTTTTTCCTAAGAGAGCCAAACATTTTTATAAGACGGATTTTGAGATTGCGGTTCGCGACTTGACTGGTCCTTTAAAACCCGTCAAAATGTCGAAGCCCGTCAGGATTAATTCGAGTGGACTAGCGCGTTGGTACAGCCCAACTTGAACGAATCGGTACACGAATACAACGAAAAAAAACAGAACCCTAGTTCGAAAACAACAAAACAAAACCTTAACATATAAACCTAAGAGCAAGCAAATCCCATCGACGGCGATTGCAAAACAGAAGGACTAAGACAAGAAAAAAGTCTTCCAGCTCCACCGATCTCTCCTGCTTTTTTCCGATGGCACCGAAGAAGCCGGAAGTAATCGATAACCCTCCCGTTGGATCTTCAAGCGAAGATGAAGAAGGATCATCTGGTTCATCAGGAGATGAATCTGAGTCTTCAGCTGAAGATTCTAAGAAAGAAGAGTCTTCCAAGAAGCTTGAATCTGAATCTGAAGGCGAATCTGAATCAGATTCCGATGACGAGCCTTTGAATTTGAAGAAACAGCCTGTCGTGACCAAATCTGTATCTGCTGTGTCTGTTCCTGAGAGCTCTAATGCGAAGCGTCCTTTGAAGGAAGCCGAGGATGGTGAGGCTTCTTCTAAGAAGAAGCTGAAGACATCTACTACAACTGAGGTGAAGAAGATTTCTGGAGATGAAGCTAAGAAGATGTTTCAGAGATTGTTCAGCGAGGCTGATGAGATTGCTCTGCTTCAAGGTGTTCTTGATTTCACTTCTACTAAAGGAGAATCTCCTTCTGAGGAAAGCGATGCTTTTTGTATCTATGTGAAGAAACTGATTGATTTCAATGCTACCAAAATCCAAATCCAAAACAAACTACAGAGGTTGAAGAAGAAGTTTACTAATACTGTGAAGAAGTCTCTTAAGAAAGGAAAAGATGAAGACGAGATTAAGTTTGCTAAAGATTTTGACCAAAAAAGCTTTGATTTGTCGAGAAAGATTTGGGGAGAGAATGGTGTTTTGGCTTCTAAATCAAGGAAGAAGCTTGGTGAAACCTCGAAAGAGATGAAGTTAGTAGCTCACTCGACGCCTAAGAAGCAAGAAGAAACGAAAACGCCGGAAAGAACAGAGACTAAGGCTGTGAACGCTCCTCGTCCTTCCATTGGTAGAGAGATTGCGTCGTTCTTTAATTTAGAGAATGCGAGTGTTTGTGGTTTGGATGAATCAACAATAGTTGAGGCTTGGGAAAAGGTTGGTGATGGAGCAAAGAAGAAAGAAATGGAGGAGAAATGGGAGAAGCTAAAGGCAATGCAGGTTGAGCTATGTATACAAAGGACTGGACTCGTGGCTGAAACTGCAAAAGTGATATTCAAAGCTAATAAATCCTGAATGGGTTTGTCTTTTTACTCTTTAGTATGATGCATTTCGAGACTTTGTTTATGTTTACCATTTTAGCTTATGGAAATGGAAGTAATCTTGTCGTAAGTCTTTTGTTAATGTTTTTCCTTGTGCCCCTATGTTGGATGGATGCTTTGTTTGGGTATACGAACCTTTGATTATTATGTACTTTCTCTTGTTTGGTTTCTAAGAGATTAACCTGAAAATGGAATGTTCATTGTAGTTTCTGTTCCGAGTCCGATCTCGCTAGCGCAAAATCAACTCAAAATCTTAGGTGTTTGGGCGAAGTCAAATCCATAACATCTTTTTTCAGATGCAGGTAGCATTTGCAAGTGTGATTGTGCCTACAACGCATGGAAATCTTGATTACATAACTTACACTACTACAAAGTAAATGGTGTACACAATCATATGCTTATCATTTTTTAAAAGAAGAATTTGGTTGACATTTCTATACATTTATTAGTTGACATCTTCCTATGAACTAGAGAAAAATGAATTAGGACACTAAAATGAAGTACCATTCCGAAGAATGTTACTCATAGAAACTGTAGATATATTAAACAAATGAGTTGAAATTTTTTTTGGATGAAGAGATGAATTGGAGGAGTAGAAGCTTTTCACGTTATTACGTGCCGGCACAAACGACAGACCTGACGCCGACTTGCTACTTCACATAAACTATTCTTAAATAATAACCACATGATATCGTCCTCTTCAGTTTTGATTTCTTTCTAGTTTTTTTTTTATTTTTCGATTTGTGTAGTTCATGTTAGTTGTATGTTCATATGATGAAACTTAATCTAGAAGAGGCCAGTGAAGCAACAGGCTTGTTCAAATAAAAAAATACAGCAAAGGGGCAAAATATGAGTTTTAAAATGAGCCAGTTTTCGCCTTCTTTAAGTAGTGGTTTTTATCTTCTCCAAGCTTCTCCAAACATTGAAGTTGCAGAGAACCGAAAGCGAGATAGATAATTTTTCTCCTCTATCTTCACATTTCAAAGGTGATCCAAATTCTTGCTTCATTCTATATTCTCTCGTTTAGTTTTCTGTATGCTTGTGTTCTGCTTGTTTGCAAGATATTAAGGTTTCTTGTATCACAAGTAAGAGACTATAAAACTCAAATCTTCGCTCTGCTTTCAGGTTTTGGCGCTGTGACGAGTTGCTAAAGAGATGGCGTCATGGACTTCATCCCAGTTCCTGTATGAAGAAACCAAGCCATGGGGTATTGAGTTCTTGGAACGGTTCAAACGTTCAGGAAGACTCTCCTTCAAGCAATACCAAGCCCTTGTCTTCATCTTGACCTTTGTCGCCTACATCGCCTTCCATGCTGCCCGAAAACCCAACAGCATTGTCAAAGGGACCCTTTCCGCATCAACAATCAAAGGTGGTTGGGCTCCTTTTGATGGACCAGATGGACCAGCCTTGCTTGGACAGATCGACTTGGCTTTCCTCTCTGTCTATGCGGTTGGTATGTTTGTAGCAGGTCACTTGGGAGATCGTTTGGATCTCAGGACGTTTCTGACTATCGGTATGATCGGGACCGGTCTCTTCACCGCTCTCTTTGGAGTCGCCTTCTGGGCCAATTTCCACAGCTTCTACTATTTCTTGGCGGTTCAGGTCTTGGCTGGGTGGTTTCAGTCGATAGGTTGGCCTTGTGTGGTGGCCGTGCTCGGGAACTGGTTTGACAAGAAGAGAAGAGGAATGATTATGGGTGTTTGGAGTGCTCACACTTCGCTTGGTAACATCACAGGATCTCTGATCGCATCTGGACTGCTTAGATTTGGGTGGGGTTGGTCATTTCTTGGCCCGGCTTTGCTCATGACGTTTCTTGGGATCGTTGTTTACCTTTTCTTGCCTGTGAATCCTCCTACCGTTGGTGCTGAGAGAGATGGAACTGAAGTTGACTCCACAATGAGGCTTGGTGACACAATCACAGAGAGCTTCTTGAGCTCAAGAATGGGCACTGGATTAGATAGAAAAGCAATCGGGTTCATGGCCGCTTGGAAAATCCCAGGCGTTGCTCCTTTCGCATTCTGTCTCTTCTTCACCAAGTTGGTCTCATACACTTTCCTCTACTGGCTTCCTTTCTACGTTAGCCACAACAGTAAGTTTCTAATCATCTCTCCTTCCTTAAACCTCTAGAGTTTGTAGTCTTGATATAATGTAACAACATGATACAGTGATCGGAGGAGAGTACCTTTCTGAGGAAACATCAGGAAACTTGTCAACACTGTTCGACGTTGGAGGCGTGGTTGGAGGAGTCTTAGCAGGATACATCTCTGATCAGCTCGACGGCAGAGCAATCACAGCAGCAGGATTCATCTACTTAGCAATCCCAGCTCTTTTCCTCTACAGAGTCTTTGGACATATCTCAATGACCATCAATGTCATCCTTATGTTCACATCAGGAGTCTTTGTTAATGGACCTTTTGCTCTCATCACAACAGCAGTCTCAGCTGATCTCGGTACACACAAATCTCTCAAAGGCAATGCTAGGGCTTTGGCTACAGTCACAGCTATTATAGACGGTACAGGATCCGTAGGTGCTGCGATTGGACCAGTCCTCACTGGTTACATCTCTGCTATTAGCTGGGACGCAGTGTTTTATATGTTGATGACTGCAGCTTTTATCTCTGGATTGTTGCTCACTAAGCTTATCATAGCGGAAGTGAAGGCTATATTGTATGGATCACCTGATGATGATGAAGTGGCTGCATCATCATCATCTGCAAACAGAGCTCCCATTGATGTCCTCCTCTGAGTTTTTTTTTTTTTTTTTTGCTTTCACAATTTCACAAGAGTCTTTTTGGTTTTAAAGTTGTTTCCTTTTTCCAGTTGTTGTAATTTCTAAGAATAAAAATTTACCTAATTTCGATACTTCTCTGAGTTCACAATCACAAACACAAAGCAGCTGAAGAAAAGAATCTGAATTTGGTTCTATTTGATTGTCAATTTCTATGAATTTACAATCCAAAAAAGTAGAAAAATTATCAGGAGAAAAAAGAAGAAGAAAGTGACAATAAAGATGTCGCCGGAGAAGCTGCAAGTGGAATCTCTCAGACGTCGTCTCTGCTTTTGGGTGGTTTGCGATATTTTTCCTCGACTTGCTTCGCCATTGAGACTGCACAGTTTGCAACCTGCTTGATGTTAGGAACGTTGTAGTTCTGAGCGATGTAGATCCCACTCACTGTTCCACAGATGAAAGTGAAGCTGCTCCTTATAATTCCCATCTTCTTCTCCGACTCCGATCGTAAGAATTAGGGTTTCTGAATTGGAGAGATTGATCGGTGACTCGAAGATCTAAATCAAGTGAAATCGTAAAAGGTCTTGAGAATTGTGGAACATCAATCAGTCTGAAGACTCGATTTATTATTGGGCTATTGGGATCTTGGCCCAAATAAGCTTAAACTTACATGGACTCACATTGGTCCATACCCATTTAGTTTTCTTTGTTGTTTATATCATCGGAAAATTTGTGTAATTTTTTTTTAACATCGTTAGAAGATTTTTTTGATTAATGGAGTCATATTCAAATTAGATGGTGTGTCAAAATCAAATTACATTTTTCTTGAACATTACTCAAATCAATGTTCAGAAAACAATATAAGTCGAGGCTTTGGTTTCAACCAAACCATATATAAAATTGATGTGTTAAATAGAATTTTCAATTTTGACGTCTTTTTGTAAGCATACGATTGTCAAAAATTAACCTCAGAAACAAAAAAAAAACATTTGTTGACCGTATCGCATTATTTTCTTATTTTTGTAATAATAATACTTTTTCTTCGAGGAAGAAGATATCGATTTTTGCTTTTTCTACTTTTCGATTCTCTCGATCGAGAGAAAAAGACAGAGAGGCACGGTGCCACGGTGCTTTAGAGAATTTTCCAACCGACAGCTTCACGGATTCTGTTTTTTCGTGCGATTCGATCGATTTCTACAGCTCTGATCTCTTTGCTGGTATCTGCATTTCCTCCGCTGATTTCTTCGATCCAATTTTTCCTAGTTTCTTCGATTTTTTAGATTTTTTTTTTTAATGTTTTCTTTATACTTTCAACCTGTGAAATTCTCAGATCATAGATTTCATTAGGTCACTTTTGTACTTTGGTTAGCATGTTTAGCTTCTGTACGCATCCAATTTCACCTCTGGGAATATGAATCAATCTGAAAGAATACAACTTTTGATTTTCCGCTGCTGTGGAGCTCAATTTTCTGTAGATTCTGCAAAAAAAATCTCCTCCTTTTTTGTTTTTTGTTTTCTGATGAAAATGTTCTTTTTTTTTAATAATTTCCATGAACTCTCCCACCGAGTTGAATTGTGATTACGGTTCAATTTTTGGGTCACTTGGCTTGTGGTTGTTTGTCTCTTCTAAGTCTTAATACTAATGAGAGATCATGTTGCTGCAGGTGGCGGCATCATGGTAATATGATTAAATGAGATTCTGGGGATTAAGTTTAAGTGGGAAGGCTGTTATATTTCTTAATGGGGATAAAGTATTTGCCGATCTCGGTAGCATCAACAGCTCTGAGCTTTGTGGGCCTTCAAGTTTGGACAGAGTTGTCTCTGGATAGACTTAGAGCTGATGGCCTGATAGCAAAGAACATTTCTTTAGGAGACTCCGAGCATGCGCTTGAGCTGCTTCTCGGTTCTTACTTCACCATTGCGCTGCTGGCAAATTTTGTGCTCAATGTGTATATTCTTCTGCTACTTTCTCTCAAGGTAAAGAGTAACATTTTACTACCGGGATGCAAATATAAGCAATGATATTTAGCCTTCGTAGTAGACTTTATGTCATTGTTGGATCCCTCTAAGTCTATGAAATGTGACTTTTCAATCTTCGTTATGAATACTTCAAGCGATTAATAGTTCCTCATATTTTTTAAACTGCGCTTATTTTTGCCTCCTAGTCTACATTAGTCACTGGTACAGAGGTATCCCTTTAGTTGATACTACTTTGGGAACTATCTTTATACGCTCAAAGTATCAGAATTGTCACCATTGATTTCTCTTCTTTTTGAAAGAGTCCAGTTTAGAATTTACAGTTCTTAGTTTGTTACAGCATTATAATGAGTTTTCACCTGCAAATAAAGTGTCGAACTCTCATTTTTGGCTAGTTGAATTGAATGTCTTGCATGAAAGAAAATTCAAAAAGATACAGCTTAATGCTGTTCGTTTCCATAGTATTGTGCCCAGGCTTCTAGTATGTTGATTGTTTAATTGTTCTTGGAAATGTCTTATGCATTTTCTGTGGTTCTATTCTCTTTCAAAAATCTTCTGCAGACTCTATTTTTTGGAGATTTATATGGTGTTGAAACAAAAAAGTTGGTGGAGCGACTTGCCAATTACATCATATACAAGGTTGCTGTTCTTACTTTGATTATAAACTAGACTGTGACATACAATAACCTACATTCTATTTTTTGTATAATAACCTACAATCTTGTTAGTTTTCATTACTTAATATCTTAACAGCTCAGTAAAAAGAATGAAATATACTTATAATGGCAGAGTAACGAAAAAGAGAACAAAATAGATTTTGAGGCTTAAGTGAGGTCTTTACTTAGATAGATAATTCTTCCACTTTGCATCTTGTTTAATGTTTCCCTAATTTGAGTTATTGGTTATCTGTATTTATTATGGGTGTTAAAAGATTAATCCCACTTTTAATCTTCCTGTCTCTAGGGTACATTTCTCCCACTGGTGATTCCCCCAACAATATTTCAGGGTGTACTGTGGACAGTTTGGTTGACTGTTCTATGCACTTTAAAGGTATGGAACACTAGGTGGTGTAGGAAATATTAGCGTTCTTGATTTACTATAAAAAAATTCTGAGTTCTTTTCTAGACAGCCTAATGTGTATCTTGCAATGTCATGTAGATGTTCCAAGCTTTGGCTAGAGACCGCCTTGAACGATTGAATGCATCTCCTTCTTCTACACCTTGGACATACTTTCGCGTGTATTCAGTACTGTTCTTGGTTCTTTCTGTCGATATGTTGTGGTATTTCCTAAACCTTTTGGTTAAGAGTCAAATATTCATCTGCTGCACTTTTCTTTTATCTGTTTATGAACTTAAAGTAGTAAAGTCTTGTTTCCATTCTTGTTTCTTTCTGGACTCCATATAAACTTCATACACAAAACTTACGTTATGTGTATTAACAAAGAGGTAAAAAGATTAACCTGCATGGCCGATGCTCTTAATTTCTAGTGAAAATTGGGACTCTTGGAAGTTTATCTCGATCCTATACATAAGACTTAATTTTCTTCTCAAACACTCTTGGTTATTTTAGAGGATCAGAGTAGAATGTTTTCTAGATACACCCTTATCCGTCAAGAACAGCTTCATAAACTTCTTTCACTACATAGAGAAAGTACATATTGCTTTGTGGGTGCCGGTGCAGTCCAGCTAGGAAATTCGATTGATTGCTTTGTGAAATAAAGTTTCTGTTCTAGTAACCAATCAGAAGTTCGTGATATTTTTAGTAAAAAGGATTTTTACTTTTTTTCCTCCAATGTTGCAGGATAAAACTTTCCCTTATGACATACTATACAATTGGATCCTCTGTGTATCTGCTGTTACTTTTTGAGCCATGCAGTATAGCTTTTGAGACCTTGCAGGTAATTAATTTGATAGCAGTTGTCTTCTTCGTCCTACTCGTTGTCTTTCTTTTGTAGCCATGATCAACAAAATAAAGAGCTGATCCGATTGTTTTGCAGGCACTGCTAATTCATGGGTTTCAGCTGCTTGATATGTGGATCAACCACTTAGCAGTAAACAACTCGGACTGCCAAAGATCTAAGTTTATCGATTCCATGACAGCAGGTCTTTTCTTTTCTGGTGTTATGCTATGGTTTCCTATTAGAACCTATGAATGCATTCCAGTGGATATTTGTGGGCTACTGGAACTCCACATCTCAAGATAAACTTTTACCCTTTGGATAGGCTCACTGTTGGAATGGAAGGGCCTCCTCAACCGTAACCTTGGTTTCTTCCTGGACATGGCTACACTGATAATGGCACTAGGTCATTATTTGCACATTTGGTGGCTGCATGGCATTGCCTTTCATCTGGTCGATGCAGTTTTGTTTCTCAACATACGTGTAAGTTTGTTAATGGACTTTCTTTAAAATAATGTCACTATCCAGTTACTTAATAGGTGATACTAGGCACATCATTCAGTTGTTGTATCTTTTACCTGGTTTTCTGTTTGGTTTGGCAGGCATTGCTAAGTGCAATTTTGAAACGAATAAAGGGATACATTAAATTAAGAATAGCTCTGGGGGCGCTCCATGCAGCCCTCCCTGATGCAACTTCTGACGAGTTACGGGCATATGATGATGAATGTGCTATATGTCGGGTATGCTTCTGATATATAGTTATTTCAATAGACCTTTTCAGTACCTCAAACTCTTGGATACATTATGAATGGCAGGAACCTATGGCTAAGGCTAAAAGGCTTCACTGCAACCATCTTTTCCATCTTGGATGCCTGCGATCCTGGTGCGCTTAGCTAGATACCGATAGCCTTGTATATTTATGACTGAAAGTGCTGATCCTGATGATGCTTTTATGTTGGCAGGTTGGATCAAGGTCTAAATGAGGTTTATTCTTGTCCTACATGTCGTAAGCCTCTTTTTGTTGGTAGAACTGAAAGTGAGGTGAACCCTCGCACAGTGGATGTCTCAGGCGATGAGCAGTTAGCCCGTCAGCTTGAAAGACAAAATAATCCAGGACATGCACTAGCCACTGGATTATTTCCTGCGGATATGCCAAATTCCGTCGAAAATGATCCTTCGAGGTTTAGTTCATTCTTCATTCATGATTTTCATATTAACTACATCAAAGTAACATTATAACCTAATGTTCCTTTTCCTTGACTCCTTGATCTTGGTACTGATATACTAATATTTGCATTGCTTCAATATTCAAAATATTTTGGGTAGCAAGTAATATTTTGGTTTTGTAACGACCAATATTTGTGCATTTTTCTTGGATTTGTTTTTAAAAAGTTGCATTTCAAACTGGATTGTACAAGTTCTCATCCTTTTTCTTTCAAAAAAATAGGAATTTAGGATTGGATCCAAGCTGGCTGCAGACATGGTCAGCTCAGGGTGTTGATGTCGCTGGTCCCTCTACCGGTCCCAGCTCTGTTGGATTGGGACGGGTTCAGATGATGATGAGGCATCTTGCATCTGTTGGAGAAAGCTATGCTCAAACTGCACTTGACGATGCAGCTTGGAGTCTATGGCCGATGAACTCTACACAAGCATCCACTTCTTCTACTACTACCGTACCTCCTGGTACTGGTGGAAGGACAGGTGGTCTGCATCTGAGAACTGTATCAAACGTGACAAATGAAAGTTTGGCAAATATACTAGCTATGGCCGAGACAGTGAGGGAAGTCATGCCACATGTGCCCGATGAAATTATTTTCCAGGTAAGTTTAAGTTTATATTTGCGCTCGATAGTCTAGATACAAAATTGTTCAGTTCTAAGAATCTCGTGGCTTGATACTAGAACCTGTTGCATTTCAATCTCTTGCAGGACCTGCAGAGAACAAATTCTGTTGCTATCACAGTGAACAATCTTCTCCAGATGTGATGATAATAGTTTGTGTAAAAAATACTGAGCACTTGCTGCAGTTCCATTTCAACCTTAGGTATAGATTAATGAGTAGGACATATCCTTGTCCTTTTAAGTCTTACACACCACCCAGCATTTTCCAAGCTTCACCCGCTGTAAATAGAAGGCATTGTGCATTACCCTTTGCTATAGAGAAGAAGAGGCACTAGTGTATAGCTTCTGTTCGGATATTTACACAAAGGTGATGATACCCTGGTGGTCTGGAGATATCTTGTCGCAGTCTGACCTCGGCTACAATCTCAAAGGAGAGTAACCAAAGCTATATGCAGCTGCTCTTTTGGCTGCTGCTGCTGCCGCCTCTCCTGTATAAGAATGTGTAATTTACAATAAAAAGAAGTAAATTGAAGAATCTACCGTTATTTGATACAATAGCTTGTTATGTAGTATATATCTCATATATGTAAACTCAATTTTTTCTTGAAAAACTTAAAAAGTATCCTCATGTTTCCTCTATCCCGGCTTTGATAGCTTAAATCTCCAGGTTTCGCTAGATGAAATAACACATTTTCCTTTAGTGTGTGTTTAGGTAGAAACCATGTATTTTCAACCTATTTTAACAATTAGTCTGCATCTTATTTAGAAGAAAATAAAATAAATCATCATCCAACCATTTCAATGTTAGTAAATATATGCAGCATCGATCGGATGAAATTTAACAAGAAACCTATTAAAAATAAATTAAAGTAGACCCAAATTAATATTTTAATCTAAAGGCGGTCCGAATATTGATGATATTTTTTTTAGCTTTTTATTTAAATCAAGATCTCCTCGATGTGATCCATTATGAACTAAAGAGATAGGACAATCTATGAAAAAAGAAAATGAAAAACACATAATTGTTTATAGGTTCACCAAATTAGATAGTAAATTTTTGTGTGAATTTAAAACATAAAGTTTTAAATTTGCTAAGATATTCCTAATAAAAAGAATAACTTAAGTTAAATTAAAGCTACGCCATCGGGATTTCTTTAGTGAACAAGACTTTTTATTGTTTTTATTTGGTTAATTATGTTATATGGTTTCATAATAGATAGATAATCATAATAAAAAGATAACATTTTGGGGGGGGGGGGGTTTTGTAGGTTTTTCCTTTTTTTTGTTTTAACTATTATTATACTGTTGTCGTGAAGAAAGAGTTTTGACAAATCCTAATTTAAATATATGTTATAGTTGGTTTTCAAAACCACAACCATTTCGATTATATTACAGTATATATAATCAATATAGAAGTATCATGTTGGTACTTTTAACGCAACTTCAAGCAAAAAAAGATTGTGAAGAGATTGTTTCTTTCGAACAAAGCAACTTTCTTTTTTTCCATGCCGTGTGTAAATTGCTATGGCAAAAGAGAACATTGTATCTATATTTTAATACGCTTATAGACATCTGGTTAGTTCGATAAATTAGTTGGTGAAACTAATCATAACGTTAAACATAGTAAAAGTTCAAGTTTCATCGATAAGAAATGAAATCCAATACATATATCTTACATACTGTAAACCAAATGTAAACCATGCCATATATTCTATTAACATAATGCAACATGTGGAGAAAATCTAGGAAAAAAAGAAAACAAAATATGCATAATTTTTTAATAAGTATTATAACCACCACATAGAAAAACATTATAGATCAGAGCGGCATATTATAAGTTCATAACAAATAAAAAGTGTAGTATTTATATATTTGGAGAAATTCAATACTATGCTTTTAATAAGTTGAATATCCCGACCAAGAAAAAACAAAAAAAACCCAGAAAAGATGGTTATTTATTCCCACATTCTTCTGCGCATGTTTCCAGGTCTTCTCCTCAATCCTTGCATTTCAACAGTCTTACTTTCATTTTTAATGTGTACATAATTTTTCTTTTTTCCACTGATGTGTATACATATTAGTATATTACAAACAACTTGTAGTTTATTTGCTTTATAAACAAAACTACAAATTGGTTTTGTTTGTTTGGTAACTCTATGACAAAAGATATATCGCTTGACTTAATCGCAAAAAATCAATAACAGCTAATTTTGATTGTACCACACTACCGTTGTTTTCTTCTATAAATATTGTTTACTAGTTTCCCTTTCCACTAAAAAACATTTTATTGTTCTGTGTCACTAAGGTGTATAAAATGACTAAAAATACATATAAGACCTTTTATAGAATTGGCTGAAGGTGAAGCTTCTTTGTGCAATTTTTTCCATTCGTGCACACACTTTAATAATGGAAAAATAAATAAATAAAACTACCAAATGAAAACAAAATAATAATAAAAGAGTCCCGTGTCCCTCATTTTCCTCAGTCTTGTAAGAAATTCAAAAACCCACACTGACACTTTAACACATTTGCTTCGCCTTCTCTACCGTTTCGATTTCGCCATTATTATGTCAAATCCTTAAGCTTTCTCATCTCCTAGACGAAGAAAAAAAATCGCAACTTTATGGCGGTGGCTTGTTCTGTGTTCGCGTCCTTCCTTTTTTGCTTCATCGCTCTTCTCTCCGGCGTGTCTCTCGCGGCGGACCCTTTCGTCTCCTACGACTTCAGAGTATCCTACATCACCGCTTCTCCCCTCGGCGTTCCTCAACAGGTTCGGTTTCCTTAAATTTCTTACCTTTTTCCGAAAATCTCGAGCTCGATGTTTTAATAAAGGTTCTCGCTTTCAATTTCTTACCTTTCGGTTTCTCAGTTTTCTCAAACTCTATAATTAGTAATATAGAGTATGTTTGAGGTGTCTGTCATAAGTTTTTGGGTGGTTTGGTCTAATATCGAACCTGGTAAATGCTAAAGAGGGTCACTAGGTTACATGAGTTTTAGGTATTCAATTAGAAAATGTTGATTAGCATAAAAAGATTGATTTTTTAGTATGTGTTGTCTCAGCCTTCTTTGATTTGTTGTTAACTTGTTATATTATATTTGATTTGGATTCAGGTTATAGCCGTCAATGGGCAATTTCCAGGACCTTTGCTTAATGCTACTACCAACTACAATGTTGTTGTTAAAGTCTTCAATCATTTGGATGAGCCTCTCCTCTTGACTTGGTGAGACCATGAGCTTTCTCTTTTTACCTCCTTATTCACATAGTTTCTGAAAAGACTAATAATATATATTCTTCTTTGGGTTCTTCCATTTATGTGTTGGAATAGGCCTGGCATCCAGATGAGACGTAACTCGTGGCAAGACGGTGTTCTTGGCACAAACTGCCCAATTCCTCCTAGATGGAACTTTACTTACCAATTTCAAGTGAAGGATCAAATTGGAAGCTTTTTCTACTCTCCTTCACTTAACTTTCAGAGAGCATCTGGTGGTTCTGGTCCAATCGTGATTAATAACCGAGACATTATTCCTATCCCTTTCACACAGCCTGATGGCGAACTCATCTTCATGATTGGTGATTGGTACACTCAGGACCATAAAGTATGTGATCTTCACTTTGGTTTATTTTACTTTTTTCTGCATTTGGTTATCAGTACTTGAAACACTGTTGCTTCTCAGGCGTTAAGGAAAATACTTGACTCTGGTAAAGAACTTGGGATGCCAGATGGAGTACTCATCAATGGGAAAGGTCCTTACAAGTACAACAGTAGTGTTCCTGATGGAATTGATTACTTAACCGCGAATGTTGAACCAGGTACTATTGTTGGGAGATTATGAGGATTTTTGCTTTCACTTTGTTTCATGAAACCTATAAATCTTCTCATGTGACTTTCTTTTGCATCCTAGTAACATTTTGTTTTCCCTACGCTCAGTTAGTTGTTTTGTTTTAAGATTTTATTTTTCCTTATTCACTTAATAGCTCTTAACACATGAGTACCTGTTGCATGTAGTTGAACATCTTGTAAAGATAGTGCTGCAAATTTTAGTTTGCTATTATGCTATAGTAATGGTGTTATATTTGACAGGCAAAACATACAGAATCCGTGTTCACAATGTTGGGATTTCGACAAGCTTGAACTTCAGGATTCAGAACCACAATTTGCTTTTGGTAGAAACCGAGGGTCACTATACCTCACAGGCCAACTTTACCGATTTTGATATTCATGTAGGACAGTCTTATTCTTTCTTGGTAACCATGGACCAAGACGCTGCAAGTGACTACTACATTGTTGCCAGTGCTAGATTTGTGAATGAAACAGTGTGGCAAAGAGTCACTGGTGTTGCCATTCTCCATTATTCTAATTCCAAAAGACCTGCTTCTGGTCCTCTACCAGTTCCAAAAACAGATGTTTCTAGCCCTTGGTCCGCATTGAATCAGCCGAGAGCCATCAGGCAAGTGCACATAAATGTTCCCCTTGTTGCTGCAACTAGATTTTGTTCCAATGAAGCTGACTCTTTCTGATATTACAGGCAAAACACATCTGCTAGTGGAGCTCGTCCAAATCCGCAGGGGTCATTTCACTACGGTCAAATAAATATCACTAACACATACATCTTGAGAAGTCTGCCTCCAACAACAATTAACGGATCGCTTCGTGCTACACTTAACGGGATTTCATTTGTGAATCCAACCACTCCAGTGATGCTTGCGGATCGCAATAAAGTGAAAGGAGCTTATAAGCTGGACTTCCCTGACAGACCTTTTGATAATAGACCTCCTCGTTTGGATAGATCTATGATCAACGCAACATACAAGGGCTTTATACAAGTTGTTTTCCAGAACAATGACACCAAGATGCAGAGCTTCCATGTTGATGGCTATTCATTTTTTGTTGTTGGGTAAGGGAAACCATTGAAAACTTATCTTGTCATGTATTCTTGTTCCATCGAAAATCTGATGTTGATGTTATAATGTTATACAGGATGGACTTTGGTATTTGGTCAGAAGACAAAAAGGGTTCATATAACAGCTGGGATGCCATCTCAAGAAGCACAATCGAGGTTCTTCATACACTGTAGCATCACTCAAGCTACTTAATGGTCTGCAAGTTTTCTTAATGGTTTTTGTTGTAACTTTAGGTATACCCAGGGGGATGGACGGCTGTGCTTATTTCCCTTGATAATGTCGGAGTTTGGAACATTCGAGTAGAGAATCTTGACAGATGGTATCTTGGTGAAGAAACTTATATGAGGATCACAAACCCTGAAGAAGATGGAAAGACAGAAATGGATCCTCCTGAAAATGTCCTTTACTGTGGTGCTCTTAAGAACTTACAGAAGTATACATCTGAATCTTTTCTTCTCTCTTTCTCTTTATTGATTTACCTTTAGATGATGAGAATCTTAACACCTTCATTGTGATTGTTGCAGGGAACAACACCACTCAGCTGCAACATCTATATTATTAAAAGGACACATGAAGCTAATGTTAATGGTGTTGATCGCCTCAGTTTTCATATTTTGCTGAGCCTTTTTACATCTTTGTGTTGATCTAGCCGGGGAAGTGAAGTTCTCCGGTTTGTATCTCCCACTAGTTCGGCCGTAGACTGTAGTATTGGTTCCCATGGATCTGAAAAACTCTGGTACTTGTGTTGTTTTTAGGTAAAATTGGTTTAGAATCATGTTTCTTGTTCTTTGTTTATCACCACTCTTCTCAATTGTAATGAAAAAGTTCCTTCATGTTTATCTCATTTTGAGACTGCATAATTTCCAAATGATCTTTGTGTTTTGAATCATATGAAAAGTTGTTTGTCGTGGGCTGAAGCCTTATGGGCCAATTTCAATGAATTCGGTGATAAAATTCCTTTTTAAATGAAAAATTGTACAAATTGATTCTATACAGTAAGCATTTGGCTGTCTTTGTGGTCTCTCACATGATCTTTTTAATTGTTGGATTCTGCATATGATTCGATAAAATAGGATGATTGTTATGTTGGAAATACCAATTTCTGCGTTTGTGCTGATTAATATTTTATATGTTTTTAAAAAACTTTTGTTTAAAATCCAGCCATTAAACACCTATATAAATCATGTATCGGAGATCATTTGCATATCAATTCTGTATAATGTACATGATACGTCGACCTGTCTTTCTTAATAATTTTCAGAAGAAAAATGACTAAAAAATAAGTGGAAGTTTCTCCGAAATAAGAGATCTGGTCCACGTTCATATTACATGCGCATCATATCACATCACGTGCCACTTTGCATAAACACCGGAATGAACTTGTAATAATCTTCAAATTTTGTTTGGACACAAAAATGCTTCTTAATTATTTGTTTGGTATAATTTCATTTCAGATGCCATGTTTTGAAAATTATTATAAACATATAAAGAGTCGGTCATATAGTTTGAAACGGCCATGTTTTGCAAATCATTATCAACCTCTCTTATATATGGATTGTTTACACTTTACAGCATAATTTAATGATTAGAAAACGAGACTGACATATATAAGTGGTTAATGATCTCATTTTTGGTCAACATATATGGAACAAACAGAATGAGATGTCACATGGTTCCAAATAATAATTTAAAATAACATACTAACAAGCTTATTGTAACTAATATTTTCTAGCATTTTATTTTAAAAATTTCGTAAAAATAATAATCCAATGTGTCATGTGTGTATATATACATCCTACATAGTTTCACAACTCCCCAAGTTTGCATTTTCTATCCTCTCACATTCTCTCAAACCCGAAACTACAAAACCCACAAAACATGTCGCGTTTCGTGATTTTTTCTCTAACTCTTATCGTTTTCATCAACTCATTAAGCTTTCCAAAAACAGCAGCCACTCTACCAGCCACATACCAAAACTACACAACGTACGTCAAAAAGGCATGTAACTCAACAACATACCCTACAATGTGCTACACCTCATTGTCCTCCTACTCATCCACCATCAAATCCGACCCTATCAAACTTTGCACAACATCGCTCAACCTCAACGTGAAATGTGCCAAAAATGCCACATTAGTCGTCTCTAACCTTCTCAAGAAGGCAAAATCCGCCAAAGGTCCTGAGGTCTCGATCCTCAAGGACTGTGTGGATGAGATGAAGGATACCGTCGACGAGCTCAAGCAAGCGATCGCCGAGATGAAGTATGTCAAAGGAAGAGGACAATCTGCGGTGGAGCATTTAAAGAACGTGAGGACGTGGGTGAGCTCGGCGTTGACGGATGAGGGAACATGTACTGACGGGTTCGAGGAAAGGAAAGTGAGTGTGGAGACGAAGAAGAAGGTAAAGAAAGCCATTTCTGAGCTTTCAAGAACTACAAGCAATACTTTAGCCCTTCTTACTAACTATTTAAGTTATTGAATTATTCATTATACTCACCTCTCTTTTGCATGTGCATGTGTATGGTTTTTTTCCAACAAAATGCATTATACATGTTTGAATTTGGATTGTGATAAAGTGATAACATTATCATTAATCATTAAGCTACGTTTTTGTCATTAAATAGTAGTAAAGATTTGAAGTTTTTTTTGTTACAGGGCTTATATAAATTTATAAATTTTAAGTTTACACAATGTGTAACAATTTAAAACAAGTTCTGGCATTGTAGGCAGTAAAGCCTAATCTTCCATTGTTGTTTTCTTTGGGTCAACTTTTGAAGTTTTTCCTTAATATTTCTTCCAAATGCGTCAATAAGGGGTTTGAAATACATTAATAACCGTTTCGGATTATACAAAAGGACGTTTGGAATTATTTTCAAGAAGCCTTGTGATTTTTCGTATATTTTTAGTTATGAACATCAAAGATGACTTGATAGAGGTTTAAAAGAGGGTGTTGCAAATACTCTACATGGCAAACAAATCTATAATTCATCAATCTCACCAGCTTTAAACTATGAAGACCGTATACAACAAATGACAATAGAAACTGATATAAGTCGGAACCAAAACCAAAGTGCATTTCTTCAAAACCCAATAGACACCAAATCCAAGAGAGAAACTCTGGCCTCATGACAAACCCTGTTTTTTAACCTTTGAAATGTTTTTAATGCTTGGAAGCAAAGTCGTTGATCAGAGCCAAGGCATTGCTCGTGTCTTGCGCTACACGCACAATGTGTGTTCTGATTGAGCTTTTCAGCTCCCCATCCATGGCTTTCCCTCCAAACCCATCAAGACACGTGGTCTCATCTGTCAGAGCCGCACTTGCCCACGTCCGGACATTGCTCAGACAGAACCAGAACTCTTCTCCGCTCTCACCATCTTCCAGACGCTTCAGTTCCTTCAGCGACTTGCTCAACCTGTCAACAGTATCTCCCATCTCCTCTACACAGTCCAAGACAGCCTCGTGCTGCCTCTTTGTGATTCCCTCATGGTCGGTCATCTCTGAGACATAGGTTTTGGCTGACTTTGCTCGGGCCATGCTAACGGCAAGTGCTGTCTCGGCGAGCTTAAGTGGCTGCTTCTTGATCTCGCTTGCATATGAAGACAGAGACTGGAAGCATAGGTCCGGGTAAGACGTTGTCAGACAAGAGGTTTTAATGAACTCTGTATCCCCACTTGAGTCCTCTTCAAGGTTTCTGGCCATGGCTATTGCTGCAGTGGACAGATATAGAACAAAGATAATCAGAGAAAGTTCAAAAATTCTCGCCATTTTGGGTTCCAAACTTTCAATATAACAACTAAAAAGGTGGGAGTAGCAGTAAAAGGGTTAAGGGATTTATATAGAGAGGCTTGGAAAAATGTGTGAATGCAGATACATTGATCCTTAAATTCTTAAACACAAAGCACTATTTCTTTTTTTAGAGGAAAAATGAGAGTTGGTTGAAACATTAAATGTGAAGCAATGTGAATCAATAACAGAGGATAAGAGCTGGAACTGCTTTGTCTTCGTCTACTATGTTTAGACTGGTTCACATTATCTAATGATTTTTTGCAGACAGCATATTTGGATCCTAGCTTCCTAAATATGCAAGTTGTGGTGGGTCACAATGCACGTGACCAATGACTAAACCCATGTGAATAAACCATATGAAGCACTGTTCACGAGAAATAGCTTATCAATTGAATAATGCAGCGGGAAAAAGGTATAATCTAGTGATGACATTGGTTGAAGTCAAATCTAGCAGAAGACATCCCACGAGAATCTAGAAACCCGAAATCACTTCTAACAGCTAACCAATCAGACGCGTTCACACATGTATTGTGATCTTTTTATCTATGAACTAACAAAACAAGTCTCCTGTGTGTAAAATCGCTCAACATAATAAGACATCAAATGGACTGATTTAAGAAGATAAACTCGTACGTACCTTTTTGATTAGAACCATGTTTATGTCTCCAATCCTCGATCCACCATCATCTGCCTTACTCTCTCAACATCCTCTGCTCTCTTTGCCTTACTATAAATTCTCATTAAAAGCTCGAAATTGTGTTCGTTATCAGGTTCCAACTCGAAAAGACGTTGAGCAGCAAGCTCTCCTACATCCGCATTTCCATGGATGTAACAAGCGTATAACAAAGCTCCCCAAACAGTTGGACCAGCCTCAAACTCCATCTCTTGAACAATCATTGAGTAGGCCTCTTCCATCATCCCTGCTCTTCCATAGAGATTCACCATACACGCATAGTGTTCCATCTTTGGGTTTATCCCGTATTCCTTCGACATCAAAGAGAACAGCCTCTCTCCATCTTCGACCATTCCTGTATTAGCACAGAGAGATAGAACCGAGACAAAAGTGATACCATCAGGTCTAGCATTAGCACGCTGCATCAGCTCAAAATACATTAAACCATTAGAATCTTTAGAATGAGCAGAGATAATAGCATTCCAAGATACAATATCTCTCTCAACCATCTGATCGAATACGAAGCAGGCTTGACCTAGTTGTCCCCTTTTGGAGTAAAGAACAATCAAAGCATTGGCAACTGATAACTCCCACTCCATTCCTCGTCTAATTACCCATCCATGTAACTGACGTCCATGCTTGTAAGACAGAACACGAGCTAGAACACTTGAGATAGCAACCTTATCAGGCTCAATCCCATCTTGAACCATTATACGAAAAATATCCAACGCCTCGTGTAACAATCCGTGGTGAATGTAACTAGTCAAGATAGAGTTCCAGGAAACATAGTCTTTGTGAGGAATCATGTCGAAAACATTCCTTGCTTTAACAATGTCGCCGCATTTTGCATACATATCAACAAGAGCATTGAGCACATAAACATCGTATCCGAAACCTTGCTTAACCAAATCACGATGAATTGCTTCTCCAATCTGAATAGACCCAATTCCTCCACAAGCTTTTAAGACGCGTGGGAAAGTAAACCGGTCTGGTTTTACCCCGTCTTCAGCCATCTGAAAGTAAAGAGCCATGGCGTCTTCGTACTGACCCAATTCCGCGTAGCCTGATATAAGAGAGTTCCAAGCAAAAGGCGATGATTCTCTTTTAGACATTCGATCGAACACTTCATGTGCAACCTCCGCGTAGCCACAAGACGCGTATAGGCGAACAAGCTTAGATGAAATCCCGAGGTTATTGCGTAATAGGTAGGAAGGTATAAGGCGATGAACTCTAACACCATGGTCAATGGCTCTTAAGGTGTAGCATGTCTCGAGAAGAGAAGCGAAGATCTCTGGTTCCCTGATCGAGATGCCTTTTTGAGCTGAGGTTTCGAGGTCTGTAATGACGGCGCCTAAGGCATCGAGTTGGGTCCGGTGAATTGTATGTTTTCCGATCAGGATTGGAGTAAGAGATGGTTTGGTAGAAGATAGGGAAGTGAATCCATAGTTGTTGTCTCGAGTTTGCTTTTGCTGCAACTGTTGGTGATGTCTGGGTTTCTTTTTCATTGAAGAAGATGATATGGATGGATAAGAGAAGGTTGCTTTGTGTACGATGATACTCACCATCTTCTCTTTTTCTCAATTTTCTATCTACTTCGATATATGGAGGGAAACAGAGCTTTTATGAGAGAATATTAATAAGTTTTTGCGACTTACATTTATGATACTACTACAAAATACAAACAAAACGATGCAGTGCGTTATAGTATTTGCATAGTGCATCAAAATTCAAGAGTAATGAACTTTCAGAGTAGTCGTCTTTTGTTAAGAAGAATTTTCTACCAAACTCGAACCGAGAGGGGACTTTGGATTTACATGCCGATTCTCCTTCAATTGCTGCACACAAAATTTACAAGTGTTAACACAAATATATTATGGATTGATTGATCGGTGCGAACAAAAAAAAACAGATTATGCCGGAATTCTAAAGGCAGGCGAGTGTTGTTATCTAAGTACAAGGCTATATCAATGCCTGATGTCTGGATGATGTAAACTTGAAAGACTTTATGAATTGAAATGCTGAGAGCAAGAGAGAAATGTATACCTCAAAGGAGTTGAAAATAGGTAGAACATGTTGGAATATGTCGTCTACTGATCCTATTGCGTTAATCTGCACCAAAGATGAAATATTAAACATTATCAACAGTTTCTCCAACCTTGAGATGAACTATATATAAAGTCATAAATGTTTTGCAAAGAACTCACGGTGTAGAGTTTTCCTTTATTTTTGTAGTATTCGATGACAGGACGATTTAAAGCATTAAAGATTTTCAGACGCTTCTTCATTGTAGTTATATTATCATCAATTCGACCCTGCAACACCAAGGAATTAGTTTCATTGGCACTGTTAACTGATTTTTTTTTACAGGGGAAGTACTAATAAAATAAGCACCTGATTACGATTCAAGACACGTTTCACCATCTCTTCTTCAGGACAATCGAAGAACAGTACTACATCAGGGTCTGCTCCTACCTGCAATAGTACCCAGGAGCTATTTCATGTTGAAAACTTTGTTCCAAGAGTATTTCCATGTAAAATAAGTTGAAGAACAGACTGAGAAGATACTACACTACTCACAATGCGCTCAAATGCAACACGATTCTCCTCAGTTCGAGGAAAACCATCAATGAGAAACTTGCAACTGTCACTAGATTCCAGCTCTTTCTGTATTAGCTTTACTGTAACTTCTGAGGGGACAATTTTCCCATCTTTAATCAAGTTCAGAATCATAGCCCTGAAATCAAAATCTCCTCCATTATGAGATGAACACAAACTTTTGAGGAATTCTTAGTAAATAATACACTAGATATATAATAGAGACTTCATCGTCCTACCCATTTTTATTCTTCAATGCGATTTCTCTCCTGAGCAAATCTCCAGCACTTAGATGTTGTAATCCAAAAGTCTCGACAATCTTTTCGCATTGTGTTCCTTTTCCACTTCCAGGACCTCCTGAAGTTATAAAATCCACCAGACTGAATTCAGATGTTGAAATGTACAATAATATTTGATATAAATGCTGGAATGTTCATTTACTTCCTATGAATGAATAACAGATGTGTGCCATTGATTGAAGAACACATGAGGAGAATCATCTCAAATTTTCACAGGAAACTCAAACAGATACATATCAAACTCTCAGAATCGAAAACTCACCTAGTACAAATGTAATAAATGGAGCTTTCCCTTTCGGCGGTAAAGTACGTTCCTCCTGTGACATATAGAGTAGAATACACATTTATAAACGAAAACACAGTCAACGAAATAATGAGCAAATTGATCGAGCTTTCCCGATCTATATACCGGATTAATTACGTCCGTTGCGAAAGATTCCCCAACTTTGAGGCCTAAAGCTGCCTATAAAAGTAATGAGCTGAGTTAACACCACAAAATCGAAGATTCACTCGATGAGAAAAAAAGCGATCGGGATTGAAAATCTAAACAGGATAACGTTATACCTGTTTGTGCGGAAGGGATCGCGATGACGAAGAAATCATCGGAGAAAGTAAAGCCACGCGTCTCCACATCTTGCTCCGTCTTCTTCTTCCTTTCACTTGTCTGCTTTGGATTATATCCTTTCTTTCGGTTTTGGATTTTCAGATTCCAGCAAAGACAATATCGTCGGAAAATGGATCACGGAGAATTAAATAATGAAAAGCAGTGCGCCAAATTAATTCATCAACGTTCTCGCGACACCGTTTTTGGTGGGATTTTTGTTTGTATTTCAACTTTTAAGCGACCTGGGAAACTTTATTAAGAAAAATCAGCAGTGAATAGGTCAAAGACTGAATCTGACACTCAAGTAGAAGAAGTGAACGTCCAGTTTTTCAATTTTAAAAGTGAACGCTGTGTCGTTTATGTACTCCCTAAACAGCACGTGTTCCACATCAGATTCACGTCCCTACCTCCTTAATCTGAGTGTTCCTTAAATGCGGACTATATCACATGGGACAGAGATGGCCAAATTTGAGAAAGGATAAGAGTATAAGACATCTCCAAAAATAAACAAACAAACTGCAATTAAAAAACCTTTATAATATAAACTCATGCTTAAGAAAAGATAAATAAACTAGTCATGTTTCTTGCTTTTGGATTGATGACATCTATGAACAATTTGCATTCCAAGTTCCTGGATGTTGACCAAGCAAGATATACATTTACAACTGATTTATGTTATTACTGAGGTAAATTTGCTGGGATGAGGCTTTTAGTTCTTGTTCATCATTATTGATCTTCACTATCCATTCGCAGATAATTGGATTCACCTCCTCTGGGATTTCATCGTGGGGACAGTGACCTGTATTTGCAAAAAGAGTCAGGAAGAATGGTACGTAGGGTCTTTAACAGTTATTTTTTTTGTTTTACCTGCATTAACTTTCTTAATCACCATGGCTGGACAAAGCTCCTTTAGTAAGGCCACTTTCTTCTTGGGATCTGATATGGGATCTTTCATTCCCTAATACATGAATGAAACCAAAGAATATTATTGATACTGTAATCCTCAGTAGAAGTTAGAATGAGGATCCAATAAATGTTTGAAAATTTCGATACCTGTATCACTAGAGTTTTTTCCTCAAACCCTTTGAGAAGATAATTCAAAGGAAGAGAAAGATCAAAGCCGAAGATACTTTCCAGGACCATAACTACACCGGGGTCTTGGGACTATTGTATTGTTTTAAGGTAATGTCACTATCGTCAATATTTTACTTCTGGATTCATAAATCAGTTAATACAAATAAAATGCCAAAAAAGGATACTGCTCTTAACATTTCAGTGATGAGAAAGTCATCAGCTCTCTCAGGTTTCTGTATCATAAACAAGCAGTTGGGTTAGAAATCCAGCACAATAATGAGCATGTATATATTTTCATGTAGATGTCAAACTCTTAATATTACTTACAACTGGATAACAATCCTTTATTAGCTTTTTGACATTGAATTGTAGGAACAAGAGAAGAAGTCGAGCACCTAGCTTTGCACCCAATAAAACTCGCCTTTCCTTAAAGAAGGAAAAAAAACAGGTAGGATGTGTGAGATAAATAGTTAAATTCCCAAGCCAAAACTCTTATACTATACAAAAGGAAAATCTGAAAGTCAGATAGATATTCAGGCATTCAAATGATACATACTCTAGATATTGGGAGAGGAGAGTATCCAGGGATCACATTGCCAGCACTGTTAACAAGGACAACAGACTTAACTAAGGTCGGCCAAAGAAAGGCCATCAATGCAACGAAATACCCTGATAAAGGTGACACATTTTGTACACGATTAGATGAGTATCATAGACCATATAGGCATATAATTACAGCTCAGTAACTTAGGGTGCATACCACCGATTGAGTTCCCTACGCAATGTGCTGGTTCGCCAACTACTTCAACCATAAAATCTCGCAGCAATTCAGCCCACAAAAGCTCAGTGTATATGATATTTGGCTTCTCTGATTTTCCAAAGCCCAAGACTGTGATGGTCCATACTCGGTTTTTCCTATTTACTATGCTATCTATGTTGTCACGGTAATGTTCTAGAAAAGCACCAAAGCCATGCACAAGAAGAACAGCAGGGCCTTCATTGCCAGCCACTGTGTACTGAACCAAGGAAGTGATTCCTATTAAAATTATATACACAAACAGAAAAAGATCTAGAGGTGCGACTACAACAATGACCAGTGAAAGCCATGGAGAAGTATGAGTAATAACAGAAACCTGAATAAGATATCCCTTCCATCTCCAAATCCTTATAGAGCGCTTTTTTACATCAATCCTCTCTCTATTTAGAGCCACTAGAGAATACCACTGCAAAAAAGTATCAAAGAGCTTCAAACATTTTGGAAAATAAAGTAAAGAGTATAGAGGTATCATGTCTGTGAGTCTTTGTACCTCCATAGAGCTCACAGCATCAGTTGCAGCAGATACTGTAACAGCTGAATATCCAAAGGGAGAGATAAATCCAGCATTCCTTTCTTTTTCGTACTCGATTGCTTCATAATGAACCCTTCTTCTGGATACAATACCAAGACAGAGGACAGGCCCAAAAAGTTTGAAAAATGAAGCTCCGGGCCTTATCTCAGCATCACGAAGTCTCGCATGAACCCTGGTCAGTATCAAAATCAACGATGTTCACTCTTCAACAAGATATACGATATACCCAGATTCAATCCATAAAATACTTTCATAAGATATACATCTGGGAAGCACAAAACGTCAGAGTTAAGAATAACCAACGTACTCTTGCCAGTCATCCCGACTTGTGCCTTCCAAGTACCTCAAGTATCCTGCTAGGGCATTCAGTACAACCTCGGTTCCACCTCCAACAGTATCTCCTTTTCTTGTGTCAAAAGCAGAGTTGGGCCCCTTCTTCCTTAAACTTCCATCAACAGTTGGCTCCATACTGCTCCCCTTCAAGTTACCAATCCTTTCCATTAAAACTCTTTGAGCAGAAGCCTGTGCCATGTCCCTCCAGCTATTTTCCTTTTCGCATAAGCTCTCCTTCACAAAGTCCTTCAGGTCATCGAGCGTTGGCACAGGACCTGGATCATGTTTCATTAACCATATCCCCTAGCGTTAAAAGAGTCACGAATCAGATGTCTAAAGAAAATTCCTAAGCAAGAGATCCAGCTCCATGACTTTTGATGAAAAGCTTACCCCACAGCAATTCATTTCCTGGAGATGTAAATCTTGCTGCAGGAACTGGCAAAGTGAGAGGCAGCTTTAGTTTTTTAAACTCTTCCCAAGATTGTGGTAGATCCGTCAAATTCTGAAGGACCAAAAATGTGTCACATAAGTAACTGCTTCTGCATCTCAACGCAGAAACTGACTTTGCAAAAGAAGCAAGTCCATTACTTGGCTGTCATAAAAAGGAGTCCGCCAAACAACAATCCTCGGTGGTTCTCCAGGTAAAGAAACGCCTTCCATTTTTTTCTTAACAGCATTCAAAACCTCACATAGATGGCATTCTACCTCTTCTTCCACAAAGACAAAGGGAGCTCGCACCTGTTGCAATCCAATACGTGCTTTGAGCCTTTGAGAAAGAGTTAACTCTCCTGGAAAATTATGAAAAATGCTCAATTGTATTGCCAGTGAAGCTACTTACCTCTTTGACAAGCTCTTCAATGACATTTTCAGCATTCCCGTATCTGAGCATAAGATTAGATCCTTGCTTCTTCAAGGAATTTCTCAACTCTTGCAAGGCTATAATAGCTAGCTCTAAGGTGTCCGTTGTGTATTCTACAGATAAGCTGTTGGATTAGATACTTGATCTATGGAAGTTTATTAGCAAATATCAACTTAAAACGAAGCAGGGATTCAAATCTCTTGAAATTCGAATTTGTTCCGCTAATCGACCTAAAATTTGGTTTGGAATGTAATATGAACTTACGCGATAGAATGCGATGATCGAGGACGTAGAGAGGTATGATGGCTCCGTGCTTGGACGCGGCGAGGAGGCCAGGATGATCATCAACACGAAGGTCATGCTTGAACCACACAACCGCCGTGGAACTTTCGTTCGTTGCCGAAGACAAACAACATCTGCATCGATTCCTCCGATGATCGGCGCGGAGATGATTCTGCCGGCGACGGTGAGTCAGGAAATGCGGAAGAGTGAGCGACGCCATGAGGACGGTGGAAGAACAAAATCACTGGATTTGTAGTTAACTACCATCAGCTCGAAGCTGAGAGAGAGAGAAAGAGAGAGAAAGGAATTGTGGTTGAGAAGAATCGTCACAGGTGTGTTGTCACTGTCACTGGCCATTTCCACAGAGAAGAGAGGACACTATTCCAAAACGACGTCGTACTTTACTTATCCAAGCTTCTTGTTTCCTGCCTCGCGCAATTTGTTTCTTTACATTACAGTCCTTAACGTCTTATTTAAATTTGGTACGAAAACTTATTTGTCTACAGAAGTAACTTCTTGCTCGACCTTAACTATTTATATATATACAGATTTTTCAAATGTTTCAAAGAGGTAAGAATGTAAGATAGAGATGAGAAGAGAAGAAAAGTAAAAATTAGGAAAATTCTCATATTTGGGATACTTTCTAGAAGAAAAAGACACAAACATTTTAAAATTTTTATTTTTTTCTTTGACTGGTTATCTTTTCTGTGGAAATCATGGTAACATTTTCTTAATTTTTCTACTTTTTCAGTAATTGTAATCATTCATGCAGATTTTGTTTAAATATTGGGTTGCAGCCATTATAGACTTTGTTATAACTTATACATCATATGTTCTATAAAGCCTATAGTCTTGATTAGATTTGGGATTATCTACACCTTTTTTTTATCTTTCAAGAAGAAGAAGCCATGGAAGGCAAAGGAACAACCCAATGGAGCTCTATAATAGTTCCATCTGTTCAAGAGATGGTGAATGAGAAGATGATCACGACGGTTCCATCGAGGTATGTACGATCTGATCAAGACAAAGCTGAGATTGCCAGTGATTCTGAATCTGGTCTACAAAACGAGATCCCAATCATTGACATGAATCGTTTGTGTTCTTCAACCTCCATGGATTCTGAGGTTGACAAGCTCGACTTCGCTTGCAGAGAGTGGGGATTTTTCCAGGCAAGTCCTCAAGTCAAGGCTTCGCTCTTTTTGTTTTATCGAAATTGCTCCACAAAAAAAAACTCATTCTTTACAAAACCAATCCCTTTCTTTTGTGTTTACAGCTTGTAAACCATGGAATAGACTCAAGCTTCTTGGACAAAATCAAGTCGGAGATTCAAGATTTCTTCAACCTTCCCATGGAAGAAAAGAAGAAGCTGTGGCAACAACCTGGTGAGATCGAAGGGTTTGGACAAGCTTTTGTGGTTTCAGAAGAACAGAAACTCGATTGGGCAGACACGTTTTTCCTTTCAATGCAACCTGCTAGGTTACGCAAGCCTCACTTGCTCCCCAAGTTACCTCTTCCCTTTAGGTTTGCTTTAAATGTGTAAAAGTAAAAAACCATTCTTACTAACTCCATAAGTCTTCTCTGTTTAAAACTTGGATTTATGTTTTCTTCAGAGATACACTAGAGACGTATTCAGCTCAAGTGAAAAGCATAGCTATGATCTTATTTGCGAAAATCGCGAGAGCATTGAAGATCAAACCCGAGGAAATGGAGAAGTTGTTTGATGATGAGTTAGGACAGAAAATTAGACTGAATTATTACCCGCCTTGTCCAGAGCCAGATCAGGTTATTGGTCTAACTCCGCATTCGGATTCTACAGGACTCACCATACTATTGCAGGTTAATGAAGTTGAAGGTCTCCAAATCAAGAAAAATGGCAAGTGGGTTTCTGTCAAGCCTCTCCCAAATGCTTTTGTTGTCAATATCGGAGATATCTTAGAGGTAAAGTTACATAGACGAGACTAGAGCTTATTCTTGGTATCATTGTAAATGGTTCTGATGATGGTATTAGTAATTAATATAGATCATAACGAACGGGACATACCGAAGTATAGAGCATCGTGGAGTTGTGAACTCAGAGAAAGAGAGGATTTCTGTGGCGACATTCCATAATATAGGAATGGGTAAAGAAATTGGTCCGATGACAAGTCTTCTTGAGAGGCATAATAAGGCCGCAATTTTCAAAAGCGTGACCGCCGAAGAATATTTCAATGGCTTGTTCTCCCGTCCGCTCGATGGAAAAGCTTACCTCGATGTTATGAGAATCTAAAGGAAGCAAAATGCATAAAACTATTAGCCTTGTTGTATTATGTGTACTCTGTTTCTTCTCTGTTTTGCAAATAAGCATGGGATATGTCTAAAATTCCAAACTTCATTAAATAATATAACGTACCTTTCTGTTAAAAAAATGTAATGATTTTTATTTAGCAATGTATTTTGTGTTGTTGCCAATCAACCAAATACATCCAGAGTACAAAAAATGAGCTCATAACATCCCTCCATCTTTGAGATGCGCTTTTCTTTGGAGATTGAGGTATAATCTAAGTTTGCTCAAAATGATCATGGTAAGTGATGACAAAAAGCTTGCTCTATCCGGCAGAATAAGTTGCAGGCATCGAGTTTCTTGGAAGTAAAAACCTCCGTCAAGAATGTAAAGCTGTGAAACTGTAACTTCTAATAATTTGGATCATCCAAATGCCCAAAAGTCTCGTTCCAATGACTTGAAGCTTCTTCCTGAGTTCGCATAACCCATATATGTTTCTCTGCTTCTGCTTTATCTTGCTCTTCCATAATTCTCTGCAATGGTCAAACCTTTAATATCTTGGAACATAACAGACACATTGATACTCATAACAGTGGAAACAGCACCAATGTTTTGTGTATTATACTAATATTGGACATGGTGCAGAAGGACAATGTCCCATGTTAATAATTTTCCCAAAAAAACAGAACTGATGCTGAAAATAAGAGCTGCACCAGGTGAAACCGAGTTTGAATCATAATTTTAAAAGAAGTGACTCACATATTTCCAAATTATGGTATCTTAGATTAGCTCGTCTATGTGAT
Organism: Cardamine flexuosa; assembly: GCA_963555745.1. NCBI lineage: Eukaryota > Viridiplantae > Streptophyta > Magnoliopsida > Brassicales > Brassicaceae > Cardamine > Cardamine flexuosa. The sequence goes on along the minus strand of OY743215.1, from coordinate 5,798,201 downwards.
ATCCAATATGCATGATGCTAATGTACAATCATTTTGAGTAGACAAAAGTAACGAAAAAAGGAACAAACTTTAAGATCAAAGAAGCTACAAACCTCGGCTTCAGAAGCTCGTTTAGTCTTTAAGGAAAGACAATCAAAGAGATCAGAGAACTTCTTAGTACAATCATCAAGTTTTCCAACCCGGTAATACTGCTGCATTTGGTAAAATGGTGCTGCAAAGAGATTTTCTCAGTTAGTCTATGAAACTTTGATGTTAAAGGAAGCAAAAAAAGCGTAAAGCTTATGTCAATGGAGACAAGAGAACATCATAGATGAAGTGAATGCAAACATAAACAAGCAAGTACATGATTTAACAGAGAAGAGAAAGCAAAAAATCATATTAGCAAGTTACATATTCATAGATGGTCTCTAGAATAAGTTTCTAAATCATAGGACCCTCACACATAAGATGTGAACAAAAGGAGCAAACAGAGACACAACTACAAATAATTATATGACTAAGCCATTTGTTTTCCCCCAAACCTTTATCTGTGTCATCGCCATTGCTGGTTATGTTGGACCATCTAGACATCCCTTCAACAAAACATACATTGTGGAAATGGTTTCAGAGATCCTTTGTAAATGCTGTTCAACTAATTCATTTATTAACTTTGACCAAAGTTCGTTGTTTTAGGTGTGTATATATAACAAGCACGAAAACTACAGACGAAGAGCACAATTCTGAAATGCAAATTGACTAAGCAGTTTATAATGGATGAATGGATCCAATCTCAATCAAGTTCAAATTTTGCTTTCCCAAGAGGAATACTTTCAAATTTGGAGCAGTATCGAAAGCTGTTGAGTTGGAGATCAAATCGAAGATTTGTAGAATCAGAGAATGCGATCAGATAAAGGGGAGAAGAAGACATACAGTAGCAGAACCAGAGAGCGTCGAAGCATTTAGTGCAGGATACGCGTCGTCGCACAGCTGAAGAGTCTTCGTTCTCGGTGCTCATCGTCGTCTCTGCTCAGTGCGGGAACAAGAAACGGGTCAGGTGGTTTGGTAATCGGGTTTTGATTTAGGGTTTTTCTTCCACCAAACATATTTCTTTCCTCAAAAATAAAACATATTTCTTTCTTTTCTCTTTTTTTATTTCGTTTAAAAGTTAAACACACACAAAAATACATCAATTTTAAAAAAAAATTGTTCCTTTTTCTAAAAATATTTAACATGTTGTTTGTAATTAACCTCAAAAATAATTATCGAAATGTAAAATCTTTCGACACAAATATAGAGCAGTTGGGGTACCAACCGAAAGAAGTTTTGTTAACTCTTTTCTAAACATATAAATATTATCTAATTAAACCTAAATATTTGTGATGTTTTGGGTAGTTAACAAAATTAAAGTGTTTTCCGGGAAAAAACTTATAATGGTAATTCAGGATATTTTTCACTAAAATGATTGTTAGTCTGTATTGATATATTTACATAAATTCCATCATTCCACCTTATCAAATCCCACCATTGTTTGTTGATAAGTTCTTTCCACATATGTATCAAAACTATTTCATTATACGAATTTTATTCGATTCCTCAAATATTCTATTGGTTTACCAATTGCAGACATAATATTAAATATTCTAGAGAAAAAGATTTAAAACTGTTTGATGAGTTGAACAAATTCTTCAGGATTTATTTACGTATAATTATTTTTAACTTCTTTATTTGTGTGTGAAAACATATACCTTTAACTTTTCATTTTGGACAACATTTAACTTTTATACAGTAAAAAGGCTAAGGACGACTATTTGGCAAATACATTAAAGACAATTTAGATTTCAAGAACAAAACTTTTAGCAGGATGATATAGGTCCGTGGAACATTTGAGGATAAACCAAAATTTGCATCATATCATAATCTTATTGGATATACAATTCTCAAAACTAAAAAGTCAAAACGTGCGATGATGTACATCATCATCATATCATAGACATGCGAAAATGGATTCTGACAAGCCCAGTCGTAAGAACCAGAGACGACAGTATTTATGGGAGTTAGGGAGGAATATTAAGTCAAAACTGTTTATGTTTAGTCAACGAGATTAGACTAAAGAGATCTGTCTCTATCTTAATGTTTATTGTAGCCCAAAAAAAGCAAATTGGCATGGCTCAAACGTTACGTTAGCTAATTCGCTTTACAGCTCTTTTACCATATTTTAATATACCAAACTACTAAAGTTTGGTCCGTAACCCAATTTACAAAATTAATTAAGCTTAACGCTATTAGAACATCAACCCAAAGATTACTAAACCGGAATAATTTTCCTCCTTAACCAGGTAATTAATTATTCAAATGTACAGTTACATTTTCCTAGTTTCTCTCTCTTTCTTTTTTTTTTTTTCTTTCTTGATAATAAAATTAAAATACCCATCTGGTTTTATTCCAATATTTTTTAATTTGTATTTCTCTTTCCATTTCTTGCCCAAAACCCTAATTTCACCTCACCAGTTAAGAAATTTCTCCCCCAACTTAAACCACCCCATAGAAAAAAAAAATTAGATCTTTCTTCTTTGCTTATAATTATGTATGTTTTAAGCAGAATTTTCTGAAATTAAGATTTCTTCCATGGAAGAAGCTCTGTATTTTTAATTCTTTGCTTAAGCTTTTACTGATCTGTTATACATCAGCAAAAAATCTCATCTTTCGATTTTTTTTCCCCTCTTATCTCTGAAAATCTTTATCTTTACTTTAGAAGGAGGTTGAATTGAAGAAACAAGATTGAATCTTTCTTGATCACAAAAGATTCGAAGAAGGATCTCTGGGCTCTACTAATTTGTCGGAATCTCACCCTACAGAATCACTGATCTTATGTCCGGATGGAAGAGAGAGAAGGAACCAACAACAACAACAACAGTTTCGGCTTGAAGCAACATGAAGCTTCTTCTGATGGTGGTGGTGTTGGTGGTTATCCAATGGACCCACCACCACGACCTGAAAACCCTAACCTTTTCTCAGGCCCACCAACCACTGCATCCGCCACCGCCGCCGCCGTCGTTACAGGTAATAATGCGGCTCCTCCTTTCAGCATAACAATGCCGCCGGAGAACGCTTCCTCTGAGCTGAAAAAGAAGAGAGGAAGACCGAGAAAGTATAATCCGGATGGGACTTTAGCCGCGACTCTGTCTCCGATGCCAATCTCTTCCTCTGTTCCGTTGACGTCTGAGTATCCTCCACGGAAACGAGGAAGAGCACGTGGCAAGTCTAATCGATGGATCAAGAAGTCTCAAATGTTCCAATTCGATAGAAGTCCTGGTAATATTAATTCTCTTTTTCCAACTAAATTACAAGTTGTAGTAGCAGTTTTGTTAGTTATGTGACTCATATGGATCTGTGCCGGTTTGACTTGAACGATGTTTGAATAAGAACAGAGCTTTTGTGTCACACGTCACAACATTTCCTTAAAGCTCGAGGATTAGGGAGAAATTAGCTCTGATTAAGATAAATCCTGGTCTTGTATTTGTTATCTTAATGTTTTTGTTGTCTCAAGCTTTGATTTTTGACTTTTTTTCTGGATTCAGTTGATACAAATATTGTAGGTGTAGGCGGAACTGGAGATTTCGTTGGTGCCAACTTTACACCTCATGTGCTTACTGTAAACGCCGGAGAGGTATGGTTTTTCCGAATATTCATTTGTGGTATTATGATCATAGTAATAAGCTGAGATATCTTTGACACGTGGATTTTGTGTAGGATGTGACAATGAAGATAATGACATTCTCTCAACAAGGATCTCGTGCTATATGCATCCTTTCAGCAAATGGTCCTATCTCCAATGTTACCCTTCGTCAATCTATGACTTCCGGTGGTACTCTAACCTATGAGGTCTTAAATTCTCTCTTCTCATATATATAAAGAACACAATCCTATGTATACGGTTTCCTTCAAATGTGGTTGTATGTTATTGTGAACAGGGTCGTTTTGAGATTCTCTCTTTGACTGGTTCGTTTATGCAAAACGACACTGGAGGAACTCGAAGTAGAGCTGGTGGTATGAGTGTTTGCCTTGCAGGACCAGATGGTCGTGTCTTTGGTGGAGGACTCGCTGGTCTTTTTCTTGCTGCTGGTCCTGTCCAGGTTTGTTTCTAATTTTCCACATCGTATAGAGTCTCAGTGTTCTAAAATGAGTTTTATTTCAGGTAATGGTAGGGACTTTTATAGCGGGTCACGAGCAGTCGCAGCTAGAGTTAGCTAAAGAAAGACGGCAAAGATTCGGTGCTCAGCCGTCTTCGATCTCTTTTAATATCTCAGCGGAAGAACGGAAAGCGAGATTCGAGAGGCTTAACAAATCTGTTGTTATTCCTCCACCAGTAACTTCATACCCGCATGAGAACACTACGAATGTGGTTCATAGTTACTATACGACAAACTCTGTTAACCACGCCAAGGATCCGTTCTCTTCTATCCAAGGAGGAGGTGTAGTGGGAGGAGGAGAGGAAGGTGAGGAGGATGAAGAAGATGACGATGAATTAGAAGGTGAGGATGAAGAGTTTGGAGGGGATAGCCAATCTGACAACGAGATTCCGAGCTGATGATCCTGAGGTTTCTTCTTTTCACAGATTTGTTAGGATTGATGGGTTTTCAGATTTTGGTTTGATTGTTTAACAAGGAATGTTTAGAAGGTCTGTTATCTTTAGGGTTCTCCTTCTATTGTGATTGTTGTAGTATTCCCATGTTAGAAACAAACTTACGATTGCAAAACTCTTCCTTCATCAAAGTTATTACTTTGCTTCTCCAGTTTTTTTTTCTAAATAAAGTATACATTTCTTTCAAATGATGTGTAAATAATAGGTTATCCAAGTATCATACTAAAAGTTTCAAAATTTCAGTTTGAATATAGTGAATATGCTTTGCACTAGTTGAGTTAAACGGTGATTAGTGGGGTAATTTCCCACTAAGTCCATGTTTCGTTTCTGTAACCCATTAACTCCCATGTTTTTAGTTTTTGTTATTTCTTTCTCTATATTTTTTTGTAGAATGTAAGATATGTGTGAGACATTTATAAGAACTTGAGATAATTTTTTAGAGGGTAAAAGTTTCGAAAGATTTACCAAACCAGCATTTTGTTTGGGGTTTCTTTTTCCAAAATCTAAAGTCCGATTTTCGACATCTACTAGCTCTGTGACCTGCTTTTACAGTTAAGGTTAGTTCAAAATAAAATTTTACAACAACATCTACTAGTTTTGTGACTTTCCTAAAGGCATCCAAAACAATCTTGGAAATCTACCGACTTTGTATTCTTGTTCTATAAGTATGAAACTTTCATATTGTTTCATATATCATTTTCCACAAGAGAGATTTGTTGTTAGGCTCGGCCCAAGTAGGGTGTGAGCAGAAGTGCATTGGTCCAGATCCAATTATTTTATTTAAAAAATCTTAAGTAAAAGGAGGTCAATTATTATTTAAAGTTTATTATAAAGGACCCAAAAATATGATATTTGTGGGTTTATTTTCGTTTTTAACTCAAAATTAAAGAAAAATTGCTCATTTTTAATTAAATAAATATTGAGAATAGCCCAACTTTTAATTTTTCTCTAAGATATTTAAATTTCTTGGGTCCGAACTATCTGTTGTTACTCTTGTCCATTTCTAATTTTTAGACATATATTTGTTTCCATTCAAATAGTAATCTATTTGGTACTATTATCTTTTCAATGGGTATGAAAACATATCGTCTGAGTATGGGATATGATCCTAAATGATGGGATACGATCCTGAATTATGTCATTTGTGTATTCTAAAATTATGAAAATATCTTTAAACTATATAAGTTTCTATAATTTTATGTAATTCCTGAAATTATCCAAAATATATATTTTGTAATTAGATTTTTATCTAAATTACTGAAAATTTAGATAGTAATTTTTTTTACTCAAATTTCCCGAATACATTTTGTTACTTGGGTTTCTCATTTTGCATTTTATAGACAATACTTCCAATAGTATTTTCAAATATCTAAAGTATTATTTTCAATTTCTATTCACTATTTTCGGTTTTGATATCATAAATTAACATCTCTAACAATTTTAACCAATCATCTCTATTTTTTGGTGTTAAAATATTGAAAATTTTCAAAATAAATCATATGTATATTGAACACTATGTTGATCATCCACACAACCCTTAAATATCAATAAAGTGTACAAAATATTAACAAAACTAAATATTATTAAACCGGTTAGAGTTTATAAAAAAAATGATATTCATAAAAGTTGTCAGTTTTTAGAAATGATACATGACTTTTCAAATTCTTTTCACAAATGAATATATTAATACCAAAAAATATAGTTAATATTTGAGTTAAAGTTCCAATTAATTAAATCATTAAAACCGTACTTACAAAAATGATGCATTCTGCCAAAAAATAATTAGATGATGCATAGAAGGTAAAGAAAAAACTGTACTAAATTTTGGAAAATGGTCATAACCGTAATTTTGAGAATTTTGACTGGTAGAGTTCAGAGGTAATTCCGTAATTGCGTTTACAGAGAGATAAATCTTTTGGGGTCTATAAAAAACCTTTGCATGGCGTCGACTCTTCACTACACTTTCATAGTCATCTCTTTTGACGAAAAAAATCAAATCAAGATCCAAAACTCTCAATCTCTAATGTCTGATACGAGTAGTCCGGCCTTCTCCGGAGATTTCTCCGATGACAAATGGTGTGAGGAAAACTTGCCGACTCTAGAGTTCCGGTCACCGGAGGATGAGGCTTGGTACGCCGTGGAGATTACGGAAATGTACGACGCTCTATTGATTAGCTTCAACGGTTTCACGGAGGATTACGACGAGTTTTACACATCGGAGAGTTTCAAGAGCTCCGACGAGATTCAAGAGTTCGAAGAGAGGCTCCGAGTAACTTCCCAGCAGATGCAAGATTTCGAGTGCGCGAAGGTTGTTGACACCACTAAGGTCTGCGCCACGTTTCCTTCAGTCACCGGAGAAGTCAAATTCTACGACGCCACCGTCGTTTCGGTTAGTCTTGACACCCAATTCTTGAAAATCCCGGTTTAATTGATTAATTATTGATAAATAACCCGGTTTAATTATATAGGTGGAGAGGATGAAGCATGGACGAGACGAGGAAGGGAACGAAATGTGTTGCTGCGATTTCAAACTTCACTGGAAACAAGGTCCTTACGCTAACAAAGTGACTAGTGCTAAAGTTGGAGATATTTGTCTTAGACCAGATCAAGATGATAATCAAATGAATCCTAAAGTGGTGTCTTTCTTGAAAGAAGCTAGAAGGAAGGTTATTAATGGAGGAGCATGTCAACAAGGTTTTAATATACTTTAACATCCTTTGTGTTTGTTTTTTTAGTTAAAAAACTTTCATCATCTAACAACTATTACTGGAAAATGTTGTGGTACAGGGGAAGAAACAGAGTGGCAAAAGATGTTCAAGAAGATGAATTATGCTATTCATAACAACTTAGGCATCTCTGCTCCAGATTATCAGATTTACGGTTAAAAACGATATGTAATCTTTGGTTGCTTCACAATGTATTGTGAAGAACTATATGAAAAACTCTGGCTTCTGTTGTCGTTATGAAACTTCTTTTTATAAATTGTAAGTCTTGTTTTGCACCCTTTGGATTTAAACCTTGAATTGTTGGTACACTTAAGATACGGGTACATTTCATAAGCAAACACAAAAACTAAGAATCGAGGTCAGAAACCAGAGGTCCAGGTCCGGCCAGAGACGCCGGATATATGGACAATACAAACCAGATGGTGACGTATTTAATAAGTAATAAACAAAAAAAAGAACATGTGTCAAAAGATATTAATGAGTTGGAAGAACTTGTATAACAAGCAACCGGTCAAAGTCCCCCTCAGAGACGCTGACTATACATAAATGACAAGTTAGTACTTTAGCTGGAGAAAGACAAGCACAGAGAATCTTGAGCCAGAGACTTCCACAAATGAATCACTGACAAGGACAGAAGTCATTTGATCATTGACCAAAATACTACTCTTCCTTAGTTTTAAACTTTTAATTCAGAATTTATTTAAAGTTTTCTTTAAGCTTTTTGGTATGTGAAAACAATTTTGGCATGACAGTTTTGGATAAAAAGTAACAGGAAGAGAAATCACTAGTAGGCATCAAAATCTGTGATAATACAAGAAAAGACAAACTTAAACCAAATGTTATTATGTAGCCTTACGAGAAAAACAAAACAACTTTAAAACGATTCAAGAGTTAGGGAGGAAAGATTCAATCTCAGGCAGCTACAACACAACCTCAAAATCCCCATGATAGATTCAATCTTTGAAAGGTTTCTACCATTTCTGAGAAGATCTATCTAACATTAATCACTTCGACATCAAACGTCAGCCAAGCGTTAGGAGGAATATCGCGACCAGCACCCTTCGCACCATACCTGTTGTGAGCCAGACAAATATAATCATCCCATTATTAACAAAAACATCACAATCAAGAAATACAAAAAACAAGATTTTCAATTGAATATATACCCCATTGATGGAGGAATTGTGAGCCTTCTTTTGTCACCAACACGCATACCTGTGAAGATTCAATTACTTAAATAGATTAGAACAACATTACATTTTGATACAAAGTGAAGAAAACCAAAGTAAGAAATTAGGTTACCGTTAACGCCAACATCCCATCCCTTAATGACTTGATTAACACCTGCATGTCACAACAAGCGTATAAGTATCAATTAATTCATAATCAATTCCTTCTAAAGATATTATTTTTGCATTGAATTATAATAATACCAACCTAGACGGAAATTAAAAGGTGATTTTCCAATGTTGGAATCGAAAATCTTCCCATTCTTCACAAGCTTTCCAATATAGCGAACACCAACCTGCATTCAAAGACAATTGGATAGAGATTACCACCGCAGCTTAAGGGTCTAATAAGAGCATTACTTTTGTTAAACTCTTATCCAATGTTAATTCTTTGAACACCAACATTGTTATCACACTACCACCTTCATACATAATCTACATGACATTGCAGTAATCGTATGTGCACTAACCGTTTTTCCAGGTTCGGCTTTCTTGGCGTTGGGTTTGCCCATCTGCAACTCTTCAACAATGAGCCCATTTGGGTATGTCCGTACTTGAGAAGCCTTGGAGTCCTCTTGAGGTTGCTTCTTAACGCTACTGGCACTGGCCGTATTCTCCACTTTAGCTTCCTCGCTTGTCTTCTTCTTTTTCTGCTTTTTATTTTTCTTCTCAGGGGTCTTGGAGCTTTCACCACTGCAATAATAATACCATAAAAAAGCACATAGATTTTTTAGATGAGACAAGCTTTGCAAGAACCATTGTATGCTCATAAAACCGTCTTGTGACCTAACTATTTCGAATAATCATTCAAATTTCTACTTCCAGATATTTTACAACTGACATGAATACTTTTATGTTTATTCCCTAAAAACCGAGTTCTAAAGTAAAGAAATAAGAGCTCTCACATGGCATTGGTTACAGTTTCGTTTTGAGCTTTCGTGGCTGAAGAAATTTGGCTGGTTTCCTCTTTTTTCAGCACATTTTCCGGCTTAATTTGCTCAGCACCCTTCTTCTCTTCTTTCTGGTTTTTCTTCTTTTTACTCTTGTTTACACTGGAACAGATTATAGAAACAACTTCATATTTGTATTGCTAATATAAAACGTGTTCACCATGTCCTCAACGTCATTAGAGATCAAAGAGAAACAGTACCTGTCTTGAACACCATCAAGCTTGGCCTTCCGCTTTTTGTTGCTACCTTGTTCCAACACTGGTTCAGGTGCTTCTTCTTTGAGAATGGGTAAACCGTCTTCATCTTCATCATCGCTTTCCAGAACCGGAACAGGGGTACTCTCTATGGCAACAATTTCTTTCTTTGCGGTCTCATCTTCGCTAGCTTGACTCTTCTTCTTGGTTCGTTTTGCCTTAATATCTTTGGCAGGTTTCTCTTCATTTTCTTCTATCTCCTCAATAACAACTGCCAAAGATATCACTCAGATTTATATCAATTGAAAAGCTACATCATCTTTATCATACTTAACAAGAGTGAAGAATCAAGAAAAAAAAGGGCAATCATACTTAACTAAAACTAGAAGTACTAAGATGCTATTATGAACTGATTGCTACGAATCTGATTAGCATCTCTGTAAGAAAAAAAGTACCTCCGCTTTTTGGGACAGAAGCCTTTCGATAAACATCAAGATTGCTATCAAGGAAGTCCTCAAAATCATCCAAACGATCCTCTTCACTATCATAGTCAGATGACTCCCCTGACTCAGATTCACCAATCTCCATACCATCTCTAATATTGTAGCAACGAAAACTTTAAAGATAAATTAGGCAGATGGAATTTATAAGAAAGTCATTATTTTATTTGCTAATGAAAGGATACGAATCATCTTCATCATCATTATCCTCCTCAAGCTCATAAGGCTCCAAGAATCCAGAAAGGTGGATGCTTCTGTCACCAGTAACCAAGAACTCAACAGGCTCATCATCATCAAATTGAAGATTGAGAGGGCAACACTCAGTTTTGTCAGGCAAGAATGAACACAAGTAAATAGGGTTCTTATCTCCTATAGAGCACTGAATCACACTCTTTCCTTTGCTCGAACCTGCGCCTAGAGTTGCCTGAATGGTCATCACCAGATATATCAATTAGTCTACACAAAGATCAATCATTTTCCTAATAAATCAGCTCCGGAGATTTCAAGGTACACAAGAAAAAATTTATTATACCTGGGTCACATGAAGTATCCCTTCTTCATTTGTATGAGTTTGAGGTTTCCCAGGTTTCACTTCAATTCCTGCAAAGGTTTAAGAACACAATCAGAACCAAGGATCAAACAAATTGCGAAACGATTCAACACATCAACAAAATCAATCCACGAAAAGTGAGATTAGGCATATGATCGAAGAGAGAAACTAACCCCAGAAAACCATTTTTCAGCTAGATGATGATAAACCTCTACGAATCGAAGCGGCAACTTTGTTCTAAAGACTAAAACCCTAATGAAAGGTTTTTGCAGACGCTTTATATCGAGACTATCCGGTTTCCAGATATTTCGACGGTTTGTCCAATCAAACCGGAACCTCGGTAAATTGGGCCTTTTGAAAAACTTTTAATGAAGCCCAAAATCGGTCTGTAACAAAAAATACTTAGCTCTGATTGGAAGTATAGTGTATCATTGATGTTTGAGGTATGCTCAACCATAACTCAAAAATGTTATCAATCATGATGTTTAAAACAAAAAATGAAATTGAGTTTGAGTTCTGATGATATGTGATTGATGTATAGTTTTGAGGTATGTTTTTTGTAAAATTGTTAACTTTAACATTTTTTTAACATCAACCAATATCTTAATGTGGTAAGTTTGAGTTATCAAAACTCCAACATTTGTTTCTCTTTTTTATTTTGTTTTATTTTTTGCTATTTTGTTTCTAAAATATTTCCAACAAATTTTTTTTAAAACAAATATTTAACATAACAATCTTGAAAAAAAAAATTAATTACTAGTAAAATAAAATAAATAAATGAAAGATTTTATTAGTAATTAATTTTTTTTTATTAGTAATCAAGGATTTTGGTCAAAGTTCTTTTAGTTAGTTTAGTAATTAAAAAAATCGAAATTTTGTCCTAATATTATCTTAATTATTGATTTATTTGTTAAGTGTTTTAACTATTATAAAAATATTACGTATATATATATGAATGTGGATGTCTCATTTAAACTCAAAATGAAAAAAAGGAAAATATATATATATATATATATATATATACTAAACTACTTGTATTTCCTACATTTTTCTATATTTCATTTTTTTTATATTTTAATGTATTATTATCATTAGTTAAAATTATAATTATTTTAAATAATACATATTGCAACTAAATATCAAAAAAATTACCAGTCAGTTGTTTTTACAAAAATATAACTCATATGTCTACTGCAAATTTACCACATAAATCTACTGCAATTTTGATACCACATAACTTTTAAGTTTAATACCACATGTTACCAATCGGAGCTTAAAGTTTCGTTTTTTTGGTTAACCACTTCACTATCATGTAAACATTTCTACTTTCTAACATTAAAAAGTTATCTACTTCTTTCTAAAATAACTTTAAATTTTCTTTTTTACTTTTTTATCAAATTTAATTTCGTCCTAATCTAGTTTAATAGTACTATATCATTTTAGAAATTCGGTAACTAGAGTTTCTACATTGTTGTCAAAATCTGAAGGGGTGGTATTGAGATGTGAAGTAAGTGTACAATGGGTACAAATTTTGTCTGTAATTTGTATCATGGAAACCAAAAATTTCTTCTTAAGCTTTAATTATCATGATCTCCAACTTCTTGGTAGTTGAACGGTAATGGAACAGATTTGAACGCCCTAAACCTCCCAACGTTGTTCAAATGCTCATTCTCAAGCCTAATCAAATAAAATAAAAACCTTATCAAAACATGCAACTATGTATATATATATACATGGAAACATTATTTCTCAGTCTCGATACTTACCTGAAGAAGTTCCAAATACCTCTGCGTATGATCTCAAGACAAGCCAGAAGCGCCATTAGAGTTTCTCTATGCAAGAAAGAGAATTGCAAATTCAAAACTGTTTGCAACCACACTAACCTCAACAAAACATTCAACACCTGCCAACAAAAAAACATTCACCATAAATAAGGATTAAATATAAAACATGAATCTTTCAGATGGTAAGAAACCCGTTTGAAAATAATTTTTTTAAATAGTCTATTTTAGACAATCGCCAAATTTAAAAACCATTGCACGTAATAGATGGATATTGAAATTTTTCTTTTTTTTTGCTCACCATTGCAACGTAGTAGACGGTTTTGTGTGGAACAAGGAGCTTATCTCTCAAGAAACTGTTCTTACATCCTCTTTGAAGCAATCCCCAATCAATAACAATGTCCCAGTACGTTGCATAAAAAGTTGCAACCCCTGAGAAAACCCAAGCTGTGATGTTCCAAGTGGTTCCTCTGTTAAGAGTATAAGCTGTTCTAAGACAAGCAGCGACGATGGTCAAGAGATATTTAACGGCATTGTAACCATGACTCAGATCTTTGTCTTCTATTAATCTTCTAATGCACTGAATAAGCCGTAACCAGTAAGGTATAACCGCAACAATGAAGTAAAATGTTCTGAATATATCGTTTGATCTGCATGTGTTTCGTCTGTGTTTGAAATCTCCAAATCCATAGTAGCATACGTAGAACTCTATACTCCTCATTGCTTGAGCCTGGCTTGTTAGTTGATCTGCCAAGAAAAAGTCTGGAAGATTCACCTGAAAAAAATGGTAACGTTTTGTTTAATTTATGTTTATTTAGCTGTTGAGATTAGTGGAGCAGAGGATGTTGTTGGTACCGTGTAGAGTGGTGCAGCGATGCAGCGAAACAGAACCGAGAGGAAGAAGAATCGGCTTGACCGATACAAGATGTTAAAAGGGCAGAGGACAATGGCTATCACCAGCTGCAATGTTAAGAGAAACCAATGTCATGACTAAATATTACAAAGGATTGAGTTGTAAGTTGTGTAATGAGAAATGTAGAAGGATCTTACAGCGAGTAAAAAGAGAGGGATAAGTTCGGTAAATGTTCGGTAGTCTTTTGTTTGAGAATCCATTTCCATGTCAAGGTTTAATAAGACAGCACATAAAGAAAGTGTACCAAGACCAAAGCTGAGAAGTAGAACATGTCTGTAACCTAGTTCAGTGCCTTGTTTGAATCCAAAGATGAAGGAGTAATTTACACGGTATCGCCTCCAGAAGTAAATATTAGCAGCGTACATAATCATGTGCAAAACTACAAATCCAAAGAATCTGCAAAATAAAATGTATAATATACCTCAAGATGATAGTAAAAATGTTACACTAAGAAAGAGTATGTTTTTGGTATGTATATACCTATACAAAGGGAACATTGTTTCCATATAAGTTCTTTGTCCTGGTGTGCCCATGATATGACGAGCATGAACGATCAAAGCAAGAGCTACTATGAGTGAAATAGCACAGCCGAAGAAGAAGCCTGAAAAGAAAAGAAAATGGTCAAGTAGTCGTAAAAAGAATATATCAACGATTGGATTGTGTAGTGTTTGTTATAAATACCGGTGGAAAATGTGATACGATGACGTTCTTTATTCACTTTGGGTCTTAAGAGGCTCATCCCTTGGCTCCGGTTTGAATTGGAGAAATGTTCAATGAAGGTAGATTCAACTTCTAGCATCAACTTATGAACCTGTACATGATTTAAGCAATTCAAACTGAAGTTGCATTTTCGATTTTTGTTTGAAGTTCTACTTACAAATGTAAAATATGCTTACTTCATCGGAGCAAGTGAGGTAAGAAGTATCCACCATTTCCATATACAGTTTCGCAGCATTTCTTGCCGCTATCTAAAGAAGAAAGCATATCAATCGTTAATGAGCATAATGCCATGCATTTTTAGTAAAAAAAATTAATAAAAGCGAAAATAACAACAAATGAAAAAGTAAAAGAATAGACTATCAATGAGAAAATTAAAAAAAGGTCTTACTCGTTAAAGAATACTCATCTAATTACTTTTAAGTACTGTATAAAAAGTATTTAAAGAATACTCATTAAATTTAATACACATAGTAGAAAAATGCAGATAAGTATATAAATTATCAATTTTAATAACAAGCAAAAGTAAAAATAACTCTTTGTTTAGATAATTATTATATGATTAAATTGTTTAAATATGAGTTAATAAAAATGATCTATTTTGAAATTCCGAAATGGTCGAGAGGTAATAAAAAAACTCGACATAGTCAGGACTCGGAGGTCCACCGTCCATCGACCTAGCTATTTATTATTGATGGACAAATAATTGAAGCCTTTAAAAGTGGGATTTAATAGATTTCTTTTGTTGAGTAGAAAGTACCTTATCATACTTCTTGGTGATCTTGGAAACAGCCAAAACGTTCAAGAAGCTGTAATTCTTAAGATGTCTAAGCTTCTGATAGAACTCAATAAACGCTATCTGAAGTCGCTCCTCTACTTTCTTCAGATTCTCTTTCGTGAATTTGAGCTCTTCTTGCTTTTGTACCTTGAGGATGGTTTTAATGGCAGACAGAGGAGTTTCTCTCGTTTTGTTCATCCTGATACGCTCAAGAATACTCAATTGCGAATCCCTTCTCACATTCACATCGTTTCTCATTAGATCAGCTAATGCAACTCCTGATTCATCAAAAAGATTCAAAACTTTTAGTCTTCACAGTCCAAATTTAAGCCAAAACAAAACTTGAGAAACTCACTGTGTTCTTCTCTAGAATTGGAAGATGAACCAATCTCAAAACCTAAGTCATTGATGTCTACTGCGACTGAATCAGAGGTACAATGGTTCTTCTTCTTCTCCATAACTTTGAGTCTGAAAGCAATCAAAGCATCAATCTGTTTGGTCAGAGCCAAAGATTCATTCCTCGCTGTATCCACTTTCAATCTGTAAAAGCTATTCACCTTGTTGAATTCTCGATCTAGGGTTCTAAAGAAAGCAACCTCGTAGTTTCCAGTTGCTTCACCGGCCTTCAAAAACGTCGTCTCGTAGCTAGTCTCGAGCTCACGAGTCACAGTGTTGACCTCAATGTCGTCACTCTCAGAGACCGAGGTTTCCCGGTTGTACCGTCTAGTTAGGTTGCGTGTGAGAGACGGTTTGTTCTGGCTGTTGGAATTTGAAGTCTTCCGAGAAGCTTGGATGTCTTGAAGAATGGTTTTGAGGTAAGCGTAGTTTATGTAAGCTTCTTCCCATTCTGGAATCATCTTAGACACAAACTCTTTCCCGAATCTCATGGTTCTTTGTTTCTTTTTTTTTGTTTAAGCTCAATTCTCTCTAGAGCTCTAATTCTTCTATTGTCAGAATCTCTCAATTAAGAATCTTGCTCTATTTGTCTTTACAACAAAATTTGAAATAAGACTTTTTCGACTTTTTGACTTTTGGGTTTCTGAGTGATGGGTGTAAGTTTCTTAGAGAGGTGGACTACGTTAAGACGTAGCAAACAAAAAAACAACTTTGTTTTGGTCGAATATAATACATTTTAAAAAAAAAAATATCAAAGCTCACAAAGTTAGGTTGTATAGTTTTTATTTTTGGTAACGTAAGTGTAAGTAGGCTGTAAATTGCAAAAACTATTAAAAGAAAGAAATCAACGCTTAGCCATATATATACATGTTTTATGTGTTCGGAAATGTTTCATCACCACTAGATTGTTAATTTTTCATTTGTTTAGTTTCAATTTGTGGGATGGAAAGCATTATAATAATTTCAATAAATTATAGCCTGGTTTATATTTCGATTAGGAATCTTGATCTTTTTTTAATAATCGCCATGACATGTGACATGTCAATTTTGTTTATTATAATCTAAGGTCAATGTACACACACATGAAACATTGACGTCCACTAGTGAAGAAAATATAGCAACGTAAGCGATTTGGTTTTGGTCAATGATTGGGTGGCTCATAAGCGCGTAAAGATTTACTCTTTAATCTTATCTTTCTAGGAGCTTCTCTATTTTGTCGCCACTTCAATCAAAATCAATGTGTAATGTCTTTATTAGATGCAAAATCAATCATATACTTCGACCGTGGTTGAGAAAAACAAATGGTGTGAAGATTATCTGAGTTAGGAAAAAGATCATGTACATATCGGTTGTCAAAAGAGCAGAATATATTTAACTGACTTTGAATATTCCAGACCAACTTTTAATTCGCTCATAAATCTTTCTAAGAAATGTTCCAGACTAATTCGAAATATTCAAAGTATACATGATCGGTTGTTAAAAGAGAAAGATTTCTATAACTGACTTTGAATTTTTGAATTAGTATGGAAATTTCTTAGAAATATTTATGAGCGAATTAAAAGTTTTCGAAAACCTTTGATCTTTTACAATCTCGTTTTCTTTGTTGATTTTTTTTCAATCGATTTATGATGTTTCATAAGACTTTTTTTTTTTGTGGGAATTAGATGAGTAACAGTTAAGACAGTATACACGTCTATTTGTTCCCTATGTACGTTCATGTTTATACAATAATTTAAATTTCAGACGTACACTTAGGTAATAATTTTTCCAGTTACAAAATATCGATTCAGCAATTATTCAAAAAATATCTACCTAATTAATTTGTTTTTTAATTAATAATAATGATTCACTTTGTGCTGCATATAGAAGGCATTATAAACTAGCAAAAATTATAATTCGCTTACACTAGTAATTATTCGTCAAATATGTATTGTACAAGTGCAGTTTTTAAGAAATTTCAAAATTTTTATATTGATATTATCGACCCATAAAATTATTAAAAATGTGGTATTCTCTCACAACGTTAATTATTATACACACATCATATATATTTATTATGGCATCACTCAACTTTATATAATACTTGTTTGGCATTGCTTGTTCTGTCAATTATATCTGTTTTACATGACCATACATATCTGTTTTACCATGCAATATTTATTTTTGTTGTCAACTGTTCGAACCTTAATAAATTAGTTTTAAGTTTTAAGATGAAGTGCACTGTCGTTTACCAAATAACAATGAATGACTTCCATAACAAAAAGAACAAAGAACTAGGTGTGTTTAAAAAAGGTAACAAGGCTTAATTATATATATCTTGTTGCCTATCATAAGTTCATAACGCAAGGAGGTAATTAACAATGATATCACAAATCGAAATCTACGCATGTGGTGATGACATTTGAGGCAACAAAGGATAGGTTCGTAATTACATGTCCTCGCGTGGCTATCTACGCGCCGTCTCGGTTGATAAAATCGCACACGGCGTTAATGGCTCTAGTCTCTAGATGCAAAACAATCATTAATTTCCCCCACTAAATCCGTTTAATTAATTCCGGAAATGTTAATGAAACCTCGTTAACTATATCAGTCTATAATAACTAACCTTTCTTAATATTGATTTAAGAAATTTTTGTTATCCTTCACTATTCTGGATTTCTTGTGAATCTCTGAGCTCGCTTCACAAACAAGACACACACGGATCACAAAAATTGCTACTCTCTGGTGAAATTTCTCCGAGTTTCAAGGTTTCTAAATTCTCTTCCTTCTTCTTCTTCGTTACTTTGCATTTTTGGATCTGTCTCGTGAAGATGATAATCGTTTTTTTATGTTATCTTTCTGAAAAATCTGTCGGTGGATTTCGTAATGCTTTGAGCTGAATCTGAGTTGGATTCACGGAAATATTCTTTATTAGGTTGTTGATTTGTTCAAATAGATTAATGTTTCTAATTTTTCTTCAGAAGATCAATTCTCTGGGTTTGATTTGTTCCGCCTTTAGTATTGCTGCTCACAGTGTTGCTCTTTCCAGATTTCAGTGCTTTCGATCCTGAAGAAGGCGATTGGTAGAATCATAAGATTTCGCTAGAAATTGGCTTAGTCCAGTGGCACTGAGGAGAAATTTTGCTTGGACTGCATTTATCTTCAACCTCATTTTTGAAGAATGTTGCTATAAGCTCTGTTCTTGCTTTCTTGCTTTGAATTGGTTCTGGATCTGTAGAGAAACCATGGCTTTTGGTTCACCTAAGGTTTCTATATTAGCTGCTGGATTTCCTCGGAAAGTTTCTACAGTTGCAATTGCTATCGGCGGATTGGCATCATTTTTTGTATTCGGATTGTTGCTTCGTCTTTCGTATCCAAACAGTTCCTCAGTTAGTGGCTTATTTTATGGAATAGGGACTCCTCAACAAGTTGATATTATCCCTTTATCTTTGAGCAACCATACCGTAAACGGCCTTAAGAAGAGTAGCGAGATCGATACGTTAGAGAAAAATCTGACTTCTGATTCTAGCTCAGGCTCACCTGTTATTGTTAACACAAAACTACCAACTCCAGATGATAGTTATAAGAAGTTGGAGACACCTTTGAAACAAGATAAAGAGGATACGGTTTCTTCGGATACAACTGAGAAGAGTGCTGTTGGATCAGGTAAAAGTGACTCCAGTATTTCCAAGTCTGGAGATACTCCAAGTGTATCATCTCCTCCACATGATGACTCTGAAACTGCTTCAGCAGAAGCAGGTACTGTTATCTTTTAAATACACTAGTTTCCATCGCTTTTGTGTATGCTTCCTAATCCTAGCCCCTTGGCTCAGGGCAGACCTCTTGTTTACAGGGTCTACCTCTTCATAGGTCCCCATTTCAATTCTAAAAGACCGTAGCATAACAAGCTAGGTTCCCAGTTTACGTAGCTTTTGTCTTATTTGGAAGATCTTGATTTATGGTAGCTTAATTTTCTGTAGACAAAGACCAAACTAGTATGGGAACGTTATACATTGAGTTTTTCACTTTTATGGCAAAAGGCTTAAGTTTCTGATAAGCTTTAAAGAAGAGTAGCGGCTCATCTCGTAGCTATAGGTCTAGGAATGAATGTAGCAGATTAGAGAGCAGATAGGGAAGGCTGGTCTTATAAGGTTCCCTCAGCATTTTCTAGGCTTTGTTTGGTTTTTGTCAGTTTTGGTGAATTGGAATAAGAAAAGCAGTTTCATAGCTTGGTTCTTGTCAGTTTCCTTTGCTTCTCAGGATTCATGTTTTATATTTTTGTAATGAGTTTGTCGCTTACTAAAATCTTTGATTGCTTGTAGAGTGTGATTTGTATCAAGGTAGCTGGTTTTATGATCCTGGGGGAGCTCTGTATACGAACAACTCTTGCCCCGTCCTGACGCAGATGCAGAACTGCCAGGGCAATGGAAGACCTGACAAGGGATATGAGAGCTGGAGATGGAAACCATCTCAGTGTGACCTTCCTCGGTTTGACGCCAGGAAATTTCTTGAGCTGATGAAAGGCAAGACACTGGCCTTTATAGGAGATTCAGTAGCTCGTAATCAGATGGAGTCTATGTTGTGCCTTCTTTGGCAGGCAAGTAATTCTTCTTATTGTTCTGGCCATTAATTGTCTTGAAGATTTAATTGATGGTGAAAACCTGTATAATGGATCTATTATGTTGTTTCATTCATCTTCAGAAAATTGTATTGAGTTATATATTAACGTAGATTGCTGTTTTCAGGTTGAAACACCAGTCAATCGTGGGAGCCGAAAGATGCAGAGATGGTATTTTAAGTCATCATCAGTAATGGTTGCACGTATTTGGTCATCTTGGCTTGTCCATCAGTTCAACGAAAAATTCGATTATGCTCCTGAAGGTGTTACCAAACTAAAGCTGGACCTTCCTGATGAGCGCATAATGGAAGCTATCCCGAACTTCGACGTGGTTGTCCTCTCATCAGGGCACTGGTTTGCAAAGCAGTCTGTCTACGTATTGAATGAAGAGATCGTGGGAGGGCAATTATGGTGGCCAGACAAAGCAAAACCGATGAAAGTCAATAATGTGGAAGCATTCGGAATATCAGTTGAAACAATCCTAAAGTCCATGGCTAATCACCCTAACTACACCGGTTTAACCATAGTGAGAACATTCTCACCTGATCACTACGAAGGTGGTGCTTGGAACACAGGTGGTTCATGCACTGGTAAAGAAGAACCCATCCTTCCCGGGAAGCTAGTGAAAAACGGTTTCACAGAGATAATGCACGAGAAGCAAGCCACAGGATATAACCGAGCCGTGGAGAAAGTGGCTGATAGCTTGAAGCCTAAATTAAAACTGATGGATATTACAGAGGCGTTTGGATATCGCCATGATGGTCATCCTGGTCCATACAGGAGCCCCGACCCAAACAAGATCACCAAAAGGGGACCAGATGGACGGCCTCCGCCTCAAGACTGCTTGCACTGGTGCATGCCAGGACCAGTCGATACATGGAACGAAATGGTTTTGGAGCTCATAAGGAGAGACTTTGAGGGTAGCGGGAAAAGAAAAAGCTCATCATCTTGACTTGGTTTTTGAAACTCACTCAAAGCAGAAAACATTACAGGAGTTATATACTACTATATTGATCTGATTCTTATTTACTGATAAAAACGAAATACAAAACTCACTTGTAGATTTGGTGTCAGCCACGGTGAGGTAGGATTAGGAATGTTTCGGTATTTGTGAGTTAATTTTCATACAACGAACATACTATGCTTAAATTACGGGATGAAACTGAATTTTAATAAGTATGTGCTTTCCTTGTCGAAATTTGTATAATTGGGGGATTTAGATGCAAAAAGTAATTTGGCTGAGAAATGTAATCGCCTATCTCACTCACTCACCCAAAGACCAAAGCTTGATTTCTTAAGAGTGCAAATGGCGTCGTACACGCTCTCCTTTATCCCTTTGACGGTCTCTAATCCTCGGATCTTTGTTTCGAGACATACTGGATCTCCTTCGTCTTCTTCTCAGATTCCTCTTACTTCTTCTTTATTAGGTAAGAAGCTTCTCGTGACAACACCGTCGCGTCGCTGCTTCGTTCAAAAGCACCGGTGCTTGACCTCAGCTAGCACGGTCTTTAGCGTACCAACTTCGTAAGATTTTGATTTGACAGCCCTTTTACATCTTTATGTTTGCTGGGTTTCATGGAAATGGAAAAGCTTAGGGTTGTAAGGTTGGATTTTTCAGGCAACCGGAGAATGGTTCTTCGGAGGATAAGCTCCCAAAGTGAGTCTCACCTGAAATTACATATCCAATTTGGGATTATTGAGCTTCTAGGTTTCGTATTGTTTGAGAGGTTTATCCGTTTGGTTTTAGATGGTCGGCGAGAGCTATAAAATCACTTGCAATGGGAGAATTGGAAGCTAGGAAGCTCAAGTATCCAAGCACTGGGACTGAAGCCATTCTCATGGGTATTTTAGTCGAAGGTTTGTCATTCTCAGACCTTTATTTGCTTCACCTTTGTGTTTGCCTTTGGTAGATAAGTTTTGAGGAATCGTTTACAGTAATGTTGATGAGACTGCTTCACCTATAAGTGTGTTCTTCAGCTCATCTGTGCTTAACTGAATCCAAGCATATGTATAAGCAAGGGCTATTATGGTTGGTTGGTTTGTTCCTATGGGGATGAGGTTTTGCTTCTGCCCTTCTGTTTCTTAATCATCAAAGCTGTTATATTCAGTTGTTGAATCCCTTTTGTTGGTTGATAGAGGAAGATTGAGGTAGTTTAACTTTAGAAACTGTACATTTAGTTTAAAGAGACCTGTATAAGATAATGCTGGTGAAGAAGAGGTCTCTGGCTTGCTTTGTGCTTTAGTTCTCCCTCTTAATTGATTCCTAGCAAGCTTACAAGCATGGATTATTCTTCTGTTGCTTAACTTTCCATAACTCTTCTTTCTGTTATTCAAAAAGGCAGTGATGGTATATTAATCTTGTTATAGTCGGTTTTCATATCAGGCACTAGCACAGCTGCTAAGTTCCTGAGGGGAAATGGAGTCACACTTTTTAAGGTGCGAGATGAGGTCATAAACCTGCTGGGGAAATCGGACATGTACTTTTTCAGCCCAGAGCATCCTCCTCTAACTGAACCAGCTCAAAAGGCCATTGCCTGGGCCATTGATGAGAAGAAAAAATCTGGTGTGCATAGACAACACCTTGTTAATATTTGTCAACCCTTGTTATCCATTATAGCCAACTGAAACCGTTTGGTCACAGGTGTGGACGGGGAACTAACCACAGCCTACTTGCTTCTGGGGATTTGGTCTCAAAAGGAATCAGCAGGCCAACAGATTTTGGAGACGCTCGGGTTCAACGAAGATAAAGCCAAAGAAGTTGTAAAATCGGTAAGTTTGTTTTGAAACCCGAATTCTATAGGATAGAAAAAGCTTTCTTTCAAGTCATCACATAACTGTTGAGTGTTTGTTTGGTGCCAGATGAATGAAGATGTAGATTTGAGCTTCAAGAAACAAGGTCAATAGTGATGCAGTTTATTTTCAATAAGCAAAGACTTCTGTAACTGTATAATGGAGTAACAAAAGCAACTCTCAATTCAAGACTCGGCAAAAGACCACTTTTATCGAACTAGACATTCACAGGCCCTTCATTAGCATTCTCTTTTCAATACTTGTTTGCGATTAGTTTTTATTTTCTGCATCATATAGCTTTCTGTATTATCATCACAATTCACAATATCTGGAAAAATGACAGTGCTTTGATTCTCGGATAGGTTTTATCTTATTTATTCAGAGCCGATAAGATATTGTCAGAGTTCGAATAAGATTTCGTTTTTGGTTGTTTTATTTATTTTCGTTTCGTTGATTTGGGTTCAGTGGTTTTAGATTTTTAGTTAAAAGAAAGGATCTATTAATCGAACAAAAGATAAAATCAACATCAGAATCTTAACACCAAGGAATCAAACATCCACGACTCTTTTAAGTCTAAAATATCACTAAAACCTCTGCAACTTCTCAGCTCTGCAACTTCTCAGCTCTGTTCAAAGGCAACTGTTTAGCCAAGGCAAGCCTTCCAGATGTTTTGTAATCGAAGGGACAAGAATGCTCCTCCGGATATCGATGTGACCCTCAAAAATTGTGTCCGCATCTGCAGTTGAATCTCAACATTCCTACTTTCTTCTGACATATCCCACATCTCTGTTTTCTGACTGGTTCCTTTGTAGTGACGGGATTAGGGAGGTGAACCTGTGATCGTTCGGTCTCGGGTTCGAGTCTGAGAAAAGGCACCTGTTCAAGAACACTCTTCTTGTAGCATAGAGAGCAGAGATTGTTGTTCTTTGGAGTGCCGTAGAGTCCACAGCCTCTAGCGCATAGTACTGCTTCTGTTTCGTTCGCATTCACCATCTTTTAAAAAACTATTCTTTCTTCTTCTACTTCTTGAGCTAGTTGTTATGAGAGACAATTCAAGATTTGTTGTGTGAGTTCTTTCAATTAGTCTATAGTTTTACATATATAGAGGATGTTTGCTTCTCGAATTGATTAGTGCAATTTAGTTTCCTTTTTGTCTTTAACAAAAAAAAACACAAAAGTTTCCTTTTTTGTTTGGATAAGTGGTTTCCTTACTTGAACGTTCTTATTTGAAATTGTTATCGAGTTTCCTTTTCCTTGCATGTTTTTCTTCGAACAGTCGTGAATCCAACAAAGACAAATGTTGACTAATGCAAGAAAAAGGACAAAGTAAATAAATACCTAATCCAATTTGATCAATAGACGACAGAAGCTTCCGGGTGGTTTCTCAAATACAATAAAAGCTGCGTGCCGTTTTCACTATATGTTAAGTAATTAATTAGTTTTTAAGTAAAACCTAATTAGAGAATTCCACATGGCGACCCTTGATTACCCCACTCCACCGCACGTGAACATCTCTTTAATTTCCATTATAAAAAATACATTTACGCGTCAAAACATACACGTTACTAATTAAATTAGTTAATGTCTATCAAAATCTACGCAACAGTCGAGCATTAATCTTCGAGGAACTCTAACCCGGTTCGGTTTATCTATCCCGGTATGTTGGTACATGAAGTAAAAGAACCAAATTTGGCTTCGTAAATCAATTTCGTTTAGCTATTTATTTTGTGCTAAGGTTTGATATAAAATTAGAAAGAATAGAACCAAAATATGAAAATAATACTTTTTTGTGTGTGTGTTGGATTGACATCCGGTATAGTTGAACCAAGAAAATTCGAAAACCCAAATGTAAACCATGATGTTAAATGATTTTTTAATTACCAATTAAATGCAGAAAAACGATTAATAACGAAGTCCACAAAATTTCCATTTTTGCAACAGCTCTTAAGCTTTCTCTCTTTCCGATTTAATCTGAAAAGTGAAATAAAAAGTCTGTAAAATCCGACGGAGAAACATAAAGCTACGATTTTTATTTTTTTTCCTGTTTATGGTTTAGCTTCGGTTAATAGAAACTCCTATGCCATCACGACCAATCTTGGCGCCGGCTCCGGCTCCGGTCGTTTCCTCTTTAGTCCCAGCGCCGTTGGGAAATCAGAACAGGTCAACGCGAATCTTCCCAGCAGCCGCCGCCGCCGGTTTCTCATTCTTCATCTCTCTCTCCGTCTGCTTCTGCAAATTCAGCCGGAAACGTTCATCACCTCCGGCGACGGGAAACGCTTCCTCTTCGCCTCGTAAAACACCGCCACGCGAATTCTCCTACTCAACTCTCCGCCGTGCCACCAACTCTTTCTCGCCGGAGAATAGACTAGGTCAAGGCGGATTCGGCGCCGTATTCCGCGGAACTATCTCCGGCGACGAGAATGTAGCCGTGAAGGTAATGGATTCAGGATCTCTCCAAGGAGAAGGAGAGTTTCAAAACGAGTTGTTCTTCGCCGCCAAGCTTGACTCTCCTCACGTGGTCCCTGTTCTTGGCTTCTTACACGATCGAAAACGACGACGTTTGCTTCTCGTTTACAAGCTAATGGACAATGGTAATCTCCAGGATGCGTTGCTTCACCGGAGATGCCCTGAGCTTATTGAGTGGAGTCGGAGGTTTTTGGTAGCGGTTAACATTGCTGAAGGGATTGATCATCTTCATGGCCTTGAATCTCCTGTGATTCATGGAGATATAAAGCCAAGTAATATTCTTTTGGATAGTCTCTTCTCCGCTAAAATCGCTGACTTTGGTCTCGCTAGGCATAAACCGGAGCAAGTGGAGATCACTGTAGCTCCGGAGCGTGGTTTTGGTGGAGGAGGAGGAGGAGAAGAATTCAATTTTGGTTTGGTGGATCAGTCACCGGAAAGTGTTGTTAAGGTTCTTGGTTCGCCGGAGACTTCGACGGTTGTGTCTGTTTCTCAAGAGAGTGATGTTGAAAAAGGGAAAGTGAAAGAGTATGTGATGCAATGGATTGGTTCAGAGGTGAAGAAGGAGAGACCTTGGATTGAGGGGATGGAGACAAGTAAGAAACTTGAGAAGAAGAGTAGTAGAAGATTAGAATGGTGGCTTTCATTAGAGGAAGAGAGTGACAAGAAGAAGAAGAAGAAACGGAGGATGGTTAGAGAATGGTGGAAAGATGAGTATCGTAGAGATCTCACTAAGAAAAAAAAGAAGGAGAATAAGAAGAAGTTAGAATCTGAATTTTGTAGTGATGATGGGAGTAGTAGTGTGAGTCAATGGCGGCGTGGTGGTAGTGGTAGTGGTAGCATAGATTGGAGTGGTGAACGATGGTCAAGAGCAAGAGGCAATAGCCATGATTCGGTGAGCTGTGGAATTAGTAGCACGCCGAGCATGAGAGGAACTGTGTGCTATGCAGCGCCTGAGTACTTTAACTTAGACAACAATGTATCTGAGAAATGTGATGTGTATAGTTACGGTGTTCTGTTGTTAGTTTTGATTTCCGGGAGGCGGCCGTTGGAGATGACGGGATCCGCGAGTGAGATCCAACGGGCTAACCTTATGTCTTGGGCAAGGAAGCTGGCGAGAAGAGGTAGACTTGTTGATCTTGTGGACCAGAAGTTGCAAAATGTGGACAAAGAAGAAGTAGTGTTGTGTCTAAAGGTGGCTTTGATGTGTCTTCAAAGATTGCCTGTTTCAAGACCGTCGATGAAAGAGGTTTTGGGGATGCTTAAAGGAGAAGTGAGTCTTCCGGAGTTGCCTACTGAGTTCTCACCATCACCGCCTTTGAAGACAATGAGGAAGCATGGCCGTTGATTAAGTGTTAGTGTTACAATATTAGTTTTAGGAACTTTGATTTATTTTCACAATACTTCCCAACTTCTGTTTGGTCTGTTTTTTCTCTTCAGGCGCGTTGAGCCATTGACATTGATTCGTCAATATCTAATTCTTTCACTGTTTCACCTGTTAATAAATGTCATACACTCGGTTCCAAATATGAAATTAGTCCCAAATCATTCGAGTTCGCTAACGTATTGGTTTACCAATCTTATGGGCCTAATATTTCTAAGAATGTAAACCTAATCCAGTTGAGTAAAGTTTAGGTCTCATACTAAATTGGGTCACAATGGGAGCTGGCTGTTTGTGTTCTTTATACACGATGGGCCATATTGAGCTATATAAGGTTTTTCATGTATTTTTCTTTAAACCATCTAAGATTTCTTGAATTTCTCTTCTTTATAGTTTTTTTATAAACTACTTGGGTGAGTCTATTCATCAGCTGGGCCAGCTGGCTCATTAATACTTGTATCAGATTAATTTAGAACTCAACTAATAAAAAGTTACATATATTGATTAAAATATTTCGTATAAGTAGGAGGAGATTTAAGGTGGTTTGTAAATCATTTTATTTAGCATTACCAAAAATCGTTTGTAAAAGAAGTAGTTTAATTTTTTCAGATAGTACATATGGCATCAGAGCTGCAGTCTATTTATATCAGTTGTACATCTGTACTATCAACGAGGATACTATCATATGTCTAAATCGTACGATTGATAAGTATGTACTATATAATAAGAAAATAAGAGTAATAGTTTAGAAATAGAATGCTAAACCTATGGGCATAGATTAAAGATAGAAAAGTTAATGATGAAGCAGAAAGACGTCATTGCTTACCCTAATAAACCTCTCTTTTTTTTTAATCTTTTTTTCCCGATACGTCTACTAATTACGTATCTTCTTCTTGATTTTAATATTATAAACATAACCTTTTCTTTACTTTACTAATAAGTATCTTAGTTGTTTCCATCTCCGATATTTTATTTCCCAACTTTACATACAACCAATCCATGAGTGAGCTTCAGACCAAATCCCAGTGTACAAAATCAGACAAGATCAAAGATCCTACTGTCCCATAATTATAATAATTTATCACCATCATCATCATTACAAGAAGTATCTTTGTACAAAATTATTAACGTAAAGACAAGATGAATGATTTTCCGGAGAAGAGAAGAAAGGCAATCAAAAGGCTGAGAGTTTGTACTGAAGAAAAGATGGAGAAGATAGTACACAGAGAAGTTGAGAGACAAAGAAGACAAGAAATGGCTTCTCTTTACGCGTCTCTCCGCTCTCTTCTCCCTCTCGAGTTCATCCAGGTCAAAAACCCTAATTCATTTTGCTTTTGATTCTTCACTCCGACAGATATATGTCTGTACAAGTATGCTATGTTGTAACACTGATCACAAGATCCTAAATAGAACAAAGCAAAAGTTAAAATGTTTTGTTCGTTTCTTAATGGTTTTTCTTTTTTCTTTTTTGGGGTTCTGTAGGGAAAGCGTTCGACGTCAGATCAGGTGAACGAGGCGGTGAATTACATAAAGTATTTGCAAGGGAATATCAAGAAAATGAGTTCCAAGAGAGATGACCTCATGTTATTGTCTGGACGAAGCTTTGGGAGTAGTAATGATCAACAAGGTTGGAATGAGATTTCGAATCGTGTCGTGATTCGTCCGTGTTTGGTCGGCGTAGAAATCGTGTTTAGTGTTCTCCAAACGCCATTTTCAAGCGTTCTCCAAGTGCTTCGTAAACATGGCCTCTGTGTTGTTAGTTGCATCTCCTCCAAAGTAAATGATAGACTCATTCACACTCTACTGGCTGAGGTACAATCTCAATCCTTACTAAATTTACAGCAATATAAACGTTCACCAAGTAAACATAAAAAGGTCGCATATATCAACATTCGGTTTTAGACAAAGATATTTATAGTAATTTCATATTGATTAATTTTGAATTGTCTAGCTTATATCCGTTTTATATTACATTATCTCCCAGCTTAGATATAGCCGTCGATGCAAGATTTGTAACGAATGTAACTGCATTATAAATATTGATTTCACTCTCAGTTATATATGCTCAAACTTCTTTTTAGGATATGGTATGTGGTAAGAATATGTGTATAGAGAGAGCAACACTTAATCATAACATATATTTATAACTTTGTTAATGTTACTTTATGTTTGGACCCTCTCAAAACCTATAGTGGCCTTTGTGTCTTATTATGAGTATCCTTTTAATTTGGCGGTGCTAATCAGATCAAAGTGATGAATATATGTTTGAGTTAATCAGTGAAGCTGATTTGTATTAATGTTGCAGGTCAACAATCCGGCTTTGATTAACGTTGCGGACCTTAAGGATACACTTACTCTAATGAAGTAAACGTTTTAATTCTTAGTAGAGATTTCTCTTAATTACTGCTCAAACCAAAAACGATCTATATATAGGTAGTTTGTGTATATGTGTTTTGCAAATTTCAAAAATAAATATTTTTGTGTTTCAAATTTTTGTTTTAAGTTGGTTAATTTTTTTTTTCTTGTGGTTCTGAATTACAAAACTGACTGGATAATATTAAAAAAATATATGACGAATTTTTTGCCGACGAATTGAATAAATACTCTTTAAATGACTAAAATAATCCTTAAATATAACATTTTAAAATCAATGTAAATGGTAAATTTGAAATCCCTGTGATCAAATTCACTAGCCATAAATGAGATACAATCAAAATTTACAATGTTTGAAATCTCAAATTAGCTTAATGATTATAAAAATCAGTGCACAAAAAAAATAGCAGAGCACTAATATTAACAAAACAAAATAACAGGGAACTGTATGTACCGCTTAGTTGAAACCGCTACATTTATGTGCGATTTAAATATTTTAACTCTAGAACTGTTGACTTTTCTTTTAGACTTTTGATAAGAAAATGATACATTACAAAAATACAAACCACGATTTAACTATTGAAAAGCACACAATCATTTTAAAGAGCAATACATAGTTGTATTTACCACGTTATAAAGGTACTTTTAACTTCAAACACCACATTTTAAAAAGAAAAATAATATGGTTGTGTTACTGTAGAAAATGCGGCTCTTGTTTGCAACCGTCCGAGAGAAAAGTCTAAAGAGATGCTTTTTTGTTTATAGTATTTGCTCCTACAAGGCAATGGTGTACATGTGTAATTGTGTATGGTCGGAAATAATGTAACTTTGCTAAATCCTTAATTACTTTCTGACAACCATCGATTCGACGACGACGTGCCAAATTGGTCTTTCATAACAACGTGCGTCTAATTTTTAATTTTATAAGATTGAAACTGGTGGATCTGATACTCCCAGATCACATTACCATTTGACCACCGAAACTGTTTTTTTTTTATTTTAAATATAAGCTTTTGCAATTTTTACGTTTTTTGTTTACGTTTAACAGTAACAAATTGGAGAAAGAGACGGGTCTTAGAAATGATCTAATAGGATATAAACTATAAAGGTTTATAGGTAGTAGGTAGTTTGACCACACAAAAAAGGGTTTATTGGTTTTCCCACGACGGTCCATAAACATCATATTTGTAGACAATGGTAGCCGTAAAGGTTTTGCACCATTTCATTACATTTTAAGTCATTATAGTATTCTTTTTCTTTTCATTCGAACATTTGCAATTGCGGACGATCGCGATGGTAATATTGGACTTCAAAATAATTAATATCTCATAGAATAAACTTTATGAAATTTTGTATAGCGTCACATATATCTAAAATTTGGTATTTAGCTTACCAAACTAGCCCGTGAACGTGATATATAAGTAAAAGTTTAGGCTGACTAGCCAATATTCGTTTTTGTCCGCCATTACCAACCTGACCAGACTGTCAACCAAAAAAAGTTCGACTTGGCATGAAATAGCTTTGAGAGTAGTTTAGAGCACCACGCAAATTTGCATGAATTCTTTTTATCAGAATTTAACACTCTAGCATTTTGGCTAAAAGTTGCCCTAAATAGTTTTTCATTGTTTAAGAAATCATTTCAAATGTTTGCTACTTGCTAGAACACAAGAGGTAAGAAAAATCTATTCAAATTTCTTAGCTTAGTTCTTATCCTTATTTCGATAATTGTGCATCGAATATATTCGAATTATCAGACAAGTTCATTACTTATGGGAGAAAAAACCATAAACATGTAATATCTGCAACATTACTGAAAAAAATCTGCCAACATACATAAACAACCAAGAACTGAAGTGATCAAAAATCCGCCAACGATCTCCAAATATCTAAACACGAGGCTGATTATACTCATGAAGATTTTTCTTTAATAACTTAAAACATAACTTCATTTACTGGGGAACACATGGTAAACACACACAATAAACGTATTGTGCATATCCATTTTAAATAATGGTCAAACATCCCCAAAATTGTTAAGCTCCAAAATCCAAAAAATATAAAATATAAATATAATAGTAATATAAAGGTGACAGGGGATTCGTGACAGAGAAGGGGGATTTGCTTTGCTTTGAAAGGATAACCTTTATCAAAAGGCTTTTTTTTTTTTTTTTTTTTTTTGATATCATAGTATTTCTATTCAAAGCATATTATATTGTATAGTATCTTCCTAAGAACATTATATTATCCGATACGCAATGGATATGAGGCGTTTAATAAAAACACATGTGAATAAAAGACTAGTTGCAGTGTGAGCAGTTGCAAATAAAAAGTACGGAGCCCACGGGAGACCATCACGACATCAACGGTTGCGATTTGATCATTTGATTCATGTGTCCAAATCTTATGACACGTCAACATATGTCAAATGATTTCCTTCCTTCGAGTCGTATCAGATCATAGTTTCTCTAGGAAAATTGTACGTAAAGCCAATTTGTTTAGCAAACAAGTATGCTTTTCCGATATTTTCGTTCTTCCCATTATGAAGAACAGAACTGAAAACAAATTTCAACTAAAAATATTTATATATAAAAAAAGAGTAATTCTCGAAGCTGCATTATTTGGTCCTCCTAATTATTTAATATTTAAAGAATGGTCCTCCCTCTCACCTAAGGAGACATAGAGAACCATTTGGTTCTTTAAGGCACCATCCTTGAATTAAAAAAAAAAAAATCTAACAAGGAAACAATAAAAGAAGTTAAATTATTATAGGACACAACCACAAAATCCTACGGAGATCTGCCATTGCTAAAGCTCAAAGTGTAAAAATAATAATGGATCCTTATCAGAATCCCAATCCGAAAGGGTACCAAAGACAGAGATCGTTTGGCACAGCCGGCGAAGGAGGCAGCAGCGGCGGCTCCGGTATGCCACATGAAACAGATGATAATAAGAAAAAGAAGCTTCTCCACCGCGACATCGAACGCCAAAGAAGACAAGAAATGGCTACACTCTTTGCTTCTCTTCGTACTCAACTACCTCTCCAATACATTAAGGTTCATATATTCTTACTCAAAAGTTTTTTTTTATATTTTTCTTATTTCAATTTTTCAAAGGCGAAACCAAGATTTGGTGGGATTTGGTTTCTAGGGTTGTGAATATGTTTTTTTTTTTCTGTATTTAATTGATCATTATTTGTAGGGAAAGAGAGCTGTTTCGGATCATGTACATGGAGCGGTCAATTTCATTAAAGACACAGAAACACGGATTAAAGAACTTAGTGCAAGAAGAGACGAGCTAAGAAGAGAAACGGGTCAGAGATCGCATCCGGATCCAGCAAAAACTGGATCGGAGTTAGGCAAATCGTATCCGGCGAGTGTGATGGTGCAACCACACGTGAGCGGTTTCGAAGTGGTGGTGAGCAGCAACCCCTCAGGTCCCGAAGCTTTGCCACTATCAAAAGTGCTCGAGACACTTCAAGGGCAAGGGCTTGAAGTAATCAGCTCTCTCACCGCAAGAGTTAATGAGAGGCTCATGCACACTATTCAAGTCGAGGTATGGTTACAACATGCCATGTTAAATGAAGTCAATCTAGCTAGGGTTCTCATTATATTTAGCTATATTCAATACAGGTTAATAGTTTCGGATGCTTCGACTTAGCTTGGTTGCAGCAGAAGCTAGTTGAGGAATTGATACTTTCGACGGGGTACTAATCAGAAACATAATATTCGTAGTCTTAAAACTTTCTTCATCGTATGATCTCTTTTCCCTCGAGCTCTTTGTTTCGATATATGTAGGTTTGAACATTAGTTAAATATAAACTCATTTCCCGTTTATTTTCTTTTTTAGATTTGGTATTATTTAGTGGATACAACAAAGCATTTTTTTTTGTAGAAATCGTATTCATGAACTGAGATATATACTTAGACACAAGAATTCACATGTTTCTATTCAGTGGAAACATAAATATATGTGATGTTCGATATGGCGTACTTTTGTTCATAAAATAACTAAAGTTGATGTTCTAATGAACTAATCTCACGTTATGCTTAATGCAGAAATATGTAAAGCCTCGTAAGAGAGCGTGCATTCGTGGATTGAGGCCTAGCTTCGGTGTTATGTTTTAGAATGATTTTATGGTTATATCACACGCTAAAGACCGACCCATGTATTGTTTTCAGTACTGGAGCATTTTTCTCGGAAACAAGCCATTAAATTTTTTTGTTTGCTTTTACCTCCAAATTTCAGCTATCATGTTTCCCTTTTATAGTAACATTTTGTATCATTTCATTGTTATGTTTTCTTGCGGGTTTTTAGTATGGAGATAAGGTTTTGTATAATATACCCAGTGAATCATTCAAACCTATTTTGGAAGGAAAATCGAAAAGTGCATTGTAAAATAAAGGACATCGCAATAAAAATATACGGCCTAACTCTAATGGGGAAAGTATGAAGCAAGGGTAGGTGAGAAGCATCTTCTGGGATCTATTGGCCAAAACCTGCAAGGTTTTTTCCAGCCTAGCTGCTTATTTCTATTCTCTCTTAATATGATCACCTTGGTTATCTTCGATATTTTATGTGAATTTTTAATATTTAGGATTGCAAAAACTGAGAAGGAACATAACTAACTGTAATTAAAGAAGAGATACTATCCTATGAAGTAGTTATACAAACCACTAGAAGAAAAATCAATCGTTTGAGAATTTCGAAAGTGTGTAAATAAAAGATTCAAATGAATATTTGATTTTGATAACAAACACTAACCGTGAAAAAAACAGATCGTTTGAGTGTACGTAAGTTGATAACCCTAACACAAACATACGTACAAATGACATCACTATTTCGAAACTTTAGAAGAATATATATACGCAAGTGTCAGGAGACGTGTCAGTCCATAAGCACAAAGGCCTCCCATCATCAAATACCAAAGTAAATGATGTGGAGTTCTGAGAATACGAATTTAAGTAATATTGGAGATTAGTTTCGTGATTAGTTAATATTCAATTGCAAAATCTTCCTTGCTTATGTAATAACTCATCACTATACATATCCCCGAAATCTTGGTTTCTTTTCCCTCCTCTTTTCCTACGTACCCATAAGCATATATATGAACAGACTCACATATAGTACTATTTTAATAATAACTCATTATCTTAGATCTAAAAATCCATTTTAATTAATAAATATCACGAACTTAAGCGAAGTTGACACTAGTTCAAATGTTCTAATTAAGCACCTACTTAAAAGATACGCATTATGAGTTGTTGAGATCTCCCAATATTCGTTTGATATCTTTCGTTTTATCATTATTGATAATCAAACTAATAATCAACTTTGAGATATACCATCCCATCAAATCGGATTGTGTTCCAATAAAGATAGCCCCAGACGTTTAATTAATCAGTTTTAGTGAAATATTAAAAACTAATACTATTCAGACGACTCATATTATTTCCATCTACAAATTCAGGTAAACCAAAAAAGAATTATAAACTTTAGTTCTATATTATAACTGTTGACTTTATAAAATAATTTAAGATATTGTTATTAACCATTCACACTCATAGACTCATAGTCATATAGAATGACGTTCTTGTTTGCATACATCTTCCTTCTGTTACACAACAAGAAGATAAACAAGGCTACTATCATTAAGGTTTTTGTGGTTTTCCCCAAATATATGGTTTAATTTTTATTTTTTTAATGTTTAAAAGTAAAACTCGTAA
The DNA here is from genome assembly GCA_963555745.1 of Cardamine flexuosa. Lineage (NCBI taxonomy): Eukaryota > Viridiplantae > Streptophyta > Magnoliopsida > Brassicales > Brassicaceae > Cardamine > Cardamine flexuosa. Next base: position 5,763,519 of record OY743215.1, on the reverse strand, counting down.
ACACGATTTGTTGGGGTTGTGGAAAGATAAAATTATTCACTTTTCGAATTGAGGGCCCATATTGTGAATGTATCGTCGTCACATTATACAGATGTACCGTTGACCAAAAGTTAATTTATTTGTGTGCGCGTTCGTGTAGGGTTGAACTTGAATTTAGCCCCACAATTAAATTATATGACAGTGATTTATAGCCAAATATATAATCATGTACACGGACACGATCATGTACTTCTTCATCAGTTGGTGTCATGTTCCGAGAGATTCTGAAATGGAATATATGGCCCGATTTTATTTGGGTTTCAATAGTCAATAGATTATAATTAACTTACGGACGATCTCTTACATATCCAATCTATGATCCTTGGATATACAATCGTCATATTACATATATATGATTCAATTTATTTTTAGTGATTCAAAAACTTTATATTATTATATAACACAAGCACACATGGGAAAATACATCAGCTATATATTTTGAACATATAGCATAGTATTAATTAACAAAACTTATATATGATCGAAAAAAATATAAACAAGCGCAAATGTGAAAATACATGATATTTTAGAACATATAGCATAATAATTAACAAAGAAAAATAGCACAATAATTTGTACTACAATATCGTTAATTAGTGAATCATCATCACATATTGCATAATTTTAATCTATTCCAATGATTCTCTTGTGTTAAATTCAGAAATGTCATTGTTAAGTTGTTAATTTTTGTTTTCAGCAAGTTGAGTTGTTAATTCTTATCTTTAAAAAAATATAATATTATTACGATTTTATGATAGTATTCAGAAATAGCTGCATGTAATAGACTGACTAATAGTGGTTGAGCCTTTGAGGCCCCATTTTAAGGGTCCCCTTTTGTATCTTCTAATTTCTTGCAAATATCAGAAAAGATTTGATGCAGAACTCAAATAATACGTAAATATTTTTTCATTAGTATTTTTAATTTTTATTATTTAGTTAAATAGAATTCGCATTTATTTTAGTAGATTGAAAATTAGAAGATTAAATGAATAGGTTAAAATTATTGTAGTAACTCAAGTAATACATAAAAAAAAAATTAGCTCCAACAATAGAAGAATTAAAATAGCATAAATCTTATAGAATAAAAGTTTGTAAAATTAACGTTATGATATAAAAATAGAAATAGATCCCCATTTTTTTAGCTGGTCAATGGTCATAATGATATCAGGACCGCCCCTGAGATGTATTAGCATATATGATATATCATATATGTCACAGAAAGATAAACGGAAAACAAAAATAATTGTAAAAAAGTTGGAACTAGAGGCGGAGAGAAAATATAGCCAAAGTTTGCATAAATATGAATTTCAGGTGTTGCCGGAAAAAAAGAAAAAAGCATGACTTGAAATCTGCGATTCAGATTTAAAACGGACGGATCGGCTATCAGCCTATCAAATAAATGGACTTGCCCATTACGAGAAGCCCATATATTAAAGAGCTGCAAAAAGCGGTTGTAATATGTAATGTATCGATCTATTTAGTAGTAACCTAAAAGTGAATTTGTAGCCCAAGATTAACAGTTGGAAAACCGTGAAAACTGTAGCCAATCTGTGTATGATTTATCTGTAACCAGTCCACGGTAATGTGGCCACTAATTGCTAACTGATTAATCTGCTGCAATGACGACGAGATTTATATTAGCCACAAAAACCACTAGTTTATAATTAACCACGAAAATTCATAAACCATATACTTTTTAATGTATGGTCGTTGTAGCTAGTCATTCATATTGAGGTTGGCCACATAATTTCTGTGGCCATCTAGTGGCCTTATAATTTCCAGAGTATTTGTGTTTTTAATCATTTGAGAACTATAGGAATTAACATGTCGATTTTAGAAAGTATAATTAGAAAGGTTTTATTTTTTATCAACAGTAAACAACAACAAAAATATCCTCATTGCACAGTGCTTTTCTTTCTTACAAATTACAATCTAAGATTATATAATCAAAGAAAAAAAAATCTCTCCTTCAAGAAGCTCAGATACAAAATACCAAAACTGAATCAAAGGATTTCTAGTGCATTATAGTTGTGTAGAAATGTTAACTATTTCTTCAACTTTCTTGTTTATGTAAAGAACGAACAAGAAAACTGAAATGACCAATTAACAAAAAAAGAAACCTGGAATGACCTGCAGAGCTGGTCATCAAGACATTTAAAATGCTAGAAAAGTCTTTTAACCTTTTTATATCACACTATCAAACTTTTAATTGCCATTAATAAGTGATGACAAAAACGAAAAAAACTGCCATTAATTAGAAGAGAGAATCGAAAGAAAAAGAAGAGGACCCTTTTGTGTAAAAGCAAGGGTTTATTATCCAAAACGCCACTTTGACAAACGCGTATTCAAAAAAAGTCATTTGCTATAGGAACACATAAACAGTTCGCTTCCTCATAGGTGGATATGACGATGATACCCTCTGAAAAAGACGAACGGAGTAATAGGAAAGAGGATTGAAAGTGGCTGAGATTGCGATGGTGGTAAAAAAAAGATTGGTAATGGTGAATGGCGGAGATTGGTGGAAAACAGAGATTCGTGGTGATGGAGATTGCAACGGAGATTGTGACGGTGGAGACAAAGATTGGTGGTGATGGAGATTCCAACGGAGGAGACAGAGATTAGCAATGACGGAGATTTTGACGGAGAAGACGGAGATTGGCAGTGATGAAGATTGTGAGTGGTGGTGATGGAGGTTGCGATGGTGGAGACGGTGGAAACGGAGATTGGTGGTGACGGTAAGTGATGGACTGGTGGTGATGAAGATTGGTGACCGTGATGAGTGGTGATGACAGAGATTGCGGCGGTTCCACCAGAGACTACAACGGTTATTAAAAAAGGAGCGGTGATGGTGAGTGGAAAATGATGACGTGGTTGTGAAAGAGGACAATATAGTCTTTTTACACTGCCAAAAGTGGCTATTTTCGAAGAACGTTTAATTTATGACATTTTTCTAAAATCCTTCTCGTATTGATGGTTTTTTTACAATTAACTTTAAAAATAATATTTTCACTTCTTATTTACTTTAATGTACCTTGACAAAGGTCTAGTCATTAACCATCTAACGAGATAACTGTTAATGCTAAATAATCCTAATATACTTATAATATATTCCATCTGTTTCATTATACTGTATATGTAGTTTAAGATTTATACACACAAATTAAGAAAGCAATGAAATTTTTTATTTTATTCCTCATTAATACACCAAACAATTTTTTTTATTGATTATTGCATTAAATACTAAAAGTAAAAATATAAATATTTATCAAAAACTATATTAAAATCCTAAAACAACACTTATTTTGTAACCAAACAAAACCCTAAAATTATGAACAAAGTGAAACAAAAGGGAGTATAATATTTTACAAGATTCATATATTCAAAACATTGAAATTTCTATGTCATAAGAATCCAATTAGGATAATGCGTCCCTTTCAATCAAACATTTTATATACACAAATTTTTTGTTCTGTTTCTCTTAAAAAAAAGGGTGAGCTGGAGAAGAAGACAATGCAAAGTAAAGCTAATCCATTAAGTGAATGGATTTGAATAGATAGAGCAACATGTCTCCGCTCTACTTTGAATCATTGGAATGGTGTTGCCCTTTTTCTTCTTTCCACTTTTATTTATATCTTGTCTGTTTTGGCTTTTTTTCTTTCTTCTCAATTTCTGCTATGGAGAAAATTCTCTTCAATAGCGTCACGTTCTCTTAAGCTTTTTAGAGTTAACGTAAATTAACATGATAATATTAAGTTAATGTTGTCTTTAATTTTTTAGATCATGTCCATCTCGATAGCTGTAATGCTCATCTCGATCTTATGAAAATGCTAATCTATCAAAATGTGCCATCACGAGTTGGACGTGTTGAACCGTAGGCTCAAACAATAAGAATTAAGGTTTCAAAAATAATTTAAAATAAAAAATAAGATTTTTGTTGATTGCTTAGAAAACAAGTTACAAGAGTTTTTAAGGTTTTTGAATAAAGAGGAGACAAAAATTATAAAATCTAGCGCTTAGGTGTTCTTTGAGTCTCAATGATTTTCGAATGTTTTCTACGTCTCTGGAACTCCCTATGTATAACAATTAGATGACGGTTCTAAGTTAGTTTTGCGCTTTTAATTAGAATTTCCTTTTTGATCGTCTTTTTTTTTTCATTATCGGTTGTGCAAGTCGGCGAGTTTTACTTGATGAGTCAAAATCGGTTAGGATTTTAAATAAATGGATAACAATTTGGATCGGATTTATGGTAGGGTGCTAAATCCGGTACCAATAACATGCAATTCAGATAACTATTTTCTACACCAAACCGCAAAAAACACTGATTTTATGTTTCTTATCATGACATATCTTGACGAGTTCAACAACAACATAAATTGTTATTCTCTTTACAATTCGTCGACCGACATAGAAATCAAATATTAACGTGGAAAATATTGAAGTTAAAACCCCTAAAAAAAAAGTTTGAAAAAACTTTTGATCTCTAGACGACTAAGAATTAATGGGAAAATGTGGAGCTAATGCATATAATGCCTGCTGTACCCAAAAAGAACCATATAAATTTTAGGTTAAGAACGTGTGGATCTGATGACAAAAAAAGAAAAAAAAAACAATGTGTGGGTCTATCCAAAATTGTTATCGATAACACGTTTATAAAAACTAGTTAAAATTGTTCTAATAAGTGACGACCATAAATAAGCAACATATGACATCGATGTATGGTGTTTGTTCGTAGAGATCCAACTACCGAAACAAGCTCACATGTTTATATATTTTGGAGTTTTCTCACTGTATGCTATTAAATGTAAGCTAAAAAAAAAATCTCTATTTAATAGATGAAAATAAATAAATGCTATTACTTTGAACTAGAAACGTAGATCCAACTATCATTTGATTCATTTGGGAGTCGGGAGTCGTATAATTATGAGAAAGAAAACATTATTATTTTGTTTTGTTTTTAGTTTTATTTTCCTTATGAAACTCCAAGATGATTCATGAATAATCATGATGCACATTGTTTCTTTCTTTAACCTTAATATGTACTCATTTGTCGTAGACATTTGATGTGTTCCTTGTTTTGTATAATTCTTCTTCACGGTTCCCTAAACATGCTACTAGCTAAACCTATTTTTCCAATATTCACAACCCTCCTTATGATCTTTTTGGGTTGATCTTGATATCTTCTTGATTTGCTTTGTGGGTGCATTAATTAATCCAGTACGTATGGTAGTTTAACGAATAGATTTTAGAAATGAAATGCTAAAGGGTGTTATTACATTTCACCATCTACATGAAATATAAAGAACATAGTAACTAACAAAGACAATACATGAATATATATTTGTTTTGTTTCTTAGATGGGTTTGTTGGCGAGCCAATCTGAGAAGGCTTGGAGAGTGTTCATGTCTGCTCTATAATGTTTCTGAGTGAACTCAAGGAACAAAGACCATGTGAAGTCAGGGTATCTCCTTGGCGTGATGCTGTCCAAAAGCTCTCTTGGTGGCTTCACTACTTTGTCTTTTTTAGGACACAAGAAGAATGCAAGTGATTTCCTCTCGCTCTCACTGTTCACAACTGCCCGGTGCAAGCAGCTCTTGTATCTATTATTCGATAGAGCCTACAAAAACAAGATAAATCCCGGTTTAGTAAATGCCGGTATACCTAGCCAAATGATGTGTATATCTAATCTAACTTACCATGAAAGTATCGCCGATATTAACCACAAAGGCCTTGGGATTAGGAGGAATGGATCGCCATTGGTTTTCAACAAAGACTTGAAGACCATCAACATGGTCTTGGTGAAGGATGGTAAGAGAAGTTGGATCACAGTGAGGTCCTGTTCCTAATGTAAGATCTGGTTTCTGACATGGAGGGTAGTAGTTCAGTCTCATTATCGAATCATTGTCTTCAAAAAAATCTCTAAAGTAGTCTCTGTTTACTCCTAAACTTATCCCAAGAAGCTCCATGATCTTCAGTGACAAAGAACTCATTGCCTCACAATACTCTTGATACACCTTCCTGCAACCATAACCAAACCAATAATAACATAAGTCTTCAATAGAATAAACCGGTTTTTGGTTTGTAAAAGAAAACAGAGGAAAAGACAAAAGACATGTTAAATGTTTGATATTTTTTTGTTTTATTGCTCTGTTTTAAGTTTTTAACGTTTACCCAAAAGGCTCAAAACCATGTCCCAACGCATCGCAAAAGTAATCTTCAACGGTTTTTGAGCTGTTCTTCTCGTCGCTAAACCGGAAAGAAAGGGTTTCTTTCCATGGAAGCTTGGTGGAGAAGCGACCGGTAAAACTGCTAGCGTAGCCACAACTCTCGCCTGGTTTTCTCAGAACTCTCTGTTTTTCCGAGAGAGGCATATCAAAGAAGCGGCTCATGTATTCATGAGCGTCTGTTATAAGCTTCTCGTTGATGCCGTGGTTGACCACGAGGAAGAAGCCGTGCTTCTTACAGGCTTCGGAGATTAGTCTCGAAGCTTCTAAAGTGGAGGAGGAGGAGGAGGAGGAAGGAGAATCAGGATCGGAGATAAAATTATGAAGATCGATGAGAGGAACGTCAAGCTGAGGAACGTTGATGGAAGGTTTCTCGTCGTCAGGCCAAATGAATTGGTTTGGAATATTTGGTTGGAGGTTAAGCATTGAAGGGTTGAAGATTAATGATGGGCTCTGAATATTTCCAAAGTCTAATCTTGGTTTGTCTTCTTCATCTGGAGATGTTGTTACGCAACTAACGGCCATTTCTGAGATTTCTTCTGTTTCTTTATTTGTTGATGAAGAAGAAGAAGTAAGTGAGTGAGTATTGCGAGAAGATACGTCCTTTCACTCTTTATATAACCAAGCATTTAAGTGGTATATAGTGTTTGTCCACTGTTCTTTATTTTTTGTTCTGTTTTTTGTTTTTCTGATTTGTTGTATAAATATAAAACAACAAATTTGGACAAAGGACTTTAATTTTTGCCAGATGTGATATTCCAAAATATTTAATAATCTAAAATTATCAACTATTTTTAGATTATTGACTGTAATGGAGTCAAAATCGCTATTTATATTCCGTTTTAAAACAAGTGGTGGGTTTTTTTTTGTTTTTTTTTTAAATTATTATTTTAACTTCTAAAATTAAAATTTAATCAACAGGACAATTAGATATTTATATTTTGTCGTTATCTTTTTTTGTCTTTTCTTTTGTTTTTACTTATGACTTATATTGATATTTATAAAACATTGATGGGGTGAAAATGTTTAAAACTGTCTATTAAGCATTATCTTTCCGACCTTCCCTTATATGTTTGTCGTGTGGCGACATAGACAATTACATGAATAGCTTTCTAGTAAATACTTAACTCATAGGTCTCTAGGTCGTTAGTGTTTGATAGTTTAGTTTTCTTTCTCACTTTAGGGGTTTTAAATTATTTGAATTTACTCTTTAAAGAGATAGTTGAACGTAAAGTAGGATCAATTGTCATCCGGATTCAAGATACAAGCAGTGCCTGAATTGTATTTCAATCTTCAAAATTTGGTGAATCAATCTCAAATTCATACATTTATTCGTCATAGTTTGTGCCCTTGAAAAGTGGGTGTGAAATTACGACCCATAATTGTCGGCTAGATGTCAGATCATAGGGCGATATGACTCTTCTCACTTCAATCGTGTTTGATTCAGTCGTCAAATTTCAGAAAAAAATTTCAAAGTTTCAGGGTTTTTATGAAATCAAGCTCTAATACCATATAGAAATTCATAGATCAAGAGAATTTTCGTATATTTATTTTACCATCGATTACAAACATATGTAGATCGCTTAGCTAACTGAGTACTATAATCTAATAATCTAAGAAGATCTCTAGTTAGTTACACAAATATCTCTCTCAGTTACGTGTATCAAAAGTATATATGATAATATACTATATCTTATGAACCAAGAACAAACCATCGATAACCAATTGCATACCGATTATTGGTAACTAAAATAAATTCTTTATGTATCTAGTAATATCATAATTTGATAATATTACCTTAATAAATTTATTTAAATAGGAATACTGTCTGCGTAAAGTACTGAGAAAACTTACTATTTATAAACTAAACTTAAACTAACTCATGAGATGATATTAGTCTTGTTACAGCTTAGCCAAATAGAACGATATAAAATCGGGGAAAGACAAGTTTCAAGATATATAGTCTAATCTGTTCATCGGGAATTAGGAAAATGAAATAATAATAACAATAAGATGATACTAATAAAAAAACTGTGGATCGATCCTTTTGGTGAGGGTCTGTTTTTATGGTTGGCAAGACAAAAGAGCTTCCCAAGGTTCTTTGGCTGTATATGGAAGTGTTGGTTCCACGCTGTTATTCTGTTTCTGCCTTGCTCTTTAGAGTTTACTTCCTGTTTTTTTTTCTTCCAATTATTTTTTTTATTTTATTATATTTCTCTCTATCCTAATATAATTTGAATATAGAAAATTTTTTATGTAGTAGTAATAGAAAACGTTTTGAATCTATTTTATATTTCTGTATCATATATCTTATTTTTAATTTGTAAAACTTGGAATCTCTTATCTATAGATTTCTATAATTTGGTTCCAGATAGAGATGGATGTTTATTTATGGGATCATTTCTCATTCAATTCAACTTCGTTAGTCAGTTTATTAAAAATATAACTTAACTATAACAAAAAAAATCATTTCATTTCAATTTAATTAGATAGGTTTGGTTAAGTTTTGTTAGAATTTGGTTTGGTTGCATCTTACACGTTACATATGTTAAATCAAATGGATCAGATTAATTACTTAGTTTGGTTAGTTAGATCATGTTAAAGGATAGATAGCAAGTAATACGTTTGTTTGTAGCAAAAATTATCATCAATACTTCAACTGAACATATCCGCCGTGTATAATGTAAGGCATTTACGCGAAATATATTTTATCCACAATGTAACAACATATATTTATATTGCTTTTTTTTTGTTCTGTTAAAAAATATATTTTAATTGCTAATAAGAGAATATAGTTGAGTGTGTAGTGTAATTACAAATTATTTATGAGTTTTGGCAGAATCTATCAAAATAAATAAAAATAAATGTTAACAACAAAACGCCAGAAGTTGAAGAAATAATAAACAAATTATATATGGTCAAATAGTTACCAGTAAATAAAAAATCAGTATCTAAAAAAATGATCTGATGGTTTAATTAACTAGTAGTGGATTAAGTCCGATCTCAAAATAGAAAGTTAAGTTGAAACAAATTGACATGATCTTCTCATTGTCCCACCTCCCATCACGAAATAGTAACGCAACTAAATGGAAAAAATTGTATATATTAACGATTTATTGGTTGGTTCACAGCCGTTGGCAAACAATATGTTTGCAGGTTATTAGTAATTACTATTCAAGTTCATTAAACTAGTCAAAATTCTAATTTTATTCAAGGTAAGTATCAGCAATTCAACTTGTAATACCTAAAAAAAAGTCAAGCAGTATTAACGGGCTAGAAATTCCTGCGACAAGCCAATCAAATCAGACGTGGCCTGTATACTCAAAAGTCAAAACTGTTTAAAATATATATTTTTAAAGGAAAAAATATAATCAACCACTAGAGATAGTCTTACCACACATGCCAAATTTTACAAGCTAATGACTTAAAAGATAAACTGGGGATACAACCAAAACTAGAGAGACAAACAAAAAAGGGTTAAGGTAAACAAGGACTCGTTTCCCTCTTTTAGCTTCATACAAAGAAATAAGTTCATGCTATTACAATACAAGAAACGTAGGTCCACTCTGAGTTTGGATCACCATGGCAAGAGACTAAGAGAACATAATGATCAATTAAAGACGAAACAAGAGCATGGTCGATGAATGTGCAAATGCTAGGGTCCGTTCCCGTTTTGATTAGAGCCTAAATTTTAGCATTAATGGAAAAATAAAATAAGGTTAAATATTTTTTAAACCCCAATTTAATACAAAAAGTGAGAGCCTCTAACCAATGGGACAAAGAAGTACTAACAACTAAGTGGGGTGGCTATAAAGAAGGTGGGGGCTGACCAAATGTGTTTTATCTTTTTAATGTGCTCAAGTTCAATCTCTTTCTTAATCACTGTAAGAGATATATTGAAGGACCCAACAATGCTGGACCTATAAAGGACAAGCATTAAACATGGGTTTTTGTCGCAAATAGTAGCTCCAATTAAAATCATTTTATTGATCCACTATAACCTGTTCATGCTTTTTATTTCCTGTCTCCTGGCATTATTAGGTGGAGGATGAAAGATAGAATGATCTCTTACCTCTAATCACACTAGAAACTGGGGGGGGCATACATGATCTCAAACAGATCTGTTTTCTTTCTCTTGATTTTCTTAGAAAACGACGTTACTCCATCCCCCCATTTAATTTATGACACTGAAAGCATGTTCTCACTGTTTAAGATTGAGATTTTGTTGGGGTTTATGCTATTAAAAGATATTTTATTAGAAGACCGAAACAAAAAAAGCATGAAAAAAGTCTTCAGTTACCATGAAAAAAGTATATACATGCTACAAAACCAGTTTCCTACATTAACTATATATTTTTGTATCTCAGCTGAAGAGTGTAATATTTTAATATGAAGAGCTGTGGAAAACGTTTTTCTTGCCAGTTAAAACATTTCCAGTCACTAACATGGAAACGCACAATATATGACTCAGATCCGTTATAACCTCGAAAAATATAACGATCATTAACCAATGTACGTACCACTATAGATTGAAATAAATTTATAGTATAAACAGTATTTTAAATTGCATGTAATGACACTCTAGATGCTAAAACTATAGATTTGAAAACGGAGAGGAGCAACACATGTGCAGTACCTCAACTCAATCATGCAACTTTTAAACTGTTACTTGCAAATAAAGGACAAGAGTGAAATCTTTTATTTTGTTTGTTCACAGATACGAGTGTACAATCAAGGATTACATGGTAAAAAAAAAACATTATCCCAATGCATTATGAGGACTTAGGAATTTCAAGTCTCTCATCATATAAATAAGTGATTCCCACTCAATCTACAAGATGTGTATGCAAATACATGATTTGATTTATGTGACGTACAACCTAAGAACAAATGGCCTAAAAAATGTTGGAATTGTTTTTTAGATGTGAACTAAAAGTTAACATATTTGAACGAATTAAAAAAAATTTAAAACTTATTTTAAGGAAACTAAGAAAAAACTTTTAAAAACAAATTAAATGGCATTAAAAACCCATACACACCCAATTGTTTTTCTTTCTTTTTTTTGGTGACGACACACCCAATTGTTTTATCACTTGGTTAATTGGTTTAACGTCTTTGTTTTAGATTTTATATTTAAAAATGCTCAAAGTAAATTTCCTTTTAGAGAAGTTGACAATGCCTCTAAATTTTATTTTGGAGTCTGGAGATCGTGCTACTGACACCCTAAAAATGTTTATGATGTGTGGTTTCCATATGAGGCGTTATCGTTTGGTAGTTCGGCAATTTTAATTTTATTATTTCTAAATCCGCTGCAAACTCGGTAGAATTGTTTGTTTGAGATAACAAAAAAAATTAACTAAGACGATGTTATGACATTGTTTAGTATGGTTAGGATCTACAAAACGAGTTAAGTTTGAAGACAATATTATCAAATGATGTATGATATATTATGAAACAAAATCACCAAACTAAGTGATAAAACGACTGTGTATTGTTTTTCATTCACCATTTAATGTTTTTAGCTTCTAGGGACTTTTATTTGTCTCACTGGAATATCTTAGCTAGGTTTTATTTGTTTAGCTAAAATACGCTGAACTTTTAATCCGCACTTCAAAATTTATCCATTTTTTGGTTATAAGTTTAAAAGGTGTGTGGTGAATGTGGTGAGTGACTGGGTGCAGCACAAAGTCTTACAGTAATTAATAGGAATAAAAATAATGGGATTTCTAGGTTAATGTTTCTTCTCTTCTTTTTCACTTTGTAGATTCGAGGAAGAAAAAGAAAAATGAAATGAAATGAAATGTGTGTGTGGGGTTATAATGGATGTCGTACTTGTACCATATGCAGTGGTCTCTGCACTGCTATTGGGAGATGCTTTCTATCATGGAAACTGGTCAGTCAAAAGTTCCAACGAAGCTTGTCCGTACATGATGCACATTAATATTCACTTGGTCTCGTACGAGGAAAATACACCAATCAGTAACGTAAAAAGACTAGCCAATAGAGACAAGTTAAGTTCTGTGGTGGCCTCCAATAACTATAAGGTATACTGTGTGGTACAATAGCAAAGGATTTACGTAAATAGAAAAAAAGCGTAAATATGACTCTATGATTACAACAACCATTCGTTTCTTGGCACAATTCAGCTTTTTCTATCAACCATTTTTAGTCTACTAGGACTGTTTCATGTGAAGTCCTAAATTGGTTCGATCTTTGGGTTCAGATAGCTCACATGTACTAAGTAGCAATACTTAGCCTAGGAAATGTAGAAAAGAATCACAATCCACAAGGCTCTTACCAAATATGTGACTTATTAGTTCTCTTAGGCATTGGTGGGTTAATGAATCCGAGTATGGAGATCAAATTCCACAAGATTGTTCCTTATAGAAACTATTAATCGTACGTTTGTCTTCTAGTTAAAAAAAAAAAAAAAAGGTTAGTTCCTTCAAATAAATTCTAATATAGTAAGCTTGCAAAGTGATGAATATAATTGGTCCATTAGGCTAAGATTCTGATTGTACGGATGAATAGTAGAGGCTTAGTAAGTTTTAGTATCCTTCTCTGTTCAACATTCAAACTCTAATAATAACTTCCATACACTGTTTGCGTCAGTTCAGCCACAGGCGAGACCTAATTAAATGTTGAAAGAAGATATTCTTATATCATTTTTCACAATGGTTTAAAATTTTCTACTGTTAGTTTACACACTAAACCGACTTAAGGTAAGGACCAAGTACCAGTAATATTCAACCTAAAAATCCGGATAAATATTCATCTTCAAGATGTAGCAAACATGTATATATTAACAAATCTATTTGCCAAGTGCATTCTTGAACTACACATGCAGCTTTTGTGAAAGAAAGGTCAGTGTTGATGATTTGAAAAATATGCATGGTCTTAAAGAATGTAACTATGTAAGGTTTCTATGGTGTCACAATCAAGCATTAATATAGAAAAAGATTTGAATTTGTGAGTTTTGACTCTTGAAGCTCAGGTGCAAAACACTCAACTAAAGCTCCACGTACAGTCACTTAAGGTTTTTGGCTTCTTGTGTTATGCTCAGAATCAACATAACAACTAACAAGGGTGATAAAAAGGACAATAATGAGTTAATTTTGAGCTATGGGCTACTTATCCAGTTTCTTATGTAGTTGTGGATTTACTAAGCCCACCAAATAACAGCAACCCACAATTCTCTAGACCTCCGTACCACTGTTTTTTCTCTTTTGTAGACGCTTATTCTCTTTAGACATTGCAAAATTCATTTGAATGATTCTGAAATAGTTTACTCCATTATTAAGATGAATGTCTAAAATGCATATATTCCATGTAAAATACGTAAAAAATAATTATTACCGCACACTTGAGCCAATTGAACTAAAAGATTGGTTGGAATTTTGAAAATGAGCAAATAATAGTGTAAGACAAGACAAGTCGTAGTAGTAAATGCAAAGACATGGAAGCTCTGCATTACTTCACACCTAAAAATGTCTGAAACATGTGTTGTGACCATGTTGTAATTGTAACTAACCTTAATCACTGCACCCATGAAGCAAAGGCCACGATTAATAAATAGGGAATATTCTTCTAGTTGAAATCCCCAAGAAAAAATTTCGAAAACCTTAATTTCTCTTAATTTGTAAAGTTGAAAACTTGAAAAAAAACCAACAAAGAACTTGCAGTGTGGATGGAATCATACTGTAATAGTGAAGATGTCTGTTCTCAAATAGATGCGTGGCTAAATATCTCATGTCAAAGGCTCACTAACCAAAAAACATAAGATAAAAGAAAGATACTTATAAAGATTGGAATTTTCTTAGTGCCAAAATCTTGTTCTTGGACCTCTTTTTCTTCTTCTTTTGTCAGTCCATTTTCATCTGCCACTTGTCATTATACGTTTGAGGTTATAACAGAAAAAAGAAAGGCTTTGTCTTAACAGAAATGGGAAGAGAATGGTACAATGGAAGCAGATCCATATCCTCTTCTAAAAGCAAGAGGAAATCCAACGAAGCTAAAGGCTGCATCAGTGCTCTTTCCCGCTTTTTTCATTTCCACCATTTTTACTTTCCTTCACGTCATCGTCACACCCAACCTAGTATTGATTCTCACTCAAGGTATCCTAAAGGTACGTGATTCTGCTCTCTAACTCTATAAACGTTTCTGCTGTCTCAGCTTCACTGTGAACCAAGGAGAATAGAGATGCTTACATTTGTTGTGAGATAGTAAAGGCCTTTGGAGTTTTGCAAGACAGTGAGTAGTGTTGTTGAAACTGAAACTTGCAGGCTTGTTGGCGCCACGAAACAGCTTGGAGTTAACCGAGGAGTCTCCACTATCAACAAACTACAAGGAAAAAGAAAGCTTGAACATCTCTGTAAGTAAAAAATTAAAGGCTTCATTACAACTGAAGTGAGTTTCATTGATGGAGCCAAGTGAGAATGTAATTGCAGGTGGGCAGGACATAATCAAAACTTCGTGCTCTTTTCATAGATACATCATCTGATTTCTGCAACTCACCTTGCACCAAGACACCAAACGTTGTGGCTAGACTAATGGGTCTTGATCTTCTTCCAGATAACTTATCATCAAGAGCCATTAGTCTATCCGGGAATGGCACAGAGTCAAGTTCATTACCTGAGAGCCCTAGAGTCTCCTCTGCACGGAAATCTGATTCCGAGATCCGTCGACTCTCTCTTCAGCTAAATAGAGCTAGTAAGCATGAAGAGTTTGGGCGTTGGAGGCAGACAGAGTTGAAACAAGATGAGGAGAGTCCAAGTCCCAGACACAAAGGGAGGCAGATAAAAGAGAGGGTCATCAGCAGAAGAGTTGGTAAGGATATAACAAACTTGCTTGAGAACACAAGGCCAGGAGCAGCATTAGCAGAGAACCAGATTGAGCATAGAAGGTTTCCACAGAAACAGAACACAAGAATATCAAAACCCACAACACAAAATCAGACCTCTCCGGTGTCATCATCACTAACAAAGGTGACTCTTTTAAAAGATTCCAAGGAGAAGTTGAAAATGGTAAATGAACAGATGCTAATACCAATCAACGGATGGAAGAAAGCGGATACTGAATCAAAAACCAAACAGAGAAAGGACTTAATATCTATATCCACACACTCGAAATCTACTCGCTGTGATCTTTCAGAGAAGAAGAAATGCAAGAATATCTCTGTAGCATCATCAGGTTTCTCTGCCACAGAACGTCCTCGGAAAAAGGTAACGTTTTATTTGTTTTAGTGTCATTGAGGACATAACACAAACACTTGGTAGGCAGTCTTACTCACTGATATTTTTTATCAATTTTGTTTAGATGAAAATAGCTGAAGAACCGAAGCGTAATGCAGATGCGACGATATGCTCTGGTCAGCTTCGTCAAGAACCGCCAAGGAAGAAACTTGAAGAGGAAGTGGAAGTGGAAAGAGTCGTCGCAGAGATTGAGCGGCAAATCGTAGACGCCCTTGTGATAGAAACGGTGAAAACGACGTCGTTTCTTCGGTCAAACGCATTACATTCCAAAACCGCGTCTGCGTTTTACCGTAACCGCTAACGAGATATTCGACGCATAAACAATGTGGCCCAGTATTAGTAACTGTTGTAACCCGATGAATATTCCACTTTTTTTTTTTTGGGTAAAATCTATTCCACTATTTGTTATCTCTGATCTTTTGTTTCAGTTGACGATTAAAGTATTAACATTAGGCAAGTCATTTTGAGTTACTTCATATTATTAGCCTCATACTTAAACTCCAAAGAGAGATTATCGACATGTTGAGCATAATATGTTTTAAGGATTAAGAGGTAAATATACTTAGGATATATGATATGTTTGTCATTTATCATTAATACTCTGATGGAAACATGTTGTCATCTATGGGACATGTGGCTAATAATGTTTGAACTACTAGCGGTCAAAACTATTAAATGTATGGATTTACTTTACATTTGTACGTAAACTTCGTGACTGTGGGTTAAAAACTTAAAACATAAAACAGACAACAATCAATCAAGGTTCTCGAAATTTTATTAAACTATTGCGCGCTATTTTCTTGAAAAATTCAAATAGTTTGAGATGTGAACATAGACCACTTTATAAAATTTTCCATGAACTTGAGGGTCTATGACAAATGTGAACATTAGACCACTTTTTTCATCTGTTACTATTTTGCAAGAAATTCCTCATTTCACGCCACAGTGGGTGAACTTTGTTTTCATGTGTGGCCAAAGCATCGAACTTATCTCCTCCTGTGTTCGGTTGGTGCTGTGTTGTGTGCTTGTGGTGTCGAGCTAATAATCCAATTCACTTGCAAAGAATATTTCCAAAAAGGTCACTAAAGAGTAAAGAGCGTCGCTTGCAATAGGTGGTCCAGCTTTGGCTACACAATATTATGCTGAGGCTGAGTATTGGTTTTTAATGTTCTATGTTTGGCTCTGCCTTTATTAATGAATTACCCAGATTAAAACAATCAAAGCAAAATCCACGAGTGTATTAAATGTACATATCGGTCTTTGTTTATACCAAACTATGATTAAAAATCAGTAAAATATAAATGATAGTCATTCATTCAAAAACCAAAACCAGAAGAAAAAATAACTATAAGAAACTAAAAAAAAAAAGGGAGATAATATATGAAATGAAAAATGTACAGAAAACCACATATTATTGAGCTAATGATGGACTTATTGAGGGAGGTTAATGTGAATTTTGATGAGGAGACCAGGGAAGACATCATCCGGGTCATGGATATGCGGGTTACGCTCCACGATAAACGGGTCACCGCACTTGTCGCTGATGCTGTTAAGCGTCTCTCCTTCCTCCACTACGTATATCTCCTCACATGGCCTCTCCATCATTTGCTTCCCTCTCCGAACCTCACCGTTTCTTTCATTCTCTTGCCCACTTCCTCCGTGCCCGTTTCTAACCGAGCCCGCCATTGTTAGGACAAGAAGTGCCACCAGACAGTAACACGCCACTCTATGTGACCTCGACACCGTAACTCTCATCATCAATATGAAAATATATAACAGGGGAAAGAGAGAGGGAGGGAGATTTTTTATGGTCGTCTTTAGGATGGAATGTTTCAACACAAACAAATGATAGTTTTGTTGTTTCTGAGGCGTAAGGCTTGTGTTTTATATAGAGAGAGTTTTTGTGATGGCTACACAAAAACAAATGTGTTTTGTTCTTTCTTGTGTTTTTGTTATAGAGCGTTTTATGTATAGAGATAGATGTGGTAGAGTCCTAATAACCAATCACTATCGCCACTCGTCAGTTATATTAATCCTCCGATTTTTGTTGATTAAATAAGAACAAGTATAAAACAAGAAAAATAAGAATAAGAACAAGTCACTAAAGATAAAAAGCAATATCATATGTATTAAAAAAATGTATACAAACGGTTAGAATGTGAAAAGAAATTGGGAGAAAAGTGGGTGGGTGAAGTAAGATATGCGTGTAGATCAAATGAGAAATGGCTTCCGTGAAAGCAATTGCTAATTCTGTTTTTAGTAAGATTAAGTGCACAATTTTGTTAAAAAGTGGATTTATTCTCGTGTTATTCTATGGATCCTTTTTTCTAATTGAATATGTACCCAAAAATCATAGTATATACAAAATTGGAATCACACCATCCGGTTAAATGAAAGAGAAGAATTTGAAATATCACTCGTTTTTTTTTACCAACAAGTCTTCCATATAGACTTTAGGATTAGGATCGTCACACTTAATAAAGGCTAGTAGGTGATTTTGATTAATGAGGACTCGACTGTTTGCATCTCATCAATGTATAGCTTCGGAGAATGATATTTTCTCATATTTGATGACTCACGAAAATAATTGGTTATCACTGTTTACATCTGTTGTATCTTTCTCCAAATATCAAAAGACATATTTATAACAATCAATCTTGTTTATTTGTACTTTTCGTGTAAAATAAAGCAGATAAAACAACAAAAACAAATTTAAAAAAGGACAACAGACTAGACTGCAGACCTACAAAATACCATGAATCATAATCTCAAAGTTTTGTTTATTAGTTTTTAGAATATCTGCTCGATAAATTTTAGTAAGAAATAATACTATCAGATATCATTAGAAAAAACAAATATAAGACATTTGTTTATAATAAAGAGATATTCTAATTTTAAAAATAACCATTTGTATCAAAATAAAATTGAACGTAGGCTTACTTAGTAAACCAACCATTTTATACCCTTCTCAGGCCACCAAAACATTCTCTTGGAGGTCGGCTTGGGAAAAACTTTCGGTTATATAACTATAAAAAGTATATCAGAAAAAATGCGTATGAATAAATACAAACACACGTAGATGTGGGACACATTCGGCCTCTCTCGTGTAACTAGCGCCGTATAGTTCTAAAGGTGTTGTGCTTGTGAGTTGTGACTTAAGATTGGAAACAACAACAAAAAGATTAAATGTATTATTGTCTATTTTTGCTAAATGGGTCGGCCGACATAGGATGTAGACAAATAAAAATAAATATCCATGTAATAAGAAAAGAAAAAGAAAAAACAGATCACTTACATGTGATATAATAGAAATTTAATATCCACTATTTTTGCTAAAGGAGAAACTTATAGAGAAATTTTACGGATTTATTGAAAGATAGACAAACTCTATAAGACAAACTTAGAGCAGTTCCAATAGATGGTTTTAAATGGAGTTCTAACTAATAAAAAACAAAAAAGAAGAAAAAAGCTAGAGAGTGAAAGAGAAAGAGGCTCCTAAGAGCATTTAGTAATATTCTAGTGAATGTCTTTAAACTTTAAAAGCAATTAATAGGGGTCTTTAGACACTTAAATAGTGTTAAAAATGTCTTTGAAAAACATTTTAGACACTCAAAATCAAAATATCTTTAAAATTTAGTATTAATTTATTGGTAAGACAATTATGTAGGGATGATCAATAATGGTGGTCTAAAAAAGATCTTTAAGAACCTTAATTTTAGAGATTTATTAAAGATATCATCATTTGATTGGTTTACTTTTCAAAACAAAAAAAATTAGTTAGAAATATTGTTATATTAGAATATTATCAAATTAAAGATGAGAACCCATTTTAAAAGATTTACCATTGGAGATAGTCTAATATATAGGGCCAACCCAAAAAATACCAGTACCTAAAGCAAATAAACATTAAGCCCATTGCAAAAACATCCAAAATATTGTTATATAGGCTTCAAACCATGAACATTGGAAAAAAGGAGCACAACACGTAGGCTCAGCTTACTCAAGATTTTAGTATGACATGGTAGATTTGTAATTAACTTGGTCAAACCATGTTACCTAGTGTAGTTAGTAGTTACTCGAGTATAATGGATGAAGGAGTCATGAGGCCAATGATTATTTTGAGTAAAAACAAAGAATCATGCAAATAAATTTTCGTATTTATTAATTGTTTAGTGGATTCTATGTGGTATAATAACATTGTAGGTGTGACTGTATGTTAATGACTTAATGGGAGTGTAACTGTATTGAGCTTTTAAATCGTGAAAATAATACAAACAATATCTCCTCATCATCACGAGCCCCTTCTCTCTTGCTGAAGAAGAATTCAGCATCTCTTTTGGAAGAGCATATCTCAACCTTATGCATTTTTTTTTTGGGAGAATTCAGCATCTCTTATGATAGTTTTTTTTTTAACTTTAATGTTCAAGGAAGAAATTTAAGAAATAGGATTGTTCATATCTTATTGTTTAATCGAGTAGAGATAACCTAACTTGTCGTCAAAGAAAGTTGTAATTCGTTCAGTGGAAAAACCAGTGTAGCTCTTTTCCATTTTCGTCGAGCAAATGCGGTGAAGAACTTTGAAGAGGTCATTCTTCTTCTGTGTGATAGGTTGAGAGGCAGAGTCCTCGAACCGCATCCACTGGCACATTCAAGAAAAAGATTGGAAAAGACTAGGAGAAAATAAATGTTTCAGATTCAGAATAACAAGTAGTAAAGGTTACTTTACTTGAGCTGCTTCGATCTCTAAGTCCTGCTTTTGAATATCGAAGGAGGTAGGTCGCAAGAGACAAACGAAGAATAAATCTGACTTGGCAAAAAATGACTCGTGGGTTTGACTGCAAACACAAGGCTTAAAGGATTAAAACGTGGACGTACTTAATTATCACGAAACAATGAAGTGAGGATGTGATGAACCATACCAGAAAGCTAGAATCTCCAAAAACTCAGTGTCAATCTGAAGATAAATTGATTAATTGAAACATTTGTCTTATATATACTAATGATTTACATATTATTAAGATACATGGATCTGCATGCTTACGCCGGTTTCTTCTTTTACTTCCCTAATGGCTGCCGCGAAAATCTCCTCACCCTATACGCAAAAAAAAAAAAAAAAAAGGTGAAAATCTTCAAGAAATATATATATACAAAGAAACTGAAAAACTGATCACTTATAAGACATACCTCGTCAACAACTCCTGTTGGGATCTTCCAGATACCTGATCCGCGTAACTCACCGTGTTTTTCTTGCACAACAAGAATCTGCCCTTCGTTTTGTTATAAGATGCAATATATTAAGGTAAAACTTCTAAAAACAGTATTTTTCAAATTTTAATTTCATATGGGACCCCTATTCTAAAAAGCCTTAATGATGATATGCACATAAATTTCAACCTCATGTTGATAGCAAAACATTTAACGTTTTGGAACAACTTAGTAAGCTAAGTACCTCTTTGTTGTGGTTCAAGACAACAGCACCAACACGAACGCGGTGAGAAGCATTCAAAGGAATAGTACTCTCGGCCGCTTCGGGAATCCAGTAAACTAGCATCAAGTAACTTGGCTCAGCGTGGTGGTACCTGAAACCTTCCTGCACACATATTATCATCGTACCACAAACTCAAGAGCCAACACAATACGCTCTAGAGTTTCATCTCAAAACTAATTGGTAACAATAATTAGAATCCTTCTTGAAGCAAGAAAGAACTGACGTAAATATATATGATCACCTTAACCGCGGGTTCCACGAGGTTTACATGTGAGATAGGCAAGTTTAACCAGACTCCCTTTTTACCCTGAAAAAATAATTCAGCTTACTCTAGAAGAGGATCGAAAATGCGTACGTGTGACAAACCTGTAACCGCCACTGCGCCAAGGAGTATCTAAGCGAAGCAACGAAAGATTTGGGATCCATAGGAGTTTTTATTTCTACGATGACTCCTCCGTAGTCATCATCCACAAAAGGAAGTAGTAGCTCATCAATCTTGTGTTCCAGTCCATTAATCAGAGGAGCCTCGTGGTCTGACGTCATTTTGAGAATTTGGTCGAAGATTCGATTCGATTCTCAAGTATTATTCAACCAAAGAAAAATGAGAGTGTGGTTTCAACGGAGTAAACGAGCGAACACAAGTGGTTATAAACTTATAATTATATAAATACATTAAGATAGTTACTACTACATGTTTATATAGTGCGGTGGGTCGTAAATCATAATCATAAAATTCATAATTACCCCGACGCGGCATTTGGGTGGACTGACGCAGTCCCACACGTCACACTTAGCACTCTCTAAACTAGAAATACTATTTTGACGCTGTAGCTCTGTTTAGTTTTTATAGTTTACATTTATTTCACATTCCTAAGAGAATTATTTACTGGCTCGTGTATATCTTTTATCTGACTAACTAAAATAAAACCAACATTTCAACCAGAATAAAAAAAAAACAAAAGTTTGAAGAGGTAACAACTAGCCCAGGAACAGAAAGCCCAATATTAAGGTCCTATAAGGACAAAAAGTATTCGCCCACCGTGGGGCTCGAACCCACGACCACAAGGTTAAGAGCCTTGCGCTCTACCAACTGAGCTAGACGGGCTTTTGTTTGTTCCAGCAATAGTAACTTAATATACTATTTTTTTACGTTCATTCAGATAATCAAAGTCAAAAGTACAACAAACTCACTTGGCCTCTCTCTACACCATATTGGGCACAACATAATCTAGAGGCAATAACATCTGCTCTTTAAGATAAATCTCTTTTATTTTACACTCAAGGATGACCTCAAATGTCTATGCCATACATTACAATAAAATAATTTGGACAATAGAGAGAAAAAAGTTCTTATTCCTCGCATGGTACTTACGATCTGAGACATGAAAAACAACAATTCTTGGGGGAAGAAGACAATGTGACAATGCCAAGGAACTAGGACTCTGTTTTACGCCTCAAGACTAAATAACGGTTGGTTCCGTAGACCACTTCCATACTTTAACTTGACCACTTCCATCACCGGTAAAAAATATGCCCCCAGGACCTATCTGGATCGACCGTATCTCTTGCTTTGCTAAAATTTTACCCCTTTCCGTAAACCTTACATAAGAACGAAGAACTAAGCTTTTGAAAGGAAAACAGAAAGGTAGACTTATGAAACAAACACCACTGGAAAGACTTACGATGGCAAGTCATAAAGGTGCACTGAATTGTTATTGCAGGAACATATCAATACCGGCTTGGCTTCTGCGTCATGCACGCCACAGAGAGCTAGTACACCCTGAATCCAAATAGCCATTGAGAACTCGTTAGTTACATGTAGATTGAACCAAAAGAGAGGATAAATTTTAACCAAAAACGTAAGGAACTGTACGTATTCTTCTTGGTGAGTAAATGTTACTTCCAAGTTTCCACCTTCCGTAGTAGCCCATATCTACAACGGAAGAAATGAAATTCCCAACAGGGGATAATGTCATATTCAGGACCGTCAGGAAGTTAATGGAGCCAGGTCAAATAAACTCAAGCGAATTAAAACCAAACCTTGACGGTCTTGTCCAGTGAACATGACAGAAGAAATTGATCCCAGCAAATAAGAGACATGACAACTGAAGTATGCTCTGTAAGCGTTTGTATACACTGCAGATTATCCAGGCTCCAAACCTATTAAACGCGGAAAAGGTAGACCTATTAGCTCAAACAAAAGCAGAGGCTTTTTAATTCATGCATGATAGGCACTACTTACTTTTATAGAATTGTCCATGGCACCGGAATAGAGTCTGTTTGCTCCAACATATAGAGAAACAACTGCAAGGGTGTGGCCTTTTAGTGATGCAGCTGGATCAAAACAGCTAGTTGTGCTATTGTATCTCCAAACCAATATAGAGCCATCCTGCACAGAAAGTGATATATCATTGTGAAGTCACAGAAAGTGATATATCACTGTAGATTTCTTTAGCATAGATACTCGTAATGATATTTCAGGAGAACCAAAAAAATAGATGAAGTATAGACATATACTGAAGCATAATAATGTATACTCCAAGGCCTTCGAAAAAAAGTTTACAGCCAGTCAAGTATTTACTTGTGTACCAGCGAACAGCAGATCAGTACCAACAACAAGTGAATATACTTGGCCAACAGGTCCAGTGAGACTCAGGTCTGCGTTGCTTTGGATATTCCACGCCTGCATATTTATATGGATCAAAAATCTATATGTGTAATAGCAGTAAAACTCAACACATATACAGGACAATAGACGAAGAGTTTTAACAGTCAAGGAACCATGGTAGTGAATCATACTCTGAACTTACCTTGACTAGATTTGGCATGCCAACCAATAGCCAGGGGCCTTCACTAATCATGCAGCCAACTTCCCCACCAAGATTGAGTACACCAGTACACTATATCATAGGAAAAACAATGCTAGAACGATAAGCATACACGCTTATAAATAGTCTAACCAAGCAACGACAACTATACATTGAAAGGAAGCTTATCAAACAAAAATAAAGATGCGACAGTTTCACAATTAGAGGTAAATCCAAAACCTGTCCAGAAGCACAATCCCAAATCCGAATAGTTTCATCTTTACTCGCGGTATAAAGCTTATCCGATCCTGATGGTAGAGCAATCCCAGTAACAACCTGCTGAAGAAATCAAAATCAAACATGGCCCAGTAATCACCCATCACTTAGCAATACTCCAACAACAAAACAAACAAACCTTGTGATGGCCATCTAGCTGAGTCAACAAGGAGAAACTATCACCTTTGCTCCAACAATGCAAGTATCTACATTTATCACCATAAGGACAATTTCCATCAACCCAAAATTTGCAAAGCTTCTCCGTCTTAGTCACCGTTCTGTTCCCACCGAATCTCCCCCAACTATTAGCAATCCCGCTGTATCCAGGCCCTCGCCGATGACTCGTACCCGCAAAACCAGATTCATCAGCGACCCTTTTGTTCGAAGACGAAGAAGAAGCGGTGACTGGACCAGGACCAGGCAATTCTCTGTGCAGGTAAGGGCAAGGGTAACGGTTACAACGACCGGCCCGCCAATGAAAACAAACCTTCTGATTTGAGTCAATCGGAGCCGGCGTCGGCCGATTTGAGCCGCCGAGTCTGTGAAAGACTCTTTTGTTTCCTCCGTTCATATCTAAATCCATCAAATTGGTTTCTCTCTATCTAAACTACAAGAAGTGACTCAGAAAACTCGGAATTGGATTTATCCTGTAAACGTCGAAGGGATCATTACTGTTCAAAGGACCAAATCCGATCATACGTATAAACAAGCGCGAAAATCAAACGAAAAAAACTAGCAGAATTTACCTCTCTGAAACAATCTCTCACAAAGGAGATTTCTTTAATTTAATCGCAAATGGAAAGACGAAAGTGTGATTAATGTGAAGAGAATGAAAAAAATGTGAAGCGGCTTCGGATCTTCTTGGAGAGTAATATTAACATTCCTCCGCGCGTCATCAATGGTCGTTAACTTTTAAATTAACTGAAATTTATATTTAATTTTAACTAAATTGTAAATAATTTTCTACCTATAAGGCGTGGATTTGTGTATTCGTTTGTTACAAATTACACATGTGTAAAAATCTACAATCTAAGAGTATTAACTGTATAAGGTCTTACTCAGAATTTGAGTAAAACTGGTAAATAGTAATTAAATTACTCAAAAGCCAGCCTCTGAGTGCCAACAAGTGAAGCATATGATCCCTTTAGTGCCACCAATTCTGAATGTGTTCCGAGCTCTATTATCTTCCCTTCAGAGCATACAGCAATCTGATGCGCACTCTGGACTGTGCTTAATCTGTGAGCGATGACTAAAGTAGTCCTGTCTTTCATCAGACGGTTCAATGCACTCTGGACTAAGCCCTCGCTTACTGCATCAAGCGCACTCGTGGCCTGCAACAAGAAAGCAAGAGGGAAGAAGCAGAGGAGTCTCATTATTATCTTAAAGCTATTTCTGCTCTAGTACCAGTTGAGACTCAGAGATTCCCTAAACCATAAAAGTACTACTAGTCTTTCTGTGTTCTAGTACTGCATTAGATATGGTTCTGAATGTAGCAACGGAACTGTTTGTGTTCTTGTTTGAATATGCTCTTACGTAGGTAAGGATTCTAGCAAAGCAAACAGTCCATCAAAGACAAAGAGTCTCTCACCTCATCGAGAATCAAGATGGGGGCATTCTTCAGCAGAGATCGTGCTATGGCTACTCTCTGAAATGTTGATAAAAGAACACATCAAATCCGTAGCAAAAGTCTATAAGGAATCAAAAACGTGTAGCTCTTCATGTTTCTATACCTGTCTCTGTCCTCCGCTAAGCAAGCCTCCTCGTTCACCAACCAGTGTATCGTAGCCCTATAAACAAACATCGGTATTGGTCAGAAGAACTTAAGTGCATTTGCAGAGCAGGTGAGTTTGTTGCACATGAAACACCCAGTTCCGAACCTGAGGAAGTGAGATTATGAAGTCATGAGCGTTGGCAGCTTTGGCTGCCTTAATGATGTCGTCCTTGGACACATGATCATTGGGGAGGCCATATGCAATATTCTCGGCCACAGAAAGAGAAAAGAGAACGGGCTCCTGAGTCACACAGAAATCTAACCTTTGAAAAAGAAGAGAAGAAATCATCTGACCATGCCTGACCCATAGATGTTACAATATACAAACCTGATTCACAATTGAGACAACCTTGGCCCATTCACTCTTGTCAAATATCCTCACATCCTCTCCAGCCACAGTAATACGTCCTTGTGTTGGCTGCAAGCATTGGAAATTCAACCTATCAGTATGCTGTAAAGTGGCTTCAAACGTTAATCTTACTAGATATTACACTTCAAATTGAAAGTGTAGATTAACCTCATAGAAACGTGCCAATAACTGTACAATAGTACTTTTTCCTGCACCACTAGAGCCAACAAGAGCAGTTACGGTACCAGATTTCAACGTTAAACTGAACCCATCAAGAACTTTCACATCGGGTCGTAGAGGATAAGCAAAATGCACATCTACACTAGACAAAATAGAATACAGAAAGAAAAAAAACAGATTAGAAAAAGGTAAACTCTTCAGTTAACCTTAGACAATTTAGGGGGTTGGGGGATCCTGAAGTAAGATCATGAGGAAAGTTTCTCTTGGTCTGATTTTACCGTCAAGACAGACATCTCCTGCCCATGTTAGGGTACGTAGAGTGTTACTTGACTTGAGATTTGACATGTAGTAATTATCGAGGTGAGGGATATTCACATTGGGGCCAGAAGACAAGAACAGTCTAAGATTCTCATCTTGGATTTTCTTTGTATGTATATCTCTTTCTAACCCGTAGGCAAGAGCCTCATCTATGTCCACCGCGTTTAAAATGGAGTTGATCCTGTCCATAGCAGCAAAAGTCCCACGTAGATCCCCAAACGTGTTTACAAGCCCTTGGACCTGGCAAACAGAATCACTGATTATGGTAAACAAAATTACATGAATAGCAAATGGGTTTCAATAGATGCTGTATGGATAGAGGTACTAACGGCAAATGTTAGAGTAAATGTGTATCCAATGAACGAAACAACTGTTCCAACAGCGAGCTCACCCTGCATAGAAGAAAACATTAAGGATATGAACCAAGAAAAATAATGTGCAAAGGATCAAAAGTGTAACAACATAAGAAACTAAAAAAAAAAGAGATATAAGAGATATTTGATTCTTTAGTTTTGATGATTTAAAATTTTAAAAGGTGAGAACTTTATTCGAGCTTGAAACATCTAGTCGTTTGTTCCAGATAGTATGGATGACGAGTAACATGATCTTCTGTCAGAGAAATTCATCATAACACAACTATCTTTCTTTTTTTAATGGTTAAGAAGCTTAATTTCAACTGCAATGATCATAATGTCAGTCAAAAGTCTTACAGGCAGGCATATCTTACCGTCTTCACCTTGCTTCCCCCAAGACAGTAAAGAGCCAACAGAGAAATATAAACAGCAACTCTTGTTATAGATTCATTTATAGATTTGAATGTACCAAGCTTTAAGCCGCTACGCTGGTAAGAAAGAATCTGTACATCAAACAGAAGGTTAGAATAATAGATCATGGAACAATGGCAACAAAAACAAGATATTGTTTAGAAGAATTTACTTTTAGCTAGTAAGAAGTATTAAGTATGACCTGACTACCGAAGAGAGACATCTGACGTTTTTCACCACTGAATGATCTTACCTATAAAGAGAGACAAATTACTTGAGTCTTTAAAGGCAAATAAAAGTTTATTTAGTTAAGTAAGTTAATCTGCCAATAAAAGATACTGATACAATGAAGTCAAGAACTTACAGTTCGGATTGCAGAGAAAGTTTCTGATACACAATCAGACATTGTTGCTTGGGCTAATCCATGCGCTTTATAAACAGGAACAGTCGATCTCTTGTACACAGCTTTTGAGATTTGACCAAGTGAGCAGATGTAAAGGTAAGCAAAGATGACCAATGTAATTGCAACAAAAAAAAAAGGTATAGGAGAAATGGAAAAGACAGAATTACCAACTAGTATTGACACAGCCAGCATCAATAGACCAAGCACAGGTGCAAGTTGAGGAGATAGAGTAAACAAAATGCAGATTGTTCCAAAAACCTACAAAAAGGATTATGTATGAGCCATAGGAACTGGGCATTCTTAGATGCAACAAGATAGTCTTTGCCATTTAGAGAACTCCAAAAATAACATCAGACATAACAGCGGCTAAGATTAAGATTCATCATGCAAAATGGAAGTACAAACACAAATCTCACATTTGCATAGTAAAGAAATGGCTTGCCTCAGAAAATGCCCTAAAACCACGATCTCGTGAGATGTTATCATTCACAATGCTATTCAAAGCACCAAGATCAGATGTGAGCAGCCCCGTCAACTCTCCGACCTACCAAAAATGAACTCAATTTAACACACTGACTAGGAAGGCTAGACCCAAGATATCCTGAACAAACCAAGAGAAAGAAACACACATACCTTATACTTGTCAAAAAACTCTGCCTGCAAATATTTAAAAGACTACCATTAAAGACATTCCAATGGGAAACTACAACAGAAAGAGTAGCTTTAACAAACTATGATGATACAAAACAAAAACGATACCTTTTGGATCAAAACCCTTCTGAAAATCTGAGCTCTTAGCGTTGCCATAACATTTTCCCAAATAGCATTCATATTGGTCACAAAAGCAATAGTAAAGATGGGTTCCAGTGTGTACAAAACAGCGATTTTGCTTAGCAGCCGCCACAGAGGCTCTGGTCTCACCCCAATCAGCACTTCAAAGAATCTACCTACAACCAAGATAACACATTTACTCAAACCATAACACTTACCATAATTTGTGATCGATACTTGAAACGCAGAAATTAAGCTAAATCATCATACTCTTATCTTGAATTCACAGACTACGATTTTAAGATAAGATCGTAATGGAATAATCGATTACCAGAAAAAATAGGCATAGAGAGAGTGCAAGCACCGCAGCCAAATAGAGTCAATAAGCAAACACCGAGCCTAAGCTTGTGCTTATACATCAAGCTCCAAACAAGCCCCCATCTGATTAAATCTTTCGATTCATCCTTCTCAGCCTCAGATTTAGATCCTTCAATATTTGGGTCTTGTTCGTCCACGATAGGCGGAGCTCCGGTGACGTAAGCCCGGGCCAAACCATCGGATTTCGCCTTCAACAAAGGCCGGAATGGAGCAGTAGAGCAGGGTAAGCTCTGGAATGAAAGAGAGGGCTTAAGTCCGTTCGTTCTAATCACAGACGCTTGGCATCGTCTACGAGCGATGACGACTCGTGTAGTGCCGTGGTGGAAGAGAAGATTAGTTGCAGACGCCATAGATATCATCATCGGTTTAACGACCTTCACCACTGTGTCAAATCAAAATGCCTAATTTGGATTACGAACAAAACAAACAAAAAAAAAGCGCCGTCTGGATTTCACTTTCCTTTCTCGGGTAACGGATTTTGGGCATGGGGTTTGCAGAAAGCCACGTGGAGGAGTTTGGGCATGGGCCTTCTAGAAAGCCACGTGGAGTTGTTCATACTAATATGGGTCGTTAGGATGAAAATAGTAACGTCTGAATTTGTGATTTTTCTTGTCATATCCCCTATTCATAACAAATATCTGAGATATTTGATGTTTTTCTTTTCGCAAAGTTGGTAATGGATCGGGTGTGAACTCACGTCTATGTTTTTCTTTTCGCAAAGTTGGTAATGGATCGGGTGTGAACTCACGTCTGTCTGGTTTCATGTCTACGGATCCAAAGTTGCTCGGCTCCTAATAAATATCTAGAACTATTTTATATTTGCACAAGCACATATTTCTTTTTTTTTAATTGTTTATCAAAAAGCCTTATATTTATTTCTATTTCAAGAACCACCCCCTACCTCCTACATTAACCCCTCAAATATCCCATACCTTATTTTGCTACTTACTTGGGATTGTATAGCTATATAAAACTTTTTCTATTTACATAAGATCCTAGAACTTTTACTATTTGGAAAGTGTCTAGATTTTTTGCCATTTTACAGGAAAACCTGATTTTTTGCATATTTATATAAAGTACCTACTTAGTCTCAGAATTTTGGATATTTACCAAGTGTCATTCACCTCTCATATTTGCTAAAGTATCATAAATTTTTGCTATTTAAATAAGGTGGATATAAATATAAATTGTCTTACTCATAGAGTCATGGACGTGCAGAATCGTTTAATTTTTACTGGTGAGCCCAAACATTTTTTATTATTAAAAAAAAAGTAAACTGGTGAACCCAAACTTTTTGTTTTAACAAAGTATCAATATTGTATATGTTTTTTGTTGCCTGATTTGGAGACAGATATTATACTGCACACAAACACACTTTGCATTTGAAAAATCATTCTTACAGAATCACTTACACTCGTTGCTCACATTAGCAACAAAACGAAGGATCCATCCTAAAAAAATAAAAATATATAGTACAAAAATTGAAACGAAAATAGAATTTTAGTAACTCGAAAGCGTATTTCCAAAAAAAAAAAAAAAAGAAAAAAAAAGAAGAAGCCATTTTTAGTAACTCCATAGAGACACGTCATCATCAGCGTCAACGTCATAACTTTGATTCCATTGTACGGACGGAGGCGGCAAAAGCATCCCTTCAGCCATATTAGCCAACAAACTCGGCATCCCGAACATGGCCTCTTCGTCCATATAATACGCATCACTTTGTTCTGTCGTTTCAGTATCATCCACCGTCACAATAGCTTCCACAGTCGTCTCCGTCATGTCAAAACCATGATCCGTCGTCGTATCATACATCTCATCTTGAAAAGCCGCCGCAGCTTCAGCAGCCGCTTTCTGAATTTCCTTGGCGCAAGTTGACTCAGGAATCCGAAGCCTCCAAGCCGAGTCAGCAAAATTGAGACAAGCAGATCGGCCACGGAGGGCTATGGCGGCGACGTCGTGAGCACGAGCTGCCATTTCAGCAGTTTGAAAAGTTCCGAGCCAAATCCTAGATTTCTTGTTTGGCTCTCTTACCTCACACACCCACTTACCGGAGTTTCTCAGACGAACTCCTCTATAAATTGGGTGACGAGTCTCACGAAACTTCTTCCGACCGGCTGGTTTCTTGGGACAGCTCACGGCTAGTGTCGGACAATACTCGCCGTCTATATAAATTTGTGACTCGTAATCGGAACCCAACATTTCAGAGAAAGATGAAAATGAGTCCATTTATCAAAACTCTATTTGAACAAATTATAAAAACTTGATAAGGTTGGTTCAGTAGTACTAACGATCTCTGTGTGTGTGTTTTTGTTTGTTTAAATATAAGATCTCTGAGATTCAATAAAAAAAATAAAAAAAAATCCTCACTTTCTTTACTTATCAGGTGGATTTCAAGTTTGTAGTTAAAGAAAAAATGGGAGTGAGAGTTGGTTTTATATTGGCGGAGATATTTTAGTTTGGGAAAAAATGCGAACACGGAGTTACTGTCTCTGGGAATGACACGTGTCCAAGACAGCTAAGCGATCCCACGGTTTTGTAATGTCAGTCACTTAGAGACTACCACGTGTCCTTTGAGTCGTATGGGGAGGCTTTTGACTCTTCACTCGCTATGCCTTTTTTGGATTTGTTAACTTGTAGTGTGTGATTTGTGTGGCTGTGGTTTATGTCTTGTACTAAGTGTAGGACAACCGTTTATTAAATTATTTTAACTTCCATGAATAAACAAATAGTCTCCCCTCTATTGAATAGTACTTTAGTAGACACTAGACATAAAGATCTCTGAAAAGGAAGAAGATTTTTTTTTGGCCTTCGAAATATCGTGCATTGCAAATTAGTGAGAGTAGATATTTTTTTGTGTCCTTTCATTTTTTTTTGTTAAAAAGTCTTTCATATTTGCCCAACAAAATAAAACATAATTAAAATAAAATTAATCAAATTCATTTGTGGCCATGTTACATCCCGTACTAACGATTTTTTTTACTTTTTCTCCCAATCGTCATTATAAAACATGATTTTAGATCAAATAGTCATGTTATCCCCAAACCAAAAAAAAAGGGGGTTTAACCTGACTTCATATGATTTCCATGATATAACCAGTTACTTTTACGGTGTTGTTTTATAAGTTTGTATATTGTCATTAAAATTTCAAATACTCTAAGAGTAGTTTCCTGATTTTATTGAAGCTATGAAATAAAGTCATACTTGTAATTTCTATAACATTTTTAATCAACGAGAACACAAATGCAGTAAAAACTAAAAGAAAATAGAGGTTTGGATTGAATAAGGAGCTTTGAATTTGATCGAATATAATAAGTAAATTCTCTGAAATATACTCTACGTCAATAAAAATGGTCATGTCTTGGCAAGTAGTGTGGGTGGGGGGTGGGGGGGGGGGGGGGTGGGTGTAACAAGAATATGATATAAGCATGCAACGAAATATCATTTTGCATTCAATTGATCACAATTATTTCTCTTCCCCTCTACTACTCTAGACTAGTTTATCTCTCTTATCTCTAGTGGTGGTGAGCTCCTTCAACGATCACCACACCTCCGCCGATGGCTCCTCTTTCGGAAGAGCTTCCTCCTCCGCTCTTACCTTGTTGAAGTTTTCGACAACCGACTCTAGTAAACCTTTTTAATCTCAAACTTTTATATTGTTTTTTGTTATGTCATATGTACACTTCACGGATCAAACGGATAATTTCTTCCCACTGTTCCTAAGTCCGGAATCTCCAAAGATATCCCTTCTGCGATGCCTTACCTTGGCTCTTAGTTCTCTAAGCATCTTCTCTTCGTCTTTCTTCATCTGAATGTTAGCTTAGTCTTGCTCGTCGTATTCCTTTTTATCAGTTTTTGGCTGCTCTAAAGGTTTCGCATTTCCTACTTGCTTGGAAGATATGACTTGTTTGTGTAGAACTAGGGTTTGATGTCGACCTGAGTTGGGAAAAGAGGAGCCGAGATATTGAGACGATGACTTTGATTCGATCAAAACAAAACATGTTCCTTGATTGTGTTAAATCCTCCCAAAGTTATATTTTTTGCATTTTTCCTGCCTCCGCCGAATAGTAATTTTGCATTAGTGTAGTGTCTTTATACAAGTTTAAGTACTTAAGTCTAAACAGGTGTTTAACAAATCTATCGTGGGGATATTCAGTTTAATAAAAAAATAGATATCGTGCTATATATACGTAGGAAGAATAATTTTGTGGTTAAATTCTACTAATAAAAAAAACTAACAATTATATTTCTTTATAAAAGAAAATTTTAATATTTTTAGAAATATATGAAAACCAGTTTTACCATTGAAACAAAATAATAGTAAAAAAATGTAATAATCTATTGTTTGAAGAAGAAAACATTTTTTTGTTAATGATGGAAATAAATAATTACAATATTGAGTAATATGTAAAAGGGGAAAATGTTAAAATATAATTATACTCTATATAGTTGTTTCGTTTTTATACTTATTAAAGTATTTGCTTTTAAAATATGAAATCATGATAAAAACATTATAGTGAAAATTATAAAGATTAATATAATCATAAGATATTCAATAAATTGTGTTAGTTTATTTTACTTTTAAGACTTTTTGTAATTTAGGCAAATATAAATATATATTATCACTTTAAAATTTCTAATAAATAGTAGTATATATTATTACTAAGCCATAAATTAGACCATAGTCACCAAACATACCAAGTTTATACATTTAACAAATAACATCACTCCCAATTCCCAAATCTCCAAATTAAATATCTAATTTTCACTGAAACTACGTTCACACGTTGAAAAAAAGCCAATGTTTTTAGATCCTGATCGACCTGGCCGGTTCGACCGGTTCGTTGGGTTACGGGTCAAGATAAATTTTTTATTTTTTTTATTTTGTTTTAAAACACTTTTGATACAAATAAAATTTTTAATTTTTAAAATAAAATAATATTTTCCTTTCTATTTTTCTGACTTTTATACATTTAACTTACTTTTTATATTTTTTCTGACTCTAACACAACAAACTAATTATTTATGTTTTTATCCATTTTTTTATCTTTATTTCTAATTTTTATAAACATTTCATAATTTATAATAATAAAATATTCTCAAATGTTTTGGTTTTTATCTTATGATTAACATTATTATATTTGTTTATTTAATTAATAATTTATATATAATTAATAATTTATTATTTTTCTATTGATCTGGCGGTTGGTCCAGTTCAATCAATGATCCGATAATCTGAAAAGTTATCCAATTTGGTTTCCGAGTCAGATATGAAAACATTGAAAAAAACCAGTTTGACATAAAGATAATAAAAATATCTACAATCTAGTACTAGTAGTATCTGTAAAATATCTTCAAAAATTTATATTCGTTTACAAAAACGTATGTGTCGTCGTCACCTCTCAGTCTCAAATCTTTTCACATTATTATTATAAATCTTTGGAGAAACAAGACGACAAAGAGAGAGCCACAGAGGGGATCAAAATAATGATAATGAACAGTAAATGACAAAATATGATTTTCAATAAACATAGAAAGTAAAGCTTGAAAGTGACATGACACGTGTTACGGAGCTCTAGAGTACGCCACGTCGAGCGCAGTGAAGTGGAAGGTAGGGACAGAGAGTTTCCACGGTCGAGCCACGGGTTTATGCTTTTGATTGGCCCACGCTCTTCTAGTGAGACCCATCTTTCTGTTTTTTGGGTGTACGGACAATTGGTCGAGCTTTTCTGGATCGATTGTTTCAGTTTTATACGCTATTTTAGGAAACAATTTTTGGGAAAACATTCTTTATTCTTTAGTAAATTGGACTGAATTTATAGCTTTTTTGTTGCTAGATTCGAGACGCTTTTATGTATATTTTATAGTTTTTGTTGTTGTGATTATGTGTTATTCACAAATAACAAGAGATTTGAGGGAAAATAATACAGGTCTTTGTGGCATATCGTTTTCATCCACGTGTAATATTCGTGGCCACATCTTTTGTCGTGAAAGCAATAATTACCCTTTTAACATATGTGAAGCAGAGAATAAGAAAACGATTTCTTTTGTACATGGCTTTAAATTAGTAATTAAACAAATACACTTGGTTTATATAATCATATGTACATTTAGGAATAATATAAGCTTAGCTTGTTTTGTTTGGATAAAATACTGTATAAGCTTAGCTTATTAACAACCACTAACTAACTCTTAAATTCCTAACAACCTTATAAATGCTAATGCGCCTTCATCTTGAAATGAGGATCTTGAAGTGTTGGGTTGCAAGGCTTTAGTTAATAGGTTGACCAACTCATTTGTAAATGAGATATGTAAGATTCTAAAGAATACATTTGTGAATGAAATATATGAATTCTTATAAATACTGTTTTTCCCAAATTATTTTGATAACAACTTATAAAATCGATTTTGTGTGACATGCTCTAGCTTTTATTGGACTAATTGCATGATTTCAAGTATTTTGGAGGAAATGCTGTGTTTTTTTTTGTTGTTGGGCCTTTTTTGAATTGTTTAATAGATTGGCCCAATAATGAAGATGGGTAAAATTTTGACGAATCGATTTTTTTCTTTTTTTTCTTTTTCTTTTTCCCAACACTATCCTAAAAGAAAAATCTTTACACAAAAACTAAGGAAAAAGAAATACCTAACTTCTTATCTTATCTACCTGTTCCACTTTCACCATCGCTGGAGGCTCAAGATACCCAAAATATCTAAGAGCTTGTTCTAGCTCTTCTCAGCGACTCACTTCTAACAAATTGTTCCATCTGATCCTCTCACAGGTAAATTGACGGCGGAATCTCAATTAATTTGACTCGTTTGCTTTCTCTCGTGAGTTAGTTCAGATCTGAGTTTTTTCAGCTGCAATTAGGTTAGATCTGATGCATAAGCTTGAATATGGTCCTTTTTTTTTTAATAATATTGGGTGTGAATTGTCTGGATTTCACGGATTAGTGCTCAAATATCTTGTAAATTTGAAGTCTTTAAAGCAAAATTTATATATATATATATATATCTGGTTTGGTCTTTGCTTGTGGTTCATGGTCTGCTATTTGAGTAAATCAGTCCATTGTGTAATATGCAGTATTAAAGTATTCATTTTGGTGACAAAGCCTTTGGGATATTCGTGCTTAGTTACATGAATCTTTTTACTTGGTATATCTATGCAGTAAGTAAGCATGAAGCCAGTCTTTTGTGGGAACTTTGAGTATGATGCGCGTGAGGGTGATCTTGAACGGCTTTTCAGGAAATACGGCAAGGTTGAGAGGGTGGATATGAAAGCTGGTAAGCCATTCTTTTTTCCTTCTTCTGCCTTTTATTCTTTGTGGTTAACCTCGATCAACGAGCTGTATTGTAAACCACTAAGTGCGATGGGAAAGCAAAATTCAAATGCATGTCATGAAATCCACCTCCATGGTCATTCCACAAAGAGGTTCTCGAGGCTCTCCCTTTGGAAGGAAGTACTAAACAGAGACTACATCCGCCTGGGAATGTGAAGCAGCTTGCTTGAAGTTTGGAGAGTACTTCAGAGGAGAAAGAAAAAAAAAATAGATTAGTAAAAAATCGCCATACTCAGCATTTTCTTTGGCGCAGGATGTGTTAATCTTGGGATTCCCATACTCCCATCAGCCCATGGATCATAGGGAAATCCATCTTCTTGTTCCCCTAAACGAGTCACTTTCCATACCGCAATAGCACTGCCATCTTAATTGCATTTCATTCCTCATGACTTTGCCCACTTGGACATGCCTCTGGAATGGACATGGCACTCTCTTTTCATTCACATACCGTCTGACTTCCGCATTTTCAGTTGTTCCTTGACATATTAATTCCATAATGCAAGGTCTGTAACTGTTTCACTGGTCATTTGGTTTGCAGAGTTTTTTAGGCTCTAGGAATGTTCAAAATTTAATTTGTTCTACTAGGTAAGTAATGCTTTTTGATGCCCGATCAAGGAGGGAGTAGAGTCTTCAATGTTTGCTGGAGGTTCTTAACCTGGTTTACTTCCTCGCTGTTCATGTACTCATATCTATGCTTTTGGTTACTTTTTTTTTCTCCAGGGTTTGCTTTTGTGTACATGGAAGATGAAAGAGATGCTGAAGATGCAATCCGAGCACTTGACCGCTTCGAATATGGGCGTAAGGGACGCAGACTTCGTGTTGAGTGGACAAAGGTAGGAAGACTGACCTCAGGATTTATTTTCTTTCCAGACTTAATTATGAGAAATGAGATATTGATAAACATTAATGAATTGTGTATAGAGTGAACGTGGAGCTGATAGAAGATCTGGTGGTGGTTCAAGGAGATCTTCATCCAACATGAGACCTTCCAAGACTCTCTTTGTGATTAACTTTGATGCAGATAATACTAGGACCCGGGATCTAGAGAGACACTTTGAGCCGTATGGAAAAATCGTTAATGTCAGGATCAGGAGGAATTTTGCATTCATCCAATTCGAGGCACAAGAGGATGCCACCAGAGCACTGGATGCTACAAATAACAGGTTTGTTCCTGTCCAATTCAGTATCTAATTGCTTCTTTACTATAGACTCACGTTTCTCCTGTGTTGTTTCATTCAGTAAGCTGATGGATAAGATGATCTCCGTAGAATATGCGGTTAAGGATGATGACGCTAGAGGGAATGGACACAGTCCCGACAGACGCCGTGATAGGTCACCTGAAAGGAGAAGACGATCACCTTCTCCTTACAAAAGAGAAAGAGGAAGTCCTGATTATGGGCGAGGTGCTAGCCCTGTTGCAGCATACAGAAAGGAAAGGACCAGTCCTGATTATGGGAGAAGACGTAGCCCAAGTCCTTACAAGAAATCAAGGCGTGGGAGCCCTGAGTATGGCCGTGACCGCAGAGGCAATGACAGCCCTCGCAGAAGGGAGAGAGCGGCAAGCCCAAAGTACAGTCGCAGTCCCAACAACAAAAGAGAGAGGACGAGCCCTGATCACAGCCCGTTTAAGAAGGAAAGTCCGAGAAAGGAAAGGGGTGAAGTAGAGAGCCCAAACGAAAGGAGGGAGAGATCAAGGTCAAGCCCTGAGAATGGACAAGTTGAAAGCCCTGGGTCTATTGGTAGAAGAGACAGCGATGGTGGGTACGATGGTGCAGAGAGCCCAATGCAGAAGAGGTTAGATTGTGAAATAGTTTCGATGCTTGTGTTTATTAACAGTATGAGATTTTATGATGAATCTAACGAATTTCCTCTGTTTTCTTTTTTGTTTGTGTGTGTTGTCGCAGCCGGTCTGGTTCGCCTCCAGCTGAAGAGTGATGAAAGTAATATCTGTCAAAGTAGGATGTTGTATCAGTTTGTAGTCGTCAACGCTTCAGTTTTTATTTTCTGTTTTGCTTTTCGTTAGACTCGAACTCGGATCTCTTTTATTGTTGGATTGGAAGACTGTCTGTGTGACAAACTACTGCAAGTTTTCGTTTTTCATAAATCTCACTTTGACCCGCTTGACAGGGCAAATCACACACGTTGAAGAAAAACCAGTTTGACATAAGGAAGGATAAAAAAATATCTATAATTTCAATAGTATTTATAAAAATATCTTCATAAACTTTATTCGTTTACGAAACATCTCTGTCGTCGTTACCTCTCAGCCTCAAATCTTTCCACGTCATTATTGAAATCTTTGAAAACACAAGACGACAAAGAGAGCCAGAGAGGGGAAAAAAGAGTGATAGGGAGCAGGAAATGACAAAATAAGGATTTCATAAAAATAGAAAGTAAAAGCTTGAAAGTTACGTAGCTCTAGAGTGAGCCACGTCGATGGCAGTGAAGTGGAAGGTAGGGACAGAGAGTTTCCACGGTCGAGCCACGGGTTTATGCTTTTGACTGGCCCATACCCTTCTTGTGGGACCCATCTTTCTGTTTTTGGTTGTACGGACGATTCGTCGAGCTTTCTGGATCGGTTGTTTCAGTTTTATACTCTATTTTGGGAAACAATTTTTGGAAAATCATTCTTTATTCTTTACTGAATTGGACTGGATTTATAGCTTTCTGTTGCTAGATTCGAGACGCTTTTATGTATATTTATAGTTTTTGTTGTTGTTGTTAATATTGTGATTCTGTTATTCTTTGTTTGAGGTTTCTATCGATGCGTTTCAAGTTATTCCAAACTTAGCCGCATTCGAAAGTTTAGTTTTGGGGAGTCTTTTTGGGGCAAGCTTGTCGGATTATGAAGCTTCGATCTTTCAAGTGGTATGGTACTCTGGACTCACAATAGAAGATCTCCGTTACCGTTGGTTTGTTTTGCACAACACTCATCGGTAATTAGCTGTCGAAGGTGCTTTAGAAATGTTAAGAGTTTTTGCTGGACTTTTATAACAATATTTTTTGGGTTTTATTATCTTGTTCTTGTTTGGGATAGCTTTATGGGTTCTTTTTAGATTATGGGGACTTTACTTTGTCTGCCGGATTAGTTTTTAGGGGATTTGTTTTTTTTGTTTCTCTTTTAGTTGGCTAAAACTGATGATGATTGTATGATATTTTTAGTTCATTGGTAATATATTTTTAGATGACAAAAAAAAAAAGGAAAATAATGTCAGGTTCTTGTGGCATATCGTCAGGGCTAATCCAGAGCATAAGCAGAGTAAACTACCGTTTGGGATCTCTAATTTTAGAAAAATTTTAGGGCCACATATTTATTATAGATTTGTATATTTAGATTAAAATATTTGAAGCTCATAACATTTTAGAGATGCCACATATTTATTTTTAATTTTCTTTTTCGTTAAAATTAATTTAACTAAACTGAAATAAAAGAAAAAGAAAGTAAATACAAATAGATTTATTAAAAATTTATTCATTAAAACCATAATAATCATGGAACTATAAGTCTCAATTTTTTTTTCTAGTTAACTATAAAACGTTTGTAATTCACCATATTGGATCTGTTTCATACTTCAATACTTCATTTATTCATGTTAGTTTCATAAACTTTTAACTTTTTTATCAAATTTTTTAAAATGTAGAATTGTTAAACTCTTCCTAAACAATCAAATAGAAAAACTGACACAAATTTTTTAATTTATAAACATATTAAAGTTTTTCTTCAATAATTAACACACATATACATAGATTTATTATCAATCGAGAGAGTTATGGTTGAAAAAATAAATTATGAGAATCTAATGAATGATTTTGAGAGAAAAATGTAAGAAAAATTATATTTATTAAGTAAAAGTTTTTATTATTTAAATTTTTTTTTAGTTTTAGTATATAATAAAATTTGAAGTTAAATTATGAAAGATGTCACATTTTTTTCGGACCACCATAAACGTCGGACGTGGCCACATCTTTTATCGTGAAAGCAATAATTACACTTTTGTAACATATGTGAAGCAGAGAAAAGGAAAACGATTTCTTTGTACATAGCTTTAAAGTAGTAATTAAACAAATACACTTGGTTTATATAAGCATATGCACATTTAAGGAATATAAGCTAAGTTTTGTTTGGGATAAAATATCAGCTTAGCTTCTTAACAACCATTAACTAACTTTTAAATTCCTAACAACCTTATAAATGCTAATGCGCCTTCATCTTGAAATGAGTATCTTGAAGTGTTGGATTGCAAGGCTTTAGTTAATATGTTAACCAACTCTTTGTAAATGAGATATGTACGATTCTAAAGAATACATTTGTGAATGAAATATATGAATTTTATAAATATTGATTTTCCCAAATTATTTTGATATTAACTTATAAAATCGATTTTGTGTGACATGCTCTAGCTTTTATTGGACTAATTTGCATGCTTTAAAATTATTAGTTTGTATTTTGGAGAAAAAAGTACTTCCAAGTATTTTGGAGAAAATGCTATGTTTTTTGTTGTTGGGCCTTTTTGAATTGTCTAATAGATTGGCCCAATACTGAAGATGGGTAAAAATTAGACGAATCGATTGTGTTTTAATATTTTTTTGCCCTACACTATCCTAAAAACAAAATCTTTACACAACAACTAAGGAAAAAGAAATATCTGCTCTGTACCTAACTTATCTTATCTACCTCTTTCACTTTCACCATCGCTGGAGGCTCAAGATATCAAAATATCTAAGAGCTTGTTCTAGCTCTTCTCAGCGACTCACTGTTAACAAATTGTTCCATCTGATCCTTTCACAGGTAAACTAAGGCGAAATCTCTAGTTTTTTTTTTACCCGTTTGCTTTCTCTCGTGTGTTAGTTCAGATCTGAGTTTTTTTTCAGCTGCAATTAGGTTAGATCTGATACATAAGCTTGAATATGGTCCTTTTGCTTATAATATTGTGTGTTAATTGTCTGGATTTAATATATTAGTGCTCAAATATCTTGTAAATTTGAAGTCTTTAAAGCAAAAATTATATATATATATCTGGTTTGGTCTTTGCTTGTGGTTCATGGTCTGCTATTTGAGCAAATCAGTCCAGTGTGTAATATGCAGTGTTAAAGTATTCATTTTGGTGACAAAGCCTTTGGGATATTCGTGCTTAGTTACATGAATCTT
Source organism: Cardamine flexuosa (assembly GCA_963555745.1). Lineage (NCBI taxonomy): Eukaryota > Viridiplantae > Streptophyta > Magnoliopsida > Brassicales > Brassicaceae > Cardamine > Cardamine flexuosa. Next base: position 5,722,020 of record OY743215.1, on the reverse strand, counting down.
TTTACTTGGTATATCTATGCAGTAAGTAAGCATGAAGCCAGTCTTTTGTGGGAACTTTGAGTATGATGCGCGTGAGGGTGATCTTGAACGGCTTTTCAGGAAATACGGCAAGGTTGAGAGGGTGGATATGAAAGCTGGTAAGCCATTCTTTTTCATTCTTCTGCCTTTTATTCTTTGTGGTTAACCTCGATCAACAAGCTGTATTGTAAACTGCTAAGTGCGATGAGAAAGCAAAATTCTAATGCATGTCATGAAATCCACCTCCATGGTCATTCCACAAAAAGGTTCTGGAGGACTCTCCCTTTGGAAGGAAGTACTAAACAGATACCACACCCCCCTGGGAACAAGAAGCAGCTTCAAAGTACATCAGAAGAGAAAGATAAAAACAAAATAGATTAGTGTAAAACCGCCACTCAGCATTTTCTTTGGCGCAGGATATGTTAATCTTGGGATGCCCATATTCCCACCTGCCAATGAATGGACCCTAGGGAAATCCATCTTCTTGTTCCCCTAAACGAGTCACTTTCCATACCGCAATAGCACTGCCATCTTTATTGCATTTCATTCCTCATGACTTTGCACACTTGGACATGCCTCTGGAATGGAGAAGGCATCTCTCTTTTCATTCACATCCAGTCTGACTTCCACATTTTCAGTTGTTCCTTGACATATTAATTCCATAATGCAAGGTCTGTAATTGTTTCACTGGTCATTTGGTTTGCAGAGTTTTTTAGGCTCTAGGAATGTTCAAAATTTAATTTGTTCTACTAGGTAAGTAAGGGTATTTGATGCCGTTGAAGGAGGGAGTACAGTCTTCAATGTTTGCTGAGGTTCTTAACCTAGTTTACTTCCTCGCTGTTCATGTACTCATATCTATGCTTTTGTCTTTTTTCTTTCTCCAGGGTTTGCTTTTGTGTACATGGAAGATGAAAGGGATGCTGAAGATGCAATCCGAGCACTTGACCGCTTTGAATTTGGGCGTAAGGGACGCAGACTTCGCGTTGAATGGACAAAGGTAGGAAGACTGACCTCAAGATTTATTTTAATATGAGGTTTGAGATATTGATAAACATTAATGAATTGTGTATAGAGTGAACGTGGAGCTGATAGAAGATCTGGTGGTGGTTCAAGGAGATCTTCATCCAACATGAGACCTTCCAAGACTCTCTTTGTGATTAACTTTGATGCGGATAATACTAGGACCCGGGATCTAGAGAGACACTTTGAGCCGTATGGAAAAATCGTTAATGTCAGGATCAGGAGGAATTTTGCATTCATCCAATTCGAGGCACAAGAGGATGCCACCAGAGCACTGGATGCTACAAATAACAGGTTTGTTCCTGTCCAATTCAGTATCTAATTGCTTCTTTACTATAGACTCACGTTTCTCCTGTGTTGTTTCATTCAGTAAGCTGATGGATAAGATGATCTCCGTAGAATATGCGGTTAAGGATGATGACGCTAGAGGGAATGGACACAGTCCCGACAGACGCCGTGATAGGTCACCTGAAAGGAGAAGACGATCACCTTCTCCTTACAAAAGAGAAAGAGGAAGTCCTGATTATGGGCGAGGTGCTAGCCCTGTTGCAGCATACAGAAAGGAAAGGACCAGTCCTGATTATGGGAGAAGACGTAGCCCAAGTCCTTACAAGAAATCAAGGCGTGGGAGCCCTGAGTATGGCCGTGACCGCAGAGGCAATGACAGCCCTCGCAGAAGGGAGAGAGCGGCAAGCCCAAAGTACAGTCGCAGTCCCAACAACAAAAGAGAGAGGACGAGCCCTGATCACAGCCCGTTTAAGAAGGAAAGTCCGAGAAAGGAAAGGGGTGAAGTAGAGAGCCCAAACGAAAGGAGGGAGAGATCAAGGTCAAGCCCTGAGAATGGACAAGTTGAAAGCCCTGGGTCTATTGGTAGAAGAGACAGCGATGGTGGGTACGATGGTGCAGAGAGCCCAATGCAGAAGAGGTTAGATTGTGAAATAGTTTCGATGCTTGTGTTTATTAACAGTATGAGATTTTATGATGAATCTAACGAATTTCCTCTGTTTTCTTTTTTGTTTGTGTGTGTTGTCGCAGCCGGTCTGGTTCGCCTCCAGCTGAAGAGTGATGAAAGTAATATCTGTCAAAGTAGGATGTTGTATCAGTTTGTAGTCGTCAACGCTTCAGTTTTTATTTTCTGTTTTGCTTTTCGTTAGACTCGAACTCGGATCTCTTTTATTGTTGGATTGGAAGACTGTCTGTGTGACAAACTACTGCAAGTTTTCGTTTTTCATAAATCTCACTTTGAAGTTCAATCATGTGCTTTTAAGATATTATAATCATAGGTTTATAGCTAAAACACATGAACATGTGGAAGAATTTGACTTGTCAATTGAACCTACATGTTACTATTCTTCAACTTGCTCTGTTTCGGTCTGCCCATAACAGTATGCCGAACGCACTCTTGACAACGTTCAGACTTCAGACTAGTACCAGACTCGCAAAGCTACACTACTTTTTTTTTTTTTGGGTGTATTTTGGCAAAAAAAACGAAATTAAGAAATAAAATAAAAGTTTGAGTTTTTTTTTTTTTTTTTGGGTTTTGCCGAAACAGGTCTTCTGCTTTAATATTATTTTTCCGAGATGCTGTGTAAAGTTTAATCTCTCTACTGGATTTCTTAAAATTTCTGATTTCTGATTTGCTGTGTATATCGTGATTCGTGCAAGTCGGAGTCAATTTGGGGTTGCAAGTATGTGGGATTGGATTTGAAGGTTTTTTGCTGGTAAGTTTTGCCCTTTGAGCTGCCTACATGCTCCCAATGTGCTCTTTCGATAATTAGGGCTTTTTAATTCTTGCATCAGTTGAAAATCTGCTTAGGATCAGTTTGGATTTTGTTATTGAGTAAGAGGTTCTATATTCTTTGGGTTTGAGAAGACGGTTTCAAGTTTCAAGCTTCAAGCTTTTTCATTCCTCTGAATCCTTACTTGAATCTGTGTCTACTCTCTTTGGGGGCATGAACAGAGCAGCGCTCTCAGGAGCTACCGAATCAAGTATCTCATTTACTGATGCTGTTGCTCCAGTAGCTCTAACTATGCAGAGGAGCAGTAGCATCAATAATAATAATATGCGTATCCCAACATCGCCAATGTCTTTTTCTTCGAATAGCGTTAACATGCCTGGTTCATTAGTTCTCGATGGTTCTGCTTCAATGCAACACTTACCTCAGCAGCAGCAGCATCAGCAAGCAGGACAAGGCTCTGTAACTATGAGGGAAAATGATTATTCCCATGTGGATAAGAAACCTAGATTAGATGTGAAGCAAGAGGACATGTTGCAGCAGCAGATTTTACAGCAGTTAATCCAGAATCAGTCCCCCACGGGAAGAAATCCGCAGTTGCAAGCTTTGTTTCAGCAGCAGAGACTGAGGAATCACCAGCAGATTCTTCAGTCCATGTCACCTTCTCAAAGACTTCAACTTCAGCAACAGCAGCACTTTAAACAGCAACAAGGCACTCAACAGATCCCTCCTAATCTACGTCCTTATGAAGTTGGCGTGTGTGCTCGGAAATTGATGATGTACTTGTACCATCTGCAGCAACGACCTGCTGTAAGCTAATACAAATCTTTGGACATTTAGCAATTTCATTCACATCTGTTCAAGTTCTCTCATCGCTGATACCTTTTTGTAGGAAAATTGCATTACCTATTGGAGGAAATTTGTGGCAGAATACTTCTCACCTCGCGCAAAGCAAAGGTTGTGCTTGTCACAGTACGAAAGTGCTGGCCACCATGCCCTTGGCATGTTTCCACAGGCAGCTCCGGTCAGTTTCTTCTTAGCTCTGTCCTGCATCAGCATATTTTTAGCTATACGCTTGTTTTCTCCACCTGTAATATTTCTGAATTTCACTTTTTTAATAAGTCCGTGATCTTCTCATTTTGTTTGCAGGATATGTGGCAGTGTGATCTCTGCAGCACCAAGTCTGGAAAGGGATTTGGTAAAAGAGTTGCAAGTTTCATTCTTGTGTAGTTTTTCTGTGCCTCCACTTGAGCACAATGAAGCAGCTTCCATTTGCTAATTGCTCTCATCTTTCTTTTTTAAAACTCTGATAATTGTTTTAGAAACTGATTAGTCAAGATAGTAGCTAAACTGCCATCTTTACGTGTTAAATCCGCAGAGTCAACTTTCGAGGTGCTTGCCAGGCTTAATGAAATCAAATTTGCGAGTGGCATCATTGATGAGCTCTTATATCTGGACCACCCACGAGAAAACAGATTTCCCAATGGAGTGATGATGTTAGAGTATAGAAAAGCAGTTCAGGAAACTGTACACGAGCAGTTTCGTGTTGTTCGTGAGGGCCATCTTCGGATCATATTTTCTCAAGACCTGAAGGTATCTAAAACGTTTCTCTGATTCTAAATTGTGACTTTCTTCCAATTTTCTGTTGCCCTGCCTATTCACAGAACATGTAAAGCCAAGAAAAAATCAATCACCAATGTGCTAATGCTTAGCTGATCTTGACTTTGCTTGTTTCTAGATACTGTCTTGGGAGTTTTGTGCTCGGCGTCATGAAGAGCTTCTTCTTCGCAGACTTATTGCTCCGCAGGTCCTATTCTGATGGCATGACCCTTTGGTTAATTATTAGGAGTTAATACTTTCATCAAATGTTTGTGGTCAACTGTATAACTTTGTTTCCTTAAACCCTTGGTTATGAAACTGAGGATAGCTGCTACCTTGTTTCCCCTAAAGAGTCTATGTGTTTATCTTCTGTTTCCTACGACTATAAGCCCAACGTTTTTAATTTACCTCTGAACATGGACATGCTGCAATGGTGTTTAAAAGTGAAATGAAAACGTATTATTGGGGATGCAGGTGAACCAGTTGCTTCAGGTTGCACAGAAATGCCAGAGCACAATATCAGAGAGTGGGTCAGAGGGAGTTTCACAGCAGGATTTACAGTCAAACAGTAACATGTAAGTTGATCCTTAACTCTTGATTTGCCTTTCAAACTTTTGTTTAATTTTCCATGTTCTGGCATTTGTTTTCAGTGCTCCATATAATTTTCGTGTGCTAATTTGTGTGTCAGGGTCTTGGGAGCAGGAAGGCAGCTGGCAAAGTTCATGGAACTACAGTCGCTGAATGATCTTGGCTATCCAAAACGATATATCAGAACTCTACAGGTAACTTTTTAGCTTCTTTCCTAGCTGTTACTTCTTTTTATCTGAAATCTTTAGAAGTATTAATAGTGAACCATTTCGAGTGACAGATATCTGAAGTTGTCAAGAGCATGAAGGATCTGATGAATTTCGCAGGCGATAACAAAATCGGCCCTATTGGTAAGTCGAAAATTCCCAATCCATAATTTTTTTCTTGAATGAGACCCAAAACCATGTTTTCCCCTCTGGTGTGGCTCCTACTTGAATGATACTGCTTTTTCTAACTCTCCTGGTGAAATTATCTGTTTGATCTTCTGACTGAATGTAAATGTTTTGCTACCTGCTTATATCCACTATGCAGAGGGGTTGACACGGCTTTTGGAACAAACGGCGACAGTGAAGTTCCAGAGACAGAAAATGCAAGAGATGGAACAGTTTGGGAATAGTGGAGCTATGAATGGGCCAGCTCAAGCTCAAATGGCATTAACATCAGGAACGATGAACGGCTCAACTGGCAACAGCAATTTCAATAATCACCATCAAATTGTTGGTCGTGGAGCTATGAATGGCTCAGCTCAAGCCGCAGCAGCTCTGACCAACTACCAAAGCATGCTTATGAGGCAAAATGCTATGAATAATCCAAACTCAAATATGGGTAAACAAGAGGGGTTCCCAAGTCAGAATCCAACCCCAAACACAAACCCGAGTCCGTCTTCTTCATCCCATCAGAGGCAGAACATAGCAACAGGTGGCTTTCCCAGCTCGCCTCAAATGCAACAACAGCAGCACACCATGAACGGTACTCCCAACATGCTTCCACAGAATCATCCTCATCATTTGCAACGACCAAAATCACAAGGTAACAATCAGGAGCAGCAATTACTTCATCAGTTGTTGCAAGAGATGTCTGAAAACGGAGGAAGCATGCAACAACAACAACAAGCCTTTTCAGGTCAAAGTGGTAGCAACAGTAATGCAGATAGGAACACAACTGCCTCCACTGCTAACATTTCAGGAGGAGGCCGAGTTCCAAGTCGCAACAACAGTTTCAAATCAGCCTCAAACAGTAACCTTCATTTGTCAGAAGATATTTCGCTTACAGAACTATCTCATGATTTCTCAGACGACGGCTTCTTTAACAACAATGATATCTATGGTGGCTTGTAATATCCCAACAGAGACATTGTTGCTTTGACTTAACACAGTGAAAGACAGTTTAGGGCTTATTCTTCTCATTTAGGTTGGTTTGGACTTTGTATAGAAACCAAAGAGATATGAGACAGTGAAGGAATTTGTGATAGTAAATTAGCTTCTTCATTTCTTTAGTAGATTAGTAACTTTTACCTTCTTCATTTCCCCTCTTTTAGTAATAGTAAGATGAAACCAAAGATTATGATTTCTGCACACACTTTCAATCAATCTTGTTCTTTTTTATGCTTCTTTTTCCATAGCATCCGAGAACTTAGTTCTAAAACCAAATGATGGAGCATATACAAGATAAAAAGAGTCATACCACAACTTATGCCAATAACCAAAGCGCAACTCCTTGTTTTTTTTTTAATTTGAATTTATGAGTATCACAATGCACCTTCCCTTATGAACATACAATTGCAAGTTTTTATGCAAATATATAACATACATCACAAATGAGTAAGGGCTTATGGCAAGTGTAAATAAGTATTACTGTTTGAAAACTGTAAGGATAATATCAACAGCTTGTTGTCAAGGTGAAAAAAGAGAGAAAGATAAACATTACTTGAAAGTGTTTGCAGAAATCATAATCTAAGATTTCATCTTTCTATCACTAAAGGGGGAAAAGTGAAGAAGATAAAAGTTCCTATAGATGGTCTTAAGTTACAACAAATCACAAATTCCTTCATTCGTCTCATATCTCTTTGGTTGCTGTACAAAGACCAAATCAAACCTAAATGAGAAGAATAAGCCTAAACTGTCTTTCACTGTGTTAAGTCAAAGTAACAATCTCTGTTCTGTTGGGATATTACAAGCCACCATAGATATCACCGTTGTTAAAGAACCCGTCTTCTGAGAAATCACGAGATAGTTCTGCAACCAATATATCTTCTGACAAATGAAGGTTATTATTTGAGGCTGATTTGAAACTGTTGTTGCGGCTTGGAACTCGGCCTCCTCCTGAGATGTTGGCAGTGGAGGCAGTTGTGTTTCTCTCTGCATTACTGTTGCTACCACTTTGACCTGAAAAGGCTTGTTGTTGTTGCATGCTTCCTCCGTTTTCAGACATCTCCTGCAACAACTGATGAAGTATTTCCTGCTCCTGATTGTTACCTTGTGAATGTGGTGGTTGCAAATGACGAGGGTGATTCTGTGGAAGCATGTTGGGAGCACCGTTCGTGGTGTGCTGCTGTTGTTGCATTTGCAGAGAGCTGGGGAATCCACCAGTTGCTAAATTCTGCCTCTGATGGGACGAAGAAGATGGACTCTGGGTTGAGTTTTGAGTCCCCTCTTGTTTGCCTGTATTTGAGTTTGGGTTATGCATAGCATTTTGCCTCATAAGCATGCTTTGGTAGTCGGTCAGAGCTGCTGCGGCTTGAGCTGAGCCATTCATAGCTCCACGACCAACAATTTGATGGTGATTACTGGAGTTGTTGTTGGCAGTTGACCTGCTTATCGTTCCTGAAGTTAACGCCATTTGAGCTTGAGCTGGCCCATTCATAGATCCACGACCAACAATTTGATGGTGATTACTGGAGTTGTTGTTGGCAGTTGACCTGCTTATCGTTCCTGAAGTTAACGCCATTTGAGCTTGAGCTGGCCCATTCATAGATCCACTGTTCCCAAACTGCTCCATCTCTTGCATTTTCTGTCTCTGGAGCTTCATTGTCGCTGTCTGTTCCAAAAGCTGTTTCAATCCCTCTGCATAAGGGATATAAGCAGGCATGAAAAAGTTTTTATCAGTCAGAAACTCAATCACCGGATCAAACAGAACATATCAACAGGAGAGTTACACCAATCAGTATTATTCAAGTACAAGCCCAAATTTTTTGGATGGGAATTGTAGACTTACCAATAGGGCCAATTTTGTGCTCGCTAGTGAAATTCATCAGATCCTTCATGCTCTTGACAACTTCAGATATCTGTCACTCGCAATGGCTCACTATTAGTACTTCTTAAGACTTCAGATACAAAAGTAACAGCTAGGAAAGGAGCTAACGAGTACCTGTAGAGTTCTGATATATCGTTTTGGATAGCCAAGATCATTCAGCGACTGCAATTCCATGAACTTGGCCAGCTGCCGTCCTGCTCCCAAGACCCTGACACACAAATTAGCACCCGAAATCATATGACTGGAAACAAATGTCGTAAGATAGTCTACATCCTCCATATTGGGTGTAGAAAGGCAAATCAAGAATCAAGAATCAAGGATCAACTTACATGTTACTGTTTGACTGTAAATCTTGCTGAGAAACTCCCTCTGACCCACTCTCTAAGATCGTGCTCTGGCATTTCTGTGCAACCTGAAGCAACTGGTTCACCTGTATGCACAATAATAAGTTTTCAACACCATTGCAGCAGCATGTCTGTTTTCAGAAGTAAAATTACAGACTTTAAGCCCATTCATAGGAAACCAGAAGATAAGCTCATACAGATTGTCTAGCGAAACCGGGAATTAGCTATCCTCAATTTCATAACCAAGTTTTTAAGGAACAGAATTATACAGAAAGTATTAATTTCCTAATAATTAGCGCAAGGGTAATGCCACAAGAATAGGACCTGTGGAGCAATAAGCCTGCGAAGAAGAAGCTCTTCATGACGCCGAGCACAAAACTCCCAAGACAGTATCTAGAGAGACGCAAAGTCAAGAATCAATAGGCATTAGCAGGTCAACAGAAAATAGGAAGAAAGTCACAATTTCGAACCAAAGAAATGTTTTAGATACCTTCAGATCTTGCGAGAATATGATGCGAAGATGGCCCTCACGAACGACACGAAACTGCTCGTGTATAGTTTCCTGAACTGCTTTTCTATATTCTAACATCATTACTCCATTGGGAAATCTGTTTTCTCGGGGGTGGTCCAGATATAAGAGCTCATCAATGATGCCACTCGCAAATTTGATTTCATTAAGCCTGGCAAGAACCTCGAAAGTTGACTCTGCGGATTTAACACGAAAAGATGGCAGTTTAGCTACTATTTTGACTAAACAGTTTCTAAAACAATTATCACAGTTTAAACAATAAAAGAGAGCAAATAGAAGCTGCTTCATTGTGCTCAAGTGAAGGCACAGAAAAACTACACAAGAATGAAACTTGCAACTTTCTTACCAAATCCTTTTCCAGACTTGGTGCCACAAAGATCACACTGCCACATATCCTGCAAACAAAATGAGAAGACCACGGAATTATTAAAAAGATATAATTGTAGCGAAACTCAGAAATATTCCAGGTGGAGTAATGTGCGTATGACTACAAATATGCTGATGCAGAACACCAATATCATAAAAAATAGAAAAAGACAGAGCTAAGAAGAAACTGACCGGAGCTGCCTGTGGAAACATGCCAAGGGCATGGTGGCCAGCACTTTCGTACTGTGACAAGCACAACCTTTGCTTTGCACGAGGTGAGAAGTATTCTGCCACAAATTTCCTCCAATAGGTAATGCAATTTTCCTACAAAAAGGCATTGATGATTTAACAAACTGAATAGATGTGATGAAATTGTTAAAAGTCCAAAGATTAGGATTAGCTTACTGCAGGTCGTTGCTGCAGATGATACAAGTACATCATCAATTTCCGAGCACACACACCAACTTCATAAGGACGTACATTAGGAGGGATCTGCTGAGTGCCTTGTTGCTGTAATTGCTGTCTCAACTGCTGCTGTTGCTGAAGTTGGAGTTGGAGTCTCTGGGAAGGTGACATGGATTGAAGAAACTGCTGCTGCTGCCTCAGTCTTTGCTGCTGAAGCAAAGCTTGCAACTGCGGATTCCTCCCAGTGGGGTCCTGACGCTGGATCAACTGCTGCAAAACCTGCTGCTGCAACATGTCCTCTTGCTTCACATCTAATCTGGGTTTCTTATCCACATGGGAATAATCATTTTCCCTCATAGGAATAGAACTTTGTCTTGCTTGCTGTTGCTGCTGAGGTAAGTGTTGCATTGAAGCAGACCCATCAAGAACCAATGAACCAGGCATGTTAACGCTATTCGAAGAAAAAGACATTGGCGATGTTGGGATACGCATATTATTGATGCTATTGCTCCTCTGCATAGTTAGAGCTTCTGGACCAACAACATCAGTAAATGAGATGCTTGATTCGGTAGCTCCTGAGGCCGCTGCTCTGTTCATGCCCCCCCCCCCCCCAAGAGAGCAGACACAGATTCAGAGGAATGAAAAAGCTTGAAACTTGAAACCGAAACAAGAGAAATCTCTGGGCCAATAACAAATCCAAAGTGATCCTAAGCGGATGTGCTCTATTTTCACCGATCAAACTGAGATAATTGAAACAAGAATTACAAAGATTCAGCTGGATTTCAAAGGCTGAGCACAACAAAGAAGATGGGAATGTGAATTCTTCAATACACACGAAAAGCCCTAATTATCAAAAGAGCAAAATTTGAACTCGTTTCAGCATCGTATATATGAAGACAATCTCAAAGTAATAACCTTACCAACTAATACTTCAAATCGAATCGGCAACTCAATTCAACAACCCAGAATCTGTCAACGAAAGATCGACTTCGAATTGCACGAATCCCAAAACCAGAGTTTTTTTGAAGAAACCCAGTAGAGAGATTTATGTTTACTGCCGCATTTTAGAAAAAAATATCGGCAAAACTTGGAAAAAAGGAAAAGTTTTATTTATTTATTTAATTTGTGAAAAATATTTAACAAAATCAAAATAAAATATACAGAACTTAAATAGTCAAAACCAGGGACAGTAAGTCAGTCACAAAATCCACAAGAATTTAGAGAAAATTCATGAAACCAAAATATACTGCCGTTTTTTTTTGTATGCTAACATTAAATTATGAAAAAGAAAAAAATCATGAACCTTATATATATATTCTTTCACAAATTGAGACCTAGTTGAGGGAAAGAAAAAAAACGAAATTGATTTATTAATTAAAATAGCTCAAAATCTTTGACTGGAAACATACATATAGAACCGGGAATAACCGACTACACCGGTCAACTAACCAAGCCTCACCGACCTCGTGGATCAAACGACACCGACACGTGCGGATGTGGTAATAGATCTCGTGGGAGAAGTGGGACCATAGGTACGTGATATTATTTGAATCGTTCGATCCTTCGTGCTACAATGAGATTTTTTGTTTTTTAAAGAGCACAACCAGATTTAAATCTGCTATCACAAAGAAAGATAGTGGCAACATTACAAGAGGGTAGATAAACAATTTTATTTAGATTTTTTAATTTTTTGAAAATATTGGTAGGAATTTTAACGGTACATATTATAATAAAACTAGTTTACTTTCTAATTTAGGTCACTAAATTAGTGAAGCACTATAAATGGTTTAGTAGTTGACCAAATTTTGTATTTCATATTTCTACACGAAATTTGGTTATACGAAATTTCGAGTGATATAAGTAAAGTTGTACACACAAAGTTGTCTTTCGTCAATTTTTCGTAGTGCATATAGAGTCATTTGTTATGAAATTGTCCAAACAATGATAATAAAAGTAAAACTAAAAAAATAAAGACAAAAGATAAAATAGGAATAAAATATTTATTACTTATTATGCTAGGAAATTTTTAGCATCCATTCAAACTTATCCTTTGCCCACAATAATTGTCTACCATCAATGTTCATAGAGGGCATTAAGATCTTATATTAATTCCACAACACATAACAGTAATAAATCTACAGTTTATAAATCTAGAGTTACAACTTACAACTCCAACCAATCAAGCATATTGTCCTTGTCATTACTCATTACATTTGAAGGAAATCTTATAGGAGAGAAAGCTTATCAAATATGTCCAATTAAGTTGTGACATGCCATTCTTTTCCTAAATTGTTGCTTATTTTTTTCAATCAATGTAACAATATTAAAACATGTACATCTCTAAGCCGGAGCTTCCATACTATATATATAGTTTATCCTACCAACCAACGCTCGAACTTAAAAAGACAGAAAGATAGTGTCTCCTTTGGAATCTAGGTTGTTTTTTTTGTTTTTCTTTGGTCAAGTTGTGGGATACTGACAAGTGGCAATCAGACATCCAAAATTGTGTAATGTTTACTTGTTTTTGTTTTATATATGGTTTATTTGAAAAGTTACGTAAGAGATTTTATACTATATAGTTAACCTCTCAACCAGTGTACATTCAAACTTAAAGAGATAAAAAAGATAAGAGTGTCATTTGGAACCTCTCCCTTTCGTCACTGAAGCGTTACTAGGTTCTTTTAGATTCGTTTCCAACTTTGAACAAGTTTATATTTATCTTCTCTTTGTTTTTCGTTTGGATACTGACAAATCAAATATCTGAAACTGTGTTTAGTGAGTCTCCCACCCAACACTCAAACTTAAAGAGATAGAAAGATAGCGCCTAGCTCCTTTGAAATCTTCGCCTTCCATCGATCATTGGTTCAAGCGGCTAAGTATGTTGTCTTTAGTTTTGGTATACCGTTTGTCAATTCGTTGGATACTGACAATCAGTCAACCAAAATCAGATCTATATTTTGTTTAGAGGAAGAAGATTAGGGTACTCGTTTTGTTTACTTTTTGCGTGTTTATCAAATTTTATACACTTTGAAGAAACTGGTGTAAAAAAAAAAAAACACTGAATTTTATGGATCCTTTTTGTCTTGTTCCTTGAGTTTTCTATTTTGACTTTCACTCGGAAATAAATTGAAAAATATGACAATTTAAATTCACTTTTCCATAGAAAAAACTATATATTTTTTTATATACTTATTTTATTTTGGTTGTATCTCTTTTCCATTTTAAACGCTCCTAGTCTCTTTTCGATTTCTAGTTGGGTTGGATTTTTCTCTTTTGAGTATTGTAGTACTAACATTATGCAATGTTCAGGTTGTTGCAGAGAGGAAAAATGAGTGGTCAAGGTGCTAACAGTGGTGTTATGTCTGGTGATGATGATCAAGGAGGTGTAAAAACAAGGAGAAACTATAGGCACACTGCTCAACAGATTCAAGAGCTTGAAAAGTTTGTTTAATTTCCTTATTTCATCATATGCAACCATTCCTATTAATTGTTTGATTTTCAGTTTGAGGTATCTCTTTTCTTTGCTTTTAACCTTTTTTTCTTTTTTTTCTTTTTCTAAATGTAGTTTCTACAAGCTGTGTCCTCTTCCTAATGATGATCAGAGGGTTGAATTGGGGCAAAGGCTGAATATGGAGCCAAAACAAATAAAATTTTGGTTCCAAAACAAGAGAAACAAAGCAAAGGTACAAAACAAATACAATGTTGTGTATTCTATATGGCATTATAGACCATTATAATAGAGTTGATTGAGCTGGTTTGTTATTGGTTTAGTTAGTTGGTTTAATGTTTTGTGTATAGTTTGGCTATCAACTCTGGTTTAGAGTCTAAGTACTATAGCTTTGCTTTGTACAACTTTTACAACTGAATGAATATATTTTACCATGCATTCTTAGAGAATCTAATACATTTTTGTTGCCCCATTTTAATATAGATATGAATAATGCTCCGTAGAGAATATGTAGTGTATTGGTTTGTGCTAGTACGGTCATCGTGTCATCAACCAAATTTCAAACTCAATTGAATGCATGTTGTTTACAAAATAATATACATATATATGCACATGTCAATTTGTATGTTAAATATTATTTTGTTATTTTGTTGGGAGGTGTATATATACATATATATATATATATATATATATGTGTGTGTGTGTGGCTTTATCACTTCCCACACATCATAAGATTGAGCTGAATCAAGATGTGTTATTTTGTTAGCAGTTGCAAAGGGAGCGCGGTGAGAATAGAGCTCTCATAGAAGAGCATGGCAGATTACGAGGATATCAAGAACAACTCAAATACGCCATGTTACGTAGTTCATGCATCACTTGTCGAAAGCCAACTAATACGGGAGATGTTGACTATGAGGTGCACAAACTTTTAGTTGAGAATACTATGTTGAAGCGGGAGGTAAACCAGTTTGAAAATTGCCTAGGCAGTTCCATGCAATTCCCTGTTAGTCCACCCCAGGCGCTGCCTTCTTCTTCCTTAATGATCTCTTATAACCCTGGAAGAAATGCACCACAAGAACCTAACTTGGGTGGTGGAACAACCACCATGAACGAGACGTCCATGTTCTTGAAATTAGCCACTGCGGCAATGAACGAGTTGATGATACTAGGGGAAATGGACTGTCCATTTTGGACAACAGACTCAATCTCCATGAAAGAGTCACTCAACTACGATGATTTTAGGACTGCTTTCAACATTAGCATAAAACCTCATGGGTATGTTATGGAGGCTTCTAGGGAAACAGGTTTGGTCCTCATGACTTCCTTGGATTTGGTCAAGACTCTTATGGACACGGTAATAATCTCTAACCATGCACCCATTTAGTAACAACTAACAAACGTGCAAATATCTTTGAAATTTCAACTTAAAATTTTTAGACATGTTGCAAAATTTTGATAGTTCCTAATTTTTGTTTTGTTTAACAGAAGAAGTGGGTCGACGTGTTTGCGTCTATTGTGTCTGTAGCATCAGTTCATCAAGTGATACCTACCGGTCCTGGTGCAACCAGTGGCTCACTCCTAGAGGTATATATGTTTTTTTCTTTTCCTTTTTTTTTTTTAATAATGACACTGAAACTTTTTAAATTGGTGACCTTATATTTGGGCAGATTCAAGCAGAATATGAAATAATTTCTCCGTTGGTACCAAAGAGACAAGGCAAGTTTCTTAGGTACTGCAAAGAGCTCAGACGAGGCTTATGGGTGATCGTAGACGTTACTCCTACTCAAGAAAAACTGCCCTATGGTGGTTGCAGCTGGCTACCTTCAGGCCTTATCATAGAGGAAATGGCCAATGGTTACTCCAAGGTTACTTCTAAACCCTATTCTTTTAACCTCAATGATAGCTTTGGTAACACATTTATATAGCTTAGCCCAATTTTCATATGCTTAGTCCTTTATATATTAAGTAAATCACTTCTTATTTAAAATGTGAATTTCGTTGTACACGTTTGGACTTACTAGGTACTACTATACCATGTTAAGAACTAGGATTTTTCCCACTCAAAATAAACTAACAAAAAATGTATTAGCCAATGTTCTTTATATTAATTAAGTTACATCATTTTTAGTTTAAGGCACTTCTATAGTCCAAAGACTAGAACGGTTTAACAAATATAGAGAGATTTTATTTCAACAGGTTACATGGATTGAGCAAGTAGGATATGAGGAGGGTCACACCCACCAACTCTGCCGTCGTATGATTGGTTCTGCCGGGCTAGGCGCAAAGAGATGGCTCACGACACTGCAGAGATACAGCGAAGCCATGTCCACTTTTACATGTATGGACATGGCTCAAATTTACCCAGGTGACTCTTAATTTAAAAATACTCTTTTTAAATGTTGTTTCTTTTGTCAAGGAATATATTTTATTTTAGGCTTAGAACAAGTATCATTTACCACTATTTTTGGACTAGCCTTGATTAATGTTATAAATGTTTTTGATGTAGGATTGTCATCAAAGTGTGCAAGGGAAATAGTGAGGCTAGCGCAGCGAATGGTTCTCAACTACAACAAAGGTATCAACGGTTCTTTGTTGGTCAAGTGGGAGAGACTTCAAGCACGAAACATAAAACTTATGATCCGAAGGAACGTGAATGAGCCTGGTGAGTACACTGGGATTGTACTGAGTGCATCTACTTCTTACTGGTTTACAGTGAGGCAGCAAAAACTTTTTGATTTCCTTACCGAGCCAAGTCTCAGGCACAAGTGGGATGTCTTGACCCACAACACTTCCATAGAAACAACAGTCCACATTGAAAAAGCAAAACACCATGGAAACTTCATATCTCTGCTTAGAAACCTTGTAAGTTTTTCCAAACGTTTTAGTTGAGTTTTAGTCTATGTATTCCATTAATATTTTGTGAGTTTTTTTTCATACAGGACAATGGTATGCTAGTTCTGCAAGAGATTTGGAATGATGCATCTGGTGCAGCATTGGTGTACGCACCACTGGAAACCAATTTGGTTGATGAGGTTATTATAGGTGAAAATGCAGATAATGTCCAGATTCTTCCTTGTGGATTCTCTATATTTCCAGACAAAGAGAATGGTTCAGGGTGTTTACTGACATTTGGACTTCAGCTCTTGGTTAATAGTAACCCAAATGCACAACTCACTCAACGTTATGTCAAACTTGTCGAGGAACTCATGGCTGCCACCATTGGCAGGATCAAAACCTCTTTGGGCGTACAAATATAGACATTGGCTTGTGCCTTTAGCCTTCTTTCCCAGTTCAAGAGACTCTTCCGGAGAAAGTTTTTTATGTGTTTGTTGATTTGCATTTTGAAGGATATTTGTGTGTGTGTTTTTCTTTTTCATTCATGGTTCTTCTCAAATTGTTTACAAACAAGAATAAAATAGAAAGTTAGAACTTCAGTATAATCCAGAATAACACTTTAGTGACAATTGGTTCATTCTGAGTTTTTGAATCAACTAGAGGACGAACAAGACTTTTTTGGTGATATCGCATCCGCAGCACCATCAGAAGTTGTTTCTCTATCCAAGTCTATAGTCCTGAGAGTTTTTTCTGAGATTGCTGCCTGAGGTTTACCCTTTTTGGCACCATCATCCACTTCTGCATCTTCACCATAGAAAGAACCAGACGATCTCAGCTCCTTAACCATACGAAACTCGTCATAGTGTGCCCGTCTATGTTCATTGAAACTTTCATTTTTCTCACTCTCAGAATCTGCAGTGCACAAAAACAGAGATGAAGAAGATATGACCTAATGAATGAAACTATGAATCACTGTTTATTTGGTTTTTGCTAGAAACCTTCATTTTCATCCATTGGATCTGCCTCATCCTCTGATGAGCTCCAGCCACCAGAATCGGATATCTGGCTGGAGTTTTTACTGGAAGAAGCTACAGCATTCAAAATATTCCTTAGTTCTTCCGCATTATGCATTTCATCAACACAGTTGTCAAACGATCTTCCTCTAGGAGACACAGAACCTGATCAAACCAAACCCGGAAGAAGAAAAATAAATACTTTGTTCAGGGTCTAGCAATAGCGAGGTCTGCACCAGAATCACGCTCCCACTAGACTGACAACAATACAAATCAACCAACAAAAGAGCAAAAACAGAGAAATGGACAAACCATCATCATCAATCATCGGGTGATACGGTGTCTTTGGTTCTGTAATCTTCTGCCTTACAGGTTTGTTGGATTCAATTTCCTCTATATTAGCTTCATTCCATTGTACACGTCCCCTGCCAGAGGAATGAACATAATTAATACTACACAAGAGAGCTTATAAGAGCTTAAAGAGAGAGAGAGAACTGTTTCATCTTTCCTTCAAGGGTACATATTTACAAGGTGAAAGTTCAATCCAGAATTCTAACAAAAAGTCTAACTACTAGACACACAAGCTGAAAGGAAATAGGGAGAAGGAGAAACATACTTCATCTTGATTATATTCTCTTTCAAGCTGACTCAAGCAAAATGTTATAGCTCACCTGACTGCAACATTACAGAAAAAAACTCATCCTATGAATGAACTCTCTCAAAAATGAAACTGTGGAATGGAGAAGGAAAACATTGAGAAATAATGATCATGAACCTAAATATAGATTCAGTGTTTAGATCTAATCAATAAGAAACAAAACTATGCAGCAACTAAATTCCATGGAATTCTTCAAAGACAAGCAAAACAAGTCGTAAATAGTAAGATTATAACCAGAGACACAAAACACAATCCATATTCAACGAGAACCTCAAAGATACTTAAAATTTACCATCCATTGACATCAATACACACAGAAATTGGTTTCAAAAACCAAAAAGACAAATAATCCCTACAGATATCGAAAATCCGACTTACATCCAAATATACGGAACAACACATTCATGTTTACCCTATCTAAGATGACAACATCAGAACGATAAATTTCTCGTACCTCTACGATTCGGATCCTTTGCTTCCAGAAATGATTTCTTGACCTGTTTTTTTCTTTGTTGCTGCAAAAATGGAATTTTTCAAAAACGCCGTCCGTGCATTTGAGTTTGACCAAAATAGATTCTAGAGCCACGTGGTATATTATAATCCGTTTGATTCAACTAGTCTATGTTGACTAGTAAGGGTAGTGCTGGAAATCAGCTTTAAATTTATATGCTCATAACTAATCACCAGAAACACATGAAGTTGTACTGCAAGTTTACACAACACCAGATTAGATATTCAGCAGCCCCCCAAAAAAAAGCAAAATCTCCTCTAACCCTGTTTTCTTGTTACTACACAGCTACTTGCCTGCATATGATCTAAACTTTGCACTTGCTAAAATGTTGGATTAAATAATGATAAAAGTGGGTTTAATTTGATTTTGTCATACTTGCTAAGGATTCTTCTGCAATCTTCCAAGCACGATTTAGAAACTCGAATGCTTTTGAAGAGTCTTCTTCAGATAGAGAAGATTTCAGGTCTGCAAAGAAGTCACCTAAACCAGAAATAGATTCTTCAGGGTCATGATGTTCTGGATTTTCTTCATGTCCTTTTGCTTCTACGAGTGATTCCATGCAAATATTTCTCTCTCTTGCGCGTACCTCAGCTTCTAAATTTGCAGCCATGGAAATGGCTCGACGTATACACGACGGAGGTATCTACAGTCAAGCAAAGATACGAGATCAGCTTCATGATTCTGCATGTCGATCTAAACTTGTGTATGAGAAAAGAGTGGGGGAGTTTACCTGGGCAAGCTGAGCAACCTTAAAACCAAAGCTCCTACTGCAAAGACCACGCACAAGTTTATATAGGTAGGTCACATCATTATGATCAGAATCCCCTTTATCCTTCTGCGATGTCAGATATGAGACATGGTATGTCCCAACAGAACCCGGAAATCCGTTACAGATCTCTGCTATTTCAGGGTAATGTGTGACAAAAAGAACCAAGCATCTCTTTTCTGCTAGGAGATGTTGTAATGTTGCATAGGCAATGGCTACACCATCGTGTGTGCTAGTGCCTCGTCCAAGCTCATCTATAATAACAAGCGAACGAGAAGAACAGGTTCTGATTATATGTGCCGCTTCACTTAATTCTTCTAGAAATGTACTTCGGCCATGCTGGATACTGTCTGAAGCACCCATCCGAGTAAAAACGCCATCAAGAACATGTAGCTTGGCGAATGAAGCTGGTACAAAGGAACCAACCTGGGAAACCAAAGGGAATACGTAAGCATTAAACATATGTAAAATATGTTGACAGAGCATAAGCTTATACTGCTAATGTCTATGTTACCTGAGCCATTATGGTAATTAAAGCAACTTGACGGATATAGCAGCTCTTTCCTCCCATGTTAGGTCCGGTGATAATTTGGCAATATTCCCCTTCTGCATGCAAATTTGTGTCATTTGGGACGAAGTTATCTTGTAATATAGTCTCCAATACCTGAGAAATTTTGAAAACGAGATGAACTGTTTATTTCCAACTTAAATAGAAATAAAAAGAAAAAGAAAAAGAAGCGAGCGCAGATACATACAGGATGACGACCAGACTGTATGCTTATCTCAACTGGTTCACAGCCATCCACAAACACGGGACGGACATAGTTCTGCAGAGGGAAAATTTGGAAGCCGGAAGTTAAGAATTGAAAAGAAGTGACTAAAAGTATTCGTTGAGGTTTGTTCCTTCGTTGTACCTTGTTTCGGGATAGAGTGGCGAGGGAGTGCAAACAGTCAAGCGCAGCAAGAGCTTGAACGGCGGCCCGGAAATCTGTATAGTATCTACTGAAACTCTTGAGGAAACTATCCCACGAAGCTCGGTTCACAATAGTCAGCTGTTCAGTTGCTAGAGCTAGCTCATCCAACCCAGCTACTATTTCTGGGGGATGATATCGATTAGTCCTTTTGGTGCTATTTACTTTCACCCAATTCATAGGGACCTTGGCATCAACTGGCAGCTGTAAAAAAGCCATAGTTTGAGATCAAAAATAAAGGTCCACAACTTTCAAAGATGAGAGTATTAGACGCACAAATGTTTATTATACTTGGTATAAAAGAAGATATTAGGTTCAATAACTGTGAATACTTTTTAAAAGGATATGTGCATGAGAAAGAAAGTGAAAACAATAACCACAAAAAGCAAACCAAGAGAAGCTACCTTCTTGAAACTTATTCTCCTCCCGACACATAACATACTTTTTAAGCATCCATTTAGGTGCAATTTCGAAAGGAATCAAGAAAGCTGCACTCTTGTGATACGAACGCAACATCTAATAGATTATGAGTTTATAGAGAGGGTACCTCTATCAAATGTGTGATTCCGGACACCTGAAGAAATTCCAAATTTCGATTTGCAAGCTTCTTGCGATATGAAGCTATCGAGGAATCCAGCTTTTCCCTGACAACTAAAACTGCTTGGCGAGCTTCAGCAAGCTGTGCATAGTAAATGACACAATTAGGTTATGCCACACAAAAATCGCCACTAAAAAAATGATTCATGAAAAGAAAATCCAGGTTAAGAAGCTATGTGATGTACAAAACATAACATAAAGACAGCAGCGTACATAATATCTAACCTCGGGAAATTGGTCGCTGGAAGTGATTAGTATGTCGAGCAAGTCTCCTTGAACAGCCCCTTCCTTATTCAGGGCAGAGAGAAGTTTAGCCGCATTGTCTACCACACCAGGGGTTGAAACAACAGAAATCAATTTTCTCAAAAGAGAAGACCGCACAGTAGCGGATTGCATACTCCTCATTTCAAAGTCTTGCTCTATGCCAAGCCGCTGAAGTTGCTTCCCCGCAAGTAAAATAGCTTCCATAACTGCGATAAACTTTTCATCCAAAAAGTTAAGACTCAGGCCTCCAATGAGAAAAAGAGCAATAAAGCAAGAACTACTTAAGAGAAATAAGAGTAGGAGGCAAAACTCGTATAGTTCTTCAATATTTCCTGCTCTCCCCTTTGTTTATTTTTCTTAAGCAAGATAACTAAGAATTGGCATATTGAAGTTTACAGCTTTACATATGACTATCTATAAAATGAATATAATCGTGAGAAAAGAAGACAGGATACTCATCTGTCACATGCTATTATTATGAGTTGAACTGACTTCAGTCAACACAGAAACATATATAAGAGGGTAGAGGACAGGCCAAGTTTCACCTCTGTGGCTTTAGCAGTCCGATGAAAGATTCTTGTTATTCCACGTTGAATATCAGATGATCTAGCCAAAGCTGTCAAGACTGAGGAGAGCACGAGATAAAACTCAGGTGATATAACTGTCCTCTCAGAACTTTCTTCATCCAACTCATCACTGATCTGGGAAGAACTTTGAGATCCCATGCATGCAGCAATCTCAGAAACAGCATCAAGGCGAGCAGATATCATATTTCTATCGCAAAGAGGATGAGTCACCTGTTAAAATGAAAATGCCCACAAATCATGATAAGAGATCATTTAAAAATTTCCCTACCGCTTAACAAAAAGTCTATGAAGATTCTCAGGGGAATTATAGAAATCTATGTCCCTCCAAAAATTGAATAATGTCAGTATTCTTATTTATTTATTGTAAGAAAACAATGTGGTACATCCTTCAAAAGCAATGACTTACTGCCTCTTTAAAACTCCAAACACCAAAGAGTTAAGACCAAATATACAAAGCCCTTATGCAAAAAAGCTAAGAAGAAAGAACACGTGTCTTACCCAGTGTCTAAGAAGTCTGGAACCATATACTGTAAGAGTGTGATTCATATTATGGAACAAGGACCCAGATTCTGACCCATCTGCATTATTTCTCACAACCTGAAAATAGATGCAATTAATTTTATGATTAGGAAACTTAGAACTTCACATTGTGCATGCCAACTAAAGCAGAAAGCACACCTCCAATTGTTGCAGTGTATTAGCTGAGAGAGTCATCTCTGTGCTGCTTGACAAAGAGCGAAATGAAGCCCCCTGGTAAAGGATCCTTTCAAATCCAAACTGTTTGAGATGGCAAACTGTCAGGGCAAGGGCTTGAACAGTCAGATGTGGCATGTTCATAATTGTCTGCACAACCAACAGAGGAACAAATTAGCAGGAATATATAGGGGAAGGAAAAAACTAGATGTGTTCGTTTACAATCTCGCTTTAACAAAGCATGATCAAGATGAAACAAGGTAAAAGTTTGTAGGAAATCAATAGCCATACTTGAACTGCCAAGCAAGACATTCCTTCTACAGTATCCTCCACTTTGTCCTCATTTCTTGCACTGAGATCTTCACATAATGAAATAACCTCATCTACTGCACTACCATTGCGGAAACGATCCAGTGAGGCACGTTCCACTCGAACGTTTGAGGTAGGTCCAGCATATGCCAACAAAAACTGCCAAACAAAGATATCAAACGAACATCTATCAGTATACGTATGATCAATTGATCATCAACCAATGACAGAAGTTCCAGTCTTGTAAACTAATCTATATAGTGATTATACATAGAGACAGATTTTTTGTATCAAACAGTTTATTAAGAAGGATTCAAAACTAATTGAGGAGCTAAACCGTTCAAAATTAATCAGCAATGCTTGAACTAATAATATTTACTCATACACAGACAAAAATGTACCTTTTCAGTTTGCTGTGAAAGAGGCTGTCCAAGCAACAGCTCAGCTGGTGACAAGCTTAAAATCACAGCCTCTAATCCACTCCTCATGAAATTATCATTAAACTCTCCATAAACAACTTCACCGGTCGAAATCTCAACGCCAACAACCCCAACTTTAGCATCAAAACTCATTTCAATACCACAACCTAATGTTTCTGTATTAACTCTCTCATCAACAACACAAACCAAAAAATTACTCTGTGCACCAAAACCTTCTTCACCAGCACACCCACCACTAATATCCTCAGCCGCTTCAAGCGTAGCTTTAGTATACAAAGCCGATAACCCCCTGAAAAAAGGGCCAGACCGGTTTGCACCGTGAGACTTAATGGCTGCAGTTTCAGTCTGCTTCACCACACCAATCTTGTACCCTGCATTAACCAGTCTTCTCACATGGAAATTCAATCGAAATGTTGGTATGCTCGCCGTCATGAAACTATGATCCATATGAGCGTAAATACCCAACACACGTGCTGCGACCTCCGCGTCGTCTCCGAAGAATCTGTACCTATAACCAACTTCCACCATCAAAACCACATCCGGATACTTGCTCTTTAGCTCCACCACCTGCTGTTCCAATGGCGTGAACTTCCTCGATGATGATGATGATGTTGCGGGAACAGATTCCTCCGGTGAAGGTTCCAGAAATCTCTGGAGAAACCTTTGGTGTAAATTGGGATCGGGTATAGGGTTTTGAGTGTGAGGAGATAGTTTAGGCTTTTTGGGTGATACGGCGGCGAGGTGGTCGGAAAGAAGCTTTCGCTTTGACGGAGAGAAGGAGACAGTTGCGGATATCTTCGGCGGCGGTGTCGACGATTCGGCTACTGGATTCGGTTCATTAGCCGGCGGTGGTGGTAAGGGTTTGGATTTGGGAGCAAAGAATCGAGAAATTGTCTGCTGCTTTTGCTTGCTCATAATTGTTTCTTCGTATTCTCCTCTGTTTGTCACAGTAAGAGAAACGGAAGGTCGTAGCTATGGCGAACTTGGGTATCAATTTTCGCGCGCTTTCTTAGGATGCTGCTTCATGCCAGCAATCACTCTAGTCTAGTACTGATGAACCGCACAAACAAAAGTAGAGAGGTTCGAGGCGATTATAATGGGCCGGGCCTTTAGAATGGGCCAAATCTGTAAAATATAAAATGAGTCAATCGGCCGTGACTTAGAGGCGGTGTTATTTAGTTCTCCGTCGAGATCACGCCTTTTCTGCCGTCGCCGCCGCCCGACCGATAGATCGAAATTGAGAGAAAGAGAGATAGAGAGAGACGGAGAAGAAAGTTCCGAGATTATTAGTCTGAGTGGATTAGGTAGAAAGCGAGAGAGATGGCTATGTCTCAGGTGGTGAACACATATCCGCTTTCCAACTACAGCTTCGGAACAAAGGAACCGAAGCTGGAAAAAGATACCTCCGTCGCCGACCGACTCGCTCGTATGAAAATCAAGTACGATTCCTCTCTCTCTCATCGTGCTCTTTCTTCTTTGTTTTGTCTCTTCTTCTCGTAGCTACTACTGGAGAAGATGCCAGAAATTTAGAAAACCCTAGAAAGATCCAGCCTTTACGTTCTGAGAACATGATCTCTCTGTTTTGATAACTGATTTGAGAGTATTATACATGCTGAATTTGCTAGCTTCTCCGTAAATGTTTAAGGGAAAAACTCATTGCCAGCTAAACAAATCAGCTGAGCTATCTTGAGCTCCGTTTAATTCGTTGTTATTTGACATGAATCTGCATACTTTCATATTAGGATTTACAGATGATCAACTTGATTCGTTTTTTAGATGATTTGGTGGTTTGATTTCGTTTATTATCTGGGTTTTGCTCGTTAACGGATATTGGTATGCTCTTTTAGCCATTCTACACTACGAATTGATATAAAAAATTGAACTTGATACATAAATTGTTAGAAGAACATCTAAGAAATATCTGTTTTAGTGAACAAAAAACAACTACAGACTAGTCAACTTTCCAGTGTTTGATTTGAGAGGGGAACGAATGTAGCTAATGTATAAGTGATTAGTGATACAACGCTTTTATTTTGGTCTACGTTTAGACATTCTTGGAGTCTGATCTGATGACTGAATGTATCTCTTTCTTGTTTTCTTTATGATGTGTTGCAGATATACGAAGGAGGGCATGAGGACTAGCGTTGAAGGGATTCTGCTGGTATGTAATTTTCTGGTTCACTATATTTGTTCTCCAACTCGATCGGCTGTAGTTAGAACTCTATGTTGTTTAACCACGATGATGTCTTTAAAGCAGTGTAGCAGCTATGTGGTTCGTGAATTGTGTGGCCATATTGTCATATACATAATGTTGTAGTTTATCTTGGCGTTCTTTGTAAACATACGTTCTCTGTAAATGTGTGTTCACTACCCAATGTATCATTAGAAATGTGGCATAAGTATAATACTGTGTGATATTTGACTGGAGTCATCTACTTCCTTTCCCTTTGCCATCTCTAACTCAATTTTGTACTGTTTGACTAACTTTATGTTCCGAAGAAGCTCTAATCACATAAATGGATTACACTGCCCTTAATAAAGTCACAAGCTTCCAATTAAAACTGCACTTAATAAAGTCATATAAATGAACATTAGTAAGTCACAGGTTTTGGAACGATGCCATGTAGCAGGATTTCTTCTTGTTGTTTCGTTTCTTTCATTGTTTGTATGTATGCACTTTGCCCTTCTAAGCTTTAATGTTATCCCGTGGAGTAAAATCTGCTCACATTGTCTTGAAAACATAAGATGTTGTTGACTTTTGACATCCTAAAGTTCTTGTAAATTTATAACCCACAGCTACAGGTATATCGTTGGTGCATAAGTTAAGCAAATAATTTTCGTCTAACTCTATAATTATTGCTACCTAATATGGTTTGACATAAGTTCTATCTCTCTAACTTCTAGTATTCTTCTTGATACCTTACGCTGGTTAACCTTTCAGGTACAAGAACACAACCACCCTCATATACTTCTCCTGCAAATTGGTAACACATTCTGCAAACTTCCAGGTGGTCGCCTGAAGCCTGGAGAAAATGGTATACAGCAATCTTTCGTTCTGTAATACTTTCCATACTTTGTGATTTTCTTGGTTACTTACTATGTTGTGTCTGCAGAAGTTGAAGGCCTGAAAAGAAAGCTGACCAGCAAGCTTGGAGGCAATTCAGCTGCTCTTGTACCTGACTGGAAGGTACTATGCTCGTTTCCTCTCACTCTCTATATATTTAACTGCTAGTGACCAGATATTTAGGTATAGATAGATGCCTTAAAAGAACTAGGTCGGTGTGGCATGTGCTTGTTCTTAGATTCATACAAGGAAACAAAGATAGGTCTGGTGTTTTTGCTAGAGAATCATATGCTTATTACATGAAGAAAGATGGCTTTTCCATGAGTCCACACATATCTGATTGAGTTATGTATATAGCTATGTCCCTAATCCATTGGTTTCTCTATGCTTATTTTCCCTTTCAACAGGTAGGAGAATGTGTTGCTACATGGTGGCGTCCAAACTTTGAGACCATGATGTACCCATATTGCCCTCCTCACATCACGAAACCAAAGGTAGTAAAAAAAGAAGAAAAAAAACACAATGTAGCTTCTCAGCGTTCCTCTTTACTCTTCTCCTTATATCTTTTCTTTGTTGAATGACAGGAATGCAAGAGACTCTTCATTGTTCACTTGTCTGAGAAAGAGTACTTTGCTGTGCCCAAAAACTTGAAACTCTTGGCCGTTCCTTTGTTCGAACTCTATGACAACGTTCAGGTTTTGCATTTGTTTGTTTACCTTCTATATATATCCAATAGGTTTGACCCCAAACTTCTAACTGTATATAATTTTCGTGGAACAGAGATATGGACCGGTTATATCGACCATTCCTCAACAGCTATCCAGATTCCATTTCAACATGATTAGTTCATGATTATTCTACTCGGTATTCAAGAACAAGAAACCTCTCAGATGGTAAGTTACTTAGGTACGGTAGAGAGCTTTAGCTACCGATTTAAATATGTGATTTTGGATGATGGGTGTTGGTTTTTTACATTATAGACTTGTTGGGTTTTTATGTAGAACCAGTTCAAAAAAAGAAAAAATATTGTATCTCATTTCTAGAAGCATTGTCATTATTTGACTAACCTTAAAACATGTGTTTCGCTTTATTTTGGTACCTATGTATGAAACAAAAAACTAGTCCATGTTGATAAGTCACCCATCCTTAATGTTTCAGTCTACGAAATACAAATATCTACACACAAAAAAAGACTAATGTATTTTCATGTTTCACTACCATTTCACAATTTGAAGTAGATGATTTCTAATTATAAATCAAGACCGGACCCAATATATTGTCGGATGTCCGACCTAAACATTACTAGGTCATCATAACATCAGTCGTTTGATGTCAGAGTCGTTTTAATAGACTTACTAATCGTGTTTCATTGGCGAATTCGTTTGACGGCAAATTATATTATTGTTTCCCACTTTCCTTCTCAATTTTCTAAGTCATTGTTTTCCACAGGACTAATAGAGCCAAACAAAGAAAAAACAAAATCATAGTATTTTAAAATTTGTGACAGCCCATTTCGACCGCGACATAACGACTTCAAATTGTAAACGTTAACAATAATATTCCTCAAAATGAATCTTATAATAGGTCCACTTGAGCCTTGTAGGTGTTAATGTAATGCTTTTTTGTTCTGTTATCAAGAAAAAACAAAACCGTGAGATGAATAAGTTACTAGCAGCAAATAGGAGCTCAATGTTGACTTCACTACAAAAATTTGCAAATTATTTCTAGCCAACTTTAAATTTATATTCGAAAAAAAGCTCCAAGATAATTTAAATTATTATTTCAAGTACTTGGTTTCGCAGATACAATTTGTCTTCTTGTTATTGATGCTTTACGAAAAGATTAGCAGATTGGACGATACTCTCTAAATAATCATTATTTCATTATTCACACAATCATTGAATTATCAAGTTTTTAGGCAAAATTTCATTGACGTGATCCAAACTGAAGAACTCACTCATATATTCTTCAATTCTTGCCAACATTTAGATATTTTTGGATATGAAGATGTTATCTGATTAACATCTTAAGTTTGTAATACATCGTCCATTGACCATTGTTACCCCCGGATTTTAAATTTTCTAATATCCAAATATCTGTGAAACCACCGAGTTGTCCCACTTAATTGTTCATGCATCTACTAGAATTAATATCGTAATACATTAACTCATCTGAAATTAGGAATCTCAAATCTGATTTACAGATTACAAATAATATATGGTAAACCTCTTATTGCTAATTTATTTAGAGTGGGAAATCAGTTAACACAGTTTATGTATCAATAACTTAATTTATCCAAGCAGTTATAGACTTCTGCTACACCTAATCCATCTTTACATATTCCAATTTCCAATATGACTTTTCTCCTTACTGCTTATACAAATGCATACAGTACACAGATTCATGCATATATAAATACGAATTTCAACAAAAATATCCCAAATTTCATGTGGGGTTATACGTATAACTATAATATATATAGTACGTGTCATTTGTCGTTTATTCTAAGCAGCCCCATTTGATCATTTCTTAACACTAAGTTATGTAGACTCTCTCCGTGGACCTTTGGTGATATAAGCTCTCTTAATATTCAGACATGTTTTCTTCTTCGAGGACAACTTAAAGACGCGCGATAGAGAAATGGCAAAGGCAAAATCTGGAGAGAGATCAAAGCAGAGACAGAGGAAAGGGTTATGGTCACCTGAAGAAGACCACAAGCTAAGGAGCTTCATCCTCACTCATGGCCATCCTTGCTGGACCACTGTTCCCATCAAAGCTGGTCTCTATCTTTTTATCTTCTTTTTATTAGTTCTTTCCTCTTTCAGATCGATCCTTAACTTACTCAACTTTGATAATTTTTATTGGGATAGGGTTGCTAAGGAACGGGAAGAGCTGCAGATTAAGATGGATTAATTACCTAAGACCAGGGTTAAAGAGGGATATGATTAATGCAGAAGAAGAAAAGACCATCATGACTTTTCACTCTTCCTTGGGTAACAAGTAAGCATAACCCTAAGACCTAACCCTTTCAATAGATGGCTAGTTAATTAGAGAGAGTAACGCTTGGGTGTGTGATTAGGTGGTCGCAAATAGCCAAGTACTTACCCGGAAGAACAGACAACGAGATAAAGAACTATTGGCACTCTCATTTGAAAAAGAGATGGCTCAAGTCTCAGCGCTCACAAGATGCAACATCTGTTTCCACTTCCTCCTCTTCTGAATCACTTGTTGCTTGCGGTAAAAGAAACTCGGAAACCTTGATCTCCTTGTCATCACAAGAAAGCAACATAAACACAAAGAATCATTCTTCGATGCCAAGGCTTTTCTTTTCTGAGTGGTTTTCTTCTTTAGATTCTCACATCGATCATTCCTCTGATTTGACTGACTCTAAGCATAGTGAAGCTCAAGATCCCCAAGGATCTGTCTCAGATTATGAACAAGTGGGTGATCTTGATCGGTTCCATTACGACGAAATGATGATCAACAACAGCAACTGGACTCTTAACGATGTCGTGTTTAGTTCCAAGCATCGAATTGATAGATAGGCCTCAGATTGTAATTATTCTGATGTTTTCTTTTCTTCATCAACAGCGACGTAAATTATGTCTTTAAGTAATGTAAATAAATTCTATAAAGATTGAAACGAATGTTCTTCTTCTTTATTTTTTATTTTCCCCTAAATGCTTTGACACCAATAGGCAAATATCATATTAAAACATGGAGATAGACTTAATAAAGTAAAACATTTATAAATTAATACTCGATAAATTAATAATTTCTTTAAATTGATAAATTATCTAGGTTCCGAATTAGACTGGTGTAATAATTGACACATTTCGATAAATAATAAGATAATAATCTTTTTGAAATCTTTATGTAAATATATGATACCATTAATAACATAAATTAATAATTATATAAATTTATTATATATAAGATATTTTAGTAAAATATAATTTTAGTTTTGTTTATTTATTCGTAAATTTGTAACTTTATTGGAGTTTATGTCTATTGTTTCTTAAAGTATCAATATATATGATATTATTTTCTCAAATTGCATCAAAAATTATTTAAAAAAATTATATATACAATGATTTATTTTTAATGTGTAAATATATTAAAACATATCGAAATATTATCTTCATTTTCTACTTTCTATATAACATTTTTTTTAATTCAAAAAAACTCTCTATAAATTAATAATCTCTCTAAATTAAAAAAATTCTTTGGTCCCCAAAATTATTAATTATTTGCTGTAAATATTTCCATTTGAAGTTGTTATTTTTGCTCAAAAACGACTGATTAAAAAAAAAAAAATCGTGAAAGTTATAAATATTTTACAAGTTGTCCTTTATGCTCAAAAACGGTTGATTTAACTAGAGCCTAAAGCTTACTACAGTTACAAACTGACTTTAACTATATCTAACAACAATATCTGAATGAGAAGATTTTAAAGGAATTACAAGATTCATCAATATCATTGTAGATCTTGCACAACAATAGTAGCAAACTCGTAATCAGCGAAACCGTAACACAAAGTCTTTCACTACAGATGCATATGAACTTTTGACAAATACAGATGTGAGTAGAAAGTGTTTTTATATAGCAGAATAGCTGTAGCTAACATCATCATCATTGGAGGAGGAAGACGAAGAAGGAGACTTAGCAGAAACAGTGAGTACCACAAAAGCACCAAACAGAATAGTGATAATAGCCGTAAAGTTCACAAGAAATGCTTCGGATCCATACTTGTCAAGCCCTCCATTCTCCAAGAAAGTCAGCTTTTCCAAAAACCCTAAAGCAGCATTCCCAACCGCAAGAATGTAAACAAACAAGCCAAGCATTGCGTGCCACGGAAGCAATCCAGTTCTCAGATTCGTTGATCCACCAGGGTAGAAGAACAATATGAAGCTGTACACCCACTGCAATGTTCAAAACTCTTTATCTGGTCAGAAACAATGTTTAATAAGAAAATTAATGATTGTCTTAAGGAGCAAAAATGGCCATGAAGTTTTTACCTGGAAGGCATAAAGAGAAATGACTCCAATACCAATCCATGAATGAAGACTGTAGAGATTAGGGATACCACTTTCATTGTGGTTCTTGAAAGCTGCGCAGATCCCCCAGATCCCGAGAGTCAGAGAAATGGCATGGATAATAAGATGGATCAACTTCTTCACTGGTTTCTCCAAGGGAAGTGATTTGTAACTTATAATAGCTGCGTTTTCAATATCAACAAAACAGGTTTGTGTAAAGTCATCATTAAATACTAATCCAGATCGAAATGAAAGTAACTAGATGTTTGTTACTGTTACCTTCTCCTCCTAAGATTATAAATCCAATGAGCATCAGAACAGGATGCAGCTGAATCACATATAAAAATCACATAAGATCAATCGGATTTGTAAGATTTTACCCAACAATTAAACAGATGACCAAGATATACAGAAAGTCAACGCAGAGAAGAGAGGAAAATAGAAAGAGAGGTAAAAGAAATCGAAGCATACATTGAAGATGAGATTCTTGTTTGTAGCTTCCCAGGCCAATCCACCTCTGTAACTGATATTCCACACCAGCACCATAACCGCCGCTATTACCGCAAGCGCGTGCGCCACAAACGTCACCGCCATCGCGTTTATCCCGACAGGCATGTTTTTACTTTCTCTGAACTGTGTTTTCTTCTTTCTGTCCTTTTTAATCTTCTTCTCCTTTGTCTGATTAATCTCGAAGACTGGAACCAAAAAAGCTTCTTTACCTCAGCTTTTGAGCGGACACAGACTTAGCAATCAATCCTCATTTCCCAGATCCTTTTTTTTTCTTTTCCATTATCCATTGTGGGCCCTTCTTCGCCATACACGTGGGCCTCGTTATCTCTTTAAAATAGTTTTATTCAGACGTGTAATTTTTTTTAGCAGGTTACGATGAACGACTCGAATTTCGCCACGTTGATATTGTCGTAGCTGGCAGCTATTTCTACCCGGTGCTTCTTCTACCACCAACCTTACCAAACCGTAAACCGCGATGGAACACATAATGGATCTTGTTTCAGGCCCAAATGTACATTTATACTGGACTAGTTTTGGACAAGCCAATATATTCATTTGATATCACTTCTTGTCGTTTGGGATTTTGAGTGAGGACAATATGCTGTTTTTTAATGTTCAAAACAACGGCACGTTGTCCGAATGTGAGAAATACAAGTTGGTAATGGGCCAATTAACGTGGGCTAAAACTTTTACATTGGATAAAGATTAGACGGAGAGAGCCACGTACACAATCAAGAGCCTGATACGTGGCAACAAAAGACACGTGGCATTTCCTAACAGAATACAGAGGAACAGCCAGAGGTGTGGTTCGGCTATGCGTCTTCCTCCTCTTTCGCTGCTCTCCTCTGTATAAAGGTTTCAAGAAGCTCCTCAGAATTTCTCAGAACCATTTTGGTTGCATAGAAAAAACAAAAACCAAAGTCAGCAAAGATAATGGATCCACAATCACAGTTGCAACGTACTCATGGTCAACATCAAGCTGAGGAACCAATTAGGATTCACCATCCAGGTATGTATTTCTAATGTCACAAACATATACTTCTTTTAGTATTGACATAACGAAATCACATATGGAAGTTACAGAGACTAGATAATGTTTTATTTGTGTTCCTCTGTTTTTGGATGCAGAGGAAGAAGCGCATCATGAGAAGGGACCATCAAAAGTTCTGAAGAAAGTGAAGGAAAAAGCAAAGAAGATAAAGAACGTTCTTACTAAAAATAAACATGGTCATGAACACGATCGTGGAGAACACATCCCCGACGATCACGATCTTGACCAAGAAGACGATGAAGATGACTACGAAGAGCAACAAATCCACGGTGGTGCACCAGGTTTGTCCGTCCTTTGTTTCACTTCTATATTTCTATTCCCCAAAAAGTTGGTTAACGGTTTATCGGATTCGTTTCGGCAGCACGAGGAAAAGCTCACATTCCTGTGAAGGAAGAGATAGTCCCTCCAGGCACGAAAGCTTTTCCAGTACACGGTACCAGTGCCTCTCACGGTCACGAAGCACAATCTCGTCCTGTAAGATCTTCCGGTGTATCGGAAAAACAAGAGAGGAGAGGAGCTTCTGCCCTGACACCGCATAACACGCCTGTATCTTTACACTCTCCGACAGAAGATGTCACGAGAACGTTTGTTCCTGGTGAGAACAAGTCTCGAGTCGAAAGACCTAAAGGACTAAAGGAAGATCCCGCTGCTCCGGGATCTCATGGTGGGATTTCGAATTATCAGTCCAAAGTTACTGATCCAACCGGAAAAGGTAAGATCTTTTTCTCTTACAGTTTATAAGTTCTGATTTAGGGTTGCAACTTTTTTGACCTATGTTGTTTCTTTATCTTAGCTACTGGAGAAATTGGAGCTGCGCCGACTGTAGCAGCTCTTGGAAGGTTAGGGTTAGGAAGTGATCTACAGGAGAAAAGCCATGGCCTTGATACTAAATCGAGACCTGAAATGGACAAGCACTTACCGGCGGGAAACTATGGATCACAATTAGGGCATGAAGTTCCGGCGCGAAGCCATGAATTTGATGTGAGAGCCAGAACTGATTTGCCACAGAAACAGAACACTGAGGGTTTTGATTCGAAAGCTCAGGGGAGAGGAGATGAGATGCAGCAGCCGAGTCAGAGTAGTTACACTGATAAGATCGCATTAGCTACTTCTACAGTAGCTGATAAAGCTGTAGCGGCTAAGAACGCCGTCGCATCGAAGCTAGGTTACTCTGGAGAAGGCGGACAAGTGAACCGTGTAGAAGAAGAAAATACTCCTAGCTCAGCTGGGACTGGTGGATACGGGAGTAAGGTTGCAGGTATGGTGGCGCCTGTTTACGAGAAGGTCAAAGACACTGGAGCTAGCATGATGACGAAATTGCCTCTCTCCGGTAGTGGTGGAACCGGAACGGAGCAAGGACAAGACAAGGGTGTTTCGCCTAGTGAATACTTGTCGGAGAAGTTAAGTCCCGGAGAGGAAGAAAAGGTTTTGTCGAAGGTGGTAGCCGAAAAGCTTCATCTCGGAGGAGGAGGAGGAGGAGGAGAAGATGAGAAACCGAAGAAGGGGATAGTGACACAATCGGAGGAGGTGGAGAAAAGACTAGGAGGATTCAGGGATCCGAAATCGGAAGAAGCGATGAAATACGGCGAGGCGTTTGCGGAAGAAGGGGAAGGAGGGATGGTGGAGAAGCTGAGAGGAGCTGTTACATCTTGGCTCGCTGGTACAACGGATGAAGTGACACAAAAGTCTACAGAGTCTGTTCAGGACTCTACACAATCACTTGGCTCCACCGTTGGTAAACGCTTCTTCCTGTTAATTAGTGTTTTCAGCTTTTAGTGGTTTGTCAATGACTTCTGATTTTTGGTGTAATGGTTAGGGAACAAAATTGGGATTCCGGGTTCGGGAGGAGATGAGGCAGGCCAACGAGGCGGATCTGTGCCTTTGCAGAGTAGATTCCAAGAATCTGGAAAGTGAAATTTGCATCTTCTTTTTTAATGTATGGTTTTGTTATTGCTTTTTATTTCAATGTGTGTGTTGTTTGATCCATGGCTTATTTTGCTGTACTAGTGACATGTGAAAGTATATGAATAACTTGAGTTAATATACACTACCATCGGCTTAAAACAAACAAAAAAGCTTACACAGCAAATCGTCGACAGCAGGGTTCGAACCTGCGCGGGCGAAGCCCAACAGATTTCAAGTCTGTCTCCTTAACCACTCGGACACATCGACTATTTATTCAATTAACCGAAAGAGAAAATATTACTCTTTATTTGAAAAGTTTACACAACAAGCACCATGGTTTCAACTTCTAATCCCAAAAGAAAGTAGAAAGAAAAAAACATGTTTATAAAATGAATAAGACAGATAAGAATTCAATTCTTAAACCAATAACATGGAAATTTTTTGTTTTGTCAAGAGCAGGAAGGATGATAGAGACATCTAGAGAGCTCGGCTTTTGATGATGTCAAAGCTCATCTCGCTAGGATCAGTAGCTTGTAACTCCACCTGGATACCATCCAATTCTCTCTTGAATCTATCCTTGGAGCTCGCATACACCATCTTCATCCTCACCCTAGATGAATCTGGTGACCTGTAATGATATATCCAAGTTTTAAGCAATATGGCCAAAACATAACTAATGACTTCTAATCTTATTATAACAAAATTTAAGTTCGGACATGCCCCAAAGATGCCATACAACGTGTTGTATATTCCTGATGTGGAAATATAATCAAATTTAATGTCAATATGAATTAAAGGAAGTGAAGAAAAAAATGATACCAGGCTATGAAGAAGATTTTGCTCTTCTGGCAATTTTCATTGGTGGTGAAGTCAAGATCGAAAACCGCATAGCGGCACTCGTCAGCAGGGAGGGAAGCGGTGAAATCATCGTAAGTCTCTTGCGGATTTCCTAACTTTTCGACCACCACTTGTTGCCCGTCTATCCTAAATATTATGAACCGAAAGTTTCTTTTCTTCAGCTCCAAAAACTTCAGCTTGCAATTGTCCTCCACTGCCATCCCCGACGCCGCGTTCGCCTTTTCTCATTCACACAAATTACAAGAAATGTTTATTTTGCATACCAATAACAATATTTTCCTTTATTCCCAAGTTAGGTTTTCTGATATATGTGGCTACGTAAATAACTTCTAATCGTAGTCTAGACATTAATTTTCACGCTAATATCATTAACTTATGAATTATTATGTGATGGTACCCTCTATACAAAAAACATTAACATGATTAGACAATGATTGCATCCAAAATCCAGATCATTAGATTTACGTATTTTCAAAACCAGATAGATTTTAAAAACAACAATCGCTAATCTCAATATCGTGCATATTTTGTTTAGAAACAACAATCCTACAACTTTATTACAAAAGAAAGAAAAAAAAGAAGAGAAGAGAACAAACCATTGCTTTTGTTTTAGTTAATCTCTTCTACGGTAAGACTTGAGGAAGATGGTGAGATTAGTTGTTTTTGTGTGATTATAGGTCCTCTGGAAAAGAGGAGAATGGAAATGGAATTAAGGAAAGAAGAAATGATTTTGTGAAGTAATTGATCGAGACGAACTCGGACAACATAAGGCTCCTTAATATTGGTCTCGGATCTGTTTTTGTGATCACACCCACACGTTATTTTTCCCTTTTTCAAACCTTAAAACTCGCCTAACCATCCCTTCTTCCAAGGCATTTTTTCCACACTATTTTTAGCTTTTATTTATGTACACCGTTGCACACATTCATTCTCATCTCTTTATCTCCATTTTTGAACATATCAACATACAATTATATTTTGCACAAACATATAAAACCAATGTTAAACATAAAATCAAAGTATATACTATCAGGGTTATAAATACATCAATATTTAATGAACTATATAAATATTAGTTTTGGGGTTAATGTTAGAAACTTTTGCATATAAAAGACTTGGTCACAACTCGCAAGTTCTAAAACGACGTCGTCAGGGATTGTCAGTGAAATTGGGAAAGGTCTTCCTGAGCTATTCGTCTGTGCTAATGTAGCAGTACGCCACTGGAGCAATGGCTTGCCTTAGCCAAATCTTCCTTATTCTGATGATGATGTCTTCTTCTTCTTCTCCTTTCTGTTCCGGTGGAAGGTGACATTCAATCCCTCATTTTGCAATCATATCACCAAGCTACGATCCTTGCTTCTTCTTTCTAGCGATGAATTTGTATTTGTGTTCTCATTATTATTTCTATTCGCGAGTAGGATTACTTGAATCTCCCTAGTCCGAGTTTAAAAATCCTTGCTTTTCGCTTTGAATTTGATGAATGAGATACAATAGAATTGCTAGAATGTTAATCACAATCCGGTTTCGTTAGCATTGTTTTGATTCTTGATATTTTGAACCTTTCTGCAGTCGGAAGGAACTCCGAGATAAAGACAAGACACAGTCAAGTTATGTTATTGGATCTCAATTTGTGGACCCAAGACGTGTTCTTCAACTTTCATGGCAACCAAGGTCAGGTACTTTTGATAGATAGCATCATGGATCAACCTGCTTATTGCAATTTTCTAATTTTTAGTTGAAGAATTAGATAGCCTGCAATTAGTAACATGGAAGATCATTTGTCAACAGCTACTAATGTAGTTATGTGTTTTGAAATTCTGAGGGTCTGAAACTATTTGGTATGTACAGGGTCTTCCTTTACCGCGGGTTTTTGTTAGAAGAAGAGTGTGATCATCTGGTGAATTTCCAATCTTTCCAGTTTGAGATTTGTTGGTACATTCTTTTTTTTTTGCAATGGTTGTTTCTTTTTTCTCTTCACAGGTTAACTCAGGGGATGCTGATGGAAAGACAAAACTTGCAAGTTCTGGGTCTGTCTTAGATGTGCCGGTAAGTTCTTAGTATTCTTCAAGTTTGCAACTACCTAATCTTGACAGGTCATGTTCTTGAAACACTAAAGCCACTAAGAGCCACTAAGTGTTGCTGAAGTAGACTCTAAGATACATGCTTGTAATTTCATGTGTACTATCTTTCTCATGCATCCTTATAGAGTCAATATAGTTGGTTTCACACCATAGTAAGTTAGAAAGCAGTTTCCATTTGGTTGCTCAAAATGGTCATAACAAGTTCTGGTTTAATTTTGATAAAAGTAGGATCCAGTAATTGCTGGGATTGAAGAAAAAATATCTGCATGGACTTTCCTCCCAAGAGGTACTAACTACTAACTTTACTTTATCTTGGGTTTTTTTCAATCTATGGAGACTTTGTGATTGCTCTTGTTCTTGGCGAAACTGTTGGCTTATGTTTGTTTCTTGATGCACATGTTTCAGAAAACAGCGGCTCTATCAAGATAAGAAGTTACACTTCTGAGCAGTCAGGAAACAAGTTGGATTATTTTGGAGAGGAATCGCATGAATCTCTGCTGGCAACAGTCATTCTCTACGTCTCAAACACAACTCATGGCGGTGGAGAGCTTCTGTTCCCAAATTCTGAGGTTGGTAATCAAAACTGTTTAGATACATAACCTGAGAAGCAAGAAGATGTATATGATGAAATAATTTATCTTCAGGTGGAACTCAAAAAGAGTACTTGGTCCGAGTGCTCAGAGACTGGTAGTAACAACATCTTAAGACCAGTGAAAGGAAATGCAATTCTGTTCTTCAGCAGACATTTGAATTCATCTTTGGATAAGACAAGCACTCATTTGAGATGCCCTGTGGTGAAAGGGAAACTGTTGGTGGCGACAAAACTGATATATGCAAAGAAACAATCAACAAGAAAGGAGGAGAGTGAGGAATGCAGTGATGAAGATGAAAACTGTAGACAATGGGCTGAGCTTGGGGAGTGCAAGAAGAACCCTGTCTATATGATTGGCTCCCCAGATTACTTCGGTACCTGCAGAAAGAGCTGTAACGCTTGTTGATTCTTCAATACTTGAGCTGTTTTTGGTCTGTATGATGGGAATAAAATGTGTATAGTTAAGGGTTGTTGGGGGTTACCAATTCCTCTTGAGCATAGGATATAAAGAAATATACTCTCACTTTGTATTTTCTTTGATATGATCATAACTCAGTTATTCATCCAGTATTGAATGTTGACAATTCATAGTTTAAAATATATTATTTATGTGCTACATTAAATTTGTAAATCTAAGAAGTCCCTTTCTATGTTATCTATGTCTCACGAGTCCACACCAAACCTTTTTCCGCAGTCCTGAAATTACATCTTGCTTTCTCCTATGATGCATTGTCCCTTTCACTAAGCTAGTCTCAAGAAAATGCCACTCTCTTGAAACTGGCCAAGTATTTCTCTTTCTCAGAAAAAAAAGTGTTAATATGTTTCAAGAAAATGGTAGTCAAACTGGCCAAGGTTTTCACTAAGTTATATGACTACCTTTTTCTTAAACATATTAATATTTTTTTCCGGGTAAACACACATTTTTCCCACATTTAAAACTGTAAGAATATGATTTCCTAAAAATACTAGTTAATTAAAAATACATATTTGAATATTCCAACAAAGCTTTATTATTCAACCGGTGTAACAATTATTGACCATACAAATAGAATATTTCGGTCATAAGTTCGAGCACTGGCCATTTAAAAAAATGGACTTGAGTTAATGAGTTTACATGTTTTGATCAAAATTTGTTTAAAAAATAATAATTCGTATTTGACAATCAAACTCAAACCCCAAAGGTAAATAGTTAAGTATGCATGGAAAATTTTGAGTTTCTCATATTTTAATTTTGAAATAACAAAATATCCACAACAAAAATTGGATTACTTACATCATCTGACCAACCAGATCTAGACAATTGTTCATGAATCATGTAAGTCTATCCTAATGAATTTCTGCAAACAAAACAATATTTTATGTCTAGACAATTAAGAAAATTGAGAGAAAAATGATATTTTTCTTGTTGACAAAAATAAAATGATATTTTTATTTTTCTTACGAATTTCCGAAATCAAATATTTGCTGGATTTTGTAAATTGAGCCCAGGGTTGTTTTGTTTCCCCGTACGCCTTTATAATTTTTTTCTTCCACAGCTCTTTTGCCTCCCCTTCCGAAATTTTCTCACATTTTTCTTTCCTCTCTTTTTTTCCGTCCCATCACTTTCTCGGATTTTCTCGGCGACTTTCTTTCGTGCCAAGCTCTGCTACGCTCCGTTTTCCCACCGTCCTCCTCCCTTCTCAATCCCCCGAGGATCGCTTTTGATTGTTTCTCTTCTTCCTTTCTCCGCCCGATCTGTTTTACTGTTTTTACTGGTACGTGATCGGAGACTACTCCGCTTCTCACCATTCTCTTATACACTGAATCGATTTGAATCCATTCCTTCGTGTATTACATACATCACTGTTGTTTCGATGAGATTTCAATCCCGGCGATACTTTTTACTTCTCTCCGCCGTTTGTATCGAGGATGATTTCAATTTCGATTTAGCTTCTCTTAGGTGGTTATATAATCATGGAGGAATTTAGGCATCTCTGATAATTGAATTCAAATACTCTGTGTGATTGATTTATATAGTTGCTTAAGGGGAAAATAGGTTCAGAGTATAGATTTCATACGAATTTGTTATTTGGATGTTTGCAGTCGAATTCAATGGAGCTGGTGAAGCAAGATGGGAATGATACACTCGACATGCTCATCAGAAGAGCGGTTGGAAAGGATCCATTTCTTTCATTCCCTAGACCTGAAAATAATCCAGTCCAGCTTTTTCAACTTCTTCATACCTTAGAACGTCCAGGTATAATGTCTCATTGTCTCTCATCTGATTGGGTTTTTAACATTGTCACTGACTCACACAATACTTCTCTAGCATTTGACTAAGTGGATCGGGTATTTTTGTGGATATGTAGTTTAGTCATGAGGGTTTGTTTATCATAGTAGGCACATTGAGTTTTCTATGGTTCATGGACTTTGTTTGATGTTCTATTTTTCGTTCCCAGGCTGGCCATTGCTGACTCCTTTGAAGATACAAATGCTCAAGTGTGAAAAGTGCACCAGGGAGTTTTGTTCTCCTGTGAACTTTAGAAGGCATAACCGCATGCATCGCCGTCAAAGAAAGCCTGAAAAGGTTTGCTTAGTGTGAACTTAACTGTACTATCTTGGTTGCTTTAGTATATTTTCTTCGAAGTCATCTGAAGCTTGTGTTTACATGTTTCCAGGATTCTGGCAAAGAGAGGGATGCGCTTGGAGCCTTTTGGAATAAGGTAGTTTTCCCTCTAGTCTTCTTCTCGCAGTTATTGCCAAGATTAGTTTTTCCATCAGGTACTGATCATGTTCAATCTCTGTCTTTATTTTCAGCTTTCTGTAATTGCGACAAAGGAGATTCTCTCGATAAAGAGCATGATGCTGGAGGTACTATGATTCACATTAATTCTTGCCTATTTTTTGCAATACCTTTTTCTTAGCATGTTCTTAAGTCTTCCCATTAGTAATGTCATTGTCGTTTTTCACATCTTTTCTAAGGGTTTTGACTCTTTATGAATGCCTGACTGATTCTTTTCTTCGTTAGTGCAAGGTGTGATATCATAATAATCACTTTTATATATGTTTCCTAGAATGCCTTATGATTTTCATCAGGGTTATAGGGTTCATTTCCAAATAAGTACCTTTTAGTTAAAGTGCAAGAGTAGACCATAAATAATTCGTATACATACCCACAGGCCTGGTGAGTATGGATACCTGATCCATGCTGTACATTTCCTGACGTCTTTTCTTTAGCATTCTGCATCATGTACTTGTGTGCCTAACTAAAATGCTTTGTTGACACTTCCAACTCAAGATGTTTCGTTTGGATTCTTATAGGATGTTCCTGGGCCATCAGTTGAGTCAGGACTAATGTCACTTATCGAAAAACCAGGATATACTGCTCTGCCACAATATTATCTAAGAGCTGGATCTGACCTTCTGGTATGAATTTCATATCTCTCTTGAAGCTTACTATTTTACCTTTCTGGATAAAAGTATCCTCACTGTTCAACCCCATGACTGATATATGTTCCTGTTTCTCCAGGATCTTGTCCAGGGTAGACCAATTAGGTTTCCGATTTCTTCGCAGGAACTTTTTAGCATTCTCGATGATGCAAGTGAGAAAACTTTCCTGTCTCGTGAGGCTCAACCAATGCAAAAATACATTTTTGACGGGGAAATTGGGAAAAATGTACTTGAGGCAAAAAATGTCGTTGCTTGCGCAAGCTTCCTTCTGGAACAGCGATTGGTAAAAAAAATTCCTTCAAGGTTTCACCATTTCTTTATAGTTGGCAAAGCAAAGTGTCTTTCCTTTGCACGTATCTGCTACATGTGATTTATGTTTGTATTCTTAATGTCTTAATGTGAAGATTAAAGCATGGTTGGCTGACAAAGATGCGGAAGCTCTGAGGTGCCAAAATTTACTGGTTGAAGAGGAAGAAGCTGCTCAGAGAAGGTATGTGCTTATTAATTGCAATGCTAGTCATATAACGTTTCTAAGTCCATTGTGTCGAGTCTTATTGATTGGTATTATGTTCGGAGCAGACAGGCTGAGCTCTTGGAAAGGAAGAAGAGGAAGAAGCTAAGACAGAAAGAACAGAGAGAGAAGGACCAAAAAAAAGATGCTAAGGAAGACGCGAGTACCACTTCAGAGGAACAACAATATCCAGCTGAGTCATCAAGCCCGTTATCTGTAGCTTCTGATTCCGATGCACAGAGATCAGATTCCATACCAATTGATGATTCTTCATCCCTTGAGGACCCTCAAGTTTTGGAAACGAATGATGAGAGAAACGGTGAATCTCAAGCACCAATGGTTGATGATGATGGCTTTGGCAATGGCCAACACATGGAAAGGCGAAGTGGCCGTAGGCAAATGGAAAGGTCACAACAGGGAATGCCAAATGGGTTCCATGCTAATCATGCGCCAAAACCCGGAGGCATGCGAAAGAATGGAACTAATAGAGACGCAAGAGGCAGTACCACTAAAGTTTGGAGCCGAAAATCCGAAATCCCCAAATCGATATCTCAACATGGAACAGTAACTCAGCTGGATCAGACAAAGAACAGGGCAGTTCTGATTGGATCGGTGAGTATAACAATCCGAAACAGCAGTGACAGTGGAGAACTTAACCAAACCAAAAGCAGTGAAGAAGAGGGAAGAACAAAGACTGTTGAGGCGAAACCCACAGCCGAGCTAGCAACTGTAAAAATGTGGAGACCAGTTAGCAGTCAGGGAAGAAAAGTCTCAACAGTCGATGAAAACGCGGACAAAGAAGATAAGAACTCAAACCCAACTGCACCCGAAGTAAAGACCGCTCATCACATTAGCTTGCAGTTTAACAACCAGGAAGCTAAGGCGTTTCTTGCAAAGAGTAAGACTTCTTTTAACTCCTCATTTCTGTTTTAATCTCCCTGTCGTTTATTTTCAATATTTAAAGTTGTATACTAAATCTGAATGGCTTGTCAGGATGGAAGGAGGCAACCTCTGCAGAACACGTGACATTGGTTCTGTCTCAGGAAACAGACATCTTGGGCAACAACAACACTCACGATTCCTCAAATGGTGTTATAACCGGAAGACCAAAGCTGAGGATGAAACCCGACAAGGGAACGAAGGTAAAATACGTTCCGAAACAAAGGATTCCTTGAAAACTTGTAAGGAGCTTGATTCTGGACCCAGAGAGTATCATTCTTTTTAGGTATACTAAAAGTGCAGATTTAGCGAGAGAGACAGATATTTTCTTTTGCTTTTAGAGAGATTTTTCCCCATTTTAAGAGTCTTCATTCTTTCTTTTTTTACTTCTTTGTTCTCTCGATAGAAAAAGATTGATTTGTTATTTTGTTGACATTTTTGCCATCGTGAGGGTTTAAACTTGAAGCTTTGATGAAATGGGCTCTCTGATTTTTTGTGTAATAAATTTACTTCTCAACACCCTGCATTTTAGTTCTCTATCACGAGAACCATGTTAGCTAATTAGCTAATAAATAAATAAAACTCAGCGAAAGAATTGACTTAAAAATATAGAAACGATGTTTATGTTTTATAACCATAACCAAGAAAGAATACAGTTTCTTTGTTGTCAATGGTGAAGAGTATGAAGACTAACACTAAGAGTTAAAGACTATTTTATATAATATCAGTACAAAGTACCAACACACCTACAATGCAAAGCTAAATATGTATATCTGTTAGACCCCAATCTCTTACCATATCCTTCCCATGTAACATGTCAGAGGTAACAAAGAAGATAAAATGCTTTATTTGGTCAATTTTGTCAAGTGAATCCAGACCTTAACACCGGAAAGAAACTCCAACTGTTTCCTGGACTGTAATCATCTTTCCCGGCGACCTTCTCATTCGCCCACCACTCTGATCTAACTCTCTCTATCATCTCTTCGTTTGTGTTATCAAACTTAAACTCTTTGCTTGACCCCATCGAAAACGTTCTTAGCTTCTGACTCTGTTCACTCTCTGTTTCTCCCAACGTTTTATAACCGTTCGGTCTACTTAACTGATCACCACTCCCTCTTTCATGCGAACCGGATCGGTTAAGCTTGCTTGCAAGACAACGTGCAACATCTTCACCAGTCAACTCAAAAGAAACTCTATGAGCAACCGTAACACCTTCATCATGTCTTGACGAACCATGGTCTGAATTACCTAAAGACGCAATCTCACAGATCTGACTATCCAAGATACTACTTTCAAGTGGTGTAAGAGAACCAGAAGCAAGCTTTGAACTAACTCCACCACCACCACCATCAGGAGTCAAAGCACCTGAACCCAACCTTGAACCTTGACCAGCAGGTGTAATAGAACCAGAACCAAATCTTGATCCCCATTTACGAGCAGTGAAATGCTCAAACCCAAGAAACTTTGGTGGTTCACCGATACGAAACTCAATGATGGAGCATTTCCCTGGGTAAGGAGAAGAAGCACCAGAGCCAGGTGAGATTAGATTGCCACCTGGACTTCCAGGATACACTTGATGAGACTTAAACTCGTAATGCGCAGCTGAAAACTTCTGATTCATTCCACCACTATTCCTCCTAGACAGTTCAAGTGAAGAGGTAAGTAACTGAGCAAAAGGTACTTCAGGAGAAGAAGGCGATTCAGGAGGTGGAGTGAATGGTGCGGTGGATGGTTCAGTTGTGAAAGCAGAGAACACTGGTGGAG
Source organism: Cardamine flexuosa (assembly GCA_963555745.1). NCBI lineage: Eukaryota > Viridiplantae > Streptophyta > Magnoliopsida > Brassicales > Brassicaceae > Cardamine > Cardamine flexuosa. The sequence continues at coordinate 5,677,331 of OY743215.1, read as the reverse complement.
TCACTGGTTGAGTTTCGTTAGCGTAAGGTCCAATAGTAAATACTGATGGTCGTTCGTTGAGTAGATGACTAGGATTAGGAGTATGTGACATAGATGGAGGACCTGATGGTAAAAACGATGCAGGAGATGAAGGTGGAGCTATAAAAGGAAAAAATATTGATGTTGTTGAATTGCTTGATGAGTTTTGGACTGGAGCTACCGGAGCTCCGGTTGTAGCCGGTTCGGGTATTAGCACTGCGTGACCTATACGCTTGTTCTTCTTGGAGGATCCAAAACACGAGTTTAATCTCCACCAGCTTCCCCAATTTTTTTTCTGATTTTTCAAGAACATTAAAAAAACATAAATTAATTAAGTAACGGATCAAACATAAAAAAAAATCTCAACTTTCACATAAATCATTTTATCTGAAGAATCAAAACATACATAAAGAAGAAGGAGATGATAGTACCTTCACCGACGACGGTTGTACTCTAGACTCGGCGGAGAAGATGGCGGAAGCGGCGGCGTTAACCGTCTCGACGCTATTATTATTGACACTCCTCATATATTACAGAACAAGAATCAAGAACATCTAAGATTTAACAACTTTCTCAACTACTTGGAGCTTTCAGCAATAACTAAGGTAGAGAATTTTTCCCGGTAAAATCAAAATCCGAAAAGAGAATGTAAAAAAAAAAGAATCAACGAAGAGAATAAATAAGCATTTGGCATTTTTATTATGGATGATGGCTGAGCCGCTTCTCTCTCTCACCGGTCCTTTTCTTTTACAGTTTTCATTCAATTTCCCACGAGATGTTGCCACATCATCTTTATTTACGGTTCGGGCCCACGCGCTTCTATTTTTTTATTTCCTTTTTAAAAATTATTCGCCATTATTGTAATGTTAATATTTAATTCATTGTGATTACTGCTAAAAATACTTTGGAAAGGAACAAACAAAAAAAAGCACTTAAAAAGGGAGCGTAACGCATATAGTGATGAGTCCCCAATGCAGACAAATGGCTTTCTTCGATTTATTTTTTAAAAGGCAAAATTGAATGACTTAAAAATACTTAATTCAAGAAAAAGGCAAAAAAAAAACTTGTGATAACCAAAGTATCTACCCTCGTTTTGTTGTTGTAATTACATGGAATGCCACTCAGTTATGACTGGCGTCGCAAAACTCGTGAGCTGTGTGGCGTCTTTTAAGATAAATGCGCCGCTGAAATTTTCCGTTGGTTCGCGAGACTCTCGTGACTTACATTCGTTTTTCTCTAAGTAATTTATTAGCTTTCATATGTAGACATAAAGGTTTTTTGGGGGTTATTAATTATGACAAAAAATAATAATTTGCATGTGTATTATACACTTCTATCTTTTAGGTATTGCAATATAAACATGAAGATAACAAAGTGCCCGATACATATATCGTGACTTATATACATCAATCATGTCTAGTTGTTTTTTTCTACCTTTCCATCATTTTTCACTTACTTTTTTACAATATATGTATACTAATTTCTTGAATCATCAACAGTTATTTTGTGTAAACTAAAACTGTATAGTATATTTCGTGCATATTGTTCTATATATAAAGATTTATACGTATAAAACAAAACAAAAATGGGTATAAATTAAGATGACTCTTCGTCTACACAAGAGATAGACATATACCTAGTTTCTTTGAAAAAGAGACGATATTTGCTTTAAAGACTTTAGGATCTTTGATTGGTGTTTTGAAATGGACAGATTTAATCTAAAACACTCTTAAAAATTACCCATTCACTCTATAAATTTATCGACCGCCACAAAGAAAAAAAAGTATATAAATTATCGATCAATAAGACGGTTGTGAACGTTCTTGAAATAAACTAATGGATTATTTAAGAACTTGTAAGTAGTAGTTGACTTTTCTAATTATTAATTACGTTTAGTCTGTTTAAATATACTATCTGGAGGAGATGTTACTACTGCTCTTAGGTAATGGCAGATCTTCAAAGATGTATCAGTTATGATTTTGTAGGGCTTGTGAACGATTAAACTAAACCAAAGCAACAAACAAAAGATTTGAGAGGGTGGTTTAGTCAAATTTTAGTATTTTTTTACACAATGAAAAAGGAAGAGAAGGGCTTATGGGCTAAGAGAGCGCACGTGTGCAATGCATTTTCTTCAACTTTTTCTTTCGTTGAGTTGCATAGTGACTTTTACGTGTACCCCTCGTGCGTGCGTACGAATGCGACCCTTTACTTCTCCTTCTCTTGAGAAGTAAGCTATTCACTTTTAAAGGTATTTACACACTATAACTATAAACATAAGTTGATTCTTTTATGAAGTAGAGAACATAGATAAAATCACGTTTTGGACATTATTACTGTATCGTTTACTTGAAGCATCGTGTGTTTTACGATAACCATCTAATGTTCTCACAAATTAAATAAGATAGGCTTCGCTTCTCCACACCTCTACTGATGGAGAATTCATACTATATATTTGAATTATGTAATAACTAATAAGTCTCGCTAAGTGTCAATACTCAATAGTAAATGGATGTGTACATAGATACAAATAAATAAAGAGTCATAACTATAAATGGTATGTTACTAACAAAATTTTACCTCCAAAGGTGGTCATCCACTGGCAGTCACATGCTTATCTACTAGACATTGAACATGATAAAAAGTGCCAAATAAGTGGAATAATCAATGAGAATCTTACAAATAAAAACATTTAGAGCCTATGACCTAGCTAGCTATTCTACTACATGTATATGCCAATTGGATATAATTTCTTTTTAAAAGCGTGACCATTAATTTGACAAATAGAAAGAAAAAAATTTATAAGTTGAGGAAAGTTATAATGATTGGTAGGGAGAGACTCAAAAAGAAAAGGAATGGGTATGGCCGAATGGGCCCTATTTCCCCCAACATCCCACATGCTCACTTCCTATCTCCATTCTCTTTCATTTATAGCTTCCATTCTAATTCATCCATTTCTGTTCACAGTTTCACTAATGCCATCTCATTAATTCATTGATTCTGATATATTAATCTAGGATTAGTAGTGTTTTTATTTATTTCAATACTGTGATGTATAAGAGTTTTCCATCTCATTGAATGTGAACATGTTAACTCATTTATTCTTTGAGTAAGATATGTTTGAGTATAAATTCACAAAACAATTTGTTGTCTGGGATATATGATATTGGCTAACTATAATACAATGATGATCAGATCCATTAAACTCCATACATGTTGTAAAAATCTTAAAAGTTTTTATCCAAAAGCTTCCACAAACTTACTATAGTAGTTTTTAGTTTTTACCGGATGTTTGTGTGTTTTATTAACTTTTAACCTCATAATAAACTCAAATATAAAATAGATTACTTGGTTGTCCAATGCGAGGTTATGAAGACGACATAGGCCCAAATATATAAAAACCCAATTGTACTATAACTTAAAATTCTCTATTATTTGGGCTTCTTGTGTCCATACAAGTTTAACAACCCATGGGTAAAAAAATATAAAATACGAGGGGCACAAAATTTAAGTGCAGATAGTTGATGGTTGAAAAAGATATGCATACATAATGTAAGGATCTAAACGTAAATAAAGAATAAATAAGGCAGGTTTAAACCCTGTAAAACCCTAGCTTTAAACACTTGTATAAAAACACCTAAAGGCGCAGCTTCATCGCCATTCGTAATTCTCTCTCTTTCGAAAGCTCCTTTCTTTGCCTCTAAGCGAAGATGAGACCTCCTCTAACTGGTAAGAACCCTAGCCGCCTCTCTTTTTTTCCTCCATTGTTTGTTTTTAAGATTAACAATGGCGAGTGTATACACGCACATTGTGAATTAGTTTAGTCTGAAGTAGCTGACTTTAGCTGAACTAATTGTCAAGGTTGCTCCTTTTTGGATACTAAGAACTGTCTTGTGTTTTAGCTCATTTATATATCGGATTTTAGAGCTTATGGTGTAAGTTTGATATGAACATGGTGGAATCTCTTCTAAATGGTGTATTGTGTTCAGGAAGCGGTGGTTACAGTGGTGGACGAGGCGGCGGTGGTTTCAGTGGTGGACGAGGCGGCGGTGGACGTGGGTTTTCCCGTGGTGGTGGCCGTGGTGGTGACCGTGGTGGCCGTAGTAGTGGCCGCGGTAGAGGACCACCCAGAGGCCGTGGTAGAGGACCACCAGGAGGCGGTCGCGGAGGGATGAAGGGAGGAAGCAAAGTGATTGTTGAGCCTCACAGACACGGAGGTGTGTTCATTGCTAAGGGTAAAGAAGATGCTCTTGTCACTAAGAACTTGGTTCCTGGTGAAGCTGTCTACAATGAGAAGAGAATCTCTGTTCAGGTATTACTAAAAGATTATTTGAATTTGCTCTACTGTGATGAATTTGGTCTTAATGGTTTTGTGATTGAATCTACAGAATGAAGATGGAACTAAGGTTGAATACAGAGTTTGGAATCCTTTCCGTTCTAAGTTAGCAGCAGCTATTCTTGGTGGTGTTGATAACATTTGGATTGTAAGTATTATATTGTGTAAATCTTATTGTAAGACTTAGTTTATGTAATTATTTGTTTATCTCCGCTTCTATGTAGAAACCTGGTGCTAAAGTTCTATACCTTGGTGCTGCTTCTGGAACCACAGTCTCTCATGTGTCTGATCTTGTTGGACCTGTAAGCAAAACTTCGGTGTTTTCAGATTATATTGTACTTTACATGTTAAGATATATCTGTTGGAGTTTGGCTTATGTTTTGCTTTTGCGATTTGGTAGGAGGGATGTGTTTACGCTGTTGAGTTTTCTCACAGAAGTGGTAGAGATTTAGTGAACATGGCAAAGAAGAGAACTAATGTGATTCCAATCATTGAAGATGCTAGACACCCTGCTAAATACAGAATGCTTGTAGGCATGGTTGATGTTATCTTCTCTGATGTTGCTCAGCCAGATCAGGTTTGTTTCCTTATAACCTGACAACGATTGTCTGAAGATTCTTTAAGATTTTCTAATAGCGTTGTTTATGTTCTGTGCTTTAAAATTGTGTTTTTGATAATTGCAAATGATGATCTTACTTGGATTCCCCTTCAGATCATTATGGGTGATGTAAACTCCAAGCTTCTGATGCGTAAATAATTATCTTGCTTCGTTTCAAAGTAGTTTTTTTTGGTACTTGTTAGTAACCAAAAACCAAATCTCTATGGATTTTAAGAAAAGTTTTTAATCTAAGAAAAGTTTTCATTTTTAATCTAAGCAGCACTTGTCCCAAGTTTTCAAATGTTATTCCAGCTTGCGAGTTGTGTGTACTATACTTGCATTTGTTCGTTTATGTAAGTTTTCTTTGCCCTTAAAACATTACAGGCTAGGATCTTGGCTCTGAATGCGTCATACTTCTTGAAAACAGGAGGTCACTTTGTGATCTCAATCAAGGTCAGTAGCTAATCGAAACATTGATCATCTATGATCTGTTTATCCTGATAAAGATTACTAATCATGTATTGTCTATGCGTGTGTATTGCAGGCAAACTGTATTGACTCAACGGTTGCAGCAGAAGTTGTGTTCCAGAGCGAAGTGAAGAAGCTGCAGTTGGAGCAATTCAGGCCAGCTGAGCAAGTGACACTTGAGCCATTCGAGCGTGACCATGCATGTGTCGTTGGTGGCTACCGTATGCCTAAGAAGCAAAAGGCTGCTACTGCTGCCTAGACGAAGTTTCTTCTTCTTTCTGTTTTCCCAGTCCTCAGATTTTGCTCTTTCCTTTGTCTTTCATTAGAATCTGTAGTGGTTTAGGTTTTATCCAAACTTGAGTTTGTAATGGCTTCCAACACTAACTTTTTCAAAAAGGTTATTGCTTATTTTATTGAATTTCGTCATCTGTTTAATCAATATGAATCAATGAGTATCTCTAGGGGATTAAGAAATAAAACACTTTTATTGTTTAACACTCCATTAAACCTCATAAAGAACATGGTATTTCTAATTCTCATGATCACTTCACTTGCATCTAAAACTGCTAAGAAGCTCTAACCAAACATATAAGAATAATAAGAAAAAGATATGTCAGAAACCAAACTTAGAAAATCTCCATGTACACGAAATCAGAATGTGACGCTGCATATACCAACGACTGAGAAAATTGGCTTCTCTAGCTTTGTGTTCATAAATTCATTTTTTGTGGGTTACACATGTTTCTAACATTTTAGTATTTTTCTTCAATTGAACTCTTTTCTTTTCTTTATCTTTCAGAAAGAAAGTAACAAAAAGTAGCGTTACATCACTGATTTAACAGTTTCCTACAGCCTAAACAAGAATTACTGATGGTGCCTTAGCCAATGATAAGCAAACAAACAAAAACTCAAAGTCACGCAACAATCATATCCTTCTTCGATATCGTTTCACTCCCTCCCCATTTTTTCATACGTTCCATCGTTTCCTCCACCTGTTTCATATCATAGAGTTTTATTTTTGTTAACATTCAATTTGATCACAAGAACCAAAACTCAACCTCAATGAAAAAAGTGTATATGATATGGTTCTTACCTCTTTATTCCAGTTTGTCTTATACAGAACAAACAACAGTAACAATGTTTGAAGTGCTGTCCCTGCTATCATTCCAGACCAAAGTCCCTGAAAACATCATCACATACGCTTAGCTAATTTTTATTAAAGCTCTCATTTCACAGTCTATTCTCTAATTAACTTACCATAACTCCAAAGTTTGCTTTATAACCAAGAAGATACCCAAAAGGAAGGCCAAAAATGTAGTAACAACCCAAGTTTATATATGCCACTAATCCTTGCCAACCAGCACCAATAGCCACACCTATAATAATAACATGAACAAAACCGAGATGGTTATGACCTGATGAGATTGGATTCGAAGGACATAAGTTTTATATTACTGTACCGGAAATAACTGGCTGCACGCTGTTTAGAACCATGGTTACACCAAGAAGATAAGCTAGCTTAGACACTGCTCGTTGAATGACCTTGCTGCTAGTGAAAATAACAGCAAAATGGTCTCTTGCTACTATGACAGCCACCATAAAGACAAGACCAATGAGAAGAGACTGGAAGACCGTGACATAAACAGAGTATTTAGCTGCTCTTGGACGTCCAAAGCCAAGCTCATTGGAGACACGAACACTAATAGCAGCGTTAATACCAATGAACACCATAGCCTCCACACCATTAAGATTCATGCTGTAAAAAAGTAAAAAATCAAAACCGTGAAAATGTTAGAAAAGAGTATGTTACAACAAAACATAAAGCATTCCAAAGTTTGTGGAAAAAAAACTGACCATATAGAAAGTGAATCAACAGCGACAACAGCATTATCAAGATGACCAGTAAGGATGATAATACTCATCATATACCAAATCTCAAGACAAAGCATAACAGCTGAAGCAATAGAGAGTCTAACAAAAGCCCAAATCTCTTTAAAAGCCAACCAAGACAAACCAGTCCATCCTTCATTACACCAACCAATCACATAAACGATTTGAGCAATCGTTGTTCCCCAGTTAGTTAGATTAAAGGCCAAAGCAGCACCATTGGTTCCCCAACCAAAGACTATTATAAAAAGCCAAAGCATAGTAACGTGTAAGAGAAGAGCAACGAATCCAATCCAAGCAATAGCTACGACTTTGCTCTGTGCTTGAAGGAACTTCGAAGTTGGGAAATTGAAAGCGAGTGAGAAGAGCTGAGGTATTGTTAGAAGCGTGAATTCGCCGGCTTGAATCGCAATCTCTTCGGCTTGGCCGAGGAATCTTAGAATCGGAGTGGCGAAGATGTAAATAGGAAGGAGGAAGATGCAAGAGACGAATAGTATAATCCAAGATCTCTGCATATAAACACCTAACATATTGACTTGACCAGCTCCAAATGCTTGACCACACAGTGTTTCAAGTGCACTTCCCATCCCAAGCTGTCAACAAAATGAGTATATATATAATGAGATAGTCACAAATTCAAGAACAGAGGAACAGAGAGGGAAGAAAAGAGTACCAAGAAGCCGAAGGAGAAGGTGCCGATGACGGAGAGAGAGATGGAGACGGCGGAGAGCTCGATCTCGCCGATATGACCGACGAAGATGTTAGTGATGGAGCTAACACCGTATTGGCAGATGATGTTAAACCCTATTGGAGCAGCGATCATCCATATCTTTGCTGACTCTGTTGATAAAACTTGTTTCACATCGTTCCAGGTTTTCGCCGGAGCGTAATCTTCCTCTACTTCGCCACCGTGGGTGAGAAACGGCGTCGTTGGATCCATCTCTCTCTCTCTCTCTCTCGCTCTCAGTCAGTCAATGTTGGTTGCCGACTTGAGGGGTTGGTTTATATAACAAACCGTTGAATCATGCACTTCTCTCTCTCTGTTTTTTTTAAAAAAATTCCTAGAAAAAAAATAGAACCTAATTAGTGAATAAACATTTGAAGCAAACTAGTATTTTATACTATTTTTTTTGGGCATTTATATCATTTGATAAAATCCTTTAAATCTGGATATGACGACAGTTTCACCATGCAGTGTAACAAATCGCAACTATGACGACTCACTTTCTGGACAAATCTATTTTTTTTAATTGAACATGAAATCTAATGTATCGGTTATGACTATGTCTCAATTAGTAACATACTAACATTGTGTGTAACGTGAAATAAATTGTTTTTGTGATTTATCTATTTTGTTTGGTAGTAAATTTCTTGAATCTGCACTAGCCTAATAGTATGTGTATATAACCTAAACATAGGAGAAAATGATATTATCGAGAATTATTAGAGCACAAAGTTTTGACTGTTTTTTTTTTTTTTGGGTCGAAGTTGTGCTCTAATAATTCTCGATAATATCAATTTTCTCCTATTTTTGACTGTTTTGTACTCTAGAAATTGATATTATCAAAGTTTTGACTGTTTAGATTTTGGGAAGAGGGATAGAGATTGAAAACAAAAGAAGTAGATTAGGTTGGTGAGGCTAACCGGTGGTTCATGAGAGACCACGTTGGCATATGAAAATCCATAGAAATTATTCGAAGCATCCAAACGAACTTAAAAGAGAAACCAATCTTCCGGTTTCAGACATATGGCGTCGTGTCTCTCTTATATGCTTTCCTTTGGTCCTCAAAAGACAGCATTTACTAGGGTGAAATTGTAGGTAGAGAAAAATCACGTGACAATTGTTAATACTTTTATTTATCATGTTTTTGTCGATTATTAAAAAAATAAACATTAGAAAACCAAGTAAAAACTCACTGCATATCCTGAACAAACAGATATCTACATTTGACTCTACTGTTAATGTGGTCACAAAAAAGTTCCCAGTATAGCTGGAAAGCCAATATACAACGAATAAATAAGTTAGGAAAATTGATTAATCCAAACTAAGCTCAAATAAAAATGGAAATTGGGTACCGAAAGTGGAAAATTGTAGTTTCCAAAAATAGATGGTGCCGTTTAGGGATTTATAATAATGCTTCTAGAAAGCCAAAAAGTGAGTTACGTAACGTAAGGTAAAATGAATATAGCTAGAAGAGTCGGGGAAGGGAGAAGTTTTTATAACTTGCGTTTCTTCGGAAACTAGATGGTCCACTCCAGTGACTCCACTGGTCCACCTTTCTTTATTTGTCTTCGTCGTGTTGTATTGATTTCTCTGTGCTTCTCTGTTTCATATATTAATGTACGTACCTTTTGTCGCCAACCTTGCTAAAATGTCAACTAAACCAACAAGCCAATTCATCACTCAGTAACGGTCCGGCCCAGTATTGGGCTTTAACAGTCACCAATATCAATGCCTAGATTTTGAAATGGGCCAATATTTTAAAATGAACTCAGGTCAGTTAATAAAAGGGCTACTTAAGTTTTAAGGCTATAAGCCTAATTCAGGCTCATCTTCTTCTCGTTTTGATGTTTCTTGTTAGCCAATAAAATATTTTTATTATAAAAACATAGAATCGTTACTAGGTTGTCGAGTGATCTTTTAAAACATATAATTGTAACTTGTTAGCCTCGTCAATGAAGTTTGCAAGCTTTGCCAAATCTTACAAAGGTGATTATCATTTAAAATTCTTTTTCTTAATCCTAGCTCCTAACTTTCAGGAATCGCTTACAAAACAAAACATAGATGGAATCAAAGTTAACTTAGCGCTATGTATAACTGTTATTTAGAGTAATGGTTTTTTAATAGAATGCTTGGAGTTTGGAAATTAGTATAGGTCTCTTTCATGTGATGTGATTTAGAGTTGATACCTCACCAAGAAGCAAAAGATTTGTATTTCTCAATTAGTGAAAGGAATCTTCTTGACTCTTGACTCTACAATAAAGAATGGTGGTGGGGTTCTTGCCGTGGAACAAACGTCGATAATATCAATAAGCCCAATTAAGAGCAACAAAATATCCAATGGGTTATTGTATGTATTGACTTAGTGGATTACATCTCTATCTTCTCCAAGTCAATTCCGTTTAAAACTATAGCTGCAAATGGTATATTTAAATTAACAAATTAAAAGAATTGAATAAACATTTATCTAATATTTTAACATTTAAAATAAATAAGTTGAAAAGATGATTTAATCTGTTCAGCTAAAAATATTGAACAAATGCACAAAGTACAAAAAAAAAGAGTGTTCAATTGTTCATCTACTATTTTAGAGTTTAAAGAGTTGAATGAGATTCAACTCAAAAAAATTTTAATTATCTTTTTCAACTCATTTATTTTATTGCTACCATTTACAATATGTATTACACTATATCTACTATTTCCTAATAATACTAAGTTATCAAATCATTCCAAATTTCAAATTCATATAAAGTATTGTATAAAATTTACAGACATGAGATCTTACTTAAATTGTCCAAACCTGATCTGGTAAGCATTTTAAAGATTTACCTCAATGATTGTCTTTTTTAGAATATATTTATTTTATTTTATTTTCCATATACTTCAATGTCACTAGAAGTAGTTGACCATTTTAAATTTATTTTATTTGGGTTCTCCTGATTCAGTTTCGTTTTAAAAAACTATTTTTCCAAGTTTTATTGATATGAAAATTTTAATTTTTATAGAAAACCATCTATATTAATTTCTCGAATTTTGGATGTTATATTGGCTTACGTAAGTTTTGGGGGCCAAAAAGTGGAAAATAAAAACAAGTTGAGGAAACAGTAAAGGAAGAAAATCGAGAATTGTCCACCGTCTTGTCCACATGAGGAGCCACTAAAAATTCCACGAGGCCATGTCTCTATTTGACCATTGACTTTTCTAACCACAGCAGTCATTATCGATGATTCCTGAATTGATTAAATATTTTATTTCCTTTTTCTGACGTCATTAAATATTTTATTTCCATTTGATCTGATCTCACATCGATGGCGGTTTTGATCGATCGGTTGACTTTTTATATATTAAGTTTGGTACAATGTGTTGGTACAGCCTGGTTTAATTTGTTGGTTTACAGCACAATATTTGTAAGGCATTTAGCCCCTTTGCCGAAACCTAATCTAAGAAAAACTTTACCAATCTCTCTGTCTCTCTCTCTTTCGTCTTCCTTGACTCTGAATCGCGTACACGCTTATCTATCATCTTCAACATCAAATCTAGGAGCCTTAAGGTGATTCTTCGTTTCTCGGTGGTTCTGTAGAAGGGATTAACTGACTTTATTCGTCGTGTTACATAATAAAATTGGTCCATCTTTGATTTCTATATGGTTGTTCTTTGATGTCCACACGATTCGATTTTGGACGGCTTGGGCATGGCAGATCCTATTTGGATTGATTTCTGGGGAAGATCTTGTTTCTGTATCGATTAGTGATTGTAATTGCTGAGACTACAGAAAAAGAAGAAGAAGGACAGATCGCTAATTGTTGTGACTCATCCATACTTGTGAAAGTCATATATATATATAAATCGTTCTGGCCTCCTCTTGAAATCATTGGCTTATGGATCTGGCCTGAGCTTAGTGTTCTCAAATCTGAGCTTTCTTTTGACCTTTTTGTTCTGAAATCTGAGCTCTTTGAAATGAAGTTTTCTCTGATGTGACTTGGTCTTCGCTGAAGATTAAATAGGCCATGGGCTTTTGTTGTTTTTATGGATTTCTTACGGAGATTGTTGCTTTCTTCAGGTGAGGAATTACATCCTTAGCGAAAAATAAGTGAGGAAAAACGAAAAACGAATCCTTGTTGTGGATAGGACTTCACTAAAAGTATGACAAGCACTGGCAGTGTAGAGATCAAGGCTACGATCGATACAGGTCTTCCATGGAAATTGGTGGCTAAAGGTAGCAGGAGTTCCACAAGGCGAACTAAGAAACAATTTGCACAAGCTGCAACTACCCCAGAGATTGAGGCAGCAGCTGAAGGAGATTCTGAATCGGAAAAGGTTCTCGTCAGTTTCATCTCCCATTCTGTTCAGAATCGGAATGTTTGTTGGTCTCTCTATTTTAATGCTTTGATTCTTTCAATTATGGCAGCTTGGCGTTTCTGTTCGAGGAAGAGTTGAGCATGTTCCGATTAAGAAACGGAGATTTATGGTCCCCTCTCCATCATCTTTGAATAGGTCCTCTGCTCGCCGTGCAGAGGTTAACCATGCTCTGCCTGTTTCAAGGTTGAACCCTAATTTAATGGGACAGAAAACAGATGAAGTCTCTGATGATAAACCCGATTGCAGCAGTCATGACTTCTCTGGTATTAAGATACTTGCAGAAGTTGCTTGCAGTAGTGGAATGAGTAGTGATATTGCATCCGTAGTAGACAGTCAGCATGTTGAACCTGTTCAGCAGCAAAATGCTTTGACCTTATCTACTCGTGTAGAAGGAAGTGATTTATCAACTGACACTGTTGATGTCTCTGGGAAAGATATTACGATTGAATCCAGTGACAAGGCTGGGGAAGGCAAGAGCGAAATCATTGAGCCTCAAAAAGTTCTGGTTGATCAGAGTGAAGAGCATAGTATAGTAGCATCTAGTGGTATGATAGTGGCTCAGAACATCAGCATTGCTGTTTCAAATGAATCATCAACAGAAAGTACAAAGGAAAATATGGAAGTAGGTGATAGTGGAAATTTAGCACCTCAGAGTAAGACTGTCACTGTGTCAGAACATTTATCTGATGATGAGCGCATTGGAAAGGGTAAAATCTCTGAATGCCTTACAGATGATAGGTTACACTGGGATCTTAATCTCCCAACAGATGCATGGGGTCAACCTTGTGACGTGGTCGATGAAGCATCCAGAAGATATTCTGACGGAGAAGTCACTGAGTCTGTTAAAGAGAGTGGGCATGTTGATGGTAGTAACGACTACGCTGCTGGCCTGATGGCATCAGATGTGCATGTGAATTCTTCATCCCCATCTGTGCCTAAGGCTGAAACCTCTGCTCGAAATGAGAAGGAGTTCCAATCTGGTTATGATTCTCAGTTCGAGGATGGAGAGTTGAGGGAACCATGTCCTTGGGAAGAAAACGAGGGTGAGAGTGAAGATGTTGAACAAGTGGATTATGGGTCTGAGCCAGAGAACGAGCGATTCTACTCTTTGGCTGAAAGTAATGAGAATAAGCTAGACGTTGACAAAGGAATCTCGGCAGAGACAAAGTGTGGAGCTGTCAAGTCTGAATCTGGCATTGTGCATGAAGGAAGTAGCGAAACAGAGAAGCATGTTGTGGTTTGCATGAATGATTCACATTCTAAAGGTTCTTCTCCGTCAAGGAGCTTCGGGTCAAGACCATTCAGGTCTTCACATGAAACCATTCCAAGGAGAAGGCAAGTGCTTATTTCATTCTTTATTAAGTTCCAAATATTTGTTCTTTTGCTAATTAAAGTGATCTCCCTATTTCAGGCCTGGTAGTTACGAAGAATTGAGTGAGAGGAACGCTGGTCCGAGTAAGTTTGTAGGGAGAGACAGATCAGGGATGCGTATGCGAAGCAGGAGTCCTGTGAAAGGACAGTTTGGCGGCTGGGATTCCAAACGTCGCTTCTCCCCACCTATTTACAAAGGTGGTCCATATGGTTTTGGACGTCCACGTCCTAAAACGGTTGTGGAGGGCCGAGCTATGATGAATAGCTTTGATCAGCCAGGTCCAGGTCCACAGGGATATGTTCGTAGGCAGTTCTCAAATGGAGGATACCGGGATCGGGTAAGAAGGTTCTCAGATGGCGGTGGGAATCGTGATTTCAGAGGTGTAGATCGTCCCTTCCCTCCCGGGGATGCTAATGAGTATCCAAGTCGCATGCACAACAACCGGATAAATAGAAGGAGAGAGAGAAGCAATTCCCCTCCTGTCTTCAGGAGATTGCAAGACCCCCAGTCACGGTCCAGGTCCAGAAGCCGTTCCCCAGGCTCATGGAACAGGCGGAACAGGTCTCCTCCTGGTTTCAGGGGCGATGAAAACAGGATGGAGAGATTGAGGTTTACGTACCAGACAGGCTTTCCGGTGGATCAAGAGATGGGATTCATGTCACCGCCAAGAAACCAGCGAAACTCGAGATTTTTTGATGGTAGAAACAATGATGGTGCGGGTGGGGAGAATCATCAGAATAACTTGAGGGGAAGAACATCGCCACCAGGAAGAATATTTAGACCAGAGCAGAGATTTGACAACATGAGAAGGGTGAATTCGGAGAACAATCACTTCAGACCATTTATGCGCCATAATAATAATAATAGAAGGTTTGTTGATGGTGGTGTAAGCCGAGGAGGCGGGTTTAAGTATGAGGCAGCAGAGGAGGAGACGAATGGGAACAGGTATGAGATGGTACACCGGCCTCCTCCTCAGCGTTTAGAGGCAGTGGAAGAAGACGGTGATAACATCCGACGGTTCAGATTAAACGCGGAACAACAACAACAGCACTCTGTTGTTACCAACAATGAGACATCATAACAGTTAAAATAAAATAAACACTTGGGTTTTGGGGGGAGGGGACACCAGAGTTTTAGGGATGTAGAAGTTGTTTTGTGTTTATGATGTTTTCTTCTGGTTTAGGTTTTTAGATTTTGCTGCTGTGTTTGTTCGCTGCTCTTTTTTTCCTTTCTTGGAAAGTAGTTTTGTAGAAAGAAAGAAAAAAGTGAATTTTTTCCCGTAACTTCTTCTTTGGGTATACTCGTATGCTGCTATACTCGTATCTTCCAAAGTAAATGATCATGTGGTTGGTTGATTGTGCGAAAGAGGTAAACAAAAAAGTAATAAGATAACGTATTTGGACCATACATGTGGAGTTTCTGTCGTAAAAGTCTAGAACAAACGGCTCAGTTTTTTCTAATAATGAGCAAGATATTTTGAACGAAATGGTTAAAACTGGTTTTAGCGGGAGCTATGTGGAAGAACTGCTCTCGAGGAGTCGTAGAAGGAAGGAGAAATCTCCGATTTTCATTTGAACATTTAGATATTTTTTAAAAAAGAAGATGAAGAGGGAAAAAGGAAAAAAGAGAGACGAAAAAAAGTTGTGTTTAGATTTAGGCTATTGGACCGGGTTTTGATTTAATTTTTTTTAGTTAGCAAAATAGTCTAGGTTTAGATCCGATTTAATTTTAGGTTTAGAATTTGCTATGGGTCTTCAGAAGTTTACCGACTTAGGTTTTATAACGACCGAGGATATATATATATATATTGGGTAATTAATTTAGAGGAGGCGGTATCTTAGAATTTGACCGTCCCCACCACTGCGGCATCAGTTTCTTTCTTCAACTCCCACGTCTGATATTGAATATCGGGTGAAGGATAAACTAACTCATCGCTTCAGATCAAATTCTTAAAACTTGTAGTTATCTCGAAGAGATCCAGCAACAGTGTGATTAGTTCAAGGAAAGTGTATCTGCTACGAGTCTTTTAGGTTTCTTTCTTCACCAAAGCTGTTGAGAAAAATCTGCGAGCTCTCTTTGGGATTTTATGGTAAAGAAGGAATCAATGGCGGATGTTGTTCTGCACATATACGATGTGACGAAAAGTGGATCGGAAAAGACTAACAAAACCATTGCTCAGATCAATAGGTTATTCAAGGATGGTATTGGTCTAGGCGGCATATTCCACAGCGCCATTCAGGTAAACTCCACTGCTTAGATCTTCGACGAGGTCTCTGCTTGATTTTGTGTACATGAGTGGATTTGGTTTCTGCGTTGGAGAATTTGACGGCTTGATGTGCAAGCGTTGCTACTTGATTGGTTTATTTATTGTCGTGGAATTGAAGTTCCCTTTTATTCTCTCCACTCAGGATCTAGTCATTCCTAGTGGTTTTGGTAACATCTCTTAAGATAATCAATGCGATATATTGATGAAGGAGTCTCTGGAGACTTTTCAAAATCAATTTTGCCTCATGTTTACTTCATTGATATTTGACCTTGGACCACTCTCCCATTCGAATCATGATAATTTTGTGAAATTAGAAATTAGATCTGAGCTAAATCAACGAAACTACCAGTAATTGGCTTTGGGTTTCAAAGTTATTGCTAACGGTTCCAATAACATTTGATTATTGGTTTTGTTATTTTCTTGTGTCTTTTAGATGACTATTGATTCGCAAGGATTTACTGACATATCTTTGCAGGTACATGGAGACGATGAATGGTCTTATGGGTATTGTGAACAAGGAACTGGTGTATCCAGCTGTCCAAGTGGCAAGAATCCAACGTTCACTTATCGTGAGAAAATTGTTCTTGGGAGGACGGATTGCACAATCGTCATGGTAAATCAGATCATGCGTGAGCTCAGTAGGCAATGGCCAGGAAAGAAATATGATTTATTGTCAAAAAACAGCAATCACTTCTGCAATGTGCTCTGTGACCGACTTGGTGTGCCAAAGATCCCAGATAAAGCCATTATTTTGGAATGCACTGAAAGTATGACAAACACTGGCAGTGTAGATATCAAGGCCACCATTGATACAGTTCTTCCTTGGAAAACGGCAGTTAAAGGTAGCAGGAGTTCGACAAGGCGTACTAAGAAAAAAGTTGCACGACCTGCAACCCCAGATATCGAGGCAGAATGCAAGAGTTCAGCATGTACAACAGCAGCAAAAGGAGAATCAGAATCGGAAAAGGTCTTTGTCATTCTCATCTCTCGTTATGTTCTGCTATATTTCCTGTTTCTGAAGGATTTTTGTTGGTCTTGTTATTTTAACGCTTGATTCTTTTTATTATTGCAGCTTGGCGTTTCTGTTCTAGGCCAGCATTTCGCAGAAAGAGTTGAGCATGTTCCAATAAAGAAACGTAGATTTATGGTTTCCTCTCCATCACCTTTGAATAGGTCCTCTACTTGCAGTGAAGGCTCACAACATCATGCAGAGGTCAACCATGCTCTGCCTGTTTCAAGGTTAAACCCTAATCTAATGGGACTAAAAACTGCAGAAGTCACCAACGATAAACCCGATTGCAGCAGTCATGACTTCTCTGGTATTAAGATACTTGCAGAAGTTGCTTGCAATAGTGGTATGAGTAGTGATATTGCATCCGTAGTAGAGAGCCAGCCTCTTGAACCGGTTCAGCAGCAAAATGCTTCGACCTTATCTACTCATGTGGAAGGTAATGATTCATCAACTGGCACTGTTGATGTCTCTGGGAAAGATACTACGATTGAATCCAGGGACAAGGTTGAGGAAGGCAAGAGCGAAATCATTGTGCCTCAAAAAGTTCTGGTTGATCAGAGTGAAGAGCATAGTATAGTAGCATCTAGTGGTATGATAGTGGATCGGAACATCAGCATTGCTGTTTCAAATGAATCTTCAACAGAAAGGCCAAAGGAAAATATGGAAGTAGGTGATAGTGTAGTACCTCAGAGTGAGACGGTCGCTGTGTCAGGGCATTTATCTGATGATGAACGCACTGCAAAGGGTAAGATCACTGAATGCCTTACAGATGATAGGTTACTCTGGGATTTGAATCTTCCAACAGATGCATGGGATCAATCTTGTGATGCAGTCAATGAAGCATCCCAAAGATATTCTGACGGAGAAGTCACTGAGTCTGTTAAAGAGAGTGGAAATGTGGATGGTGGTGAGGACTACGCTGCTGGCCTGATTGTATCAGATGTGCACGTGAATTCTTCATCCCCATCTGGGCCTAGGGCTGAAACCTCTTCTCGAAATGAGGAGTTCCAATCTGGTTATGACTCTCAGTTCGAGGATGGAGAATGGAGGGAACCGTATCCTTGGGCAGAAAACGAGGGTGATAGTGAAGATGTTGAACAAGTTGATTATGGGTCTGAGCCGGAGAATGAGCGATTCCACTCTTTGGCTGATTGCAATGAGAAGAAGCTAGACGTTAACAAAGGAATCTTGGCAGAGAAAAAGTGTGGAGCTGTCAAGTCTGAATCTGGCAATGTCCATGAAGGAAATAGCGATACAGAGAAGCATGTTGTGGTTAGCATGAATGATTCACATTCTAAAGGTTCTTCTCCGTCAAGGAGCTTCGGGTCAAGACCATTCAGGTCTTCACATGAAACCATTCCAAGGAGAAGGCAAGTTCTTATTTCATTCTTTATTTTGTTCCAAATATTTGTTGTTCTTTTGCTAAATAAAGTGATCTCCCTATTTCAGGCCTGGTAGTTACGAAGAGTTGAGTGAGAGGAACGCTGGTCCGAGTAAGTTTGTAGGGAGAGACAGATCAGGGATGCGTATGCGAAGCAGGAGTCCTGTGAAAGGACAATTTGGTGGCTGGGATTCCAAACGTCGCTTCTCCCCACCTATTTACAAAGGTGGTCCATATGGTTTTGGACGTTCACATCCTAAAATCACTGTGGAGGGTCGAGATATGATTAATGACTTTGATCAGCGAGGGCGTGGGCGAGGGCGAGGGCGAGGGCCAGGTCCCCAGGGCTATGTTGGTAGGCAGTTCTCAAATCGAGGATACCGAGGTCGGTTCAGAAGGTTCCCAGATGGCGGTGGGTATCGTGAGTTCAGAGGCGTAGATCGTCCTTTCCCTTCTGGGGATGGTAACGAGTATCGAAGTCGCATGCACAACAATCGGATGAATGGTAAGAGGGACAGAAGCAACTCGCCTCCTGTCTTCAGTAGATTGCATGACCCTCAATCACGGTCCAGGTCCAGAAGCTGTTCCCCAGGCTCATGGAACAGGCGAAACAGATCTCCTCCCGGGTTCAAGGGGGATGAAAGCAAAATGGAGAGAGTGAGGTGTCCTTTCCCGAAACGGTTTCCGCAGGATCAAGAGATGGGATTCATGTTGCCGCCAAGAAACCAGCGAAACTCTAGATTTTTCGATGGCAGAAACAATGATGGTGCAGGTGGGGAGAACCATCAGAATAACTTGAGGGGAAGATCATCTCCATCGGGAAGGATGTTTAGACCAGAGCAGAGATTTGACAGCATGAGAAGGGTGAATTCGGAGAGCAATCATTTCAGACCATTTATGCGCCATAATTATAATAATAATAATAGAAGGTTTGTTGATGGTGGTGGAAGCCGAGGACGCGGGTTTAAGTATGCGGCAGCAGAGGAGACAAATGTGAACAGGTATGAGATGGTACACCGGCCTTTTCCTCAGCGTTCAGATGCAGTGAAAGAAGACGGTGATAACATTCGAGGGTTCAGATTTGACGCAGACCAACAACACACTGTTGTTTCCAACAATAATAACAGCAACGAGACGTCATAGCATATAAAAATATAACACTTATTTGTTTTGGTAGATTCTCTTTTTCATCTTTTTGGTGGTGACAAGAGTTTTAGGGATGCAGAAGTTACCTGGTGTTTATGATGTTATCTTCTAGTTTAGGGTTTAGAGTTCCCATAAGAGGGCTTCTAGATTTTGCTGCTGTGTTTGTTCACTCCTTGGAAAAAAAATTTCGTTTTGAAGGAAAAAAAAAAAACCCGCAATTTTGTTGTTGGCTGAGTTCGGATCTTCCAAAATAAACATGTACTGGGACCATAACATCAAACTGGAGTTCCATGTCCAATAAATCTAGAGCAAAATGGATCAGTTTTCAGATATTGAGTGAGAAATTTTACTCCAAATATCATAACGAAATGGTTAAAAGGTGGAGATAGGGACGTAGGATATGCTTCTGAGACATCTCTTTAGTAAATGTAAACGACAGATTTACGAATTAGTTTCTGTATAAGGGTTATGTACACCTTATCATGTGGACTGAATATATTCAAAGAGTATGTACGCAACTAACACCAATATCCATTTCAAACAAGAGCATGGTTGTAGTCATGGTAATGGAATGTCTTGTAGATGAAGTGTGATAGCCACTTGGAAGCCGCAAAACTTAAAACAGCTGCCACAACCACCACGATTCTTGCTACATGCGACATTGTGATTTGTTTCGTCACGGCCATAACTCCAATCAAAGCCACCGATGCTATTTGTAATATCACCTCTAGTGCTTTGAGATATTTGTGAGCCTTCTTGCAGCTGCTGCAGTTCTCCACATGCGACCAATACCTTCAAAAATCATTTTATTTAGGATGTCTAATTAGAACTAGTTTTAATCAAAACTCACAAGGGAGCTATAGTAGTAGTAACCTGTCGAAGAGTTGTTCACGAGGAGGCGTAGGAGGAAGAAGAGATGGATCAAACTTTCCTCTCCAATCAACCTGAGCCTTGCTGTACTTGTTAAACCATCTCCTGAATGTAACCACATTAGCGTCTGATTTCGTTGGGATAAAGCAAGATTTTTGCCAGTTTTCAGGGCCCCTCTCCAGTATCTTCCGCTCCTGCACACATTCCGTATACAAAATACAAATCAGACTCTGGTACACTGATCAGCCTCTAGTGTACTCACAAACAGTGTGTGGAATTACCTCGACATGAAGGAGGTGTAAATCTGAGTCTAGAATGGTGTTTTGACCAATGTGGAACACCCATCTAGGAACAATCTTGTCAATAAATACGCCAAAGTTTCTAGGGAACGTCCATATCAGCCTACTGCGACCTGGACTGACCGGAATGCATATAAAGATCAAAGACAATCTGCGCTTCGACGCTGCCGCCTGAATGCAAGAACCATACGATCAGGGAAATAAAAAGACTGTGAATGTAAACAAGAGACATGTTGATTTGCTTATAAGATATATGACCTTGTCAGATGCAACAACTGGTGCGGGAAACTCGTTTTGCTGCTCAGGTAGAGGGTCTGTCGAAGAGCGATAGACACACGGTGCAATAAAATTAGAAAAACCCCATTCTTGTTTTGTAAAGAAGCCTTTGCTGTCTAATTTTTTAACGTGAATTTCAAGTGGTTTCCCTCCTTCTCTGTCAATCTTCTCTGCAAGGAACTCTGAGAGTTGATACATGGATCTAAACACACATATCAGATACTAAGTTTGAAATGCAAATGATTTAAGTTGCCTTTTGGTTTAGGAAACCGCATTAGTCCATAATGTGCATAAGGAACATGAGCTGGGTCCATGAGGTTTTCCACCAAAACATCGTACCTAAAAAAGATTACAGATTTACAGACATGAATGGAGAAGAAACATGTATTTGTTAGGGAACTTTACCCGTAAGGAATATCGCGATTGGCCATCAACTTAGTGAATGATGGATCTTCTAACTCTGGAATGTAAGGAGGCTTATTGGTTTCAATAATGTTTTTGTACTTTGGATCACTGTTTGGCCAAAACCAAACCATCTCATGCTGCACTGTACTTGGGTACACAGCTACACAAGCTTTCTTTGAAGTATGAACCTAAATCATCACCATTGATCCAATCAAACACACAAAAGACTTTAACTTTATCTACTTAAATTGCTAACCAATCAATCCAAACAAATATTTGAATCTATACCAAACAAATAGCTATCAAAATGAAGGAAATGAGATAAACTAATGTACCGGAGGACCATCAGGAGGAGCTTGAGGAATGAGTTTGCAGTCTCCGGAGCCATTAAAGCACCATCCATGGTAAACACACTGTAGCCTTCCCCACTGATCAATCCTTCCATCAGACAAAGGAGCAAGACGATGAGGACACGTGTCGTCCATCACTTTCCATTGATTCTCGTTCCTGTCCCACCAAACCACTAAATCAATCCCCATAACTTTCTTCCCATGCGGAACCTTCTTGTCAAGATCGCAAATTGGCATCACTGGGTACCAATTAGCGTACCAATCGAACTTATCCGACCCGGATTCGAATCGGGTTTCGGATTCTGGTGGAGAACTCGTTGGGGTAGCTGTTGATGATGATACTGCGGCTGAGAATCGAGTGGATATTGACGGTGAGGATTTTCCGATAAGGGAATTCGGAGAAATGGGTTGTCTTGGATTGGAGAGGCAATTTCTGAACCGAGATTTGGTTTTGAGAATTCGGGGCGATGGAACAGAGCATGCTACAAGAGCTGCTTCCATGGTTGAATATTTGTGAACAAAAAGGTGAGAAATGAAAAACGAAGGTTGATGAGTTTTTTATTTCATGGCGTCAAATATTGGCTCCAACGGTTTAGATTAAATATTGTAAAAAAGAGAGTTTCAATTTTTTATTGATAATTTTAATCCAACGGTTTAGATTAATAGCTGATGATGTCACCAATTTTTATTTTAATTAACAGTTACGTGAGATAATATGTGAGAGGGCTTTAATAAAAGTATAAAACCATCCCTAAGTTTTGTTTTTCTTTAATCAATCAATTTTTTTGTTGGTTAATTTAATCAATCGAATTCTTAATATCATTCTAAATATCCAATATATTAAAAAAAAATCATTCCAGTACATGAAAATTAAAAAAATCATTTCATATCAAACAAAAATAAAATTTTAAATGTATTTTCAAAAATCTTATCCTTTTCCAATTTGATATAATTATATCAATTCATAATAACTATTATTTCATTTTTTGTTGAGCCTCATTGGCAAGTATCTCGTAGGAAGATTCTCCTTAACAAATACTATCTTGTAGGAAGATTTACTGATAATGTTAATTCCAACATAGAGAATGAATTCAAAAGCCACATATGTTAAGTGTATTAGTGAAGTTAAGCCAAGTATAGATGATTTTAATAAGTTTTGTTTCGTTTAATATAGCTAAAGTAGGAGATACTTATTATTGTTTTAAGTTACTTTAAAAGAGGAAAATATTTATTAAAGAGATTTTTTAAGATTTATTTATGCAATGAGACTAATGAAAGAGTAATTATTAGACTATGTTTTTCTAATATATATATATATATATATATATATTTAAAAATCTTAGAGAACGCAAAGAGATATACAAATATATTAATTTGATATATAATTTATGTTGGATGTTTCAATTTAACATGTGATTTTGGTTAACCATTTTAATATTTTTTTAAAATTGTGAATAGGAATATTGATATTTTGTAAACACGATATATTATTTAGAACGCAATACTTATATGTATAATCTTAGTAAAATGTTTTGTCAAACATGAGATTTCATTTTTTCATATTAAGTGCATATGAGAATGTTTCATATATTCTCAGAACTTCTTTAACAAAAACACCAAGGCCAAATAACTTTTTTCTAATTTTCTTTTTGTTATGTGAGTAGAATTATTTTCCAAATTTGTTGTTCTTTCTAAATGGTTAAAGTTTTAGAGGAATGTTCTATTCAACCATGTTCATTCAACTATTTGCACTCATAGACATGCATGGTTTAATGAAAATTGAACCGGTTAATTGGAAGAGAAAGTGTCGGTTGAGTAAACAAAACGACGTCGGTTGATCAAATCATAAGTAAAGGAAGCAAAGAAAAAGCGAGGGCATAAGAGTCATTTCGCGGGATCTCCACCACTGCCGCATCATCAGTTTCTTTCTTCATCTCCCACGTCTGATATTGAAAAATCGGGTGAAGGATAAGCAAACTCAATTTCTCGCTTTAGATCAAAAATCTAAAAAGCTTGTAGCCATTTCGGAAGAGATCTAACAGTAGTGGGAGTCTTTGAAAGAAACTGTATCTGGTACGAGTCTTTAGGTTTCCTTCTTCACAAAAGCTGTAGCTGCGAGAGCTCCTTCTGCTAGGAATTAGGGTTCGTCGGATTTTCTGCTAAAATAGGAATCAATGGCGGAGGTTGTACTGCACATATACGATGTGACAAACAGTGGATCGGAAAAGACTAACAACACCATTGTTCAGATCAACAGATTCTTCAAGGACGGTATCGGTCTTGGCGGCATATTCCACAGCGCCATTCAGGTAAAATCCATTGCCTCGATCTTCTACGAGGTCTCTCTGCTTGCATTTTGTGTACAGAGTTGATTTGGTTTCTATGTTGTGTGTATGTGGAAATGGAGAATTTGATTGTTTGATCTGTGAGGCTCTAGTGTATTTGTTTATTTATTATCCTGGAATTGAACTTCCCTTTTATTATTTCCTCTCAGGATCTCGTATTTCCCAGTACTTTTTGGTAACTTTCCATAAGATCACGAATACAATATATTGATAAAGAGAGACTCTCCATACTTTTCAAAATCAATGATGGATGGCTCATGTTTTTACTTCATTGATTTTTGACCTATGATAATTTTCCCCACTCGAATGGTGAACTTAGAAATTAGATCTGTGCTAAATCAACGAAACTACCAGTGTTTGACTTTAGGTATCCAACTTATTGCTAATGGTTCTCTGTTTTAGATCTGTATATGTAAATATAACATTTGATCATTCTTGTTTGATGGTTTTGTTACTTTCTTGTGTCTTTTAGATTACTATTGATTAATTTACTGGCATATCTTGTGAATTTTTTGCAGGTATATGGAGACGATGAATGGTCTTATGGGTATTGTGAACAAGGAACTGGTGTATTCAGCTGTCCAAGTGGCAAGAATCCAATGTACACATATCGTGAGAAAATTGTTCTTGGGAAGACAGATTGCACAATCTTCATGGTAAATCAGATCATGCGTGAGCTCAGTAGGCAATGGCCAGGACATACATATGATTTATTGTCAAAAAATTGCAATCACTTCTGCGATGTGCTCTGTGACCGGCTTGGTGTGCCAAAGATCCCAGGTAAAGCCATTATTTGGGATTCATGCTCTGTGTGTGTGTTTGTCTTTAAGGCTTATGTTACTTGGGTTCTGCTCTTAACAGGTTGGGTGAATCGCTTTGCCCATGCTGGCGATACAGCCTTGGAAGTGGCAGGAAACACAGCTTTTCGGGTGGGTTCTCTCTCTTTCTGCTTTGCTTTGACCATACTGTTTCTATCTTTTACCTGAGTGCTTTGCAGCACTATGGTTTTTTCTCAAATCTTGTGAATTTGGGTTTTGCAGATAAAGCAAGCCAAAACTGAACTAGTGTCAGCTAGTAAAGTGGCTTATCGCTTCCTTTCAAATGTTACCTCAAGCGTAACAAATGGCACCAATGGCTCCAATGGCTCTCAACAACGATCGGGAAGCCTTAACAATTCAGACAATGGGAACTTGAGATTTCAAGGTAGTTGGCTCAAAGGCCTACTTAACACTGCTAAGCCCTCCACAAGTACAGATATAAGGAACAAAGATGAAGATGCAAATCATGCAACCACCAACCAGAAAAAACAAGGCCGTGACTCTGATGTTTTACTGTTTCAGTAGCAAAACGTACCAACCCATCATTATGCATTCGGTTAACTTGTATATCCATTACTTTGTACCACCATTGGAACCCATCTATCTTTTTCAGTAAGAACGTGTGATTTTGTCAAGAAGTTTGTTTGTTCTTCACATTGTTATTGGCATATGTATTACACACCGTTCAAGAGGTTTTGATAAGAAAATCAAAATGCGATAAAAGATGCAATTCAAGTATGAATAGATTTCAACATGTATGAAACAAACTCAAAATGCGTCAGATTATTACAGTAAAGAAAACAGAGTACAAGGTCTAACGTCGAGAAAACAAAACAGAGCAATCACACCGAAGCAAACCAAAAGGGGTTATTTTAGCAAACCAAATGCTAGAAGAGTGGCATTTTTCATCCCCGGAACATCCCATTGAACACAAAGGCGTTCCCATCAGCGTTTTCAGATATCTGTAGAGACGAGACAGCTTGAGCAGCAACCAAATCAGCTGATATTCCCATGTTGTTATCCCAAGCATCCCTAGTAAATGGTGACCAGTTACTACAATCTCCTAGTCCATAAGCGCTTGAAAAAAAGCCAATCCCTTGAACTGCATAGCTACCACAACTTTGGCGAGGAACATAACTGCGTCTTTCATCTCTAAACAGATCCATCGTGAAGCCCTTCTCTTCCCCAAACATGACCCGAGATGAGTCATCAGAATCTTCCCCCAGTAGGACGTGCAGAGCAACAGCTTCTGCAATAGCAGCCCCTTCTTCATCTAACCTTTGCTGTTCTTCCAATTTCTTCTGCTTCTTCTTCTCCAGCTCAGCCCGGATGGCTGCAGAAGTAGCAAGAGCTTTCTCAAGACGTCTCTTTTTCTTCTCAGCTTGTTTGATACGATCGAATTCATCTTTCCCATGTTTCTTCTTCACTTTCCTAGCGACTGGCTGAACTTGCTTGCAGACTGTGTTATCCATACTTGCTTGCTTTGCTATAATTCTATAACTCTTTTAACTAAATAAATGACCTAAACACTCGAAAAGTCGTGGAGGATCTCGAGAACTACACCCACTCTGGTATATAGGAATACCTCATCGTGCGGACAATACAATCCCAAAATGAAACAACTGGAGACAACTTAAGTGAGACGTCATAAGAATTTGCAGACTTATCATTTGGAATCATTCGCCCTCCTTTCCTACACCCCTTAGACTCGCCCATTTCCTGCATTGACAATAACTTATATTAGCTTAAACTTTCTAAGCAGAAACACAAATCAAAGCCTAATCTCGATGATGATTGAAACCCTAATTTCCCAGATTAGGACCAAACTTGAAGAATTAATGTAAAAATCTACGATCACAAAGGGAACCTGCAAATACAAAGGACATCCACAGACCTTTCTTTTAATCCTCAGCTAATAACTCAATAAGACAAATGGATCACAATTACACGAAAACAACCAACAGAAACCAGATCTGCCTCAGAAACTCATGTCACATCAAAATTCAACCTCAATTTAACAAGAGCACAACAGAATTAAGCGAACTGAATCGAAAAACTGGGTTTGCTGAACCCACAAATACGTATTGAATTGGATCGAAAACTATTCTCAAAGGATTCAATTCACTTAACAACATCAATTGAAATTGAAGATAAACGGAGCAACAAGATGATGAAATTGGATCCAAACCTCTACAAAATGGCATAGAAGCAGCTGCCTCAAAGAACTCCTCTACTTTTAATCGGATAATACAGAGAGAAACTAAAACGCAAAGGTAACGATGCTGTTTAGATGCAGAGGAAAGTAAAAAGGGAGGCGGAGAATGAGATCACAGAGTCGAGAGAAAACGGGAAGAAAGAGAGATTCTTTTAGCAGATCGATAGTTATTTTAAAAGAGATGAAGATGAGCAAGAACGCAGAGGATAATCGTACAAGAAACGCAGCGAGTGCCTAATAAAAACGCGACGCGTGTGTCGAATTATCTCTTGACTTTCTTTTATAGTGTAAGTTACCAATTGGGACTTTGAGACTTGGCCGGTGCGACCTGGTCTAATCGAGTATTATTGGGACCCATCATACGTAACAGCCGTTAGATTCGATGTGCGATTCCTTATTTTCGCCGGTTTTAGATTATTAACAGCCGTTAGATTCGATGTCTAAATGGGCTTACGTTTCCAACTTTGCAAAATGTAGATTTATACTGTTATCATTGAATTTCAATGAGAGACCCAGACTGTACAAGTGTCATGTTGTCTTACATTAATAAAAAGCTTTGCTATTTTCCCCCAATAAAAAAATTGGGCTTAGTTGTTATCAACTTGACTTCAGCTTTGTGCTTTGAGCATTCATTTAACCACCAAGAAGGTACTTAAATTACAATACATTTTTGATAATATAAGCTTTGTGCTTTGTGATAATATAACAATTATCATGAACCGTCCTTCGTGTCATGGTCATGGTCCCATTTACTAATTACTGGCCATGTGAATTTTTAAATCAACAAACAAACATTTATTAACTTACTCATTCGAACCTGAGTAGGGAGGGGGGCCACGTAAAGTAGCAAACCTGCAGGAAAAAGCGAGTATAAAATAGTCATTTCTAAGATCCCCACCTCCACCACCGCCGCACCAGTTTCTTCATATCCTCTACGGTTTGAAATTGAGAAATCGGGAGAAGATAGATTAAAAATTAGTTTTGCTTTTTAAGAGTCATTTTGGAGAGATCTAGTAAGTTGGATTTGTTGAAGGAAAGTGGATTTGGTACGATTCGTTAGGCCTCCTTCTTCACCGAAGCTATAGAGAGAATCTGCGAGCTCTTTTTTGTAGGAATTAGGGTTCCTCAGATTTTCTGGTAAAGAAGGAATCAATGGCGGAGGTTGTTCTTCACATATACGATGTGACAAACAGTGGATCGGAAAAGACTAACAACACCATTGTTCAGATCAACAGGTTCTTCAAGGACGGTATTGGTCTAGGCGGCATATTCCACAGCGCTATTCAGGTAAACTCCACTGCTTAGATCTTCGACGAGGTCTCTGCTTGATTTTGTGTATATGAGTGGATTTGGTTTCTGCGTTGTGTGTATGTATGTGGAATTGGAGAATTTGACGGCATGATGTGGAAATGATGCTACTTTTCGTTTCATCTGTTGTGAGGCTCCGAAAGATCTGAGATTTAAGTTCCCATTTTTTCTCCTCAACTCAGGATCTTGTGTTTCCTACTACTTTTGGTAACTTTTCATAGGATAAGGAATGCGATATATTGACTTATGGCTCGCTGGAGACTTGTCAAAAGTAATGATGGCTCACGTTTACTTCATTGATCTTTGACCTTGCCAAGTATATTTGCAAATATTACTTTCCTATTTGACTTTAGGTGTCCAAGTTAATGCTAATGATTCTGTCTTAGGCCTGTGTATAGCATTTGATTCTCTTGAGATTCTCTTTTTTAGTTTTCTTGTGCCTTTTTAGATGATATTGATTGGAAGGGTAGAGTAATTGTATGACATATTTTATGAATATGTGCAGGTATATGGTGACGATGAATGGTCTTATGGGTATTGCGAACAAGGAACTGGTGTATTCAGCTGCCCTAGTGGCAAGAATCCAATGTACACCTATCGTGAGAAAATCGTCCTTGGGAGAACAGATTGCACAATCTTCATGGTAAATCAGATGTTGCGTGAGCTCAACAGGGAATGGCCAGGAGACACATATGATTTGTTGTCAAAAAATTGTAATCACTTCTGTGATGTACTCTGTGACCGGCTTGGTGTGCCAAAGACCCCAGGTAAAGCCATTATTTGCGATTCAGGCTGTGTGTGTGTGTGTTGGTCTTTAATGCTAATGTTGCTTGGGTTCTGTCTCTTAACAGGTTGGGTGAATCGCTTTGCACATGCTGGCGACACAGCCTTGGAAGTGGCAGGAAACACAGCTTTTCGGGTGGGTTCTCTTTCGTTTTGCATCTTTGCCACCTAAATGCAACGTAATGGGTGTTTAAATCTTGTAAATTGTGATTTTGCAGATGAAGCAAGCCAAAACTGAACTTGTGTCAGCTAGTAAAGTGGCTTATCGCTTCCTCTCGAATGTGACCTCGAACGTCACCAATGGCTCTAATGGCCCTCCGCAAAGGTCGGGAAGCATCAACAGTTCAGACAACGGCAACTTGAGATTCCAAGGTAGCTGGTTCAAAGGCTTACTTAACACTTCCAAACCCTCCACAAGCACAGAGATAGGGAACAAAGATGAAGATGCAAACCATACAATCAACAACAATCAGAAAAAACAAAGCCGTGACTCTGATGTTCTACTGTTTCAATAACAATCCACCATTATGCATTTGGTTAACTTGTATATCTACAAGCACTTTTCTTCTCCTTTGTACCCATTACTTTGTATCAACTTTGGAACCCATCATGGTTTTCTGATTTTCAGTAGAATGTGTGCCTCTTGCTAAGATCATACGCAACACTTTGTTATTGGGGTTTCTAATTCTCAACACACTATAAATTGTGATTGAATTAGTTGCTCATTAGATAATGATGAGATTCAGAAAGTATGCTGTTTGTATATAATATAACTCAGAAAGCACTTGTGATGTTACTACAGATAGAGAAAACAAAAGAGAAACAACAAAGAATTATTACACCAAAAAGGGCTTCCAAAATAAAGAAAATATTGCAACTCCTATCATAGCAAACACTTGATTTACCAACAGAATTTGACACCATGGCATTTGTCATCATCCTCGGAACATCGTTTCAAAGACGAAAGCCTTCCTATCAGCGTTCTCAGATATCTGAAGTGACGAAACCGCCTGAGCAGCCATCAAATCCGTATCCCAAACATCCCTCATGAATGGCTTATATGACACTGACCAGTTACTGTCTCCTAGTCCATAACACCCAATTCCCATGTTGGTTCTTTCACATGTAAACAAATCAATCTTGAAACCCTTTTCTTCCCCAAGCATGACTCGAGACGAATCATCAGAATCTTCGCCCAGTAGAACGTGGAGAGCAACAGCTTCTGCAATAGCAGCTCCTTCTTCATCTAACCTTTGTTGTTCTTCCAACCTCTTCTGCTTCTTCTTCTCCAGCTCAGCTCGAATAGCTGCAGAAGTAGCAAGAGCTTTCTCAAGACGTCTCTTTTTCTTCTCAGCTTGTTTGGCACGATCAAATTCATCTTTACCATGTTGCTTCTTCACTTTCCTAGCTACTACTGGTTGAGCTTGCTTGCACACTGTGTGATCCATACTTACTTGCTTTATAGTTTCTATAATTTTCTAACTTAACAACTATTACTAAACTCGCTGTCTTAAGAGGATTTCAACAAAGACTACAACCATTCTGGTATATAGGAATACCTCATCGTGCGGATAATACAATCCCAAAATGAAACAACTGGAGACAACTTAAGTGAGACGTTATAAGAATTTGCAGACTCGCCCATTTTCTGCATTGACAATTACTGTGATTAGTTTAAAGTTGCAATGGAGAAACACATAAGCCTATTTTAAAACAAAATCATAGTTCCAATTCAAACTTGTAGATGCAAAACCTGCCACCAAAATTCAATCAACTAAGCAGACAATTCTATGAGGTTTCGATGAATATTGAAACCTATGAGCTTACAGAGAGCAAAAGAGTAAATTCTACACCAAATCACAGAGCGTAAGATAAACAAGATCGCTGAGAGATAACAAATAGATGAAACCAGATCTAGCTCAGAAACTCATGCTGCATCAGAATTCAATCGTCTAATTTAGGTTTAAAGCATCAAATCTGAGGAAGCTAATTAACACAAAAATAAGTCAATTGGATTGAAGATCTATGGAAATTGAAGATAAAGAGGGCAGCAAGATGATGAAATTGGATCCAAACCTCTATAGAAATGGCATAGAAGCAGCTCTGCCTCAAAGAACTCTTACGAAAAAATTTAGATAATTTTGGATCCAAAGAAAAGTAGATAGAACGCGAGAGATAGTTCACGAAACGTTGGCCGTCTTGTTATCATCTAATCAGAATATGACACGTGTCAAATGGTTTCTACAGAATTTCAACAGTTTCCATTGGGACGCAAAGACTTGACCTGGTACAAACCTCGTCTGTCGGCGTGTCCGCTAGGCCTGTCCATTTCAAGAATAAACATAGTACAGTATTATTCAAACTCTTTCTTATCCGATATGGGACGAAATATTCGAATAATTGATATTTCATTCTGTCCAAATCTCTCAAAATTCAGAATAACAGTACATTTCGGTTCCAACTTATTAAAAAATAATAATGTCAGAACCAGAAAAATGCAGATGTGTTAATTTTATCATAACACCAAAAAAAAAAAAAAAAAACATAATTAGTCTCTTATATAAAACTGGGGTTCAATTTACACCTAAAGACTAACGTATATCAACTTGGCAAATCATAAACCCTATTAGCAATTTCTTTCACTTCTAATCTAGCTAGTAAGGGGATTATACAGTCTTGCATAGGCGTTTGCATAAGAATTCGGATTTGAAGTTACCAAATTTTGAGGAGTAGGTATCCATTTATGCCTAATTTGTTAGTAATAGATATAGAAGGATACGCTTTTGAACGAGTCTTTTGTATATTTGATGGGCAAGATTTCTTTTTTATTTAACAAATTTCAGTGGAGCTGAGTTTAAGTGTCGCTAAGACACGTTGCAAAATGGGACACCTTAATTATTTGTTCTTTGGAAATGGACATTGCAAAACGCGTGAGGTTTTTTTATAGTATTTCGTATTGGGATAGTCAAATTATTGGTGGTTTTGCCACAAGGCATAGCATACGTCCACGAGTGTTTCTTGAGTTTACAAAAACAATATAAAACGAAAATTTGTATAACAAAATGTGTAGTATATGGATTAATACTTGTTAATTGGTTTTTATTGGAGCTTCTTTGTCAAAAGCGGACCGAACTTCCTATTTGTGCAAATAGAAAGTTACTATTTATCATCGATTTTCTCTGGCACTTTGTGTCCTTATCTAATTATGCCTCCACGCCACCTCATAGTAATTATCAAAAACAAAATAGTCAAATAATAGATTTCAGTTAGAAACTTGAATTTGGTGGAGAGATAACAAAGGTAGGAGTCGTGAGACGATTAGCCTACATTGCATTTCTTTGACCAATCACGTTTGGTTTATTCAAAATTATTCGAAGACAAAAGACTAAAAGTAATAGGTAATATATGTATAGATGTCACTAATATAAGTCTCTTCCTTATCCCTTGGGATTTTATTTTTATAGTGTTGTGGGAGATATATAATAACTTCCACTTAGAAATGGCGAGCATGAGGAAATATTGTGATGTGCCCACTTAGTGAAATGAAAGTGAACTATATTGGACAGGCACGTAACAAGTAACACGTTTCAATAACTTTGTACCTTCAAAAGTCATTTCCCTTTGATGATGTCACTCGCCATTCAAGTAATGTTTCTAAAGAACTCGAGCGGTTCATCTTTTAATGCATTACTAATAAATAATACATTAGATAAAACTTTATCATAAAAGTATATGTCCCCCCTATCCATTATTTAAGAAGTAAGTTTGGTAGAAATCGTTTACGTGTTTCAACCATATTCATTTTCACACTCTTTCTTTAAAATAGCATTATTTTGTAAGTTACTCATTACGTGAATGTAGCAATATATTTTAACTTTATCTTTGTAGAACTTTTATAATTCCAAATTATGTCGTTACACGCAACGAAGGCGTCGAACTTCCATGATCTCGCGAAGAAGCGGCCATACTGTAAATGTGAACGTAAGCGCATACATAATAAACACATTAAATTTACGAACAGAAGAAAATTCCAGAAACATCAATTTAGCTAGATGTCTTTTGATTATCAGATAAGAGATAGTTGACTTCATGAAAATATTCTGGTTGCATGGTAAACAAAATATTGTCTACGATATCGCGTATCCTTTATGTTTATCTATAAATGTCACTGAAATTGAAGTTAACAAAGCAAAATGCAAAGGAAATTACCAAATAGAAGTAAAGACAAATATATGATTTAAATAAAACGAAACCTAATTCAGCACAATTGGTTTTGGTGTGGGTTAGTATAGGACGAGCAATAGTTTTGTGTGTAAGCTTAAATCAGTGTCAAACTAGCATAAAGCTTTCCTTCGATTCTTATACCGATGTATATTTGCTTTTGATTTTTACATAATTTTTTTTATATTATATATAATGCTTTTTTGGTATTAACCCATTAACATCACGAAATAGTAAAAAGAGGTGTTATGATTTGTAAAGAAAACTTGTTTTTTTCACTACTTTTGACAAAAAACCTTATAGATATATAGATGATTGTATATATACAAAACACATGGTCTAAATGGTAACTATGGAATTTTGTGAAGAAAATGATGGTGAAAGCAGGTGGAAAACTGATGGTGATTCCCCCCCCCCCCCCCCCCCCCCACAAAATCTGACAGATAACCTAAATAACAGAATAAAATCAAACAAGAAAACATTCTCACGAATAGTTGAAAAAATTATGAAAAGAAAATCTCGGAAAAAATAACGGACAATTAATCTAGCTGAACAGCCAATTGGTTACAGCATAGTGAACTACTCATATGTATGAGTTTCATGCTGTAGGAGTGTGATAATTGGTTTACGTTTTGTATAATGAACTGTCAAAACTAGTAACTTCAACATATTGTATTTTATTTACCGCTATGTTTTTTGTTTGTACTACTGGCAACGACAAACCAAACAATGTAAATATGCCAATCGTTACTACATTGCTTACACACATTTGCAGGAAAACAGAGGCTAATTATAATATGCCAAATTTCTATTAAAAATAATATTCATCAAAATCAAAATCGGCATATATAATTTTATCAACATAGACCTTCTTCATATGATCATGACAAAAGACAAAAAAAAAAAAGATTTAAAACTTGTGTTTATTCATCAAAATCAAAATCGGGATATATAATTTTATCAACATAGACCGTCTTCATATATGATCATGACAAAAGACCAAAAAAAAAAAAAGATTTAAAACTTGTGTTTAGTCATTTGTACTCGACCCTGAACCCGAACCCTTTTTGTAAGCTTTGATTCTCCTACTTATCTCCTTCTCTAACTCTTCATTTCCTCCAACTTGTTCCAATTCCTAAAATCACCAAATCAAAATGATTAAAAGCCAACATGAAGAAGATAAAGAATCTAAAGCAAGTCGAGAATCTTACCTTGGGTCCAAGAAACAGTCCATATGGTACACCATTGAATTTGTCAGTGTGATGTAGCTGAAACATATACAGTAATTAATCAAGCACCACCCTATTAAAAATACTTTCTATTTTGGGAAAGGAAGTGCTTGTATTTATAACAAGTTACCTGATGAGCAGCGGCGACCTTACGGAGGTAAGGGACGTCGGCGATGGGACCTACAGGGAAGCGCTTGTGCACCAAACCATCGTGGACAAACATGTAGGCGATCCCAAACACCGTTATTCCTAACCCCTGTGTTACCAAAAGAGACAACACAACAAAAGAGTAAGCGCAAAATTAAGCCACCAGGACCAGGTCATCTCTATTAATACGACCAAAACTGGTCATTTGTCATCACATGTATCTTGTATCCTAGATCTAATTCTTTATTATATACTAATACAAATACTACAGACAGAGACATACGAAGATACTGGAAGAAAGATACGTTAATTGTTGACAAAAAAAATAAGATACGTTAATTAAATTCGTTTTAACGTCGGAGATCGCAGTCCACGAATCGAGACTAGGCCCCCCTAAAAAAAAACTATTTCTTCCAGGCCCTTAAGTAGCGATTAAAGAAAGACCAGTGAGATTCAGGGACTTACGGCGCCAAAGCAGAGACCAGGAACGAGTCCTTTATTGAAGAATCCATAAGAGAGGAGTCCAATCGCAGGAACAGCGTTTACTATTGCGAACACATCGTTTAACTCAAACGCACCTTCTCTTGGTTTGTGATGTGACTAAAGAAAACGAAAATTCAAATTCAAATTGGCTACGAAAATTCAAAATAAGAAGAAGAGTAAAAATCGTATATACCTCATGCATGTTCCAAAGAGAAGCGTGCCAGAGAGCTCTATGAGCCCATCTAGCCCAGAATTCCATCCCCACCTGAAAATTCCAAAAATTGAGAAAATCTCAGCCAAACTTGTGTTGATGAAATCGGAAAAATTGAGATAAGATTTTAATAACTTACAGCAGCACCAACGGAGAGAGCAAATGTACCAAACATCTCCGATATTGGGATCTCACCTCCCTGAATTTTGTAACCATAAAACAAACCATGTCAAATTTCAAAATCGGATCATAGGAAAATGAGATTTTCGAATTTGGCTTTTGATTTCGTTACCTCCATTTGCCAAGAGAATCTGTAGTAAACAGCCATAACAGCCATGGAAGTGATACCGAAGCTCGACATCATAGCAGCGACTAAATAAGTGAACCTCTCCGATTTCTTCCTCTCTAATTTCTCAGCCAAACGCGACGCCAGTAACTCCGGGTCTATGGCGGTTGAGCTCGTGCTCTCCGGTGGCTCATCGTTATCGACGGGAGAGCTCTGCTTTCGTTCCTCGACGACGTAACAGACGGAGAAGCCTTTGAATCGGAGAGACGGAGAGAATCCGGTTACGGATTTTGGGTGGAGTAGTCGGAAAGTGGAGGAGGAGGAGGAGGATGAGGAGAAAGAGCGGTGGAGTGGATTGAATGTTACGGCGGTTGAGAGTCCTGCCGCCATGGGAAAGAGCTTCTTCGTGAGGGATTTGGTTGCCACTACCTGCCGAGGTTTTTAACCTTTTTCTGCGAGAGAGAAAGAGATGTGGTGTAAATGCAAGTAAGGCCACAATTTTGTTTTTGGGTAAGTGAGTGGTCTTTTTATGCTTTTTCAAAAATAAAACATTTTTGGATTGAAAATTTGAGCAATTACAAGTGAAGGACGGTTAAGTTTCGTGTGACCAAAATTGCCCTCAAATGTTTTTAGTTTTATATTTCTTGTTTTTTTTTATATCGGTCACACTTAGTATTAATTGGAAATGAAATTATAATTTGGTTTAAAGGGTAATTCTCTTAAATTAATGGGGCAAAAATTATATATTTTATATATGATTTAATGTACGAAAAATATCGTTTATGATGACAACATTTTATGAAAGTTAAATAATTAGAAAAGTAATATAGTAAAATAGAAGAAAACTAAACAAAATATTTGTTTACCAAAACATTGTTTATACATCTAAAAGAAAGGCTTTAATAATTAGAAAGTAACATATATAATGGAAGGAAATTATATAATTTTTTTTACTAAAAAATGTTCATTTTTTACATCTAAGAAATAGAGAGAGTAAAGGCATGTGGAAATCTAGTATATTTTACTGTCTAAATGTGTGGATTCATTTTTCTAAAGTATATGTTTTTCTATTTGTAGATTATGGATGTACATTTTAAGACCATCACGATACATGTTGAGAATTGTGTCATGATTGTTATAGTTCCATGTATTGCGGGTTAGATTGTCCAGATCCATTCGTTCAAAACGTCATTTGTAAAAACTTAGATCACATGATAAATAATGATGTATATCTAAGATGTTTGGACTCTATGCCTTAAAATACAGGTCGAAATGGCATAAACGTAAAATCACAGAAAAAACGATGGTGAAAGATGAGAAAGAAATACCCAAAAACAAAACGTTAGGCTTCTTCAAACAGCAAAGGAAAGCAACAAGTTCCTTCCAAGTTACAACCATTTATGAGGCTGATGATGCCATATGGGCTTTTTCTACGTGTCACTTCACTATTCGCTGAGACAAATCCTCGTAGTATCTTTGAAATTTTTGTTTACTTCTTATATTATTAAAAAAAATTTTCCCTTCTTGGGACCAAAATTAGAGAAGAATACAAAGCTGGTGACTGCAACTTGGATCATGGACCTTAAGCTACACTCTTCGGCTAATGTTACTAATGCCTTTAACATCACTACAACAGTATACATTATAACCATGTCCTTGTGTGTATTTGTTCATACCATGCATTGTTGCTCAATATGTATCTCGTTCTTTTCTGATGCTGGTTTTAGCTTGATTTGGTACAGCTTCGGCCAAAGTTTTCCCGTTACTGCAAATCAAATTATCGAGACTCAAAAGGTTAGTTAGGACTAGGAGTCGAGGTCGAGTGATTAAGCTCAAGCTCAAGAGACCAAACGAGATGTATTACCAAAGATGCGCTGCTTGACGCTGTCCCATGCTATACCATTCAAGACATCAATACCCTATAGTGAAAACAAGATTAAGGTAAGGGAAAACAGAGTTTTGAAGATGGACTTATTAAGATACAAAACTGGTCAACTTTCAGATTTCAGCTCACCCTATGTCCAGATTTCAGCAATCCTTTACTGTGAAAGGTTGTCAGAAAATGAAGAAAAAGAGGATCAGTGGTGTAAATAACACAGTGGTCTATCTAAAACAAAGACATGTTAGAAGAAACAATAACCTTAAATTTGGAAGCAGTATCCATCCAAGCATAGATCCGTCCTTGGGTGAAATTCTAGCAATACAATCAGACTGCAACAGAAAATATACATAAAACTTAATTTTGCTTAAACAATGAGTGAAGCTTACTGCACCAGTACGTAAAAGTAGAATTTGGATAAGAAAGGTTCTACTAATTAGTGTAACAATAATATTTCCACATGTCACGAATAGATGCAAATGTCAGAAACAGTTGGAATACCTGCCACACATTTGCCCAGACTTCATTGTTTATGTACTCAAGTTCATTAAGGTAACGCACCTCACGGCCATTATATCTGACCGTATGCTTATCAGTAACTGCAGGGAAAAGACACCATAAAATGCCAATTCTACTATCCATAAAATAAGTAAGCAAAGTGGCTCAAGGGAACCAAAAACTTAATGAGTATAGGTGAGACACCTTTCATTGTTCGAGGATCCATCCGGTATAGTGTAGAAGTGCCATCACTTCCAAACAACACTTTTCCATCTGTAGCCAGCCCCCATCCATCTTTCATTTGATGTTTGAATGGTTTTACCTAGAGTGAGATAAAATGCTTAACATAACGGTGTATGGGCGATACTAGTCCATATCATAAAGCGTTAATGACAAGGACACAGGGTAACTTATGACAAAGATATTTCATCTAATTTATATCAAGCAGGCTTACTTAGCAAACCTATCCAAACAAAAAGATTATGAAAAAGGATAAGACTAGTACAAACTTTGGTTAAGTTGCGAAGATCATATGTGAAACCTGTGTTCGTCAACCATGCGACTTGAAAGAGCCTACAACGCACAAACAACCAGTGGATCAGAATAAATGATTGTCATCTGGGAAATGTATTAGCATTACAAGCGAACAAGTAGAAGAAACTCTTGTTATGGATTAGAAACTCGTGTTATGAAAGATAAGGCCCACCTTTCTCCAAGAAGTGTTAAACCCTCACCAAAGTATGAATCGTCCATTTTTTCAAGAATTTCAACCTACGCAAGGGAGAAACAAAACTATGTCTTTTACTGATGTATGAAAATTCAAATAAGGCTAATGTGCATGATGAACTCCATAATGTTGGTCACAAGGCTGATCAACAAATCAATCAACCAAAAATTCCAATTCATCTGCGTTCAAAATTGCAATTACTTTGTCATTCCCCATTTTCAATTACATAGAAACTTTTGAAAATTCACTAACATGTTTGATATAGTCTACAAGTTACATCAAACCACAAATATGAAAACCATACCTTTCCTGTTCGTAGAGCCACTTTCCTCACTGAAGACTGTAAGAAGAGGAAAACAAATCAGAACAGGTCAAACTCAAGCTTCCCATTGTGATTTTCAAAGAAGCAAATAAAAATTTATGAATAAGAACTCAAAACGAATGAATCAATCACCTTCCGGTATAGACCAGTTGATTCATACAGTGTATCGTCTCCCGCATAAAGCAGACCCTGCGTCCGATAAGCAAGAATCAAAATATTGAGTTATACTGAAATTCGAAAATAAGATGACTGTCCAAGTCGACAATTCAGGGAGGAACAAAAACCTGAGTAAAGGCGTCAGGATCATGAGGAAACTCAGCAACTACTTCAATTTCATAGATCTTACGGGAGAAATCCAGCGAATTATTTGATTTTCCCCAGCTGTTGAATGGCATAAAGAATAGGAAAATAGCGCCGGAGAAGAGAGCAAGAGGAATCATCATCGAGATCCTCCTCCGAGAAATGAATCGGTGAGATGCAGAAGGAGTAGGTAGAGAATGAATCATTGATCGCTTTGTTTGTCTCTTATAAGGCGATCTACTCGCCATCAAACTTCATTCGCCGCCGTCGTCGTCGTAAATGGAAGGAAATTGCCGTCAGTCAAATTTACAATTAAGTTTGATTTTGTAGCGCAGACCTGTCTTTGGCCACGTAATTTTCAGACATACCATTAAAAATGCTCTTTGACATTTGTGTTGTTAAATTACTACTTTTTGTGGGAAAATCGAAAACAAAATAATGGAAGATTATCATTAAATTCTTCCATATACATGTAAACTATTTGTTTGTAAAAACATAAGAAAAATAAAAAAAAGACATTTTCAAACAATTGTGAAGTATAAACTTTTCAATGTGAACACAACCCCAAAGGTATTAAATTACGGTACCTCTTCATAAACAATACAGAGAGATCCAATAAGTTTTAACTTAGGACACAACAAAATCAAGTATCGATATGCGAACATTACTTAGAAGTCAAAAATTGCAATAAATCAGACTAAAAACATGGAACAACTTCAGTTCTGCCTCATTCTGGCCATTGAGGACTTACCCAGGTTTCCTCCCCCGTGGTTTCCCGGCCGGCCTTTTTGCTTTCGCGCCTTTCTTACCGGTGGGCTTTTGCCCGTTCCTCCCGGGCTTGCCTCCTCCGTGCTTCCTAGCATCACTCTTCATCCTTCTATCCACTCTCTTCTGTCCTTTCCCAACCTTAACCCCAACTCCTTTCTTAGACACAACCAGTTCTTTCCTTGGTTTCCTTGGCTCTGCTGCTTTCTTGTATAGCTTGTCTATCATCTTGTCCTTTGAACGGTCTGCTATATCCGCTGTGTCAGATATTGCGTTTGCCTTCTTCCTCACTTTCTCCAATCTTTTCTGAGCAGCTCGCTTCTTCCTTGCCTTGGCTTCCGCCACTTTCTTGGCTGGACGAGCATTAATCTCCTTGAACTGAGCTTTCATTGCATTGACTTCTTCTTTCGTTATGGGTTTCATTGGTTGTCTGTGTTGCTTCTCGTCATCCAAAAACCATTTGGGTAAACCTTCGTCATCATGCATGTATTTGTTGTACGCATCATCAAGCATCTCTTCTCTCTGCTTCTTCCTTAGCATTTTCTTGGCACATGCCAGTATCTCGGCTTTTGTATGAACATCATCATCATCAGAGGATGAATCAGACTCTGAATCCGTCGCTGGTGCAGGGACAACCTCGAACTCTTCTTCCTTCTTAGACAACAAGCTTGCTTTCGACTCCTTCTGCTTTGACTTGTCTGGTTTAGACAAGTTTTTGTTCTTTTTCTCAACTAGTGTTTTGTCTTCAATGTCATCTTTTCCCAAGTCTCCTTCTTCCACAGCTTCTGCAAATATATCCTGACTAAACCACTGGTTGGATATTTCCTCCTTTGTTTGGACCTCTCCATCATCAAGTGGTACAACAAGAGGGTTTGCCTCGTCCTTCTCTTCATTCAAATCTGAATCATAATCCAGTTTCATTTCTTCATCTCCATCACCTTCCTCCAGCTTTTCAGCATGGGCCTGCCTAGCCCGCTTCCTTTGCTTTGCGCTTCCTTCTTTCTTCTCCATATACAGCTTATATGTCTCATCAAATATCTCTTCCATTTGTTCAGTGTATCTGTAATGTTAAAAAAAGACTAGAAGAATTAGAAGAAAAAAAGAAACTACACAAACTTGAGTAATGTCTGACATTCTTGAAACAGACATTTATAATCTACAGAAAAGTTATGCATTTAGCAGACTGACCTCTGACGTTCTTCATCAGAATCTATGTCACTGTCTTTGGAGTCATCAGAAGCTCCCTCGCCACCGTCTTCGTTCTCACTGTCAGCGGCGTTGCCATTATCATCTTCGTCATTTTCAACTGCCGTTAGATCTTTCTTTCCCTGGAAAGAATCAATAAATGAAAACATTAGTCTTTACAAGCTCTGTCATAATGGAATCATATATTCAACCAATAGAATTGAAAGAAATAATGCTCTTCAACCTGTGAAACAGCAATTCAAACTTCCTTCTAATGCCAGTTATATATTAAAAAATCAACACAGATATTGGATACTAAAAATGGAAGTACCTTGATAGCAGAAAGAGAAAACAAATCATGGTCTACATATTCATCTTCGAGTATATCCATCTGTGGACCAGTCGCCTTCCGCGTTTTATCCTGGCAAATCATATTGAATTAAGCGACGGAATTATAATGAACGCTCATATCATTTTGGCACCAAACTCAAATGATTCAGTAAGCAAAGGGCATCAATTTTGTTTCGGAGTATATTAGATTGACTTGAGACATACTAAAGTTGATACTGTCAAGACCCAATTAAGTTTCATTTCAGGGTTATTTACCAGAAATCAGCGACAAGCAACTTCTACCATTGGCAACAAACCATTATCTAATTTACTAAAAGAAAATTACCATTTTCAACTATCAAAGACTTGGGAAGCGAATAGACAGGTTATTATCAAAGATTAACTAACCTTAGCCCGTCGTTTTGCAAGAATCTTCTTTGCCTGTTTCTTCTTACGGTCGACTGCGTTTGTCAGCTCTTCCAATTCATTGAGTAGTTTATCATCTTCATTTTCTTCTTCATCGTCCTTAACCACATCAGGCTCCTTTATGGTAATTTCTTTCTCAGGAGTCAAAGCTTTCCTGAGTTGCATTCGCCACCTACAAGACAAATGGAGTTCAATGTGCGTTAGGCAACTAATATAATTACCAGACGCATGGATGGTTGACAGCAAATAACAAAGTCTTGACAAAACCAGTAGTTTCCCTCACACCAATACTAACATTTGTTTACCCATTTCCCACAATACTATATCTGGTTCAGCAATCAATGTTTTGAGCACAACAACATAGGAAAATACAAAAAATTGCTAAGAAAACCATTCTTCACCCAGCCCATATAAAGCTAAGTAATTGTACAATGTACAATAGCTGAGTTCGTTATAAGTAAATCTCCACCGCAAAAAGCAAGGATTGAGAAAAAG
The DNA here is from genome assembly GCA_963555745.1 of Cardamine flexuosa. Taxonomy (NCBI): domain Eukaryota; kingdom Viridiplantae; phylum Streptophyta; class Magnoliopsida; order Brassicales; family Brassicaceae; genus Cardamine; species Cardamine flexuosa. The sequence goes on along the minus strand of OY743215.1, from coordinate 5,634,597 downwards.
GGGTCTACGATGGATTAAATGATGCAGTTCTTACTTTAGGATGTACTTGAAGTCATTTTTCCCCAAGACAGGAAGGTCATCACATAGAATTTTAATCTGCATCCAGGATAAAAAAAAAGTTACCAGTAAGTGGACGTTATAAATCCTGGATTAGTAAAGATACGGCAGATTAGAAATAGTACCTCCTCTGTAGTCAAATCATGTTCTTTTAAAGGTAAAGAGACTTCATCATCAAAGGATATTGAAGTAACCGTGCCAAGAATCTCAAGAGGTTTTTCAGACCAGATGAAATCAGCAGCAGATGCAACTTTTCTCAAAATGGACTCCCCTTCTTCATACCTGTATATATATAAGTCCCCAGTTATAAAAGTTTTCATATACAACGCAGAAAAAAAAAGATAGTTGATGTTCCCTACCCGCTACGTTGCCTCTTCTGTTTTGATTTTCCAAGCACATCAAACACCTAAATACACAACAAGTTAACACACAAACTTTAGGGGAAATGAAAGAGTTACAAAAACCAATCCAAAAAATGACATTAAGGACAAAATGATGACCGTTTTCGTGGGATCTGCTGTCTCCTTAAACAGCTCTCTGTAATCAAGAATACGAGGATCAATCGTGCCAGGAGCTTTGTATCCCAAACCGATGATATATGTTTCTGCAGATGCAGAACGACTAGCCGGCGGCTTATATATTTCAACATTATCAAACAGCTACACACACACAAAAACACCAGTAAGATGAAGAACCTGGAACATTTATCATCCGCATTAAAAAATCCGAGTAATACAATACCTGTTTAATACAGTATTGCACAGAGGTGTAATCTCGAGACCTGAAAACCTAATAAAAAGAAGACACATAAAGCAATTCGCTGAGAAAAATATACATCCATACACTGAATTGGTGATTAAATTTAAATATCTAAGAATCAGACCTTGGTGATTAAATTCCCTTTAGGAGCTAAGAACTGTGTAGCTAATTTCACAGAATCAATAACCAAAGCGTTCTGAGTCACAGCTTCTTGAGCCCAAGCACCACCAACATTTGGAGACCCATCGTGAAGAACAAGATTGAAAACTCTAACACCATGCTGCTCCATCACTGCCTTGATCTTCGATCTGCACTCGGGCCGTGTGATATCCTGCTGGAGAGTGACACAGCCACGGACGGGGATAATCGGAACAAGATCGATTCCGAGAACGAGGCTGCCGACGGGAACTTTCTGGACGGCGACTTGCATCCAACCACCGGGGGCGGCGCAGAGATCGAGAACGGCATGGGCAGAGTTGAGAAGAGAGAACTTGGCGTCAATCTGGATTAGCTTGTATGAAGCTCGAGAACGGTATCCACGCTCCTTGGCGAGCGTGTAGTACTTATCCAAACGATGCTTTCCTTTGACCTTACCCATCGTGAGATTTTTCTAGGTTTCGTCGTTCTGCTTCAAACGCGCGAAGATAGAGAAAGAAATGAGAAATATAGCGAATATAAGAGCAGATTCTAGGGTTTAGGGTTTACTGCGCCTCCAATCACAATCTTATTGGGCCTTTATAATGGGCCTCATTAATTACCCGACCAACTCACCTCGAGGTGTTGCTGGGATTATGTAATTTCAGGCCCGTCTTGTAAACGCTCTCGCCGCTTTTGGCCTTTGGCTTTCCGGAATAAATAAAGATATCGAGAAATCTTTATATTTAGTTAAACTAGTTTAGTATTAACCAATGGTCCTTAATTTTGGCTTATATTCCAATATTAATATAAGCATCACATTAATACATTTCCTTAGATAACATTCTACTAATCCAAAATTTCTAAAAAAGGCAGATTTTTTTGTGGACACGGCCGAAACGGCAGCTTTATATCTCATTTGAACAAGGCACAATTTTTTCCATGACAGATGAGAGTAAGAAACAGGAATTTTCAACACTAATTCTGAAATTAGGATTTGTTTGTCTGAACTTTGAACCAAAGTGAAGGTAATAGATAAACTTTATAGATTCTGGATTTGCGTTCAACAAACAAAACTAAAGCCAAAAACAAAACTGTCCTTCCATAGTCGTATGGTAACAACAAACTATTCAAGGGAGACCTGAGCCAGATGGTGCTGCTGCGCTGTATCCACCTGCACCACGGCCAAAGCCAGGCCTACCACCACCTCCCTGTACAACAACAAAACACAACATGCTGTTAGAAAAACATCTCAATCAACTAGTAAAAAGACTCTGCAAGAAGCCAACATAGTCACTAAACAAGCTTCTTGGCTCAGTAAATTAAGAGTGATGGTGAGTGAGAGATGTTACTTGGAAAGACGGCTGGTAATCAGCTGGAGCTCCACCCTTTTCGCCACCAAAATCACCACCTCGTGGCCCTCCACGGTAACCATCACGGTCACCAAATCTGGGACGGTCTCCTTCAAACCGAGGTGGTCCTCTGAAACAATCACCAAAACCAAATCAGAATTAGCCAATCCCTCAGCACAAAACAAGTCAATGGATTAAAAAGATGAAACAAGAAACTTACCTAGGGCGATCACCAGGTGGGCCACCAAAGGGACGGCCACCACCGGGCTTAGCAGACTTCTTCAAAGTAGCAGGGACAACATCTGATGGAAGGTTAAGATAAGTTCTCAAGAACTCAATCCCTTCATTGGTCAAAAACCAATAATAATGCATCCACGCAAATGTCTCCCTAACATACTCCTTGGATTTGAAACTCTGCATGAGCTTGATCACTTGCAAGTTTGGTACTGACTCAATCAATGGATGCTTTGGCAGATTGAAATCCTTCTTCGCATAGCATACTCCTTCTGCAAAAACCCATCAAGATATAGCTCATTTAGTATCATACACAAATCATTTCTCTATACAACTAAGAAGAACTTAATACTACAGATAATAATAAATCACCCATTAGTTATAAAGCAATCTACGATACAGTCTCATAATCTTTCAAGATCCAGCATTTACATTAGCCAATATTATAAAATCTCTATGTACCTACATTCATATCTAAAACTGTTGGGCTTAATTTAATCTAATTGTTGCTCCCTACAAGCTTAGATTCGAAGAGCACAATAAAAAAACGTAACTAGCTTAACCTATTTCCAGTAAATGTAAAATGTAATACTCACAAACCTTTGAAAAGGTATTTGCAGATCTCTCTGCGATTGGTCTCTGAGATAATCTGTCAACAGGACGAACAAGATCACAATTAATACTCTGATATGTTCTTTAGTTACATAGAGTAAAGATATAAATATGTATTGAGAAACAGAGCAAAAGCAGAGAGTCTATACCATCGTCTCTTGTTGATAGAGCTTGAGCTGAAAAGCGGCAGAGGCACTGAACTTGTTGAATAAAGGCAAAATAGGGTTTTCTAAGTATAAAAGACGACTAGATTTTATATTACGGATTTGGGCTTTAACTGGGCCTACAATCGTAATAATTGTTTACTACAAGGCTGGGCTTTAAATGGTCGAGTTTAATGGTTAACCTGGTTCCAAATTTGATTTTGGAATTCGGACTGTCATCGTAAAAAATGAATTTGAAAATCATCTACAGTTCTACGTAAGTTTACTGTTTAGCAATTTAAGCTGTAAATTGTGGATTAGTAAATGACTCATTTCAACATTGTGAATGTCAGAATTTTTTTGTCGACCAATAGAAATACAGTACAGTTATATTATAGTATTTGTCGTTTATTCATGTTGCTTCCTCTGTTCCTCCAGCCGACATTACAGTCGGTCAACGGATCCAATCTCAATAGTGTGCAAATTATAAAGCTCTGGTAGGGTCTTGATTCAGCGACTCAAGCTGAGGAGCACAATCTCAAAGATGATGGAGTACTATGCTATAATGCTAAGTACATTAAATGGAAAACGTACATTCATGCATCTCATAAAAACGTAGCAACAGCTTCCTTGTTTCTCAAGTTTCATACCAAAGCGGACACCAAAGCATGTTATGTCTATGGAACTTAACTTTTTTTTTAGTTAACTTTTGAAGTTGGTAGTAAACAAAAGATTTTAGTAGTGGTTGAGTCAGGAAGCCAGCTTGGTCGGGACAAAATTTTGTTAAACAAAAAAAAAGGGTTCAGAGAAAGAAGTTCACGGGCGACCAATAAAATTAACATGCATGTCCGTGATCTCATGAATACAAACGAGAAGTATCATTTTATATGTCAACTTGACCACAAAATATTTATTCATTTCTACTTTGTTTTTGTCAACATCATGAATGCCTACTTGTTAACCGAAAAAGTCCAAAACATTTAAGTTTTTTTTAACATTGTTACTGACCAAAAACAAAAACACTCAGTGTTATTTTTTTGGATAACCGGACGCATGAATTGATGGTCCCAAAGTTTATGAAGTCTAGGATCTGCAACGGTATTGGACGAAAAATGATCATCGCTTAAACTAACACAACATAGCTAAATGGAGCTCGATATATCTTGAATCCAAATCACAACTGAGGATAGGTCAACAAAACTTACGTATTTTATTTGTGTATACTCTTAGAACATTAATAAACTAATGTAGTTGTTCAGAAGAGATGAAGATCATGTGGACCCGTGACGATCTCTTTTGTGTCCTAGCTACAGAATACGCGAACATGGTTCTCCTATCCATATTCCAATTGATTCTCTATATTCCTTGCCTATTATTATTTAAGCCAATCATACATCAAATAGTTATCTTGGTTTTCTAATGACATCATGAGAAGACCAATGAACAAAACGAGAGGGAAAATGTAGTTTATCATTTTAAACTTATCCATCAATAAATTGATTCATTGTGTATATACCATGAAAAATCACCTTATACAAATTTAGCAACAAAAAGGGGAAAAAATTATCTTTTGGAACACGAAATTCTTTTGAGTAGAACAACAAAACACAAAACACGATATAGTACGAAGAACCCTAATAACACATAAACATTAACCCACCTCTGACTCTCATGAAGCCCTTTCTTGTCTAACACGTCACCTCCAGTAATCAAACAGCCTTTCGCAGCACCTTCCTCAAACCAAACCATGCACTTCTTGCGCAGACACGAGTACTCATTTATCAGAAGTGCGTCCAACGCATACTTGTACATCGAGAAGTAGTACATGACAAGCCAGTACGTAGGAAGACTCTCTTTAGAGATGAAGTAACCAGAGAACAAGAAGAAAGCCGCGAGAAGAACGGTCACAAGAGATGTTCCAGCAATGTAGTTCGGCGCGAGAGAGCTCAAGAAAAGCACAAAAGAGTTTGCCATTAGGACAATGATCCATATCACGAGCACAAAGTAGGCAAAAGCTTGCCATGAAGGGCAGAGACCTACAAGGAAATATAATGAGACAGAGTATATAACTGCTATGAGGAGCAAGTAGGGCAAGAAAACGAATGTGTTCGCAAGAATGTGAGAGGAGAGTCTGTAGAGTCCGCTCGAGGTTTCGCGGAGAAGAATAGGCCGTTCATCGATGAATATTGGTAGGGTTTGGGTGGTGGAGGAGAGGAGAAATGTTAGGGTAAACGCGAAAAGACCAAACCGCTTCTGGATTCCTTCTTTGCCGGTTCCAATGTTGAGGTAGATAGTGCCTAAGACAAGACCGACTACTAGAGCTTCTAAGATATTGGTTAGTAGCAATTGCCTCGTCCGGTATATGTTCTTCCAGAATCTTCTCGAAAGAAGGCTTATTTCGGTGATTCTTGAGCTTTTATATCGAACAATGCTCTGTTTTGTGTTCTGTTTTGTGTTCTGTTTTGTGTTTTCGGAGCAGTGGTCAGGAAGAGCAATGTTGGTGTTTTCGTAGGGAAGTTCTTGAAGTATCTCCATAGTGTATTCGAGAGAATTGAGCTGAGCAGGAACCGTAAATCCCTTAGAGAGCAAGAAAGCTTCGAGTGAATCAACCCTTCCATGGTAAACAACGGTTCCTTTGGAAAGAAGTAACATGCGATCGATAAGAGACAGTATCTTGAAGCTAGGTTGGTGTATGGACAAGATCACGGTTCGTTGTCTCGATGTAGAAATAAGCTTGAGGATCTGAACCACGTCGAAAGCTGATTTACTATCTAAACCCGATGTAGGTTCATCAAGAAGTAGGAATTCCGGATCGTGAAGAAGACTTAAACCAATAGAGACCCTTCTCCGTTCACCACCGGACAAACCTTGACCGAGTCTTGTATGTGCAAGGTGTGTTAGGTTAAGCTCTTTGAGAAGAGATGCGACGGCATTATAGACTTTTGATGGGCTTTTTGGGAGCAAGAGTGAGGCGGAGAAAGTGAAGGTCTCGGAGACGGTGAGGAGAGGAAAGAAAGCGTCGTGTTGAGGAACGTAGGAAGAGATTTTGCGGTAAGAAGAAGGGTTTATAGGTATGGAGTTTAGAAGGATTGAGCCTGAGGTAGGGGAGGTTCTTGCCGCGAGGATGTCAAGGAGAGTTGATTTTCCGGCGCCGCTAGGGCCAACAATGGCGAGGATTTGGGAAGGATGAGAGGTGACATTGATGTTGCGGAGGATGTAAGAAGGTTGCTCCGCGGTGAGGAAGAGCGTTGAAAGAGGTTTGGTGTAGGAGATGGAAGAGGTGGTTAAAGTATATGAATCCATTTTGAGAGAGAGATGTTTAAATGTTTGAGAAGGGAAGAAAATGTTTTCGTAAGGAGAATTTATGGATGCTTAAGTTTAGAATGTTTTGTATTTTCCTATGAAATTGACAATTTTGTAATATTTTTGTTATTTTTTTTCTTTTCTTTTTTTTTTTGACTTTTTGATGAATGATTTTTGTTTTGGTTTCTTTTGGTGAAATTATTTTGTCCTTTTTCTTTCATTTTGGATTTTGCGTTACATTGAACTCATCGTATAGTTGTGGTCAGGCGGAGATGTAACAACGATTCCATTGCGAGACAAGAGAGAATAAGATCGGATTGAAAACGAAAAAAAAAAATAGAAGATATCATTAGAGATTATTATATGTGTAGTCCAAATTTAAAAAGTTTAAAGACTAACAAAATCCAAATTAAGATGGAGCTATTTAATGAGAGTTTTGTATCCAGAAACGAAAATACATATATATTCTCATGAATAAAGCACACTTTCAGTTACATAAATTATACATCAACTAAAAATGTGTTAAAGTGAATAATATTGTTGAGAAATTGAGAAGAAGAATCCAAAGGGGGAATGCAGGTACGGTCACGGGGCTGTTGTTTCTCTATGACTATAAACTCTCTCATGCCTTTGTATTCTTATTACACAGATAATTGCACATCACCTTAATCTGTTTTCCTAATTTGTTTGGCACATGCACACATCGCCAAACCATTTTTATAATTGTTTACTAATGATGTTAAGGAGTTTCAAAAATGCAAATAAATAGCCTTCACTTGGTTTTATACCTTAGCCTATGTTAGGTTAGGTAGGTGAGGTTGCATTTTTTTGGGGTCTGTCATCGTATGCAAATGAATAAATTTTAGAAGTTATTCGGTAAAACTATTTTAATTGGCATAATTTTCTTCAAAGTTGAACGAAAAGTTTTAACAGAAATTTCATCATTATCAACTTGTTTTTTTTTTTTTTTGTCGTCAATATCATTATCAACTTGTTATACATATATTTATATAGTTTTTGTTATATATAAAATTATTCTGCTTTGGCCATCAATATATCCTTCTGTGACATGTCATATCTTTTCCTACGCATCATTACCCAAAACAATGAGATAACGCTTAACGGGCCTTTAGATAAAATATATAAGCCCATTTGAATTGAATGTGGATAACTCGAATTCAAATTTAGGAGTGTGCTTATGGGAAACGAAACGAAACTCCACGAAATATAAATCATGTCTTATTTCAGTCCCATTTCGGAATGTATAAATAAGATGAATTTTTGTTTGTCCCATTTGAAACAAAATTATATAAATAATAAACGTACATTCACAGTATACCAATTAATGCCACGATAATAATATATATATCAAGCAAAATAGAGACTGCAATAGCAAAAGCAAAACGGTGTTGTTTGTAAATAACCCAAAACATAAAATATCTAAACTGAAATGAATGGTCAAAGGACCGACAATGGAAGAGGATGGACCAGGCCAGGATGCATGACGATGACGACGTCTCGGCTAAAAGCTGAACCACCCTCCGCGCCTGGGTCCCATAACGGCTGGTCCACGTCCACAGCACAACAGTTTCTCATGTACTTTCTCATAGAAACACCTCTTTCTGCTTTACTACTATTCCCACTTTATTCCTTCATTTTTTTTGCAGCTTCCAACATGAATATGTCATAACTGTCGCAACATATATAAAATGAAAAGTCTTATATATTGATAGCTCTGTTTTTGTATCTTTACTCCTTGTTTCTTCTCACCTTCCGTGTTATTCCCTTGGCAAGCTAACCCTCGCGAAGTCACACGTTAGTTTCTACCGACTACCATGGTAGCATGTATTAGTATAGTGTAAGCGTCACTTGATTTGAATGCGATATAGTGCGAGTGTGAATTATCACAAAAATATACTACATTGTTAATCCATGCATATATATTAAAAAAAACAAATTGAATGAGTTACCGTCCTACGAGTGGATAACACCTTCCTTAGACACTTTCATTTATAGTTTGTAAAAATTGGACTATAATATAATGTTTTATATATTCATGTCACCACAATTATTGTACTTTCATCTCTTAAAGGATGAAAAGAAGCACACCCTTTTCTCTTCTTTTGTTTAACAAACCTTATTTATATTATCGTATCTTCTCTTTTCTTGCGAGCAAATCTTGATTATTAAATAATTTATGTAATCTTTATAGATGTTCAAATTTTCAATAACTTCAATATTAAAAATGATATTTTTGCATTTATATTAGTTTTAATAGGTCATCATAGCTCTATAAAGCTGCATATGCCTCTGTAATTGTATGAATGTTACTATTGAATAAGGATGCTACTCCATGCTACTCCATTTTTTTAGATCGATCTGCTAAGCTAATCCAATTTTTTTTAATGTATAGGGAGATAAGGCTCTGAGTAATTGAGTCAGTTTTAGAAGTATTAAATGAAGAAATAAATACAATCTAAAACCTGTTATTGAATATATAAAAGATGAATATATTTATTTGCGAGGATAATACAATCTAAAAAAATATAGTCGACGATTCATTGCGTATACACAACGGTTAAAGCAAAGAAAGCACCGGCAATTTAATTATCGCACTAAATCACTAATTACCACTAATTATTATTATTTTCGAGAAGGTAATGGATTCCTAGGTCTTAATTAATTTTATACATTATCTTCACATGTAACGTGCCTGTTTAATGAGAATATGATTCCCTAAGATTCATGCACAAACACAAATCAAATCCGGGAATTTAAGTTGGAGAAAGGAACATATTACACGAACCGCACATTTATTAAGTTAAATAGCTTCAATTCCAATATGAAACGAAAACTCAACTAACCTTTAGGTTTCGCCGTTTCGGTAAGAAAAAATATATAAAGTAATAAGTTTTAGTCACTTGATAGTTGATCTATTAATAACATCATTCGACTTATATATTTTTTTTAATTATCGACTTGTGTATTCCAATCTCCACCACACATATGTTATGTTTGTGTATATATATATATACAGTATACTACAATTTAGATGGTGCCTTAAGTTGGAGTATGAATCTTACAACATTGTTGGCTTGGATGCTTTAAAAAAGTTTAAAAGCATAATTGCTTAACATAATACTAGCTAGTGGACTTATTAAAGAACAATATGAATAAAAATAATGATGAACTGAATAAAGAAAATGAGACGAAAAGATTAAGAAAATGGAGATGGAGAACGCAAGGGAAGTGATTGAAAACTAATGGAATATCCTTTTGTGCTTAGACATGGTGGAAGCTGACACTAAGAAACCACCCCTCCAATCATTTCATTTCACGACGACTATATTTTTCAAATAGCTTTCACTATGTAGCTATTATATGTTTTACATAAATTGTTAGGAATCACACATAAAAAATGAGAATATGAGAGCTATATAGTGATGTATACAGCAATATCGAAACTCACTTTGTAATTAGGGAAAATATAAACATTTTTTTTGTTGGGTGGGGCTACCCTTTGTGCTTTTGGATTTTAATTTATGCGTGTATGTACCCCACCATTATATCTTCTTTAAGTGTTAATTAAATTTTAAATGGATCTATTTATTTCGCCATATACTATAGAACTTCAACTCTTTTTTTTTAATCTCTTGGGAATCATAAACTTTCTATATTTACGATCCATTGTTGGCTTGAATTAGGTTACAGATTTAAACTTGGAATCTGGTCTATAATTTTCAAAATAATTCCATTCAATAACCAGTTGAACTACTTACCTCCCGATAGTTTCAATTTTGTTTTCTCATACATATTCATTACTTTTGATTTATTTTAAGCGGGATTAGTCAAATACTGGAACTGTTATTTATCCAAAACACTGTAAGATTAATGTACACATTGCCGTAGCAAGTTCTTTTTATCAACCGCACATATTTATTGCTTTGACTGATCCTTCGCTTTAATCTCGACCCATAATTGCATTTAAAGAGTATTAAAAGCCGCCATTAAACAAAAACTTTATTGATGTACTAACTAAAGAGGGATATAATTCTTTTCTATATAAAAACAAATCACTCAAATAAAGAAAACCCTACCTCTTCTATAAAGGCCCTTCACTACACAATCTCTTCTCCCACCAATTTATTACTCTTATTTTCTTTTCTAAATTAAGTTTCATTTTATTTACTCTCGTAAACCACATGCAGACAATGGAAAGAAGACAATATTACCAAGAGACCAGAAACACGAGTTCCATGGTGGTGGTTCCTCACTCGCCGTGGCACTCTCCAGTTCCTTATCTCTTCGGTGGTTTGGCCGCCATGTTGGCTCTCATCGCCTTCGCTCTTCTCATTCTCGCTTGTTCTTACTGGAGACTCTCCGCCTCCGCTCAGAGAGATCTTGAGGCCGGAGACGATGCCAAACCCGACAACAATGATACTCACAAGTTGCCGGAGAAGTTTCTCGTTATCATGGCCGGCGATGTCAAACCCACTTACTTGGCTACTCCGACTACTCTGTCTGAGCAAAGCTGTACTTGCGGCGATCATAAGGAATAAAGAAAAGGGTAGTGATCAGGTGGTTCGACAGATCACCGGAGGTTACGGTGAACTCCTCCCTCATATGTATTTTGAAATCAGAGCAATACTTTTGTCTGTCGCAACTTTTTTTGCCACTATTTTCCATTTTGTGGATCATGAAGGAAAAATCCGATAAATGTAGATTTTATGAGATTTTGAAGAGATAATTAGTAAGTTTTCGAGGGTTTTATGTTCTTGAATCCTTAGTTTGATTTCCATTTGGAAGTAACATCATTTCATTAATATGTGCTTCGGTACATGACTCTTGAATTAACTTTACAAAAAAATGAAAAATGATGCTAAAGGAAGAATGAGAGAGATGTCACCAGGTGAAAAGTATGAAGGGACGTGCCAGCATTGGCACGTGCCGAATATAAAGCTAATCCGTTGCGGCGAGTCGAAGTTGAGAATTATTCTCTTTGCACCTTTATTCCTTAATTTCTATAATATAACACTTATGTATCATCAAAGTTTTATCAAGAACAAATACCCGCCTCTCAAGTGTACATTTTTCTTTCGGCATTTCCATTTAACTTTATAACCCATTCTCTGAAATTGAAGAAGCATTAGCGTCATCGATGTGACAAATAACTTTAACTAAAAAAATTCGTTGGACAAGTATCTTTTGGATGATCATTACAACATAATGACATATATTTTGGATGGAGGAGACTACTGCGACTAAACTGAATTATTGGCTTCTTTTTTTTTAGTATGGGCAACTGCTCATTGTGTCATCTGTGTTGCTACGTACGTCATTTCCTTTATGGCTTTATATATGCAAAACCCAACTATTGTGAAAAATCTGTATTCAACCTTGTGAAACGAATACCACCATATAGACTGACAATTAGTAATTTCCCGTGCGCCAACTCGTAACAAAAGATGTGATCTAATAAAATAAACATATAGATCAACACATTAACTTATATAATCGATTGTGACAACAGAAGGGTAAAACGTTTTACAAAGAACGAGTAGATCTGTACAGATTTCATCATTCGAGTGAATAAATACATTTTAAATAACAGTTTAGGAAAAGTATAGCAAGAACTTTCCACGATTTGTATCGCACCAAGCATTATACTAAATACAATATGAATTACCGGGAAAAAAATGTTTGTATATCTTACAGTGCTGAGTAATTGCAGCGGTTGAAAATGTTGAGGGGCTAGAGACAGAAATGATCCATCATGTGGAAGACAACATCTTTGCCATCAGAATTTAACCAATATGTTTTCACCTACATTTCACAGGAAACATTATGTAAAATGCTCTTAACAAAACCGCATTTTAGTTCAAAAGTCCTGACTATAAAACTTGCCTGGATGGTACTATGAGCAATATATCGTTGCTTGCTATTATGAAAGCTGACATCTACTCTTTCCCAAGATAGTTGACTAAGTCCATGTATCATTTCCTCTACATTCCACAAATAAACAATAATAGGATGAAGTTTATGATGCTACAAATATAAAGAAGATTAACAGGCTTATAGATATACCGCACTTCCAGAATAACTGATAGAGAATATCATTATTGTCTATCAAATCTTGAAAAATAATAAAGTGGAAATGGAGCAAACCTTCAAGATCAGTGTCTTGCTCTGTGACTACTGTCGAAGTTGACTGGCAACTACCATTTTTAACATTTCCATCTTCTACGTATACAATGTGTGGATAGTTTGGATCAGTTGCTAGAAGATTTGGCTGGAAGATGAGAAGAGACAAGGGTTATTGATAAATCCCCGACAGTACAAAAGATGTCCACAAAAGATAACAAGTTAACACATACCTTTGGGAGCTCATTTGGACGGCGAATTGAAGATGTCCTCCATCCAACCATAGCTTTGTCGTTAGTTAAGGTAAAACGATAGAAATGTGGAAAATCATTAACAGTTACTTAGAAATAATCAGGGAAGGATACAATCAAAATTTACGTTTGCATATGCCACACGACGCTTGAAAGCATGTAAAGCTGATCTGTTGAGGACATAAGAAGAGATGATGAGTACATCAACAATCTGCAAGTCACCAAACGAAAACACCCAGAAACAGAAGCATTTACATGAACTTTAAGTCACCAGAATCTGTAGCCATCCGGATAAGAAGAGGAGGATTTCCATCATCTTTGTCCACAAGAAACAAATGCTTTCCGGTCCTCCCAGCAGCTAAGTGTGCAGTTTGGGAAGCTGTTCGTTCAAGAAACGGAAGGCCACAAAGAATCGGGAACTGAAAAAGAAGACAGAGGAGTAAGCATGTCACACAGAAACGTATGATTTACCTATACAATTACAAACCTTAAAGAAACATTCAACCTAGGCATGCCATCTAAAACATTAATTCACCTGTCTATGTCCTCTTGAACCAAGATGAGGCGTTGCGAAAGTTATAAAGTTCATAGGTTCTAACCCAGCAATTTCGCCTCCTCTCCCACTCTTTCCCTTTGAAGGAGAGTCCAAAGAGTCGTCTGCTTCCCCGGGTTGTTCATAGAGCTTCCCTACGGCATATCTTGCAACAAGACCTCCTAATGAATGAGCCACGAAAGAGATCTTCTTCAACCCACTTCTATGCTTAACAACAGCCAAAACCTTCACAAGATTTCAAAACATAGAACTCAAAAACCAATAACAAAAATCACCAAAGTTGCAGTAAAGAGAAAAAACAATGGTGCTACATACCTCATTAGCTAGCCTTTCACCCATCATATCAACACCATCAAATGTCAACGTTGCACTATTACTCTCGCTACCTGCTTCATCACTTTCCATCAAATTCAAAGAAATCCTAAACTACAGAGTATTACGAATGAAGAAGATTCAAAACAACAATCTCTATAGGTTAAGAAACACGCACGGTGCACAAGTAATTCTTCCGGGAACTTCTTCACGAACTGCTCCGCCGCATATTTCCAATCCGCCGCACTAAATCATGATCCAAAATCAGAAACAGCTTAAAACTGAAATTCATTCCTAAAGCTCTTTGATTGTTTGTATACCTTCCAACGATACCGTTCACCATTACAACTAAATGATCAGGCTTCTCAGAAGACTCCATGACAGCCGCATCGAAAAAATCCTCTCCGCCGTTGTCGATCTCCGTCTTCAGCTCCCTTTTGCTCCGATTCATAGCAAAGCAACCAATTCCAAGGCGATTCATCCAATCCATTTGATCGAGATTCTTTGGTTGAGCACGAAACGCGAACCGGAACTGGTGTTGACTAGGCTGAATCAATGGAGGAGAAGACGGAATCAAATCGGGGATTGAGATTTGGAATCGGGACAAGGACGTGATCATGTGGAAGTAAAAGGAAGCAATTGGAAGGAAGTAATCTTCCTGACTACACAAAGTGACAAGTCGCTTAACTTTTCCGGTGAATAGATGTTTACATTTGCCGCGGGTCTTGCGGAGGCGCTAAAGGAACCGTAGTGGTGACACATCGAAAAACTTTATCAATATAAATTTTTAAAATATTTATAGGGGGAAATACATTAAATGATAAATACTAATGTGGTTGACCGATTTTTTTTTTATAAAAATTTATTTTGGAAGACATTAACAAAAATCTACAATATATAAAATTATGTTAATGTCTCATTAAAATGTAGAGATGTATTTTACAGCAATTATATTTAGAAATTAAAATGAAATGAAGACAATATATAACAAAGATTTAAAAACTTATTACAACTTATCCAATGATTTTTCAATATCTCAATAAAATGTAGAGATTTATTTCATTCAAAATATTTTTGAAATATTTACTTATACTCTGTCTAATTAATTGTTTGCATTTTGTATTTGTTAAGTTGTCTCAAATATCAGTTATCTGCATGTTATTCACATATGCATGACAAAAAAGTTGATATCAAAATCTCAAATAATTGAACATCTCTTTTCCCCTTTTTAAATCTTTTTATTTTGATTTGTCTTCTTATGTGATTGCTCCATTCAATCCTGTTTTCCGACCTTTTTTCATCCCTGGCTATTCAGATTTATCTTCATTTTTGTCAATGCCTGAATAAAATTGATCTCATGTAAAATGGTTTAGGAGTGTATATTTGATTCAATGAAAGTGACATTATTTGAACTACGGATCATGTGTAGTTTTGTTAATTAGTAAACCCTTATCAACCAAGAGGTTCGACCATTTGAGCTTACATCAATGTGGTATGTGTGTGACATAAATAGAAAAACCACATCAAGTAAAAGAGAAAAAACAAAAACAAAAACAAAAAACATGTATACGGGAATATCATTTTCCCCTGGTTTTAAAAATAAATAATTTTGTGACTCCTAAAATGGGTTGGCATGTTGAGATATTGGACTGTTCCGATGACGACCCAACCAATGACCCATATCAGCCTCTCTAATACGGACAACATTAGCGTTCACTTCACGGGACAACCCATAACACAATCATATCATATCCCTTCAATAATACAATCCATATTTATCCTCAATCACTTTTTCTCAAATTTGCAATATGCCAAACAAAGCAATCAACAGTGAAAAATGAGAAAAAAATAACAATTGATTGATTATTTCCAAGATTTTTAATATCCTATTTTTAAAAGCAGAAATCCAATTTAAACTAATAACCTAGATTTTATTTTTTGCAATGATGAAAAATAGATTTTTTAAAAAAATTGGAAAAAAAAAACCCTAAAACCATAGTAAAATAGGAATTAAAACTCTGATTATAATTTATTTTGTTTTTCAAACTTTGAAATAAAATGACAATTTTCAAAACTTCAACCAATCATTCTATAGGAAATCCCCCGTTAGCCGGTTATAAAATAGACAGAGCCGCTAAAAAAAACCTGAGATTTGTATCCATACATTTCCTACTCAAATTTATCTTTTCCTAATTGTCTGCATATTTAAATAACACACTTGAACCTCCGAAACCATTAGCACCTACAAAACAATATAATCTCAAAAAAAGAGAGAGGATGAACTCATCCTATTTACGAGTAATATTACTCTTAGGTGCCATTAATCTCCTCGTTTCTGTATCATTAACCAATGCTATAACACTCGGTCGTATGTTCGGAATATGTAGGGCGTTGTGTCCTGGATGTGACCACGACTCCTTAGAGTTCTTGTTCCGACACAACTTGGTCCGTGCCCAAAGATTGGAACCTCCTTTGGTGTGGGACCTCAGACTCCAGCACTACGCTCAACAATGGGCTAATCAAAGAAAGGGGGATTGTGCTATGAGACACTCTTTCACAAACGGAGAGTTTTCTCTCGGCGAGAACATCTATTGGGGATACGGCGCCGACTGGTCTCCGGCTGATGCGGTGGTTGCGTGGGCGAGCGAGAAGAGGTTTTATCATTACCGCTCTAACTCGTGCGACCCTGGGCAGATGTGTGGCCATTACACACAGATCATATGGAAGAACACGAGGAAGGTCGGGTGCGCACGCGTGGTTTGCAACAATGGTGGAATCTTCATGACTTGTAACTATGATCCTCCCGGCAACTACATCGGCCAGAAACCCTATTGATCATCATTCATCTATTCATATTCTCTTTAATTGGTCTTATTTTTAGAAATTATTATTGTCTTTTTTAAAAAGGATATTAGGTGCGTGTATCGTGTAAGCGCATTTACGGTTTTCTATATGTATCCGTAAGAATGCTCAATACACAAAGTATTTATAATAATATATAAAATAATTATTTTCTTAAAAGTTCCAAATGCATAACTAAAAAACATTGATAATTTGTGTTTTAACATTGACATACATGCGTTTACGTTCACGATTTAAATTTAAAACATGTTTGATAATGTACGAAGATAAAACTTGTGTTTTGTTTATTTAAATACTATCAAACATAAAGTTTCCCTTTGAAATTATTAAAACTTTGGTCAATATAGAGATATGGTTGTCTCTTCTCGTTATTACTCTTCGTACCACGTTTTATTAGGGGAACTGTTACTGAGTCAATTTGTAGTATTTAATTAGTTATGATCTTAGAAATTTCATAATGGAACTATATGGAGGGTCTTTGTGTACCAATATAAAATTCATTTGGGGACATGAGTCACATGACCATTACAAAATGAAAAGCAGAAACGACAAAATGTTCATACCACCACCAACGTAAGATTCATACGATGATAAATTTTAAAAGAACCAAAAGTCACGTAGAATAAAAACATATAGTAAGAAATCCCCAACGATTTTAGTTTTAAACCAAAGTGTTAGACAAAATTAGTAAGGCATCTCGCCAACGTAGTTACCCGGAGGGTCGTAGTTGCAAGTGATGAAAACTCCTGCGCCGTTCTCGCAGACAACACGAGCGCAACCTAGTCGCTTGGTGTCACGCCACACGATCTGAGTATAGTGACCGCACATACCGTCCCCTTCACAAGAGTTGGTCATGTGGTTGTAGGATCTAGCCTCCACGGTCCATGACTCCACTGCGAAAGTTGATGTCCAATCTGAGCCACTTCCCCAGAACAAGTTCTCACCGTATGGACCGGTCGAGTGGGTTAGAGAGCAGTCGTACCGCCTCTGGTTAGCCCACCATGTTGCGTAGCTTGCGATCTTGGTGTCCCACACCAATGGAGGCAGACCTGTTGGGAATGAAATTATTTAAATCAGTACAACACTAGTACTAACAATCCCACATTTATACTAACGTTGTCAATTATTTCCACGTGATCGTTTTTTTAGGATAGTCAGTATCCTTAAAGCGGAAAGTGTATATAATAAAACATATGCTAGGATTTGGAGACCTTTTGAATCGCATACGCAGGGGAAAATAAAAAGGGCTCCTAAAGATTTTAGATATATGTATATTTTTTTGAACAAGATTTTAGAGATCTAAAAGAAAAAGAAAAAGAAACAAAATGTCCTTTCTATAAGAAAATGCCAGAATAAATAATTTTATTTAAATAGATAAGTAAATTTTTGCCTATAAGAAACTCTTCACTACAAAAATGTATTATTTAGTACAAAAAGTAAATAATAAAATGTAAGAAAATGATCCCAAACAAAAATATGTTAATCGTTTATCTTCTTCTTCTTTTTTCCCAATCTTATAATTTCTTATGAATATGAGAACAAAAGTTGCGAATTCATTCCAGGTGACCTCTTGTGCTGTTTGTGCTGATGCATAGTCTTAGCTATAATCGCACATTGTCTTAATTTTATAATTAAATATATAAAAATACGCACCTAGGCTGTCTCGGGCAGCATTATGTGGATCAAGAAATTGTCTTTCGAACGAGCCAGTGGGTGGTTGGTAGGTGGGAGGAGGAGGAGGATAGACGATAGGTTTGGGGCTGGGACTTGGGAGCGACCTTGGCTTTGCGACATATGGAGGAGGAGGGCTTGGGGTTGTAGGTAGCCGTGGACGGTAGTAGTCAGCATGAACGGCTTGGATGGCGACCAAGAGAAGGGCAATTGCGAAGACTTTTGTTCGGGTTGATGTTGTGGTCGCCATCTTTTTTCTTGTGGAGTAGCTCCAAATATTTTCTGTTGGAAGGTGAAAGATAAATGATTTGATGTGGTGATTACTTATATGTTTATCTTGGAGCTTTGGTAATGTCAACTAGAAGTGGCTTCCATGTTCGATTATGGTTACCACTTGATGTTTCGCTTTGTTAAAGGAGAGTTTGAGATATCTTAACCGTATAATTAAGTTTTTTGTTTCCCGATACATACTAAAGGAAAATAAAACAGATTGAAGTATTAGAAAATATAACTATATATAATCGCTGTTTCCTCCTATTTTATTTGACATAAATAAACTCTTGGTCGTCCACTCTCAAGCTCAACGAAGTTGACTTTGTGGAGTTGCCGGCCCAAAATCTAGTATTCGACAAAATATTCTATCTGAACAAAAAATCCATCCAAAAACAAAGCCATATTTCATTTTTATTTTATAGTATTTAAAAGGCCGATCAAAATTTAATCAAAAAAAAAATCAGATCAAAAACTTAACTTTATTTTAAAAAATCAGATATTAGTTCAAACTGAAACTGTACGTCTGTACCATATCATTCATATTTTGTTATTTGTCTTTATTTATTTATTTTATATACTGCTATTTTCAATAACTAAAATAACGTACAAAATCGTAAAAACCAGAACCAAAATTCGGATTCAATATATATCTATATTTTAATTTTTCTTTGAAAAAAAAACAAATTGGGATATTTGAAATAAAAACAGCTCTACGTGGAACGTACGGCCACGATTTTATATTACACATAGGGGGCAGTGGCGTGAATGATTTGGAGAATGTCGTAGTGGGGCCCTCGCTTATCTGCCGAGTGTCGACACGTGACTAGCACGGCAGCTCTACCGTAGACTTGACCACATCCTACCACATGATAAAACTAAACAAACTCAGTCACACCGAGGTTTTGACCAACAGAATTAAAGACCAGGGAGACTCTGTCGTGAAGCCAGACAACCAAAATCACTCCCGTCGCCGGCGGAATTTACTCAGGCGGTACTCTCACCGGACACGTATGCTCTCTCTCGCTTACTTGCTAATCCCTCTTTTTTTTTGTCTAAGCGAAGTCTTCTACGTTTTTGGCCGAGGATTCTTGGGGATGTGGATGATTTTTGATTTATGTGATTGTGTTGTTTGCAGATCTAAGTACAATTAGGGTTAGAAGAGATTAGAGGTAATCATATGAAGAGGAACTTAGAGGAGAACGGTGAGGACCAACCTGAGCGAAAGCGTCCTGCTCTTGCTAGGTATTTTCATCTCTTCATCTTCTCTGTTTCCCCCAATTGCTTGTGAAAATTTTCTTAAAAATCAAGACTTTTTCTGGTCTTTTGCTCTTTTTTGCATAGAGTGATTGTTGAGGCTTTGAAAGTCGACAGTTTGCAGAAGCTTTGCTCGTCTTTGGAACCTATCCTCCGCCGTGTTGTAAGATCGAATGCTCTGTTTTTGTTGTTTTCTTAATTCTTGTTATCGTCTCTTTAAAATGTTAGTTATGTTTATGTATGGTATTGCTGCTGAGTAGGTTAGTGAGGAAGTTGAACGTGCTTTGGCTAAATTAGTCCCAGCTAGGCTTACTGGAAGGTAACAGTAACACCTTATGTGCTTACTTTAACTTAACGTCCTCTTAGATAAGTCTATATCCTGAAACTTTTCTGACTACATTGCAGTTCTGAGCCTTCTCCAAAACGAATTGGAGATTCAGATGGTAGGAACTTGCAGCTGCATTTCAAAACTAGGTTATCTCTTCCTTTATTCACTGGAGGAAGAGTAGAAGGAGAGCAAGGTGCTGCAATTCATGTTGTGTTGATTGATTCAAACACTGGTCGTCCTGTAACATTTGGACCAGAAGCTTCGTTGAAGCTTGATGTTGTTGTGCTTGGAGGTGACTTTAATAACGAAGATAATAAAGATTGGACTCTGGAAGAATTTGAGAGTCATGTTGTTAAAGAGCGTGAAGGGAAGAGACCATTGCTTACTGGAGACTTGTGTGTTGTTCTCAAGGAAGGGGTTGGTACTTTAGGGGAGCTAGTTTTCACTGATAATTCTAGCTGGATTCGAAGTCGTAAGTTTAGACTTGGTTTAAGAGTTGCCTCTGGTTGCTGTTATGGTATACGTGTACGCGAGGCAAAGACGGAAGCTTTTGCTGTTAGAGACCACAGGGGTGAATGTATGTGTTTTCTTTTATCTCTTTGTACTTTGTGATGTTTGTTTTTTTAAACTGATTGTTATGTGCAGTGTACAAGAAACATTATCCACCTGGTTTGAATGATGAGGTGTGGAGGTTGGAGAAGATTGGTAAAGATGGGGCGTTCCATAAGAAGCTAACCATTGCAGGAATAGTCACTGTGCAAGACTTTTTGAGAACATTGGTTCGGGATTCTGCAAAACTACGAGCTGTAAGAGCCTATTATTACTATTGGATGAGAATATTTATTTGATTTTAGGCTTATGAATAACTATACTTATCTTATATGTGTGTAGCTTCTTGGAAGCGGTATGTCAAACAAGATGTGGGATGTGCTAGTGGAGCATGCAAAAACATGTGTCCTTAGTGGTAAGCTTTATATCTACTATGCTGAAGATTCAAGGACTGTTGGTGTTGTGTTCAATAACATCTATGAGTTAATTGGCCTCATTTCTGGAGACCAGTACTTATCTGCTGATTCACTTTCCGACAACCAAAAGGTTATTACATTCTCCTTAAATCTTTGTTGTAGTGATGTTTGATTCCACTTGTGTTGTATGTATGCTATTATTAAAATCATGGTGTTTGATTCTGAAAAGGTATATGTGGATGGACTGGTGAAGAAAGCATATGAAAATTGGAACCAAGTCGTAGAGTATGAAGGCAAATCTCTTTTAAACTCTAATCAGCCTCAGATGTTGGATATTTCTCAGAATGGTCCTCTGGCAAATTACTCAACCAACGTTGCCGCTAACCATCCAATGCAGATGACAGTGCCTCCTAATCAGTCTCAAGTGCTTTCAGAATTCTCATTTGAAGGTTGGAGAATAATCATTCCCTTGTAGATTACTAAAATCTCTTAGATGTTGTGTCTTTAGTTTATCTCTTTACTTGCAGGTAATTATAATCAAACGTTGGCAACAGCCCAGCCTCTTAACACACAAACACAGTTCGATATAATTTCGCAGCAGGATCAGTTTATGGGACATGAACATCAAACTCAAACCACCATAGAGAATGGAAATGTTCCTCCACAGTCTTCTGTTAATCATTTTGAAGACTGGACAAACCAGATTGAGAACAACGACGCTTTCTCAGAGGAAGAGATACGGCTAACAAGCAATGAAATGTTAGAGAATGAGGATATGCAACAGCTGCTCCAGCTCTTCAGCACGGAGGGAACTGAGGAAGATGGGTTTGTTTTGCCATCGTTTATGCATAATAATACACCGGTGATGGAGGGATATGAGTGCCGTGGGAGATCAGGAAAAGCGGCTGCTGGATGGCTAAAGGTAAAAGCTGCAATGAGATGGGTTTTCTTCGTAAAGAGGAAAGCTGCTGAGAGGAGAGCTCAGATTGTGGAGCTTGATGATAATGAATGAGTCAGGTTGCTTGGTAGTGTACAGTTTAGGTCAATACATCAACATCACTTGCTGATATGGTTTCATATTATTCAGCCATAGTTATTACAGATTTTATCTTTTAGGTGATTAAGACAGGAACATCATTACTTGTACTGAACGGAACACCTCGCTCTCATATATTCCAACTTATAACATACATATTCGAGATGGTGTTTATTTCTTCAGAGAATTGGAATATCTCTATTTAGCTCTTAATAATTAAAATAAGAATCGAAGCCGTAATTCTCAAGCAAACTCGTTGAGATTGGAGATCAAGTGTTCAATGAATCTTTGCAATAGCTTCAGTCCTTTGGAATTATTTTAGCGGTTTTTGCCTTTGGAATGAGAGGAAATTACAGAAGGGGGTGAGATGAGTTAAGAGGATATGGAGATCCTCTGCTCTCTTCTATTGTCCATGAAGAATGAAGAAAATGCATCATATGAAACTACTTCCAGGAAAATAATCGATGACTAAGCCCAAAAAGTGAAGACTAACCTTCAGCAGCAAGACGAAAGCTGGGAAACGTCTGATTGTTTTCCTGCTGATTTAATTTAAAAAAACGAACTAATTTATGGGCTTATAAGCCCACTACTCTCTTCGGAGTATTAAATACAGACTAGATGCCCAACTTGTGTTAAAAGAAAATTCATCTCAAATTAAAACTAGAGACTTAAAAAGTTAAAACTACAGGAGAACCAAACAAGTAGAGATATTTAAATCATGCAGCACGAAACATGTTTACATAGTTTTTTTTTTGTTGTTGACAAAAACATGTTTACATAGTCAAGTCAAGTGTATAAAAGTTTTTTATATTTTTTTTGATAAAAACATGTTTACATAGGTAAGTCAAGTGTATAAAGAAAGTGGTATTTGTATAATTAAACTATAAGAATTTGTTAAACTGTAATATAAGAGCGAGATCCTAGGTCAGCGGAGTAAACAGTTTCAAATTCAAACTAGCCTTTAGGTTCCATCATCCATGGGAAGAAAGACAAGGGAAGGGATATCTTTATGTTTTTTTCTGTTACTTATTTACTTTGTTCCCTTCATGGCTAACGCCATTGGTGGAAAGGGGAACCTTTTGTATGGTTCTTAGTATTTTTTATGTTTGATAAAAATAAAATAAAAAATTAGTTAGAATTTCCTACAGTATTCTTTAGACTTTTCCTTAATTTTACTTAACTCTCAATTTTTGTCTTTTGATAAAAACGAACGTTCAAATTTTGATAAACGTGTCAATAAGGTGAAATATGTGATAAGAGATGGATTGAAAAGATTGTTATGCTCTCATATAATATTTATGTTGGTAGATTAATTACACAATATTAAAATAGTAATGAAAAATCGAATTACAGAGAAGAGATTGAATCAAATACATGATTAGAGGGATTGATATAATTATTTTTTCCTTAATATAAAGGATAGTTATCAGTCGTCACAATTGCATGGGAGAGATCATTCTTAGCTGTGTTTCTAGGGAAAAAAAAGCGACGATATGGTCAAATTAAATAAATGTATTTGAAAAAAAATGAAGACATTAGCAAAAATCTCGTCTCCAACTTCAAAGCCATTAACATCATGACTTTAAATCCCATCTTCCAGCTGTCCGAATCAGGACGCGCCTTTGTCTTTCACCAAACCGAACTTTCCTCTACTATATATACAACGGAAGTCTACCTCACCAAAACACAACAAATCTACTCTCAATATTAAAACCCCCACTAAAAAAAACTTTGTTTATCAATTAGCTATGACGAACATCTTGGTTCCTCTACTCGCTGCTCTAATGATTTGCTGTGTTTCCGCAACTTTTCATGATCAAAACGTTGAGCTAACTTGGGGAGATGGACGTGGGCAGATCACAAACAACGGAGATCTTCTCACACTCTCTCTCGACAAATCTTCCGGCTCAGGTTTCCAATCCAAGAATGAATATTTGTACGGTAAACTCGACATGCAGATCAAACTCGTCCCCGGGAACTCTGCCGGATTAGTCACTACTTACTATGTATGTCTCTTTCCCTTTAGTGTTGTACTTAAGTAGATATATATATATATATATATATATATATATATATTTTAAAAAAAAAATTAAAGTAGTCTAACTAAATGAGTTTTTTTGTTGCCTTTACAATTATTATTACAGTTGAAGTCCCCTGGATCTACATGGGACGAGATTGATTTCGAGTTCTTGGGAAACCTAAGTGGCAATCCTTACACACTTCATACCAATGTCTTTACGCAAGGCAAAGGCAATAGAGAACAACAGTTCAAACTCTGGTTTGATCCCACTGCTGATTTCCACACTTACTCTATCCTCTGGAATTCACATTGCATCATGTAAGTGACCCAAACTAATCTGAAAAAGGTTTTAAATGAATACATACAATATACTTTTTCTATTATAAAAAATGGACCGACTTTAATCTTGTTTTTTTTTTTGCTTTTACAATTAAATCTGATAACGGTTTTAAATGAGTACATATATACTTTTGTTTCTATATCCAAAATTTATTTTTAAAGAAGATTATAGATATCTTATATTAAGTTGCTGACCCGAACCAAACAATTCATCTATATATTAGGTTTTTCTTTGGTTACTTTTATTTATAAAGAAAACTAAAGAAAAAATGAACTGACTCTAATCTTGTTGTTTTTCTTTTTCTTTTCTATTTAGATTCTCCGTGGATGGAGTTCCGATAAGAGAATTCAAGAACATGGAATCTCAAGGGATTCTGTTCCCTAAAAACCAGCCGATGAGAATGTACTCGACTCTATGGAACGCCGAAGACTGGGCCACAATGGGTGGTCTGGTCAAAACCGACTGGTCTAAAGCCCCTTTCACGGCTTCCTACCGTGGCTTCAACGAAGAAGCTTGCGTCGTGATCAACAGCCAGCCGTCATGCCCTAATGTGCGAGAAGGGAGTAGTGGTTCGTGGCTGTCCCATGAGTCAGACTCGACGGGTAGAGAACAGATGAGCTGGGTGCAGAGTAACTACATGATCTACAATTACTGTACTGACGCTAAGAGGTTCCCTCAAGGTCATCCACAAGAGTGCCTAACTGTTTAAAGCTTTTAAACAAAAAGATCATAAGCCATGCAAAATAATACTATTCTTTAATTCATCATATATATAAAGTAAATCTTCTGTTTGGTCTAAATGTGTATTTAAAATATTTTATCACGTTACAAACTGAAAAAAAAACAAATTGAACGGTGAAAAAAAAATGAAAAGTGAAAACATTGAGCGGACGACCAGAAAAAATAGACATAGACCAACCAATGTTCATTTGTTTTGATATGAGTAAACACCAAAAAGTTACTGAACATCATTTTCTGAAATTCCTAATTCCTATTATTGATTCCTCAAGAAATATTTTTGGAAAACTAATAAGCTACTTGACTATTAAATAACCTAATATAATCTTTCAATCGCTCTAATTTATAAATCGCGTTCCGATCTTAAGTCTAAACTAATGTTTCGTCAACAAAAAAATAATTAATTTTGTTTGGTGACGAATACACACAATTAATCTATTGAAAAAAACTGTAGACACAAAAAATATTCAACGAACCTGTCTACGCTGAACCCTGTAAGGTCGAATAATTCGTTATTTAAATATTATTACATACAAAGTTTAAGACCACCACGACGATAATGTGCCTCCACGAAACGTCGAAACCATCTCTATATAACCACTTTTTCCCAACTCATCTAAATCCATCGACAAACACTTATCTCTCACAGCGAGAAACAACAGAGAACCGAGGATAAAATGGCGATTTTCGCAACCAAACAGCCTATGTTGTTGTCTATCCTCCTCGCCATTGGCTTCTTTGTGGTGGCTGCATCCGCTGGAAGTTTCTATGACAGCTTTGATATCACTTGGGGTGATGGTCGTGCCAACATATTCGAGAATGGACAGCTTCTCGCTTGCACTCTTGACAAAACATCCGGCTCAGGTTTTCAATCCAAGAAGGAATACTTATTCGGTAAGATCGACATGAAGCTCAAGCTTGTCTCTGGAAACTCCGCTGGCACAGTCACCGCCTACTACGTAAGGGGTCTTGAATCTTGATTGATTCATTATATCTTTAAAAATATCGGTAATACATGAATTTAACTCCTAACGTTATTCATGTTGTTGTTGCAGCTTTCGTCTAAAGGCGCGACATGGGATGAGATTGACTTCGAGTTCTTGGGAAATGTCAGTGGACACCCTTACACTGTTCACACTAATGTGTTCACCGGAGGTAAAGGGGATCGCGAGATGCAGTTCCATCTCTGGTTCGATCCCACACAAGATTTCCACACCTACACCGTCCACTGGAACCCTCTTAACATCATGTGAGTCAATAACCTATCAAGAAATAAACTGCAAAAGTTTTCTTGATATTTAGAAATGTCTACAGTTATTATGTGTTACGTTTCTTGATATTAATGTTGGTTTCTTGTGTCTAAAGCTTCCTTGTGGATGGAATTCCAATTCGAGTGTTCAAGAACAACGAGAACAGTGGGGTGGCTTACCCTAAGAACCAACCGATGAAGATATACTCAAGCCTCTGGGAAGCCGATGACTGGGCGACAGAAGGCGGTCTTATAAAGATCGACTGGAGCAACGCACCATTCAGCGCCTCATACAGAAACTTCGACGACCAAAGCTCATGCGGCAGAACATCAAACTTAACACAGGTGGCTTGCGACTCAAACAAAGACTCGTGGATGTGGACCTCTCTAAATCCCCACCAGTACGGACAGATGAAGTGGGTGCAAGACGAATTCATGATCTACAATTATTGTACTGATTTTAAGAGGTTCCCTCAGGGACTACCCAAGGAGTGTTCCCTTTGATCATCCTCCTTTGGGAATTTTTTCAAGCACTTCTCTGAATAACTTTCTTTTTTTCCTTTGTTTTGTTTCATTCTTGTGATGTTTACTTTGATTTATTTATTTTTCTTTCTTTTGGTGTTTCTGAGATACGATAATATATATACACGTATATGTAATCTTGCTAAGAAAATAAAAGTTGCACTCGGTAATAAACACATTCGATATTTCGCAATGTTTGACTGTTTATTTTGCGTGACATGTATACATGCAAAGCAACGTGCCAACGTTTGTGCTTAAAAATACACACGGAAAATAAATACAACTATCAAAACAATAGAAATCCACTATTTATTTATACTAAAAAACCTTCGTTAGCTAATTAAGTTATCTCCAATTTTTTTTTTAAATGATATAAAAGTGTATTGCAAAATTATCACGAACATGATAGATCTATAGAAATTTCAAAGAATCTGAAATTTTTCGTTTATTCGGAAATTTTCAGATAATTAAACGTATACTTTTGATAGTTTAAATTTTTGTTTTATCTTTCATATTGGGTTTAATTCAGTGTAAAGCTCTTGACATGCTTATATAATGCAGAAATAGAGAAGGTATGTTTGGTTTCAAAGTTTAATGAATGCGTTGGTTGGTCCAACTAACTAATAGGGCCTCACATTAAAGACTTTAAGAGCCACGATTAGGAAATGAACTTTTTGGACAGTCCAATTTAAGGCACAGAACGTGTCTCAATACCTCCTCACTTTCTTTTCGACAATGATCTTTCAAGCTAAATTTGTATTTCAATATCCAAGATCAGTTCATATAATTAAGTTGAATTTTCAGAATTCACACACTTGTTTAAGTCTCCATATATATCCATTTCACTCACCACATCCAATTTGTCGACAAAGAACATTCAGTAAATAAATAAAAAACACTAATCACAATACCTAATTTTCATAACAAAATCTCAAAAAAAATATGAAGCTTTGGTTTGGGTGTTTTATCCGTTGTAAGTTTACGTGAAACTCTTTAACAAGAAGTATTTTCACCTCTGAGATTAAGAAGACATCAATGATACCTAAATATCTAAAAATATACAGATAAAACGAACTAGTGTCCATACAATATTGAATATTGTATGTATACTTATTTCATTATAAAAGAAAAAGAGAGACAATTTTATATTTTTGTATGCATGATGAAAATAGGCCCAGACGACAAACTTAACTCGTGTTAATTGTCTGTACCTAGCTGAAAACACGAGTTAAGTTTAGGATTAGGATATAAAGATACGTCATGTTCCGTCTTAATTACTTTCTGGTTAAAGTCAAATCACCTCATTTAAAGCCACTCGTGAAATATATCAACACATCATCATATCTATGTCCATTGGATATAAAGACAAGATTTTTCACGATTAATAAGATTTTTCAGTTTTCTTATGATACGATTTTGCATAATTAAGGTTGTAAAATCCAGAAACTATGAGGTTTAAACTTTCTGAATATAACTTTGTTCACAATGTACAACAAAATGAACGACTCACTAATCATATATTAAGAGAGGGCCGGGAATGCAATTATGCAAACATGGAGATCCTCGGCTAACTATCATTTTCAGAGATAAAGACAGAAAATTAATTAGAAGGCCCTGACGATTCAAAACCATTAGAAGCTGTTAGTTCATCAAACATTCAATGCCAAACAACAAGTCCAACTGTATTTCATTTTCAATCTCTCATACAACTATACAATAGTGATCTGCAAATTGCCGCAATATATATGAATTAATATATAGTATGATATTTTAATAATATATTAAATATTATATATCCACCTGCCAAATCCTCTCAACTTCAAACCATTCTATATATTATATACAATTACAAATTTATGTTACAGTCTTTTCTTTATTCTGATAAATACATCTAAAATATTTGAAGAGTAAGACTACTGAATATTCCTGGAGGAAGCAGGTGTTAAGGAGAGAAAAGAAATGGTGAGACTGAGAGAAACACAAGTGATCCTGAGACTCTGCATCGTCTTTCTTCTTCTCCTAACTTCTTGTTTGGTCGGTTTGGATTCTCAGACCAAAAAGATATCTTTAATCGAAAAGAAAGTCACTTTCAGAGATTTGTTTGCTCTGCAGTAAGTCCATTTTTCCATAATTTGATCATTTATGTTACATGTAATGTAACTAACAATCTCATCTTTCTTCTCCAAAAAAAACAATCTCATCTTTCTTCTCCAAAAAAAAAAAAAACACATATCTCTACATATAATATTAATATCGTGACACAATTGTAAGAAAAAATAAACCTTGAAATTAAACCCTTATTTTTCCTTTTTTATTCTGGAGCACTAGATCTATATGTATTTTAAAACTTTCACTGAAAACAAACTTGATAGCTAGGTTTTGAGTTTTAATGAAGGACCTTGTTTATTTTTAGTAATAAAGAATCTGGAGGAAAATGTGTCTTTTGTTTTTTAATTAACACAAACAAAAAAGAAAATGTATCTTTTTGTACTGTGGGGACTGAACTTTTACTCTCTTTTTCCCCGTTTATCCAATCTTCATAATATCCTACCACAAAAAGTTAGATGTAAGTTTTCATTTTATAATATTTTTATGTGTTGCTTATGATTTTAACTAGAAATGTGCGTGTACGTATATGCATGTCAGGGTTGAGTTATACATAGATGTTGTGGTTGCTGCATATAATTTGGTTCAATTAGCGCTTGATTGGTACGGTTTTGAACAAAAGACCTCCAATTCTAAATGGCTCTCTTACCTCTTGGATCAGGTATGAATAACTCACTTAACTAAAAATTTAGATTATCTTTGAATTATGCTATGCTATGTATGATATAATTAATATAGACGGCGGCGTACGTGGTGTTCGCGGGGACATCCGCGGCGGCTCAACACTCATTGCTGGTGATAACGGGTTCGAGGGAGCTTCAGTGGATGAAGTGGTGCTCCAAGTTCACAAGGTTCTGCATTCAGATAGGAAGTGCCATCGTCTTAAACTATGTCGCGGCAGCTCTCATGTTCATCCTCTCCTCCCTCTCCGCCTTCAACCTCTTTCGCCTCTATTCCCCTAAACGTTTTTTTCACTTAAAGTCCTCTTCCTAATTAAATTACTGTCTTCATCATTTTCTTAATCCGGAATAATGGATCGATCAATTTGAAGAAAGGTTTATTGACTATTAAATATTTAATTTTTGTGATCTTTCACTCTGAACAATAAATATCATCAATTTCTTGCTTGATAAATAGGTGTATATGTAGTACGTACGTACGTCTAAACTTAACTTTTGTCAAGGTACTAAAACTAATCATAACTTTTCCATGTGTGTGTTTTTTCTTTTTGGTATATTTTACCTATTTTATAATAAGTTGCTTGACAACTTTCCAGCCGTACTAAAATTTAGGATCGATTAAGGAGCCTTGTTAGATGGATCAAGAAGCTTAAACATGATTAGGTTGGAGTATGGAAAGAAGGTTTAGGGAGAAAGATAGAAGAAGTATGGAAAGTTAGATATAAGTTTTTGGTTTAGGATTACGCTTAACACTTATGTGCACATGCACTTTGACAAACACATGTGAAGATCTCGGCCATTAATTAAATATTCCATTTACAATGTCGATATATGGATTACCAATATAATTCTTTGAAAATTCACATTTCATCACTTCTCACGCGTCTATGATTTACATACTCTATTTTTCGACTCGTTCTTAAAATTAACTGTCGAACTAGGTTCTTTCTAATATCTTTATAAGAAAATCTGTTTCTTGTCAACCGTAGATTCATTTCTTCCCAGATCTTTCGACTTTCATCATTGAGCAATCATTTAAACCCTGCCAATTCTTCACCTTTACTATTCACACTTGAGTCAAAGTATTGCTTTAAACTTTTGATGAAGGTCATATTAATGGCATCACGTGAAATAAATTATGGTGATTTTGTCTAGCATAACGTTTGTCTCACATGAATTCGAGAAGATATTTGTTTTCTGTATTTATCGTACATAAAATCTTGACTGTAACAAAAAAAATATTGACTGTATATTAGTCGAATAACTCCACAAAATATTGACGAATGTATCAAAAATTAATTTATTTCCTTTTTTGGTCAACATTTATTTCCTCTAATTTTGACCAATATGTTTATGGAGTAATATGATTTATTTCCTGCGTTTGTTTGTCAAACACAACAATTTATTTTTTGATATTGTTAGTCGAAAAAAAAAGATTCACATGAAGTTTGAACTCTCCCTACCAGTTCTTTTTTTTTTTTTTTTTTCAGTTTCATTATACTATAAATTTATAATCATTTTATGGTTGTCCACTTGTCCGATATGTAGTGGCATAGTGAATATCCTTTTGTTTTTTTGGAAAGAATAAATATTGCATGCTCTGATACCGAAAGATATATTATAGGAAACGATTCAATGGCGAACTATAAAATATAGGAACACATAGAAACAAAAAGATAGGCACTATACACGACTTCCATAATATGTAACATGACATGATTATAATAAAGTTTATATAACCTGATACAACCCGCATTTTCCAAGCTTGTTTATATTACCATCATTTGATATATTTTATTTTCTCTCTAAAAGTCCAAATATATATGTTTCCCAAACAAAAAAGAATAGTATCGAAGGGAAAAGAAAGAAGAAAAAAAACTATCAAGTGTATAATTTGAGAGAAACCTTTTATTCTCGTTTTCTCCGAGACCATCAGAAGTCACAAGCTTGCTTCTTTTTTCTCTTTTCTCTCTGAAATTTCCGGGAAAACGAGAGACTCGTCCTTCAAGAAAAATCTCTGCCAAAATCTTCAAATCAACTGATAGAGCAAGACACATCAATGAAATCCTTTCGTTTCTCAAAACCCTATACACAGTATATATATATATATATATTCGTTAGCCGTAAAGTAATCACCTTTTCAACTACCCAAGAAAAGCTCCATTAAAGTCCTCTGTTTTCACACCTCTCTCTATCTCTCTCCCAGAACGATGAAAGAATACTTGACGTATTTGGCTTCACTACTCGGCGTTTTAGCCTTTTTCCAAAGCCTAATGAATTCACTATTCCCACCGGAGCTCCGTTTCGCCTTCTTGAAACTCTTCAAACTCTTCTCCACCTACACTTACTACGACATAACAGAGATTGACGGCGTCAACACCAACGAGCTTTACAATGCCGTCCAGCTTTACCTCAGCTCTTCAATCTCCGTAACCGCAAACCGTCTCAGCCTCACACGCGCCGTTAACTCCTCCGCCACCACATTCGGCCTTTCCAACAACGACTCAATCGTCGACACTTTCAACTCCGTCACCGTCGTTTGGGAACACATCGTTACACAGAGACAACAAACTCAAACCTTCGCTTGGAGAGCAATGCCGGAGGAGAAACGTGGCTTCACCCTCCGGATCAAGAAGAAAGACAAAAACTTGATCCTAAACTCTTACTTGGATTACATAACGGAGAAAGCTAACGAGATTCGCCGGAAGAATCAAGATCGTCTTCTTTACACTAATTCAAAAAACGGATCTTTTGATTCAAGATCAGGTCTTCCTTGGGAATCTGTTCCCTTTAAGCATCCGAGTACTTTCGATACTCTCGCCATGGATCCGTTTAAAAAGCAACAGATCATCGACGATCTCACAGATTTCACAAAGTGTCAATCTTTTTACGATAAAACGGGTCGGGCTTGGAAAAGAGGTTACTTGCTTTACGGACCTCCCGGAACCGGGAAATCGAGTATGATCGCCGCCATGGCTAACCATCTCCGGTACGACATTTACGATCTCGAGCTCACTGAGGTCAAAACCAACTCGGAGTTGAGGAAACTGTTGATGAAGACGAGCTCAAAGTCGATAATTGTGATCGAGGACATTGATTGTTCGATCAATTTAACGATTCGGAAGAAGAAGATTCAGATCCCTTGTAGTAGTAATGGACTCGAGAGGTTAACCGGGTTTGGTTTAAGTGAGGATTCCGGTTATGATGGGAACACGATTACGTTATCCGGTTTGCTTAATTTCACTGATGGGATTTGGTCTTGTTGTGGAAGCGAGAAGATATTTGTGTTCACGACTAATCACATTGAGAAGCTTGATCCTGCGTTGCTTAGAAGTGGGAGAATGGATATGCTTATATATATGAGTTATTGTACGTTTCCTTCGTTGAAGATCTTGTTGAAGAATTACTTAGGGTATGAGGAAGATGATTTTAAGGGAGACGTTTTCAAGGAGATGGAGGAAGTTGTGGATAAAGCGGAGATTACGCCGGCTGACGTAAGCGAGTATCTGATTAAGAACCGGAGAGACAGAGATGGAGCTGTGTTGGAGCTTTTGAGGAATTTGAGAAGTAGAGCGGAGTTCAATGAGGAGGAGGATGATAAGTTATTTAATAAAAAAAATAAAGAATGGGAAATTGAGGGTGGCTGATGACGTGGAAGAGCAGAAAAAGAGGGTTTGAACAGTGCATATTATGCAGAAGAGAACAAAGATAAAGAAGATAACATTTGCAAAGACAGTGAATGTTAAGTGCTTTATGTAATTATGCTTCATTGTTCTTAGGTTTCTAACATTCCATGTGTTACACAATGTGAAAGTTGTGATTGTTCTTCATTTTTGGGTAGTCAACTTTTTCAAGTTATCTAAAGTGAAAGGAGAAGAGAAAAGAAAGAGCTAGAAAGTTAAGTGTACGTGGGGATCGGAAAATGCAAAGAGATAATTGGCTACCCATTGGCATTATGA
Organism: Cardamine flexuosa; assembly: GCA_963555745.1. NCBI lineage: Eukaryota > Viridiplantae > Streptophyta > Magnoliopsida > Brassicales > Brassicaceae > Cardamine > Cardamine flexuosa. The sequence continues at coordinate 5,600,742 of OY743215.1, read as the reverse complement.
TTTGATGTTATTATAATAGTAGTTGCCATTGGTGTTTTGCGAAGTGGTATGTAGTTATCAACTTATCATATTTAACTAAAGGTTAAGTTTTTTAATTCCCTCTCTAACTTTTCATATACTATATAGAAGTCTACATACATTCTATTATAAAATAAAGTATACAGTAATCTTTTATTGTATTTTTTGACAAATGTATTTGTATAACATTGAATTTGAAAATGAATTTATTATAATATATATATCACTTACATAAAAGTTGATGTAAAATTTTAATTTTATATATCAAATATAATCTAACATATCCCACTGTAAGTCTGTAACTTTAACGTCCAACTCTATATAAAAGAAGAAGAAAAAAGAATTCCATGTTTTTACAAGGTAAAATTGTTTTTCATCTCGACCATATATGGTCACTGCTCTAATTTGAAAAGTCATATGTTTGTTCATTTAGTTATCAATAGTTTTAAGAGTAAGTGACCTGTTTTTTCATAATTTAATGTGTTTTCTTTTGTTATCAAGTAGTTTGTCATAGAAGGGATGACCCATTGGATAAAATCATAAAACCAAATGCCTTGTCAATGTCAAAGTACAAATACAGGAAGATTGTTTAGCGTGAAGACCAAACATTGATAGTTGACATGTTGTTTCTTGGATTTTCTTGCCATTGTGGAGTCTCTGGACTCATCAGGCATTTGATTTTTTTTTTTTTAATATGACTCACCCATTTGGAAATTTGTCATAATATGGTGCCGGTTTATTATATTTCTTACTTTATCTCTAATATATAGAGTTAATTATATTAACAACAACGTTTATGCTTCTGACAATTAATAAATTGACCAATCAAATTGGATCTGTCCATAGACTCTATTAATTGAGTTATGAGTGTATTGTGCATAGCTAATAATAATAATACAGTAAATATGTTATTCTCTAATATGGTTAGATTTGGATATCTCTAGTCACATTACCACATACAGAATAAGAGTTAAGTTTCCGCAAGAGATAAAATTACAGAGTATAATGTCGTGAAATAATAATTGTGTACGAGAAAATATCCAAAAGGACAAATTAAAAGGGAAGATTTTGGTATTAATAGCTTTTGGATTTGGTGAGAATAAAAGAAAGATTTGATTTAGAGATGTGAGTTGGAGATGATGCACCAACATTAGGCTTTTGTCGGAAAAGCCGAGAAAACTACAATAAGACTTTTTAAGTCCATTTTAATATCTGACGTGTACTCATTTTTTCTTGTATGTATATTATATGATTCGAATTATCCAAATGTTTTTAATAGAGCAATATAAATTTTGTACTTTAACGGATAAAAGGACATGTATGTTCGGGATACTTACTAATTATTTGTTGTAGCTGAAATATATGGTCACAAGTTATCTACAAGATTTTTAAAATAATTCAAGAAGAATTTATAAAATGATCTAAACTTTGAAAAACTTATCCCAATAATTATAAAAATTATCTAAAAGACTAATCTTAGTTACTTCCATCTACGTGTAATTATCCAAATTCAAACCTAATTTTTATTTCATGATACCCAATACACATTCTCTTCTATAGAGTTCACTAATGTTTTAATATCCGAAAGTTAGGGTTCAAATTACACGAAATTTTCAGCGTGGTGCATGAAAAACTGTTTGGTCTGAATGTCATCATTAAAGAAAAACTCAAAACAATAACAATTTCTTTTTATTTTATTTTATTTCAACTAACGGCACCGTTTAGTACCTCCAAATTACGAGTTGAGGCCCATAAATAAAACTAAAGCCCAGTAGAAAAACCCCAATCAATTTTAAAAGCCCGTAAAAAAGTGACGTATATATACACGTCACAGGTCAATTTAACATCGTCGTCAAACTATGTTAACAACTCCGACTAGATTCGTTGGTCTAACAAACCCACTCCGATCTTTTCATAAGATTCCGATCTCCATTTCTCCCTTTCCCAAAGGTTTTCCTCAGAAACCATTGATCAGAGCTTCAGCAAATCTCCGTCTTGTTTCCACGATGTCGACCCCTTCCGCCGCCGTCAGAGGATCAATCACTCACGTCATATTCGACATGGATGGTCTCCTTCTCGGTAACTTCATTGTCTTCGATCTCTGCTTATTTTTTATCTGTGTGACTGCCATTGATTTTGTTAGCAGTGAAGAGAACTCTTTTTTTTCTTTTTTTTGCTTCGATTTCATCAAGTATCTGTTTTGAATGTGCTTCGTTGTTTGATCGGGAATATAAACTGATAAACGAGGTCTAAATTTTGAAAATTTAGGGTTTTTCAAGCATCTGATTTCTCTAGTTTCAAATTCACAGAGCTTCATTGATCCATCAAGTCTTAGTCAAGAAATTTTTAGCTGAGCCTCTTTCAATTTTTGAAGTCATGACTGTTCTTCTCTATTTTGAATCACATTGACTAAATTTGTGAGCCTCTACTACTTAAAAAGGCTAATAATGATGTCTACTGTTTTTGTGTTTGCAGACACGGAGACGTTTTACACGGAGGTACAGGAGAAGATACTAGCTAGATACAATAAAACATTTGATTGGTCTTTGAAGGCGAAGATGATGGGGAGAAAAGCCATTGAAGCTGCTAGGCTTTTTGTTAATGAAACTGGTATCAGTGACTCTCTTTCAGCTGAAGATTTCATTCTTGAAAGAGAGTCAATGTTGCAAGACCTCTTCCCCACTAGTGACCTTATGCCAGGTACGTTCCACTAACGAGAATTTGTTATTTCCTTATGTTCAATCAATGAATTTGGTCCCTGTTGGTTAGGCCTCCTTTTGAATCGGCCTATGATTATACTGATCAATGATCCAATATGCTTCCTGTAATGCAGGAGCTAGCCGACTTCTCAGACATCTCCATGGGAAAGGGATTCCGATTTGCATAGCCACAGGGTATGTCTTTCTGAATCAGCACTTCTATTTCTTATAGAAAGATCACTGAGAGCAAATGGATTGATCGTTTTTGCATATCTGTTCTGATTCATATTAGCTTCTTTTTCGATGCAGTACACACACACGGCATTATGAACTGAAAACACAAAGACACCGTGAGCTTTTCTCGTTGATGCATCACATAGTAAGGGGAGATGACCCTGAGGTGAAGGAAGGGAAGCCTGCTCCAGACGGCTTTCTTGCCGCATCTAGAAGATTTGAGGTACAATACATATAACCATAGTATCTAAATTAAACACAGCTTAATTGTTTGTAAACTATTGTCTCCCTCTTCTTTACGGATTTCTTAGGACGGTCCTGTAGATCCACAGAAGGTTCTGGTTTTTGAAGATGCGCCTTCTGGAGTCCAGGCAGCTAAAAACGCTGGAATGTAAGTTGATTTCTTGTAATAGTTTCCACAGCGGATGAGCAAATAGTAGTTAAGTTTGATTCCTAAAAGGCTTGTCTATGAATGGTTTGTGTGGGTGGGTGCAGGAATGTGATAATGGTACCGGATGCAAGACTAGATAAGTCCTACTGCGATGTTGCGGACCAAGTTCTAGCCTCTCTGCTAGATTTCAAACCAGAGGAATGGGGATTACCTTCCTTCCAGGATTCACTTTAACTAAGACCATAAAAGCTTTATGGGCAACGTTATCCTCAAGCTAACGATACTTGACTCGTTGACTTTGATTCCTTTATGATTCAGGCTCCACACCCCCATGACTAGAAAGATCGTTAAAACTATATTCTTTATTGGGGTGTATTTACATTAATATTTTCCTCTTTATGTGTACGTTCATGATTTGGTATACATGTCGGTTGCCAAATTCATAAGCCAAGTCTGTGCTAGGATTTTCTTAGAAACCGACATGATTGGTACGTGAAGTTGAATGATAAAATCAAACTCCAGTTGTATATCCAAACCAAAATGCAACTTTATCTACTTGAAGAAACTTCAGTGATTGCAACGGGCGAAGAATATTTCTTACGTTTTACTTTATTTTTGTCGTCCGCAATTAACATACCCACATAATCGGAATCCAAGTCAGCTATTAATACAACCACTAGATTACAACCTTCAGTACAAGAGATTTTTGGAGCAGATAGTTTTATAATTAAAGAGAACGCAAAGTTTGGTGACTTCTTACTCTATATAGAGATTGAGTCTAAGCATTCCCATGCTCCTCCTATGAACCGTCCAACATCAAAATTACTAACGTGCGGTTCGTATAAAAGTTTACATAGATTTGGCAAACTTTAATTTATTCTCTTGAAAACTAGATGCTTATTTTTTGCTGTTTACAGTAAAGAATCGTACATCCATCAGTTTCCGATATGTGAGCCAAACCATATTTAATCAGCCAGTTGATTAGAGAGGAAGCTATAGATATTAGAGATTAACAGATTCAAAAACTATCTTTTTTCTTTACACCAGAAAACAATCATCCATTAAATTTCAAGATACAACTTTTCTCAGGAGATAACCAATCTGGAAAGCTTACATGGGTAAACATCATACCTCGTGACTAAGCCTTCTTTACTAAGAGGTCAGCACGGAACAACAAAAGAAATAGCAAAACTAGTAAAAAAAATCTTAAAGAAAGTGAAAATCAAATAAAACTCCAAAGCAAAAACATGCCACTCCGCAAGAGAGCCCAACACTTCAATAAAATTCTTGCAATTAGATTGGAACACTGCCTGAAACATTTTTAAATCTCTCAAATACTTCATTGTCCATAAAAGAGAATTAAGTTCTGTGTGAAGAGGTGAAAAAAATCGTCTAGAGCTTCTCAACCCAAGCTGGAATACCACCCCATTGAAAAAAGTGATCTAACCGAGAAATATTATAAATCTACTAATTTATTAAATACATATTAAAATTTCTTTAATGTCCTAAACTAATTAAATATTTTAAGATGAACAATATAATTGGTTTATTCCCCAAATAAACTTTGTTTAGTGGTAAAATTCACGTAAATTAATATGCGTTTTTGAATTCGAGTGACAATGCACAACAATGATAATAGCACAATCGTTATATGTTGTGGTCAGGGTAAATCAACGAAAATAATAATATTATATGCATGAATTACTGATGGTATAATATTAATATATGGTATCTTGCCTGTGCAAAAGCGGTAGAGTCATTGAAGTATTAAGCAATGATTTCTATTAAATAATACCAAGTCAAAAACGCCTATTACATCATACATATATCAACTCATGAAATACAAAAATCACACATCAACTTGACCAATTCATAGATTCTTACGTTCCATCTTCTCCACCGGCCAAGAATTTCTAATATATATAATACCCACAATTCCTAGAATCCTTTTACACACGGTCTGTTTCTCTTTTTCCTGACAAAAACATCAAGCCATACGAATCAAGAACACTGCATAATTATGGAGAAGAATATATGCAAGAAAGGACCAAAAATATCGAGAAACACATCGGTCGGATACTACTATGAGAGGAGTTCAGAGGGTGTTCCGTTCAAGTGGGAGATGCAGCCAGGGACTCCCATCAAAACTCAGCCGCAGGACATTGTTCCTCCATTAAGTCCTCCTCCGGCGATGCTCAACCTCGGCTTCTCCAAGCCATCTTTCTCCGTAGAAGAGCCAAAGCAGTCTGTGTTGCTGAAGCTGAGGAACTGGAAACATCTTCCTTGCAAGAGATATTTCTCTAGATTTACTAACAAAAAGGTTTTGTCCTCCATTTGTTTGTACCTTGAGAAACGCTAGATAGGTAAATAATGGGCCCACAATCCAAATTGTTTTTTTCTTATAAAAACTTATTATATTATAGCTGACTTTTTCTTATTAGGAGGTCTAGTAACATCGTTTTTAAACACCGTACATTTTGATGGTTAATAAGAATGAATAACTTGCCAAAAATAAGAATGAATAACTTGCCGGTGTTTAAAAACCGTACATCGTCATGCTGAACTCAGTTCAAAATCATATTCCTTCTGCTTTGTTTGTCAGAAATACCAACGAACGGATGAAACCTCTGTCCAAGGGAGAAGCTTCTCAGTAGTTTCATCAGAATCATTTTCGCTACATTTTCATGGACTCTCTTTTTCATAAAATTTGAACTTTTTAATATCTTTTACGTACTTAAAGTATTAGTTAGTACTTAGTATCAACCCAATGTAAACTTTCAGAAAATTAGTTTATCAATCTCTCCATTGTAGAAAGCATACTTTTGACGTGAAAGTCACAAAAATCATCTTCTTGTTTTTTTTTGTTGTTGTAAAAGTACAAAACTAATCTTAATTTAATACCACTAAATCTTAAACACTAATCTAACTAACCATAATAATTCATTATTTTATCCTATCAAATATAACATATACAATTATAATATATAAGAAATGTCCGAGGATTTGGGAATATTTTAATTTTTAAATGTCTTGTTTATTAGTTTGGGAATTTTTGTTCAATAATTCCGTTCCATCTTCTCCCGTTTCCATTTTGAATTTTATATAGAACGTAAATAAATATATTAATTTTTTCTTTGCTTAAGAATCTCCGTCCCGTTTTCATTACCGGAAAATTAACTCTCCAATTTTATTTTGCCATCACTACAAAAAAGTAAACGATGAGATATTAAATGAAGAAAGATGGGATCTAACGACCAACGCTTCCTACGGATCCAGAGTTAATGCTCACCCAACTCTGTACTTACCATACCATGTTTTCATAAAATTACAGTACTTGCTTACATATTCCTATCTACTTTTCTATATAAATGGGACAAAAAGATTGATAGTTATCATTTTGGATACTCTGATGAAGAGTGTTTTAACGTTTTTCTTTTTGCAAACATCGTCTCATTAATAGAAACTCCTCGGCTGTTTTTTTTTTCAATCATTCATTCAAAAAAATTTCTGAAATATCGTTCCTCTTCAACTTCTTCTCAAATGGTAAGTGGATCACTCTCAATCATTACACCAGTATTTTGCATACATATTAGATACTTTTGTAATCTTCACACCTTTTGCATACATAAGATGGAATGAGATTTTCGTTGACTACATAGTTATATATGAGTGTGGATAGGAACCATGTTGGGTGGTTTTCAGACGTGATCAGTAATGGTTATTAATTTGAAGCCATGAAGCAAAGGCTTTTGGGCAAATTAATTAGGAGTTTCAAGTTTAAACTTATAGATTAAATTTTCTTTTGTTGTTGTTGTTGTGTGAAGGCAGAAGAAGAAGAAATGACAAGGCACTTTGTGTTGGCCAAACCTTTTTCGTTGGAAGATGAGAAAGATTATGAGCACACAACTTCGAGTATCATCCGCAGGATCTCCAGCCTCTTTAAGAACGTACGCCCAGGATCCGATCTCACCAATTTTCAGGTGTAATTTCTTAAGACCAGCTTCTTTGAAGTATAAGTACGTACGTAAATTAAATTATATATACATCAATCTTGTTAACAGTTGAACATTTATTATTTGCACACAAATCACGTCATTTTCAATTTAAAATTATTTTAGATGATGATTTGTTTTCTCTTTAAAAGTTATTAATTGTTTTTTTGTTTTGTTTTTAAACGTAAAAGCTGCCACCTCAGATGAATCTACCAAGATCATCACTGCAAAGTTACGGCGAGGTAATATACAGCTTCGGTGGTCACGATCTGCTTGGCGAATGCAACCGCCGCGATCTTCCCATCGAAAGGCTCAAATCGGTGGTGACGTGGAACATCTCCACACTACGTCCGTTGGTCTTTGGCATGTCTCCGTACAACCCCATTCTTGGCGAGACTCACCACGTTTCCAACAGTCACATCAACGTCCTCACCGAACAAGTATAATCAATACTCATCCGTCATTACAACAATACATACGAAGCAGATACTTTTTTAATAAAAAAATTCAATAGAAAACGACAATTTATTTAGATATGCTTATAAATATGATTATCTCTACTAACAATAATAAAAAAAAACGTTTTCTAAACTTTTGAAAGTTACAACTTGGTATATATAATATATCGTTAATTTTAGGTATCGCATCATCCTCCAGTGTCCGCACTTCATGCGACTCACGAGAAGGAAAATATTGACGTAACATGGTGTCAATACTTCACTCCTAAATTTCGTGGTATGATTTTTTGTTTTTTTTTAAGATGTAACAGTCATTTTATTACTGCTACATCCGAATGATCTCAAAACCAAGTCTAATTTTGGATAAATTCATCAAAGAACACAACCATTTCGACACATGCTTCCGGTTTACTTTAACCGAACCATTTTGATCTTGTCTTGTTTTCAACATCTAATATCTGCATGTACTCGTTTAATGGGTCATAAAGGTAGTTACGTGGAAGTTGAAGTAAAGGGAAAAAGGGTATTGAAACTTCTGAATAGAGGAGAGACTTATGAGATGGGCCAACCGAGATTAGTTATGAATTTCTTACCACCGGGAGCTTACTGGACCGGAAAAATCAAGATAAAGTGCCCTGAGACAAGTCTCGAAGCTGAACTAAACTTACTCTCCGATTCCTTTATTGAAAAATTTAGAGGCAACAACAATAGATCCATTAAAGGAAAGATCCTTGAATCTTCCTCTGGTCGTCAGCTCTACGACATCTTTGGCCATTGGGACAGGTAAAATTTATGAATCATAAAGTCATTACACCTCTTAAAAACATCAGAAGATTAACATAGATAACCATAATGTTACAGAACAGTAACGGCGAAAAATCTAAAGACTGGTGAGCTCGAGGTTATATACAATGCCAAGGAGAATATCACAAGACTCAAACCTCCAATGGTGAAGAATCTGAAAGAGGTAATGGAGACCGACTCGGGGATTGTGTGGAGTGAAGTAAGTGAAGGAATGCTGAAGAAAGACTGGGAAAAAGCAAGCAAAGCTAAGAGAGCTTTGGAGGAGAAGCAGAGAGAGTCTCTGAAACAGAGAGAGGCTTCTAGGCAGCCATGGGTTCCCAAACATTTCTCTGTGGTTAAAGACGGTAAAGACTGGGACTGCACACCGCTACAGCCTACGGTTCCTCGCGCTCCACTCGTAGTCACAGAGGCGGTAGGAGAAATCATAAACCAGTTCCAAGATTCCAACACTGTGTGTTGATGATGATAGCTTAAGTTATTACAATTCCATATAGCATAAACCAATTGATACCAAAATTTTCTGCCTCTAAAAGCGTGTAATCGAGCTCTCAGTTTCATCAATAAACATCAAATTTGAAACAATCATATCAAAAATTTACAGTATCTAAAAGAACCATCTCTAAGACATATCTAGGACATAAATAAGTCCAAGAATCGTGTGTTTTTGGTTCATGAATCTTCCTCTTAGACAAGTGTGGTTGTGTAGTTGGGGAAGATGTTGAGCAATGTATCGAGAGTATCGGGATGGAACTTTCTTGCAAACAGATAACAAGGTCGTATAATCCCGTTCCATGTACAAGGCCAATGCAGCTCATCTCCATGCTTCAAAACCACAAGTAGTAAATGTGTTAAAGAAAGAGAAAGAGAGAATAGAAGCTTGCGAGGGAGAGCTACAAGAGCATACCTTGCCAACGCTTGTGACGTGTACACTCATGTCCTCGGACTGCATAAGTGTGAGAAAAAAAGTAAAGTAAAATAAGACTGCGGACGATTTTCAAGTGATTGCGTTTAGAAACATACTGTGATGTTTTTCATGAACTCTAATGAAATCTCTTGTCCACCGTAAGTCTTTGGATGCCACCTTCGTTCAGACCAATCAACATATGTCACTGACCAGTTTGAGATCCCCATGGGATCAATCATCTGATAATAAAAAGCCAGCCAATCAACAAAATGTTTCAGCATCGAGAAGGCTTAACTAAAAAGATTGCAAAATATGGTGTGTAAAGAAGATAGCCTCACACTGAAGAATGTTGGCAAGTAATGTTCATCGGCAATGCAGTTCTTGTCTGCCTCTATCCCGGGCTAAAGTTTAATAGAAACTCAAAGTCAGAAACAGAACGAAGAACAAAGAGAAAAGAAAAGCTATGACATGACAAACTTACTCCACAAAACTCGCGGAATTTGGAGTAGTAAAGACCATCTGCCATAACTATAATCGCGTGTTGTCGCTTCATTGTGAACCACTAACAAGAACAAGAGACAAAAATTACATAATAAAAAGGTTACAAAAACACTTTGTTGTTTTGTTCTATGGCAGTTCATCATACTGATAAAGACAAGCTCTTAGAAGATTTGAAGCTTGTCTTTTACCTGAGCACCCTTTCTAAAATCTTCCTTGGCGATTTCTGGTAACATGTGTTCCATATGTCTACCGGTCCCATGTGGACCAGGATCCACAAAACTTGATAAACATATAAAGATAATTGAAGCTTGTGTCAGTAAATATTAATGGAGAAATTCAAACTTTCTTCAGGTAATAATGTACCTCTCAATGAAGCTAACGTTGGAGTGGAGCAAATATCTATAGGTGTAATCAAAATTATGCAATGGAATACAACTGCAAAGAAAAATTTGATTAGTGCACAAAAAAAAAAAAAATCTTAATTAGGAGACTTAAGCAAACATTGAAATCATTACCTCTCTGAAAGAAGAATAAAATGTTGGTTGTCAGCATCTTCAAGAGCACTAACTAGTAACCGCTTCTCAGCATCAACCATAGAGATCCTTCCCCAAGTGACCTCATCACTATGAACCTCCCGATCATTAAAGTGACGGCTAATGTGAACTGGTCGTTCCCTTGATGGGTGGATGTATATAGAAAACTTCCCATCATGACCCTTCACAACACCAACAAATAAATCAGTGAAAAAATGTACCTAAAACTTGGGGGAAAATTTGTTTGTTTACCTCGAAAAACTCATCCCAGAGCTTCTCAAATGGTAAAGTACCAGGAGTCAAGAACAAGAAAGCGATTTTGGAGTTTTTGGTAAGTAAGGGAGGCGTTCTTAGTATGTCTCTGACCACTGCTCTAGCTGCTATTTCCTCATCAGTGAGTTTCCTGACATGAACAGGTAGCAACGCGGAGAGAGCATCTTCACAGCCTTTGGTGCTGTAGAGACCGTGACAGGAGGAAGAGCTTTTGCTGTGTTTTGGGTACATATGGGTACAGATCATAAGTATGCTTGTCACTGAAACTGTCAGAACTACCCATAAGGGCTTCTTTAGAGATGTGTGGTGACGTGTCCCTTGATAATTCTTCTGCATCTCCCCCATTGAGAAACTAACTAATCACCCCACTAAACACACCTCCCCCTTCTCCCTTTTAGTTGAAAGGCATACAAAGACTGAATCTTTTTTCCAACTCTGCTTATTACTTCTTTCAGATTGGCATTGCCTGAAAAGAAAAGATTTTGAGTTTTTAATTGACAGGGAAACACGGAGAGGTTGAGTAATGTTTCAAACTAACTTTGGATTCAGAAAGAAGCAATAAGCAAAATGCACGTTGTTCCCGTGATATGGGAAGTCCAGAACATTCCTTACAAACACACTCTAGCACATGTTCAAGCTTAAATAAGTCCTAAGTCTCGTGATTTTTACTCCGACCAAACCAAAATCAAAAGCTACAAATCCTAGATTCGACTTTTCAGTAACTCACTAGACAACAATGGAGACACTGTACCGAGCATTAATAGTCAAATACAGTTTACCTCGAGCTAAATCGAAACAGTAGAATGCAGAAAGACAGAATCTTTGTCCGAACCCAGATCTCAAAAAAGTCGATTTTGATCCTCTTTACTAAGATCTAGGGCAAGAAAACAAAACCCAGAGGCGCCTACAGGGAAAGTTTCTCCTTTTTTTTTTTTTTTTTTTGCTTTAAATTAAAAAATATTTAATCCTATAAACACACACACACAAGTAAGTAAGTGGTAATGGAAGATGATTCAGATCGTTACCTTTCTCCCTTCTTTTATAATACTCTTGAGAACTTACTCTGATTCGTTTTCTCTGTCCCTCTCTTTTGGGTTTGATATAAAGAATTTGAGAAGTTCCCAGTGATCGAATTCGATACCAGTTAGAACAATATTAAACACTGACTTTTCCATTTTCTCCATTAATTTCCTGTTATTAAACTATTAATATAAAATTCTCAAAGGATCTACATTTCTATTTTCTTTTGGATTTGAGTTGGCTTCACGACTTTAGAACTTTTTTACTTATTAAAGAAAACTTATTTATTAGTATGGGCAATGGAAAAAAGAAAATAGAGCAAGTGGATATCAAAAATAACGAATGTAGCTCTGTCATCGCACTTGGCTCTTCAGGACAGTCGCCGATTTGCTCCTTCCACGACGGCGGGAGATCTGCTTATGGACATTTATTTAATGCTGTCTTCTAATTCAGTTTTGTTTTAGTAGTGTAGTTGTTGTTCTTGTCCAGTTTGTTATTGTTTCCCATTAGGCCATTATCTCGGTCTTTATAAAGCCAAGTATTTGTTTTTTGTTTGTTTCTAAGAGTAAATTGCTGATATCATGTAATAACACTAAAAATACCACATTCTAAAAAATTGACATAAGTTTGAGAAATTAGGGAAATGACATTTGAAGCAATTAGAAATGAATGCGGCATGATGAGAGTGGTACATGGAAGTTCGAAGCGTACCAGGCATCAGGAGCCAACAATGTACAAATGCATCAAAGATTAGACTATAAATAGTTGTTGCTCTGCACATGAATATAGAAGTACTACTTATGTTCATGGACGCATGTGAATATAGAGTTTTTAAATCGAAAAAAAAATTGCATTAACCATAAACAAAAATATGGCTTCCATAAGATTTTCTTTGTATTTACTACTAGACTACTTGTGGAAGAAATTTCTTTGTGCAAGTAGGATATGTTTTTTTTTTTGCTCGTGGAAAGATGTGGATGGATAAATTCATAGTGGTTCTTTTTTTTTTTCCCTCCAACAACTTAAATTAAATTGAAGAAAGATACATACCTTGAGCCACAAAAGTGCCTCATCCACAACATCGCATCCATATTACTCATTCTGTTTCAGAATACATTATGTTTTAATAACTTTATTTTGTTTCAGAAAACTTGATTTTTGAGTTTTTTTTCTTTATTTTTATTAAAAGTTTATAAATTTCAAAATATAATGATTAAAATTATTATCTTTATTATATTACTATTGATTTATAACTATTAAAATTACTTTTTGGTGAAAAAAATAAAATAATCATTGTTTTTCTTAATTTGTGTAAAATCTCTTCAACATAAAAGATTCTGAAACAGATGAAATAATTTATAGTATGAAAAAGTCAACCAAAATAACTTTCTAGAAGAATTTCAGTTTTATATATCTAAAAATCAGGAAAATCATTTGGATTAGTTTCAAACCAACAAAATCGGAAACTATAAACGGTGACGGCGTAAAGGACAACAAAATATTTATGGTAATGATTGTACCTATAAGTGCATCTTAATCATAGCCAACGGTCAAAACCATGAGAAAATCCTCATGAGAAGTAATCCAATATCTAAAGTTTAAATTAATTAGCATTGAAGAAAAATAGTAAAATAAATAATCATTGTAAATTCTGAAAAATTTAAACCGATATTTATTCTTAAAGTATGACTAAATATCACAAGTCTAGAAGAAAAAAGAAAAACAAAAAAGAAATACTAATGCTCAAAAAAGTATATTTAAAATATAGAAGAAATAAAACATTGGTTAAGCGATATAATGCTCAAAAAGTCAAACTCCATAAACTTCGCGGAAAAAAAAGAAGAAAGAAGCGTAATGGTGGAAAAATAGTGATTTTTATTTGCCATTACCGGAAAAAAATCCAAACATATAAAAATCCCACTGACTTAGCCAAAGATGGTCATTTTTTTAGACCTCAGTACCCTTTCTCTCTCCTCCTTGTCTCTCTGAGCACCAGAATCTAGGGTTTCTATACAGTGAATCTTTTTGCTTCCTCCTCAGTAATCAATCAATCGCCCTTCTCGTAAGTCTCTCTCTCACTTGTCTGCTCTCTATTTGGATAAACCTCAATTCTATGGCCTTTTTTTTGGGATTTAAAGTCTTCATTTTTCTGTTTTCTGTCCGTACTTTTACACTCTGTTTCTCCTCTCTATCTCTCTCTGCCTCTCGTTTTAGGAGGTTTCTCTGTTTCTCTCATTTACATGGTCATGTATATCTGCGTTTAGATAAGTCTTAGGCTTCAAGGTTTTTGCTCTTGTTTCTTCTCTCTTTTTTGAACTCTAAAGTTGTAAACTTTAAGTACTCGATTTCGAGTTGTTTTAAATTTTGATTACTGTAAAGATGTATAAACTTGAGTTCTGAGTAGAACCTATGTGTCATTAGCTTGTTTAAATTGCATTTTTCATTTCATTGGTGAATAAAAGAGAGGTTTTGTTTCTGCAGGTAGTTGTGTTAAATCTCCCTTCTTGGTGTAGACGAAGAAGACTAAGAAAAGCTTATATCTTTGAAACCAATGGCGACTGAGAATCCTATTAGGATGTCTGGAAGCAATGAAAGATGGTCTAATTCTAGGCAAGGTTCTGTGCCTAATCGAAGTGGTAGTGCTCCACCGAGCATGGAGGGATCTTTTCTAGCTGTTGATAATCTACTGTCACGGCAAGGCGGCTCAGGTTATAACACCTTGAAGCTGCCGAGTTACAGTTTTGAGGAGCCTGTGACTACTCATCCTTCTAGAAACAACCTTAACCGCATACCTTCTCCACCAGTTTACTACCCTACTGAGTATCAGTTCATTGACAATCGTGTAGGTAGATTTAGAAGTAACCGTGGATTGAGTAAAGTTAATTCTCCCATTCATTTGTCTCAAGGTGGTGCACTTTCTACTCATAAGGAAGTTCCTGAGGATGAAGGCTCTCAACAGTTATCAGTTATTAGTGTTTCAGATAGGACTAATGGTTTGGATATTCCTCTTTCTCCTGCTTCTCATGGTTTAGCAGATTCCAAGCAGGTTAGTCTAAGCTTTCTTTCCCTTCTCATTGGCTGTGAGTAGTGTAATGTATTAGTTACAATTGAATCTCTTTTCGTTGCAGGATGATAATTCTTCTGGACCGACCCCTCAACATAGTCGGTCTAACTCTTCTAATGGTGAAATGAACACAGCGGATGAGAGTGGTAACTTCTCAGAGGTGTCAGATGATGTCATGGTTAAAAATAATGCTGCTTCAACGATTGGCAATGAGAAGAGTCCTGATGAATCGACTATCATCTCCAAAATGAAGAATAGTAACATATCTGGAACCAGTACAGCTAAATACCCTCGAGAGCCTAGGTTTGCAAGGCCAGAAAGGCCACTGTATCAGCAGCAAAACAATGTAACTTGGGTTCAAGCTGGTGGCAAAATGGTTTCTCATGGTGTAAATGATGTAGTTACTGGGACAGGTCAGTTTATTTATGGACAACCTTACAAGTTCTCAGGTGATGGTCAGCCTATGCTTCAGTCTTCAGGTTTTACCCCGCCTACTCCGGTTTACGCTGCTCCTACCCAAACGGCTTATTTGAACTCACCAGCTCATGTCTATAACATGCAGTCTGCTGCTGTTTATTCTCCGCAATATGGTTATGGACCATACACTAACATGATTCCACAATTTATACCTGGATACCCTCCACATGCTTCTGTTCCACTTATGATCAGTCCAGAATTTATTCCTCAGCTACCTGGGCCAAGTGCTGGAAATGTAGTCCACGGAGGTGAAATGCAGTATGCTGAGAAGCTTTATGTTTCACCGGGACAACCTTCTTTTCCAGATCCTACATATATGCAGTACTCTCAACAGTCATTTGGGCAGATGGACCCTAGGAACCACAAGAATGCTCCTGAGTCTCAGAAAGAAGATCCAAAGTTCATCCGGCAAATAAGAGGACCAAGCAACTCTAATATGGGTAGAATGGGAATGGGTCTTAATTATTATGGAGTCCAGCCAAATATGGGCATTATGGTGCAGTATCTGCCAACACAGCTTGGCCCTCCTCTTTCACCAGGTTCTGTACCTTATGTAGAGGCATATCCTGGATGGCAGCCGCAAGGGAGCTTGGAAGGTGCCAATGGACCGCGCCTGTGCAATTTTCTTGAAGAGCTGAAATCTGGTAAAGGCAGGAGGTTTGATTTATCTGACATCACAGGACATATTGTTGAGTTCAGGCAAGTTTGTATTTTTTCGTTTACGAGTCTTTTTTTCTTGGTGTTTCTTCTCAGTCATATGATAACAAAGTTGAGTAAAATCTTGTTTCCTTTTCAGTGCGGATCAGCATGGGAGCAGATTCATTCAGCAAAAGCTTGAGAATTGTAATCCAGAAGAAAAAGCAGCTGTCTTTAGGGAAGTTCTTCCTCATGCTTGCAAACTAATGACAGATGTGTTTGGAAATTATGTCATTCAGAAGGTTTGTTACTACTCGATCCTATGTGTTACAGTCTCTTGTCCATTAGACTCTATCCCTTTTATTGATCTACGATATCTGTTTCAGTTTTTCGAATACGGAAACTCAGCACAGAGAAAGGATCTCGCGGATCAACTCATGGGACAGATAGTACCACTTAGTCTGCAGATGTATGGTTGTCGCGTGATACAAAAGGTACAGAAGTCACTATATTTTGTTTGGAACTTGAACTTTGTTCAAACGATCAGACTCCTGAGTGAAACTTTGTTGTGGTGTTAGGCTCTTGATGTCATAGAGCCTGATCAGAGAGTTCGTTTAGCTCGTGAACTTGACGGGCAGGTTTTGAGATGTGTTCGAGACCAAAATGGAAACCATGTCATACAGAAATGCATCGAAAACATCCAAGCAGACAGAATTGGGTTCATGTTATATGCATTCCGTGGTCAAGTTTCCTCACTCTCTATGCATCCTTACGGTTGCCGTGTCATACAGGTACTGAGAACTTATCTAAACTTATGGTTTCGCTCATTGTTACTCAAGAACAATACGTGTTCACATTTTCCTTTCCCTTCTGTATAGAGGCTTTTGGAGCGTTGCTCTAATGAGCATCAGTGTAGGTTCATTACCGAGGAGATACTGGAATCAGTATGCGTCCTTTCGAAGGACCAATATGGCAATTATGTCACTCAGGTCTGTTATACCATTTTAAAACTTACACAAATCATTTACAATACTAAATCAATCACCACCTAACACCAATATTGCTATTTGGCAGCATGTGTTGGAGAAAGGGACATCTGAAGAAAGAGAGAGAATCGTGAGAAAACTATCAGGGTTTATCGTGCAGCTTAGCCTACATAAGTTTGCATCAAATGTTATAGAGAAGTGTCTAGAGCATGGAGGTAGAATTGAGCGTGACCTCATCATCAAAGAGATTGCAGGACCTGACGAGAGCTATGATAGTCTATTGGTAAGCTTATGAACCAAACCTGATACATTTTTTTCTTTTCTTAACTGATTGGTTATTAACTGTAATCCTCACCTTTTAAACAGATGATGATGAAGGATCAGTATGGAAACTATGTGGTGCAGAAGATATTTGAGACATGTACGGTTGATCAGCGTGCAACATTGTTCAGCCGAGTGAGGATGCATGCATCTGCGTTGAAGAAATACACATATGGGAAACATATTGTTACTCGTTTGGAACAACCCTTTGGTGAAGGTAACTAAAATTTATATATACCTAGTTAATTTAGGGAGAAAACAGGGGTAGCATAAGACTGAATTAGACTTGCATGATTGGTATATGGATCAAGATTGACAAATTTTGGTTTGTTTCTGCAGAAAATCAAGAATTGAGATGATGAGTGGCTTTTCTGATTTGAAGTTAGTGGCTGACTCAGATTTACTGGAAGAATTTGCTTTTCATGAAAGCTTGATATTGATTGGGAAGGTTTTAGATTATTGTTGTTACTTGGAATTTTATCATAGCCGTTGTGATGATTGTGTGGCATGTTCGTAAATATTCATAAATGTATCAGTAGTTCTTGTAACTGGTTGGGTTTGTGGATTTTCACCAATACAATTCAACAACTTTCTAGACAGTATTATTGAAGCCAAACTTTATATGCTAAACATGACATAAACTTGAACATGAACATGAACATTCACAACGAATCCATGAACTTCCCCTTCCCAAATTTCATGATCTGCTTTCATTGTAAAGAATTTTATATCATTTTCATTTCATCCTTGTCTTTGCTTGAGCTAAAGTATGACATGATCGAAAGAGAATCTTTCGAATTCGAATTGAAAGCAAAGTAGCATATCACATGACAATAATCGAAGCCACCACACACAAAATTGAGAGATCAAAGGGAGCCTCCAAATGAACATTTTCATCTTAACCAAAGAGATCGAATCCGAAATCTCCTTCTTCCTCTTCTGATTCTTCTTTCTTCTTCTCATCTTCCTTAGGAGCGGCTGCAGCTTCACCTGCACCACCTCCACCTCCACCGGAGGCAGCTCCTCCAGCTGAAAATCCTCCACCAACAGCACCACCGACAATCACCTACTCCAACATAATTTGATTCTAACCGTTATAAATAACACAAGAAATCACAAAGCAATTATTCACTGATCCTAGTTTCAGAGCAATGGAAACTACAAAATTCACTAATTTTGACTTGTGGTGATTATAGCCTTTACAAAGCTATATAGCTGCATTGACGCAAAATCACATTTGATACAATTATAAGATGGACTTATTATCCTAATCCTAGTTCATCTGAGAATAATCAATGACCAAATCTCACTAATGCTTAATAATTACTCTGAATGAATCATTCAACAAACGTTGATTATACTTTAACCACCTCACTAGATAGCTCCAAGTTTTACACAGTGATTCCAATTTCAAAAATACGTGATCTTAAAATGTAAGCGCGATCCAGCAAGAGAGATTTATACCTGACATACGGCGGAGGTAGGGGAGACGAGAGAAAACGAAGACTGAACGCCACCGGAGCAATCGGCAGAGAGAGCAGCTTGGACGAGCTTGCGCTGAAGCTCGTAGGTAGAAGAAGCGGAAGCTTCAAGGTCTCCTTCGTATTGCTTAGCGGTCCAGGATCCGCTGCCATTCCTGCACACGAACGTGAATACTCCCATCTTCTTCTCTGTCTGCTAAAATCGATGGAGACTGTGAGAGATTTCTGGAATAAAATGCCGATTGAGTGATATTACTATGAACCCTACTTAAAGGTCTCTGCGTAAAAGACTGTTTTATCCATTGTGGACTAATAGGCCTCAAATGGGCCGCATTGGAAGCATTGAGTTGTTAAATTACAAAATTTTCTTTATGCATTTATGAGTTTATCTTTGTCTTACAGGTTTTACAAAGAAATTATACTTTACATTTGATAAGTCAGGTTTTTCAAATATAATTCCAAAACTATAAGTTTCAACTAAAAAATAAATAAATATTGGCGTGTCGATAAGGTCAAGAGATGTGGCGTTACGTGACTTTAGAGGAAGAGTGGACAAATAAGACTTTACTATTCTGGTCAACAAAATAAAGTCTTTTCTAAAATTAAATTACTGGAATTAGACGTTAATCTTCCTGATTTTAGCCTCAGTCGTTGACTTTTAATCCATTTCCTTCCCTTTTCCATTGGCGTATATATGGAACAAAAAGATAGACAAAATTTCAACACGTGAAAGAGAGAACGATTCACAACAATGGGGAATAAGAAAAATCTCGGATCTGTGATCTTCTTCTGGACTCTGCTCGTTGCAGTTGTCGCCATAGCCACCGAGTATCGTCCCGTTGAGAAGACTAAAGGCATCAATGGTCTCGACAAACTCATCATCCGCGACCGTCACGGCCGATCTGTTGAGGTAACTAACTCTTACGGTTTGGTTTTAGATCTGTTCATGTAAGGTTTAACTCATTTGCTTAGATTTGATTCATTTTCGTTCAGGTTTATTTGTATGGAGCTCAAGTGACTTCTTGGAAGAATGAGAAGCAAGAGGAGTTACTTGTTATGAGTAGCAAGGTAACTTCAGATTCACTCCATCTCCTTTTTTAACATCATTAGATTGTTCTCTCATTGGCTAAGTAAATTATATATGCTAAGATGAATATGAGTTCCAGATCTGAATATATTATTTGTGCAGGCTATATTCAATCCTCCAACAGCGATTCGTGGAGGGATTCCAATATTGTTTCCGCAAGTATGTGGTTTGACTATTTTATTATGTATAACTTTTCTTTGTAATAATTGAATGGTACAATAATGAAATGCCTTTTTTTCTGTGTAAGTGCAGTACAGTAACACTGGCCCATTTCCCAATCATGGATTTGCTAGAAATAGGTTCTGGAAAGTTGAGGCTAATCCACCTCCTTTGATAAAAAAATATACTTCTCATGCTTTTGTTGACCTGATCCTAAGATCATCCGATGCTGATTTGAAGATCTGGCCCCACAAGTTAGATTTTTTGAAACCTCTCGCTTTGAACATTTTACCGATATGTTGGTTAGGAATATTTACATAGAAGTGTTTTGACCTCGAATGATCTGTATCTATTTATTCAGGTTTGAGTATAGACTGAGAGTAACAATAGGAGTTAAAGGAGATTTGACGTTGACATCTCGTGTTAAGAATTCTGATACAAAACCATTTAACTTCACATTTGCTCTTCACCCTTATTTCGCTGTTTCCGATATCAGGTAATTGAGGGAGTCATCATCACCATCTTTTTGTTTTTAATACGCAGTTCTTGTCTTTTTTGGTTGTTGTGTTGGTGTTAGTATATAGTTATATATTAGTTGCATGTTTTCAGTAAAATCCAGGTAGACGGATTGTCAAATTTGGATTATCTTGACCAACAAAAGAACAGAACACGTTTCACCGATCGTGAGAAAACTATAACCTTTACATCCCAAGTAAGCTTTTTTTTTTCTTTCATATTTGCCAATTCTACATGTTATTTCATATTTCATTACTAACAAAAAAAACACCTTGAAAATAGCTCGACAGGCTTTACCTAAGCACTCCAGATACAATCAGAATCGTGGACCACAAGAAAAAGAAGACGATTGTGGTACACAAGGAGGGACAAGTTGATGCTGGTAATTATAATGTAAAACATAATTGTTTTAGTACTAATGATGGATGGATGGATGGATAATTTGTAATGATAATGTGTAGTGGTGTGGAATCCATGGGATAAGAAAGTATCCGATTTGGGAGTTGAAGACTACAAGCGTTTTGTGGCGGTGGAAAGTGCGGCTGTGGCGAAACCAATCACAGTGAATCCCGGTGAAGAGTGGAAAGGAATATTCCAAGCGTATGTGGTTCCTCATGTCTTGAAAACTTGAAAAAACAACTGTCTTATAAAAAAATGTATACGTTTTGTTCCCGGTAACATCATATGGTGAACAACGAATTAGTCAGGATCTAGATTCACGTCTGTATCCTGCCCAATTTTTTTTAATTTTTTTTATTGTAATTTAGTATTCGTGAATCCTGTTAACGTTAATAAAAGTTTGGTTTGATGGGGTTAAATAATTTGATTTTGGTGATTCGATTGCTGACTACAATCTATTTTTTTTATTTTTTTATTTTTAACCATGCATATTTTCTTTTAGAGTTTGTCGTATTATTTATTAAAGTAAAAAAATCTAGGCCACAAAAATGAAATCATCGCAAAGACGTATTATCATCGACCAATGAAAACTTCTTTCTTTTCACTTCGCGGTCTGTCGTCGCCAAACATCAATTCCAGATTTTCCTGGGAAAAGAAGAAACTCAATCCAACCAATTTCTCCCAATATCTTCAGCCTTTCTTCGACAAACGTTTTGTATTTTCTCGATTGTAAAGCAAATGGGTTCGGTTTCGGGTCAAACCCGAATCGCTATGATGAACCTCTCGCTCTCATCAGCCGAGAAGAATCCTAATTTTCGCTCTTCGCTTCTCAATTCTAAGGTAAATTGTCTTCAGTTCATTAAGCTTCACTAGATAACTACTGTTTTTTGTTTCTTCTGATTTCTTCCCTTGCTCCTTCGCTTGTGTTAGAACGCAATTTCAGATAGTTGTGGGGTCTCTTCAAAATGCAGTACATTCCTCAGGGGTCAATCTCAAATAATACATTTTTCTCTGGTTCATCAAACTCGACCTTTAAAAAAACGGGCAGGTACGTAACGTTCATGCTTTGTATTCGTATTGATTTGTAAACCATACCAATCTCTTAGTTGTGATTTAGATTCTTGTGATTTTGGTGTAGTAATAGGTCACGTTGTATCGCCGAGCTGCGTCATGCCTTTGACGGAAGAGAATGTGGAGAGAGTGTTGGACGAAGTACGGCCATCTCTAATGGCCGATGGAGGAAACGTTGCGTTGCACGAAATCGACGGACTTGTGGTGGTTCTAAAGCTACAGGGAGCTTGTGGCTCGTGTCCTAGCTCCTCCATGACGTTGAAGATGGGAATCGAGAGTCGTCTCCGAGACAAGATTCCAGAAATCATGTCCGTTGAGCAGTT
Organism: Cardamine flexuosa; assembly: GCA_963555745.1. Classification (NCBI taxonomy): domain Eukaryota; kingdom Viridiplantae; phylum Streptophyta; class Magnoliopsida; order Brassicales; family Brassicaceae; genus Cardamine; species Cardamine flexuosa. The sequence goes on along the minus strand of OY743215.1, from coordinate 5,578,395 downwards.
TCTTGAATCCGAGACAGGGTTAGAGCTGAACGAGGAGAACGTTGAAAAGGTTGAAATTGAAAATTTGAGTTGTTTTAAATTTTAGCCACTTGGTTTTGAAATTGATCTGAATGGTCCTCTTGGTTTGTTTGCAATATAGGTTCTCTCGGAGCTACGACCGTATCTATCAGGTACTGGAGGTGGGGGGCTTGAGCTGGTTCAGATTGATGGTTATGTGGTTAAGGTTCGGCTCACTGGACCAGCTGCTGGAGTCATGACGGTTCGTGTCGCGTTGACTCAAAAACTGAGGGAAACAATTCCTTCAATCGGTGCAGTCCAGCTTTTAGAGTGACTTTGACCTTTTTTATTTTGTAACTTCTATTCATTCATCTGGCTACAAGGCGTATTATAAGTTTTCCAAATTATAGAATTAGTTCAATAACCCATTTTTTATTGACGAACAAACTAAAAAAAAAAAAACATATTGTGAGTTTTCCGATTCATCAGAATTTTTGTTCTCTCTTTCTTCACTCATTCCTATATTTTAGAATGAGAGAAACTTGATGTTTTGTTATAAATATTGTTGAGATTTTTGCTCTTGTATTTCACTGGAAGCCATTCCTTTAAATACAGAGCATGGTAGATAAAACAGAGAATGAAAAAGTGGAAAACTTCTATATTATTCTCTACGGTTTTTACTTTTTACGTAAGACAACATACACACTTATATAGATGTGTCCATACTCTATGTAATCGTTGGTAACAGTTGTAACTTCTCCCACAAGTTACATCTCTTACTTCGTGTCTCCTTCAAGTCTCTCGTGAACTTCCTCATGTCTCCTTGAAGTCTCTTGCGTGAATCTTCTCCAGGTCTTCTTCGGTTATCTCTATAACCCGTTAATGCTTCCTTTCACTCTTAAGTAAGCATTTTTCTTTTTTTGCTTGGTGTCATCCTTTGGTCACCTTCACGTCTCTGTGACGTCTTGTGCGTGAATCTTCTCCATGTCTTATTCGGTTATATATATAACCCGTTAATGCTTCCTTTCACTCTTAGGTAAGCATCTCTCTTTTTTGCTTGGTGTCTTCCTTTGATCACCACCAAGTCTATGTGATGTCTTGTGCGTGAATATTCTTTACATCTTTTTCGGTTGTCTCTATAACCGACCAATGAGTTGAGTTCGATTAAAAAGAATACGAATAAGGGGAGATCGAGAAGATGTTCACGCAAGAAAACAAAAAAAAGGTCGATGAGTGTAGCATCCGGTCAAGAGGGAGCCAGAGAAGGGAAGGTTACCAATGACCTATACCACTCTCGTCAAAGGGATTCAACCAGAGAAGAGGTGAATCACCATGGTGAAGAAGACGCGATGGTATTGAAATGATGAAATCTCTAGTCTGATATTGGGGATTTCATCAATGGACTCAAGAGAGAGTGTTAGAATTATGTCCATAATTAAATCTTGTAATATCATATATGTTATAGTTTGTATGTAAAGTTAACATATGTCATGTGTTACATATTGCTTACTACGAAATGGTGCGAGTAAGAAACGTAACTTGTCGGAGAAGTTACAACTGTTACTAGAGTAGTTATGTACACATCTATATGTACGTGTATATGTTGTCTTTTGTAAAAATTGTTGAGAATAATAGAAAAAATTTCCACTTATTTATTTTCTGTTTTCTCTACTATGCTTTGATACCATGTTGAGTTTTTTTCTCTTGTATTTCACTAGAAGTCATTGAATTTGTTTTAGGTTTGTTTAAATGTATTATTTTAGTTTAAATATAGATATAACATGACACATTTTTATTGGCTAAATTTATGGAAAAGTGAATCAAGAAAGAAGTATTGTTAAAACATTTATGTGTCTTGCGTGCCAATTTCTCTTTTAGTAATTTATTTCCTTAAAATAAATTATCCTCTAAATATTCATTTATACGTACACTTGGTTTACAAGGGATACTCTCAATATTAAGTCTGACGAGACGACGACAGACACACAGAGTTTAGAATTTCAACAATGTCACAACTTATAATTAACCGAATCTTGAAACCTTCTGTCTGCAATAAAATCCTCGTAAGCTTCTCTTCGTTTTTCTTTCAACTGTTTGGTTCTTGTTTTACTCTGACTGCTTGAAACATATATACATATGACAGAGACACACAAATGTTCGTCTGTTCTCATCTACAACTCTTACGACTAAAGTGAACCAGCCCTTGTCGTCTAGACCAGCCTACCCGTTTCTGTTGATTGACCACATGCTTACCAGCCCAAACTCTTGTCCGGATGGTCGCTTTATTTATGACATATGAATGGCTCGATGAAAATTTAAAGGAATCCTGGATCAAAGACAAGAAACTCATGGAGGAGGTCTGTGATGCAATGACTGTCGGGTTTTCACGTGATGGAGTGCGAGTAAAGCTTGAGGGAGACTGCAACGACGATCTCTTATGTCCCGTAATAATTTACAAGCCCACTGACGGCAGACTGAAAGACGTGACCGTCGATTTACCTCCTCTACCCAAAGGTTCCCAAATCCAAAGCATGGCCATGTCCTGTTTACCTTCCCGAGATAAAGATTGGGTAGTGGCTGTCAAGTTATCGGGATCTCTATTCAGTATCTGCAGGCCTTTTGGCAGGTGTGAATGGATCAACTTCAACACAATAATGCCTCAGTCTATAAACCCTTTATCAAGCCTCATGTTCTCTAAGACAGATGGACGGTTCTACATCCCAACTCTCGGAGGCAACCACTTGTGCCATTTGGATCCCCGGCACTCTAAGGAGGATGACATACCCAAGTTCATCACCTTGAAATATGACGATCTTCCAAATTCGGTGATTCAGGAGTTGGCTGACGTGAGTACATGTTCTCGGACAGAGCACTTTGTGGAATCACCCACCGGGCAACTTTTCCTCGTCAAGTGGTATAGTATCTAATTAACTAGATAACTTTTTTTTTTATATCACACATTATATTAAAAAAAAATCATTAACATACTTGTTGCTTGAATATCGTATTGGCTCTATCATGTCTTTATAGGTATTGTGAAGATTTGGAGGACATTGACGGAGTCGAAGACGGTACGATTGGATTGAGACACGTAACAAAAAAGTTTATGGTGTTTAGAGCAAAGGAAGAACCGAATAAATACTATACTACGAAAATGATCTACACAGAAGACATTGGAGATCTTTGCATTTTTCTTGGCCATAGTGAGGCTTTCTGCGTCCCAGCTAGCTCGTCTTCTGGACTCAAGCCTAACTCCATCTATTTTGTGGGCAATAACTTTGGTGTTTATGATCTCACCACTAAAACTCGTACCATTTTCCTCACAAAATATGACGCACCATTACAAAAGTTGAATTTCCCTTACTGGCCTTCGGCTTCCTCTACAGTAGCTACTAATTAATTAATATGGCTTTTGTGCGTGTGTTTGCTTCAATTATCTTATTGCTCTCTTTGTTTTCCTCTCCTATCATTTACATCCATTTTGCTATTTCAATCTATGTTTACTGAAATTTACGATATATGCTTAATATTTCATTTCTTGGATTCCAACAAATTTACATATATATAATATTTGGTGTTAAGGCGCTAAACGAATGTTTCACTTTGCTATGCTCATAACCGATCCTAGCATCATTGTTGGCTTCGTCACCAATCAATTTCTCAATGAAACAGATCGTCCCAAAGTTTATCTATAAGCGTCTGTGATAACCAGAAAATCTTGTAAAGGAATAAAGGCTCGAGTTCGTAGGGAAGGATTAAAATATTTCTTTCATTGTTTACCAGTTAGGTAAACTCTGGAGAGTTGTAGAATTCATTGAGAAGAACGTATATATACAACACACAGAATATTCTACATTAAAAAAAAAAAACAACTCTACATAATATCTAGAATATATCTCGTATCACAAGTATAAGAAATTTTACATTATTGGATGTATGTTCTAATCGGTAAATTACTATAACATTTTTGTTGAAATCAAATTCCGTATTTTTTTTTTACTTTTTTTTTTGACGGTCCCTAAAAAATGTTAGTTGGATTTTAAAGAACTACTTAGCCTACTTATGATAATTCCTCTTTTAATAATTTATTTCCTTAAAATAATTCATTCTCTAAATATTCAATTATATATAGTAGTACTTGGTGAACAAGGAATACTCTCAATATTAAGCTGACGAGAAGACGACACACACAGAGTTTTAGAATTTCAACAATGTCACAGCTTATAATCAGCCGAATCTTCAAACCCTCAGTCTGCAAGAAATTCCTCGTAAGCTTCTCTAGGTTTTTCTTTTTAACTTTGTGTTCTTATTGTCTCTGACTTCTTGAACATGTATGGCAGAGACACAAACACGTTCGTCTCTTCTCAGTTACACCTGACGCGAGCGGGTTGGATTCGGATGATAAGACTAAAGTAAATCGGCCCTTATCGTCTAAACCAGCCTACCCGTTTCTGTTGATTGACTACATCCTTAACCATCCAGCCTCTTGTCCGGATGGTCGCTATACAACAGAGGGTTGCTCCAAGAAAAAGGAAGTCACGATTAACGACAAGAAACTCATGGAGGAGGTCTGTGAAGCGATGACTGTCGGATTTTCATGTGATGGACTGCAAGTAAAGCTTGAGGGACACTACAGCAATGATTTCTTACGTCACGTAATATATTACCAGCCCACTGACCCCAAACTAGAAGGCATGACCGTCCATTTACCTCCTCTACCCAAAGGTTCCCTAATCCAAAGCATGGCCATGTCTTCTTTACCTGTCCGAGATAAAGATTGGGTAGTGGCTGTCAAGTTATTGGGATCTCGGTTGAGTCTATGTAGACCTTTTGGAAGCTTTAAATGGGTCGACATCAAAGCCATGCCTCAGTCTATAAACCCTTTATCGAGCCTCATGTTCTCCAAGAAAGATCAAAGGTTCTACATTCCAACTCCCGGAGGCAACCTCTTGTGCTCTTTGGATCTCGACTCTAAGGACGATGACCTACCTGAGTTCATCGACTTTGAATATGAAAGTCTTCCAAAGTCGGTCTTGCATGAGTTGGCTGACGTGAGTTCATGTTCCAGGACAGACCACCTTGTTGAATCACCCACCGGCCAACTTTTCCTCGTCAAGTGGTATACAGTATATCTAATTAATTAGATAGCTTTTGTTTTTATGACGTTTATATACAAAACAAACTTTTGATTTCCTTGGGTGAGTTACCATTTTATTTTTTTGCTTGAGTATCTTAACTAGGTCTATCATGTTTTTGTAGGTATGGAGAGGATTTGGATGACTGTGACAATGACGATGACGACAATATGAGTACATTGATGCACGTAACGAAAAAGTTCATGGTGTTTAGAGCAAATGAAAAATCAGATAAATATGATAAGACAATGGTCTACACAGAAGACATTGGAGATCTTTGCATTTTCCTTGGTCATAGTGAGGCTTTCTGCGTCCCGGCTAGCTCATCCCTTGGACTCAAGCCTAACTGCATCTATTTTGTGGGCTACAACTTTGGTGTTTATGATCTCACCACTAAAACTTGCACCACTTTCCTCAAAGAAGATGACGTACCACTAAGGAAAATTGAATTCCCTTACTGGCCTTCTCCAAATTTCTCTCCCCTGGCGCCGCCTTAATCCTAATTAATTAATATTGCTATTTTACGTGTGTTTAATTTGCTTCACTAATGTTATCTATATTTATTGAAATTTACGATATATTCTAGAGATTATATTTCGTGCACTTGTCTCTCTGATGTGTTTTAGAGGGTTCGGTTTTAGAGTATAACTTATATAAAGGAATATATTCTAGAGATTAAAAGACACATTAATGCCACAAAAGACTTAAACTATTGCTCTGATTTATGATGTAAATTTGCAGTAAAAATATGAAATACATTTTTGTCAAAATAACTGACTGGTAATTTTTTTGATGTTTAATTGCAATATGTATTATTAAAATAAATTTAATTTAAATTAATGATAGTATAATCTATTAAAAATTAAATAATTAGGAAAAGTAAAATAACATTGTTTTTTTTATGATACTAAAAATAATATATATATTTATACACTAGAGTATTCACAAAATTGGAAAGCTAATATCAAACAATAATTTTCAAATATATGATTAAGTATTTCTAGTGATTGTGATTAATCATATATTTAAAAACTATTGTTTGAGTATTTCTAGTGTTTATGATCAATCATATGTGAAAAGATTTTATTTTAATTAGTTGAATAATTCAAACAAATTTAAATAATTGTTCATATATTATCTTAATTGTTTATTTTATTTGTTAAAAGATCAAAGATAAAAGAAAAAAATATCTTGGAATTCCAAAATCAAAATTCAACATTACCATATGAGATTTTCTTTGATGTTAGAAAATATTTTGAGTTAACAATTTTACACATAACAAACCTCAACAATTTACATCAATCATACTTTGTGATAATTAAAACTCAACATTAATTTTGGTTTTAAACATTATGATTGGTAACATTTTTGATATATGATTGAGTTATAGTTATATCTCAAAAAACATCACTAATACCACATGACACCAATCAGAGCCTATATATTGTCTTATCCGCTAAACATTCATATTCCCTTATATAAGTTATCCTCTAAATATTCATATTTAATGCTTGCTTGGTGTGCAAGCTGTAGCACCTCTCTGTATTAATTCTAAACATAGATAGAGAAGAATCACAACCCCAACACAAAGTTTAGGGTTTCAACAATGTCTCAGCTTAGTATTATCAGCAGACTCTTCAAGCCCTCTGTCTGCAAAAATTTCCTCGTAAGCTTTATATCGCTATGAAATAATTTGGTATTTTTCCTTGTACTTTGTTTGTTCTAATTTTCTTATTACATGGTAGAGACACAAGAACGTTCGTCTATTCTCCTCTAAAACTCAAACAAACAGCAGGTGGGATAAACTAGAATCTCCGATCACCAATTGTTCCTTCTTGTCCACACCAATCTACCCGTTTCTGTTGATAGACTACGTCCTTAACACCTCAGCCTCTCCTGATGGTCGTGTCATTAGGACTCGCGAAGAAGGTGACTCTGATCCTGTCCCCAAGTCAAGGGTAATCTTGATTAGGGACAAGAAACTGGTGGAGGAGGTCCGTCATGCAATCACCGTAGGATTTTCACATCATGGGTTAAGATTCAAGCTTTCACACAATTCCCTAGATATCCTCATCAATGACCCTAAATTATCACCCGCATGCATTCATTTACCTCCTCTACCTACCGGTTTCCGAATCCAATGCGTGGCCATGTCGTCCTCTTCAAATGACCTAAATAATAATGAAGACTGGGTCGTTGGTGTCAAGTCCTGGGGATCTCAGCTGAGTCTCTTTAGGGCTGGTCATGATCAGTGGATCAACACAAAAGTCTCGCCAGAGTGTATACACCCTTTCTCGAGTCTCATGTATTCCAAGAAAAATCAGAGGTTCTACATTCCCTCTCCTGGAGGAGATCTCTTGTGCGCCTTGGATCTCTACTTCAAGGAAGGCGACCAACCCGAGTTCATTCCGGCCGTGACTGATATTGTTCCAGATTCGGTTTTTCCTGAGCTGGCCTGGTAAAATTCCTATACCAAGACAGATCACTTAGTGGAGTCACCCTCTGGTGAACAATTTCTCATCAAGTGGTACATATACAAACTATTGATTTGGGAACAACTTTTTTTTTTTTTTTCTAAGAGCACAAGTTCTACAAAAATATAAAATATTATTAAAATATTAATTATGAGTCTCTCTAAAAATGTTGTAGTTGCTCTAAGTCGTGGTCACCTTAGCTAGGCATGCATTTAATGGCTCACTAGAAACAAAAAGAGGTGAGATTAATTTATGTACTTTCATATGTTTTCAGGTACAGCAGGAGCTCAAAGGGAGATCGTAACCAAGTGAAAACACTCGAGCACACGGCAACACAGTTCATGGTGTTTAGAGCGGAGGAATCATGGGATCACAAGTATGTGAATTACACAGAAGACATTGGAGATCTTTGCATCTTTCTTGGACATAGTGAGGCCTTCTGCATCCCGGCCAGCTCGTGCCCTGGGCTCAAGCCTAACTACATCTATTTTGTTGGCTATGACTTTGGTGTTTATGATCTTTCCACCAAAACTTGCACTAACTTCTACGCTGAAGTTGACGTCGTTCCATTACGGAACTTGGAATTCCCTTACTGGCCTCCTCCAGTTTCTCTCCACTCCTAATTAATATTTTTGTTTTACTAGTGTTTATGGTATTTTCTTCCCTTCTATGCTAATATCTAAATCCCTTTCAAGAGTTCAATGAAATTATTATATAAAGTATGTGTGCTAATTTTTACTTTTTTCAGTTCAGCACAAAAATATTTTTTGATACAACACAACAAAAATATAGTTATACAAGCGGTGAATGTAAAGTTCATACTCTCGTCATTGTTATATTTGTACATTGAAAGCTATACATATATGCTTTTGCCGCAAGACCTGCAACGATTTGTTTTTCTTGGCGTTTCAATATATGTTAGATTTTAAGAACTCAAATATTTTGAAATGTGGAAAATTATTTTAGTCATGAATTATTTTAATTATTGTTCAAAACCTTAGAGCTTGTAAGAAAACTGGAGATCATACTCGATGTTGATAGGGTCTTAACTATTACTACTTTGCCATGTTTTAAAAATCGCTAGGCGCTCTCTCAAAGATGGACCTAGCGATTAATAAAAATCGAGAATTAAATAGGGATTAATCCAGAGATTAGTTTTTAATAATGTTATGTATATATACTAAATATTGGAATATATGTTGTTGAAAGTTTTTGGTCTAGTGGCGTGATGCGTCTGTAAGGTTCTATCAGATCCGGGTTCAGAGCTTAGCGATGGTGTATTTTGTTTTTTGATTTTTTAGGTTAAAATAACAGAAAATTACAGAAATGCCTCGTCTTCTTCCTTTCTCCGTGATTTCAACCCTTACTTCCGCATGTTCTCTTTATTACTCTGCAGCGAGACGTAGACAGACTACCAATCACCAACATAGTTAATTAAGGATTTTCGACGATGACTCAGCTCATTAACCGACTCTTGAAGCCATCGCTCTGCAAACATGTCATCGTAAGTTTTTTTGTTTTTTTGGTCATCGTAGCTAGGTTCTTATTTTTCTTATGTAATAACTAGGGTTTCTTTTTTGTTCTTACTTATTGTATGAATTATGATTACTTGTAAATGGCATGCAGAGACACAACAATAAGGTTCGGATGTTCTCCTCTAAGCCGACATACCCGTACATGTTGATTGAGCACCTCCTTAAAGCCAAAAAGTGTTCAAATGATCAAGTATACTACAGTGATAAATATAAAACGAAGCTCGTGATTAAGGACAAAGAACTCGCAGAGGATTTCAACATAAAGATGGATGGAGAGTTAACTTGGAGAAATCTGAAAATAATTCCACAAGTCTCATGCTAATCAGTAACAAATCATCTGACATGGTGAAACATCAGCTCCCTCCTCTGTGTAGTACTTGTCGAATCCAGAACGTGGCTATATCAAACTCTCCTGACATAAAGAAGAAAGATTTGGTAGTGGCGGTAAAGTTCGTGGGATCTGATGTGAGTTTGTGCAAACCTTTCAGCGACTCTAACTCTGGATGGATCAACATCAACACCTCTGGCTCTACACACCCTTTCTCGAGTCTAATGTATTCAAAGAAGAATAAAAAGTTTGTTACTGTTAGTCCTTCTGGGGAGTTCTTGTGGTGTGTGAATCTCCACTTCAACAAGGAGAACGATGTCAACAAAGAGTTGTCCTATTTGTGTTTTGAGGAGGACCCTCTTCAAAAGTTGTACAAGTCAGATTTGGAAGAATACATCTGGCGTTCCAGAACGGACCACATGGTGGAGTCACCCTCCGGTGAACATTTCCTCATCAAGTGGTTCGGCGAGGACAAGCACCAGGACAACAAAATCTTCCAGGGAACATATGGGTTTATGGTGTTTAGAGTGGATACACTATGCGGTGACTTGATAAACACGAAAGATATTGGAGATCTTTGCATATTTCTCGGACATGGTGAAGCGTTCTGTGTCCCTGCAAGCTCATCCCCTGGACTCAAGCCTAACTCCATCTATTATGTGGGCTATAACTTTGGTGTTCACGATATCGCAACCGAAACTAGCATTACCTTCTACGCAAAAGATAAAGTTCCATTAATGTCCAGTGAATTCCCTTACTGGCCTCGTCCTTTCTCTTACTAGTGACTTTGATATATTATTATTGGATGTCTTTGATTTTTGTTTTGGGGTTTGGTTCACGTACTAATTAATGTTCTTTCTTAATGACAAGACTACAAAATGTAAAAAATAGTTTAATGGCCAAAAAGCCTAATAAGAAATCACCACCAGAGTGTAGTTGTGTATTAGAAAGAATGAAAGAATATATAATCAAACTAAAATTCTGAAACCATAACAAAAAGTCACCAAGATTATTAGTTGAGATGTTTGTTACTCTAGAGAAGCATATGATGTTGGTTGTTTTGTTGCTGACCAGCTGAGCCAGGAGGAGGTGGAAGGGCAAGGAAAGGGTCACCAAAAGGATTCGAAGGAGAAGGACCTGAAGCTGAGAACTGATGATGATTATGTTGATGATCATGAGGATGTGTGTAATTGTAAGGACTCTGATGCATCATCATCATCTGTTGTTGCTGTTGTTGTTGCATTGCCATTTGAACGTTTGTTGGAGGAGCAATGTTATTAGACATTGCAAAAGGATCTTGTTGCATCTCGAATGGGTTCGGTGGTGGTGCTGCTGATATGTCTGTGCCACCATGTCCATAACCAGCATTGGTTAGTTGGATCTGTCTCCTAGCTGAATCATCCTCGTACAGACTGTCAAGCAATAGATTGTCGAATCCTCCTGCCTATAAAATACAACAAGAAAAAAACAACAAACACATGTGAGTTTGGAGGTTAGAAACAGAGAAAAGTTTCATATTTGTATAGATGTGGTGTTAGACTTAATTACAAGTTTGGTGTTTGGTGCAGGCCGAGGATTGTTGTTGTTGTTGTTCTGAGGAGTGACCAGTGCTAGTTCCCAACCAGATCCACCAGTTTCTATTAAGCTTAAACTGTTTGATGGGCCTGGTGCTTCTTGACCTTCAGAGACCAATAACAAAATTTCAACAATTCCATTTCTTGCTCCAATAGTAGTCTCTAGTTTTTGTCAAGAATCATTTTTTTGCTACCTGGTGGATATATTGCAAGAGCCAATGCATTGCGATCCTCTATCTCTGCGGCTTTTGGGTTTATCTCATGCAGGCCCTGTGAAGGAGAAGAAAAGGTTGAGACTTTGGCCAAAAGAGATATTAGTTACTCAAAAGATGACGTGTAGAAGAAGATTCACCAGAAGATCATCAGTGTCTATCAAGAAGGAAGGTTTAGCCTCTTCTTCTTCTATTTTTTCATTGTCCTCTTCCTCTTCTTCGATAAGAGGTTGGTCTCCTTCGGTGTTTTCATTTTGATTTTCTGCTTCTGCAGGTTCTTCAGGCTGTGGTGAGTGTTCTTCTTCTTCTTTTTCTTCTTCATCCTCCTCTTTTTCTTGATACTCCTGTTATAAAAAAACACAACCATGATAAGACTTATAGTGGAGAAACATCAACCAAATATGATGTGAGTAAAAACTTTGTACCAGCTTTTTCTGTACAGAACCACTTTGAGGTGCTTCTTTAATGTAATCTTCCATTGTTGCAAGAAAAGACGGAGGAGGCTGAAACAAGATTCAAGAATTAGGTCTTTTGAGGTGACCAATCTCACATCATTGATCTCAAAGTTAAGAACGAAACCTGTCTCAAGGTTGGGAACTGAAAGTTTCTCGCAAGCTCTAGACCTTTGCAGTTCTCATAAAAATCAGCTAGATTTTCAGCCTGTACAATAGAAAAACATCAATAGGGCAAGCTTAGTGAAGATCAAGACTTAGTCTATATGTATAGCTTTAGAGCTATACCTGTTGGCCAGCTCGTTTGTATATATTTAGAGCTTTAACTGCATCATGTCTTGACATCTCAAAGAACTAAAATGAATACTTTATTAGTAACATTCAACATGATAAGCAAATTGATACTAAACAATAAGAAAGAGATTTTTTCTACAAACCATATCAACAAGGTTAATGATTCCATCATTAATAGCACAGTACACTTTGAAGCTTTCTTTAAGCACCAATGCAAGAGCGTATTGGATTAAGTAATTGCTATAGGCTGCTCCTTCAGGCTGCAAAACTGAAAACATATTAACAAATCATTCCATGTAGAAATCAAACAATACATAAAAAGGCGGGAAGAAAGATATGACTTTACCTGACAACCGATAAGCCTATAAAGCAGCTGTTGCAAAGCTGGTAATTGCTCTAACAGTTCTTCATCAGACAACATCCTTGTTCTATACGATTGAGAAGCATTGAAATCTACGTTCTGAAAAAATGATTTTCATATTAGATTCTTGATTTGTTTTTTTTAAAAGGTGAGCAAATTTTCAAGAACAAACCTTTGAAGATGCACCTGAACCTTTTGGTAAACGTTCTGCTTCTATGTCATACTTCAAAACTCGATAGCATTCAAGCCGCTCCTCGAGGAAAAGTGCGTATGTTCTAATCCACGCAGAGCAATCCCAAGCTGTAAACAAACAAGACAAGAAATTTTTCTATTTAACAGACACCAAAGCATTGGAAACAATAGAATTAGAAAAAGGTTATTTATTCACCAAGAGGACTTGTGTCGTCTTTGAAGTTTGATATTCGAAGTATATGTCCTCTGTGTGAGTAATTGAGAAGCTCTTCTCTAAATGTGGGATCACCTTCTCTTAGTGTTCTATGAATGACTATTAACACTTTGATTGCGACCTGCGTGTTGTAAAAGCAATTCAGAGCAAACCCTAAAAAGGCTAAAACAGAGGTTTTTATATGTAAAAATGGAATCTTTTTAAGTGAAACTCACAATCCAATTACGAGTTTTGGATAATCTCTTGGCTAATGCGTGAATACAGTAAGCAACATCTGCTCTTGGTCTTACTGCAGATGTTGCTGAGAATATTTCTGTAGAAAGATGATAAAATCAGAATCGTAAAACCAAATCAAGTGTTTTGGGGGGAATAGAATAATTATGAAAACTTACTACGAATGTGTCGTTCTTTAGGAGCAGATTCGACGTGATTTGTGGCTTTTACGATCGCAACATCCAAATCCTAATCTCAGTTTTATAAAATAATTTCATCGGTTATTAAAGGTTCAAATAAAATTGAATTTTTTATTTTTGAAAATGTAATTGTTGTGACCTTGAATTCGCTGTTGACTTTGGCGATGCCGACGGTGGTGGAATCCTTGAGGGCACCGACGGCTTTTCGGAAGCTGTGAAACGTTGCCATCGAGCGGATAAAATCGGAATCTGGAAATTAAACAAATGCTCCGCCGATCACCGGAATTTTTGTAACGATCTGGTAACGACGGAGATAGAGAGAAGGAGGAAGGAGAAGACGAAGACCAAGTTTTGGGTATTGCTCTGTTGTTGTTACTTGTTAGTCGCCTTTACAACAAACAGAACACAATAACAGACTTTTCAACAATGTTCCTCTCTTGCCCCCACCCAGACGTGCTTAAACCGAATCTTCTTTTTTCTCTTTTCTTTTCTTTTCTTTAATTTTTATAAAATTGATTTTGTAAGTTTTGTTAATACGTAACGAAAATATATAGTTTCTCATTTACCTGGACAAATATCGTAATTCCTATAATCGGATGCCAGTTATTAAAATTTCTTTTATTTTGGTATATAATCACTTCCACAATTGTCGATACATCTGTGTTGCCAAAATTAATTTATCCTTCCTTTCTGAAAGATAGGTAATACAAACAATCTCATATTTTCCACAAAAAATAAATAAAAACAAATCCTTTTTTCTTGCACCATTTGAACTGATTTAGGTATATATATTGAAGATTACAGATTTAAATAAATGTCTTTTTCAATTTTCACTTTTTCACTTTTAATAAGAGATAAGAAATAACGTTACAAAATAGAGCGCAATGTTAAAGCTTAGAGCATATGCACTGGAGAGAACCTCTCAAAATATCTTAAATATAATATTTTAATTTAATTATTTATATAAATTTAAAACAATAAAAAAGTAAAAAATCAATTATATATTGACATATGTTAAGTTAGTTTCTCAATAAATTTCTCAAAAAATTTCAAATGAGAATTTTTGTGAGAACCTCCTTATGTCTCTCTCCTCTTTTTTATTATTTTTCATTTTTATAATTATGAGAACCTCTACACTGCACATGTTCTTAGCTGTGTGGGATCCGGACGTTATGCTTTCAGATTCATACGATTGGTTCTGATTTGTCAAACTATCATTCATTTGCATGTTTTGTTCCAAATGCATGCTCATTTATTTCTCTTTTACTGAATGACATTAAGTAATAAGTTACAGTTTGATTAAGAATCTCCAAATCATCTATGCTTAGAATACAGAAAATATACCAAAATTACCAGACGTTACATTTGCATCTATCTTGCATGCATGTGTTTTATCACTTTTGTAGCTGTGCTTAAAATTCATCACTTGTGTTTTCCCTTTCTTTTTCTTTTACCAAATGATACTTTCATCTCAGGTTTGTTTATAGTTTAAACTCGTGTTAATTAATGTCTATATATATATATATATATCCATGTGCTATGTACGTATTTGGTATTATTGTACACATAGAGATCGAGGACCAAAAAAATGGAGCTGAAGAATTAATAAAACAATTTTATTATCACGATATATAAAAAGATACTATGAGGTGGGTGTAGTTGAGAGTCATGCTCCAGTAGTGGTAACATACTTAATGAGCATCTTGACAATCTCCTTGGAGACCTTTGAACCAGATTCATTAAGGTTCTTAATCCTGCCATCTGTCTCATCTTCTAAACGTTTTGCAGCTGCTTCTTGTTCCGTCTGAAACAAAGGGTTAAACAATTAATAAACATTAAGATCTCATTAGCTGGTTTTTGTTATGGTTCTGAATAACTACCCCAGAAACTTGTGCTTGATATTCGGCTTCTAATCGGGCCCTGTACTCTTCCATCTCCTTCTCAGCCTCGTCTTTCGCCTGCTTCATTCTTGCTAGTTTTGCTGATCATTGATCCATTCATACAAAGGAAAAGCCGTAAGGACTCAAAACCTAAATCTTAGTAATCGAGTCAAGAAACCATTGATTAAAGAGAAAGACTATACCGGTTCTAGCAGCTGAAACTATCCGTCCAGCTTCTTGTTCAGCAGTTAAAAGCATCTGAATCCCACCTTGGCCTCTTAGCGAATCCATGGCTTCTTGTTCTTTTCAAAAACAGTGAAGATCTCTGTTTATTATTCTGCGAGTTTTGTTGTCAGAAATGGAATTTGTTGATATAAGTCTTTTTGGCTATGGTTTAGATTAGACGGAGAGCGTTTTTCTCCTTGGTTCATGGAGTTAGTTTTTGACTGATTGTATTTTTAAAATTTTTTAATGATTTCAAGAAAACAATGAGTGTGGCTTTTATTTTTTTTATTTTTTTTATTTTTAAACCTCAAACGTACTTTTTATAGAATTATTACAAATCAAACGATCGACGTGGATAATTTTTTTTCTTTGTCAACTTTTGGATGCATTAAAGATTTTAAAATTCAGTGCGCGCGAAACAAAAATGGAATGGAGTATATGAAATACTCCATTGAAAAGTATAGAATTTTAATCATCTCATTAGGGGTGTATAATAAATAATAAATAAAAAGAGTACTATTCAAAAGTATAGAATTTTAATCATCTCGTTACGGGTGTATAATAAATAAATAAAAAAGTAAAATATTTAACAATAATTTAGAAAATGAATACGATACTTTTGACTATGAAAATTTGATTTTCATAAATTAGATTGGTTAACGGTAAATAAAAAAATGAATTTATGATACTAGAACACCCCTAAGTATTGATCCTAGAGCATGTCTTTATGTAGAAGTCATGTTAAACCCCAAAACGATGTCTTACGTACATTCCGAGAATTCTCGGAGATTCAACCGTTTATGTGAGTTGTCATCATCTAAGCATCTTAGCGTACGTGTAAGAAGCTTGTTTCTCTTCTATTCTATGTTACTGTTGTTACGATCCCTATCAAGTATAATTATGGATGATGATCCATTAATTCCTTTAACTGTGAAAAGCATATGTGGGTTCTCTTCTTTTCTTCGTGTTTATCATTATGTGGTTTTCTGGTCTATTCTCGTGTATTGTAGAGTTAAAAAATAAAAACGCTAGTATTAAATACTCTCTCTGTTTTTTCTTAATATAATTTTTAGAAGAAAAAAATTGTTTCAAAAATATAAAATTTATAGATTTTGTATGCATGTTTTATTAGCTGATGAATTGTAAAGTTCAAGAAAAATAATTGAATCTTATTAGTTTACGATTATTGAAAACTGTTAATTATCTTTATCAAAAAAAAGAAGAAAACTGTTAATCATAGAAAGCTATGCATTTATAATTAAACTTTAAATATATTTTTAATATGTGTGAAAATCCTTAAAATATGATTAATAATGAATCAAGGGAATAAAAACTAATTTTGTTTCTTGGTAAAGGTTTTCACCACCATAATTCATATGTTTCCTTGGTAAAGGATTTTACTTGTATGAAATAAAAGCTATTTTTTTTGGTGGTATAGGATCTTATCAACATAAAATAAAAGCTATCTTACCACCATATAAATTATGTTTAAAAATATACCTAAAGGGTTTTTGTTTCACAATAGAATTTTGAAAGGGTCTAAATCAATAATTGTCCCATTATATTATGATGTTCATAATTCATATGTTATCAAATAAAGATATATTATCAATTTATCAAAAATAAAAAAGATATATTATCAACAGTAGACCTTTAATAGCCTGCCACCTCAAATACGTCATTTTCACTGATGAATGCACAATATAAGAAGCAGAATATGCCCAAAGGCCAAAATATAAATCATACACATGCAATGCATCGTTAAAGTTTGCATTTAATTTCCCACCACGCGTTCCCTCTTTAAAAAAAGAAAAAAATGTCACAACCATAATAATATACATCAACATAAACAAGTCGTTCGAGTTGAAAAATAAAGGAGATTAGGTTTTCCCCATTTTATATATATTTGTAACGATAATGTTAAAATATCTACCAAATTCAGAAAAAATATGATGGTGATCTCAATAGGGTCTGGTTGTTTTTGTTTATCCTTTTAGCGTCTTGTCGTCTTGGATTCAAGGCGGTGATAGTGATCGCGGCCGGAGCAGTCTTAATGCGGCGATAGTCTGGTTGATGTTCGAATGCCATACTTTGATGTTATTCTTTCCTTTTAGTTTACTTTTTTGAGTTGTTCTTGTCCCAAAGAGTTGTTGAACTTACGGGAGTAATATTGTTTTTTTCTCTAGATTTATAAGCTTATTGAAAAAATTACGGGAGTAATAAACAAATTAAGCAACATAGGGGAAAGGATTAATATAAAGAGAATAACAAGATCATTTTACTAGTTAACCAAAAAAAAAAAAAACAATGTATGAAACGATTAAGGAGTTAACTAGAGACGGAGAAATATCAGAATGACTGATTAAGCATGGTTTAGTGATAAGCTGATATATAGTCTACGTCACAATTTATTTATTGGAAAACTACCGGTTTGAGTGTTTGATCGTTGGTTCATTTAAAAATCCGAAGAAGTAAAATTGCACATAATTAAGTAAAGGGACTGGTATTTCGACTGTCCTACAAAAGGGAATTTACATACCTAACAATGTACATATATAGTAACGATGACATAAGAATACAATGAAAATATTAGCAGACATTGAATAGAATAAAGGGGAAGAGTAGATGAGATAACTCTCATGGCATCATATACCATACGTAATAATATAACAACTGTGTCGAATCTTAAGACTTGGTCATTTCGCTAAGCATCATGGGGAGCAGTAAAAAAAACATGTATGCTCCAAGTCTCCAAAGATGGACCCACCACATTATAAGCTCATCAGTCATCACTCATCATCACAACCAACTCAAAGAATTCTTCTTCTTGACTTAATTTTTTTTCTTGACTTGATTTGCATCTTTTTTTTTCTTAACATATATTATAAACTTGTTGAAATTGTCAAAAAATTTCCAAAAGAAAGTGACGATATCTAAGAAAATTTACAAATTTTCGTGAATTTTCACAAAGTTTTTAAAATATTAAATTTGTTGTGTATGACACTTGCTAGTTTTCAGAAAAGATTCAGACATAACTGGAAGTATTTTTGGTCATAGAACTTGATTAAAAAGGATATTTTTCCTTAAGTTTTAGACATTGACTTGAGTTAATTCTTTACCTCTTGAACTGATGTAGGTCGGGTGTCATTTGTCTTATATCGAATCTCATAGCGGACATCAATGTATCTAAAGTCCATACTCCTACTCCAAACCAACATGTGAACGCGTTTTGACATAAATACAATCATTATCTTATAATACTAATTTCCTTTTCGACGCTTGGTTCGGATCGCTAATTACAAGTTTCTTGCACGTTTACAACAATCTGATAAAAGAATATGAAAAATAATAATTCAAATGAGAAAACAATGTTTGGTGATATAAATATGTTTCTAATTTTACAATAAAAATTTACAAAATTTTGAAAATTTTAAATTTTATAGAACTTCAAATTTTTTTTTTTGGCAATTTTACAAAATTTTAGAAATTTTGTTATCATGTTGCAATACTATTCATCTTCTTCATTAACACATGCAACGTCAAGCCAAATTTTCACTGTTGAGTTCAGAGCTAATTAGAAGTTTTTTTTTTCTAATAAATTAGAAGTTTCTTGCAAAGTTACAAAAACATATTGGAGGAATTGAATTACAAATTTTTTGAAGCTAGTCCAAGACCAAGACCGTCAAGAGTTAGAAATTTCTTGCCCAAATTGACTCAATGCCTGTATTTTATGCATTTGATTGTCCTTCGAATGGGATTAATGAATTTTTTTTTTCTTTTTCGCATCGTCTCGTTAGAGAGTGCATATCGACTATATAAAAGGGGATATCTGCCCAAAAATATGAAAACAGTACTTTATGATTAACAAGAATGCTAGTTATTTTTTTTTCTCTCAAATGTTCTATTCAATAATTTTTTGTTAAAAATATCAATTGATACTAGTACAAGACAAAAACAAAAGCATGTTTTCACAAAATAAGTTTTGCAAATATGCAAATGCAACCAAGACCTTTGATATTATAAAACCAAACAACACTGATTTCTGCGTGCATCAGTGATACCAACAACTTTAGCAGGTAGTTCGGATAAGTAGGAAGACAGTGTCAATTTATTTATTTTCCTTTCTTTTCTTTTTATGATGCGTCGTTTTATATTTTGCCTTCAATTTCTTAATTCTACACTTTTCTATTCACGTCGGTAGAAAATGAAAATTTTCTAAAGTTATAGTACTACTAACTGGAAATTCATGTGGAGAACAGAATAATAATATAAAAAAATGGTTGTCAGCTTTCTACAAAATCACATCAAATTTAAGTGATAAATTTCAAAATGATTTGACTTTCTGAAAATAACAAACTAATTGATAAAGTGCCTGCATTTTAATTAGAGTAGTATAAACATTAAGCGATTAAGCGTTGACCTCAGATACGCGCACTCTTTACACTAAAATCGATGTTTATTCCTTTTACCATTGTTAAACCTTTCAGTCTCCATTTACCTTTACCGTAAACAAAATAACGAACCGAGAAAACTTCGCAAGTAGTAGTAGTACTCAAGTAAAAACCAATACAATTCGGTTAAAAGACAAAGTTTGCGAGTGATTAAATTTATTAGAGAGAGCTATTAATTATTAACTAGGGTCACACAACACATAGAGAGAGCTTCACACCAAACAATTCACGCTGAAACCAATAAACTTAGTCTTATTATTGTCTTCTTTCATTTAATGTCCCTTGCTCTCATCTTCTTCCTCTCTAACCACTTCCCCTCTTAATAATTTCTCTTTCTATTTATTTTCTCTTATTTTCCATTCATTCTCCTTTTCAACTAATTAAACATATCCTTTAAGGTGAAAATGCAGCCGTCCGGTGGTGATCCGGCGACCGAGAATGAGAAGGAGAAGGAGAAGGCGCCGGCTCAGCCAAAAGTATCACTGTTTAAGCTCTTCTCCTTCGCGGATTTGTATGATTGCATTCTCATGATTCTTGGATCCATCGGAGCGTGTATTCACGGCGCCTCCGTTCCCATCTTTTTCATCTTCTTCGGCAGACTCATCACAATTATCGGTCTTGCTTATCTCTACCCTAAACAAGCTTCTCACAAAGTCGCCAAGGTTTTTATTTATTTATTTTATTTTATGATATAAGCTCAAAAAAAATAATTTTGAATTTTAAATAATTTGAGATTCTTCGCCTGGTTACTTGTAAATTGAATAGAATTTTTACTTACATATTCTTTTGTTTAGCAGATTGAAATTATGTACATCAAATAAAATTCAGATGAAATGATTATACGTTATTATATTTGTTAATTTGTTAATATGTTTGCTTGGCTAAATTTTTATTTATTTGGTGCAGTACTCGTTGGATTTTGTATACTTGAGTGTGGCTGTACTATTCTCATCATGGTTAGGTATATTTAAATCAATCAATTTCTCTGAATTCTGATACATTTTTTTTTAATTTAAATGTTACTTAAGAACTAATTATATATTAAAAAAATGGAAACAGAGGTTGCATGTTGGATGCATACGGGAGAGAGGCAAGCGGCGAAGATGAGGAAAGCTTATCTTCGGTCAATGTTAAGCCAAGACATAAGCTTATTTGACACCGAAGCTTCCACCGGAGAAGTCATCTCCGCAATCACCTCCGACATCCTCGTCGTCCAAGATGCTCTCTCCGAGAAGGTACTTCTCTTAACCAAATTAAACCGGTCTTCAGTTATTTTATCTTGTTTTTTTTCTTACTAGTAAGATATTCACAAATATTTAGTATTTGTTTTGGTGTAAATGACCTACTATAGTCTACTAATTAAGGCATGTCGTCTGTCGACCAAATCTATAGACATTTGTTTTTCAAACTTAAGAGACATTTAGATGTTAAATTTAGAAATATTTTACATGGGTTGTTTTTTTTCTTTCGCACATGGGTTGATTAGTCCGTATCAGTATTAATGCGGATAACAATTACTTAATCCAATAATGTTGAAAATGATTTTATTTGGTTAAATAATTCATTTATTATAATTTTTCAAGTTAATATTTGGCATGCATCCATCTCTTCTCATTCCTTTCTAAACATATTTTTATATTGAGACTCCAATATATATCTTTATTTATCCTTCATAAAAATACTTCGGTCCTAGATGGCATGCAAACATAATAAATGCATTGTCTTTAATTCGGTTATAGCTGCATTGCATTGCATTTATAAGGCGGTTGAGTTTGATACGATTTAATTTATATTTTAAATTTTGACTTGATATTTCATATTTGATTCTTTCCAGCTAGACAGCCATAAAACAGGCTGATCGCTTAGATTTATTAAATGCGATCATGCAAATACGGTTCATGATTTATGATAACTATATTACCGGTAAATTTTTGTTGCAGGTAGGGAATTTCTTGCATTACATAAGCCGGTTCATAGCTGGTTTTGCAATCGGATTCACAAGTGTATGGCAAATAAGTCTCGTCACTCTATCTATAGTCCCCTTAATCGCTCTAGCCGGCGGTATCTACGCGTTCGTAGCCATTGGACTTATCGCTCGTGTCAGGAAATCATATATCAGAGCCGGTGAGATTGCGGAAGAGGTTAGTTACTTCTCCAACAAGGAAACTTATTAAAGTGCATGTATATTTCTTGTGTGAATTTCATAAGTATCTATCATGATGAAGGTGATCGGGAACGTGAGGACCGTACAAGCATTCACTGGTGAAGATAGGGCAGTGAAATCATACCGAGAAGCTCTGGAGAACACGTACAAGTACGGGAGAAAAGCCGGTTTAACCAAAGGACTAGGTCTAGGTTCGTTGCACTGTGTCTTGTTTCTGTCTTGGGCTATGCTCGTCTGGTTCACAAGCATCGTGGTCCACAAGGATATCTCCGATGGTGGGAAAGCATTCACAACCATGCTCAATGTTGTCATCGCCGGCCTGTAATATACCATCTTCATATTTTGTTTTGCTCGTTTGCTTGCTTTCTACGTTTCCTTTAGGGCGGATCATAAAGTCTTTGTTTTCGGGTTTTGTGTAGGTCTCTTGGACAATCAGCACCGGATATTTCCGCATTTATACGTGCAAAAGCTGCTGCGTATCCAATTTTCCAGATGATTGAACGGAACACGACGGCAAAAGCCAGCGCGAAATCTGGCCGTAAACTCGGGAAAGTTGATGGACACATTCAATTCAAGGACGTGACTTTCCATTACCCATCTCGTCCTGACATGGTGATCTTCGACAAGCTAAACCTAAATTTCCCCGCCGGGAAAATCGTGGCACTTGTTGGAGGAAGTGGGTCAGGGAAAAGCACGGTGATATCTTTGATCGAGCGGTTCTACGAGCCCATTTCTGGAGCGGTGTTGCTTGACGGGAACGATATCAAAGAGCTAGATATTAAGTGGTTAAGAGGACAGATTGGTTTGGTTAACCAAGAACCAGCTCTGTTTGCGACAACCATTCGTGAGAATATTATGTATGGCAAAGACGACGCGACAGCTGAGGAGCTTGGCCGTGCTGCAAAGCTTTCGGAAGCCATCTCGTTCATCAACAACCTACCTGAAGGATTTGAGACCCAGGTCTGTCAGTCAGATACCTTAGAATACAAGAAAAGATTATAATTCGTAGAATCCACTTTTACCTTAGGGTACAAGAAACAACTACAAACCCTAAACCTCTGTTTTTTTTTTTAACCTATAGGTCGGCGAGAGAGGGATTCAACTATCCGGAGGACAGAAACAGAGGATTGCTATATCAAGAGCAATAGTGAAGAATCCGTCGATACTCTTACTCGACGAGGCCACAAGTGCTTTAGACGCAGAGTCAGAGAAGAGTGTGCAAGAAGCATTAGATCGAGTGATGGTTGGGAGAACAACGGTGGTGGTTGCTCATAGACTCTCAACCGTAAGAAATGCTGATATCATAGCAGTTGTTCAAGAAGGAAAGATCATTGAGTTTGGAAACCACGAGAATCTCATATCGAATCCGGATGGAGCCTACTCTTCTCTCCTTCGTCTCCAAGAAACTGCCTCGTTGCAGCGTAACCCTTCCTTGAATCGCACGCTAAGCAGGCCACAAAGGTACTATTGCTTAACACCATAATACTATGTCTCTGAACATTTTCATTAGAACTAGGTATATATATTGAGAAAACTAACGGTTCTCTTTTTATCATTTGCAGTATAAAATACTCGCGGGAGCTATCAAGACCAAGGTCAAGCTTCTGCTCGGAGAGGGATTCGGTAAATAGACCGGACGGGGCTGATTCATCCAAAAAGGTGAAAGTGACGATGGGGCGTCTTTACGCTATGATCCGTCCGGACTGGAAGTTAGTCGTGTGTGGCACGGTATGTGCTTTTATTGCTGGATCTCAGATGCCGCTTTTCGCGCTTGGAGTCTCGCAAGCCTTAGTTTCCTTTTACATGGTTTGGGAACTAATGCAAAAAGAGATAAAGAAAATCGCTATCCTCTTCTGCTGCGGTTCCGTCATCACCGTCATTGTCTACACCATTGAGCATATGTGCTTCGGTACTGTAGGCGAGCGTCTCACCCTCCGCGTCCGCGAAATGATGTTTTCAGGTTTGTCTCAAAAATTTTTTTTTTTTTTTTTCTCAATCTATGTTATGTCACACTTTATTTTATTTTTGGTTTTGTAGCGATCTTGAAGAACGAAATCGGGTGGTTCGATGAGGTGGACAACACTAGCTCAATGTTGGCATCACGACTCGAAAGCGACGCTACTCTGCTTAAAACCATAGTGGTCGATAGGTCGACGATTCTACTACAGAACTTTGGTCTCGTTGTGACCTCTTTCATCATTGGCTTCATACTCAACTGGCGTCTCACTCTTGTCGTCGTGGCCACATTCCCATTGTCTATAAGCGGCCATATCAGCGAGGTAACCAACGCTTTGCGTCTTTAAATTCAGCTGCTGAGTTTATGGTTTAAACTTTTTTTTTCTTTTTTTAGGGTTTAATTATTTTTGTTATATTTGTAGAAACTTTTCATGCAAGGCTATGGAGGAAACTTGAGCAAAGCGTACTTGAAGGCAAACATGTTGGCGGGAGAGTCTGTTAGTAACATACGCACCGTCGCCGCCTTCTGTGCTGAGGATAAGATTCTAGACCTTTATTCAAGAGAGCTTTTAGAACCTTCCAAACGTTCTTTCAGGCGTGGACAAATTGCCGGAATTTTCTACGGTGTCTCACAGTTCTTTATTTTCTCTTCCTATGGTCTCGCCCTCTGGTGCGTGTCTCTCTCAATATATATACACAAAGTTTCATGGATAAATGAAGATTGTAAATATAAAGTATTAATTGTTGAATTTTATAGGTACGGATCAACATTGATGGATAAAGGATTAGCGGACTTCAAATCAGTGATGAAAACATTCATGGTTTTGATCGTGACGGCTTTAGCGATGGGTGAGACATTGGCTCTAGCTCCGGATCTGCTGAAAGGAAACCAGATGGTTGCATCTGTATTCGAGATCTTGGACAGGAAAACTCAGATCGTTGGAGAAACCAGCGAGGAGCTGACTAATGTGGAAGGCACCATTGAACTTAAAGGCGTACACTTTAGTTACCCTTCAAGACCAGATGTTGTAATTTTCCGGGACTTTGATTTGATGGTTCGATCCGGTAAAAGCATGGCGCTTGTCGGACAGAGTGGGTCCGGGAAAAGTACGGTCATTTCACTCATTCTACGGTTCTATGACCCGACCGCTGGAACCGTCATGATAGAGGGTGAGTGCTCTTAGGAAAACTCTGAACACAAATTTTTCTTGCGTCTCAAGAAATCTATGAAAATTTAGGTTTCTTGCATCAAAAGAAAGTAGGTATATAACTGAATAAGCTTGTGTTTTTCTGTTTTTTTAAATCCGGTTACAGGAAAAGACATCAAGAAGCTAGATTTGAAAGCACTGAGGAAACACATTGGTCTGGTTCAACAAGAACCAGCACTTTTCGCGACGACAATCTACGAAAACATTTTGTATGGAAACGAAGGAGCGTCTCAATCTGAAGTAATCGAATCAGCTATGCTCGCTAACGCTCACAGCTTCATCACCTCTCTCCCGGAAGGTTACTCTACCAAAGTCGGTGAACGCGGTGTTCAAATGTCAGGCGGTCAGCGGCAGAGGATAGCCATCGCTAGAGCCATCCTTAAAAATCCAGCGATTCTATTACTTGACGAAGCTACAAGCGCTTTGGACGTTGAGTCCGAGCGTGTGGTAAGTTTCTTTACCATTAGTTTTTTTCTAGGTTTTAATATTACACATGAACTTATGAGTTAACACGAATGAATATTAGGTACAACAAGCTTTGGATCGGTTAATGACAAACCGGACGACGGTGGTGGTTGCTCACCGGCTATCGACTATCAAGAACGCTGACACGATAAGTGTATTACATGGAGGTAAGATCGTCGAGCAAGGCAGCCACCGTAGGCTTGTTTTGAACAAGACTGGTCCATATTTTAAACTCATCAGTCTTCAGCAGCAGCAGCAAGATCCTTAAAGTACTATACTTGAAATTTAAAACTCTTACTTTTTACTTCTTTCTTTTTTTTCTTTTTGTGGAAAATATTGATCATACTTTCATTCGATGTATTTATGTTAATCATCATGATTTACCGTTGGCGAGTTTACATGATCTAAAAAGTTATGTATACGGTAGGAAAAAGATATGAAATCCAAATTAGGAAAATGATCTAAAACATCACTATGTAAGTATGTATTTTCAAATGAATTGTGTGTTTTGAAATTATTTTCAAATGGATAATATATCTCGCTTTTTCTTAAAGTTTGATGACAAAAGTGCATGATCTTTTGAATATACAACTCTAAACCACGAAATTCAAACCATAGAAAGTTGAAGGCAGTATTCTAAAAAACTGGTCCAGGCGGTCATTTATACAGCGTTAAGTGTTGGACCGCAATAAAGATTTAGACGTTTTTGTTACAAATTTTCTAAACGGTAAGGCGGTTTTTAAGTTCCTTTACGCGGTTTTTTTAGGACCAAATTTACGCGGTTTTTTTTTTTCCTTTTTTCTTATAAAGGTTTGGACTTTGGATTTAGTTTTTTACCACTATCTTTATTTTCAATACGTTTCACTGTGACATTTTCGAAGGAAAGGATCAACAAAAAGACAACTTTGATCTCCAAATGGGTTGGATTCAAGAATCCCTGGAGTTCATGTCCTACAAAATGACAAAACTATTTACAAGTTTACAACAAAGCAGCCATCACCATAAAATCATAAAGCAGCCATCACCTCACGTAAGGCCAAGTCAAATTAATTGTTAACTATTTTCATCAACTTGAAAATTTACAATGCATATAAATTTATTAATGTTAAGCATCATCTTTTAGATGTAACAAAATACTTGTTTTTTTTTTTTGAACCTCTAGCAAAATAAATAAATCATTTTCAGTTTGATTAAAGTGTGCGTCTGCCGGAATATATTTGTGACTTTTCGTTTCGGTAGATCATTCCCACTTTTAAATATATTTCACACATCTTTTTACTTATGGAAAGTAACTTTAAAACAGATGAAATGAAAAGCGAAAATCAAATCAACAAGACAGGCGAATATATTTATTGATTTTTTTTTGGAAAAGTATTCGGTGTGATATAATTCCTCTCGGCCTTCTCGGTGACAGATATTTCTGCAAATAAAAAAGACTCCGGTCACTGACGCGGTGAGGAAACTTTATGAACCCCTGAGCTCTCTCACTGACTTCGTCGTCTTCCTCCTTTTTCCGATCCGGTCGTTAAACAGGCTTGTAGAGAACTAGAGAGACTGAGAGAATCATGGGAAACGGAAGCTCAACGGAGACGAAAGAGTCGCGCCGATCGAAGATGCGACAGAAGATTAAGAACTTTCGCAGTCGCCGCTGTCTTCGTCGTCCAGGATCTGGAAGCGTCTCTGGATTGGCTAGTCAGAGATCTGTCAGCGCAGAAGATTTTGCCGGCATTGCTCTTCTCACACTAATCGGTGTACGGTTTACTTCTCTCCTTTCTCCTTGTCAAGCTGTTTATTTCGATACGATATTCATTTTTCCTCGTGTTTCCTTTCTCTTAGGCGGAGATGAAGTTCAAGGACAAGTGGCTCGCCTGTGTTTCCTTCGGTGAACAAACATTCCGCTCGGAAATTTCAGATTCGTATGTCACCAAACAATTATATCCTCATTCGATTTTTGAATCTCTTCCATGAATGTTAATATCATCTTGTATCTGATGATTTTGCAGTACGGAAAAGCCGATTTGGAATTCGGTTAGAAAACTCCCGATTTCTCTTTAGTTTTTTTGTTGAGCGACTTTTGAATAATTTGGGTAGTTTCGGTTTGTTTGTTTCTGTATATAGGAGAAGAAGCTGCTCCTGGAGAAAAATGGACCGAGCTTGGCTAGGATCTCAGTATTTGAGGTGTGAAGAAATCTCAGCTGACTTTCTTCTTTCTAAATTTGGCGTTTAGTTCATTGATCGGTTGAGATGATTTTTTTTTTTTTGGATGCAGACAAATAGGCTCTCGAAGAACAATATCGTTGGTTATTGTGAGCTTGATCTACTTGAATTTTTAGTGCAGGTCAGCAGCTAAAGAATTTTTTTCATATGAAAGCTGTTTAGGTTCTTCTACCTTTTCTCGTTTCAGTATCTTTGCTTCCTCTGGCTTAAGCTCGAAAACTGACTAGTGTAAGTGTGGGCAAGTTAGTCTCTATGGGTCTATCATTGGTTGAGGGGGTGGATGGATTAGATATTGCAGTGCCTTGAATGATAAATCGTTGAGAAATTTGTGTGTTCACATGTTTATTTTGCTTCTCGTTTTTACAATGTGATATAGGAACCTGATTCTACTTGCAAGTCATTTGACCTATTAGATCCAGCCTCATCTAATGTTGTTGGCAGCATGTTCATTTCATGCTCCGTTGAGGTATGCAGTATGTTAAAAAGTCAAAAAAGTGGTTAAACAAATGGTTTCTGATTTTTGGTTGCTAACCTTTGCAGGATCCTGTTGAAACTGAGACATGCTTCGCGAAGCGTATATTGTCCATAGTGGTATGCTTTACTTTATAGTTTACTCTGTCATTCTGCTCTTGTGAAGTTTTGTGCTGTTATCCTCTTTGCATGGTATAAAGACTTTATTAATCAGATTTCATTGCCTTCATTTTTATTGTTCTCTTTATTTTGGTGTGAAACTCCTTTCATTTAAGAAGCCATGAGCTACCTTTCTCTTTTCGATGGCTTCTTAAGCAGTTATTCTATGGAACAATATGGCATCCTGTAGCCTTATAATTGATTGTTGGAGTCCTTTATCTACACTCAGGACTATAACGAAGATGGAACACTCTCATTCTCAGAGTTCTCTGATCTGATGAATGCTTTTGGGAATGTAGTGGCTGCTGACAAGGTTTGACCTTCAGTAACTTTGTCACCTCTATCTATAGTGTGTGCTTGCGCATATGTATTTATTTCCGAGTTTGTAGTGGCAGTTAGTCTTTGAAATTTCAAGTACCAAAAGTTGTTGTTCTCAGCATTCTCTTATATACATATTAAAGGAATTTAGATGTTTTCACTTACTTGTTTACCAGAAAGAGGAGTTGTTCAAAGCTGCTGACCTGAATGGAGATGGTGTTGTTACAATTGATGAGTTGGCTGCACTTCTTGCCGTTCAACAGGAACAGTAATAACATCTTTACATTGCTAATGTTTAGAACTTCTATTCATACATATTGATTTACACATCCTTGAATCCCAGTAATTTGCATGCACCTATTGCAGGGAGCCAATTATAAATGGTTGTCCGGTTTGCGGTGAGGCTCTTCAACTTTCTGACAAGCTCAACGCAATGATCCATATGACTCTCTGTTTTGACGGAGGAACTGGTAATCAAACGATGACTGGAGGGTTCTTGACTGATAGGCAGGCTTCATATGGGTTAGAACTTTCATCGTTTTTAGCTTTAATCAGACGTTCTAAAAATAATTTATGTATTCTTTGCTTAATCAGTTACGTTTTTAACATTTCGTCAGATGGATGTTCAAACTAAGCGAATGGACTCATCTATCAACTTATGATGTGGGTTTGAATACTGGTTCAAGTGCTTCCCATATCGTGGTATCTTTCCTTTCTACCTTTTGTTTTGTTCATAATAAACATTTAATTTGGAGGCCAATTGTCAAGTTTTCTGATTTGTTGTATTCTAAAAATCCTTGAAACTTCAGCAAATCCTGGCTTGAGGGAAGCCTGCTTTTTTTTGCTTTTCTCCTATTAGTTTTTGTGGTTTTTGTTTGAGTATTTCCTAACGGTGAGCAAATCCACTAAAAGAGTACCTTCTTTTATTTGATACTTGCTTTAGGTGATTGATCGAAAGACTAAGAGGCTCGTGGAAGAGTTGATTGATTCAAAGATTGTTATGTCAATGAGAGCTATTTATCAGTCAAAAATTGGACTACATCTTATGGACCAAGGTAACGAACTGGTCCTTTACCTCTAAAATGCACCTGGCTGTAGTGCCTTTGTGTAGATATTTTTAATTTATTTCTACACTTACTTTATGAACACGAGCTTCACAATCTTTCCATCGTGTCAAAGCAAACGAGTCTTCATTTTGGATTGATTTCCTTGATGCAGGAGCAAAAGAAATTTTGCAGAACCTTTCTGAGAAACAAGGGAAGAAAATGAACACAGTTGAATCTGCCCAAAATATACCCAGCTTTCTCGAGTTCTTCAAGGTGTGAATTCTCTTATTGTTAAGTTATTGTGTGTCAAATGGTTGCTGTGTTTAAGCCTGACACAACATGGCTTGTGGCTTAGAGTTTAACAACTCCTGTTTGAAATGTGATATTGATATAGTGCTGTACTGCACTGTCTTAGAAGAATTTCGATGAATATTAACAGAAAACCGATATTAATTGGGAATTGAGACGTCTTGTGAAATTCTCTCTTATGCTTTATATATAACAATGGCTAGGTTGGAATTGCCTCACTAGATCTCCTAGGATTTAAAACTGCATTGCCCTCCTTTAGTAAGTTTTCCATGAACGCTGAAAAAAATTGAATCATTCGTTTGCTGCAGGATCAAATAAACATGGCTGAAGTCAAGTATCCTCTGGACCATTTTAAGGTATGCAAAGGCAACTCATGATATGATTCTAACCACGATTTAATTATAAATATGTTACTAGTACTTAAACTTGAAGATCTAACCGAAGACAATTCACGGTATGACTAAGTATCAAATAAATATTTAAGTGATAATTAGGTAAATCTAAGCTCAATCCTTTGCCGGTTTTATCGAAGACGAGAAAAAAAACCCATGATAGATTGGCTAACTATAAAGTTTGTGTACTTTCATGGATTTGAAAGATGGTCTTTTCATTTGCAGACGTTCAATGAATTCTTCATACGGGAGTTGAAACCTGATGCAAGACCAATTGCATGCATGGATCAGGATGATGTTGCAGTATCTGCTGCTGATTGTCGATTAATGGCGTTTCAATCAGTGGATGATAGCACGCGGTTCTGGATCAAGGTAAACCAGTTTCTAGAGTAGTTACAATATAGTAATTCTGCAAGCCATGCATCTGCAAAATTGAATATATCTTAACATAAGTGATGCAGCTGATAACTTGTAAGACCGCCTAATTGTTACTCACTATTCTAATATTTTCAACCGTTTCAATATTGTTAGGGCCGGAAGTTCTCAATTAAAGGCCTCCTCGGGAAGGATGTTGAATCCGATGCTTTCCTTGATGGATCTTTGGTGATATTCCGATTGGCTCCACAAGTATGACAAGACTATGCTTCATGTCTCTTGACCATAAGCTAAAAAAACCCTAGTCGTTTTTGTTCCCTCTCTTTATGCATTTATTGATCTGTTACAGGACTATCATCGTTTTCATTCTCCTGTCTCTGGCGTCATTGAAAAGTTTGTCGATATTTCTGGAAGCTTATATACAGTATGTACTGATCCATCTGTCTTTTAAGTTGACGAGTTCCATTCTTCTCTTCCGTATTTTCTTATTGGAGTTAATTTTGTTCCTTGTTGATCCACCTTGCTTCTCAGGTTAATCCGATTGCAGTCAATAGCAAGTACTGTAATGTGTTCACTGAGAATAAACGAACCGTTGTGATTATATCAACAGCAGAGTTTGGAAAGGTTTGTCATCTCTTATAAGTCATGCACTATCTTTTTCTGTCTGCTGAAGCAAATTATGTTTGTAATTGTCTCTGCGCTTGATGCTATGAACTCAATGATGCTGTAATTTATGAACGAAGCTGTATAATGGATTCTGATCTTATCACGGAACTTGACCTCAGCTTATGTTCTGTAACAGGTTGCATTTGTAGCGATTGGAGCAACAATGGTTGGTAGCATCACCTTTGTTAGAAAAGAGGGAGACCATGTGAAGAAAGGGGACGAGGTAAGCAATTCTAAACCTTTTTTTTTCCTTAAAAATAGGTAATAGTTTCTTATGCAAATCACTTTAACGTTCTCCTTTTTTCCAGCTTGGTTACTTTTCATTTGGTGGAAGCACTGTTATAAGCGTCTTTGAAAAGGTTAGCTTCTAACTTTTTTTCCCTTTTGTATGCTAAATGTAAGAGTTAAATCTCAAAACTCTTACCATTACTATGTTATACTTAATCTCTTCAAAAGTTCTCAAAGCTGAATAATTGAATTTTATATTTTCATTACCCTAGATATCGAGTTTCTTGATTTGAAACTCTTGTGACAAAATATCATACATTTTCATAATACCGTCTCTGGATGAGTGCTTGCATCTGCATCAATGATCAACCTTACCTTTCACGTGACATGTATTTCAGGACTCGATAAAGCTTGATGAGGATCTCTTAGCTAACAGCGCTAGGTCCTTGGAGACATTAGTTACTGTCGGAATGCAACTAGGTGTCTCCTTCCCAAAGCTGGAAAACTGTGTTCTGGAACCTTGAACTACTTGAAACTATGTGAGTTAGTACACAACTATGGGTGATCTGCTTTGGTTTGGTTTGATTTGTCTAGTTTCTCTTTTCCATCACGAACTCTGTTCCTCTTTGTTTGATGACCAATGACTCTGTTCTGTATATATAACGCCAGTATGTCCTGTGGGCATTGGTACTTGTCAATCTTTACTGTTTTTCGTGAGTTTATTTGCTAGGTGACAATTTTACATGCAAATAAGGTTAAACACATGTCTTTCTTTATAACTGTTTTAATGAAGAGACTTTGTCTGTAACTCTCACTTTCTTTTTTCATCTTCCTCTCTCTCCCTCTCTCCCATTTGTAATCTCATTCATTCTGTGTGAGTTGAATTTACTAAAAGCACAAATGGTGTGGACGAAGGCTAAGTTAAGTCTAGCTTTGTCTCTGGTTACGGTTTTCCTTGGCGTCTGTCTTGCTGATCTCCAAGTCGGGTTCTACTCTAATACATGTCCTCAAGCCGAGTCAATCGTTAGGAGAGCCGTCTCTGGAGCGGCTCTTTCCGACCCAAACATCCCAGCCGTACTTCTACGGCTTCATTTTCACGACTGCTTTGTCGAGGTACAATGCACTTTCCTCTACTTTTTTGCTTTCCCCTATTGCTTATACTTTTAGAGATTTAAGAACACGTTCTCAGGGATGTGATGGTTCGATCCTCGTGAACAACGGAGAAATCTCTGAAAAGAATGCTTTCGGGCATGCAGGCGTTAGAGGATTTGAGGTAATAGAAGCCGCCAAAGCCGAGCTTGAAGCTGCATGCCCCAGTGTGGTCTCTTGCTCAGACATTGTTGCCTTAGCTGCACGTGATGCCATATCTTTGGTAAAAACAGAAAATATTAGAGGAAAATTAAAACCTTGCGTTCTTTCTCTAATTTCTCCTCTGTTGTGATCAATTCGTAAAACAGACGAATGGACCGGCGTATGAGGTGCCAACTGGGAGGAGAGACGGCTTCGTGTCAAATATGTTGCTGGCTAAGGACATGCCGGAGGTGAGTGACTCGATTGAGATACTAAAGGCTAAGTTTATGCAGAAAGGACTCAACGCCAAAGACCTTGTGCTTCTCAGTGGTAAGTGTCTCTTAATTCTTTTTGTTTTTCTCTCTCATTCATGTTTGTTTGGTGGTCTCGAGGTTTTTGGTTTGAAGTTCAAGTTATATGATTTTCATTTTCCGAATCCGTGATGTGTTTCGCATGTTTCGTCCGTTTCCTATTTTCTCCGTGTTGATGTCACGTGCTTCTGTGAGTTACGAAATGCTGGTAGACCAATAAAAAACATAATAGGATTTTTTTTTCTAGCTAAGCCAGCAGTGTTTTCTTGCGCAGAAATTTTATTTTGATGATTAATTTGTAAAGAAAATCTTTTTAAAAAATCTCATATAATCTATATACTTCGCTAATTTTAAAGAGAAATGAATAGTGGTTTGTTAAAAAAAATATTTTAGGCTTTGTTTGTCAACTTACTTTTTTTTTTTTTGATGAAACTGTTTTGTCAACTTACTTACGTCACTTATTCAAGAATTTTGTAAATTATTTCTACTACTAAATTGATTATTGGAAATAAGTGTTTTGATTATCTGTCATCTTATCCACTAAATCTGGCATAGCCAAGAAATGTTATATTCATACGAAAATTGGCCCTGTTAAACGAATCGGCGGTTAATCTGACAAAACGTCATAATATCTATTGGGCCATGCTTTAAAGTAGATTGTAGGGTTAAATCATAAGCTTGCACATATGACCAAAAAAGAAGAAACTGTCTACATGCACGAGTCTAGTACAAGCGAAGATCACAAGAGATCATGCGTTTCAAACCTTCTCCGAGCTCAGTTTGTATTATCTTTTAATGTGAGAAAAATAGTGTTTCAAATTCTTGCTGTCAAATGTCAAAAGATTTAAAATGTCTAAACGTTTCTAGTTATATCTTAGCGGTTTAGCTTTAGGAAAATCACGTATTTGAATGTGACAATCGTCATACAACGCTTGAGTGTAACATTCTCCGTTGGTCATGATAATTTTTCTCTACCGTATCAGCTGCTCACACTATCGGGACAACGGCATGCTTCTTCATGACCAAACGGCTCTACGATTTCTTACCCGGTGGCCAACCCGACCCAACCATAAATCCAGTATTCCTGCCTCAGTTAACCACTCAGTGCCCACACAATGGTGACGTAAACGTCCGGATACCAATGGACCGGGTCAGTGGACGGCTCTTCGACAAACAGATTCTGCAGAACATAAAGGATGGTTTTGCCGTGCTTCAGACCGACGCAGGTCTCTACGAGGATGTAACGACCCGTGGGGTTGTGGATTCCTACGTTGGGATGCTAAATCCGTTCTTTGGGCCAACGTTCGAATCTGATTTCGTAGAGGCAATAATGAAGATGGGGAAGATTGGTGTGAACACTGGTTCTGAAGGGGAGATTCGACGGGTTTGCTCGGCCTTCAATTGAGAGAGTATGCAATGTAATTGAATGTGGCTTCTTAGACTCCAAAATATGTATAGGCAAAAGCCTTAACTTAGTGAATCCTAAAAACAAAATAGAGTATTGCATGGTACACTATGCGAGACAGCAAAATGGAAAATTTTTTTATTTAATTTGCTGTGTATTTAGCGACGTCATTTTCGTTACATAACAATTTTCCCCACTAAATCCTCACATCCTCGGCGTTATTAGTGTGTACATATAAAATTTCATTAGTTTCTGAAAAAAGACAATCAAAGTTCTATTCATTCTGATACTCAACTCTCTCGAATCAACTAATTTCTCTTCCACATTCCCTTATGACAAAATACAAGAGGGGCCAGTAAAAGAAAGAACAAAATGGAGAGGGCGAAGTTTAAAAGTCTGCAAAAATACAGCAAATAAACATGAAAAAGAAGAGAAAAAAAGTTATTTGGACTCTTTTTCTTAAAATCGTATCCCACTTAAATTCCTTGGGTTGGCCCTTCTCACAAATCTTCCCTGTCGATAAGAACAACCACAATATTATAATGACAATCTTGGACCTAACTCGAAGCTCAAATCAAATGTATTTAACAGCAAGTTTCATTGTAATTTGTAAGTATCAAACTTTACATATGAAGATAATAATGTAGAGTATATACATACCTTGATACGGGGGCGTTGATCGGCGTTGAGTTTGCGAACTTGATATCGGATTGTTGTGGAGAAGAGTCGGTTCCTCCGTTTCTCTTTATACCTAAGCACACTTGCTTCTCTCATTCCGCTTTCTCCAAACAAATCTATCTCACCCAACCTTGTCTGTCCCAAAATATCATTCATCATTCGTTATTTAGGCTTTCTTCTTTGTTTTTTATATATAAAAAAACAAAGAAATATAAAACTTATGGGTTAATACGAGTTTCTCCTTAATTGATTACTCGTAGCAACGACCAACGATTAAGGAAAAACATTATTTTATTGGTCTAAGAATTTAATTTGTTTTTGTCACTCTATCAATTTATCTTCGCCACGCAAAAATTTAAAGGAATCAATCAAACCTTAATATGTTTTCGAAAACAAAATAGGAAGAAGAGAATTAAGAACCATTTCAACTTTCAATTCTTGTCAGATTGAATGCGGAGATTTACCAGAATTAGTGACACGTGGCCAATATTAAGAGGATGTTTGAATTTCCGAATTAATAATAGTTACCAGAATTAAGATAAACTAATATTTTTTAAAAAGTTGATTTCTGGGGCGGGAATGAGAAATTAGAGAGTAAAGTAACGTACATGGAGGTCGATTCCGGCGCCGTCCGAACCCAAAATCTCGTCGGAAAACGGAGATTCCTTCTCCGACCAAGCCTCTAAAATCCCATCGTAGTCAAGCTTCAACAACAGACTCAATCTTTGCTCCGGCTTCGGATTCAAGTTTGCATCTTCGGAACTCTTTAATTCCACCTCCACCGGAGCCACTTTCTTCTTCTTCTTCTTCTTCTTCTTCTTCTTCCTTTTCTTCTTCTCATTATTGCTAACATCAACGACACTGGATTTGACGTCATCAGCTACGGCGGTTTGAATTCTCGGAGAGATCTGTTCAAATTCCACGGTGGGAAATTTCCACCAGTCCTCCTCCTCGTCATTTTCCCGGAGAGCACTTCTTAACTGAAATTTCCCGGAGGATCCAAATCCAATGGAGCTTCCAAACAGAGGATTCATCATCATCTCCCCAAATCTACCAATTCCAGCTTCACTATCTCCGTCGTTGGATTGTATATTCCCCATAAAACTATCGATCCCTTCTTCAATCTCCTCATCCAGAATCGTTCCCGCGTCGAAACCGTCCCAATCGACGTCTTTAAGCTCCAACAAGTGATGATTCGATTTTGTTTGAATTGTCGGATGTAACAGAGAATAGTTCTCCTCGATGGATTCGAACGGAAGAAGTAACTGTGAAGCTTCGTCGTAATCGGTGAGAGGAGATTTAACGGCGAAAGTACTCTGAGTTTTTAGTTTCTTGGAAGAGAAGATGTTTGGGTAAGCGGTGGAGAGGAGAGCCTCCGCTTCGTCGTATGTTTGGTTGGGGCGTTTCCGTGAAGTACGTGGCCTTCTCGTTGAGATTGTTAATGGTGGAGAATAAGTCTCGGAGATTGTAGATGACGGCGAAGGAGTGTTATGTGACGGTGACGGCGAAGATTTTACCATTTCCAACTCTAAGCCACAAGATGACATTTTCTAGCAAAAAAAAAAACAGAGACTTTTTTCAGAGCTCAGAAGAAAGAAGAAAGAAAAAAAAAACTAAGAAAAAATCTTTATGAAAATTTAAAATTTCAGAAAGTGTAAAGAGTCGTACGAAGTCTGACTTCTCTGGAAGATATTCTTTTGTAGCTGAGTTTTAGGGATTCGGGTTTGTTTTGTGTGTTCTTCTCTATAGGGGTGGTGATGATAAACCCTAAAAACCCTCTGACAAAATATGGTGTTAGTAAATAAAACAAAAAGGGTCAAAGAGGAAAATACCCAATGGATATTTGAGATGAGAGAAAGAGAGGTGATGTAAGTAAAAAATTTCCCAAAGAGTGAAATGTATAGAAATCGATGCACCGATTGGACTGGGAGAGTCAGGAGATGGTATGACAAAAGAGAAAAAGGTCCATTAGGGTTTGTCAAAGTTATATGGTCAAATCAATTGAGTCTCGGTTAACTGGTTTTGTGAAAAAAATAATCACTTATTACAGTTTGCTGCGGTAACAGAGTGCCAAAAAGTGGGAAAGTGACAGAGAATGGGAAAGACTTTATTTTTATTTTTATTAATTCAAATTGTAATATCTTGGGAGATAGTGAATACTTATTACATTTGTGAATTTTGAAAGAAAACGAACACAACGAAGCTTGTGTACTAAAAAAACGTTAAAATATGCAGTGGTTTTAAATTAGGGTTAAAATTTTAAACTTATCAGTAATATATAGCTGAATCATTATTTTATAATGTAAGAACTCGATTTTTTTTTGTAATTTATAATATTTTTTGAATCATGTTTTAAATTTTAAAAACGTTGAGTGAATATTTAGTATATCATTCATCATTGAAGTATTTAAAATAGTTTATAAAAAAGTATTTCAAATTAATAAATGGATAATTAGGTACTTAGGTTAAATTTTCTTAGGGGACGAGGACGTTTCCACATAGAAAGCCTAACAAGTAACCTTATCCGTGTACGTGGCTATATCTCACTGCATGTGCTAGATTTCTGTGATGACACGGTGTTTTCCTTTTACACTAGAAAACTTCAACTTGGTATTGAAATGTAAAATATGGAATAAGCAAATTAACATATTTTCAAAATATGATTTTTAAAAAAGTCATCTGCTTCGAATATTTTCAAATAAAACAAAAAGATTTTCTAGACCGAATTTTAGATATCTGACTTAGAAGGTTTCTGAATTTGTATGAACGATAACAAAGCACCATGCATGTGTTGTTTCGAAATAAGTTTACCCTGGAAACCGAACGACTGGACTAAAACCCTCAACCAATAAACAAAATATTAACTAAGTAAAACTCGTTAATTTTTCCAAATCTTAATGTTATACTCCATTAGTTTTAAATGAAAACATGGAGGGTGAGAGAAAGAGAGACGCGTAGGTATAGGTAGCCATGGACAAAATATTTGTTAGATTCGGTTTGATTTGATATTCGCTTCGATTTGATTCGAAAAAATCGAATATTCGTAATTTTATAAAGCAAAGCAAATATTAAAAATTAGTATTCATTAAAAGAGAAGCAAATATCAAATATTAAAAAATTTAGATGCAAATATTTGATTCGCTTCGATATATCTATATATTTTTATATATATGTAAATAACTATATAAATATAATGCATATTGATTATATCTATATAAAAATTACAAAATTTTATTCATCAAATTAATTATATCAATATTAAAATTTAATAAATTAAGAAGAAATATATAGTTTTAAATAAAATATTGATATTTTGTGATAATTTTTGAATTTTTATTTATTTTGTTTTATTTTTATAAATTTTTAATAATTATTACGAAACGAATCGACTATCCACGAATATTTAAGATTTTAGCGAATATTCGGACGTCCGAATATTCGGTTAGGTACAAAGCGAATACGAATAATAAAATCAGTTATTTAGATGAAACAAAGCAAATAACAAATATTTAAAAAAATATGAATATTCGCTTTGTACCTAAATCTATGTATAGGGTAGTGAGAAATTTATTGGGTCCCTTCGATGTCACTCGAAAGTGATATGTGGCAAATGGCAATCATACGTTTGCGTCATTGAGTTCGATACTCGATAGGAACATTAGATTTTATAAATGAATTTAGAATGTAACTGCAATTGCAGTATCTTCTATACATATGTATCGGTTAAGATATATATGGCCAGTACTACTAATCTTCATTGATAAATCCGTATACTTTTAGTTTTGTCTTATCATATACTAGATTATATTCCGATGAGTCATTTTCTTATGTATATTTAACAAGACAAAACGACGTAGAAAATTAGAATTTAAGAAATTTAAGTTGTATTATGTTCCCATCAGTCATTGAATATATACGAGGAATATGTAACTTACTAAGGAGGAAAGATGAGAAATATAAATAGAGAAAAGAAAGGATAAACCTGTCTGCAACTCTGCCACTGTCTCCAAAGTCCGTCCCAGTGTTTTTTTTGGTATCTTCTTATGTTATTATACTTCTTTTCATATGAGAACATGTGACCTATCTTCTTCTCCTTTCTTTTTCCTCAACTTTTCTCCTTTTCAACATTATGTTAAATTTATTTTCAAATAAGGTTTTTTGTAGGAGTAGCCACAATTGTGTCTTTTTGGAGGTGCTGAACCACATCGTCATTAGATTTGTTTTAGCTAGGAGCATCAAATCTAACAGGTCTACGTAAACCACATCGGCATTAAATTTCTTGTGTTTATTTACCTCTGGATAAAGTTTTATTTATGACGTCTAATCTCAGTTGACGGTAGATGTTACATTTCCTTTTTCTTTTGACGTCGCGGTATGTTACCTTTCATAGGTGTTGAAATTGAAAAGACGTTAGTACTGATGTCGTTAATCAGAAAACCAACTAAAGATTAAAAAGTGCTAAGAAATACAATGAACTTTTTTTTGTAGAAAATACATGTAACTGGAAAATCCAATGTATTAAATGTTTAAGTATGGCCCTTGAGAGTCAATTAGGCCACTGTACAAGATTGACCCAATGGTAACAAAATACAAACTACAAGTGAACTCTCCTCTTACATATGTATATGGAGGGGACCATTAATGTATATATACACATAACACATACATATGTTTTGCCCTAAGTTCCTCATTTTTGACTCAGCATGGGGGAGAGTCATGCAACATCATTTCAACCCAATGGTATATTCCAAAAAATGAAAAATAAACAAAACAAAAGAAAAACACGAAAACAAAAACAAAAATAGCAAGTATTACTATTAGGTATTAACTAAGCAACGGTTCGACGAGTAAGAAAGGGAAACTATTTGTTTAATTTTTTTTTTATAAATAATAAGACTTCGAGTCATGAAAAAAGTAGAAAATTAACTGTGTATGCAAATTGTAAATGACAAATAAAAAAATTAGAAGACTGTTTTTTCTAAATGTTTATTAAAAAACATAAATATTAGTATAAGTTTAACCGGTTACAAAGATGATGCATGTTTGAGTGCTGTATGATTATATTCATGTTCTAATTTCTTTTATTAATCAAAAAATTTCAAACATATATATAAAAAAAGTTTTTATTAAGAAAGTTAAAAAACTAAAATACAAAAGGGGGAGTCGCAGAGAGATAAGTATCTTCTGGGCCAGCAGATAATTTCAACGTTACGTCCCTTTCTTCCCCATTGCATATTGCATAAGATGACAAGAGCTATTAATTAACTAAATCTTCCAAGTTTACGGTAAAATGGAATAATAAATTTCCAACTCATTTTCATTTAAATAAATAAATATATATACATACACACACTAGTGAAAAATTACTCTGATGAACGATACTTAAATATACGTTTGAAGGTTACGTGTGTATATGTCTTTGTATCATGTAGTATATATGTCTCGAGTCTCTTGACACAAGAATAGAGACTAATTTTGTTTTTTTGGGTCATATTTAATTATTATAATTGTGAGTGAATAATACTAGTGTTTTCAATGCCTTAAAAAAAAACTATACGTTTTTGATGTAAAACATAAATCAAACACTTTAATTCTTCAAATTTGCATTCCCTTTTCGTTCCTGTAAAGTGTAAAATCTTATTTGCCATGTATAGATAGTATAGGGCCTATGACATATTGCTAGCTCATAATGAACTGTTTCGACCAAAAAAAGAAAAATATAGCTAATGGGCTAAAAAAGTCAAAGTAAAACTATATTACCTGAAAGCCCAAACCTTTGTGCCCAAAACGGCATCGTATGGTTTTACAGCGGCGATCTTATAATCAGAGGTTAAATCATTCCCTCTTTCTCTCTCTCTATCTTTTTTGTGTTGCCGGTTGTAATGGCCGCCGTCGTAGATTCCGTGGAGAACGGTTCTTTAAACCTCCCTGAGAATGAAAACCTCATGCCGGCGGGAATCAGTGCCACCGCATTGCTTGAAGAAAACTCTGGTGCCTTCCCTGAATTGAATAGCTTAGCTGCTGAGACGAATACGAACGATTCCGCGGAGGAGAGGTGGCCAGGCTGGCCTGGTGATTGCGTGTTTCGTATGATCGTTCCGGTGAGTAAAGTCGGAGCAATTATTGGACGCAAAGGAGACTTCATCAAGAAGATGTGCGAAGAGACTCGTGCTCGTATCAAAGTCCTTGATGGTCCCGTTACTACTCCTGATCGCATCGTTAGTATCTCTCTCTCTTTTCGTTACTGTATTGTCTCTTGCTTCGTGCGCTTCACTGATGTACAAGGGAATCCGAATTTGAGGATTTGTTCTGTTTCTATTTCTAGGGTTTCCTAATCATTGTTAGTAAGATTTCTTGAGGTGTGATCATTGATTCCGGTAGAATTTAGTCTTATGTGATGAATTTTCCCGGGAAAGTTGATTTTTTGTTTGCAATTTGATTAATTTTCTGGTTTATAATTGTAGTTTTTGAGTGTTGACTAAGTAATTTTGTTGTGATGTATTATGATAGGTGCTAATATCTGGTAAAGAAGAGCCAGAGGCTTTGATGTCCCCTGCAATGGACGCAGTCTTAAGGGTGTTTAAACGAGTTTCAGGGTTGCCTGATGATGATGATGATGATGTTCAAAACGCTGGGAGTGCCTTCTGTTCAGTGCGTTTATTAGTTGCTTCTACACAGGCTATCAATTTAATTGGAAAGCAAGGATCTTTGATTAAATCAATAGTAGAGAACTCTGGTGCATCAGTTCGCATTTTATCAGAAGGTATTGTCACTTTTACTGAATGGTTCGCTATATAAGAGTCAATGTGAATGTACTGGATAATAATACGTAAACTTTACTTTTTGTTGCCAGAGGAAATACCATTTTATGCTGCTCAAGATGAGAGGATAGTGGATTTGCAGGGGGAAGCTTTAAAGATCTTTAAAGCATTAGAAGCCATTGTTGGACACTTGAGGAAGTTTCTTGTCGACCATACTGTTGTTCCTCTCTTCGAGAAGCAAGTAAGCGTGGTTGTTTGAAACGTTTAGTTCATTGCTTTCTCTCTTATTTATGAATTATCTAACTTTTGTTATTTTTTGTATCTTTAGTATCTAGCTAGAGTCTCTCAAACTCGTCAGGAAGAACCATTAGCTGAAAACAAGCAATCTCTGCATACTGTTTCGTCAAATGTAATCGATTCTGATTTCTCCTCCCTCCTAGCACGGAGGGAGCCTCTGTTTATGGACCGTGATTCTCGGGTGGAGTCGCGTGTTCAGCCTTCGGGAGGTTCTATCTACAGTCAGGACCCTGTAATGTCTGCTAGACATTCTCCAGGTCTTGCTAGGGTTTCTACTGCTTTTGTTACTCAGGTAGTTTCCATTGGATACAGCATCTGCTCTTATTTCTTAATTTCTTATGAACTAGTAATAACGTTTCTACAATGGATTCTCTTATTAGGTATCTCAAACGATGCAAATACCATTTACCTATGCAGAGGATATAATTGGTTTAGAAGGAGCTAATATAGCCTACATCCGTCGAAGAAGCGCAGCTAGCATAACCCTTCAAGAGAGTCCACATCCTGCTCAAATCACAGTTGAAATCAAAGGCACATCTTCTCAAGTACAAACTGCTGAGCAACTAATTCAAGTAAAGAACACATTCCATTTATATATATACTAAGATTACACTTCCTTTACATGCTACCGCCTTTATTCCTCTCCATATTAAAACCCTATTTTTCGTTTACGTGTGTATAGGACTTCATCAGCAATCACAAGGAACCAGTTTCAGCTTCAGGGGGGTATGGTAGAATCGACACTGGCTATGTACCTGCATATCCTCCTCCTCAGCTGAGCAACCGCCAAGAGCCGCTCTCGAGTAGCTACATGGGAACAGAGACGGTGCAGTACAGAGCAACAGCGTACTCTCAGCTGGCGGGTTCTTCAACCTACACGTCGTCACTAACTGGGCAGACTTATGGTACGGAATATAGACCAGCTTCTGATGTTGGTGGTGGCTACAACAGTTATAATCTTTGAATCGTTTGCTGTGTTTTATGAGGTTTTAATTTATTTCCAGATTAAGTTCTGTTTATTAGGGAAAGGCTCATTTATAATAGAGAAGGAAAGAACAATTTCATGAGTGCCATTGTAGTTTAATGTGTAATGTAAATCTAGTTGTGCCTTTTTTTCTTCTTTTTTTTTCTTCTTTTTTTTTCTCTTCCAGAAACTCAGATCTCGATATGTTTTACACACGTTTTTCTTCTTATAAGTAAATTTCAGCTTTAAGAATTTTTTATTTTTTTTGGTCGA
Organism: Cardamine flexuosa; assembly: GCA_963555745.1. Lineage (NCBI taxonomy): Eukaryota > Viridiplantae > Streptophyta > Magnoliopsida > Brassicales > Brassicaceae > Cardamine > Cardamine flexuosa. The sequence goes on along the minus strand of OY743215.1, from coordinate 5,534,705 downwards.
ACCAGCTTTAAGAATTTATAATTTACTTTTAAGGAATGGTTGTTGAAATTATTTGTCAAGTTGTAGCGTGGTATTTCTTGTTCAAATCTTTTAGCTCTTTTTTTTTTGTTACCTTGTTTATGGTTTTCTAGTTCCTACACAACAACAAACAAAACTTGCAGATTTTGTATATTTTCAATGTTACAGTTTCGTCTTTTTAAAAAGAGAAAACATAAGAAACAGAGACGGTTCAACAAATGTATTATCACAAAACAATAGCACTTTTTTTTTCTAAAGAGTCAGCACATTAAACAAATTATAATGCACTTTCTCAGAAATATGTATCCTTTCAAAATCGACAGAATAATGAACGGAAGTTGTTTTAAAATGTATTTCAAGTTGGCCATAACCAATCTTTGACGTGTGGAATCATTCAATTGTCAATGAAACATTATTTGAGCGCATGGTACTACCTAATATATTCCTCTTACCCGTCAAATGTCAAATGTTTCAACCATTATCCTATGCACGTCATCTAACTGAAACATCCTCTTTGCCAATGTACCTTAACCCCCCAAATTTACGTATAAATATACATTTCACGAGCACTTAAAACATCATCATCAAAACATTAAAGTAACATACACAGAATAGAGAAGGAAGAGCTCATCAATACAAAAATGAAGACAATCACAGCTTTGTTTTTCCTTTTCTGTTTCCTTGTTCCCTCTGCTTTGGCTCAGCTCAGATTTGGATTTTACGGCCGCTCATGCCCTCGCGCTGAAACTATAGTAGCTAACGTTGTTGCCAACCGTTTCCGCAGAGACCGTTCCATTACTGCAGCATTGCTTCGTATGCAGTTTCATGATTGCTTTGTCAGGGTTCGTATATAAGCTAGCTTCTCCTTGTGTGTGTATTTTTATTATTATATATACATCATAAACTAGCTAATATTAAGTAATAGTATTGAACACGCAACGTTTTGAATGGTTTTTTAGGGTTGTGATGCTTCTCTCTTGATCGATCCAAGACCCGGAAGGCCATCAGAGAAAAGCACCGGACCAAACGCAAGCGTGAGAGGTTACGAGATCATTGATGAAGCTAAGAGACAGCTCGAGATTGCGTGTCCTCGAACTGTCTCATGCGCAGACATTGTAACTCTAGCCACTAGAGATTCGGTTTCATTAGCTGGTGGTCCAAGGTTCTCAGTACCAACGGGAAGACGTGATGGACTTAGGTCAAGCCCTAGCGATGTGAACTTGCCCGGACCAACTATTCCAGTGGCTGCATCTATCCAAACATTTGCTGCTCAAGGAATGAATGTGAACGACATGGTTACACTTATTGGTGGTGGCCATAGTGTTGGTGTTGCACATTGTAGTCTCTTCCAGGACAGGCTTGCCGATCCTGCAATGGACCGTACATTGAATGCTAGGTTGAGGAACACGTGTCGTTCCCCAAATGATCCATCTGTGTTCTTGGACCAAAGGACTCCATTTACCGTGGATAACGCCATCTATGGAGAGATTCAAAGACAAAGAGGAATCTTAAGAATCGATCAAAACATGGGTCTGGATAGATCAACCAGAGGGATTGTGTCGGGTTTTGCATCAAGCAATGCGCTCTTCAGACAGAGATTTGCCCAAGCACTGGTGAAAATGGGTAGGATCAAAGTTCTTACTGGACGTTCTGGTGAGATCAGGAGAAACTGCAGAGTCTTCAACAACGGACGTTGATTTTAAACTTTCTTTACCATTATTCATTTTAACACTTCGTTTGTTTTTCCTTGCTTTTTTTCCCTCATTCAAATAATCAAACCAAAGGTTTGTTTTTGTTGGTGTCATATTTTATTTTTTCTCCTTAAAATTGATGTACGTTGCATTATGTAATTTCTTTTGGTAATTTATGTGATTTATTCATGTTATTCTATTGGGTTTTGCTCTTCATCAGCCAACTTGGAGCATATGCTTAGTCCAATAACACACGTACTAGAGTTTAAAATTTATGGTTTAGGATTAGTTTGATACATACCTTTTGGGGTTTATTAAGGTTTTATAGTTTACAATTGTTTATTTGATGTATGGTATATGTATATTAAAATATGAACACCAACCATGACCAAATGTAGGTTTGGTATATTGTGTACGTATGTAACTCATGAATTTTATTAAGAACATTTTTGTCCTTTTCCAGCCACTTTGACCAAATTTATAAAAATCTTTTCAGACTTTGGAAAGAATAAAAAGACAACAAGTCACGCAATGATATTTTGAGCATATTTCCTATCTTTTTTTTTTAATGTAATGCTGATTCGAGTGAACGAGTTAAAACAGATTTTGAAACTGAAGACGAGTAAGAAGTGTATTAGTCTGACACAATTGACATCTATGAACCAAAGGTTTGCAGACTAGCAAGAGACAAGTCAAGAAAGGAGATCAAACCTCTACAACATGATGAAGTTTATAGTATGGCTTGAGTACTCATTCATGACTATCAAGTTGCAGTAAGAGACAAGTCATGTTGGGACAATAAGCTATTAACAAGGTAAGAAATAAAGTTTTTACACACAAAAATCATACATTGTTATATTTATAGAAAAACTAGAGAAATGCAAGTGAAGTTGGGAAAATGTATTCACGAAGAGAACGAATCAACTATACTGAGATTTTTTCCACATGTAGTCAAAACATACTTGCATTAGATTATTTCTCTCCGTAGAAACTAACACATCTTGATCATATTGAACAAATTGATGTCAAAATGGTCTTACTTCATGGTGAACTGTAAGAGATGATTTACATGACAAATTAAGAAGGCGTTATATTTAGAGGAAATGAGAGTAAGATATGATTGCTGAAAAAAAATATTTATATGGTTTAAAGCAAAATTCTACATAGTATAAAGTTTTTGAGATGAAATTAAGATTTTGGACCTACAAACAAAATATTTGGTGTAGAAATCAACGGAGGTAGGTCTGAAAGAACACTTGAAGTCTCCCAAAGGAGTTACCTTAAAAATGTTCTCAGTAAGTGTCAAATGGATCAAGCAAAATCAGTATATTTATATATATCTTTGGAAACTCAGGTGAAGTTGAAGTTATCTAACAACTGGGATCCAGAAAGATAAGAATGAGGAATAGGTGAAGATTGTACCGCATTCAAATGCACTTGGTAGTTTCATGATCTCTATAATTAGAACTAGACTATATAGTTTATCATCATGAAGACTATATTTTGCATACACGATTGGAGTTAGAGTCATAAGTAGATATATGAGTAGTATTATCAAGGATTGGTTTTTAGACACTTTTATTTTATTTTTAAGGTTTTAAAATCATATTTCCTTCAACCATTCTTTATAATATGAGCACCCTACAAATGTTAGTAAAATTTATGATAGTCCAGTTCTCTCATTTTGTTACTACGATGTAAAACTTATTAAAAAAACCAATCAAATGTGACTTTACCTTTTCAGAAACCATTTTTTTTTTTTTGGCTAATGGGTTAATATATGTTGCAGGAAATAAATGTTTTCTTTACAGAGACAATTGAAGTTTTCTAATTTACATAATTAAACTAAATCCACTTCTAAATATAAATGGTACAGACCCTTTCAAAATCATCAGAATGTGAATGCAAATTGTTCAAAATATATTCCAACTTGGCCATAATCAATCTTGGACGTGTGGAGGACGATCTATCGCATTTTTTAATAAAAAAATCAATAAACCACAACTAGTACATAACATATAATCCTTCAACCCATCAATTGCTAATGTATCTACCTTTGCCCTACGCACGTCTTCTTAGTATGAAACATTCTCTTTGCCAACGTCTTCTCCCTATATTTGCATATAAATATGCATCTCAAGGGTACTTAGAATTTCACCACCAAAACTTAACACAGTCCAAAAGTGTTTCTAAGTTTTCACAGGAGAAGGAAGGAAGAGCTCATCAAACGAAATGAAGACAGTCACAGCTTTGTTTTTCCTTTTCTGTTTCCTTGCTCCCTCTGCTTTGGCCCAGCTCCGAACTGGGTTCTACGGCCGCTCATGCCCTCGCGCTGAAACTATAGTTGCTAATGTTGTTGCCAACCGTTTCCGCAGTGACCGTACCCTTCCTGCAGCGTTGCTTCGAATGCAGTTTCATGATTGCTTTGTCAGGGTTCGTATATAAGCTTCTCCTTGTGTGTGTACTTATATATACATCATATAAGCTAATATTAGGTATTAATATTGAACATGCAATGTTCTGAACGGTTTTGTAGGGTTGTGATGCTTCCCTCTTGATCGACCCAAGAGCCGGAAGGCCATCAGAGAAAAGCACCGGACCAAATGCAAGCGTGAGAGGTTACGAAATCATTGATGAGGCTAAGAGACAACTCGAGATTGCATGTCCCAGAACTGTCTCATGCGCAGACATTGTAACTCTAGCCACCAGAGATTCTGTCGCATTGGGTGGTGGTCCAAGGTTCTCAGTACCAACAGGAAGACGTGATGGACTAAGGTCAAGCCCTAACGATGTGAACTTGCCCGGACCAACAATTCCAGTTGGCGCAGCAATCCAAGCATTTGCAGCTAAAGGTATGAATGTGAACGACATGGTTACACTTATTGGTGGTGGCCACAGCGTTGGTGTTGCACATTGTAGTCTTTTCCAGGACAGACTTGCCGACCCAGCAATGGACCGTTCATTGAATGCTAGGTTGAGGAACACATGTCGTTCTCCAAATGATCCATCCGTGTTCTTGGACCAAAGGACTCCATTTACCGTGGATAACGCAATCTATGGAGAAATCAGAAGACAGAGAGGAATCCTAAGAATTGACCAAAACATGGGTCTCCATGGATCAACCCGTGGAATTGTGTCGAGTTTTGCATCAAGCAATACACTTTTCAGACAGAGATTTGCCCAAGCAATGGTGAAAATGGGTAGGATCGGAGTTCTTACTGGAAGCTCCGGAGAGATCAGGAGAAACTGCAGAGTCTTCAACAACGGACGTTGATTCTACCCTTTCTTTACCTTTGTTCTTGGAGAGATCCAAAGACTCAGCGGAATCTTATGTTATTTTTTTTTTGCTTGTTTTTTTGTTTCTTAAAAATAATAATCATATCGGAAAGTGTGCTTTTTCCGGTATCATTTCTTGTTTTTTTGCCTAAAAACTGATTGGCGTGTTGCATGGACTATACATTGTTTTTTATATTAATTTGTTTTTTTCAGCTTTGTGTTTTTTTGTGTGCTTACTCTCGTCTTAAATCTATCACGTTTTGGATAACAATGGTTAATGAATAATGACTCAATAACCTATTTTCCAAAACGTCTTAAAGTCCAATTTCTTTGTAAACAGAATCAACAACTTTGTCTTTTCGAAGTTTCCATCAGCAATCCCTATTTTATATCTGCTGTAAGATGAGAACTATGGGTTTTGGTGTATGTTTTTAACTGTTATCATCCAAATGCTTTTGGGTTCATGGAACTTACTCGTTGACGGACATAGTGGCAAGTGACTTGTCAAGCAAACTCTGGTCCTTGGCTATGAAGAAGATAGTTTCCTTTTAAGGATCTCATTCTCTTTTCTCAGTTTCATTAGCTTCTGTTTCAATGTCTCAACCTGTCGATTTGAAGTCGTATCCCTCTGCTTTTCGACTATACTCGTCCTACTAATAAGCACTGCAAAGAATAAAAATGGGCCTGCAATTTAGTTTTTCAACATACTGACTTAAGAAGTTATGTGGACTCTTAGTCTTGCTAATAAAATTGAAATTGAAGAGGAAGAAACTCTTACATTCTTTCTGGAGACTCTGAAGTTTGTTACTGATATCATATTTCTCTTCTTGTTCCATTAAAAGGCAGTCCTTTAGATCTTGAATCTCGAGTTCATCTGTTAAAAAGTTACATTAGAAAGCCATGAAAACACAAAAAATTAAGCACTTTAGAGGTCAAGGTAGTCAGGTCTTACACTTGCGTTCCACTTCAGAAACTACTCGATCCAGCTTCTTCGACATTGCTTGAATATGCGATTTGTTAGCTGTCAAGTCTTGGCGAAGCCTATCATTTACCATATCGTTTGTTGCTTTTTCAACCATAAGGTTTCTGTACGTAAAAGTTGTGTTAGTTAACCAAAAAGATGAGATGCATTGTTAGTAGTAATAAAATGTGCTTTTTTTACCTGATTTTATTCTCCAGCTCTTCAACCTTTCTCACATGCTTTTGCCTAAGCGATTCCAAAGCATTCCTATGTTCCTGCCAAAACAGATAGGTTTTAAGAATTTAATCTATGAGTCATGTTAGGAACAATACAAACATCATCTTCATTTTCAATCACAATGAAACTCTCACATGTTCTTTGCTTTTGTTTTCATCAGTCACTCTCTTCAGTTCTTCTTTCAAGCCGTGGCACTTAGTTCGATGCTCGAGCTGTATATATCTCCAATATAGAAAAGAGTTTCAGGTATCAAATTGTTATGTTCTATTGCTTTCCTCACCAAAACAAAAACTAAAAAAAAAAAGTAAGGATTCAAGCAGAAACGGACCTGATCAGCAAAATTGTTTAGCGATTCAGTATATAGCTTCTTCAGCCTTTCATTCTCTGCAGTTTCCTCATTCAAGTTCAACAATTAGATACCTCAAAAACGCACTTAACACTAGCAACTAAACACCATTAAGCAAAATCAACCCAAACCTTCTTTAAAAGTCTTATTACTAATCTCAAGAGCCTCTCTTCTACTAATTTCCACATTGCTCTTTGATCTGTAAACGTTGATCTCATTCAACCCGTTTATGAAATCCTGAGAGAAACAAAAAACGAGCTATGTATACTGGATTCTTCTAACAATCTAATCCTTCAAAATAAAAATAAATTCACATCTTATGAGCAATCAATTTGAAATCTATATGAATTTTCAGTACCAATAACCAAAAAATTCTGAAATGTTTCTCTATTTTACCAGATGAAGGTTAGACAAGAAATATCAACATGATGAGATCTTAATTCCAGATTTAACTTTCAATCGATTCAATAGAGAAGGAGATAGAGTCGATTTTGATTCCAGATGATGATACTCATAAATCTAATTTCAGTCGGAGAAAACAGAATACTGCAAGCAGAAAACGAAGAACAAGAAATCGGAAACAGAGAATCGCGAAACTCGCCTGTGAGATCTGATCGAAATTAGAAAGAAGCAAATTCATCTGCTCTTCGCTCGTTGCCGCCATGGTTTTTGATTTGAGTTTTTTTTTTTTTTTTTAATACGCGAGAGAGATTAGAACGAAAGAAAAACAAACGTCAGGGATCTTAAATTCGAGGGGTGTTTTGGTAAATGTGTCGAGCATTATGGGCCCTCGATGTCATCGTCTGGCTCGTTTTGTGCTGTTAGAGTTTTACACTTACACAGGCCCACTTTCAGTTTTTCTAATTTTTAAAAAATCAAACTAAATCTAAGTTTTAGAACATGCCTTGTGATGATAATATCAAAATTTACTGAATTAATAAAATTTTAAAATTTAATTTCAATATGTTTTTTTTTGGTGAGTTTTACACTTTAAATGGAAGTAAATATAATAATAATCTAATACTCATTGATTCTTAACTAACATACAAATTTAAGTAAAAAAAAGTTTAAAATTTTGAACCAACTTCTATGTATAATACCTCTTTCTGGTCAAGCTCTATATTATATAACCATTTAATTAGAGTTTACTCAATCAAAGAGATATTCTACCATTTTTTCTGGTCAAACTATATATTACCATTTAAGTATAGTTTATCCTGTTAAAGAGAAAAATATATATTACCATTTAATGTGATAATTAGACTAGAACTAAATGTCAGTCAACAAGAAAGATTTGTTTCCTTATGTGTTTAAATTTACTTCTTTTAATAAAAATTTCCAATATACCATTTTCTGAAAGTGTACCAATATAAATAGATGGATCTCTAGGTAGTGTAAACTATACTATCTTTCTCAAAATGTCGTCATTGCCAAATGAGCTCAATCGTTATGGCAATTATACTTTGAACAATAATGGCTTTGTTCCATCAATGCTCATTACCTCTAACGGCATAAACCATACCCCTTTGTTTCCTATGTCCCATATGGGAAGTAATCCTTTTCGTATGCTTAACCCGGTTCAAATCTCAGATTTTTCTAACCTTTCTCAATTTCCTTTGAGTCAAAATCTGGTCACTTTCCAAAATAATAGTGAACATATCAACCGTGTCATAACTTCTGATCCAATGATTCGGAGTTCTACATCTCATCTTCCAAATGTTTTTCCTAAACACTATGAAACCTTCACCCCTAAACCCATCGATTTCTTTTGTTCACAACAAGAATTTGCACATCATAATAATCCATGTGTTCCTAAAGTTGGTCCACCAGTGAAATTCTTTCATAAACCAAATCAGGTCCTTACAAAAGTTGGGGATAGTATTGCTTACAAGAAAGAAAAAAGAAGTGAAGAAGGCAAAAACGATGGTTTGATACACAACCTACCCAATGAAAAAGAAGGCTCATTTATATGTCTCAAATGCAACACTTTGTTTCATACTCCACAAATGTTGGCTGCACATATCCAGTTTGTTCACTGTAAGGATGATGATAATGAAGAGAGAAAGAAAAGGCGTAAAGTATATCATCAGGAGGGCCATAGAAAATTCTAGAAGATCGATAAATCAAATCGGAGGACAAAGTTTCAGAAGAAAGCTGAGGAAATAGAGAGATCAGTAGTTATGAAACTCTTCATTATCATGTAATTGGTGAAGAAATATCTATTTAACATTTAGCTTTAAGAGAAAAAAAATGCATATGTTTTTTTAATGTTTTTGTTGTTTGTTTCCAACTTATGTTATATGAATAACAATGGATATTTTCTTTTGCATTTCATCATATTTGTTGTTGTTTATCCTTCATCAATAATTTTTGGATTAAAGTATATCATTCAGTGGTATATATTGCATTTCAATTTGCAACTTCTCAATGTTCTAAAAATCAAGTATTTGGATCTTATCTATACACTAAAGCGGCGTTAAACAATGGTAAACTATGTGATTTAAAAAAAATAGATGAAAAAATTGGTGAAAATTAAAAGTCACTTGAAACTTCACTTTTTGTTAGGAATCCATAAATTAATGGTAGATTAATTTGTATTATTGTGGTTAAAGATACATAAGAAAATTATGAAAATAAAAGAAGAAAAAATACAGAGCGGCGAATATCTATTAGGATTCTTGAAGAAAAAGATGTTTCGTGAGTAAATTATAATTTTGTCCTTTTAACTTTAAGTTTTAAAAGATAAGTATGTGTGTGAAAAGTATCGAACAATATTCATGACCGACTCTGATACCAAGATAAATAAATCAGATGATATTTTTATAAAAATATTTCCGGCCCTTAAGCCCATTAGAACTTAAAACCGGTCTTTATATCTACTGTTATATTTTTTGGTAATAATAAAATAGAATTCTCAAATTTAATAATAAATTAAATTATAAAAATTTTGTGTGCAAACAAAATTTTATATATTTAATAATAAAACTTCATTATGGTTTCATAAAAATAGAAATAGTTTTGAAACGATGGTAAACTGCATAAAAAATTATGCAGTTTACCATTGTTTAACACCTTCTTAGTGAGATAAGAGCAAATATTTGATTTTTAGAACACTGAGAATTTACAAAATGAAATGCAACATATACCACTGAATGATATACTTTAATCTAAAAAATATTGATGAAGGATAAACAACAACAAATATGACGAAATGCAAAAGAAAATATTCATTGTTATTCAGCAAAAACAAAGTTGAACAAGATATAAAAAATGAAAAACAAAAACTCAATAATTTGTTTTTCTCTTTTATACGTGATTTTTAGTTTTAGTAATTTGAAAAATATGTATTCAACCAAAAAGCTATATTTTATACGTGGTTTATACCATTTTAATTTCGAAAGAGTTTCCTTAACATTGCTGTCAAGTGGTTAAATCGTAGTTTTCAGATACTCTCAAAACAAGATGTTTATAAATTAATCGAAGGATAATCTAGCATAGGCTATATATTGTGGGTACTGGGTACTGGGTAGGTATGTCTTACAAGCAAAATATACTTTCAAATTATTATTTTTGGTAAATGTACTTGCAAAGTTGCAAGTAGCAAATAAACAACGGGTAATTAATTAATTTAATATTTTAGACTAAGAGAACAGATCAAAAGCTTAGCTATAAGCCTAAAGTATGCATTTTAAATATATAAGCTCTCTCTCCTATCAAGTATTAATCTTCTAATTCCCCTTTTGCAGATGCTCGTAACTATTAAAAGCTTACGGTCAACTTCCGTAGGAATTATATATCACGTATTTTATTGGAATCTTCTGGAGGAGAAACCCATAGCGATCCAACATACAAATAAATCATTAAAAAATGTTTTTCCGATAGACACAATTAAATCACACAACAAAACAATAATTGCAAAGACAAAAAATTGGTGGTTGCTTGGCTCGTACCTTTCGCATGTGCTCATTATTTGTCAAGTGCCAGATTCTGTGGGAGCTTATACCTAAACATATCTCACTGTTTTTTTTTTCGACACAAAAAATTATGTTTAGTTAAACTATGAAAAACGAAAGAATCATTATTTACTGCTAATTATATTTTAATTTATGGTGAAAATTATTAGGACCTCTCCTCACATCATATTTAGAAAAACCAACATTATTTTTCTCCTCTTATTATCAATTGATTTTTAATTAAATTCCTGTGAATTAATATAACATAAGAATTTAAGAAATAGTAAGCCAAATAAATATTTTCTATCTTAAAATATATTTATTATGTATGAAAAATAAAGAGAAAAAAAGTCGTTTAAAAAAACATTTTAGAGTTCTGATAGACTAACAATACATATTGATGATATGATCAGCTGAAAAGATTTGTGATTGACAAAACAAAAACAACTTGTTAAGGATGCGTAATTCAAAATTCGTCGGAGTACTAGATAAGGTTATGAAATTACCATATATCTCTTTTGAAAATAATGGTTCGTCCCAGAATATGAGGTCATAACTGTGACTTTATATGATTTAATTTCAAGTTTCAAAATTTTGAAGTAATCACGAAGACTTGTTTTTTTCCACGAAAAGATAAGACTACTATCTTCAACTGAAAACATAAACCGCCATAGTACTACGTTTGTATTTTTGTATTTTGGGGCAGAAAAATATATTACTATGAAAGTTCATATATTTGGGGACGAAATTATTTGAAAATAAGTTAAACTAGTTATAAAACATAATACCATTTAAAATCATAAAATCTAGTGACTTTTCTTTGTTTATTATCAATTAAGTCGAAGCCTAGTCCCTGGCTTCCAGCTGGTCTAGTACTCGTTGGTGATTTTGATTTAAAGCAAAAATCGAAAGTAGAGGACATTTACTTACGTTATGCTTTGAGTCGAACTATCACTTGACCAATAATAATAGGTTTACAAGTCTAGTGAGTATGAACCACGAATTATGTATAAGCCAATTAATATAATCAACTTTGTAAATAACGCAATAATATAATGTACTTTGTAACCACGAATTATGTATGAGCCAATTAATATAATCAACTTTGTAAATAACGCAATAAACTGATAAATTACTTTGATAATATACTTTCCAAATAATCCAATTTAAAAATATTAAAACATATGTGTGAAAAAATAGGATAAATTATATTTACATTTTTATTTAATATGATTACTTTTGATATCTTTGCCAAATGGATAGTTTGCTATTTTTCTCTTAATCTGTATCCTATGTTGGTGTACGTGGTATATGGACGATGTAGGCACATGTTCACGTATTTGCTTTGTAGATTACTCGGTATACATCTTTGTGTGCCTAATCTTCCATTAAAACTTGTTACACCAATTTTAATAGACCAGACAGCTCCAAATTGGCCAAATATCCGAAAGTCGACCAAATATCTGTCGATTTTTTTTATATATCTATAAAAAGTTGGTTCTCTATTGATGTACCCTACATTAATTAATCCATAATCATAATTGTGCAACATGGATTTGATAAACTCCAAAATGAAAATCCAAATAACATGTTAATCAATCAAAATTATAAAATTCTGAGTTATATTATAAAAACCGCCTAGTTTACTAATATTAAAAAAAAAACTTTAGACGGTGCAATGAAAACCACCTTAGATTAGATATGATTTGTTTTTCTCTTAAATGTTATGTATTTTCTTTTTAACAAAGGAAACAAATCGGGTGGCGGCGATAAGCTGAGATTTGCGGAAATTCAATAAAAAAAAAAGAAAAAGTGTAATTTTTTAAAATATTATTAAATTATATTTTTCTTTTATAAATATTATTAATTTTAAAAACTTTCATTTATATCATAAATGACCACATATTTTCCTTCAATTTATGTAAATATTTTTATGATTTAAGATTTAGGGTTTAAAAATTCTCAACCCATAAACTATATCTTAAATTTAAATTAATGAATTCAAACTCAAAAATTTTAATTATAATTTTATAAAATTATTTTTTGTGTTTGTACTATTTATGAAAATTAAAAATTTTAGTAGTATTTTTGGAATTTTAAATTAATGGTGATATTTTTGATAATAAAATATAAAAATATAGTATTTTAAGAAATTCTTTAAAGAAAAAAGAAAAATAAAGTCAACCCTTTGAGAAAAGTTGACTTCTTCAAATTGAGACGTGAAATACAGCTAGCTATACGGGGCCGTACCTTCACTTCCTTTCTCGGACATATCTTTTTGTTTTATTTTTATGTATTTCTCGTACATATAGCATGACATATTAATAATATAACACATTATCCGACAAAATAATAATCATATAAACACATTAAAAAATATCGTAAAAGTGGATGACAAGGCTCTAACAAATATCATCGTAACATTTCCTTTAAATTGATGTCTTCTGTTGTGTCTACTCATAGATTTGTTTGTAAATATAGTATTAATGTATTATATTAGTATCCAATTTCATATGTGGGTTTCTATATATGGCAGAGCCCTTTCAGAAGAGAGTGGGTCAAGTGACCTGTTACCTACTGACCCCAACAAATTAAAATGATAAAAATATATCAAAATTTGTTTATATGTAATTTGTTATGCGTTACATTTTGTTGAGTTGAATTCACTGTCACGAGTTCAAATATTTTATGTTTAGTGTTTTCGCCTATAAAGTTACAAATTAAATTTTCAAAAGCAACCAATCAGTTTGCATTTTAGGCTATATATATCAATTGAAGTGTTTAATACACTGAAATAGAGATTGCAAATACGAAACATGATAGTGCTTGTTTATAGTAAGTATTATTACTACAACAGATGTTAAGGAAAACTAAAGCACTTTGGAAAGTTTAATTATATACATATATAACTAGAAATGTTATGGAATGATTTATTTTATACTAAAAAATCTAAGAAAATAGATACAAAGTTCTTTAAAATTTATATAATATTATTATATATCCATGAAGTTAGATTTATGTTTACTTCAGAACCATTTAATACAAGGCTGCCAGGAAAACAGAAAATAAAAAAGTAGAAGATAGTGAATTAGAGACAGAGATAGATAGAAAGAGAATTAAAAGTTTTCAACGCCAAGCCCTCTCTTATCATCCGTACATATCCTCTCTATTTCAATCTTCAACTCTCTCTATAGTATTTATCCTTATAAGTAGCCCATATTTTCTACTCATTTTTAATACATCTTCATATCATAATCCCTAGTTCTCTCTCCCCCTCTTCTCTTCTCTTCTCTTTGATCTTTGTGGGGTTATACTTTAATCATATATGCACATACACATAGACATAGGAAGATATGATGGGTTACGAGCAGATGAATCAGATGACAATGACAACAACGGCCATGATGAAGAATTTCAACAAGGTCAGACCAATCAATTCTCCACACAAGAAAATTATGAGGAGAAGTGTGTCGGCCGTTGATGGTGGTGCAGCTGCTGCAGCTGGAGAGGGAGACCGCCGACGAAATCTTGAGACTCTCGATCTTAGTGGCATGTCCTTGGCTTCTCTCTCGGCCTCTTCTATCAACTTAGCTTCGATCTCCAAACTTGATCTCTCCAACAACAATATTCAGGTATATATTTAATTATGTTGGTTCATATAACTTTTGAATTTGCATCCTGATTTATTTTTAATCAATTGTAAGTAAATAGATTTTACTAATTTTACTAAGAGTATCGAGGACATAAACACTTTTTTTCTTAAGGGAATAGCCATATATAGTCAGTATTATATATTTTAAAACGCAAACCTTAACAACAAGCTATAAACCCAAATCTATTTTCTTTTCCATACTTCAATTCTAAAAAGGTTATAGTTTTCACATTATCTTTTGAAAAACGTGGTCCTTTCATAGTTTCCTTATAAATATATTTTAAAGGATGATATATATATCTATATATTTAGCAATTTAAAATACGTGAGAATAATATAGTTCTTAAGTTGAGACAAACAAAATTTACGTGAGAGTACTAGTTCTTCGTCGAGACTCGAGGGTTATTTATTGAGAGACTCGAGAGGTGAACTACGATATATATAATAACAGGCCTTTGAGGTCTAATAAAATGAGTTTAATTAAAAGTTGTAGGCACAAATGATGAAATTAAGTCACAAAAGATCGTTGCTTAAAACAATAAAGAAATTATAATGAAGCAAGGAAACTTCATCTTCTTGTATATACATGTCACATGATTAGTTAAATACACAACGGAAAATCAGCTAAATGATAAATGTGAACACATAAACTTCATATATTAATATATATATTCAGTACTTCATAATAATCAGCGAAAGATAATTTTGGTCAATGTTGTATTCCTTAATATGTTACTTTTGTCACTTTCCGTTTTGTTTTTGTTTCATGAAAGAAAAACTTTAAGTAGGTATTATTATGTATAACAAGACAAAGGAAAAACGTTACGCCTTCGACAAAATTTTCCAGAATTACAGGACGAAAAAACAATACTGAAATTTAAAATAATCACTACTTGCGTATATATATATATATATGTTTCTGTACACGTATATTTGCGTGTATATATTAATATATACTATGGTGGACAACGCTGAACGCTTAGCACACAGTTTTCTTTTGGTCAACTCAAACCTTATGAAGCATATTCGTTTTTATTTACTCAACGTCTGGGTTCATAAAGCAATCGAGCCACAAGTGTTCGTTTTTTTTTCAGTTACATAATTAATAAATAGCATTAAATATGAGTCGAGCTTAACATTTACATACTTCTCTCTTTGACTCTGCTTGTATTGAATCCGTCGTCTTCCACTAGCAATACTGTTTTGACAAATATCCGTTTATCAAAAAAATCCAAGATTTTGATTAACTGACATAAAACGTTGAATGTTTTTTTAACAATAAATAAAATATAGTTTAAAAACAACAACTACTTGTCAAACTTATTATTTTGATACGTTTAGTTAAGATTTAATTAATACCAATGAATTTTCATCCAAATCAATGTTGTCGTCCTCAAGTTTGGTTTTGATATGCAATTCTCAGGGTTAAAAAAATACTACTACCCACTACCCAGTCATAGTCGTTGACACCAATGCAAAGAAATCAAATCATTTATTTTTCAATAAAAATCTAACATTGTTATGACTTATTACCGTACATGTAAACAAGTGAATTTGGACGTCTCAAAGGCGCACAAATATAACTATCTATTGTTTTATATATATAATGTCTCTTTGAAAAGAAATAAAATTATATACCTTAACATGATCACATCCTCCGACCCATATATATATATATATATATATATATATACGTACCGTTGGGAATTATATTTCATCAACTGCCCTAACCATATTTTTTGTACGTGTACCACTTAAAACTTAGAATTGTATCACTTATTTAGTTGGTTTCTAATGCAGAAAATTCCGGAGTCTCTAGTAGCGAGAATGTTAAATTTGTGGGCATTGGATTTACACTCCAATCAGCTAAAAACTCTCCCCAACTCCATTGGATGTCTTTCCAAGCTTAAGATTCTTAATGTCTCCGGAAATTATCTTCAATTTCTCCCCAAAACTATCGAAGATTGCAGGTAAGAAGACATCTTCCTCTCGCATCCCAAATTCTCTTATCATCTTATGAACCAAAAACGCGAAACGCAACAACAAAACGCAGATCGCTGGAAGAGCTCAACGCCAATTTTAATGAGCTGACAAGGCTCCCAGACACGATAGGGTTCGAGCTAACGAATCTTACGAAACTCTCTGTCAACTCCAACAAGCTTGTCTTGTTACCAAACTCCGTTAGCTACTTGACGTCGCTGCGTGTGCTTGACGCGCGGCTTAACCGCCTTGGATCGCTCCCTGAGGATCTTGAGAACCTCGTGAACCTTCAAGTCCTTAACGTTAGCCAGAACTTCCGGCACTTGACGGTGTTACCTTACTCCGTTGGGTTGTTGATATCTCTCGTGGAGCTTGACGTTAGTTATAACGGTATAACGGTTTTACCGAACTCCCTCGGTTGTCTCCGGCGGATTCAGAAGCTCTCCGTCCAGGGTAATCCCCTCATCTCCCCACCTTTTGAAGTGGTATGTCCTAAATTATTTTAACCTTTTTTTCTTTCTATAGTAATATAATTTTTTTTGTTTCTGTTATCAGTAAACATTCTATTAAATCCAGTGTGACATAACAAACGTACATAGTAACAAATCATTAGAACATATCCATTTACAATTCTTGTTTAGTAGAAATTAAATAGAATGCGTTCAACGGAAAAATCATATAATACAGAGTGTAACTTGTTTCACAAGCATTCCGATATAATTGTGTATGAAAAAATTATTTCAGTTAGTTTTGTAATGAGTTCAGTTTAGTTAGTTTTTTTTTTTTTTGGACAAGCATAAAAGGGTCTTTGTTATGTTAAAGCTATATATGCTCATCCGTTATTACTATAAATATAAGGATAAAATGTGTGATATTATATAGTTTAATTATATGATCTGTTGCAAACAGGTGGAACAAGGATTGGAAGCAGTGAAGCAGTACATGAGCGAGAAGATGACCGAGTCTTATAAGAAAACTCCAATCAAGAAAAAGTCATGGGGCATTGGTAAGCTCGTCAAGTACGGCCTGAGCTCTTCACCGGGGAGCCCGAGAACTGGCCGTGGAGACGACAGGGAAGGCTTCATCAACGTCTCCGATTACCGTCAAATAGACGGAATCGCCTCCCCGCGACACATGTCCCTCTTTAACCCGCGACGCCTCTTGTCTCCACTCTCTGCATATTTCTCTCCTCCAAGGTATTAGCTTAGGTTATTTGTGTCTTTTTTTTTTTCTTCTACATACGATTCCAAACCTTCTTCACTATTTACATCCATACTAGTGTTAAACTATTAATTAATGTTTCTTTGTACGTTGTTTTCTGCGTGCTTGGCGTGATGGTAAATCGAATTTTGTGTTTGTGTATACGTTTTTTTTCTGTCTGTATATAATGGACCTTTTCATGGCTTTTTCTTTTTGTTGTATCTTAGTTCAATTTTGTTGAACACATTTGTAAATTATGACATGTCCACATGTATAATGTAAGATAGCATTTTGTAAATATTACTTGCACTATTCACACAGTATTCTCTGCCTATGTCCCAGCTACAAAGATGATCCGAGGAGAGAACAAACCCTCGAAATGTTACATCGGAATAAAATTGGAGGTTTCGTTAAACAGTGCGTTATCGAAGAAAATAACATGAACAAATCATCATGTATTATTTTCTCGTTGTGTTTCATATCTAATGATTTACATAAGTTGATAGTTATTTAGTAGGAATAGTTTAGTATAATTAGCCATCTATTTCAACAACTAGACAGTGTGGGGAAATCACCAACTAGCCATCTATTGCAACCAAATCACTTGGAATCTTGGATGGATCAAAATGTAATGTAGTGACCAGTAAGTGAACTTATTCATACATATAACACAAGTTTTCAATAACAACTCAAATCAAGAAACGAAAAACAGAGTTAACCTTTGTTTCCAGACTCCTCCTTCTTGTCTCCTTCATCGCTTTCGATCTGAGGTAATCTCTGCAACCAAATTGACAAAAAGGAAAACTAAACATCAGGTCATCTCTCTCCACGCATTTTCATATCATTAGCATTACTGAGAAGTGAGAACAAAACAAATATAGGTTCAGCTAGACATTTCATCGAACACTTTACATGCATTATAAAAAGGAAGACAACTTACGAGATCTGGCTTGTATATATTGTGAACAACGGAGGCTCCAGCGAGCAGAGAAGCTACAACGACGACCGTTGACAATGCTAGAGACGGAGTTCCTGTCGGCTTCTTCCCTCCAAATTTACCGTTCATTTTTTTTTTGGATCTCTTCGAAAGCTCTTTTTTTTTGGATCTCTTCTATGTCAACTCGCTGACTTTATTAAATATGATGTCAAATAATTTAATTCTTATACTTAGAAAAATTGGGTGTAATAAATTAGTAACTTTAAAACTCCTCTTTCATTTATGGTATTGCGAGGTCGTATCTAAATGGAAGACTCTGATAAAGATACTGAACAAACATTGGTTTCATAAAGAAACAAAAAATGTAAAAACATTCATATCAAGAAAGAAACAAACATTTATAACTTATTTATTTTTCTTGTTCTGTTTCTTTGTACACAAACAAACTGTAGATTGTGAGAAGAAAATGATACAAAGGAGATATATTTAAAATTTGTATAGACAAGTATTCAAGTCCATCCTCTATTCCTTTGACAAGTATGGGACTTTCATTTATATATATATCTCAAGGCTATGGTGGGTATAAGTAAAAACCCATCAAAACCATCTGAAAACACCAATCATTAGTAGCAAGAGGGAGAATCCCATCGCCTGCAACATTACATCACCATATTCGATTTCATCATCATTTCCTCTACAAAAATGTATACAGTGAAGTGATAGAGAAACGAGAGATTACAGTGATTGCGGAAGCAGCAAGGCCAGCTCTTTCTCTAGGATCCTTGCGGTAATAGTTCCCAAAATAGAGAAATGTCGCATAGTACCACAAGAAAGGGAATACAAAACCTAGGAGAAAGCTGTAAAAGAAGAGATATTAGGTAAATCAAATTGGATATAGTGACACTGAATGGACTTAACTCGAATAAAATACAATACACTTTACTCACGAGAACCATCCGATTCCACAACCAAAGCATGGAAGAGGTTTGTCATACGCTCCATTTTCAACCTCGTCCACATCTTTTACAAGTGTATATCTTCCTTTCCCAAAGACCATAGCATCTATCATACAATACAGAGCCAAATTCTCTTTTAGTTGACACAGAAGGTGGAAATATAAAAATTGCAGGAGTTCCACACATGAACAGACTAAAAGGATACATCTTGAAAGAGTTTCTTAATGGATTGAGTGGGAATAGTGATGGTACCTTTAATTGCAGAGTAATATTTAGCAGCTGGTCTCACTACACTGACATGTTTATCACCAGTGGATTTTACTAGCTCTGCACTTCCATCTACACGCTCTTTAACAGCTGCGATAAAAAAGATAGATTAATCCAAAGTGGTGAAAACTCATACAGTAAAATCTACTTGGAAATGAGAAGGAACAGTAAAATCTATATTATCTCATCTCAAAGCCATGTACTTTGTCCCGGAAATCATATTTTGGTATGTATAAATCAAAGTTCATGATCTTAAACTGTTCGTAGACTACTTAGTTCCCAGATTTGGATGACTAACAAGAACTACAAAATCTCATAGCTTAGGAGGACTAAATAGTTAAACAGAAGAAGATGATTACTTTCCATCATAGTAGACAAGTGTTAATGAATGTCAAGCTCTTGTTTGTGAGTTTTGACCCACAAGATCTTCAAAATTGCCTGCAACTATATAAACAACAGTATGAATTCCAGAAATTAAACTCTAGACGTGGATTTCAATCGAGACAAAGGTTTGAAGAAACACAGATGCTTCGAGCTAAAACCCTAGCAGCAATCAAATCAACAAGAAACAGAACCATGAAAATTTCCCAGAGTCCGAATCAGATTATAATCTGTAATTGACAAAGCCATATATAACAATACTCTACAAATCAAATTTGAAATCAATCAGTTTTACGATTTAGTATGAATCACGAACCGGAGATCGTTCCAGGAGGTAAAAGAAAAACGAAGGAGACAAATCGGCAGATAATTTCTAGAGCAAAAATCGGTGAAGAGATTGATTGGAAGATAAGAGAGGAGATGAATCTGGAATCAATAAATCTGGAAGTCGAGATTCGTCGTCGTGCTTCTTCGTCTTCGTCTGCCTCTTCAAGTTTGTCAGCGTTAAAATGCGTATAGAGCGGAAGAACAAAAAAATGAGTCTTCTTTTGCACAACTTTGTCTCTTTCTCTATTTTAAATATTAAAATATTCTTATTCATAATTATCTAACCAATTAAGTAATTAACTATGGACTTTCAATTCTTTTGTCTACTTCATGAATATATATTTTTGTCAACCATGGTTTATCTACTGTTTTACTTGTTAGATTATAGATTTTTCTAATTATGAGTTGTTATATTCTTATGGAAAATAGTTAGATTTTACGTTATACTTTTTTTCTCACAGAAATAAAACCAATTGAAAAAGAAAAAGAAACACTCTGTTTTTTGTTCGGCAACCTTTTTAACGAATTTTCCTTACACAACACTTCTCAAAAAGAAATAAACATCGTTTTCCTATAAATATTGGGAATCTTTGTACACTTCAGACAACTTCTAGTCTTCCACTATTAGAATTTAGACCATTCTAGATACGTTACCCACTTACCAGTTATTACCATGTTTTAAAAATCATTAAGCGCTAGCGAGGCGACTTAGGATAGACTTTATAATTAATAAAAAATTGGAAATTAAATAAAGATTAATCAGTAATTATATTTTTTTTTTTTTTTTTTTATCAAAAAATATTGTTATCAACATATAATACAAATATACAATTAATAATATAATTGATTTGTTCTTAATTTTGTTAGTATTTTGATATATTTTTGTATTTTAGTTATGATTAAGGTTCAAAATCAAGAATTAAATATAAAACAAATAAATATAAATAGAATTTTATTGATTTTTTCTTATATTAAGTTAAAGTTTTATTAAATTGGCTAATTTTTATTTTTATTTAAAAAATATATTTATTCGGCTGAGCGAATATACTAATAAAAAAATCGACTAGGCAGCAATTAATCGGTAAAAATTGATTAACCAACTAATACCTCCAATTAAATAAAATCACAACAAATAACTATCATAAAACGATTAAACAGATACCTAAATGGTTAACCGCTGATTTTTAAAACAAAAATTACCATTTACCACACCACATAAATAGTAACAATCCTACCGGTAATATTTTTAAATAAATTATCAGACTAAAAATTTGAATTATGCAATATTTTCATTATTTCTGAGTTTACTTGTTCTTTTATAATTTAAAATTTCTTACTACATGTTACATATCATGTTGAATTGTCCATCTGATATAGTTGAATCTGTCTATTGAAAAAATAATATACGGAATTATTTAATAGCTACAAAAATATTAACTTAAGTCCAAGTGGACATCACTTACCAACACTTCACATTTGTTTATCATTTTAATCGATTTCTTACATGTGTGTGTTTATCTTCTGATTATGACATTCTATTTTAGTTTTTTCAATAAGCATGACAATTAAGTATTATAGTTAAAAGTCAATAAGCTCTAAACTAATGCAATTAAAAATTAATCAGAAGAACATTCGTCGAAGAAAATTATTCCCAAGACTTATAATACAATTAAAACAAATATAATTGATCAGCCTCCTTTATAAATGTGAACACTGAGAGAAGTGGGGGGATGTTAAAATGCAATGATTCTGATCCAAATTAAATGTTGACAAAACAAAAATGAATAAGAGGAAGACAATTCAAAGGAAAGATGAGTCAAGGACAAGTCAACGACCAATTCGTCTTCGTCGTCTTCTTCTTCTTCGTACTCACAAGCTACACGACGTCGAGTGTTCGTCATTCCTCTAAAACTCTTATCTTTCTGATCTCTCAGAAACCCTTGTGTCTTTTCTGCTCCTCTGTTTCGTTTCGATATTGATCTCCAAATTCAGACAATGAATAGAGGCAGCTTAAGCCCTAATCCCATCTGTCTCCCTCCTCTTGAACAATCCATTTCCAAATTTCTGTAAATCTCTTTCTCTATTTTATGACTCTTTCTAATGTCAATTTTAGGATATTCTTTGTTTCTGGTGGTTTACTCTGTTTTATTCTTCAGATTTAGAGTTTAGGAATCTAACTTTAGGATATTCTCTGTTTCCTGGATTCATTGTTTTTGTCAAAGAGTTTTCTAACACTGAAAAGTTTGAATAGAACACAGAGTGGAACGTTCAAAGATGGAGACCTTCGAGTTAACAAAGATGGAATCCAGACCGTGTCTCATTCCGAACCTGGAGCTGTAAGTTCTTGAAAATCAAGATCTCAATCTCTTCTCTTACATTTACATGTCTATTGTGTAACTTTTGATGTTTTTGTTTGGTTATTGCAGCCACCTCCTATTGAGCCATTAGACAACCAATTGAGTTTAGCAGATCTTGAAGTGATCAAAGTCATTGGCAAAGGAAGCAGTGGTAATGTCCAGTTGGTCAAACACAAACTCACTCAACAATTTTTCGCTCTTAAGGTCAATTTTCTAATATTTGTGTCTTTATATATGTGTTGCTTCTTTTTTCTTACAAGAGTGTTTTCTTACAAAATTATTTCATAATATTAGGTAATTCAATTGAACACAGAAGAATCAACATGTAGAGCGATTTCTCAAGAGCTGAGAATAAACCTAAGCTCACAATGTCCATTTCTAGTCTCATGTTATCAATCGTTCTACCATAACGGACTTGTTTCAATCATATTGGAGTTCATGGATGGTGGATCACTTGCTGACTTGTTAAAGAAAGTCGAAAAAGTTCCTGAAAACATGCTTGCTGCCATCTGCAAGCGAGTACTCTACGCAAAACATCTCTTACTATCTATTTATATATCTTCTCTAAAGAAAAAACTAAGCTCCTTCCTTCTCTTACTCTATACTAAACTCAGGTGCTTCAAGGTCTTTGCTATATTCACCATGAGAGACGAGTCATTCATCGTGACTTAAAACCTTCAAACTTGCTTATCAATCATCGAGGTGAAGTCAAGATCACTGACTTTGGTGTTAGTAAGATCTTGACTAGCACTAGCAGTCTTGCTAATTCTTTCGTGGGGACATACCCTTATATGTCGGTAAGTCTCCTCCATTCATATAAAACATTTTAAAAACGTTTTATATGAATCCTCTGGTGATTATTATGTTGTTGCAGCCAGAGAGAATCGATGGGAGTTCGTATAGTAACAAGAGCGATATATGGAGCTTAGGATTGGTTTTGCTAGAATGTGCAACGGGTAAATTCCCTTATGCTCCTCCAGAACATAAGAAAGGATGGAGTAGCATGTTCGAGCTTGTTGAAGCCATTGTTGAAAACCCACCTCCTTGTCCACCTTCTCATCTGTTTTCTCCACAGTTTTGTTCCTTCATCTCTCAATGGTAAAGACAAAAAATTTCATTCCATTTCTTGTTTTGTATGTAACTAGTAGGTATTTGAAATGATGGTTTAAACTTTTGTAGTGTACAAAAAGATCCAAGAGATCGAAAATCGGCTAGGGAGCTTCTGGTGCGTTTATAAATAAGATTTTATGTGTCTTTCTAATTTCCTAATGTTTCGGACCATTTCTTAACTACTGTTTGTTGTTGTTGTTGTTGTAATTCATGGTGAATAGGAACACGAGTTCGTGAAGATGTCTGAAGATGTAAATTTGTCGTCTTACTTCACCGACGCAGGATCTTTGATTCCCCCACTTGCTAACTAGTCCTTTTACCACCAAGTTATATATTTTTACATCCACTTGAAGAGAGGATTTTATGAAAGACAACAAATTTTATGAGATGTTATGATTTATATCTTTTATGAGAAACTAATCTGCAAATTTTTATTATATACAATCCTTTTGTTTTTTCTTTGCTTATTGATATATACTTGAATTCACCTGAGTAACAAATAATTCACATCACTATATTTTCTTGTAAATCTTTCCATTTTCGTATGTAAAACATTGGAAATTATTTGCATTTGCATAAACAATCATACTAGATCTTAAAATGTATATTGTAAACCATATTACATTTAGCCCGGGAAGAAAAAACACAAGGGGCTTGTTTCTTGAACGTTAAGACACAGAGCTTAACACATTAAGCTACAACTATCTCATATAACAAACAGGTTAGTTAAAATGTAATAGTTTTTTTAAAAATAAGCACAAATTATTAGTATTTCGTTTCTTTGAGAGAGACCCATATTCATTTTAAAAAAAAATTAAGAAAAAGGATCCTCTGTTTCAGTTCAAAGGTTTAGTCTTGAATTTCCTCTGAGGCTTCAAATCAACAACAACCACACTTATATTGTCTTTGCTTCCTCTCTGTAACGCAAGCTTCGACAAATACTCAGCCGCAGACATCGCAGCCGGATCTTTCCCTTCCTTTCTCCTCTCATCAGCGAGCAACGACGCATCTCCAGCCACCGCGTTCTTCTTGTGCCACAAGAGAATCCTCTTCCGCGCCATCTCGCACGCTTCCTCATCACTCATTACATCCCAAACTCCATCACTAGCAAGAATCAAACAATCATCTTCTTTAACTCTTCTCACAGCAGTCACTTCCGGATCAGGAATTATCGATGGTTTCAAGTATCTATCACCTGTCACAAATGTTACATATATTTTGTAAGCAAAAAGTTTCTATTTTAAGAACAATTCAAAAGCTTAAAGTAGAAAGAAAGCTAAAACAATTCAAAAGCTTGAAGGAGAAGTAGAAAGAAGGCTTACCAATGGATCTTGACATGGCAAGAACACCAAAAACACGAGCTCCGTTCCACTGAATCACTTTCCCTCCAGCAGCTTCAATCCTCGCTGCTTCATCTTCTCTATCAGGCTACACACATAAAACAAACATACATCAGAAAATGGATTCATCACACAACCGAATCTAACTATAGATCTTGAAAGCTTACTTTGTGGTCAACAGATAACGGTAACGGAGTTTTACCGCGGCAAAGAACGGCTCTAGAGTCACCGCAGTTAGCGACAAAGATATGAGACGGGAAAACAACGGCGACCACCGACGTTGACCCAACAGTCTCCGGAGCGACTGACTCGATCTCCGAGTCAACTCTCAAGAAAGAGTTGAAAAGGGCTCTCTTCCATTTCTCTTGCCACGCGTCACCGTCGCAGAGCATCGGTTTCTCCTTAGCTACCTCCTCCGCTAACGCTAAATGCATCCTCTCTTTACAATAATCCGCTACCTATAATAACAACAAGAACCGATCAAGTTCTGAACTTTGTAAAAGACCCAAAATCGCAAGATCGAATCTGAATATATACCTGAGAACCGCCATGGCCGTCGTAAACACCAAAGAAATGAGCGGTTGATAGAGGATTGAAACGACCATCTAACATGGAGCTAGAGCAAGATTGAAGGAATCTTGGAATCGTGGAAACAGCATCTTCCATCTCAGGTCGTCTTCCACAAATCGAAGTGAATCCATATAAAGGAACACTCTTGAATTCAAACAGACTCCTACTCTCTGTTCTGCTGATCATCATCTTCTGAACATCTGAGCCGTTGTTGGTTTCTTCTCCGGCGGCGGCGGGGATATCTATATCAGCAGCTGCTGATTCCTTCATGTTTAAATTAGGTGAATTGATCCGAGAAATCAAAACTTTCCTAGATTCAGAGACATGAGATCCGGAAACAGAGCAATCGTTCTCTGAATCTTGATTTGAGTATTGGCCGTTGCAGTAGCCTTTACCTAACCTGATGAAATCCATCTGGGTTTCAGAGAAAGGTCTGAATGGTACTGCAACCGCCGGAGATACTTCCTCCATTGATGGAAAAAAAAAAAAACTCTTGACTCAGAAGTTAGGTAAAGGTTTGAGCTTTTTTTTTTCCTCTGTTTTTTTTTCTCTGTTTTGTTTTTTGGTTGGTTGATCTATAAAACAGCTCAAATAGAACAAAAATGAAAATTCTATAGATTTCTACAGAAGTTAATTAGAAGAGAAACAGAGACAAGAAACACATGACTCTTCTCAAAAAGGGAAAGCAAAGACAACCGCAGGAAAACAGAAAATTTCCCGGGAAAAAAAAAACAGAACACAGAAAGAAGAAAAAGATGAATGAGGGTTTCCTGGATTGTGGGTAATTCGTTACAACCTCTTAAAGAGTATGTAATCTCTATAATATCTCTCTCTTCAATTAATTTCCAACTAAAATCATTTTCTAGATTCAACTACCTAATAAAAGTTGAAACTTTCTTCTTCTAAGAACTTCTTTGTGCCTTTCTCTTCACAGGTACAAGAGAAAGAAAGAAAGAGGAAGGAACTAATGGGTAATGCAAATGCAACAATTGCTTTAAATCTACTATTTATGTAAAACGTATATCGATATAGCTTTATTTTTTATTACATTTGTAAAAAAAAGTTATATTTTATTGGTCTATTTATTTTTTGTAATAAGGGGAGATGTTTCCTTCTTCAAATTTTAAAAAATCATACAAGGCACTTGCTTCGAAATTCGTGTATTCAACAATTAAAAAAGTATTTTTTTCTTTTCATTGCTCATCAATCTTTTGCCACTTTTATTAACTTTACACAAATGATGAATCGATTTTTCTGAAACCAAATATCCTACATGTTTTCTCTTTTTCAGAATAAATATTTTCTTTTTATTAACTTTAGTTAGGTCATCAGTTTAATGAGTTGTATATTATTACTGGATGACTCACTATTTATAATTTTGTTATTTTTATATTGTTATATATTTCATCTGCATAAATAGAGTTAAATCTGAGTTACCCTGAGCTTTATTCGTAATTTCTACCCAATGGAATTTGAGTACCAAAACAAAAATCATTGGACTAGAAACCAAACAAACATCATATACCATTTAGATATTAATAAAATAAAACAAATTTAAAATTTATGTCATTTTCAGTATAAGAACAATATTACTTTATCCACATAAAAGATAAGAAAGAATTGAATGGTTTTTTTAATATTCTGGCAAAATGGAAGACCCACTGGTAAAATATCCTAATAATGATAGTTTAAGGGGAATCGTTTCATTATTCGTCTAATAATTTAAAATGATTTATTTTGAAAACCATTGTTGGTCAAACTCAAAACCACAACCTTGTTTGGTTTCAAGTTTTAAGTTATGTAAATACAGTCATAGGGATCAGAATGGTTATTTGCAGCTGGAAAAATTGGTCTTTGTATTGTATTTTCTTTTAAATAATAAAGAAAATAAATTGGTCTTGCAATTATGAAAATACGTAAAACCTTTTCCAACATATCATTTTCTTTTCCATTTGTCCTAACGTAAAAGAAAAGGTATAAGGTCATAAAAATCCATTAATTCGACCATAATTAGCCTTTTTTATTGACCAGAAAATAAAAGAAAGAGAAAACAAAAACTATTAGTAGAAAACATATAATTTGTTGTTGTCGCGTTATAAAAATAAAACATAATTCCAATCGTATTATATGGATAGAGTCATGGACATAATTAAACAACGACCCAAGAACATGAGAGAATGCGTCCAATTAAAAAATACAAAAGAAAACAAAAAATTGAATAATGGGTCCCATGTTTATCAGAAAAACCTGTGGATAAGCGACACGTATACGAAGAGAAAGTCCGATTTTGGTGAACGAGAGAGGGTGACGTGTACGGTGCGAGATGTGTTAGTTGGGTGGCGGGAGAGATGATAGAAAAAAAAGGTTCATTGCACTGACAAAGACAGCCCCTTTAAATTCCGTAAATATCTTGTCTTTTAACTCTTTTATTTTTATATTTTCTCTAATCTTATATCTCAATATATTCGGATTTTAGTCGTCAACAGAACGAAACAAAAAATTATTTAACAAGATGCCACTTGTGCTGTCTTCTTTGGACAATGTGTAATGATATGCTATTCAAATGGAAATGTGAATGTGGGCTTTGAATGATGGGCAGCAAGCAAAGTATACCCCAAGACACCTAAAATTCAATGAACCAATCATCTACTACCTTTTATTGAAAATCCTACTATAAAGCGTTTTTAAAAAGTCAATATTTATATTGAAGGCTATAATACTATAAGATAAAAATGAGAAGATGAGTCCCAAGGAAACACATGAACAGTAATATTTGTATTTACATTTACAGTTTACTTAATTTAATTACATCCATTTACATCATTGATGCCTCCCATTTTTGATGAAACAGACTTACTTGAGTCTTTTGATATGCAAAAGACTCTTGTTTATTTTCGTTCATTAACAACAACAACAACAAAAAAACTTCTTTAATTTTCAACTCTTCAGTTTTATTTTATTATTCATATCGTATGAGCCACAAAGTAAATGGCCCCTCATAGTACATTTGGGATAAGAAAGCTCATGCATTAAAGAGTTTTCTCAGATGCTTGCACATTTCTCATCCCTAGATCTCCACTAATGTTGATACCAGACACATTCTATATATTCTATAAGATCAATTCCTCTCAATTATGATATGTTTCTTCATAGAATCATTACGTACAAACTAAGAATCAGTATCAATACTAGTCTTAACTATTCCTGCATTATTTTATTTTTATTTTTTGCCATTACAGTAATTGAAAATTTCAAGAGGTTAAAGAGATAATTACCAACAGAACCAAGCTATACATTATTTTCTTACTATGTTAATGTTTAGTAATTTCTTAATACTTCTCAATTATAATTCCCAGAGAGTTTAATCTCTTAATACGAGATTTTTCTTTAGCAAGCCATGGGTTTCGAGACCAAATCAAAGTCTCTTACAGAAAAACCTGACTAATAAGCAATGGATCCATGTCTTAAGATTAGACTTATTGAAATTGGAAGACTTAAAGGGCCGGTTTGTTATCGGGCGGGCCTTCACTCGGCCAGTGAAAGTCAGAAACATTCAGACAACATTTTGTGGAAGCAACACGGTCTCTTATTAAGTTATTTACTCCATGAGTTGTCCAAGTCTAGTAACTCGTGTCTTGGGCCAACTCACGAAAAGACCGCTGCGTACCGTTAGCCATTGACTTGACTTTTTGGAGTCAACTCTCATCGTCTCACTATGATTAGATCAACCATGAGAAGGGAATATAATTGACTAATCGTTATTTTGCTCAGCGAAGTAAAGAAATGGATTTCATCTCATCTATACTCGTGGGCTTTGCTCAGGTGTTGTGTGAATCTATGAACATGGCAGAGAGAAGAGGACATCAGATTAGTCTTAGACAAACCATCACTGATCTTGAAACAGCCACCGGTGACTTGAAGGCCATAGGTGATGACCTGAATTTACGGACTCAACAAGTCGATATAGAGGGGCAAACCAGCACAAACCGTGCAAGAGTGTGGCTCAGTGCAGTGCAAACAACGGAGACTGAAGCAGAATTGATTCTAGCGAGGTTTATGCGTAGGGAACGAAGGACAAGAATACAGAGGAGATGCCTTGGTTGCTTCGGTTACACCGACTTCAAACTGTGCAAGAAGGCTTTTGCTACACTGAAGAGCATTAATGAGCTGCGAGAACGCTCAGTAGATATACAAACAGATGGCGGATCAATTCAAGTGACTTGTAGGGAGATACCAATCAACTCCGTGATCGGGATTACCACGATGATGGAACGGGTTTGGGAATTTCTCAGTGAAGGAGAAAACAGAGGAATCATCGGGGTTTATGGACCCGGTGGTGTTGGGAAGACAACGTTAATGAAGAGTATTAACAACCAGCTGATCAAAAGAGGTCATCAGTATGATATACTGATATGGGTTACAATGTCTAGAGAATATGGTGAGTGTACAATTCAGCAAGCTGTTGGAGCAGGGTTGGGTTTATCTTGGGACGAAAAGGAGACAGGGGAACATAGAGCTTTGAAGATATACAGAGCTTTGAAACAGAAACGGTTCTTGTTGTTTGCTAGATGATGTCTGGGAAGAGATAGACTTGGAGAAAGCTGGAGTTCCTAGACCTGATAGGGAAAACAAATGCAAGGTGATGTTCACGACACGATCTATGGCTTTATGCAGCAAAATAGGTGCAGAGTGCAAGTTGAGAGTGGAGTTTCTTGGGAAGCAATACGCGTGGGAGCTCTTTTGTGATAAAGTTGGGAGAAACGATATCTTGGAGTCGTCACCGTCCATCCGCCGGCTCGCTGAGGTTATAGTGAGTAAATGTGGAGGATTGCCTCTCGCGTTGATTACTATAGGAGGAGCCATGGCTCACAGAGAGACTGAAGAAGAGTGGATCTACGCTAGTGAAGCTCTGAACAGGTTTCCAGCAGAGATGAAAGGTATGAACTATGTGTTTGCTCTTTTAAAACTCAGCTACGACAATCTTGAGAGCGATCTGCTTCGAACTTGTTTCTTGTACTGCGCTTTATTCCCAGAAGAACATTCTATAGATATCGAACAGCTCGTTGAGTACTGGCTTGGAGAAGGGTTTCTCGTTAGCTCCCATGGCGTTAACAACATTTACAAGGGATATTTTCTAATTGGGGATCTGAAAGCGGCATGTTTATTGGAAACCGGGGATGAGAAAACGCAGGTGAAGATGCATAATGTGGTCAGAAACTTTGCACTGTGGATGGCATCTGAACAGGGGACTTATAAAGAGCTAATCCTAGTAGAGCCTAGCATGGGACTTACCGAACCTCCTAAAGCAGAAAACTGGCGACAAGCGTTGGTAATTTCATTGTTAGATAACAGAATCGAGACCTTGCCTGAAAAACCTGTATGCCTGAATCTGACAACACTCATGCTCCAACAGAATTGCTCTTTGAAGAAGCTTCCATCAGGTTTTTTCACGCATATGCCTATTCTCAGGGTCCTCGACTTGTCTTTCACAAGTATCACTGAGATTCCAATGTCTATCAAGTATTTGGTGGAGTTGTATCATTTGGCTATGTCAGGAACAAAGATAAGTGTATTGCCTCAAGAGCTTGGGAATCTTAGAAAGCTGAAGCATCTAGACCTACAAAGAACTCAATTTCTCCAGTTATGTTGGCTAAGTAAGCTCGAGGTTCTGAACTTGTACTACAGTTATGCGGGTTGGGAACTGCAGAGCTTTGAAGAAGATGAAGTAGAAGAACTCGGTTTTGCCGACTTGGAACACTTGGAAAATCTAACCACACTCGGTATCACTGTTCTCTCACTGGAGACCCTTAAAACTCTCTACGAGTTCGGCGCCTTGCATAAACGTATACAGCATCTGCACGTTGAAGAGTGCAATGATCTCCCCTATTTCAATCTCTCATCACTCATTAACCATGGTAGGACTCTGAGAAGACTTAGCATTAAAAGTTCCCATGACTTGGAGTACCTGGTCACACCCACAGATGTTGAAAACGACTGGCTTCCAAGTCTAGAGGTTCTAACACTACACAGCCTCCATAAATTAAGCAGAGTATGGGGAAATTCTATAAGCCAAGAGTGTCTGCGGAATATCCGTTGCATTAACATTTCACACTGCCACAAGCTGAAGAATGTCTCATGGGTTCCGCAACTCCCAAAGCTAGAGGTGATTGACCTGTCCGACTGCAGAGAGCTAGAGGAACTGATAAGCGAACACGAGAATCCATCCGTTGAAGATCCAACATTTTTCCCAGCCCTGAAGACTTTGAGACTTAGGGATCTCGCAGAACTAAGCAGCATCCTTCCATCTGGATATTCTTTCCAAAAACTAGAAACTTTAGTCATCACAAATTGCCCCAAAGTGAAGAGATTGCCATTCCAGGAAAGGGCACAGACGAACTTGCCAACAGTTTACTGTGAGGAGAAATGGTGGAATGCACTGGAAAAGGATCAACCAAACATTTGTTGCTTAAGGAGCTTTGTTCCAAATTGATATGAGAGCTAGGAGCGGTCTGTACATAACAACATATGTCAGTTATATGTACATGTAAATAAATGAAAAATAAACTATTTTCCAAGAGAAATAATAACAGTTTGAGTATACTTACCAACATGTCAGCAGCATGGCCATTCCACTGTTGCCTGTAACCTGTCGCTTTATAACAAATAAGTGAACAAAACAGTACAGCCACAGATGTTGGTTCTTACCAGATTAGGAACACAGTAAAATTGTAAAGAGGTCATGGAGAATGTAAAAACAAAAGCATAGAAAATGGGAAACAGATAAAATGACATAAGAATTACTAGCAACCTGACAACTGTATCAATCAAATTTGCAGAAATTTCAAATTCCCATTGCCAATAAATTAAATAAGCATCACTATCCCATTAGACTTGGGAAAAAGGTTCAGAGAAAAGAAAATAGGTAAACAAGAGTTGACATTCAAATATGAAAACAAAAAAACAAACCAAAACTCCAGCTTGTAGATTCCAGGTGAATATGAAGTTATATGTGAGCTCATAAGAGCACCAGCCCAAGTTCTGATGGCTTTAAGGCACTTCTTAGACGATAATTGTAGAGATAATAGTGAAGCTGACCATCTCCTGGACCAAACTTCAATTCTTTTAGGAAACTCTCATTGTGCATGACATCCAATGCATTGAACACATCAAAACCCTTTTGTTTGGCGACTATTAAAGCATCATTCATCAGCTGAAGAAAAGTGGTCCGCGTGGCCACATTGTAGTATGAATAAGCAGCTTTCAACGATGTATAATTTGGGTTGCCAAGAATTGTTGAAGGAAGAGTATAGAAACTGCAGAAGTCAGTAACATCATGTGTCTCCGGGCTTTCTACAAGATAACTGTCCACAACATCCTCCCTTGGAAGAAGCCAGTGCTCAACATCATTCTCATCAAAGTCGGTCGCGACGAGAAACTGACTAAGATAATTCCTGAGCAAACGTGTCACAGCGGGAACATCACAGGGCTCCATTTTCCTGAATCCAGGAGTAACTGGTACATCTGGTAACTTATACAGCTTTATCGTCCTGCTCATTGTCATCCTCGCACCAAGCCTTGAAAATCCAACATCAATGAGCTTCTTAGGGTTCAAGGTTCTGTGCCAATATTGGCAGGTTGCAACTGGTGTCGGAAGCACAACTCCTGCAGTATAAGCTGCTTGCCACATATTCTCCAAATGAACCCTCCTCGTAACCTCCTTAATCATAACAGGTGCAAGTCTCTTAGACCTGAGCTTCTTGTGAACGCACAAGAAATTGATCTCAGCCATCTTCACAACATCA
Organism: Cardamine flexuosa; assembly: GCA_963555745.1. NCBI lineage: Eukaryota > Viridiplantae > Streptophyta > Magnoliopsida > Brassicales > Brassicaceae > Cardamine > Cardamine flexuosa. The sequence continues at coordinate 5,501,344 of OY743215.1, read as the reverse complement.
TCACGCACCCTGATTCTAGCTGGCACACCGCTGATGAAAGCAACAAGTTTCTTCGAAGTCTTGGCACGGACTCCTATATACCAGCTCGGATAATAACCAGGTGGACGCAAAGCCCAAGTCAAAAACTCCTTGGAATAATTGAACCTGAACATATTCTCATCATCCTCGACATAGTTGTTCTTGAGAAGGTTGTAAACTTCTGAGCACACAAAATCCGACTTCATATCACAAGTGGTCCATTCATAAGCAGCAGGAAGGTTGTAAGGCTCCTGCTTGACTTCAGACAACGGTGTAGCAGGCTCGATTGGGCCTTCAGGTAGACTCGTGTCCCCAATATCTTTAAACTGCCCCACAGGTTGAGTCTCCCAGAATTTGTGTTGTTTTTCCACTGACATTGAATCCTGGAACTGTCGGACTATAGTTTCCACTGAAGTATCATCCCCAAGTAATTGGTTTACTTCAGCAATTTTATCTAATGTCTCTTTAAGAGAGCCAGGAGGTGAATTATCGTCGCCCATTTCCTACGATTACAGTAGTTAATGAAACTATGAGCATATATGATAAGAAGAAGAAAAAAATCATGTTTATTGATAAATATTTCCAGGAACAAGAAGAAAATCATCAATGCATATGTAGCTACGAATTTTTCAAATCTTCCACTAGCTACACCATATGTGTATTATGCTAAATCAAACTGAAATATAGCTCAGACCACAAATCAGAGATTAGTAAAGCCAATTTTCCTGTAATTTTGGGATTCATTGACCTAATTATCTGTTCATTCGTTATTCCCATATGAAATATAGGTAAAACGATTCAGGAGTTAAGCCAAGTTGAATAAAAATCGAACTATCTATGATCAAACAGATCTCAGAGCTAATGAAGACGACGATGGCAGGAGAAAACTCACCGATTAACCTCCAAAGACTCCAATCTCGTTCCGTGAAGAATAACAAGTAATCAGATCTCGGAATCGTCACCTCTGATCAGAGTTCAAGTTAGTAAGCTGCTCAAGGAGCAGAGAGAGGCATAGACGAAGACTGCGACGAAGCGAGCTGAGTCGGATCGTATGAATTGCAAAACCTTTTAATTTTCAAATATTACATTTGTGAGTCTTTAACTTTCAATTATTGTGCATTGTGCCCCAATATTTAATAGACTTTCTAATTTTTAACTCCCCGAACACAAATTCGACATTCAATTTCATGTTGGATCAATCAAACTGTATACAAATTTTCGTAGTGTGTTGACAATAGAAAAAAAGAACAAAAAAAGAAGGTCATTCATTAACCAAGTAGTACAATTAATGTATCAGTGGTGGTGGTGGTCTTCTTCGGAGTGGTTGTCTTCTTCGGAGACTCGAAGATTATTGATGCCTCTAATGGCTGAATCGTATGGTCTTCTTGTCGAGGAAGAAGACCTGTTCGCAGTCTCTACCGCAGAGTTCCTCGGGATCACACCGCGGCTAACGTCACCTGTACGGCTTCTCTGCAACTCCTCCACGGCCGGAAAATTGTCACGGCTGCTACTCACTGCTGTAACCCTCCTCGATGATCCTGCTGATTGTGCAAACAATGACGAGCTTGGCATCTGCATCGAAATGAAACTTAATACTTTTTCGCCATAAAAAATCACATCCAAAAGTTGCATAGCGATTCATACCATGGAGTCTCTAGCATTTGAGGATGTTTGTTGGTTAGAAAAACTCCCTGAGTTCTCAAGAGCGCCTGAAGCTCTCCGTCGAGATGATTCCATATGCGGTCGCCCTTCTTCTTCGCCTTTCGATACAACAATGACCAATAAAACAATGTCAGTGCTAACTTCTATACGGAGGAATGAGAACTACTTTTGAGTGGTCAAGGAAATTTACCTGTGTATCTATCGATGTTGGAAATGCCCGGAGGTAAAGCGGCACTAGTTCCAACCGCAGGATTCTGCAGCAGAAGAGACTCGATCAGAAAAATGTATAACCAAAGAGATAGACTGATTAACTAACAACTCAAATCATAATACTTACCAGGGCACGAGAGGGGGGAGCGGTTAGTTGTGATTGTTGATACTTCAAAATGGTCCAGTCAAACACGTAATCAAATTGAAACCCTGTAACGAAGAAATGAAAATCCTGTTAAAAAATGAATTCGGCTAAGGGATTGTGGACTGGGTGGCCCGGTTCAGAGGGTAGAAAATCTCAAACCTTCACGGATAAAGAGATCTCTAAATATCCTTTTGAGATAAGCGTAATCTGGTTTATCATCAAAGCGGAGCGATCGACAGTAGTGGAAATACGATGCAAATTCGGACGGGTAACCGCGGCATAATGACTACAAGGAGATCATATAAGTATCAGATAGGAGGAAACATAAATCTGAGTTAAAAAACAGCAAACTTGTGAAGAAGAACTTACCTCAATGGATGTAGAAACTTTCTTTTCGCTAATCCTCTCATATTTTTGTTTTTTGGTTCCAGCTTTCAGTCCTTGCCACGGAAGACTAAACCAGAGATATTCCACACGTCATCACAATGAAAGAGTAAGAGGTTAAAAAGTGAAGGAGGCATGTAGCATAAACTCACCTTCCTTTGAGGAAGTACATAAGGATGTAACCAAGAGACTCAAGATCATCCCTCCGGCTTTGTTCTTGAGGTTCGCAGTACCAGAAAAAAAATAACAGCAGATGAGTCTCAAACCTTGATACTTAAACACATATGGAGAGCGACTGAAACAACACATAAACGTGAAGCGGGTCTTGTCAAGCTTACCAATTCCCAAGTGTGTATTCATACTAGCGTATCTCGCAGTTCCTGTCAGGTTCTTATTTTCTCTGCGAATGGAAATCATGGGAGGATTTACATAACGACGAAAACGTACTAAAAGAAAGTACAAGAGCTGATACAATGATATGGCCTCGCCTGTAGGGAATGTGCTGATGTGTTGAACTATCCCTATACTTCTTAGCAAGACCAAAGTCGATGATGTATACCTAAGAGAAGGATTAAACTTAGTCAATCCAATGATTTCTTCAAAAGTTACTAAAATAAGACTTTAAAAGGATGCAATTCGGATATAAGATGATGAACCTGGTTGGCACGCCTTCCAAGGCCCATGAGGAAATTGTCTGGCTTGAGATCTCGGTGAAGGAAAGATTTTGAATGAAAAAACTCAACACGGTTGATCTTAAAACAAAACCAAAGGAAGAAAGAGGTCATTTTTTTACAGAAACATAGACAAGCAAATGAAAGAAAGGCATCACACGAAAGCAAAGAGGTTTTACCATTTGATCTGCAAGCATGAGGACAGACTTCAAGGAAAGTTTCCTGCTACAAAAATTAAACAGATCTTCAAGACTCGGTCCGAGTAGATCCATCACCAAAACATTGTAGTCCCCTTCAACACCAAACCATTTGACGTTGGGAACACCAGCTACCGTAGTTAATGCAAAAGAAAGGTCATAAGAAACTCAAGAATCACAAACTCATTATCAGAAATAAAGATTTCAAAAGAGAAGAATCATTACTTCCTCCCTGTAGAATCCTGTATAACTTCGACTCATAAAGCAGCTGAGGATGTTTTGTCCTCACATTTTCCTGGGAAAACAAAAAACAAAAACAAAGTGATTAAATCTCAGCTTTCAACATACATTATAGCATCACCTGGATCAAATTATTAAAACTAAGCAACAAGAACTCACAAGCTTAATTGCAACTTCTTCATTCGTTTGAATATTAGTACCTAAAAAATCAGAGGTTAACAACAACAATGTTAGAAATATGAATGCACAAATGTAATGGATTCTTCTATAATACAAAAAAAATCAAAAATTTGAGAGAGTAGTAACAAACCGAGATAGATCTCTCCAAACGAACCACTTCCAATCTTCCGGCCAAGCCGAAACTTATTTCCCACACGAGGTTCCATTAAATAACCACGAAACCCTAATTACAATCTCAACACCAAACGCAGATTCAATAAGAAGGAAACGGGACCCAAATAAGCCCTTCCCAACCAGAATCAGCCCAGCAATTCAGAATCTCCGCAGATAAAAACAACACAGAGATCACCAACAATGAGATTACGGAACCAAACAAAAAAACGGAGATTTTCACGGATTTTTACGCCGACTTTGGGGGTGAAATTTACAAATCAAAACCCAATGATTATCTTGCTCGTCCTCTCGATCTGAAGAAAAGAATCCATCTGAAGGGGAATGCCGTTTCTCAGATGTTTCCTCTCTCTTCTCTGAAGAATCGGAAAACCTAAAGATAAAAGAGCTTCGATGGACAGAAAACGATGAGCATGTTTTTTGTCTTGAAAGTTTGTGCCTTTTCTTTTCTTTCTTCTGTTTCCTTCCGGCTACGGGTAAATTTGTATGATTCCGGTTTATTCTTGGTTCTATTCGGTTAGGTTTCTAAGATCCATTTATTTATTATTTCAAAGTGCAAGTCATAACTAAATTTTGAAAAATTAATAAACTAAATCCAAAATTAACTTCGGTGAAGCCTACAATTTGAAATTTTAATAAACTAAACCCCAAAATAACTTGAGTGGATCCTAAAAATAGCATTGGGAAAACATTTGATGGTTCCACTAAATGTTTTATATTGGAGATATCTAGACTGTCGAGTGGTCTCAAATTCAAGTTTTAATATGATAGCCACATAAACCAACTTTTAGAATGTAGCTATTAATGCAAGAGAAAAAAAATACCGGGAATGAAAAGGACAATCAACAACCTACATAAAAATCGGTTTAAAGAATTCTGAGGTTTATGTAGATGTTTATGGGGGCTTTTGCTTCATTGCTTTTTAACACGGAAAAAATCATCTGATTTTTATAGTGGCTACAAGATGACACCTTAACAGGTGTGGTTGCTACGCGTGACGTGAAAGCTATAAAATGTTTTTCCTAAGATGGAGTCGTGGCCATCCCTGTCGCTGAATGAACAATTTTGAAATGCTTTTCTTGGATATTTGAAACCAGGTTTAAAAGTTTGCTTTTTTTCCATTTAAATAGCGTGGCGATTTACAGTTTTTCTGATTATATAAAATTAGCTTGAATTCGTCTCATGTTTACAAATTGCAATCACGAATTCTCTTCCTTCGTAAAGAGAATCCATTTTTTGGATGGGCCTTAAGTGATGTTAGTACTTAGCAGGCCCAATGATATATATTGTCAAACCCAAACCAAATTAGGCTTGTAGACTGATACCAATAACAAATTCAGGGCAATATATCAAAAATATCATTAGCATACATAGGCCGGTTAGTCTCTACGACAAAGACTTATTGGCCACTTATTTTAGAATAATCCTTTGTATTTTTTACTAAATTAAACTTTTATTGGATTTTAATTATATTTGTGAAGAATTCGAGTCATAAATTTTCTTGGACCTAAGATATGTTTCCAAATATGATCGGTAAAGTGTGTCTATTAAAATATTTTACTTCTGTAAAAAGTAATTAAATTTCCTAAGTATTATTGAATTTGTATATTTCAAAAATGACATGAATCACACAAGTCTATATTATTTTGTGACATTGACAAACTCACTGTATCTGAATTTTTAAGAAATTTAGGTTGTTAAGCATGATTAAATTAAATTTGTAATGAATCCAAGGAGATGCAAAACGAAAAAGAACTGTTGCAAAAGATCTAAGAGATGCAAGTTGGTTGACTAAGTTGCCGTAAAGTATTTCGCTAAAAGTACTAGTTACATACACATGACTGGTGTCGATCCAACGAATTTTAATGTTTTAACCAAAAAAAAAATTATGCATTTTTTATTTTATTTTTTTAATGCAAACTGCAAAATACTACCAAATTTCGTTCCACTATAAAACCAAAGAATCTATGAAAAATATATAATAAGTAATCTCACTATAATGTTACGAAGCCATGAATTTTGTAAAATTTGTTACTTCTAAACTTGTGTAATCGCAATAATAACTTTTTGCATGAATTAATGAAAATACTAAATCCCTAATTCAATTGTTTGACAATTATTCAAATGCTGTTACAAAATTATAATATAAAATTCTCAATGATCGAAGCAAAATTCTACCATTATAATTAAATTTACATAAAGTGATACCACAAAAGTATGCCATTAAAAAAAAATCAATTTAGAAGAAGTTTAGTTGGAATAGTGAGATACCAAGCCAACTATATCATTTAGCCATACATATCTTGGCCGGTTTGTCTCTACGACAAAGACATTATTGGCCATTTGGTCACTTTATTTTTAGAATATTCTTTATGCTTTACTAAATTAAGCTTGATTTTAGTTATACTTGTCAAGAATTGAATCACAAATTCTCTGGTAGTATGGACCAATTGGTTAAGATATGTTTCCAAATATTGTATATGGAGTGTTTGTTATAACATTTTTATTTTTCTGAATTATTATTGAATATTTATTTGTATATATAAAAATTGACATGGAACACACAAGTCTATATATTATTTTGTCAAATCAATGTATTTGGATTTCTAAGAAAAATTAAGTTATCAAACATGAGAATTGATTTTCTTAATTCTTATACATACATATAGAGAGTTTGGCATGTAATGTAGTGAATCCAATAAATTTGTTTTTAATAAATCAAATTTAGAGAAAAAAAGAAGTAAATATAAAAAGAGAAAACAAAAAATAAAACGTAGGGAAATTAAATTAAAATGGCAGTTGATAAGTTGCTAGGTTTTTATTAGGTGTGTAAAGGGAGGGAGGGAGTCATAGAGAGAAAGAGGATTTAAGGGTTCGTTCATCCGTCGCCTCCCAAAAACCCAAAGTTTCTTCTTCTGCTTCTCCTTCTCCTTCAAATCTCTCTCTTAGCTCACTCTCTTCTCCAAATCCTCAGAAAAAAAATGAGCAACGACAAGGATAGCTTCAGCGTCGCCGATCTTACTGCTGGTAAATTCCTCACTCTTATCTCTTTTATGCGCTTCTTCAGCAAGACCTGCTTTAAACCCTAATTTCCCTCCCTTATCACAACTATCTTCGTTTTTCTGACTGATGCTCTTTCAATTATCTCTTTCGTTTCAGCTCTTAAAGATGAGGATCGAGCTGGCCTTGTGAACGCTCTTAAGGTGAGTTTCTTTTTCTTCTTCTGTAAAACCTCAGAGCTTGAACGATTTTACTCTCCGATTAGATTCTGTGTCTTGTTGTTTATACACTATAAGGCGTGCCTTGGTGTTTGATTTCTATGTTTCAGTGTCATTCATTGTTTCTTTTTAAGTAGAATGATAGTTTATGGGAGATTATTTGTTGAGTTTGTTATATTTATTGTAATTCACAGCACAAGCTGCAGAATTTGGCTGGTCAGGGCTCTGATGTGCTTGAGAGTCTTACTCCTACAGTGAGAAAGCGTGTTGATGCTTTGAGAGATATACAGGTTAGGAAATTTTCCTTCACATTTTCCCAACCTATGTTTGCTATTGTTCAATGGAGTTTTGTATTGTACTATTTTGTTTAGTCGAATGCCAAGTTTCAAAGTAAGGTATTGCGTTTTGATTATTGGTGACTTACTTCTTTTCACACAGGGCCAACATGATGAGCTAGAGGCTAAATTCCGAGAGGAGAGAGCTGTTCTTGAAGCCAAGTACCAAAAGCTGTATCAGCCTTTGTATACCAAGGTAATTGTTAGTGAACAAGTTTTATTGTCAGTGTTAATTAATCTGTTCAGTCACAAACTATTTAATGGGGGTTTGTTTATACTCTTAGTTGTATATATTTCTTAAAATTCCTAATGAATTCTACTTTGCATCTTGTAATGCACAGCGTTTTGAGATTGTGAATGGTACTACTGAAGTTGAACTGGCTCCAGAGGACACAAAGGTGGACCAAGGAGACGAAAAAACTGCAGAAGGTATCTTCATGAATATTGTATTTCTTGTTTGTTTTTAACCGTTTTGGAAAGACTATAACAATTTGACATGTTTTAATGTATTCGATCACAGAGAAAGGAGTTCCAAGTTTCTGGCTCACAGCTCTGAAAAATAATGATGTTACTTCTGAGGAGGTAGCGTATATGCAGTTTTTTGGGGTTCATTTTATATACACTCCTATCATAGCCATGGAAAATGAGCATAGCTTAATGTCCTCCATGTCAGGTCACAGAGCGTGATGAAGGGGCTCTTAAATATCTTAAAGATATCAAGTGGTGCAAGATTGAAGAACCTAAAGGATTCAAACTTGAGTTTTTATTTGACTCGAATCCGTACTTCAAAAACACAGTCTTGACAAAGTCTTATCATATGATTGATGAAGATGAGCCACTGCTTGAGAAGGCTTTGGGGTAACTATTTCCTGCAAATGTTGTCTACTTTTAAGTATATTCTGCTTAGGGATTCTTATTCTTTCTCCTCACGTCAGGACTGAAATTGACTGGTTTCCTGGAAAGTGTCTAACTCAAAAGATTCTCAAGAAGAAGCCTAAAAAGGGTTCAAAGAACGCTAAACCAATCACCAAAACAGAAGATTGTGAAAGCTTTTTCAATTTCTTTAGTCCTCCACAAGTTCCGGAGGAAGATGAAGATATTGACGAGGAAAAAGTAAGATAATTATAATCAAACTCTGTCATCACTTAGTTATTATCAAACTCTGTCATCACTTAGTTATTATCAAACTCTGTCATCTTTTTGTAATGTCTCCCGTTATTCGATGCAGGCTGAGGAACTTCAAAATCTGATGGAACAAGATTATGATATTGGGTTCGTCTTTTTCTAACATCTTTGTTCAGCGGCAAACTCTGTGATAATCCTTTCATTGATATCTCTGATCACAAGTAATTCATACTTTCTGCAGATCTACTATTCGGGACAAGATCATACCCCATGCTGTCTCATGGTTCACTGGTGAAGCTATGGAAGGAGAGGAGTTTGATATAGATGACGATGAGGAAGATGACATTGATGAGGATGAGGATGATGAGGAAGATGAGGAAGACGAAGAAGATGAGGACGAGGATGATGATGATGATGACGAGGATGAAGAAGAAAGCAAGACCAAAAAGAAGGTAGAAAGTGCCCCAAGTGTACTTGTTTCATTTGTTTTCCAATTAATACTGCCAGAGAAGTTCTTACTAATCTTTTGAAATCGGTTTAATTGTTTATGCAGCCATCAATCAGACAAAAGGTATGTAACCTTATCTAAAAGTTTATTTTAGTGGAACCTCAAAATTCCTGTGGAATAATCAAATATTCTAGCAATCACTGAAAGTCGTAAACTATCAAAAAGGACACAGCAGAGACTAGACAAGCTCTTGAATCATGGATGGGTAGTACTAGTTCATATGTTGAATCATTCTCGTGATTCATTTCATTTACAGTAGGAATCTTGTGATGAATGTGATAACCATCTGCTTCTTTTTTCTGCTTGGTCTGCAGAAGGGAGGAAGATCTCAGATAGTGGGTGACGGTCAACAAGGTGAGAGGCCACCTGAATGCAAGCAACAGTAATCTCTACGCTCTACTGATCAAAAAGGTAGGCGTGAAAAAACATATTCTGGATCATTCTCTGTTCATCAAGAATGAGGATTGAGTGAAAGTTTTGGTTTGTTTTTGTTTTTCAGTGAAATTCATCTCCTAATTGATGATGCTCATACGAGTTTTTGATCACTCTTCTTTTGGTGTTTATTTTCGTTAAATGACTTTAATATACCTTGGTGTTTAATTTATGAATCGACGAATCATCCTCTTCTTGGTCTATTGTTTTTATCTTTCTTTGTTGGGAAGGGACAGACATGTTTAATACTATGTTTTTATGTAATATGGAATTGAATTTGTGGAAGCATGCCTTGTGACTTGTGTGGTGTGCCGCGTCGGAATTATCGTGTCAACGGACCAATTAGTTTTAGTTAACCATTTATATTGTCATGGGAAGTGGGAATGAAAGTTATTCTTTTGTATACTATGACACTGTCTTTTGATATTCAATGTTGTCCATTTTTGTTGTGTACGACTTAAATGAATAATTTGACTAATGACCAGTTAGTCAAATCCAAACCTGTCACAGTCATCATTTCACCCCTATGGTGCCTAACTTGACTAATACCAAATACTATTCGTTTAGATAAATATTAATATCTTCTATTTATTGTAGAATGGTACTAGTCGACTACTTTGTTATGTTTACATCGTCTGCTATGTTTTTCTTCTGTTGTATTCTACAAACAAAGTTGGCTCTTGATGAACATCAGAAAGCAAATACATTGGAAATGTGCACATTTAATTGTGAAATATTTTAGAAGTGGCGAAGACTGTAGAAGATGTTTGATTAAATTAATAAAAAGCAAACAAACTCGCTACAGTGTTTGCTGGATTGGAGACAACAAAATTTTCACACTAATCCTCCCCTTCCCCTTCCCCTATCCTTTTCCCGAGCCTCCAACACAAGGCACCTAATCTGATGTCGTAAGAAAACAAACTCGATGCATTGTTTGTTGAGTTTGAGACATGCACATGGGGACCCACAGTCAAGAGAACAAATAAAACCGCTCAGTTCAGTGTTTTTCTTCCACTTTTTTTATTATTGCCGTTTAAAGCCTTTCCTGGAAACTTACCTTAAGTGCTCGAGAGAGACCGTTGATGATAAAGGTTTCATTTCATAATCATGAGTAGTGATTGATCCTGTCGTTGTTTGTTGAACTTTTGTATCTCTCTGACTCTGTTTTGTTTGTTTTCTACGGATCTTGAATTTGTGATGGCCGCCACCACCGCTAGATTCTCCGATTCTTACGAATTCAGCAACACAAGCGGAAACAGCTTCTTCGCCGCTGAGTCATCAATTAATTATCCGGCGGAGTTTCTCACAGTATCTGAGATATCAGCGCTTCAGCTGCTCTCTAACTGCCTCGAATCCGCGTTTGACTCGCCGGAAACTTTCTACAGCGACGCTAAGCTAGTTCTCGCCGGCGGTCGAGAAATATCTTTCCACCGTTGCATTCTCTCGGCGAGGATCCCCGTTTTCAAGACCGCGTTAGCCACCGTGAAGGATCATAAGTCCACCGCCGTGAAACTCGAGCTGAAGGAGATCGCCAAGGATTACCAAGTCGGTTTTGACTCGGTGGTGACTGTTTTGTCTTACGTTTACAGCGGCAGAGTGAGACCTCCGCCAAAAGGAGCTTCTGATTGCGTAGACCATGTCTGCTGCCACGTGGCTTGCCGGCCTGCCGTTGATTTCATGGTGGAGCTTCTCTATTTGGCTTTCGTTTTCCAAATTCCAGAATTAGTTACTCTCTATGAGGTAAAAGTTCAAACTGATTCCAAAAGTGTAATTTCAATTTTTTTTTAAGACTTGTTTTTAATTTGCATTTTTCAGAGACATTTCTTGGAAATTGTAGACAAAATTGGCATAGAAGACATCTTGATAATATTCAAGCTTGATACTCTATGTGGTAAAACATACAAGAAGCTTTTGGATAGATGCATAGAGATTATCGTCAAGTCTGATATAGAATTAGTTACTCTTGACAAGTCTTTACCTCAACACATAGTCAAACAAGTCATTGACATTCGCATAGCCATTGGTTTAGAGCCACCTGAAGTAGAAAAACATGTTAAGAACATATACAAGGCATTAGACTCAGATGATGTTGAGCTTGTCAAGATGCTTTTATCAGAAGGACATACAAATCTAGATGAGGCCTACGCTCTTCATTTCGCAGTCGCGCACTGCGATTTGAAGACCGCGGCAGATCTTCTAAACCTTGAGCTTGCGGATGTTAACCTTAGAAACCAAAGGGGATACACTGTGCTTCACGTTGCTGCGATGCGGAACGAGCCAAAGCTTATAGTTTCTCTATTGGTAAAAGGAGCAAATGCGTTAGAAACAACATTCGATGGAAGAACCGCTTTAGTGATTGCAAAACGACTCACTAAAGCGGCTGATTATAATACTCGTACAGAGCAAGGCACACATTCTATGAAAGGAGGGTTATGCATAGAGGTGTTAGAACATGCAGAGAAACTAGAGTATCCATTGCCTAGAGAAGCTTCACCTTCTCTTCCAGTGACTCCAGAAGAACTCAGGATGAGGTTGCTCTATCACGAAAACCGAGGTACTTTTTCTTCGATTTCCGGCTTCTTTGTTAAGAAACGGAGTGAAACCATAGTATTTTACGATATTTTATTAATTTATAGAGGTAATATTTGGGGTCAAAATATCAGTTTTGGGAGACATGAAAAAATTATTGATTTATTGAGTATTAATTTATATAGGTTTTACTGGATACTCGTTATTTACTTTTCAGTTGCACTAGCTCGACTTCTATTTCCAGTAGAAGCTGAAGTTGTAATGGAATTAGCCAAAGTGGAGGGTACATGCGAGTTTACAGCTTCTAGTCTGGAGCCTGATCACACTGGTGGAGAGAGGACATCACTAGACTTAAACATGGAACCTTTTCGAATCCAAGAGAAGCATTTACGTAGACTAAAAGCGCTTAGTAAAACCGGTACGTATTTGTTTCTTAGACCTATCTCATCTCTTTTTCTTACCAACAAAATATATGATGTTTTTCTTTCTTTAAATTTGTATCATCAGTGCAACTAGGGAAACGCTACTTCCCACGTTGTTCGCTCGATCACTTTATGGACACCGAGGACTTGAATCATCTGGCTAGTGTAGAAGAAGACACTCCTGAGAAACGGCTACAGAAGAAGCGAAGGTACATGGAACTACAAGAGACTTTAATGAAGACCTTTAGTGAGGACAAGGAAGAACCTGGAAAGTCTTCTACATCAAAACCCAACGCTGCGATGAGGTCTAATAGTAAACTCTCTCATCGACGTCTAAAGGTGGACAAACGAGATTTCGTGAAAAGACCTTATGGGGACAAGGATTCGGGAATGGAAGATCATGTCTCATTTCACTCCCGCAAATAAAATGTGTCGCGGATTTCAAATAAATTGAAAACGGATGCGATTTTTGCCAACTCCTATGTAAGTTTTGCTGTATATTATATATACCGGGTTTATATTAGTTGTTGTATCTTGTCTCTCATCTGCGTCGTATAGTTTTGTTCTTTATTTTGTATCCTATGTATTCTAGCTGCACGTGTCTCTCAAACAAATATTTTAATGTTTTAGCTAATGGTCTACGTTTTTGTGATCGACTTGTTCGTTTAGTTTTCCTCTAGATATCTAAAAATGTACATTTAGTTCGGATACATATGTTGGTTTTTATGGGATTCTCTTTTCCACATCATTGGGATTAGTTTGGTTATATATCATTCCAACAAAACACGATTTTATTCATAATTTTTTTGTGTTTTGATTAGAAAAGGTTTATATATGTTTAAAATGATGAATAACATCGCACCAGTCCTCTGTTCCACCACTAAAGGGAATAAGACGAACGATTGATGGACACGATGGTGCCTTTTAGAAGACAGAAAAGACACTCCAATTCTAAAACAGACTCTCAGTCCATCTGAGACTCACGTGACTTTTAAATCCCTTTTCACAAACATGTGCATGACACGTGAACAGTCATGCTCATCATCCTATGTGGACAGAGACAGTACTATGAGCAAAACCTATAGGTTCTTTCTAGGGCTGCAACTACCGACATCCAAGTGCAAGGAAGGAGCATCAAACCTGCAAGTATACAGCTGATTTTGAATCTTAGAGACTCTGACCTGAAGCAAATTTGTCCCTTTAATTGCTATGTAATTGTACTTTCACAATGAATGAAATGAAGTTTCAAGGAGTTTTCACACCAAAGCATTTGGTGGGAAACGGTGTCGTAGTAAAAACGATCAGAAAACCAAAACTAAACCAGTTTAAAACTGAGCAAAGCTAACTAAAAAGACAAAATGTATCACCAAATACTAATTTTATTTGGAATTTGTTTCTATAAGACCGACCTAACACCAATTTATAAATCGGATAGCCCATCCATTCTAAAATGTCATTAATGATAGTAGCTATGATAACCTTAGCTCATCTACTTTAAATGAAGGACCCACTAAGGCACTAATTCACCTAAGTACAATCCAATTTGTTGGGGTCTCTATGAGCAAGTACCTAAACTCAACGTATTTAATTTAAAAAGGCTCTGAATGAAATATATCTTGCACCGTTCATACGTATTATGTTTATGAAACTGGAACACAAATAAAAGTAAATAAAATATTTTCATATTCATTTTACAAAACACATCATTGCGCTAATATAAAACTAGATATGTGATTATGTAGATTTGCCACATTTGTCAGCTCGAAAGTAAAAATAAGATAAGAAGATCATGTCAACATATCGCTCACTGCATTTTGAAAAATAATAATAATCACATCACACTTTTCTTGAGATATCTTTTATTTGCCCATAACTCTCTTGGAAATATCTCTACGAAAAATATCTTCGCTAAGAAATATCTGTAGTCATAATCTCACATAATTCCTTTTCTTTTCTTTTTTGTTAAAAGGCATTCTATTGAAAAACATGGGGTGAGTATAATTCATTTTCTTGCTTTAAACGAACTTCAATGATATAACTGAATTACTGAAGACTTCGTGATATCAAATTTTATCTTTGGAAATTAATACTATATTATCTGGTATTCTCTTAGATAGATTATCAAGATTCAACACATTAAATAATAGTACAACACCAGACTAATAAATCACACGTTTGTGTAATCGCACTTATTTGAAAATTAATGTTTATACGTAAAGATAACATAATGCGTAAGAAAACAACATAATAAATGGCAGAATTAAAACCATCTAAACCTTGCATTTGGTAAATTAGATGTTTACATAGCATAGAATACTAACATCCTTTCAAAAGAAGAGTCATGCAGAAGTTAAATAAGTTTATATAACTGTTCAAAACATATTCAAGCCAATTTGTTTACGTAAATTACATTGATATTTATTGTCATCTAGTGCAAATACTCTTGTAATTATCCACTAGATATTTTGTGAGAGGGTTAATAGCTTCAGAAATATTTGTTATTCGTATATAATACAAGCATGTCATGATAGTGAGTGAGAACCGTCGTTGTCATTAGTGGTTCAATAAATAGTTAATTGATGATAAAACAAATTTGTATGCTACAACCAACATTAGATTAACCCATTTGACATTTATAATATATTATTATTTTTTAACAAACAAAATTTAGCAAGTTGAAAAATGAAAACCATTAAGATATTATAGGAAAATTACGTATCCACGAATTTTTTTATCTAAAGAAAATTATATATTAGAATACTTTTCCAAGTAAAAAACAGCATAAACTACTTTTACCATCAAGTAAAAACAAAAAAAAAAGGTGCAGACGTCCAGATCCAGAAATTACGCAGACGACACAAACTAATTTTGTGACTTTTGTCATCAGTCATCACCAAATCTAATAATCTACAAACTAGAAATATCAAAATATCAAATATGTATCGCAATGACCTAAACACCCTTCGGATTCATTCAGGGGGTAACGTAACTACCACGAACTTCCAAATCGGTAAGTCGGGGGAAACTCAGATTCCGATAGAGGGGCATAGTCGTAATTTCCATCCTTAGTCGTTCTTAAGCATCTCTCTGTATCTTAGAAACGAATCAAGCCTCTGTAGCTTGAGCTGCTGCTTAAACTTGTTGATAAAATTCGAAGCTTTATCATCGACACCATCTTCTCCTTCGTCACCGATCGACGTCGTTCTCTCCACTCTCATCGTCTCTGGCCGCCTCTTTTCCACGGACTCAACCGTCTCCTCCTCCCGGCCGATATATCCCACGTCGCATTTCGCGCTAGCCGATTTCGTCATCTTCTTCGTCACTTTCTTCTTCTTCTTCTTCGTCACCGGCGTACTAGATTCCGACTTAGTCCTCGCCGGCGGAATTGGATCTGGCTCGGAACTGTACAGAGAAGGAAGCTTGAACGATTTTACCCGCTGTAGAAGTGACGGAGCTCCGAATTTAGATTCGGGACTCGTAACGTCATCCTCCGGTATATTGACGTCGACCCGGTTAGTCTCGTCGGGTCGGGTCATGAGCTCGTAAGCAGCGTAATCGCCTTCAGAATTGTGCTGCGGGAACTTGAAGTAAGGCATTTTGAAGGATTTGACCCGAACCAGGAGAGAAGGAGGCGGATTCGGGTTAGGATCCGACCCGGAGAAATGGATCTCGGATTGTGGTGAAGGAGAATTGTAGAGATGGAAGTTGATGGACTTGACTCGGTCTATGAGCGAAGGAGCTCTGGCTAATGGCGTTGGAGCATGGTTCTTGGAACCGGATCCGAACCGGTTAGTGAAGAAAATGGTGCCAATAGTGAAATTGAGTAGGAGGAAAAGAGTGGTCGGAGTTAACCAGCTGGTCAAGTTTGTGAGTAGCTCCATTGTTGTGTTGTCTGTTGGAGAGTGAAAGATGGAACTAATAATGGATCATATTTAGGGTCCCTAATATTTATATTAGGTGTTTTTGTCTTGTTTTAATCGTTTGATGATGACCTATGCGGCTATGCGTTAGATTTGGTCCCATTTTTTAATACTTCTATTAATTTGGTCTTTTTCATTTTGTATAAAGTCAGATATTTAATTTAACAGTGTTTTTTCTTTTCTTTTCATGGTGGCCATGTGATTATGTGTTTTCTTTTTACTTATTTTTATATTAGGCATCGAGGTCAAAAGTATTTTTCGTTAAAATGCAACTAACATGAATGCAATATTTTTGAATGTCCAACGTAAAATATCAGTTCTATATGTCTTCTGTAGAGAGTATCATCCATTTGTTATTGACAGTTTATGAGTGACAAAATTAGATCCCAATGAACTTTGATATTTAATTACATTATTTATGTATTTATATTTTTAGTGTATACTTACAGTATAGTGCTTGACAGTGGACACACATGAGTAAATGACAATGGACACACATATGACATCTGACATTCTAGTCTTTGATTATTTGTAAAACGAGAGAAATAAAAATGACTACGAAACTTCTACATTTTTTTTTTGTCAAACTTCTACATTGACTCCATTATTAAACCAAGGTTTTAGTATATATTTTAACCCCGTGACTCTATTGTTTCATCGGCTTACAAATTCACACAATCTAATATGGGATCACATGTTGTACTTATTTTTTTAATTCGAGCTTTTTGTTTTTAAAGTTTTTTCTTATCCTAGTTTCTTTTCTGCTTTTCAACACATTTAAAAACAGCTTACTTTTACATAAATCATCCTTTACATTTCGACCCTTTTTCTGAAATTTTATTTTTTGAGTTTATTACACTTCTAATACATTTGCTTTGGTAAATTAATAATTACAATGATATCAATCATAAATTTTAAAAAATCACACATAAAAAAATACTGTATAACATAATTAAACCTAAATGATCTTTCAAAGGAGATAAAAAATATAGAATAGTTTTAGTATAAAATTAATTTATACAATGTATTTATTTTTGATTTTTTTTATAAGTTTCTAAAAAAGTCGGAAATTTGAAAGAAAAAGATATAAAAAGAGGAAATGACAAACAATAATAAAAAAAAGGAAACAAATAAAAGAAATAAAAAGAGAAATAGTGAGTGGTTTGTCTTCCGCATATCGATGCAGCAAGTGGAAGAGAGGATTTTGAAGCTTTTTACAATCATTCCACAAAAAAATCAAGATTGGGATTAAAGAAACTTCGACATGCATGGGTAACAACAATGACAACCAACTTGAAAGCATTACTTGCTCGGGTTGTCGAACGATTACATAAAAGTCCAAAGTCTCCTCCCCTCAAATAAATGGGCTTTTTGTTGTGTGAGGCCCAACACCATTCCGAGAAGTTTCTTCTTCGTCTATCGGATCTCGGAGCTTAACCGTTATCTCACTCTGGACATTGGCGATTATTCAAGGCACCTCAGGTCAGTTTTTTATGGACTTGATTATTGAATTTGACATTTTGGTTGATTCTTATGATCTTCAATCTACTCTAGTCTACTGAGGTGTCACCTGAGGAACCATTACATTTTTGTGAGCTCGGATTACTATTAAGAAATGATAGAAATTGAGAAGAAATGTTGGGTTTAAGAGATGAAAAACTAAAATTAAATTCAAATATTATACAATTGCAGTATATGAATGAGCATGATAGGGATTTCCCAGTATGTACATACACAATATGTATTCCTGCAATTTACTTGAGCAGGTCTAAATTCTGTATTTTTGATATAAAGCAGTGTCAGGGCACAAAGAAACAGCTTTTGTCATGAAAAAAATGGAGTCAAAAAGCTATTATTTGGCTGTTCTTTTTACAAGAGAGATCCCATTGGAGTCACCACCCCACTCCTCTAATACAACTACAAGGTTACCAGACGGTTTCAGCCATGAACGAGGCACATGGTACCTGAAACACACAAAAAAACCAACCCTTTGAATCAGATTTGGACTAAAGAAGAAGAAGAAGAATACAATGGGGAAAAAATTCTGCAGTTTTACTCACCATCTTTGAGAAGCTTGTCCACAGTTACTCAAACATTTCTTCTCAGTGTAAGTTCCAGCGTAGCTGCACCGTGTGCAGCTCTCACGAGCTGTATATGCAGGCCAGTGGCGTCCAATGTTCTGCCCATTTATCCAAACTTGACCTTTCCCCATCGTGTTCATGTCTAAAGCCAATGGTTCAGTGCCTAATGGTGTGTCAAAAGTAGACTGCAAAAAGAAATGGTAAGAATCTCGTCTCTTTTGTTTTCATTATATTGATCTAACTTTTGTTGGTGGGCAGGATGATTCATGGATCTTTCTGTTGTTTCTCTTACCTTGTACCAGGTCAAGGGTTGCTTGTTGTTGGTCACTAATGTTCCTTCTTTCCATTCCACGGTGGAACTCCCAGTTAAGGTATGTAGGCTAAGAGCTTCACCCTTAGTACCAATCTGTTTGAACCACAAAAATACACATGTTTATTTCATTGTTAAGATTGTTTGTAAAACTCGTTTCTCTTTGAATTTCAGGAGGACCTTGTAAGACCATTTCCAGTTAGACATGTCCCATGTTCCGGAATTAACTCCCTTCAGTGTGACTGGCCCAAGAACCCCACTATTCCTTGTCTCATAATGCACGCCAACGTTCTGTGAGCAATAAAAGGACCATAAAGCTCAATGGGAAATCATTTTTACAGTGAGGATAAATCATCAAGAAAACTAACCGGGAGACCCGCTGCAATACTCAACAGAGCAAGTTTGTTGACTCCTGCATGTAATTTGATCTTCTGACTAAATGTTAGCTTTGGGTTCTCCAGTGAACCGTAAGCAGTTCCTGAAACAAAGAAAGTTTTTTTTTTAGACAGAGGACAAAGACAAGCTACAATGAGGATGAGTTTGGCCTATCTTTATTTTTACCTGCAGGCTGACCATTAACGAATACATTCAGAGCATGTCCAGCTGAGCCAATAATAAGAAGAGGGTCTTCACCAGTCTTCAGGAACTTCTCATCAGGACTGATCGTAATGCTGATTTTACCCGCAAACAAAAGCAACCGTTAGTTCTACACCGTAGTGTACGTAAGATAGATAGTGAGATTTCAATAAGTCAAGAGTTTTCAAGTATAACTCACTCTGTCAGATACCAGAAATAGTCTGTCTTGTCTCTGGTGATGCTTATCTGTTCCACAAGCCCATCTTGGGAAAAGGTACCATTGTCATATGTAGAAGGAATCTCTTCGTTGTATGATCCCCAAGAGAACTGTGTGTTTGTGGGAACCATCTTCATGTGTATGCTTGGTGTACGGACCTGTACCTTGTAACGTAGAGGTCAATCTCAGTGATACCATCATCCTTAACATATCAACAAGGTAATGTATTTGATAAGCTTTTCAAGTTGATTTACCTTTGCAGTGTTGTAATACTCGGTTTTGCAATCAGGTAGAATACTGACAGACCAAGGAGGCAGATCATATGTAGATCCGCCAAACAAGACTCTTGCAGCAGAACTAGCGTTGTAGTTTGAGAGAAAAGCAGCGCAAGAGGAGCCAGACTTGAACACATGAGCCTGAAAAAATAAAACAAGCAAACGAAATGGTAAACTAATCTTTTTGATAAATGTTCTTGGCTTCTCATGTGGATTGCTTAGTTTGCATTGTATCCATTACTTCTTGTTTATCACCGAGCGATGTGACTGTAGGATCAGCAGAGACCAATGCAGGTTCACAGAGCTTGATGGCCTTATGCAACCTTTTCAAGTGACTATACTTAGGTTCTCTCGGTAACCCTTTTGAACAAATAATTCAAAAAACCGTAAAGACAATGGTTAATATCGTTAGTTACCGTTATGTTTTTTTTTCAGGTGATGAGAGTGAAACTAAATTACCGTATTCATCAAGAGGAGCGTCATAGTCATAGCTGGTGGCGATGAATTCACCGGCTGTTCTGTCGAAGTTCGTTCCTCCATGGTACTGTTTTAACAACATTTTCACACTCTATTTATGATCAAATCTTTTTAGTTATTATATCAAAAGTAGAGAATATGAAGTTACCATATAGTAGTTGATGAAGGAGCCACCGTTTTGAATGAAGCGAGCCACGGAGAAAGCAATGTCTTCGGCTGGTCTGTATGGTACCGCACCTCCAAACTCCGTGAACCTGGTAAATTATTTTTAGATTTTACACACAGAAAAGTAAATACTTTAACAAAGCATATATAAAATTGATTTACGACTTTAGATTTTTGTAAAAATTATATTGTGATGTTTGTTAGAAGGGAGGACAGGTTATGTAGTGTGACTTACCAACCAGTCCAATTCTCTGTCCACATTTTCGGCTTGTCGTTAGAGTTTGGTTTGAAATTCTCACAATAAAACCCATTACATGTGTTTATCTGTCGAACGAATAAAAATAGTTAGTGATGAATATACAATATTTGTTCGACAACAGTCTGTTTTTTTTGTCATTCCTATTAAACAATTTGTTGAAAAGACCGATAAAATATTATATTTCTAGCAAGAAAGAAATTTTAACGAAAAAAATATGAGGAAAATGTAATCAAATAAGCTGAAGTAACATTATTTCCCACGTTACAAGACCTTGATATAAACGACAATTTCTAGCAAGGAAAAAAAAGGAATTAAGTAAAAAATGATAGAGAATATAATTAGAAACCTACCAAGAAAATAAATTAGGAAAGATGAGAACACAGCTACTCAAAGAGATTCTATAGTTTAAAAAAATGAATAAATAAATATCTGCTTTTGCTTAAAAATAGTATAATCATTGTTAGGTGTGTAAAATAAGAGAAGCTAGACAAGAAAATATATTTTAAAATGGAAAAAGAATAATTAGGTATATGTATTACTAAAAGAAAAGATTCACGAGAACATAGAAACATATTTTAAAATGCATAAAAACGAAAAAAAAGAAGAAGTAAAAATTAATAAAGAAATAAAAAACTTGTTCTTTTGCTTGAAGAATATATAACCAGAAAAAAAAGTAAGCAAAAATGTAATAATGAAAGAGAAAGAGAAAAAAAGAAGAACATACAATAGAGTTAGGAGCATCATCTTGCTTGCACATAATCCATGGGACACCTGTGGAGAGTCCTTGAGCCATTTCAGCTACCCATTTTGTGTATGCCTTCCCTTGTGCTCCTATCTCCCACTCTATTGGCCCATACTCATTCTCTATCTGCCATTTTATTTCAAATTTTCATACTCATACAATGAAAATATCATTTCATACTCATACATTTGGATACTACTATCTGTATTATGTAATAAACTATAAGGAAGCATACAAACCTGTGACAGAATGATGGGTCCTCCTTGAGTCTCAAACAATTTTTCTTCTTTCATCATCCCCACAATCTTCTCCGTGAATTTTTGCATTGCAGCCTTTTCCAATGTCACATCATTTTTTTTTAGTTAATACATAATACAATATCCCCAATAAAAAATATTAGAGGAAAATGAGAGAAGTTTTAGACCTTAAAAGGTTCATTGTCTGTCCTAAATACCATACCGGGAACATATTTGAGCCAAACAGGAAACCCTCTGAAAGTGAAAACCATTAAACATATTTAACTAATTTTCATGATAAAAGGAAGCAATTAATTCCACTCATTTTATTTATATTAGAACTTATATTTGTACCCAAAGTTCCATTCAGCACAAACGTAAGGACCAATTCTGAGATGAACGTAAAGTCCAGCTTGTTGTACCAGCTTTATGAACTTAACCAGATCATATCTATCCTCAAAATAATACTAAACCAGAAAATAAAAGAAAAATATTAGAAAGCATTAGTTGAGAGGTGTGGCTTTGATTGATCAGTTAAGAGAAAGTTCATAATGTTTTTTGTTTATTTTGTATAATTACTTGTCCAGGAGAAGATTCATGCCCATTCCAGAAAACATAAGTCTGTATAACATCCAAGCCTCCATCTTTGGCCTTCTGTATAAGATCAGGCCACATCTGCATGTAGAACAGAGGAGTCACGAGATTTTTATTATTATCTTTTACAAAAATAATATAATTTGTAATGAAATAGTGTAGACTATAAGCAAAAATTCAGAAAAACTCTTCTGCAGAAAAACCTTAGGAACAAAGATTCAATCAAAAGAGAGAAAAAATCAAAGAAGAAAAGATGAAAAATATGCATTTAAATTTTGTATAATTAAAGAGTACATAAATATTAAAAAATATTATTTTATATGAATATATAAAATTATTGGAGAGTACCTCAGGTGTGCTTCTTGGGTAGTGAATGGATCCTGATAGAAGGATCCTTCTATGACCATTGATGATCACAGCTTTACGATCGTAAGTGACCAATGCTTTAACTGAACAAATCAACGATGAACAGCAAAGTATCCCAAGAAAAATCCATGATTTATCCCTAAAATTCAACCCCATCTCTTCTCTTTATTTGCAAAATAAACCTTTGGATGGTTTGCTTTTGAGAAACTGATAAAGAAGATTCCACAGAGTATTTGGGGAAATAGTGGGTTTGGAGAACATGAGGTGCATCATGCATGAAGCTATTTATAGATTAAGGTTGTCACACATACCATCTTATTATTAAATAGTATTTAATATTGGATGCGGTTCATTATATTTTTACGCATAGAGAAATACTCCATTTATCTATGTTCTAGACATCTTAGAATGATTTTTCTTTTTATTTAACTAACAACTAAATGAAGGATAACGTTAGAATTATGGAATATTAATATGGTCTTATTGGTACTAAACAATAATCTAAAACCATTTATCAAAAAAGTGTATAGATTATTGAAGGTAAAAATGTTTTCTTCTTTCAAGTACTTAGACGTGAGAAGAGGTAAATAATGCAAAGTTATTGGGACCCAGTTTTCTTCCTTTGGGCGGGTGACTTTAAACCCTTAGCTTAGTACCTTGCCGTTACCAGTTGAGTATTTTACAATTTTCCTATTTCTTTAAGATCCATTTTCCCATTTCCTATTTTTCCTATTTTATTATATTTTCCACTTTTTAATAGCATTTTCTATTGCTTATAGAGTAGTTAATAACCAAACACACTTACTTCATCTTACATATATGTCCATGAAATCTATCAAAATTCCAGAAAAAAAAATCGAAATTAATTAATTGTTTCTAAAATTTTTGTTTGGTTTCAAGATTTGAGTATTGCACAACAACTGGAGAGATAAAATTTCAGGATGTAGATTTTCAACATTCTGATATCATATTATTAGATTTTATGTTGACTTATATGTATATATCATATATTATTGTTCTTGAACACTTAGTAGATCATCTGAAAACATTTAATAGATCATAATGAAATCTTTGAAATGGGATATATTGCAAGTTGTGTGGTCCGCGACCTTAAGTAGATAACATGTGGAAGACTAGTGAAAGTCGATTGCGCAATGCATATTTAATGATGGCAAGCTATATATATTATTCCCTTATATGAATGTAAGTATTCAATAACCAGTGTTTTAATATTGGTTTTATACTTCAACAAGCTAGTTCAGATAGTTGTAGTTATGACCGTCCCTAGTTCTGTAAAGTTTAAAGGCCTTAGGCAAAGTTAAAAAAATGAGGATTGGTGGCACACTTTGTTTGACTGTAAGTTTAAATTTTATACTCATTCTCATAAGAATATGTAGGCTTAGTGAAATTGACGATTAATATTCCACAAACCTATTGATCTCATTTAAATTGATCGTAAATCGGATGAACAATCAAGGGAAACCCTATCTGATCCTATAATGCCAAGTAAAACAACACATGTTTGTTTAAGAAAAGCTTTTAGTATTAGGAGATACCGAGATGTATTAAACGAATACAATAATTGAAGATATGCAATAAGGTCCTTAATTTATCAATCAAAAAAAAAAAAAAGTTATGCAATGAGGTTTAGTTAACATTGGTTCGTTAAGAAAGTCAAGTTGCCGCATCTCATGACGTAACTTCGTTGACTACAACCTTCCACGGCCTCTTAACCATCCAATGAATGCCACGTGGCTCTAATTAACCAAATCCTACTAACACCTTATCCAAACCTCCAACGTTCACCAACTAACTATACAGACAGGTAATAGTATCGTCTACTCTTTGTTAAACATGTGTGTTGAAAAGACAAATGAGTAAGTAAATTAATGAATCAATTAGGTCAATAACAAGAACTGAATTAACAAAGAAAAAATAACAAGAACTGAAAGAGAAATTAGGTTAACACAAATACCTAATCATATTAGACCTCTATTTAAATCTCATTGGAACGCATACTAGAACATGCAGAACTTTGGGTTTCTAATTTTAAAAACCGAACAAGTTTTTTTTAATACTTTGATGTTCTCTGTTTCACGTTCTATTAAAAAACGGAACAAATTTCATTGAGCATTCAAAATTCCAAAATGAAATTAATAATAATTCTCCAATCTAAAAACTATTTCTGCTAGAAATTAAAAGTGATGAAAAGAGAGAAGTTTTTGTGCTTTGATAGTAGCGAACTATCAACATTTTGTAAAATCAACTAGGAGATCGAAAAACGAATTTGAACTAGTTAAAGTAAGTTCTAAAGGCAAAACATATGGTTCCATTTCTAATTAGTTTTTCATGACGACAAAATAAAAAAAATAAAAAAATTAGTTTTTCATTTTTTGCATTCTTTCAATTTGTTTCTCTTCATTCGATTTCTTCTTTGCAAACTGGATTTTGTCCATCCAAATTTTAAGCCCACACGGGCTCATGTTTTCTTCTAAGGCCCGTTAGTATTAACCCATGGCTTTTAGTTAATAAAAGCGTGTATATAATAAAGTAAAGAAATAAACTAAAACTACATTAGGTTAAAATTGTCCATGTCCAAGACAGTTTGGTTCAACCTCGTAGAAACGTCCTAAAATTTTCAAAGATATTCCGGTTCAATCTCATTTGTAAGTTGTAACATTGCTATCTGACTGACATATTTTCAAGTGGTAGTGGAATCTACTGCAATGTTGTAGAGGAAAAATATATCTAATAAATCTTCGGCTTTAATTTGACGATACAAAAAAGTTCACATGTGTTTGACAAATATTCTTAGTTCGTAAATCTGTAAATTTCAAACATCTACTGACATGCCAGCGATTTTTATTTTATTTTTTTACTATCTCTATATTATGAAAAAAAAAATACAACGAAACGAGGGTGGGTTTTGAGCAAGACAAATTTTACTCGAACTCTAAATTTTATGACGTATATACTTTGCATACCACATAATTCATATTTCTCTTGTAGGTTGAAGATTAGTCTCGATTATATATATAGCTTAGAAAAAAATCTAAGAAAATCCGATTTTAAAGATTGAAAAGTATATATGTGATAATGAAGTCAAGATTAGATGATAATATCGAAGAGAAGAGAGAGCTCACATCACACAGATCAATATATGTCACAAGACAGATGATACGGTGGTGAAGATCAGAGAGGTAATGGTCCCTTTTGGGAAATTTTTTATGAAGAAGAAACCAAAAAATGAGACAAGTCATGAAAAGCACCAAAATGTTGGACATAACCCCAATTGTACTGACATTCACATATATAGATATACAAACAGTGTTATATCTATGTGTTAATATGTGTCTTGTTGTTCTCAAAGTGTCACTTGGGATGAGAATTTGTGATCCCTATGCCGCATACGTATCCCATTTCTCTATCGTTTATTTTTCTCATGCCACTTCTGTTTTTTTCCTAAATACCTATCTATCTGATTCTTACTTCATTTATTGTTATTCAGATTCTGTTCTTTATGTAAGTTTTCCTCTTGCCCTTAGCTGTGTTTCAATGGGTGCAACTAGATTGAGTTTATACTAGTTGATAGGCACCCCTTGAAACGGACCGGGACTTTAACTAATTGCTAAGTTTTTTTTTTTTGTTCTGATTAATACATACGGTATTCCCCGTTTACTTGGTCAAAAATCATACATCTTTGATCCTAAAAGAGGCTGTTTCTTTATTCGTTCCAGATTTTGTTTTCTTTTCCAAATATGAAAGTGGTTAAGAGAAAAAAAAACCCAAAATAATTCTCATGATACTTTGGTTTGTCAACAGAACAAAGGTCTAGGGCCTCCGTCTACGTGTTTGAACTTCCTCTCTACATTGAAACTCGGTTAATGTTGATTAACGCGGTGTATAAATCGTTAATGTGATCGCCCTTTGTTCCGGCATAATAAATCTAATAAATAAAGTAAGTTTTAACATCAAATATCATAAATAGACCCACGAGTTTTAGTTATTCCTTCCTTCGGAGATAAATGTTCGAATTTTATCCTTGTAATATTTTCCGCTATACGTTTTTCGGTCTTCCCTTGTAGATTTTCATAATAAGTAAAACATATTTCTCCTTTTTATTTTATTTTGGTTAAGAGGTTATCCAGTTATAGTGATTTTGTATGATTTATGCTTTGGTCTGAAATTTTTTCTGTTAGCGTATTTGATTAAAAGAAAGGCCAGAATTTGATTAGTTGTTTATGACTTTTGGAATCTGGAAAGTAATAAAGTAAAATAAAGTAATATCTTTAACAAAAAAAACCCTGGAAAGTAATATATTTGCACCCAAAAAAGGAAAGTATATATATATATATATACAGTCAACACTCAACAGGAATAACGGTACTAATTCAAAAAAATAAAAAATATATCTATACAAGACTGATATATAAAAGAAGAAAGCAATTTTAATGTTTATTGTTTATTTTTAACCGATCAGTTACCCAAAGGTAAAAACTAAAAGTAAAAAAAAAAATTGTGATGGGGCTACGTACTAGCTGCGATAATTGGATGTATGTGGGATAAAGCAAGTTGTAGCTAAGGAACTTTCAAAGGTGATAGATCCTCGCTTGTTTACTTTATTTTGTTTGTTTGTGATCCAAGTTTTGATTTTTTAGACCTTTTTGTTCCTGCTTATAAAATTCGAAATGAACCATATTTCATATCGCAGAAATTAAAATGGTTGTCTAACTCATCTATCAATCCCTCAATCTTTAGGCGTTATTTTTCTTTTCGATCAAATATACGTGAACATTTTCTCTAATCATAGAGCTCATTATGCAAGTTTCAGTTTATGAGATTTGGAAATAGTAGAACGCAAGAGGATCTTATGGGGTTATAACTTATAAGCGACAACCAGTTGCATCCTCTCAAAATAATAGTGACAAATGCTGTTTTCAGAACATTTAGTATCTAAACTCACGGAATTGAAAAAATATATGAGATACAAATAATTGTGTCTATCTTCTTTAAAAATGCATGCATGTGGGGGTCCTGAGTGACCTGGAAATTTTGATCAGAAGGAATTGAATGGGTTTTGGCGAATACTATAAGGTGGGGATGTTTCTCTTCCTTTGCCAATCTAAACCTATCTCTTGTCTTCTCTCTCCCTCTCTTCCCCTCAATTATGATTCCTCTCTCTAAGAATGATTATTGATGAATCACATGCCCTGGATAGATCATGGATTACAGATATATAAATACATACATACTATGTTTGTGTTTGGTATCTTAACAACATATGATTTATATATGCAATAGTTAATTAAGCACCGAACAGATCTTGAATTCAAAGTACGAAGCTTATCGTTGTTGTAAGAAGGTTAAAACATGTATATGATATTTAGGATAAAGCAAGTTGGAGGTTTCTTTACTTATTAAACTTGTAAATGTAAACCTCATAGTAATCATTAACCAAATGCTGATTATCTACTGATTTTATCGTCTAGGTTAAATCTAGAAATCAAGTAAACGATATTCTTTTTAAGATCATATAATTAATTTGGTTTTAACTTTTAACTGGCCAGTACGTACGCACGCACGCATGGACCAAATAGTATCTCCAGATTTAATTATTTGGAGTTAAAAAGGTTTTATATATGTTTCCAAAAGATCTATAATGTTTGTTTACCTTTTCTATAAGAGAACCTAGGGTTATATAAAAATCCTAGATCCTAGGAGTTCCGAATCATACCGACATGTAGTTTTTTTGAACCGAACAAACAAATTGATGTCTTCGTTCATATTTTTTTTTCTTTTTCTTAGAACCTGATCCTATTTCTTAGACCATCCAGTTGATCGTTTGCAAGGCATCGTATTAATTGATCATTAGCATGACATATTGACATGTTGTGGCTTCTGATCAAGTAATTACTATTATTTATTATTCTGAATTTAAGGTTGTTTTTCTCTCTTTTATAGGGTAACGAAATTACAGATAGGACTAGTTGTGCATTGGGGTCGTCCAGTACCATTCCTACACTAGTTTGTCTCATATGTTTGTTTTCGGATGGACTCACGTGAACCTCTTCATTTATTGTTTTTGGTTTATGATTTCCTCCAAAGTTTTACAACGTTAAATAATTTATTCTTTTACAAAACACCCATAAATTAATTTAGAACTCTTATGATTTCTAACATTCTTGACCTTTTTCTTAGCCGTTGAAAAACTTGTCATTGAATTATTATATGATCTATTGATCCAAACCGAATTTTCTAAATTAGACGGTTGATATATGATATTCTGAATCTCATATGATGTTGATATATAATTGTACTTTATTTTCTTTTATTTTTTATGAAATTCAGAATATCATATATCAAAATAAAATACGGTACAATATTAAACCTACGCACTAAAACACTGTTTTTTTATCCATATGTTCTCAGTTCTTCTAAAAGTTACTAGCGAAGTTGACACACACACATATATACACACACCCCTCACACACACACATACACAAACACTTGTCTTTGCTCGTGGTCTCTTGCCTTTAAAAAGGGGTCAAACATAGTATAGCTTGGACCCTTCTTAATCTTCTTGTCCCTGATCTCCCCCAATCTCTCGTCTTCCCTCTCTTTTGTGTGTTTCATCGATCTCTATCGATCATGGGTTCGAATTTTCATTACACGATAGATCTCAATGAAGATCAAAACCATCAACCTTTTTTCTCTCCTCTTGGATCATCTCTTCATTATCATCATCATCAACAACAATTTCATCACCAAGTTCCTTCTTATCCCTCTTCTTCGACGTCACCATCTCTTTCCTACTTCCCTTTCTTGATCAACTCTCACGAAGATCAAGTATATGTTGAGTACAACGATAACACTTTTCATGATGTTCTTGATCCCCATCTCTCCCAACCTCTCGAGGTATATATATATTTTAAGTGAATCTCATATATAGCTATATTAATATTCTTGAAGTATTCCCTAGAGAAATACTAATTCTTAATTATGTTTTATTTCAGATCAAGAATATTGTAACTAATGGTGATTCATCATCAAGCGATCAAATGGTGCCAAAGAAGGAGACAAGACTAAAACTGACGATAAAGAAGAAAGATAATCATCAAGACCAAACCAATCTTCCTCAACACCCGACAAAAGGCAAGACAGGAACTAATTCGCTCAAGTGGATTTCTTCGAAGGTTAGATTGATGAAGAAGAAGAAGAAGACCATAACCGACAGCAACAAACAACACGTTAACAACGACCAATCATCAAACCTAAGCAATCAGGAAGGAGACCATCATGATCATATCAAGAAAATCTCCACAAATCAGCACAATATTATAATCAACCAGAGCGGTTATAACGGAAGCAACGATTGCGTGATTAGGACTTGCTCCGATTGTAACACAACCAAGACTCCTCTTTGGAGAAGTGGTCCGAGCGGTCCAAAGGTAATCAACCACACATCGTTACTTAAACATATATACCTAATAAGTTTAATGTCATATTAATTATATTATTTTATTAGAAGCTCTTGGAGAATTAATGTCTTTTATAGTACTAATTAAAAAACACAAGAAATATAAATCTACAAAATCTCTAACCGATAAAATAAGCTTACTAGGTTAAGAAAAATCTCTTAATCTTTGAGCTATTCTAAAACTCATTTTACAAGATAATTAACTAAATTAGAATTTTTGTTTTTTTTACTACAGACTCTTTGTAACGCATGTGGAATAAGGCAAAGGAAGGCGAGGCGGGCCGCTATGGCTGCGGCATCTACAATCTCTGATGCATCGCCACCAATCCTCAAGAAAAAGATGCAAAACAAGACGAAGATATCAAATGGAGTTTATAATCTCTCCTCTCCTTCGGCCCCAAATGTAAACAAGTGTAAGAGAATGATCACACTTGAGGAGGCTGCTACAGCCGGAGATTTGGAGACTGGTCAGAGCAAATCCACCATGTTGTCAACTTCTTCAACATCTTCTTCCTCTTCAGACAATTTTTATTTCGATGATCTAGCAATTATCTTGAGCAAAAGTTCAGCTTATCAGCAAGTTTTCCCTCAAGATGAGAAGGAAGCTGCCATTTTACTAATGGCTCTATCCTACGGAATGGTTCATGGGTGATTATTTTAATTTAAACATACCTTCCTAAGAAACTAAGGAACCACACTTATAAACTATACCATAACCCCTCATTACTAATAATATCTAGAATATTTGTGAGATTAAATTTTGTTTTTGCGGTGATATATTTAATATCAGTCAGTCCAACTTTATAATAAGCGAATGTTGGGGTTTAATAGATTTTGTATGTGAGGTTTGTGTGATTTTTATGGAACTTGATATCCCGAGATGTTGTTCTTGTTCACTTCACTCACATTTTTTATTGTGGTGTAAGATTTTCATATAAGAATTACATTAATTTGCAAATATCTCGTGAAGTTTTTATTTTTATTTTATGAACGATGTTGATAAAAATCTTTAAATAATTTTGATAAGAAAAAGTATACAAACAGAAACATTGTAAAATAAGGATAATGTTTTAAATCAAGAGATTTTTTAAATATATAAAGCATATAACGTGGAGAAATTAGGGTTATTTTGTTTTTCTTATTTGTGTAAAGAAGCAAAAATGGAATACCAATTCTCCCGGATACAATTGCAAAAAACAGAATATTCGAAGAAGTGAGAAAATCACCAAAAACTTAAGGGCTTGTTTTGAAATTAGTTTGACGCTTGATGACAGTGACGGCGAATTCAACTTTCCGGGGAAAAAAAAAATAGAAAGCGCAACAGAAAAAAAGGCGAAGTCTTTCTGTTGACGATTCATGTCTCCGACGACATCATTTCGATCGCTAAGCTTCTCGCTTTACGCTTACTCTAATTCTACTCCAATTTCTCCACCATTCGAGATCAGACATTTACTAAATTCCTGCAATAGATTCTGTGGTTATTCGAGCTCTTCCTCCATTTCTACTTCTTCTTCAATCGGAAATCTAATTTTCTCATCAAGGAATCAGTCTCTCTCCGTAAAGGTATTCAATTTCATAACTTTATGTGCTTGATTTCAATTCTATGACCGGAATTCGAAAAACCCATCTTCTACTTATTGAGAATCTGCTAAATCTTATGGCACTAGTAGCCAATTGGGAAATTAGGGTTTTCTATATGTGCCATTGATTGAGATTAGTTCACACTGTATCACTCTGATGTAAGCTAAAATTGCGTTAAACCCAATTAACTTGTTTTGGACGATTTACGAGTGTGTGTGATGTTGTGGGATAGATCAAAGCTTTAGCTGCTGAAACAGAACAACCAAAATGGTGGGAGAAGAAAGCAGGGCCAAACATGATTGACATAACCTCAACCGAACAGTTTCTGAATGCTTTAAAAGATGCTGGAGATGGATTAGTTATTGTAGAATTTTATGGAACTTGGTGTGGTTCTTGCCGAGCTATGTTCCCTAAGGTACTCAATCATCTCTCTTTTTTCATTCTATTTAGTTGTCTTGAACCGTAATGTTTCGTGGTTTGCTTCTTCTTAGAGCTGAGACTTTTTTTTCTCTCTTTCTAGCTCTGCAAAACGGCGAAAGAACACCCTGAAATATTGTTCCTTAAAGTAAACTTTGACGAGAACAAGTCTCTCTGCAAAAGCTTGAATGTCAAGGTGTTACCATACTTCCACTTCTATCGTGGCGCTGAGGGCCAAGTCGAATCCTTCTCATGCTCTCTTGCCAAGGTTAACTCTTCTTCTCCCCTTGTCTCTTTCATTTCAAACACCACTTTGTCTATCATTAAAGTAGATTATTGCCACTATATGTTATAGTCTTAAAGGCGTGCTCTAAGTCTAATAAGCTTCTGCAGTTCCAGAAACTGAGAGAGGCTATAGAAAGACAGAATGTAGGAAGTTGCAGTGACTACTCTTCTTCGGCTTCTGAGAAAGTTGAAGACTCAAGCGTATAATCAATGTACGGATCTGATTGATCAAAGATTCTTTTGTTTGATGGCTTCCCTGTATATATACTACACTCATGTTAACTGCAATTTGTGTATGCTGCATCATAATTTTTGTACATAAAAAGTCAAGACTTGGTTAGATAATACACAACTCATCCTAATCACCGTATTTGAGAGTCTCCAGTACTTATCTATTATGTAAACTTGGCTCACAAAAAACGTTAACATGTTACTTTTTCTGTAACTTATAATATTTTTAAAATATGTTTTCTTACAAATTCACCAATGTGAAAATAGCAAATGAAAGTAATCAAAAGCTATATTTATTTTAGTACACAACACGAAATTACATATTTAAGAAGCATTTTTTATCTTCAGTCGAAGTAAAGGTAACAAGAAGGTGAAGCCTTGGGCTCACAAGCCAACTTCTTTAACATCTCGAGTTTCTCATTGGAAGTAAAGTATCTGCATTTGGTCGAGAAACTTGCCTTGTCCAAACATTTTGCATTTGCTAGTATGTAAGCTGCAACTTGTCTCTCTTCTTCACGTTTTCCACTGTATCCTTCCCACTCCAACCTTTTTAGGTAATTTAACATACAAGGAGGAACTTTGTCTGGTTTTCTGAATATTGGGTTAATCCATTTGTAAAACAGTGAGCTAGACACACGCTCTGTACATTCTTTCCCACCTCCCTGTGGCCAAACACGATGGTTAAGAGACAGCATAGAAAACTAAGCAAAGTTTAAGAAAGTTTCTTACATTTCTGAGCTTGAGAACTCGTAGTTGAGGAGAACTAAACAGCAAGAGCTCAAGTAGATTCCACCATTGGTTTTTTCTAGTGCTTAGCTCCAAATATATAAGCTGGTGGAAGACAATACTGGCATCATACCTAGTCTGCGCTACAAGCAAATGAAAAATGTTCAATAATATAACCTTTTTGGTGTTTTCTTATTTTCTAACTAAAACAATTGAAATGATGTGAACCAAAAAGGATACATGTTTCACCTCTAAAAGAGACAAAGACAAGACGAGACGCTTGACAGAGGAGGCAAGAGGTTTAAGAATCTTCTCAGTATTTACATCAACAACATCAACAATCTTAGCCT
The DNA here is from genome assembly GCA_963555745.1 of Cardamine flexuosa. Taxonomy (NCBI): domain Eukaryota; kingdom Viridiplantae; phylum Streptophyta; class Magnoliopsida; order Brassicales; family Brassicaceae; genus Cardamine; species Cardamine flexuosa. The sequence goes on along the minus strand of OY743215.1, from coordinate 5,467,612 downwards.
CTATTAGCTCCGGAGTATTCTCAAGAGAAAACTCAAAATCTTTAGGTCCTTCAATGGACACGTAGTTCAAACAAGGAGCATTGATCACATACTCTCTTTGACCATCTCCATCACTACGATCATGTATTAGTAACCTCTTTAAAGATGGTGCTTCAATAGTGAACTTGATCACATTGTCACTATACCTTTTCACATCCAACTCTTCAAGATTAGAACAGCTTGAGAAAAGCCTACGCACTGACTCGTCATCCTCGTAGTACACAAGTTGAAGATGTAGGATCTTGAGGGACTTGAAACAAACAGACGAATCAGCAGGAACATCTACACGAACATAGCTCGTGAGTTTCAAGACCTCGAGTGTTGTACAAGTGTAGATATTACTTGGCAATCGGATGTATCCTGTCTCTGAGTTAGGATCGAGTTCTAGCTCACGCAAGCCACGTTCAACCGCATACCTAATCCAAATCTCGATATCAACAGCCTCACAATCCGACTCAACTATAAGCCGCATGCTCTCGAGAAGCCGAGACTTATTTACTAGCAAGAACCTATGAACAAACTGTGGTGACAATCTTAACTCAGTTCTATCATTTAGGTAATGATAGTCAAGTTTAGGCACGCTTTTCCAAAGAGATCTCCAGCGTTTAGACAAAACACAAGTTCCTACTGCATCGATTGACGGAAGGAAGGACAATATAAGAACCAGTAAAGCATCAGGCAACTCACTGATCAGATCCCTATGTGCATGAACCGCACGTTTCTTCTTCAAGGTTCGATCACTGATTCTGCTACGGAAACATCAATTAGGATGGTCACAAAATGGAAGATATATAAACAGCAAAAGACTTTGGTGGACGATCGGAGTGTGGAGAAACCTAGAACACACGTAAAATGACTCGGAAAGAAACTTACATTGGATCCATCGCCGTTTGGAGAGAAGAGTAAGGAAACCCTAGCTTTCTCTTAGTGTTTTTTTTTTTTTTTTTTTTTTAAGTGAACTGGATTCTCTTGATGAAGGGGATCTTTATCAAAACATACAAATAAAAAGTATAAATTGTTTTTTTAATCTGTAACGCTTGATCCATAACCTAGTATGCGTGTACGGTACATGACTATTTAAAATCGAAAAAGCATTGAGTTGATAAGGTCTGGCTGGCCTTTAGCTGAAATATTTTTTTGTTTGGTTGAATCGGTAACGCCTGATTCATAATCTAGTACGTGTGTATGGTACATGATTATTTAAAATCGAAAAAATATTGAGTTGATAAGGTCTGGCTGGTCCATAGCTAAAATATTAATTTTTTGGTTGAATCTGTAACGTCTGATCCATAATCTAGTATGTGTGTACGGTACATGACTATTTGAAATTGAAAAAGTATTGAGTCGATAAGGTCTGGCTGACCTATAGCCAAAGTATTTTTTTTTTCTTTGTTGAATCGGTAACGCTTGATCCATAACCTAGTGCTCGTGTACGGTACACGACTACATGAAATCGAAAAAGCATGCGGGGTAAAACGACTACTTGGAGTTGAAGGAACGTATAAATCAACTTTTAAGTTTTAACTACTTGACTAAAATAATAATAATAAGAGATTATTAGTAAATATGTTAAATGATAAAAAACAAGATATAGGGAATTTGTATTGCATAATGTTTTAATTTACAAGCAAATCTAATCTCCGCAATATTTGAACATTTCAACATATACTTCTAACTTCTACAATGTTTCAATGAATACCAAAAGAGAGACCCGACCCAAATATTCTTCGTGCAAAGCAAAACTCTTTATAACTAGCGCAAAAAGAATATCCATCTTGTTACTTTTAGTGTATTTCCATTATCTGAGTGACAAAAAAAAAGGTGTATTTCCATTATCTATTGATAAAAATGTTCCAAAAATCGACCCAATCGGTTACATTAATCCGGTTCAATAAACGATACGGACTCGTCAATGTTGGGCTTGCTTCTCAAAAAATTGCAATAGTAATTAATAAACATATTATTTCAACGGTGGTTCAAGTCACAAATTCGAATTTGAAATAGGAGAAAGAAAAAAAAGTAACTTCTCCATCTTTAACGGTCAAATATAGGCGGGCACTCAAATCTCAGCGACGGCGTTTCCTTTGCAATCGTGTTCACAATGTATAAGAGAGACGACTACATTCGAACTAAACAAGACGGCGTCTTTTCCAAGTGGCAGGTACTAAACTCTCTCGGATTTCAAGAAATTTAGTGATTCTGGGTTTAGGGTTTTCCTCGATCTTTCATTCCGCTCAAACCCTTTCTGGGATCACCAGAATTTCGATTGAAATTGAATGACTTACTCTTTGAATTTTGATTTAAAGATCCCATTTTTCGCACTTTTCTTTGTTGAATTTTCATTATATGTTTCTGGGTTTTTCAGGGTTTTGCTCGATCCAGGCTTCTGCGTAAACCCTTTTCAGATAATCCGGAATTACAAAGGACTTTAGCCGATCACTCCTTAATCTCTCGGGATTTAGGTCCAAAGGTCACATTTTTATCTCCTTCATCACATTTTCAACTTGTAATTTATTTTGTTAAGTAATGAAGTTGGCAACACACGTTTTTTAATGTCTAACACAGATTCTGATAGGAGCCAACGGTAAGGAAGATTACACAAAGGGAAAGGATTATGTTGGTAGATACAGAGGAGGAGTCCAAGGAGCCTTCCCGGGTCTGTATGAGCTCGGTGTAGCTGTCATTGGTCATGACCAGGGCCTCAAAGTTAACCAAGATGACGTTCTTGTTGCTAATCTTGGTCAACCTGAAAGCATTAGAACTCGGCTCCGGTCTTATGGTAGATCTTTTGCTCAACAAGACATGCTTAAGAAACTTGGTCACAACGACTTTATGAGCCAAAGAAACTCAGGTTTGTCTCCAACGATTCTTCCTCTTACTCAGAAGAAAAATGTCAACCGAACTGATGAGAAGAAGTATGCTTCTGCAGAAGAGATAGAGATCAGCTGTGATGCAGCTGAGAAGAAGAGTGACATAGTTGATGAGTCTGATTCTGCTTCTGTTTGTGGATTCTTGCTAGGAGATGGTACTACTTGCACTACAACTCCAATGAAAGGAAGAAAGAGATGCACAGAGCATAAAGGGAAGAGACTTTCTCGTGTTTCCCCTGAACAACACATACCGTGTGAAGCTCCTACAAGAAGAGAATGTGAAGAAACTGAGAATATATGTGGAGTGATTTTACCTGACATGGTACCTTGCAGAAGTAAGCCTGTTGCTAGAAGAAAACGATGTGAGGATCACAAAGGAATGAGACTCAACGCCTTCTGCTTTCTGCTAAACCCATCAGAACTCGATAAAATCCTAAAAGAGGATAAACCCAAACCCGTGTCACGTGCAGGCATGATGAACCAAGAGGATACGGGTTCGGTTCTTTTATGTGAATCTACAACAAAGAATGGTCTGCCTTGTACGAGAATTGTTCCTAAGGGAAGCAAAAGATGTTGGCAGCACAAAGATAAAACTTTGGACCATGGATCATCCGAGAATGTTCAGTCATCAACCGTAAGTCCAGTCATTTGTGGCGTTAAGCTTTACAATGGATCAGTATGCGAGAAATCTCCAGTAAAAGGAAGAAAGAGATGTGAGGAGCACAAGGGGATGAGAATCACATCTTGAATTCAAATGAAGCATTAGTGTAACTCTTTTTTTGTAAGTACCTAACCAAAAATGTTATGCATCAATCTGGTTTGGTATTGGTAAAATTTGTTGTTTTACCGTATCATAACTCTAGGTAGCTTAGGTTGTATGAATATGCATTTCTGTAAGAAGCAGGTTCATTGCTCGTCATCAATGTCTATGTTCTAAACTTCGTTGCTTTTGGCCAAAATGTAGAATCTACAATTGCTTTTTGTCTACATGTTCTGTTGTGTTGTCTTGACACTTGAGACCATCGCCATCATCTGCTGAACCATTCTAAGCCATGTCAAATCTGAAATGTTCTTAGAATCCTGTACAGAACTAGTAGAGATAATGAGTATGCATTGTTTCAACCTGCAAGATAGAACAACATGGAAATTTTCTTCTGCATTTTGTTTTTTTCCAGTTAAGAAACCAATGAGCATGATAAATATTTCGAAATCCTGAGAATCTACAATTCATAAACGAATTGTCTGAAGGTAAAATACACTGGAAAGTATTCAACAAATTTCTTGCATGAACAAAAACTATAAGCAACTCTATTTACATATTCCTAGAGTTTTTGATTGGGAATCTGACAATGTTTATTAGGAGGAATGTTAGCTTCAATTTCCTCTACCAAAAAATGGAATGTACAATCTCAAATAATACACCGTTAAGAATCACAGATCATATGGATGATGATCTAAGAATTAGGTGAAAACGTTCCTTTTTCGAGCTGGGACAGGTTCTACCTCAGTTTCTTCTCTCGGAGGGACTCTTAAGTGCAGCTTCATAACATCATACACTGTGAATCCGATTGCCACTGACGGTACAACCTAGAAGAGAAAAAACGTAAGTAACTAATTCGTCCATTGTCCCAAAACCAAAAACAAGTCGATGAAATACTCTCAAACCTTAAGGTAATTAATGCTAAGCCCTGAAAAAAGTTGCTTCCAACCTTCTTCTCTAGCAATCTTGACAAGGGTTTGCATTGTTCCTCTTCTTCTTGTTTCTTCCTTAACAGCTGAATATAGTCTCTCAACCTGCAAGGAGTTTTGATCATTTCATGAAGATTCAAGGATTTGTTCGATAGAAGTAGAACCAGATCAAACCTGCATTTGTCTCCTGACAACATCAAGAGGGTACGTTAACGTCTGACCAAGCAATCCAGCGACTGATCCACATATGAGTTTCAAGGAAATGTCTTTCTTATGTTCTGCAGGGACATGTCGTTTCATCTCCTCATAGAAGTAGAACTTCAAACCAGCGTAAGGGAAGATCCCATACAGAGAAGGAGCTGATGATAATCACAAGAAAGATCAGATCTTTTTTTGAGTCTTAACAAATCCAAAAGATAATGGTTTAGTATGTACCTACGCCACGATATAAACCTCGCATTCCAGATTCTCTAAATGTCCTCGAGAAACAATCACTAATTCCTCTGTACACGATTTGTTCCAGTGGAATAACAGTTTTTGCTTGCGTCTTTGCTGAATCAACAACCTGCACTGCTGAGTTCCTTATGAGCTTACTTAGGATTTGAAAAAAAAAAAAAAAGATGTGAAAGTAGCTTATACCTGATAAGCGAGCTTGGTTCTGACTAGGTCAAGAGGGTAAGTGAAAAGAACAGCAGTGCCACCAGCGAATGAACCAGCAACAAGATCAAGCAATGGTCCTCGAGTAGTGTCTGGGAACCCAAAAATGATCCATCTTCTATATTCTTCATAAGCCATGTAATGAAGAGCTGCATAAGGAACTATGCGAGCAACACTTGCACCATTCCCTCTGTTTCAAAAACCAACAAGAGGTTAAGAAACTTTTGAAATGAATTTTAGATTCTATGAACCAAAAATGTAACAACGTACCTGTAAAAACCCATCAAGCCTTCAGTTTTGCCAATCTTGTTGACTGATCCTATGAGTCCTATCCTTTTAAACTCGTCCCTTCTGGTCTGACAAAGATTTTGAACTATAATGAGTTATAGATTGTGTAATTTATAAATAAACAGATTCCAATTGTGAATGTAAACACTAAAAGCTCTCGATTTTGATGCTTCACTCTGAGTTCAAGACGAGTTTTTTTTTTCTTTTTTGGTATGATAGGAGACAAGTTCTGGTTAAAAAAAAAAAAATACAAAATTCGACCAAATCGAGAAAAAAATAAAATAAAGCAAGAATGATTGGTACCTGGAAAAGAATCTTAATTCGCTCAAGTGGAGCGACGGCGGTTTTAGCTATACCGCCGGTGACGCCACCGGCAATAAGCTCCTTAGCAAACAAAGGCATCGAGTCAATAATACCGTTCTTCTCTTCGCCCTCCGCCATGGAAACGTGGTGGAGAGAGAAAAGATAGATACGATTAAATGGATCTTCTTCTTCTTCTTCTAAGAATCTTTGTACAGCTGAAGTTGAAGTTGAAGGAAGAAGAAAGAAAGAAGAAAAGAAAGGAAAAAAAAAGAATTGTACTTTATGATCAATCGAGACTTGGTTTCTCTGTCCGATTCTCACCTTCTCCTCCAAGTTATGCAAATCTTATTTATTCTCCGTCGAGAAAATTATATTTTTCCTTTTTTTAGAGTTTGTTTATTTGTCTTAAAGAGTCAACTGCTGTTTTGTTAATGTTCGGTAAAAAGAAAGGAATATAAAATCAAACTTTATTTGGAGAAAATTACCAAATCTCAATGATTCTAGACGACCATAACAAATATATGTATATCGACAATGGTCTTTGAAATAAAAGAGATACAAACATCAATACGAATGTGAAGAGTTTAATAAGTGAGCAAAATTGAATTTCCACAAGTAGAATTTCTCCACCACCATAAGTAACACTTAACTAGTCTCTGAGCTCTCTAGAGCAATTACAGCCAAAATTTCTGTTGAGAAATTACTTATGTGCTTCGACGACCTTCGAGTAAAACTCCCATGATTCGTGCGTCTCAGTTATAGCAGTCTGACCAAATGGATTCTCCGCTACAAACTTCTGAACGTTCTTAGCATCCGCTAGTCTTTCCAGATACTTCTTCAGCTCACCCTCAGGTCCTATCTCAAGAAATCAAACATCAGATGAGTATCTTTCTTACAATTTGATTGAAAGTGAGTCTAGAGAACCAAAATCAAGAATGTCAAGACTCACCCAATGCAGAATCGTTACTGTCTGTGTACTGGTACGGGAAAGGGAAGATTCCAGTGTGTGGCTACAAGAGAGGAATAGCAATAATACCAACCAATGTTGAGGTTAGAACTGACATTGAATGCATAAGCTTATTTGCTGGTGCTCGAGTACTTACAGGATTACACAAGGCCTTGTCGGGTGAATCGTCAACTAGCAAAGTGTTTGCTTCATCATACTTTCGCTTTCCGCAACTGACGCATGTCCCAAAACTAACCCATACTCTTCTTAGATCCTTGAGAAACAGAGGCTTATTGTTATTCTCCTGAGTTTTGAACTTGGTTGCAGTGCAATTATTCTGATCCTGTTTCATATGAAGACGGATTGCTGAGTTTATTAGCTGATTTTTTGACCAAAAGTTATAATGAGTTCTGCTCATATGTAATCTACGTAGTAGCTCACAAAGATTGTAGACTGTGTTTCTACAATCCCAACGTAAACTGCATTTCTCATAATCTAGTTCTGCTCATTTGGAAACTAGATTTCTCATCATTTACTCTAACAATCTTAAGAAATAGTTAATAGAGGTTGTAGAGATCACTTACAAAACAGAACAACAGATTCCTCGCATAGTTTCTCATGACAATGTTAATCATATAATCCAACCCACTAGTAAGAAAAAAAGGATAGACAAAGTTAATTGAGTGAGGAATTAAATTTAGTATATGTATAAGACACTTAACTATTCTAAGCAAACAAAAACAGTGCATTTGAGTTTTGAATCAGTTCAAGAAGCTTACATGCGTCTGGAGGACCATATTGCAACATCAAATCTCTCAAAGCAAAAGTCGAGAAAACTAGCAACAAATGGCCTCCTGAAGACTATACAAAAAAGCACAAAGAAATTACTATACAGTCAGAGAAGCATGAAACAACTTACAAATGGCTATATTGAAAATTGGTTCTTTCTTACCTGATCTGTATGATACTTTACCATCCGGAACAAGTTCACCTGTATGCCCCTGAACAATATCTGCAAGGATTCCATTCAAATCAAATACAAGTAACTTTCTGGTATGTTGACCTTCACATGAGCATCTAGGTACGGAAACCTCCTCCTTCTCAATATTATCAATTTCATGATCTAAAGATTTTTTCTTCTTCTTGCTCTTCTTTGCTTTGAGCTCATCCTTATTAAGGCCTTCTGCTCCCAAAGCATCCTGATCAACTTCTCCCTTTTTATCTGTTTTCATTTCTTCCGTATTTTCAACATCCTGAACACTTTCCCCCTTAGTTGTAGAATTTTCAATTTTACTTGCCAAATCCTCCTTACTGGCAATCTCTCCAGCAGCATTCCCATCACAATTTTGCAACCCTTCTCCATCACAATTTTGCAACCCTTCTCCATTTGAATGATACAACAAACACTGTACTGACTCGGTATCCATGGTGGCTACTGATTCGCAATTTGTTTTCTTGTTTTTCTTCCTCTTCTGTCTTTTGCACCCAACGTCACTAACACCTTCTTCTACCAGTGCATCTTGACTAGATTCAATATTTTTATCGTTTGTCATTTCTTTACGTTTCCCAGATTTCTGAACTCCACTTTTCTCTCTCCTTGCAGGTTTTTCAGTTTTACTTGTCATATCCTCTCCCCCAAACTCTTGTCTGGCATTTCCATCACAATTTTTCATGTCTTCTTGGTTTGAATGATCCAACCAACCCTCTACTGATCCTGATGGATCACATACCTCCATATCTGCAGTTTTGTGATCTTGATCTTCAGATGACGTTTTCTTCTTCTTTCCCTTTCGTTTTTTCTTCTTTACTTCACATACACCTGCTCCAAGAACGTCCTCTTTAACTTCACTGTTTTCAGCTGTTTCCTTCTCTTTAGATTTTTGAAGATTCTGAAAACCACTCTCCTCCCGAGTTGCAGAATTCTCCCTCTGACTTGCTGAATAACTCATTAACTCTCGGCCAGCATTCCCATCATTATTTTCCACACACTCTACCGACCCGCTGTTCATGGAGGTTGCCAAAGTATTTCCTAATGGGTCACAGACCTCCATCATTTTGGTCTTTCTCTTCTTCTTCTTTTTATTGGCTTTAGGAGTCTGAGTTTGGGCCACTGTTTCATCGAGTTTGACATCTGTGGACTCTCCTTGTTCTGCTGCATCATCCTTGGATTTCAAACACCTATTGATCACAACACTAGCAACAGGTTTTTCCACTACACTCGTCAATTTTGATCCTTCAGATTCAGAAATAGTATTGCATTTTACTTCAACAGCATCCTCTTTGGCTTCCGTGGTTTCATCTGTTTCCTTCTCTTTAATTTTTTCAAGATTCTGAAAACCGCTTCCCTCCCCAGTCGCATAATTTTCCCTCTGAATTGCCAAATGACTCGTTAACTTTCCGCCAACATTCACATCATTATTTTCCACACACTCTACTTTCTCGCTTTTCGTGGAGGTTGCCAAAGTATTTCCTAATGGGTCACAGACTTCCATCGTTTTGGTCCTTCTCTTCTTCTTATTTTTCTTGGCTTTAGGAGTCTGAGTTTGGGCCACTGTTTCATCGAGTTTGACATTTGTGGACTCTTGATGTTCTGCTGCATCATCCTTGGATTTCAGACACCTATTTATCACAGCACTAGCAACAGACTTTTCCACTACACTCGTCGATCTTGATCCTTCAGTTTCAGAGATAGTACTGTATTTTACTTCAAGAACATCCTCTTTGGCTTCCGTGGTTTCATCTGTTTCCTTCTCTTTAGTTTTTTCAAGATTCTGAAAACCAATTTCCTCCCCAGTTGCAGAATTTTCCCTCTGACTTGCCAAATTACCCATCAATTCTCTTCCTAATGGGTCACAGATCTCCAATGCATTGGTCTTTCTCTTCTTCCTTTTCTTGGCCTTAGGAATCTGAGTTTGGGCTACTGTTTCATAGAGTTTAACATCTATACTCTCTTGTTGTTCCACTGAACCATCCTTGGATTTCAGACAACTATTTATCACAACACTATCAACAGTTGTTTCCTCTATACTCATCGATTTTGATCCTCCAGCTTCAGAATTAGTATTGTATTTTGCAGCAACCTCTGCACTGGTACTAATATCAACACCACTTTCCTTCAGTGCGTTTCTATCCTTCTCTTTCTTTCTCTTTCTTTTCTTGGAACAAGTCACATTAGTAGCATTTGGCTGTGAATCTTCTGGCGTTGACAAATTTGGGTCTACACAAAGTTGTGTAGCTCCAGGCTTTTCACATGAATCCTGAGTGTGTTCGCATGATCCTTCTTGTATTATACCGTTTGACAAAGTATTGTTGGGTGTATGCACTTGGTCTTCGTTGGTGGTTTTTTCTGCATCTACCAACTCTTTCTTCTTCTTCCCACTCTTTTTGATTCTTTTTTTACTGGAACCAGCTCCAGACTCTTCACATGAGATTAAATCTCGTTGAGAGGACTCTGCAGGTAATGTAGACAAATGATTCTCGGATAACTGAACTTGATCTTCAGTGGTGGATTTCTCTTTTTTCTCTTCAGATGAAAAAGCCTCATCTGCGTTCCCATTCTGGCTAATGACATGAGACTCATTAGTCTTCAACTCATTTTCCTGTATACTCACTTTCCTCGACCTCCTCTTCTTTTTCCCCGACCTTTTCTTCTGCTTATCACTCAATTCCGGATTAGTCTGACAGTCGTTTGAGTTTCCAGTTTCTGAAATTGCTTCCACTGAAACAGTCTCCATGATTCCTTCGATTTACTCAGAAATCAGCTGCAGTTTAAAACGTTTCTTAAGTTTAGCACAAATAATGATCACAAAAATTCAAGATGCCTCACATAAATTCACCAAACGCTACCGCTAAAAGGAAAAATCAGAGCTCCATCAATCTCTAAGTAATTGAAAACTGAGCCAGAGACTATGTATTAACACTCTAATACCATTGTTCTTGAATTAATGATTGGCAGTGTTCTTAATCTCATTGAAACACCAAAATGCTACTTCGCAAACCCCATTAAATAGCCTAAGAGATGAAAACGAAAATAAAAAGCCAGATTCAATCGACCTGAGGACATTTCATAAGTATTGGCAACCCAAAAGCAATAGAAGCTTAAACACTAAACCCAGAACTTTTAGTAAATGCTAAACTCTGGATTGGATCTTAAATCTGAATCAGGAAAACAAAAAATCATCATCGAATAAGAGACGGGACATGATAAGGCATCAATCCAAACGTATCGAAACCGACAACCGCAACGGAGATTTCTCCGGCGATGATTTATACACAGAAGAGCTGAAGAATGTAACCTGGAAATTTTTTTATTTGGCGAATTCGAGTATCTCTCTGAGAGAGACGAACGTTCACCAGAGGCGCGGCGAATTCGAGAGCAAGGGTTAACTGAACCGTCGTTGTGTTATTGCTCCGTGCTATAACTAAATAAACCGTTTCCGGTTTAAATTGAAAACCAAAAACATTATCGAGAACCATGCAGGTTTACCAGAATTGCTCCAAATTAAACTATAATTTTTGTATTTTAAAAAAAATGTGACTAGTTGATTTTGATATCCAACTAAAAATTTATGATTACTAGATCACTGGTTTTTTAAAAAAAATTGTCGTTTATAATTTTAAATACTACTCCCACTAGTTGTTCATCGAAGAATTTCGTATTTGCTAGTTTTTGAGGAAAACAATTCGAGTTTTGCGGTAAAGCAAACATCACGTTCATTTTATTTTATTTCATCATTAATCATCACGTTCACAATGTGTGGTGAACAACTAGATTTGCGAGTGTGAAATTGAACTCGAATAAAGATTTTAGAAAAGAAACGAACACGATCAATAAGATTGTAACTTTGTATTTAGGCCCATATCATCGGCCCGTTTCTCAAAATGAGCACACTAACGTCTTTCTAAGTTCATTCTATTCATCTAATCAATAAAATTCATAACTTCAAACTCACTCAGCTTATTATTCATCAAAACACAAATCATATCAAAGTGCATGACTCACGGTTACTTCATTACGAATAAATGATACGTAGTATATTCTTTATCGAGGAAGCATGCAAATTGATTTAAGAAGCGCAAAGTAGTTTTATTTTTTCGTATCCTAAACAGTTTTGGGTTTAAGCTCCTTGCTTCTCTTTGACCAATGGAAACCATACTATACATATTTGACTGACCCCATGAAGCTTTTCTAGTCAGTACTTAAACAAGCCAGATTCGATAAGGGTTGTATTTTCTTGTCTTATGTATATAGATTATTATTTTCGAATATTCAGTATTTCAGTAAATATGAAGAAGATCGAAAGGTAGCATCATAAACTTATCTGTGTGTTTGACACCCAAACAAAAAAAAATATGTGTAAAGATAATTGGAGCATATATGCTGCTTGTTGAAGTATCATATAATAGGTTATTGTATGAGCCGATATCTGAAGAAAAACAAAATTGACATGCCCGATATTCAAAATTATCTGTCAATGAATATGTAAAGCAACTTTTTCTGTTTTTATTTACTTTGTTTGATAAAAATCTGTGAAGCAACTTGAACATTAAAAACTAAGTTGCACGCGTAGCAACAATTATAATCTATCACATGCTTAACCCAATTGGCAAAATTGGAGTTACTCTATAGTCTATTGAAATATAGCACACCCAGCTAGATTGTAAACGTAGTTGTTCTTAAACTTAGATCCGTTATCATTACAATTCACTGGAACTCGCATTAAAGATAAAACTGGTCGTAAAACTTGACCAATATTGTTCTCATTTTTAGTGCTCCAAATCAATAGAATTAACCGTTCAATATAAAGCTAACTAACTGGTCTTCTTCAAATGAGTACGTGTGTGTTTCTTTATGCATCATATATGATCGACAGGCTGTCGTATTTTACCTTGTTACATTTGTTTATTAAGCGTTTGTTTTTTTTCTTTCTTTTAAATTTTAGTTATATTTGTTGCATGAGAATCAGTGTCCAAGTGGAAGCTATTAGCTATGTTGGTTGATAATTCATTTCTATATGTCCCAAAACAAAGCTTCATAATACGTATATATGTACATATATTGAGACCCATCCATACATTATTCAACATTAATGATTGAGGATCATTATAAAGTGCACTAGTTATTTAAAAGATATTATTATAAAATTTACAACTTGACATATTCCATGTATTTTTCAATTCTCGAGGCACTTTTGTTGTGTTCTTGATTATATTTATAACTAATCCTACAATTATTATACAACCATTTATATATTAAAAAAACACGGCCATTTCTATTGAAATTATATACAAATCCATTTTCACAAGTTCCAAGACCGTATGATGAGTTCAATAATTCTTCTAAGTTCTAATCAATTGCTTCAGTTTGGACTGATAAATGTGTAAACATCAAATTTTATGTTGGAACCCCTGATAATAGTAAATAAGGAATTATTAAAAAAATGTTAACTATATGCAATATACTACTAGCAATATAAATATATACTAATTACTAGCACATATTATACATATTGGTATGGATAATGGATATCATCAATTTTGATTATATCGACTTCCTAGTTTTTTTTTAATCTATGCATATCCTCAGTTCAAAGGTGGTATGAATTAAAACAAAACTTTCAAAAGGTTTTAAGCTAAAGAAACTAAATAATTAACGGGAAAATTAAAGAATTGATATCAATAACTCTTATCTCGACATTGGCATGGAAAGTATAATCATGGATATATATATATATATATATATATATATATATATGTACCTTATCATTATAGTGTGATCAGCGGATGAATACACATAAAGTTGGCCGGAAAAAATGTTTTATGAATACGTCAAAAAAAACATATTTTATGAAATTGTTATTTATTTAAAGAGGTTATTTTCCCCTTAATTAATTTATATATTGTGGAGGAATAATAATATGCCTATTTTTACACCAAAAGGCAAGTTTTGGCTTCACATGCGTATAGAATAATATAAATACCTAATAACCTTAAGTACTCGTGGGTAATTTCAGTTATATTACCATGTTTTTTTTTTGATAAAAAGCTTGTTATATTACCATCTTAAAACCATAGAAAGACGTACATGTTGTCATATACGCTAGCTAGTATACAACTTACTTAGTAATGCGTGTTTTGTTTGTTTTTTCTTTTTCTTAAAGTTTATGTTTCGTTTCTTCTAAAGAATCTTGAGTTTTAAATATTCACATGAGCTACAAGAAAAACAAAAATTGGAGACATTTTCTTCTCTCATTTTTTTTTCCCAAAAACTCAATTTAGATATCAATTTAAAGTCATCGTTAGTCAGCCTAAGAAAAAATTTCGTTACTTGAATAAATTTATATCATATACATATAACATATACTATATAATTAATACTTAAAAGTATTCGCTACTTGAAGAACTTGTGTTGCAGAGTACGACAACGTGTTCGTACAAACACGTTTGGAATATTCTTGCATTTCATAACGCGTTTCTATAGTATTATACTACTATTGTTTTTGTCTCACTACTGAACTCGCGAATAAAATGCCAAAATTAGTTTGAAATACGTATTTTGCAATTTGCACCTCGTTTACTTATTATGTATTTCTTATAACGTGATATATATCACTGGACAAAATCTTCCAAGTGTATTCATTGCAACTCGCCCACTGTAAACTGTAAAATATTGAATTGGCATTTTAAATTTCTTAATTCCGGGAATTTCTGGAGCAAGACTATACATTTTTACGTTGGAGTTTAACTTCCGTCTAATTCCTCCCAATCAAGTTCGAAACGGGATTCAAAGAGTGTGCTATAACTCCTTCAGAGGGCAACTTCTTGACCAAGTGAACTTCCTACCTCCAGACTAGAAAAATAAAACAAAACAAAAATCATGTTATTGGTGAAGACATAACATGCTATGCATGAGAAGGTTTGGTTAAGATGTGTGATACGACTTACCAACTCAGGATGTTAAGTTAATCCATTTTCTAAGTGACAAGAAGAATGAAACATATCCTTGTTGGCATGTGGCCTCTTCTCATTGGTCATGCGAAAGATACGACTTTTTGCAAAATCCTTTTTAGAAAAATTATATTTGCTGACAGCAAATCATCATTAGGTACATAGGATCATCATCATCCTTCTCACTTCACTTGCTAGCTGCTACAATTATCTCATGAGTTTTAGTCTTTAATTTATTTTTTGTTTCCTTTTGACTGGTTGTGAGCGATTGAGCGAATTTCCTCATTTGACATTTTGCCCTTATCTTCTTCTTTTTATAAAACCATGATTTAAAAAGAACCAGCGAATTTTGACATTTAGACATACGTGATAGTAAAGCCATGCATGATTGAAGTTGCCTTATAAGAACTTGAATCATGACTTAGATCCATAAGGCGAATTTTCAACCAATGCTACTATATATGACCTATGAATTTGTTTTGTTTTGAGTTTTTAGTAATTTAGCAAATTTTAGACATGCTAAATATTATGTGTTAGCTATTTTCGGTGAAATCTCATATCGACGAAAAAAGGGCATACCTATATAACTAGATAATATACTTAATTAATAGTAACAAAGATTACAGATAGCAATATCGTTTGATGCATGTCTCGTATATTTTCATGAAGATGCTCTCCTTATTAGCCGCACAAACAGTCGCCAAACTCCACTTCTCTTTCACGTTCTCTATTACAACTTGCATCTTTGTTTATTTTAAATTTATATAAAATTAATCGAGTTATTAGTATTAAATTAGTACATACTACAATGATTGGTCCGTAAGATATCGTGAACTTCTGCTCGAAGATTTCGTGTTAGAATTAGTAATTGATTACAATTTATCAAACACTTATGGGAATCAATCAAACCAATTGGTGACTAAATTTGATTCTATGTTCCTATGAACTTACACACAATATGTAAACAATACATTGGCTTGTCACTTTTGTTGAAGACACAATCCAGCATGATTTGAAGCGAATCTATGACACTAAACTAGAAGAAATTTCCCAAAATTTTGCATGTAACCTAATTGTTTTTTGTTAGTAGAAAAAAAATGTATCAATAAATCTCGGTTCTGAAATTTTATAGTTACAATGTCTAACCCCAGATCATTCAGTTTAAAAAATTATATTTGTTTTTACAGTGATATATAGTATGATACCCTGCCTACTAAAATTACGGTGTTACATATATATCGTAATAGTTTATTTACGTAGTTATATCACAGTGGTGCATTTGATTTTTCGAGTGATTGATCCAAAGAAATTTCAAAATAGTGACAAACCAGGCCTCTAATTAACTCGTCTAGGTTCGTAGTAAGGGTATTTGTCTAAATTTGACTGTGATACAACTTTTTAACTCCTCCAATTAATAAATTGGAAAAGTTCAAAAATAAAATATCATTAATTTTTTTTTTTAAAATGTTTGTCGACACTGTATCTCGGATTGGATACTAGTTTATAATGTATAAAGGAACATATAAACCAGCATTAACTTTTTTTTGTTCTTTGAGTTGGTCATGCATATATTGAGATTCAATCTACAGTTTGATTTCCGTATCTTAAGCTGGTGGGTTTGATCACATGCAAATTAAATTACATTTCTCTAATAGTATTACGTAAATACAAATTTACACCCATATGTAAGAACACGTGTGTATAACTATGTATATATCCCGTATATATACGTGCATCTACATTTTGTAACTTGCATGTTTTCTTTTCGTTATCATCTACCTAAATTAGTTCATTTTATTTGATCCTATCGTCATGCCGATAATTAGTACCCTTTAGTCAGCTGTTCTAAGTCTAAACAAACAAACAAACAAACATCAAATCTTTAAACAAAATCTCAACCTTGATATGTGGGCAAAACTGAGACCATACAACTTTCTTTGTTATCAGTTTATCACTAACCATAATAAGCATAAATCTAACATTGGTTATATCCTTTTTCGCTTTGATTTCGAAAGAAATATATCGGACTAGTAATGGAGTGTATTATGAAATATAAATAGTTAATACTTTCGTGCTTAAGCCCCTAATTTCACATTACTTGTATATTTCTGACCAAATCTAATATTAAACTTTCTCGTAAAAACAAGCTTTATAACTTGTTATAGGGATCGATTACAATATTTTCTGATCCACAGTCCTTCTAAACAGATATCAATTTTGATAAACTATATGTGCTTTAGAAGTTAGAACTGTTCTTGATTTTGAATATACTACTATTATGCTTTAGAAATTATAACTCAAGCGATTAAAGCAAGCATTTAGATTGGAAAAAAACATAAAATATATTTCACTTTATTATTTTAGTGTTGAACAATTTGAATTTATAAATCATTATTAATTGTGATATGTGGGTCATCTAAGATCCTCCAAGAACTTATATTCTTGATGAACATATTGCTCATAATTGAAATCATAATCTTATGTTATGATTGTATGCATCAGCTGTGTCACGTAGTCCGACTTTTAACCACTATAAGATCTCCCAAATATCCTTCTCTATCTTTTTGCTTCACATATCTTTATATCCCATATATATATATATATAAGTTAGCTACAAGTTATAAGAGTTTCACATGTGATAAAATTATAATTTAGAAAATTTAGAGATGGGTACGAATGTATTTAGATCGCCGCATATTTCATTTCTATTGCCCATTCTTAAGAATACAATATTTGAAGATTAGTAATAAATTTTCAAAATTAATAATTAAAGAGTAAAACTATAGGCACTGAAAATATTAACTAAATTTTAATTAGTTTAGTTTTTGTTGGTAAATTAAAAGATCAAATTTGTAACTTTTAAAACATGTAGTACACTTTACGGGATCTTCATTTGTGGCAAATGTATATTTTTGTAAAGTAATAGAGAAATTTGATCCCGTAAAATACATGTTTGTTACAAATATATACACTTTACGAGTTTCGATTTTAGATAATTTTACAAAAATATATTCCATTATTTACTATGTAAAATCATCTAAAGCGAAATTCGTAAATTGGAAAGAGTATGAACGTTAAAATATATTATCAAATTGTGTGAAATAAGAACATAGGGTGATTGACTGGTTTCAAGAATTCTCTTGGGAAGGAGTTCGATTATTTGTTTCCAATTTCGAGTTTTCACTTTGAAAAATGGTTTATGCTTTATTAAGCGTTACCAAAATCTGGTTTAGAGCTGATGGAGATTGTGGAGTGCCGACCAAAGGTCTAAAACGTTCTTGGTAACAAAAAAAAGAAAACAAAATTAGGAAAATGAACGTTTAAAATCTTGCTTACCAGTATAGGCACGACTAGTATTTATGAAAGGAAAAATAATGTTTATCTTCAAACTAATTGTGTATATATATATGTATACCGGTAGCATGTGTAATTAGGTGAGGTCCTAAGTAGGAGAATTAAAATCTTCCTAATTAAACAAAGGTTTTGATAAGCCCAACGTACCGCCATTAGGAGGGTGCATTATTATCACCATGAAAAAAAAAACAAATTATTATCACCATGGGGAGCATCCTTTGACCACTTGGGGAAAATTATAAACATGTTTTTCCAACTATTTATGCGGCCTATGGAATTAAATCAAAAGTAACACAGATAAATTCATTCCTATTAGGCGATCAACTAGTACATAAATTCATTTTCATTTATGAATATCCAATACATTGTGATGATTTTAATTATTATTTTTTACCAACAACATGCACCATAATATAAATATTAAGATGATTTGGAATTAAGTTTTTGTTTTTTAAATGTTGTTTAATACTTCAAACTAATAGCCTTTGTATTCAAATCTTATGATTTAATCAGTGATCCATTAAATAATAACTTATTTGTATATTTAAATAATTTCTTCGTGTTTGTAAAATATATCAAAATGATATTCTTTGTCAAAGATACTTAAGAATAATAGTAGTTTGACAAAAAAAAATTAAGAATAATACTATACTAGTAATAATAACAATCATTTTTAAAATGAACTACTCAAAAAGGTGAAATACTTGATTTGGACATTTTATTTTTATAATTTTATTTTATATTTTCAAATTTACTTTTAAGAAAATTATTAATTAATTCATGTATTGTAATTGGATGAACCACGCTCTGACCGGTTAGCTCAACTACTCAAACTTGCGGAATGTAAGTCTGTCTATTTCCAAATAGGTATAAAAATGCACTAAATCCAATCCAAATATATTAGCTGATCATGATGAAAACTACATAATCCATCTGAATTGTAGTTTGTAATTTGTAAATAATGTTTATATTTAGAGATGATGTCTTCTACTGGTAATCAGCAAAAGACCGAGACTTTCTAAATTCTAATATATGATATTAGTCGAATTAGTAATATGGTGAAGATATTAATGAAGTGTATATCAGTATATGGATAGCCACCTACCCACTCCTCTCGTATAATCGGAATTTCAACCTCCGTATTTGGGATATAGATCTCGTAACTAAAGTTTTGGAAAAATAAATAAAGAAATTAAATATTTTTAAAATATAATATGGAAAAAGAGGATTGACAAGAGGAGGAAGAAGAAGACACAAGTTAACAGTTGTCCGAAACTGATTTTGTTAAAAGGTGATCTTTGATTTTGCTTACAACATCAAATCAGAACATTTAATTTAGTTGTTTCACCATTTCTTTCAACTATAGAGTTTAAGCTTTCTATTATTATATCTTAGACACGAGATGTAAAAAAGACGTATATAATTTTAAATATAAACTATAACTAAAATCTAGACTATTAATGACTCTGAGTTAAGATACTGGATTTTGTTATGTAAATTATATAGTTTTCCAATTCAAAATTTTAACTTGCTTTTGTTATGGTGTCTTATAATTAAAAAGAGAAAAAGTACTTTACAGTTTTTTAGTTGGCATTCTATACAAATTAAATATCATATGCTGAAAAATAGTAAAAAACAAGAATTTTATTTTTATTGATACACTCTTGTATTTGGCTGGCTATGGCGAAGGACTCTCTATTATCTATGAAAAATAAAAATATCTAAATAAATTAGGGTCCTTTTTGGGTTTAAAATCCGTCGCAGATGACTAATCCAAATTTGAAACTTTTCAGAGAACATATCACATAGAAACACAATAAATAATTCATTCATTAATAGGAAACTATACTATTTTTACCGGACTAAATTCTAAACAACTTTACGTTTAAAAATTGATAATTACCGTTTAATAGAAATAGCGATCTCCTATAGACGAACCACCGAGAACTTTCAGAATAAAACAAAAATAAAAATTGGCATAACTCTTATCTATTCATCCATTTGCAGGTCAATGACAACGTATTTTTCCACAATCGAATCTTCATAATTCTTTTACACAAAAAAACTTCTTCTCTGTAAGTAAACTAATATAATATTAAAATTGTCAAAGACTTAACCTCTCTGTCACGTCTGCTATATATACTTGTCCCTTATTCATACAAATGTTTAACTCCAACACACTTCTCTTTCTCTCTCCGATTGTGTTTCAAACCTGTAAGAAAAATAAAATGGGTCTTCCTATGATGATGGAGAGATCATCAAACAACAACAACAACGTCGTTGAGCTTTCTAGAGTTGCGGTTTCAGACACACACGGTGAAGACTCGCCTTACTTCGCCGGCTGGAAAGCTTACGATGAAAATCCTTACCATGAATCTCATAACCCTTCTGGTGTCATTCAAATGGGTCTCGCCGAGAATCAGGTAACTAATCAAGATCATATACTTTAAAAAAAAAAGATTAATGAAATATTGTGATAATGTATTAATTAATTATCATATTTTTCTACACACAGGTCTCGTTCGATCTTCTTGAAACTTACTTAGAAAAGAAGAATCCTGAGGGTTCGATGTGGGGATCAAAAGGAGCACCTGGCTTCCGAGAAAACGCACTGTTCCAAGACTACCACGGTCTCAAATCTTTCAGACAAGCCATGGCTAGCTTCATGGAACAGATTCGAGGAGGTAAAGCTAGATTCGATCCTGACCGTATTGTCCTCACCGCCGGAGCCACCGCAGCTAACGAACTTTTAACCTTCATTCTCGCCGATCCAAACGACGCTCTTCTTGTCCCCACACCGTACTATCCAGGGTACGTCACATTTTTGCGGTTATGAGAATTAAATACTAATATTATGGTCATTCGTGTAAAGATATTTAATAAATAATAAATTTAGCTACAGCTAACTAACACCACTTATAAGAATATTATTATATAATCTAAGCATATAACTTGTATTTTTAATATATTTGTTTTTGCATGTATTAAGTACTAACCGAAATGTTTATTTATTTCATACAGATTCGATAGAGATTTGAGATGGAGAACCGGAGTGAAAATAGTACCGATCCATTGCGATAGTTCAAACCATTTCCAGATAACCCCAGAGGCGCTCGAGTCAGCATACCAAACGGCTCGTGACGCGAGCATTAGAGTCAGAGGAGTGCTCATAACAAACCCATCGAACCCATTAGGAGCGACAGTGCAAAAAAAGGTTCTAGAAGATCTTCTTGACTTCTGCGTACGCAAGAACATTCACTTGGTCTCAGACGAGATCTACTCCGGCTCGGTCTTCCACGCCTCCGAGTTCACAAGCGTTGCCGAGATCGTAGAAAATATCGATGACGTGTCAGTCAAAGAACGTGTCCACATCGTCTACAGTCTTTCCAAGGATCTTGGTCTTCCGGGTTTCCGCGTCGGGACTATATACTCGTACAACGATCATGTTGTACGGACAGCGAGAAGGATGTCGAGCTTCACGCTTGTCTCCTCTCAGACACAACACATGTTGGCTTCTATGTTGTCGGATGAGGAGTTTACGGAGAAGTACATTAGGATAAACCGGGAAAGACTTAGGAAACGGTATGAGATTATTGTGGAAGGGCTTAAGAAGGCGGGGATTGAGTGTTTGAAGGGGAACGCAGGGCTGTTTTGTTGGATGAATTTGGGTTTCTTGCTCGACGACAAAACAAAAGAAGGAGAGCTCGAGCTTTGGGATGTGATCTTGAAGGAGTTGAAGCTGAATATATCTCCGGGATCTTCGTGCCATTGCTCGGAGTTTGGATGGTTTAGGGTTTGTTTTGCTAATATGAGTGAGAATACTTTGGACATTGCGTTGAAGAGAATACATGAGTTCATGGACCGACGAAGAAGGTTTTGAACTGTTAAAAAAGAAAAAGAAAATTTTTTTGGTGGTTAATACATGGATTGGGGGGAAGTTATTTTTTTTTAGGAAAGGGAATATGATTAATTGAAATCCATTTATGTAATATGGGTTTTGATTTGTTTCTCTTTTCTAGATATTATTGTTTGTTTTCCTGCTTTGGAAGCAGGTTAATTTCATGTTCATGATCATGTTTTATTTGTAATATTTGCTGTTATATAAGAATAGAATTTATATAAATATTAAGAAAACATTCTCCATTTTTCAACTCTGGTAGATTTACTATAACTTAAATACGCATGGTTTGTTCAACAGAATCAAAAGAAGAATTGTTTACTGTAAATATAAATTCTGTTTGGTGTAAGATAATGATATACCTCGAAAATCTATTATATATAGACGGTAGATACAAATTTGCTTATTTTCTTGAAGGCCATTTATGATATGTATTGTCGTAATATTTGTTGACCTTTTTGTTGTTGTATACAGCAAATGGGTCTAAAAAAAGATTATTTCAATGAGGTTATGTCATTGTTGATGTAATTTTCTAAAGAGGTTAGTGTTGTTATGTGGTCGGGTGTTTTTGACTTTGTCACTATACAACTCTAACAAGTAAGGTGTTCCTTTTTTTCTCTTAATATTGTTTCTCCGAATACACGCGTTTTTGGTGAGATCAAACTAATCGTAAGTGGCTAACCAAGTGAGGTATAAATGACGATTTATTACAATTTTTTAATACAACTATATTGTAGGGTAGCATATGAAAAATCAGCTTATAGAGAAAATGTTATTCAAGGTCACGAAGTCGAAT
This sequence comes from Cardamine flexuosa, assembly GCA_963555745.1. NCBI lineage: Eukaryota > Viridiplantae > Streptophyta > Magnoliopsida > Brassicales > Brassicaceae > Cardamine > Cardamine flexuosa. The sequence goes on along the minus strand of OY743215.1, from coordinate 5,444,825 downwards.
CTTAGTGTTAGAAATGGACTAGTTATATGTTTTGGTCTTTGGTTCGAAAATATTATGAGCTAAAATCTATTTGACTTATGAATTTGTTAAACAGCATGATGTTAAAGCTTTTAAAAATTTGACTTACGAGTTACTTATGTATCATTAAATAATTTCATGAATCAGATAGTTCATTCCTAGCTGAAGTCTCCAAGTTATTTCGTTTCCTTGGCCAAGTCGCGCGTGGTCGTATATATACCACTTGGTTGAAAAAAAACAAATGAATTACGAGCAAAGACAATGTTCTCTATTAAAGTAATATAAATAATGCAAATTGCTGATACAGTTACAGGTAAATATTTATATACATGTTTATTTTAAAAAGTATATTTATAGACATTATTATTTATATTTTGAAGGACTTCGTCAATACATTTAAAGACAGAGAATCGTAGCTCTACAGTATAGATGTTGCATGCAACGGAAATATAGGCAATTCTTATATTATGCACCTATAACTAAGAAAATTAATTAATACGTGCTAATGTTAGACTAGTTATTTTAAAAACATTTTTTGGTACACGAATTTTGTAAATCTATTTTTGTTTCATTGTTTAAAACTTGTTTTTGATAAATCAGTGTATAGCAAAATTTAGGATTGAATAATATAAAAAAACAAAAAACGTACTCGGGTATCTCTAGTTAAATTTATATTACTTTTTTTTTATCTTATGCATGTATAATTCCACAAATAACACACGGTTACTTGACTTATATTAACATGACCTACAGCTAATTAAGAGAAGTGGAGTACTTGATTTGACTAGCCCTTCAAAAGGAAACCCCATTAATTAAGTTTATTATAAAATGGGTTTCAAAAGCATCAAGAAGTGTTAAAGATTAAGACTAGTGGACTTTCCATGCAGAATCCTTTTAAAATTAATCACCGATTTGACACTTAGTCTCTTCGTTTTGTATGCTTCATGTCTTTGGAATTTAACACTTCTTGACTTTATACAAGTCATGTCTCTATCTACTTTCTTATACTCGAAATTTTGGGTCAAATTAACCTTTACCGTACCCCTTGTAAATGGTTTGTTTGGTGATCCATTATTCTGTAATCAATGTGAATAGATCCAATAGACTTTAATATCTAAACCTATTAATCATTCGTTTCCGGTTAGATATGTGTACGCTTGAGCCCTTTGACTAATTAATCAACCGACTGTCCGAACTGGAGTTTTAGAGTATTTTATTAAAATTTCATAATCGGCTACGTGCTAGGCCTTTCATTCGAGCTGTCTAATATTTCCCAAGGCTTTGTACGTAAATACTTTTGACTTTGTACGTACTTTTGGAGAATTTTATAATACACCTATTCATGATATTTATTGCTCGTATAGTCAAAAGCTTCAAATTTGTAATTTTGTGACAACTGGTACCAAAAAGTTTTATGACAATTGACAAGTGCAAGGAGACTTATCAAACTTTCCGTATAAGAAACTTCTCGTGAGATAAGTTTTTTTCATACAATGTAAGTTTAAGAAATACAATATAGTTATCTTATCATTCATGAGTAATGCTGAATCTAATATAAACCCACGAGGACGATGACAACAGAAAAAACAATCAAACCCACGACATCTTTTACGAATTAAGTGGTAATTTCTCTCTTGTGTTTTAGTATTCTAATTTACAAATATTGTTTTGATTGACGTATAAAACTAAAAAAATGTTTTAATCTACCCTTTTGTACTATGATGATAATACATTAACCGATCTTACTTAAAAAAAACGGAATGTAAGGATAAAAACTCGCATATATACACACGTGTGATTGCCGATTGCGGTCGTTAGGATTTTCCAACTCAATGCTACATTTTTGTGGGTCAAAGGTCAATTGAACAGCTGGGAGAATCTTAGCCGTCAGATCAGTCCCCACCTCACACACGGATCACGCTGACAGACTGGTGCTAAATGATTGGGCACGTCCCACGTGTAAACTAATCATCAACGTCGTCATTGATTTTACTACATTGGTCTCGTCTTCGTGTCGTATTACGAGTTGCTTCGCAATTATATTCATGGTCTTATCTTCCCAACAACCGGAAACCTATTTTATCAAAAGGAAGAAAGAAAACTATGCGGAACCTATATATCTTTAATGCAAAGGAATACACATTATACACGTACATTTATATAATACTGACCCAATGATGTGGAGGTTAGGTTAAAAGTGTTTGTATCATAGTTTTAAGTTTTAACTACCAGATTCGGATTGAAAGTTCAGTTAAAGAAATGCTAGTTTAATTATTCACATTATCCATTCTAATTCTGTTTTAAGTATGGACAGAAACTTGTTGATATGTAATTTTAACTACCTCATTCCTCTAAAACCCATGTCTTTCCTTGTTATTTTTATTTTATTTTTTAGTTTGACAAGGACACACGTATAGATGGTTGACATTTTTGCAAAACCAAACTCTTTTCATAATTTTGAATGAATTCTACAAAAATATTCTGCTGACAAAATAAACTTATTTCCAAAAAAACTTTTAAAACTATGTTGTTATGTGTATAATTGCATGCGATTTTTTTTTCTCTTTAGATGACTTTAATGAGACGAACAAAATACTAAATGTGACATCACACGTCAGTGGTCCAGCGTATAATTTGATGACAATCTAGTCAGATTATGCTTTTCGGGGTTTGATCAAGTATATTATAGTCAGCTCTAATCATGATTAGCAACAAATGTGATCCAATGAGTAATTAGTACGGTATTTAATTAGTATGTTTAAGGAATATGGTACATAACTATAGGGTGTTGGCTGTGTGAGATACATATATATATATATACTGTTGTTTATCAATGGATTCGAGTCATTTAATAATTAGCAGTACACTAGTAAACGACTTATCAATTAAATAAGCCCTGCTTCATTCACCTACGTTTTATCGGTCTAATTACATTTTGGGTTATTTAGGGTTCCTGAAGGCCCGGCCCATATTAGGCCCGTAATGTTTTTTTTTTCTTTTTTGCTTCGTTCTTTTACTAGCGAAGAAACCTCAAGAACAAAACCCTTCAAAAAAACTCATAAGCTTGTGTAGTTTCTGTTAATCCAGCTCCGCTCTCCTTTTCCGGTAACGGTGAGACACCAGTAGTACAGTCTTCGTCGCCGGTAAAATCAGCAAGGTGAGAGATACCTCTGATACTTTTTGATTCGAAGTTTCATCTCTCTTTTGGGAATTCGACTGCTAGATCTGCGCTTTCGAGTCGCTTACTTTGATGCCGAATTTGATTGATTATGTGCTCATTAGGTCTAACTATTAGGAAATAATCTTAATTTTCGATGATTAGGGTTTCTTTTGGTCGACATTGATATTTAGGTCGAACTATTTTGATCTACTTTTTTGGGTTCGTATGATTATGAAATTGGATTTATGAAAAATTTGTTATACCTTAGATAGATTCTATGTGCATCCATTAAATTTTGTTTTATTAATTCGTAATGCAAATTGTTTGATGGGTTAAGGGAAGAGTTTTGAGAGATGGCATCCAAGTTGATACAACTGAAATCAAAGGCCTGTGAAGCATCAAAGTTTGTTTCCAAGCATGGCACGACTTACTACAAACAATTGCTGGAGAATAACAAGAAGTATATTCAGGAGCCAGCCACTGTTGAGAAATGCAATGAGTTGTCTAAGCAGCTTCTCTACACTCGTCTTGCTAGGTTTTTTTTTTTACTCTCTTATCTGATCTTGAATTTAGTTTGATGCGTTTGTTAGACTAGAAATTGTTTGATACATGTTGATGTTGTTGTTATTCTGTCTATCTTCCACGGTTGCTTGCTGCATGTGAACTAGATACCATCCATTTCCCTGCTTATAGAGAATGGTTTTGGTGTAGGTTTCTTATCAGAAGAGTCTTTCCACTTGTATGTTCTCTTTGTTGCTGTGACTGATTTGTGTATGTGAATTGCAGCATTCCTGGACGCACTGAGGCCTTCTGGAATGAAGTAAATCACGTGAAGGGAATGTGGAAGAATCGGGCGGATTTGAAGGTTGAAGATGCTGGAATTGCAGCACTTTTTGGTTTGGAATGCTTTGCTTGGTACTGTGCAGGAGAGATTGTAGGAAGAGGCTTCACTTTCACAGGCTATTACCCTTGAAGAAGAAAACAAAGCAACCTCCTCGTAAACAAAACATGTCTTCAAAACAATTGAATGCCTAAATGCCTTTTATACTAGTAGCACGGCTGAGACATTAGAAGCGAAGTTAATTTATTTTCTCTGGATAATAATTAAAATACACACAAGTTTTGAAGGTTGAGGCATCATCATCCACTCATGGTAGCTCTAATAAAATATCATTCGACAACAATGTTTGCTTTTGTGAGTTTGTTTTTAGCTTCAGTGATGTGAATGAACATTTTTCTTTCTCACACAATCAAAATATAGTAAAAAAATAGAAACAGATCATCAAAGGTGAGCTGTCTCTTTCGTAAAATAGTCAGCACTTGCCAATAAAATCCCAAAATCTAAGCATAAAATCAAAGTCGTAGAAGCATCACCCATAGTTCTAGCGGAAGATCGGAAAAAGACTTCTATCCTTAGGTAATAATATCTCTCTCTCTTAAGATTGTTCTTCAGTTCGTGTCTTATCTCTGTAATGTTTCCTTGGTTTATTGTGTGATCATTTTTGGATCGTGAGTCGTTGTAGTTGTAAGGTTTGATCTGAACAAGACTCTTGTGCTTACTTTAGTTTCTCTTAAGAGGGTTATCTTTGAAAACTAGAAAGATCGTTAATTTCAGAAGTAAGATTGTAAATTTCACTAACCCAGAATTAAAAGAACCATTGTGTTGTGTTATCTGCATTATATAAGTCTTAAATTTTGCCATATTCATTGAGCAGATACTTGAGTGTGTATTTGGGGAAGAACACTGAGATTACAATGGCTAAGGATGAAGCCAAGGGATTGCTCAAAAGTGAAGAGCTTTATAAAGTTTGCCTCTACATTTTCATCTCTATGTTTTCTTCAGTTTTGACTTTTCATTTCTCTGATACCTTTCTTTGACAGTATATATTGGAGACGAGTGTGTACCCACGCGAGCATGAGGCTCTCAAAGAGCTTAGGAACATTACTCATAGCCACCCTCGAGCTGGGATGGCTACTGCACCAGATGCTGGCCAAATGATGGAGATGCTTCTGAATCTGGTCAATGCAAAAAACACAATAGAAGTTGGTGTTTTCACTGGATACTCTCTTCTCCTCACTGCTCTTACATTACCAGAAGATGGCAAGGTATGTGCATATGATGACCAAACTCGAAATAAGAAAGATCCAAGCTTTTTCCCTTGGTTCTGTTTCTGCAATTGATTTGGTACACGATGAGCTCTGCAGGTTATCGCCATTGACGTGAACAGAGACTCGTATGAATTAGGATTGCCTGTTATAAAGAAAGCTGGTGTTGAACACAAAATTGATTTCAGAGAGTCTGAAGCTCTTCCTGTCCTGGACAATCTTTTAAACAATGTACATAGCTTCTTACATCTTTCCTTGTCTCTATATATGTTGCTTGCTCAAAGAGTGTAACTTTATTATTCTGAATGCTTAACCTAGACAATAGGAATGACAGAACAAACTTTGCTCGTGAAGTATTTATTTTGAGATGGTCTTTGTGTTTTGATGTTTTTGATGCAGGAAGCAAACGAGGGTGGATTCGATTTTGCATATGTGGATGCAGACAAGGTGAGTTATAGTAACTACCATGAGAGGTTTGTGAGACTCATCAAGGTTGGTGGGATAATAGTGTATGACAACACTCTCTGGGGAGGATCAGTTGTTGAACCAGAGTCATCCACGGTAGAGTGGATGAGGGAAGGCAGGAAAGCAACCCTTGAGTTGAACAAGAAACTCTCGGCTGATCAGCGTGTGCAGATCTCGCATGCTGCGCTTGGAGATGGGATCACTATTTGCAGGAGATTATATTGAGCTATTATGATGTGATGATGCCAAAGTAGTGTTGTTGTTTTGTGATATTTTGAGTTTTCAATAATGAAGAACAAATAAAAAACCATAAAACTCTTTGTATGCGTCTCCACTCTTTTCATTTCAAGATTCTAAAACTTACAAAGAAAAACTAAACTCGTTTTATGCAAAACTCAAATTATGAAAGTTGGGTATGAAATTATTATTTTTTAAACAAAAAGAGCGGGGCGTTCCGAGAATCGAACTCGGGACCTCTCGCACCCAAAGCGAGAATCATACCACTAGACCAAACGCCCATCTTGTTAACTTATTTGATAGTTTATTATATAATATATATACTGTAATACTTCAGTTTTCTCCGCCAATGTAATGATTATCGCGTTATTCACGTGGCGTTTATGTTTTTGTACAGAGTCTAAGGTTGAGAGAGCCTCCGATGAAGGTACGACGTATGTGATTGTTAAATAGCCCAACATTTGCTATTGTATATGCATAACTCACAAATTATACAATTATCATAGGATAAAATGTCAAAAAAATCCTAAACTTTAAAAATGAGAATATTTAAAATCTAAACTTTCAAAATATCATTTAAATGTTCAAGTTTTTTATTGACTCATAATTAAATAGTAAATTCGTTGATTAGGTCATTTGAGACACGACGTTAAACCGACATTAACGGCGTTAAACTTCCATTTAATCAAAATGAGGTTGTTTCAAATTTGATTTAAAATCATCAATTTTCAAATTGTAAACGTTTAAATCTTAAACTTTTTTAGAAATGTTATTTAAATGTCCAAGTTTTTGTTGACTTCATAATTAAACACATAACTTATGTTGACTATGCCATTTGATACATGATTTTAAATCAAGTGATGGAGCCCGTTTACGGGGTACACTTGCATGTTATCAGCTTCTGTTTAATCAAAACGACCGATGTTCCAACAACTGTTTATCATTCATCTTCTCTTTCTACTGCTGATCGCTTCATCGAGATCCAACCATAATTAAGGAGTAAAAAATATTCTTAAATTAAAATCTGCTTTTGGAAAAACATAATCTAACAAAATCCTTGCCACCTAGAATCTCCGGAAAAATTCCATGAAATTCTCTAAAACTCCTCAAGAGATTAGATTTCTTAAGGTTGGTGATAACTAACTAATTAAATTTTAATTTATCAATAACTAATAAAATTTTATTTAATACTCATTAGAACTCAAATAACCAATTCATTTACTTTTTAAAATGGTGAGTATAAGAAAATGAATCGGTTATTTGAATTCTAATGAATATTAAATAAAATTTCATAGTTATCGACAAATTAAAATTTCATTAATTAGTTATCACCAACGCTTAAGAAATTCAATTTCTTGAGGGGTTTTAGAGAATTTCATGGGTATTTTCTGGAAATTTCAGGTAGCAAAGACTTTATTGGATTATGTTTATCCAAAGGCGAATTTTAATTTGAGAAGATTTTTTACACCATGATTATGGGTTGATGTCAATGAAGCGACCAAAAGTAGAAAGATAAGACAAATGATAAATAGTTGTCAAAACATTTTTATTAAATGAAAGCTGGTAACATGCAATTGTGTCCCGTAAACGTGCTTCATCCCTTGAATGACATAGTCAACACAAGTTATGTGTTTAATTATGAAGTCAATAAAAACTTGAACATTTAAACAATATTTCTAAAAAAATTGAGAATTTAAATATCCACAATTTGAAAGTTGGTAATTTTATATCAAAATTGAAACGACGTCGTTTTGATTAAACAGAAGTTGCTAATGGAAGCGTTAACGCCGTAATTGTCAATTTATCGTCGTGTCTCAAATGACCTAATCAACAAAAGTTTGTTATTTAATTACAAGTCAACAAAAAAACTTAAATATTTAAATAGTATTTTAAAAGTTCAGGTTTTAAACATCCTCATTTTAAAAATTCAGAGTATTTTTTTACATTTTTCCCAGTTATCATATGCTTCCCGAATGAAGAAAATGAAAACGATATGTGTTTTCTTTGTTTTTTTCTTTTTTGTCGTCAACGATAAGTGAATAATTTGTTTAAAGTATCGAATGTTGGGGAATATAATTTTTTTTTTTTTCATTTACTCCCTCCGTTTCTTTTTATTTGTAGTTTTAGAATTTTCTTTTTGTTACAAAATAAGGGGGATGTATTGGATTGAAGATTTCATGGAATTTGGTGGAATTCATATTTGAAGAGATTTAGGTGAATATCAGAGATTCTTGGTGAGATTTGTAAGATTTTTTTTTTTTTTAAAAACAAAATTACCTGATTATTTGGTGAGATTTGTAGTTAAAATTCCAAATATTTGGTGAAAATTTTAAAGCAAAACATGAAACAACCTATATCTATATATACATCCCCAAATTTCCAACTTATACGATCACATGTTTCTGATCAACTTATATGATCACTTGTCCCAAAATTCCTAACTTATACAATCAGTCTTCTCTCTTACTAGTTTTCTTGATAACAAATTAAGGAAGCTAAGGACAATCTGCTTTACCCAGAACCAATCATTGTTGACTGGATCAGCAAATCTTCAGCATAGAAGACCTTGAATAAATGCATTTTACAGTTAAGATTATAATAACCTTTCATTCCCAGTAAGTCATTTCTTGTAATTTAGATGCAACGAAGCTCATATATAGCAAGCTGAAACCAAGTATAACAAGAGTAAGCAATGTTGCTTTTTAATAACCACATAGCAAGAAGAATACGATAAAGCAAATAATAGAAACAAACTATACAGCTTATCTAGATAGTATCCTGAAAACTGAGAATTCAAACTTCAAACATAAACTAATGAGATCCAAGCACACCATTAAGAGAGTTACCTAACATATCAAATCTCCGATGAGAGTCAAAAGTGCTGATGTCACATCTTTGGTCAAAACAGGAGATTCTGAGAGTAGAGCCAGGTACTTAAGCAATTACCACATAAATCAAACCAAAAGGCATACAAAGTGTAATTTATGTTTAACTCAAAAGCAATAATAAAATAGAGTTTTGTGAGTATTATTAGCTAACATCCATGAAAATTTCTAACGTCTGTATAAACGAATCACGTTTCAGAAACATCTTTACAGAACAAAAGAGTGAACACATGAAAAAGAAAGAAATTTTACCACGAGAGGAATGACCACTTGTTTCCGTTTCCACCACTACCTTCTCCTTCACCTCCTCCGCCAAACCACCACCAGCTCACCCAGCCGAGCCACCTGAACCACCTGAAATTCCATCTGAGACCCGTGAAACCCGATCCATATGCCCAAACGCAGTCTTAGAACGCCCAGACCAATAGCTATGACCAAAATTCAGTGAACCATTTTTTGTACCCAAACGAAATAGCCTTGTTCAAACCAGCTCCATTTTGAGTTCTTTGACCGACATACGACGTATGATTACCGAAAAATTCAAGAGAATTGAACGGAATTGGTGTTTTCTGGGTTAAAGTGATTGGGTCTATCATTGTGTTGGTTTTTATTTGTTGTGAACTGAACGGGTAGCACCACTCCTGAATTTGTGGTAGTCTTGTAGAGAAGCATGAACACGGGCTTTGTATGACGAGATGAAGGAGCTTGTGGCTGTCTTTGTTGATGTGAATCGTTTGAGATGAAATTGTGTCGGGAGTTTTTTTTTTTTTTTTAATTAGTAAGTTCCACCAAATACCACCTTAGGAGGTGAGATTTTCTCATCCTTATTTTTCAAGTAAAAATATATCAAAAGCCTCATCAAATCTCATTCAGTAAAATTTTCAGAAAAAGCAATTGTGTTTTGAATAACACTGTATTTGATATAAGTTTTACAAATAATTGATTGAATAACATGAGATTTTAAATGAGAAATTTAATTTTACACAAATTCTTGATTAAAAACATAGGATTTGAGAAAATATTTATAAATCACTTATTGAATAACAGATGATTTTAACAAAATATCAAAATTCCACTAAATCACAATTTCAATACATCTCCCTAAGTGTTGTTTTGTGTTTCCAATGAAAATGTTTGGTAAAATTTTTATTATGTTTTTAATATTTTAATGTCTTGATCAATGAAATAAAATCAGATAAACATTAATTAAGGATAAAACAAAAAATTTAATTATTTTTTAAAAAACTGTGAAAAATCTATAACTACAAATAAAAAGAGGGAGGGAATACATGTTAATCTCACTAACTAAAACTTGAGTTCAGAAATTATTAATTGGGCCATGAAAGACACGTCTACTAAACTAAAGAGCCCATAAAATCGACTAGGGTTAGTTTCTCTTCCTATTGAGCGCCGTATATAACCCTATTCCTCCTTAGCTCCTCCGCAACCACCGTCTCTGTCTTTCGGCGTTCGTGAAAAGACGTAGGTACTCTCATCCCTCAGTCTTATATAAATTCCGTTTCCGATGATATCCGTTAAAAAATTCGTACCAATGTACAAAAATGAAGTACAGAAAATCTATCGGAATTTGACAAATTAGAGTTTCAATATACGCAGGAACTTAGAGAGACGTAAAAATGTCGGAGAAGCCGAAGGGAAGGAAAGAGGAGGTGGTGACGAGAGAGTACACCATCAACCTTCACAGACGCCTTCATAGCTGGTATGTTCCAATTCAATCACTTTGGGTCTTTTGCTTCAATTGAAATCTCACTATGAGTTGTGCACTAAGCTCTTTGATGAATTGTAATCTTGATAAGTTTGAGATTCTGTTGTGTAAAAACAGTACCTTTAAGAAGAAGGCACCAAAAGCGATCAAGGAGATAAGGAAGTTTGCTGAGAAAGCGATGGGGACAAAAGATGTGAGAGTAGATGTGAAATTGAACAAGCAGATTTGGAGCAGAGGTATCAGAGGTCCTCCTAGGAGGATCAGAGTCCGAATTGCTCGTAAGAGAAACGATGACGAAGATGCTAAAGAAGAGTTCTTCTCCCTTGTCACTGTTGCTGAAATCCCTGCTGAAGGACTCTCTGGCCTTGGCACTAAAGTCATCGAAGAAGAAGATTGATCTATCTTGTACTAAACCCTCTTATCAGATTTTGTTCAAGTTTTGTTTTTCCGAATCAGTTAATTGGAGAGAACATTTTACTCTTTTTTTTGAATCCTTGATCCCATGGAAATGCCAGCGAGACAGAATCTCTCAGTCTTGTGTCATCTTATGATTTTTCTGAACCAATCAAGAATTTACTATACAAATGAACCAATCAAGAGTTATGCTTCATGATTTTCCTTTGTAACCTGGAATCAAGTTCGAGTCAATCATGAGTTTTTAACACAAAAATGAATCTTATTGCAGTTCATACGGAACTTGAAAGTTTAGATTCTATTTACAGCAAAAGAAGAATGCTCTTTAGGGTATGATAAGAGTCAAAACTTGCATTCTTGCTATCACAGATTTACTATGAAGAGTGTTGTATCAGCTTTTTTTTATCTCTACCTTGCTTTATATGCATACATATAGTTCCTTAGTTTCTTCACTTCTTCAGATGATTCCTCTAGTAGATGGTCCACGTATAGACAAATCCCAGCTCCGCTGCAATTTTCAAAGAACAGTAAGTTTGTACAAACATTAGTGTTGTTACATACAGAGGAAATATATGGGTAAATACATAATACATTTACAGATGATAGAGATACACATACCAAAGTGGCCCAAATGGAAGCCAGATTGCATCCCACCGGAACTTCGGAAGCCTAGAACACGATTGAAAACAGACTATTAGCACACAAATCTACAGAACGCATGAAAAAAATGAACTGAAGAGAAACATCACTATTGTTGATTCAAAGTGAAAGACTAACTAACACAAGGATTAAAATGGTGCTAAGAAAATTGCTATACATTGATATTAATTGCACTCTAGCTTCTCTTAATACCAATTGTAGTAACAATGAAGGTCTCTCAAATGTAAGATGGTATCTGAAATAATGAAGTTTGTAGTCTTTGGCGTACCTCATCAAGTAATAAAGCCAGAAGATGGTCAATGCAGATCCAACAACACATGAGTACCAGAACCATCGTCTATGGTCATTCTTCTTATCTCGTAGTCCGATAATTGACAGACAGCAAGCCATGATAGCTATCCACTCTGACTCCAAAATCCAGTGATAAAAGTGTTATTGTTGAAAGAATCTAATAAACAAGCAGAAACTAAAAAAAAACTGTATTGAAGATCCAAGCAGCAAAGTCTTCTGAATACAGTAAGGTTTCAGTACGGCCATAAATTGGTTCTAATACCAAATACTAGCAGAGAAGCAGTTTTGCATACCTAAAGGTCCTAAAACACTCAAAATGCAATCAACCTTTCTAATTCTACACTATTCCACCAATAGATATTATTCTCTTAGTTCATACCCTAAAGAAAAAGTGATACTCAAGGAGTGATTGAAGATGTGAAAGTGTCATTAGATTAATATGCACTTAACTAACATATCTGTTATTGTCCAATGTTGGTACACGATATTACACAGAGACTTCCATACAAGCTCAAGTATTGGCTAATAAACCGCGACTACAAAGTAAAGAAACACATAGATGTAAGACAAACCAGCTGAAATGACCATCCATGACTTGAGATCTTCCATGAAGTAAGCATGATACCGCTGCTCAAAGAAAAAATGGCATCACATAAAAGCAAAAACAAGTGCACATAACTCCATTTACAGAGATTGTAAGTACATATAATCAATTCAGTAAAAATATAAGCTCTCCATAGTCTGGGCAAGAAATTTAAAGCTCCCATCATTAAAACAAGAATCACTTAAAAATCTAAGGTCAAAGATTTGCTGGTAACACTAATAAGTCACTAATTGATTTTAAGATCAAAGATATCGCTGCAACCGAAGACAAGGACGAACAAGGCCACACTAAGGAAGAGATAATCATACCAGTTCCCATGGTGAGATGAACTGCTGAAAAATGGAGTAGAAGAGGAAAGCTGCATAACATATGAGAAGAAGCACGAAGACGCTCTACACAAAAAGAGAGATACAAACTTTTCATTATTAACACCCAACTCTCAAATTTTGTATAAATTCTTGGATGATTACCTTCCATTGCCGAGTTTGCTGAGCATGAGCTTCCTCGAGCGAGCGAACGTACTCCTCTTGCTCTGTAAAACGACGAAGATGACGGAGTTAGTATTACGAATCTGCTGAATATTTCAGAGGATGAGAGTGAAATCAAACCTTGCGTATCGATTGGCCGAGAATCGATGTCGTCGGAAGTAGGAAGGACGAACTTATCATCATCTTCGTCGCGACGAGTTCTCCGCCATTTTCGAGCTAACTTGTTCATTGATTTTTCTTCAGATTGCAAAACTCTAGAGAAATTGAGAATTTAGATGGAGAATTGGGAAACCATCAACCAACGAGCCTTTTAAGAAGAAGCCCAGCTTTATATTCTTATACGCCGGTCCATTTCTTCAGTCCATTAGATTTAACAAATAAAGTCAACAGAACGAACATTCGACGATAATCAAACATCAAAATGTTCGACTAAATATAAGCATTGATAGCGATTAAGCAAAAGTCAAGTTAAGCACATTCATAGACCATGAATAACTAAACCCATGACTAATCTTTTTGTTTTGTTTTGTCAAGCAAACTTATATGAATCCAAAGAAGCTGAGTAAGATGGTAGGTGATACTAGTGGAATGTATATGTCAAAGAATAATCTAGTTTTATCTTCTTCTTTTTTTTTTTTTTTTTTGTTCTGAAATTTTTTCAATAAGTTTGAGTATTTTTTTTATTAAACTTATGGAATATTTGAATATCAATCGTGATCTTTATATAATTATGTAATTGATAAAGACGTCTTTCAAACCGCGATTTTATGCACTAAATTATTCATTACATTTGTCTATTACACAAACTAGTTTAAATATTTCTAAGATCCATACACACAAGCACCAAAACTGGGATCGGTGGCAGCAAATGTACCGGTATTTCCGAAACTACAAGCCTCTGGGCTACGACCATGACTTTGATAATAAACGTTCATCACATATGAAGCATGATTTGAAAGCTTATCAGGGATAAAACATGATCCACCTGGTTTGATTGGACTACAATCAACTCCTTGACTACATCCATAATTAATATTTGATTGTAGTTGCGCATCCGTCGCAGTCAGAGTTGCTATACACCATTGTTTGGAACTCACGACATGGAAGTGGTTAATCATGATAGAAGAGATTAAGATCAAAAGAAGTGTCATAGGTGATGATATTTTAGCCATTGTTTCAAATGATTATTGAATTGTTTTCTTTGTAGATATCTATGTGAGTATACGTTTAGGTGTCTATTTATAATGATATAAGTATATTACAGTTTACAAATTTATATCAATAATATATCAAGTGATATAGTAATTATAGCATATCTATATAAATCAAGTAATATATTAATTCTAGTCAGATTTTTGAATGAATAGAATGAGTAATTTGAAATGATATGTGTCTATAAAAAGGTTTAATCACTATATAGTGGAAGTCAGAGATTTTAAAATATTTAGGAAATTGAAATATATCTTTATTATTTGAAATTATATGTCTATAAAATATTTTAATCATTAGATAGTAGAATGTCAAAGATTTTAAAACAGTTATGAATATATAAATATTTCTTTCTAATTAGAAAATATATCGTATAATTAGAATTATATATTTATAATTTGTAACTAAATGTGTATAAAACATAAATTAATATTTATAATTTGAAATGACATGTCTATAAAAAGTTTTAATGACTAGATATTTAGGAAAATAGAAATATATCTTTATAATTTGAAATGATATGATGTCTAAAAAAAAATAAAGATATCTATATAACTTTAAATGATATGTCTATAGGCCACATAATTATATACAATTATCATACCATAGTGTTAGCAAATTAACAACACTGGTTTTGGTCAGTCGTAGTCGCGCCATCCACTGCCAAACAAACATAGCCAAACATTGATAGCGATTAAAACACAATAAAATGATCAAGTTAAGCACATTTATAGAGCATGAATCACTAAAACCATGACTAATTTTATTTCAAGACACTCTCTTACAAATTAACTTATATCTATACTAAAAGGAGATTACCATCCAAATAAACTGGGTAAGATGTGGTAGGTGATGTGAAATGTATATGTTAAGGAATAATCTAGTCTTATATCAACAAGTAATAAAGCTTATCAATGTATATGCAGCAACAGAACCACCGTATGCATGCATGTGATCATTTTTCTTATCTAATATCCACTAACCTGAAATGGAGCAAGCCAAGTTAGCAATCCATTCTGATCCAAAAGCGAGTGAGTAAAAGTGTGCGTGTAAAAATCGAAAATAAGAACGAAAAAAAAACTAACAATCGAATTGAAGATAAAGCAGCAAAGTTTTTGATGGCAAGTAATGTATTTAGATAGCTTTTCAAATTAAAACAAACGTATGAAGATGGTGAGTAGATATTTCGTCATGCATGCGTGGACAAACCAATCGGTAGAATTAAGATAACAAATAAATATAGGCCACGTAATGCTGAGTCAATCCCAGATTTACATTAAGAACATTTTGACTACAATCAAAACTAAGCACTTTTTCATGAGTACAAAACTCATACATATTTAAGGTCTAAGGACAACTCATTCTTATTGTTATAAATTGTTGGTGTCTATTTTGTTTTGTTACATGTGTAGACATTTATACACCAAAAATCTAATCGTCTTTTAAAATAAAATAGATTTACAGAGTTCCTCAACTATAAAAATTATCATATCATAGTAAAAGATTAGTAACATTTGTTTTGTCAAGTTTGGTTATGTTTGTTTACAAGCTCTACATTATCTTCTATCAATAATAACATAAAAGAACATTCAGAAAACATTCACCTAGAAAAATGAAAATTTCTGTTGATTACAAATATATAATTAATTTGCTCTGTGATAAAAGAAAAAATATAGTTAATTTTAATCTACGGAGAATTAATTTGTCACATTAATCGTCCGTTTAAAATTATAGTATTTCTTTGCGAAGTTTAATTATCTCTAAACATTTGTTTTTTGTCAATCATAAAAGAGTATCTAGATCTAAAACTTTTCAAAATAGTTGATAAACGTTAAATCCACAAATCAAACAGAAAACCAATAAATATAGCGAAAATAGAAATGATAGATTCTTATCTAAAAATGAATAAAAACACAGTCAAAATAATAAATAGAAAACCAGTCAAAAATAGCAAAATTTACACCAGAAAATCAAATCACTACTGACAAATGATCAATTTCCTTATTTCGAATTTTCTTATCGTAATCTTTGGATAAACATTAGACAACTGTTTTAGAAAATACATAATTCGTCAATAAGGACTTAGATTTTCTCCAAATATCAAGGAGAGGAATTGTCTCCAAATCCTACCCCCCACCGCTATATAAATTCCCAAACTCCTGATCAAACTCATAAAATCTTTCAACTTAAAAGTATATAATCAAAGCAAAACCAGTTTTTTTTTTTCCTCTCTCTCAATTAATCCTAACCGACTTACTCTTTCGTTTTCGTTTCTTTTCTATAAAACCGTTATTCGACAATGACGATCGCCGTTGAGAAGCCGATGTCTGGTAAGAATCTTTTCTCCCAATTTTTTTTTATGAAAACAATGAATTCAGGAGACAAACGACTTTATCAAAATAATATTTTCATGGTGAAACAATGAAGTTTCCACGAAAAAAACAACGAATGAAGTTTTTTTTTCTTTTTTTCTTCTAAATCATAACTATTTTGGAAGAAAAACCATGAACAATGATGTATTTATTTATTTATACATTTTGTTTGCAAGTAGAGGGCGTTTCTGCATTCCAGAAGAAGAGGGAAGACAAGATTGGTTTTTCGATGCCGAAGATGACCACTGAAGACGATGAAGCGTTTTTGGCACCTGAGATGAATGCATTCGGGCGTCAATTCAGGTTTATTATTCAATCCACAAAGAATTATTCAAAAAAAAAAAAAAATTTGTTGAATCTAGATATAATTGTGGTTACATTGGTCTATCGGTGGCAGAGACTATGATGCTGACAGTGAGAGACAGAAGAGCGTCGAAGAGTTTTACAGAACACAACACATTAACCAAACTGTCGACTTTGTAAGACTCTTAAAAACTAGGGTTTATATATTTACTTACGAGACATCTAACTTAATTTATATTATGTGTGTTTATAACATTGATATTAAAAATTTGAGAATAATGATGATTGATATTGTGTAAATTTGCAGGTGAAAAAGATGAGGGCTGAATATGGGAAATTAGACAAAAAGGTGATGAGTATTTGGGAATGTTGTGAGCTCCTTAATGAGGTTGTGGACGAGAGTGATCCAGATCTCGACGAGCCTCAGATTCAGCATTTGCTTCAATCCGCGGAAGCTATCCGCAAGGATTACCCTAATGAAGATTGGCTTCATCTAACTGCCCTTATCCATGGTAAATTTGTTACAACTAAATATAGTCGCTTCTACTATTTCGAATATGAGTATCTAAATAAGGTTTTAAATTAGATTTATTTGTCTATTGAATTAAATATGGAATATGATATGTTGACTTTTGTTTAGATTCAGTCAAACTGCCTTTTTCGATTTTTCATTTACTTTTTTTGTTTGTTTGTTTGTTTGTTTATGTGGTGCTTTTGATTTGGTTTATTTAACCATCGATTGAAGTGGATGTCTAGTTGTGAATATTCATATTTAACTCATGAATAATTTATTGAATTTTCAGATCTTGGGAAGGTTATTACTCTTCCACAATTTGGAGGACTTCCACAATGGGCTGTTGTTGGTACTAATTCAAGTTATCTTTTGTGAATAATATTTTAATCATTCGAATTTTATATGAAACCATTTGTTTGTTTTCTATCATGAAGGTGACACATTCCCGGTTGGGTGTGCATTCGATGAATCTATCGTACACCACAAGGTAAAATAATTCATACAATTTCATAAGTTGTTAATAGAATTTATTTATGATTTTGAAAAAATATATATAATCCAACTTATAATACTTAAACATATTCACCTTTTTTTTTTCTTTTTTTGGCAGTATTTTTTGGAAAATCCAGATTTTCAAAACAAAGCCTACAACACCAAAACTGGTATTTACACTGAAGGATGTGGACTAAACAATGTCATGATGTCATGGGGCCATGATGACTATATGTACTTGGTGGCTAAAGAGAATGGAAGTACCTTGCCGTCCGCGGGACAGTTTATCATACGTTACCATTCCTTTTACCGTAAGCAATTCAATTAAAGATCACATGACTTAACAACTTAAATACGCTTTAGTTGTAACCATTAATCAATTACATATATCTGTAGCATTGCACACGGCTGGAGAATACACACATCTCATGAACGAGGAAGACAAAGAGAACCTGAAGTGGCTTCACGTTTTCAAGTAATTAATTTTTCTTAAACATGATTTACTGATTTAGTGTTAATTAAATCCGAATAACTCGAATTCCTAAATTGTTATTACAGCAAGTACGACTTGTACAGCAAGAGCAAAGTTCACGTTGATGTTGAGAAGGTCAAGCCCTACTACATGTCTCTTATCAACAAAGTGAGTACATTATGGCCTGTACTTTAGAAAAAAAAAAGTAATTATTATTTGAAAGTATAGATATATTTCTGATGAAATTTCAACTTACTTATTCGATTTGCAGTATTTTCCACAGACGTTGAGGTGGTAAACTGTGGAAAGAGACAACCGAGGCCATTGGAAGAGTAGTTGTTTGATTCATTTACAAAGTATTTACACATTGTCGAGTAAATGTGAACTATGATATAATTGTGTTATACATATCTATCTTATGTTAGTTATATTCAGATCGTTTATTTTCTTGTCATCCCCCGTGAGGCTAAAAAAGTATGTTCGCTGGGATGATATAAGATGTAACTGTGTGAAACCTATTGAATATATATCATGTTACTCACTCACTTGTTAGTGCCAAAAAAAAAAAAAAGTGTAATGAATAAGAACAGAAATAAAAATATCTTATAATAAACAGTGACTAGACATGGAATATATAAATTGATGAAACCTTGAAAAATTTACCTAATTAAACACAGTAACTATTTCTATTCGAAATTGTATGATTTGTATAGAAACGTTGAAATGGAAGGAAAATATAATATGACGTGGGACCAACTCACCAAAGGTTGAACTCGTGGAAAATTACAACATGAGGCATAGGAAAACAATCTTCTTTATGCCAAGAGAGGGTAAAATCGTCAAAACCCTATTATTTCGTTCAACTACCTAAATTAACATGGGACTAAAAAACGCCAGAGCCATTGCACTTGTTATGATATGTTCAAGTTTCACTTAGTGATCTCTTTGGTGACTGGAGGAACATCAACAGGACCATTACAGTTGCCATCGTCCAGGAGCGCCGACATCGGTTGCTCTTTATCATCAGAGACATCTTTAGGGCTCAAGAAACTCGGCTGGTTCGTTGAAGAAAGCAGCCTCGCCCACATTCTATCTGTGATCACCACATTGTTCTGTTTCTCTGTTATTCTCTGCAACATACACAAACCTATTTACATGATGATAATGATGATGACATGGAAAAAGACGGATTAAAGTTGTTTTGTAGCTTACATAGAAGGGAATATAGGTTTGTCTTCCGTTCACTAGACCACTAACATAGCCAGTGTATCCAGCCATTGCACCATGCACTGCGCTCTGAGCTAGAAGTGTACAATACACATTGTCTGACGCATTACTTGGAACAGCTCGAATCATGTATGTTGGATCTGAATTTCAAGATAAGAAGAAATGATATGAGAAATCTGTTCAATGGCGGAGAGAGTGCAAGGGATATGAATTGTACCAATATACTTGAGGTTCATTATCATCTTCTTCGCATTAAAATAATCCTGAGACCAAGTTAAAACGAAATTTTAACACATGATGAGTTTTAGGTTGTGATGCTGTCTCTGTAGTTTGTGTAGTGTTTTTACCTTGATGCTTTGTGACAGCCAAAGACCAACATCTTTGAGAAGTTTGTTACCAGATGCATCCTTGAGTGTCATAGATTCCATGCTCTTCGACATAAGATCTTGTCCTGCACCTTCTGCAATCACTAGCACCATGTGACCACTCTCCTTGAGCCGTTTCTCTATGTACTCAAACAGTCCGCCTTCTCCTTCCAGGTAGAACGGTGACTCTGGGATTAGACAGCAATCAACATCTCTGCTTGCTAATGTAGCGTACATCGCTATGAACCCTGTTAAAGCAGTGCACACACTTGTGAAACAATCTAATAAGAGAGCTTGGTAAGGCAAAAGAGTAAGTTACTCACCGCTGTAGCGACCCATAAGCTTGACAACGCCAATACAGTTCTCGTTACTCTCAGCTTCCACATGTGCTGCGTTAATAGCTCGTTGAGCCTCTTCTACAGCTGTGTCAAACCCAAAAGATTTGTCTATCACCTACACAAACACAAAAGTGAATACCTCACCAAAATAAAAACACACAGCTCTTCAGTAGAGATTAAGCAGAGACGAGAGGGACACATACAGGTATGTCATTATCGATTGTTTTCGGGATTCCAACAACTGCAACTTTCAGGCCACGTCGTCTAATTTCCTACTTACCATCAAAAGATCGGTTAATTCTTAAACTTTACAAAATAAGGTAAAAAAGGGATTTACCTCAAATATAACTGAAGCTCCTCGTTGTGTTCCATCTCCTCCTATAATGTAAACCTGAATTATGACAAAAAAAAAGGAGTTTTAATAAACTTTTAGAACGAAACAGTGTGTAAAGAGAGGTTGTGGTAATCGAAACCTGATTGATTCCTCGATCTTGAATGCTATCAACTATCTTTGTGGTATCGTGGCCACCTCGTGAGGTCCCGAGGATAGTCCCACCGCGCTTATGGATATCATTTACGACTTTAGAGTTTAAGGAGACAGTATTCTTAGCATAAAAGCCTCTATATCCACCCTGAAAAAGAGTTCAAGCATGAGAAAACAAGAACTGAACAAGATTACAATCACATGATAAACTTACATCTATTCCCAGTATTCTCTTCACTCCATACATGTAAGATAGACTGCTAACTATTTCTCTAATCACAGTGTTAAGGCCAGGACAAAGACCCCCACAGGTAACTATGCAAGCATGGACTTCATCAGATTCGAAGTATACCTGCAGAGAACTAAGTCAATAACAGATTCTATCCAAATGGACAAAGGGGTTTGAAGCAATTGGAAAACCTTTTGGCGTGGGCCGGCTCGTCTAAAATGAATTCCTCTAGGACCATCCTTGTGAACAACAATCTAAACAACAAGGAGAAGAATCAATAAGAAAAAAACATAAACTCTCTGCAATGGATATGAAAGAAAGTTTCACACACAAACATACCTTTTGAGGAACACTATCATCTGCATCTACAAAATATTGCCTGAAAATTTCCAAAAGACAAAATTCATGTAACAACAACAGCAAGCTAATGATTGAATCACTACAGAACATAACCAGCAACGTTAGTTGCCTAAAATATCGGTGAAAACAAAAGACTTACTTAACCACTGAGTAGGCTGGATTATCTTGCAATGGATTAGGATAAGTCTGCAATAACATAAAAATAGTAAGTATTACAGATTTGAGTGAGGTTCATAATCCTTGGGACCCAATTGCAAAAAAATCTCTCTTTTTTTGCTTGGGCAATCTTATATTATTTATAGTAGTTCAGAACCTGGGAATATCATTAAATCTCTAACTCAAGTTGAAAGTAAGAAGCTAAAAATTGATAAAACAAACATGCACAAATACATCAAGTTTCAACCTTTTGCAAGTGTAAAGATCAAAACACAAATAGATCAAAACCAAAAGCTTCCACCGACTAAGTAAAAAAAAAAGAGGCGAAATCAGAGATGGAGAGAGCAAACATACAGGAAGAGACGGAAGGTAATCGGAGAGATGAGGAACGTCTTGTAGAACATAACCACAAGAACCACTGATGATCTTCGGCTTGCTGCTATTCTCCACACTACTATTCATAACGACGGACCAAACAGAGGAACAAGGAAAATTTAATAAATCAATAAAAAGGAAATTTTTTTGTTTCTCTTCAGGAGACTTGGACGAACTTGTCAACGAAAAATTGAATACGAAAATTGGTAGTAAGGAGAGGTGAAATCAAATCCGTAGGTGAACCATTTTTATAGGATTAGAGAAATTTTGACCATGGAGTGAAAAGTCAGATACAGAGAAAGAGAAAGAAACCATTAAATTTGTAGGGAAATAAAATGGTTGTTTTGGTCACACTTGCCTTGGGAGATTAATTATTGTGGGTATATGACGGATTTTGCCGCAATTACATTGGGAAAATTAATTATATTATATATATGTAAGCCTAATTTGTAGGTGTCAGCTTTGGGATCTATTTGACTAATGACAGTTAACAACGACGACTAACTTGGAGAGAATGTTCAGATTTTTTCTAGAAAATACTCACCTTTATTTATTGTTTTCTATTTTCGTTACCTTAAATTGATTATTTCCAAGTTTTGGGACTTGGTTTACAAGTCAATCCATTAATTAATGCCGCTTTAGTCTTTCCGTTTTATTTTATTTTTCCCTTGAAATTTTGGGGTTGTGTGGTTCTCAGTCCATACTTCGTTGGTGGATTTGAGTTTGGTTTAAATCCAAAAACATATTAACCGATCGGTTTATTATTGTTCTCAAAGGAAGCACAAACAACACATGACATCACTCAGAATTTAACCAACAACAACAACACATGACATCACTCATAATTTTAAAAACCATGAACCTTATTACACCAAAGGATCAAGATACTTATTGTTGCAATGCATTTCAAACCAAAAAAACTCAAAACTTCAAACCGGAATCTTTGAGTTTCTCCTCCATGATCATGTCGATTTTGTTACTCATTTCCCGAGTTAGATGATTCTTCCAATCACCAACTATACCTTTGCGGAAATGGTTCTTGTACTCTATTCTATTCATTGATTCCCCGGTCTTGTTAACCTCCAAACTGCTCAGATTAAGCAGATAACACATCTCCAAGATCTTATCTATAGATCCATTCTTTTCTTCAACCTCATAAAAGGGACAACCCAAGAAGTCTGCGAGTTTCTTGACCTGACCATTAGGATCTGTTTTCATTTCATCGTACCTCAGAAAAAGCACTTGCATGGGCTTTTCCAAGCTACCTTTCCAATAACTCAGCATATGATCCCAGAACGGACCAAACAAGCAAACTCCGCTGCAAAAAGACTCAAACATAGACTCGAGAATGCTTTAGTCCTCTTCTTTGTTCAGACAACGGCAAGCGATATGCCAACGTGACACCAGAGAATCCTTAGCATCCCTGCAAATGTAAACTACCTTGCAAGGAGAGTCCTTGAGAGATTCTTGCAACGTATGGAACGGCGTGTGAGTTGAGAACAGCCTCGGAGATGATGATGATGATGATGATGAGTACAAGTCTCGTCTCAGTCTCAATATCATAAAACCGACTGCAACTTGCAAGATACTCTCATTTTATATGGACTCTTGACTCAATAACATTTATCATTGATGCAACAAAACTTAAACATTGTTTCTCGTGAACGAAACAATAACCACCTAAGTTAGTTATTACTTATTACTTATTACTGATACAACTAAACTGATTGATTTGGATGATGCAAGTCCTCTTTCCCATTCAAATACACTCTGACATGTCAAAACTTTCACGAAGCAACACCTGTTGAGACACCAACGAGATAAGGGTTATACCAGAACGAGTTTCTCGGCCTGAAGATCCTGAAAGAACTCAAAAGTCAAGTTATATATTTGTGTCTACTATATTGGGCTCGCATAATATACTTCGGCCCATGTTTTTTGCCCAATCCTTCTAGTTTTCCTTTTCTGCACGTAATCGAATTACTGTATATCATATTCTTGGTTTATCTGACAATTTTCTGCACTAATCTTTCTCTAACCCTAATTCTTATTAGCTGCTTCTTCTTCTCCCGTCAGATACTATGGCGGATTCTGTGTAAGCACGAGATTTTTCTTTTTTTTTTCATTTACCACTTTTCCAATTTGATTTCAAATTCTAATCGTAGAATTTATTGTATTTTTATTCATGTGGTAGTCTTCATCTAGAACCGGGAAAGCTCACCCATCTTCAAACCTTTAAATCCTTACTGGTTAACGGTGAATATGAAGATGCTCTGAACTATTTATGGGAATTTCATACGGCACCTTCTGAAACTATGGTCGAAATCGCCTATTACATTAGGAAGCAAATTTTTCTGGAGGCTTTTTATGCGTAAGGTTACTGTGTTTATTTTCATTCTTTTGGTTACTGTTTTTATAACATGTTCTTGGGTTTTGTTTCAATGCAGCGGTGACAAAACCAAAGCCCAGCTAATTTTGGTCGCCGAGATGCCTGCCAGGACTCCTAGGACGCGAGAGAATTGCTCAGCCTTGGATGATTTGTTCTGGTTATCATATTTTGTCTTTGTGTTGTGTTATGTTTTGATATGTGTTATGTCTGTGTATTGTGTTATGTTTTAATTAAATGTATGTGCATATGTGTTGTGTTATGTTTTGATTGAATGCATTATGGTGTGCTCTGATAAGTGTTATGTGTTTGATCTAAATGTTTGTGTGTGTTCTTATATATATGGTTGCATATAGTTAATTGCTTATGTATTTTATATGAATCGTTATTGATATGCGGTTTCACTAAATTAGATTAAGACATGACAATTATTAGTATTAAAGAGAATATATATGGTTGGGTTCTAACAGAGCCGGTCCTGAGCTAAAGCTGGTATATTTTTAGGCATCAAAATTATTATATATTTTTGGGGGCAGCAAAATTTACAAAGATATGTACATAGTTCAATGGTTCATTTGTTCTTGTCCTCATTAGCAACCTGGATTCAATTCTTGTAGGTGTAATTTTTACGATTTTATCTGATTTTGTTTTAGGTATTAAATATCATTGGGCCGGACCTGAGTTCTAATATTATGTAAAGATCATTTCACCCTGGCTAACTTTGTGGAGAGCCTAATCCAACATGGAGACCTACACGTTAGGTCGATCTTTTTTGAGCAAGGACAGAAGTGTAGTATTTGTTTCTTACCATTTTCTTTTCTCATTTTATTCTATTTTGTTTCGCCTAACACCTAGTTGGTCTTTGTTTGCTAGGAATGAGCTAGAGAAACTTAGCTTATCCATGTCTAGAGTTGGTATCATGTGACTATTGGCCATGGAAGGGAAAAACGTAAGATGGAGCTTACGTTGAGGATTACTACCATATATTTGACTTTGTTTGAAAAGATAATGAGTGTGTTTTGAAAGATTTATGTGAAATAAAAGATTCTGAAGCTACACAAGATGGAGCTTACGTTGAGGATTACTACCATATGTTTGAGTTT